>CAXIWN010000003.1:6557138-7956957 GCA_964036215.1 Oscheius sp. DF5033 | reverse complement strand
AATTCCTTGCAGGCCACAAAAAAATCGGCTAATTTGCAGCCCATGGAATTATTATGGTGCCCAAAAAACCTAGCTTGCACCCCATGGATTTTTTATGGTATGCAAAAATCCTGGCTTGCAAGCCATAACTTTTGCAAGCCATCGGAAAATAGGATTTTTTTATGGCCTGCAAAAATAATTAATCCTTGCAAGCCACAAAAAAATCGGAATTAAATTAATTTAATTCCTTGCAGGCCACAAAAAAATCGGCTAATTTGCAGCCCATGGAATTATTATGGTGCCCAAAAAACCTAGCTTGCACCCCATGGATTTTTTATGGTATGCAAAAATCCTGGCTTGCAAGCCATACTTTTGCAAGCCATCGGAAAATAGGATTTTTTTATGGCCTGCAAAAATAATTAATCCTTGCAAGCCACAAAAAAATCGGAATTAAATTAATTTAATTCCTTGCAGGCCACAAAAAAATCGGCTAATTTGCAGCCCATGGAATTATTATGGTGCCCAAAAAACCTAGCTTGCACCCCATGGATTTTTTATGGTATGCAAAAATCCTGGCTTGCAAGCCATACTTTTGCAAGCCATCGGAAAATAGGATTTTTTTATGGCCTGCAAAAATAATTAATCCTTGCAAGCCACAAAAAAATCGGAATTAAATTAATTTAATTCCTTGCAGGCCACAAAAAAATCGGCTAATTTGCAGCCCATGGAATTATTATGGTGCCCAAAAAACCTAGCTTGCACCCCATGGATTTTTTATGGTATGCAAAAATCCTGCTTGCAAGCCATACTTTTGCAAGCCATCGGAAAATAGGATTTTTTATGGCCTGCAAAAATAATTAATCCTTGCAAGCCACAAAAAAATCGGAATTAAATTAATTTAATTCCTTGCAGGCCACAAAAAAATCGGCTAATTTGCAGCCCATGGAATTATTATGGTGCCCAAAAAACCTAGCTTGCACCCCATGGATTTTTTATGGTATGCAAAAATCCTGGCTTGCAAGCCATACTTTTGCAAGCCATCGGAAAATAGGATTTTTTTATGGCCTGCAAAAATAATTAATCCTTGCAAGCCACAAAAAAATCGGAATTAAATTAATTTAATTCCTTGCAGGCCACAAAAAAATCGGCTAATTTGCAGCCCATGGAATTATTATGGTGCCCAAAAAACCTAGCTTGCACCCCATGGATTTTTTATGGTATGCAAAAATCCTGGCTTGCAAGCCATACTTTTGCAAGCCATCGGAAAATAGGATTTTTTTATGGCCTGCAAAAATAATTAATCCTTGCAAGCCACAAAAAAATCGGAATTAAATTAATTTAATTCCTTGCAGGCCACAAAAAAATCGGCTAATTTGCAGCCCATGGAATTATTATGGTGCCCAAAAAACCTAGCTTGCACCCATGGATTTTTTATGGTATGCAAAAATCCTGGCTTGCAAGCCATACTTTTGCAAGCCATCGGAAAATAGGATTTTTTTATGGCCTGCAAAAATAATTAATCCTTGCAAGCCACAAAAAAATCGGAATTAAATTAATTTAATTCCTTGCAGGCCACAAAAAAATCGGCTAATTTGCAGCCCATGGAATTATTATGGTGCCCAAAAAACCTAGCTTGCACCCCATGGATTTTTTATGGTATGCAAAAATCCTGGCTTGCAAGCCATACTTTTGCAAGCCATCGGAAAATAGGATTTTTTTATGGCCTGCAAAAATAATTAATCCTTGCAAGCCACAAAAAAATCGGAATTAAATTAATTTAATTCCTTGCAGGCCACAAAAAAATCGGCTAATTTGCAGCCCATGGAATTATTATGGTGCCCAAAAAACCTAGCTTGCACCCCATGGATTTTTTATGGTATGCAAAAATCCTGGCTTGCAAGCCATACTTTTGCAAGCCATCGGAAAATAGGATTTTTTTATGGCCTGCAAAAATAATTAATCCTTGCAAGCCACAAAAAAATCGGAATTAAATTAATTTAATTCCTTGCAGGCCACAAAAAAATCGGCTAATTTGCAGCCCATGGAATTATTATGGTGCCCAAAAAACCTAGCTTGCACCCCATGGATTTTTTATGGTATGCAAAAATCCTGGCTTGCAAGCCATACTTTTGCAAGCCATCGGAAAATAGGATTTTTTTATGGCCTGCAAAAATAATTAATCCTTGCAAGCCACAAAAAAATCGGAATTAAATTAATTTAATTCCTTGCAGGCCACAAAAAAATCGGCTAATTTGCAGCCCATGGAATTATTATGGTGCCCAAAAAACCTAGCTTGCACCCCATGGATTTTTTATGGTATGCAAAAATCCTGGCTTGCAAGCCATACTTTTGCAAGCCATCGGAAAATAGGATTTTTTTATGGCCTGCAAAAATAATTAATCCTTGCAAGCCACAAAAAAATCGGAATTAAATTAATTTAATTCCTTGCAGGCCACAAAAAAATCGGCTAATTTGCAGCCCATGGAATTATTATGGTGCCCAAAAAACCTAGCTTGCACCCCATGGATTTTTTATGGTATGCAAAAATCCTGGCTTGCAAGCCATACTTTTGCAAGCCATCGGAAAATAGGATTTTTTTATGGCCTGCAAAAATAATTAATCCTTGCAAGCCACAAAAAAATCGGAATTAAATTAATTTAATTCCTTGCAGGCCACAAAAAAATCGGCTAATTTGCAGCCCATGGAATTATTATGGTGCCCAAAAAACCTAGCTTGCACCCCATGGATTTTTTATGGTATGCAAAAATCCTGGCTTGCAAGCCATACTTTTGCAAGCCATCGGAAAATAGGATTTTTTTATGGCCTGCAAAAATAATTAATCCTTGCAAGCCACAAAAAAATCGGAATTAAATTAATTTAATTCCTTGCAGGCCACAAAAAAATCGGCTAATTTGCAGCCCATGGAATTATTATGGTGCCCAAAAAACCTAGCTTGCACCCCATGGATTTTTTATGGTATGCAAAAATCCTGGCTTGCAAGCCATACTTTTGCAAGCCATCGGAAAATAGGATTTTTTTATGGCCTGCAAAAATAATTAATCCTTGCAAGCCACAAAAAAATCGGAATTAAATTAATTTAATTCCTTGCAGGCCACAAAAAAATCGGCTAATTTGCAGCCCATGGAATTATTATGGTGCCCAAAAAACCTAGCTTGCACCCCATGGATTTTTTATGGTATGCAAAAATCCTGGCTTGCAAGCCATACTTTTGCAAGCCATCGGAAAATAGGATTTTTTTATGGCCTGCAAAAATAATTAATCCTTGCAAGCCACAAAAAAATCGGAATTAAATTAATTTAATTCCTTGCAGGCCACAAAAAAATCGGCTAATTTGCAGCCCATGGAATTATTATGGTGCCCAAAAAACCTAGCTTGCACCCCATGGATTTTTTATGGTATGCAAAAATCCTGGCTTGCAAGCCATACTTTTGCAAGCCATCGGAAAATAGGATTTTTTTATGGCCTGCAAAAATAATTAATCCTTGCAAGCCACAAAAAAATCGGAATTAAATTAATTTAATTCCTTGCAGGCCACAAAAAAATCGGCTAATTTGCAGCCCATGGAATTATTATGGTGCCCAAAAAACCTAGCTTGCACCCCATGGATTTTTTATGGTATGCAAAAATCCTGGCTTGCAAGCCATACTTTTGCAAGCCATCGGAAAATAGGATTTTTTTATGGCCTGCAAAAATAATTAATCCTTGCAAGCCACAAAAAAATCGGAATTAAATTAATTTAATTCCTTGCAGGCCACAAAAAAATCGGCTAATTTGCAGCCCATGGAATTATTATGGTGCCCAAAAAACCTAGCTTGCACCCCATGGATTTTTTATGGTATGCAAAAATCCTGGCTTGCAAGCCATACTTTTGCAAGCCATCGGAAAATAGGATTTTTTTATGGCCTGCAAAAATAATTAATCCTTGCAAGCCACAAAAAAATCGGAATTAAATTAATTTAATTCCTTGCAGGCCACAAAAAAATCGGCTAATTTGCAGCCCATGGAATTATTATGGTGCCCAAAAAACCTAGCTTGCACCCCATGGATTTTTTATGGTATGCAAAAATCCTGGCTTGCAAGCCATACTTTTGCAAGCCATCGGAAAATAGGATTTTTTTATGGCCTGCAAAAATAATTAATCCTTGCAAGCCACAAAAAAATCGGAATTAAATTAATTTAATTCCTTGCAGGCCACAAAAAAATCGGCTAATTTGCAGCCCATGGAATTATTATGGTGCCCAAAAAACCTAGCTTGCACCCCATGGATTTTTTATGGTATGCAAAAATCCTGGCTTGCAAGCCATACTTTTGCAAGCCATCGGAAAATAGGATTTTTTTATGGCCTGCAAAAATAATTAATCCTTGCAAGCCACAAAAAAATCGGAATTAAATTAATTTAATTCCTTGCAGGCCACAAAAAAATCGGCTAATTTGCAGCCCATGGAATTATTATGGTGCCCAAAAAACCTAGCTTGCACCCCATGGATTTTTTATGGTATGCAAAAATCCTGGCTTGCAAGCCATACTTTTGCAAGCCATCGGAAAATAGGATTTTTTTATGGCCTGCAAAAATAATTAATCCTTGCAAGCCACAAAAAAATCGGAATTAAATTAATTTAATTCCTTGCAGGCCACAAAAAAATCGGCTAATTTGCAGCCCATGGAATTATTATGGTGCCCAAAAAACCTAGCTTGCACCCCATGGATTTTTTATGGTATGCAAAAATCCTGGCTTGCAAGCCATACTTTTGCAAGCCATCGGAAAATAGGATTTTTTTATGGCCTGCAAAAATAATTAATCCTTGCAAGCCACAAAAAAATCGGAATTAAATTAATTTAATTCCTTGCAGGCCACAAAAAAATCGGCTAATTTGCAGCCCATGGAATTATTATGGTGCCCAAAAAACCTAGCTTGCACCCCATGGATTTTTTATGGTATGCAAAAATCCTGGCTTGCAAGCCATACTTTTGCAAGCCATCGGAAAATAGGATTTTTTTATGGCCTGCAAAAATAATTAATCCTTGCAAGCCACAAAAAAATCGGAATTAAATTAATTTAATTCCTTGCAGGCCACAAAAAAATCGGCTAATTTGCAGCCCATGGAATTATTATGGTGCCCAAAAAACCTAGCTTGCACCCCATGGATTTTTTATGGTATGCAAAAATCCTGGCTTGCAAGCCATACTTTTGCAAGCCATCGGAAAATAGGATTTTTTTATGGCCTGCAAAAATAATTAATCCTTGCAAGCCACAAAAAAATCGGAATTAAATTAATTTAATTCCTTGCAGGCCACAAAAAAATCGGCTAATTTGCAGCCCATGGAATTATTATGGTGCCCAAAAAACCTAGCTTGCACCCCATGGATTTTTTATGGTATGCAAAAATCCTGGCTTGCAAGCCATACTTTTGCAAGCCATCGGAAAATAGGATTTTTTTATGGCCTGCAAAAATAATTAATCCTTGCAAGCCACAAAAAAATCGGAATTAAATTAATTTAATTCCTTGCAGGCCACAAAAAAATCGGCTAATTTGCAGCCCATGGAATTATTATGGTGCCCAAAAAACCTAGCTTGCACCCCATGGATTTTTTATGGTATGCAAAAATCCTGGCTTGCAAGCCATACTTTTGCAAGCCATCGGAAAATAGGATTTTTTTATGGCCTGCAAAAATAATTAATCCTTGCAAGCCACAAAAAAATCGGAATTAAATTAATTTAATTCCTTGCAGGCCACAAAAAAATCGGCTAATTTGCAGCCCATGGAATTATTATGGTGCCCAAAAAACCTAGCTTGCACCCCATGGATTTTTTATGGTATGCAAAAATCCTGGCTTGCAAGCCATACTTTTGCAAGCCATCGGAAAATAGGATTTTTTTATGGCCTGCAAAAATAATTAATCCTTGCAAGCCACAAAAAAATCGGAATTAAATTAATTTAATTCCTTGCAGGCCACAAAAAAATCGGCTAATTTGCAGCCCATGGAATTATTATGGTGCCCAAAAAACCTAGCTTGCACCCCATGGATTTTTTATGGTATGCAAAAATCCTGGCTTGCAAGCCATACTTTTGCAAGCCATCGGAAAATAGGATTTTTTTATGGCCTGCAAAAATAATTAATCCTTGCAAGCCACAAAAAAATCGGAATTAAATTAATTTAATTCCTTGCAGGCCACAAAAAAATCGGCTAATTTGCAGCCCATGGAATTATTATGGTGCCCAAAAAACCTAGCTTGCACCCCATGGATTTTTTATGGTATGCAAAAATCCTGGCTTGCAAGCCATACTTTTGCAAGCCATCGGAAAATAGGATTTTTTTATGGCCTGCAAAAATAATTAATCCTTGCAAGCCACAAAAAAATCGGAATTAAATTAATTTAATTCCTTGCAGGCCACAAAAAAATCGGCTAATTTGCAGCCCATGGAATTATTATGGTGCCCAAAAAACCTAGCTTGCACCCCATGGATTTTTTATGGTATGCAAAAATCCTGGCTTGCAAGCCATACTTTTGCAAGCCATCGGAAAATAGGATTTTTTTATGGCCTGCAAAAATAATTAATCCTTGCAAGCCACAAAAAAATCGGAATTAAATTAATTTAATTCCTTGCAGGCCACAAAAAAATCGGCTAATTTGCAGCCCATGGAATTATTATGGTGCCCAAAAAACCTAGCTTGCACCCCATGGATTTTTTATGGTATGCAAAAATCCTGGCTTGCAAGCCATACTTTTGCAAGCCATCGGAAAATAGGATTTTTTTATGGCCTGCAAAAATAATTAATCCTTGCAAGCCACAAAAAAATCGGAATTAAATTAATTTAATTCCTTGCAGGCCACAAAAAAATCGGCTAATTTGCAGCCCATGGAATTATTATGGTGCCCAAAAAACCTAGCTTGCACCCCATGGATTTTTTATGGTATGCAAAAATCCTGGCTTGCAAGCCATACTTTTGCAAGCCATCGGAAAATAGGATTTTTTTATGGCCTGCAAAAATAATTAATCCTTGCAAGCCACAAAAAAATCGGAATTAAATTAATTTAATTCCTTGCAGGCCACAAAAAAATCGGCTAATTTGCAGCCCATGGAATTATTATGGTGCCCAAAAAACCTAGCTTGCACCCCATGGATTTTTTATGGTATGCAAAAATCCTGGCTTGCAAGCCATACTTTTGCAAGCCATCGGAAAATAGGATTTTTTTATGGCCTGCAAAAATAATTAATCCTTGCAAGCCACAAAAAAATCGGAATTAAATTAATTTAATTCCTTGCAGGCCACAAAAAAATCGGCTAATTTGCAGCCCATGGAATTATTATGGTGCCCAAAAAACCTAGCTTGCACCCCATGGATTTTTTATGGTATGCAAAAATCCTGGCTTGCAAGCCATACTTTTGCAAGCCATCGGAAAATAGGATTTTTTTATGGCCTGCAAAAATAATTAATCCTTGCAAGCCACAAAAAATCGGAATTAAATTAATTTAATTCCTTGCAGGCCACAAAAAAATCGGCTAATTTGCAGCCCATGGAATTATTATGGTGCCCAAAAAACCTAGCTTGCACCCCATGGATTTTTTATGGTATGCCAAAATCCTGGCTTGCAAGCCATACTTTTGCAAGCCATCGGAAAATAGGATTTTTTTATGGCCTGCAAAAATAATTAATCCTTGCAAGCCACAAAAAATCGGAATTAAATTAATTTAATTCCTTGCAGGCCACAAAAAAATCGGCTAATTTGCAGCCCATGGAATTATTATGGTGCCCAAAAAACCTAGCTTGCACCCCATGGATTTTTTATGGTATGCAAAAATCCTGGCTTGCAAGCCATACTTTTGCAAGCCATCGGAAAATAGGATTTTTTATGGCCTGCAAAAATAATTAATCCTTGCAAGCCACAAAAAATCGGAATTAAATTAATTTAATTCCTTGCAGGCCACAAAAAAATCGGCTAATTTGCAGCCCATGGAATTATTATGGTGCCCAAAAAACCTAGCTTGCACCCCATGGATTTTTTATGGTATGCAAAAATCCTGGCTTGCAAGCCATACTTTTGCAAGCCATCGGAAAATAGGATTTTTTTATGGCCTGCAAAAATAATTAATCCTTGCAAGCCACAAAAAATCGGAATTAAATTAATTTAATTCCTTGCAGGCCACAAAAAAATCGGCTAATTTGCAGCCCATGGAATTATTATGGTGCCCAAAAAACCTAGCTTGCACCCCATGGATTTTTTATGGTATGCAAAAATCCTGGCTTGCAAGCCATACTTTTGCAAGCCATCGGAAAATAGGATTTTTTTATGGCCTGCAAAAATAATTAATCCTTGCAAGCCACAAAAAATCGGAATTAAATTAATTTAATTCCTTGCAGGAAAATAGGATTTTTTTATGGCCTGCAAAAATAATTAATCCTTGCAAGCCACAAAAAATCGGAATTAAATTAATTTAATTCCTTGCAGGCCACAAAAAAATCGGCTAATTTGCAGCCCATGGAATTATTATGGTGCCCAAAAAACCTAGCTTGCACCCCATGGATTTTTTATGGTATGCAAAAATCCTGGCTTGCAAGCCATACTTTTGCAAGCCATCGGAAAATAGGATTTTTTTATGGCCTGCAAAAATAATTAATCCTTGCAAGCCACAAAAAATCGGAATTAAATTAATTTAATTCCTTGCAGGAAAATAGGATTTTTTTATGGCCTGCAAAAATAATTAATCCTTGCAAGCCACAAAAAATCGGAATTAAATTAATTTAATTCCTTGCAGGCCACAAAAAAATCGGCTAATTTGCAGTCCATGGAATTATTATGGTGCCCAAAAAACCTAGCTTGCACCCCATGGATTTTTTATGGTATGCAAAAATCCTGGCTTGCAAGCCATACTTTTGCAAGCCATCGGAAAATAGGATTTTTTTATGGCCTGCAAAAATAATTAATCCTTGCAAGCCACAAAAAATCGGAATTAAATTAATTTAATTCCTTGCAGGAAAATAGGATTTTTTTATGGCCTGCAAAAATAATTAATCCTTGCAAGCCACAAAAAATCGGAATTAAATTAATTTAATTCCTTGCAGGCCACAAAAAAATCGGCTAATTTGCAGCCCATGGAATTATTATGGTGCCCAAAAAACCTAGCTTGCACCCCATGGATTTTTTATGGTATGCAAAAATCCTGGCTTGCAAGCCATACTTTTGCAAGCCATCGGAAAATAGGATTTTTTTATGGCCTGCAAAAATAATTAATCCTTGCAAGCCACAAAAAATCGGAATTAAATTAATTTAATTCCTTGCAGGCCACAAAAAAATCGGCTAATTTGCAGCCCATGGAATTATTATGGTGCCCAAAAAACCTAGCTTGCACCCCATGGATTTTTTATGGTACGCAAAAATCCTGGCTTGCAAGCCATACTTTTGCAAGCCATCGGAAAATAGGATTTTTTTATGGCCTGCAAAAATAATTAATCCTTGCAAGCCACAAAAAATCGGAATTAAATTAATTTAATTCCTTGCAGGCCACAAAAAAATCGGCTAATTTGCAGCCCATGGAATTATTATGGTGCCCAAAAAACCTAGCTTGCACCCCATGGATTTTTTATGGTATGCAAAAATCCTGGCTTGCAAGCCATACTTTTGCAAGCCATCGGAAAATAGGATTTTTTTATGGCCTGCAAAAATAATTAATCCTTGCAAGCCACAAAAAAATCGGAATTAAATTAATTTAATTCCTTGCAGGCCACAAAAAAATCGGCTAATTTGCAGCCCATGGAATTATTATGGTGCCCAAAAAACCTAGCTTGCACCCCATGGATTTTTTATGGTATGCAAAAATCCTGGCTTGCAAGCCATACTTTTGCAAGCCATCGGAAAATAGGATTTTTTTATGGCCTGCAAAAATAATTAATCCTTGCAAGCCACAAAAAAATCGGAATTAAATTAATTTAATTCCTTGCAGGCCACAAAAAAATCGGCTAATTTGCAGCCCATGGAATTATTATGGTGCCCAAAAAACCTAGCTTGCACCCCATGGATTTTTTATGGTATGCAAAAATCCTGGCTTGCAAGCCATACTTTTGCAAGCCATCGGAAAATAGGATTTTTTTATGGCCTGCAAAAATAATTAATCCTTGTAAGCCACAAAAAATCGGAATTAAATTAATTTAATTCTTTGCAAGCCACAAAAAAATCGGCTAATTTGCACCCCATGGATTTTTATGGTATGCAAGAATTTTGGTTTGCAAGCCATGTGCCCTTTAATTTGCAGGCCATGTGCCCTTTGTAATCCATGATGCAGTTAAATTAATCCTTGCAGGCCACAAAAAAATCGGTAAGTTTGCAGCCCATGGAATTTTTATGGTGCCCAAAAAAACTAGCTTGCACCCCATGGATTTTTTATGGTATGCAAAAATCCTGGCTTGCAAGCCATACTTTTGCAAGCCATCGGAAAATAGGATTTTTTTATGGCCTGCAAAAATAATTAATCCTTGCAAGCCACAAAAAAATCGGAATTAAATTAATTTAATTCCTTGCAGGCCACAAAAAAATCGGCTAATTTGCAGCCCATGGAATTATTATGGTGCCCAAAAAACCTAGCTTGCACCCCATGGATTTTTTATGGTATGCAAAAATCCTGGCTTGCAAGCCATACTTTTGCAAGCCATCGGAAAATAGGATTTTTTTATGGCCTGCAAAAATAATTAATCCTTGCAAGCCACAAAAAAATCGGAATTAAATTAATTTAATTCCTTGCAGGCCACAAAAAAATCGGCTAATTTGCAGCCCATGGAATTATTATGGTGCCCAAAAAACCTAGCTTGCACCCCATGGATTTTTTATGGTATGCAAAAATCCTGGCTTGCAAGCCATACTTTTGCAAGCCATCGGAAAATAGGATTTTTTTATGGCCTGCAAAAATAATTAATCCTTGCAAGCCACAAAAAAATCGGAATTAAATTAATTTAATTCCTTGCAGGCCACAAAAAAATCGGCTAATTTGCAGCCCATGGAATTATTATGGTGCCCAAAAAACCTAGCTTGCACCCCATGGATTTTTTATGGTATGCAAAAATCCTGGCTTGCAAGCCATACTTTTGCAAGCCATCGGAAAATAGGATTTTTTTATGGCCTGCAAAAATAATTAATCCTTGCAAGCCACAAAAAAATCGGAATTAAATTAATTTAATTCCTTGCAGGCCACAAAAAAATCGGCTAATTTGCAGCCCATGGAATTATTATGGTGCCCAAAAAACCTAGCTTGCACCCCATGGATTTTTTATGGTATGCAAAAATCCTGGCTTGCAAGCCATACTTTTGCAAGCCATCGGAAAATAGGATTTTTTTATGGCCTGCGAAAATAATTAATCCTTGCAAGCCACAAAAAAATCGGAATTAAATTAATTTAATTCCTTGCAGGCCACAAAAAAATCGGCTAATTTGCAGCCCATGGAATTATTATGGTGCCCAAAAAACCTAGCTTGCACCCCATGGATTTTTTATGGTATGCAAAAATCCTGGCTTGCAAGCCATACTTTTGCAAGCCATCGGAAAATAGGATTTTTTTATGGCCTGCGAAAATAATTAATCCTTGCAAGCCACAAAAAAATCGGAATTAAATTAATTTAATTCCTTGCAGGCCACAAAAAAATCGGCTAATTTGCAGCCCATGGAATTATTATGGTGCCCAAAAAACCTAGCTTGCACCCCATGGATTTTTTATGGTATGCAAAAATCCTGGCTTGCAAGCCATACTTTTGCAAGCCATCGGAAAATAGGATTTTTTTATGGCCTGCAAAAATAATTAATCCTTGCAAGCCACAAAAAAATCGGAATTAAATTAATTTAATTCCTTGCAGGCCACAAAAAAATCGGCTAATTTGCAGCCCATGGAATTATTATGGTGCCCAAAAAACCTAGCTTGCACCCCATGGATTTTTTATGGTATGCAAAAATCCTGGCTTGCAAGCCATACTTTTGCAAGCCATCGGAAAATAGGATTTTTTTATGGCCTGCGAAAATAATTAATCCTTGCAAGCCACAAAAAAATCGGAATTAAATTAATTTAATTCCTTGCAGGCCACAAAAAAATCGGCTAATTTGCAGCCCATGGAATTATTATGGTGCCCAAAAAACCTAGCTTGCACCCCATGGATTTTTTATGGTATGCAAAAATCCTGGCTTGCAAGCCATACTTTTGCAAGCCATCGGAAAATAGGATTTTTTTATGGCCTGCGAAAATAATTAATCCTTGCAAGCCACAAAAAAATCGGAATTAAATTAATTTAATTCCTTGCAGGCCACAAAAAAATCGGCTAATTTGCAGCCCATGGAATTATTATGGTGCCCAAAAAACCTAGCTTGCACCCCATGGATTTTTTATGGTATGCAAAAATCCTGGCTTGCAAGCCATACTTTTGCAAGCCATCGGAAAATAGGATTTTTTTATGGCCTGCGAAAATAATTAATCCTTGCAAGCCACAAAAAAATCGGAATTAAATTAATTTAATTCCTTGCAGGCCACAAAAAAATCGGCTAATTTGCAGCCCATGGAATTATTATGGTGCCCAAAAAACCTAGCTTGCACCCCATGGATTTTTTATGGTATGCAAAAATCCTGGCTTGCAAGCCATACTTTTGCAAGCCATCGGAAAATAGGATTTTTTTATGGCCTGCGAAAATAATTAATCCTTGCAAGCCACAAAAAAATCGGAATTAAATTAATTTAATTCCTTGCAGGCCACAAAAAAATCGGCTAATTTGCAGCCCATGGAATTATTATGGTGCCCAAAAAACCTAGCTTGCACCCCATGGATTTTTTATGGTATGCAAAAATCCTGGCTTGCAAGCCATACTTTTGCAAGCCATCGGAAAATAGGATTTTTTTATGGCCTGCAAAAATAATTAATCCTTGCAAGCCACAAAAAAATCGGAATTAAATTAATTTAATTCCTTGCAGGCCACAAAAAAATCGGCTAATTTGCAGCCCATGGAATTATTATGGTGCCCAAAAAACCTAGCTTGCACCCCATGGATTTTTTATGGTATGCAAAAATCCTGGCTTGCAAGCCATACTTTTGCAAGCCATCGGAAAATAGGATTTTTTTATGGCCTGCGAAAATAATTAATCCTTGCAAGCCACAAAAAAATCGGAATTAAATTAATTTAATTCCTTGCAGGCCACAAAAAAATCGGCTAATTTGCAGCCCATGGAATTATTATGGTGCCCAAAAAACCTAGCTTGCACCCCATGGATTTTTTATGGTATGCAAAAATCCTGGCTTGCAAGCCATACTTTTGCAAGCCATCGGAAAATAGGATTTTTTTATGGCCTGCGAAAATAATTAATCCTTGCAAGCCACAAAAAAATCGGAATTAAATTAATTTAATTCCTTGCAGGCCACAAAAAAATCGGCTAATTTGCAGCCCATGGAATTATTATGGTGCCCAAAAAACCTAGCTTGCACCCCATGGATTTTTTATGGTATGCAAAAATCCTGGCTTGCAAGCCATACTTTTGCAAGCCATCGGAAAATAGGATTTTTTTATGGCCTGCAAAAATAATTAATCCTTGCAAGCCACAAAAAAATCGGAATTAAATTAATTTAATTCCTTGCAGGCCACAAAAAAATCGGCTAATTTGCAGCCCATGGAATTATTATGGTGCCCAAAAAACCTAGCTTGCACCCCATGGATTTTTTATGGTATGCAAAAATCCTGGCTTGCAAGCCATACTTTTGCAAGCCATCGGAAAATAGGATTTTTTTATGGCCTGCGAAAATAATTAATCCTTGCAAGCCACAAAAAAATCGGAATTAAATTAATTTAATTCCTTGCAGGCCACAAAAAAATCGGCTAATTTGCAGCCCATGGAATTATTATGGTGCCCAAAAAACCTAGCTTGCACCCCATGGATTTTTTATGGTATGCAAAAATCCTGGCTTGCAAGCCATACTTTTGCAAGCCATCGGAAAATAGGATTTTTTTATGGCCTGCGAAAATAATTAATCCTTGCAAGCCACAAAAAAATCGGAATTAAATTAATTTAATTCCTTGCAGGCCACAAAAAAATCGGCTAATTTGCAGCCCATGGAATTATTATGGTGCCCAAAAAACCTAGCTTGCACCCCATGGATTTTTTATGGTATGCAAAAATCCTGGCTTGCAAGCCATACTTTTGCAAGCCATCGGAAAATAGGATTTTTTTATGGCCTGCAAAAATAATTAATCCTTGCAAGCCACAAAAAAATCGGAATTAAATTAATTTAATTCCTTGCAGGCCACAAAAAAATCGGCTAATTTGCAGCCCATGGAATTATTATGGTGCCCAAAAAACCTAGCTTGCACCCCATGGATTTTTTATGGTATGCAAAAATCCTGGCTTGCAAGCCATACTTTTGCAAGCCATCGGAAAATAGGATTTTTTTATGGCCTGCGAAAATAATTAATCCTTGCAAGCCACAAAAAAATCGGAATTAAATTAATTTAATTCCTTGCAGGCCACAAAAAAATCGGCTAATTTGCAGCCCATGGAATTATTATGGTGCCCAAAAAACCTAGCTTGCACCCCATGGATTTTTTATGGTATGCAAAAATCCTGGCTTGCAAGCCATACTTTTGCAAGCCATCGGAAAATAGGATTTTTTTATGGCCTGCGAAAATAATTAATCCTTGCAAGCCACAAAAAAATCGGAATTAAATTAATTTAATTCCTTGCAGGCCACAAAAAAATCGGCTAATTTGCAGCCCATGGAATTATTATGGTGCCCAAAAAACCTAGCTTGCACCCCATGGATTTTTTATGGTATGCAAAAATCCTGGCTTGCAAGCCATACTTTTGCAAGCCATCGGAAAATAGGATTTTTTTATGGCCTGCGAAAATAATTAATCCTTGCAAGCCACAAAAAAATCGGAATTAAATTAATTTAATTCCTTGCAGGCCACAAAAAAATCGGCTAATTTGCAGCCCATGGAATTATTATGGTGCCCAAAAAACCTAGCTTGCACCCCATGGATTTTTTATGGTATGCAAAAATCCTGGCTTGCAAGCCATACTTTTGCAAGCCATCGGAAAATAGGATTTTTTTATGGCCTGCGAAAATAATTAATCCTTGCAAGCCACAAAAAAATCGGAATTAAATTAATTTAATTCCTTGCAGGCCACAAAAAAATCGGCTAATTTGCAGCCCATGGAATTATTATGGTGCCCAAAAAACCTAGCTTGCACCCCATGGATTTTTTATGGTATGCAAAAATCCTGGCTTGCAAGCCATACTTTTGCAAGCCATCGGAAAATAGGATTTTTTTATGGCCTGCGAAAATAATTAATCCTTGCAAGCCACAAAAAAATCGGAATTAAATTAATTTAATTCCTTGCAGGCCACAAAAAAATCGGCTAATTTGCAGCCCATGGAATTATTATGGTGCCCAAAAAACCTAGCTTGCACCCCATGGATTTTTTATGGTATGCAAAAATCCTGGCTTGCAAGCCATACTTTTGCAAGCCATCGGAAAATAGGATTTTTTTATGGCCTGCGAAAATAATTAATCCTTGCAAGCCACAAAAAAATCGGAATTAAATTAATTTAATTCCTTGCAGGCCACAAAAAAATCGGCTAATTTGCAGCCCATGGAATTATTATGGTGCCCAAAAAACCTAGCTTGCACCCCATGGATTTTTTATGGTATGCAAAAATCCTGGCTTGCAAGCCATACTTTTGCAAGCCATCGGAAAATAGGATTTTTTTATGGCCTGCGAAAATAATTAATCCTTGCAAGCCACAAAAAAATCGGAATTAAATTAATTTAATTCCTTGCAGGCCACAAAAAAATCGGCTAATTTGCAGCCCATGGAATTATTATGGTGCCCAAAAAACCTAGCTTGCACCCCATGGATTTTTTATGGTATGCAAAAATCCTGGCTTGCAAGCCATACTTTTGCAAGCCATCGGAAAATAGGATTTTTTTATGGCCTGCGAAAATAATTAATCCTTGCAAGCCACAAAAAAATCGGAATTAAATTAATTTAATTCCTTGCAGGCCACAAAAAAATCGGCTAATTTGCAGCCCATGGAATTATTATGGTGCCCAAAAAACCTAGCTTGCACCCCATGGATTTTTTATGGTATGCAAAAATCCTGGCTTGCAAGCCATACTTTTGCAAGCCATCGGAAAATAGGATTTTTTTATGGCCTGCGAAAATAATTAATCCTTGCAAGCCACAAAAAAATCGGAATTAAATTAATTTAATTCCTTGCAGGCCACAAAAAAATCGGCTAATTTGCAGCCCATGGAATTATTATGGTGCCCAAAAAACCTAGCTTGCACCCCATGGATTTTTTATGGTATGCAAAAATCCTGGCTTGCAAGCCATACTTTTGCAAGCCATCGGAAAATAGGATTTTTTTATGGCCTGCGAAAATAATTAATCCTTGCAAGCCACAAAAAAATCGGAATTAAATTAATTTAATTCCTTGCAGGCCACAAAAAAATCGGCTAATTTGCAGCCCATGGAATTATTATGGTGCCCAAAAAACCTAGCTTGCACCCCATGGATTTTTTATGGTATGCAAAAATCCTGGCTTGCAAGCCATACTTTTGCAAGCCATCGGAAAATAGGATTTTTTTATGGCCTGCGAAAATAATTAATCCTTGCAAGCCACAAAAAAATCGGAATTAAATTAATTTAATTCCTTGCAGGCCACAAAAAAATCGGCTAATTTGCAGCCCATGGAATTATTATGGTGCCCAAAAAACCTAGCTTGCACCCCATGGATTTTTTATGGTATGCAAAAATCCTGGCTTGCAAGCCATACTTTTGCAAGCCATCGGAAAATAGGATTTTTTTATGGCCTGCGAAAATAATTAATCCTTGCAAGCCACAAAAAAATCGGAATTAAATTAATTTAATTCCTTGCAGGCCACAAAAAAATCGGCTAATTTGCAGCCCATGGAATTATTATGGTGCCCAAAAAACCTAGCTTGCACCCCATGGATTTTTTATGGTATGCAAAAATCCTGGCTTGCAAGCCATACTTTTGCAAGCCATCGGAAAATAGGATTTTTTTATGGCCTGCGAAAATAATTAATCCTTGCAAGCCACAAAAAAATCGGAATTAAATTAATTTAATTCCTTGCAGGCCACAAAAAAATCGGCTAATTTGCAGCCCATGGAATTATTATGGTGCCCAAAAAACCTAGCTTGCACCCCATGGATTTTTTATGGTATGCAAAAATCCTGGCTTGCAAGCCATACTTTTGCAAGCCATCGGAAAATAGGATTTTTTTATGGCCTGCGAAAATAATTAATCCTTGCAAGCCACAAAAAAATCGGAATTAAATTAATTTAATTCCTTGCAGGCCACAAAAAAATCGGCTAATTTGCAGCCCATGGAATTATTATGGTGCCCAAAAAACCTAGCTTGCACCCCATGGATTTTTTATGGTATGCAAAAATCCTGGCTTGCAAGCCATACTTTTGCAAGCCATCGGAAAATAGGATTTTTTTATGGCCTGCGAAAATAATTAATCCTTGCAAGCCACAAAAAAATCGGAATTAAATTAATTTAATTCCTTGCAGGCCACAAAAAAATCGGCTAATTTGCAGCCCATGGAATTATTATGGTGCCCAAAAAACCTAGCTTGCACCCCATGGATTTTTTATGGTATGCAAAAATCCTGGCTTGCAAGCCATACTTTTGCAAGCCATCGGAAAATAGGATTTTTTTATGGCCTGCGAAAATAATTAATCCTTGCAAGCCACAAAAAAATCGGAATTAAATTAATTTAATTCCTTGCAGGCCACAAAAAAATCGGCTAATTTGCAGCCCATGGAATTATTATGGTGCCCAAAAAACCTAGCTTGCACCCCATGGATTTTTTATGGTATGCAAAAATCCTGGCTTGCAAGCCATACTTTTGCAAGCCATCGGAAAATAGGATTTTTTTATGGCCTGCGAAAATAATTAATCCTTGCAAGCCACAAAAAAATCGGAATTAAATTAATTTAATTCCTTGCAGGCCACAAAAAAATCGGCTAATTTGCAGCCCATGGAATTATTATGGTGCCCAAAAAACCTAGCTTGCACCCCATGGATTTTTTATGGTATGCAAAAATCCTGGCTTGCAAGCCATACTTTTGCAAGCCATCGGAAAATAGGATTTTTTTATGGCCTGCGAAAATAATTAATCCTTGCAAGCCACAAAAAAATCGGAATTAAATTAATTTAATTCCTTGCAGGCCACAAAAAAATCGGCTAATTTGCAGCCCATGGAATTATTATGGTGCCCAAAAAACCTAGCTTGCACCCCATGGATTTTTTATGGTATGCAAAAATCCTGGCTTGCAAGCCATACTTTTGCAAGCCATCGGAAAATAGGATTTTTTTATGGCCTGCGAAAATAATTAATCCTTGCAAGCCACAAAAAAATCGGAATTAAATTAATTTAATTCCTTGCAGGCCACAAAAAAATCGGCTAATTTGCAGCCCATGGAATTATTATGGTGCCCAAAAAACCTAGCTTGCACCCCATGGATTTTTTATGGTATGCAAAAATCCTGGCTTGCAAGCCATACTTTTGCAAGCCATCGGAAAATAGGATTTTTTTATGGCCTGCGAAAATAATTAATCCTTGCAAGCCACAAAAAAATCGGAATTAAATTAATTTAATTCCTTGCAGGCCACAAAAAAATCGGCTAATTTGCAGCCCATGGAATTATTATGGTGCCCAAAAAACCTAGCTTGCACCCCATGGATTTTTTATGGTATGCAAAAATCCTGGCTTGCAAGCCATACTTTTGCAAGCCATCGGAAAATAGGATTTTTTTATGGCCTGCGAAAATAATTAATCCTTGCAAGCCACAAAAAAATCGGAATTAAATTAATTTAATTCCTTGCAGGCCACAAAAAAATCGGCTAATTTGCAGCCCATGGAATTATTATGGTGCCCAAAAAACCTAGCTTGCACCCCATGGATTTTTTATGGTATGCAAAAATCCTGGCTTGCAAGCCATACTTTTGCAAGCCATCGGAAAATAGGATTTTTTTATGGCCTGCGAAAATAATTAATCCTTGCAAGCCACAAAAAAATCGGAATTAAATTAATTTAATTCCTTGCAGGCCACAAAAAAATCGGCTAATTTGCAGCCCATGGAATTATTATGGTGCCCAAAAAACCTAGCTTGCACCCCATGGATTTTTTATGGTATGCAAAAATCCTGGCTTGCAAGCCATACTTTTGCAAGCCATCGGAAAATAGGATTTTTTTATGGCCTGCGAAAATAATTAATCCTTGCAAGCCACAAAAAAATCGGAATTAAATTAATTTAATTCCTTGCAGGCCACAAAAAAATCGGCTAATTTGCAGCCCATGGAATTATTATGGTGCCCAAAAAACCTAGCTTGCACCCCATGGATTTTTTATGGTATGCAAAAATCCTGGCTTGCAAGCCATACTTTTGCAAGCCATCGGAAAATAGGATTTTTTTATGGCCTGCGAAAATAATTAATCCTTGCAAGCCACAAAAAAATCGGAATTAAATTAATTTAATTCCTTGCAGGCCACAAAAAAATCGGCTAATTTGCAGCCCATGGAATTATTATGGTGCCCAAAAAACCTAGCTTGCACCCCATGGATTTTTTATGGTATGCAAAAATCCTGGCTTGCAAGCCATACTTTTGCAAGCCATCGGAAAATAGGATTTTTTTATGGCCTGCGAAAATAATTAATCCTTGCAAGCCACAAAAAAATCGGAATTAAATTAATTTAATTCCTTGCAGGCCACAAAAAAATCGGCTAATTTGCAGCCCATGGAATTATTATGGTGCCCAAAAAACCTAGCTTGCACCCCATGGATTTTTTATGGTATGCAAAAATCCTGGCTTGCAAGCCATACTTTTGCAAGCCATCGGAAAATAGGATTTTTTTATGGCCTGCGAAAATAATTAATCCTTGCAAGCCACAAAAAAATCGGAATTAAATTAATTTAATTCCTTGCAGGCCACAAAAAAATCGGCTAATTTGCAGCCCATGGAATTATTATGGTGCCCAAAAAACCTAGCTTGCACCCCATGGATTTTTTATGGTATGCAAAAATCCTGGCTTGCAAGCCATACTTTTGCAAGCCATCGGAAAATAGGATTTTTTTATGGCCTGCGAAAATAATTAATCCTTGCAAGCCACAAAAAAATCGGAATTAAATTAATTTAATTCCTTGCAGGCCACAAAAAAATCGGCTAATTTGCAGCCCATGGAATTATTATGGTGCCCAAAAAACCTAGCTTGCACCCCATGGATTTTTTATGGTATGCAAAAATCCTGGCTTGCAAGCCATACTTTTGCAAGCCATCGGAAAATAGGATTTTTTTATGGCCTGCGAAAATAATTAATCCTTGCAAGCCACAAAAAAATCGGAATTAAATTAATTTAATTCCTTGCAGGCCACAAAAAAATCGGCTAATTTGCAGCCCATGGAATTATTATGGTGCCCAAAAAACCTAGCTTGCACCCCATGGATTTTTTATGGTATGCAAAAATCCTGGCTTGCAAGCCATACTTTTGCAAGCCATCGGAAAATAGGATTTTTTTATGGCCTGCGAAAATAATTAATCCTTGCAAGCCACAAAAAAATCGGAATTAAATTAATTTAATTCCTTGCAGGCCACAAAAAAATCGGCTAATTTGCAGCCCATGGAATTATTATGGTGCCCAAAAAACCTAGCTTGCACCCCATGGATTTTTTATGGTATGCAAAAATCCTGGCTTGCAAGCCATACTTTTGCAAGCCATCGGAAAATAGGATTTTTTTATGGCCTGCGAAAATAATTAATCCTTGCAAGCCACAAAAAAATCGGAATTAAATTAATTTAATTCCTTGCAGGCCACAAAAAAATCGGCTAATTTGCAGCCCATGGAATTATTATGGTGCCCAAAAAACCTAGCTTGCACCCCATGGATTTTTTATGGTATGCAAAAATCCTGGCTTGCAAGCCATACTTTTGCAAGCCATCGGAAAATAGGATTTTTTTATGGCCTGCGAAAATAATTAATCCTTGCAAGCCACAAAAAAATCGGAATTAAATTAATTTAATTCCTTGCAGGCCACAAAAAAATCGGCTAATTTGCAGCCCATGGAATTATTATGGTGCCCAAAAAACCTAGCTTGCACCCCATGGATTTTTTATGGTATGCAAAAATCCTGGCTTGCAAGCCATACTTTTGCAAGCCATCGGAAAATAGGATTTTTTTATGGCCTGCGAAAATAATTAATCCTTGCAAGCCACAAAAAAATCGGAATTAAATTAATTTAATTCCTTGCAGGCCACAAAAAAATCGGCTAATTTGCAGCCCATGGAATTATTATGGTGCCCAAAAAACCTAGCTTGCACCCCATGGATTTTTTATGGTATGCAAAAATCCTGGCTTGCAAGCCATACTTTTGCAAGCCATCGGAAAATAGGATTTTTTTATGGCCTGCGAAAATAATTAATCCTTGCAAGCCACAAAAAAATCGGAATTAAATTAATTTAATTCCTTGCAGGCCACAAAAAAATCGGCTAATTTGCAGCCCATGGAATTATTATGGTGCCCAAAAAACCTAGCTTGCACCCCATGGATTTTTTATGGTATGCAAAAATCCTGGCTTGCAAGCCATACTTTTGCAAGCCATCGGAAAATAGGATTTTTTTATGGCCTGCGAAAATAATTAATCCTTGCAAGCCACAAAAAAATCGGAATTAAATTAATTTAATTCCTTGCAGGCCACAAAAAAATCGGCTAATTTGCAGCCCATGGAATTATTATGGTGCCCAAAAAACCTAGCTTGCACCCCATGGATTTTTTATGGTATGCAAAAATCCTGGCTTGCAAGCCATACTTTTGCAAGCCATCGGAAAATAGGATTTTTTTATGGCCTGCGAAAATAATTAATCCTTGCAAGCCACAAAAAAATCGGAATTAAATTAATTTAATTCCTTGCAGGCCACAAAAAAATCGGCTAATTTGCAGCCCATGGAATTATTATGGTGCCCAAAAAACCTAGCTTGCACCCCATGGATTTTTTATGGTATGCAAAAATCCTGGCTTGCAAGCCATACTTTTGCAAGCCATCGGAAAATAGGATTTTTTTATGGCCTGCGAAAATAATTAATCCTTGCAAGCCACAAAAAAATCGGAATTAAATTAATTTAATTCCTTGCAGGCCACAAAAAAATCGGCTAATTTGCAGCCCATGGAATTATTATGGTGCCCAAAAAACCTAGCTTGCACCCCATGGATTTTTTATGGTATGCAAAAATCCTGGCTTGCAAGCCATACTTTTGCAAGCCATCGGAAAATAGGATTTTTTTATGGCCTGCGAAAATAATTAATCCTTGCAAGCCACAAAAAAATCGGAATTAAATTAATTTAATTCCTTGCAGGCCACAAAAAAATCGGCTAATTTGCAGCCCATGGAATTATTATGGTGCCCAAAAAACCTAGCTTGCACCCCATGGATTTTTTATGGTATGCAAAAATCCTGGCTTGCAAGCCATACTTTTGCAAGCCATCGGAAAATAGGATTTTTTTATGGCCTGCGAAAATAATTAATCCTTGCAAGCCACAAAAAAATCGGAATTAAATTAATTTAATTCCTTGCAGGCCACAAAAAAATCGGCTAATTTGCAGCCCATGGAATTATTATGGTGCCCAAAAAACCTAGCTTGCACCCCATGGATTTTTTATGGTATGCAAAAATCCTGGCTTGCAAGCCATACTTTTGCAAGCCATCGGAAAATAGGATTTTTTTATGGCCTGCGAAAATAATTAATCCTTGCAAGCCACAAAAAAATCGGAATTAAATTAATTTAATTCCTTGCAGGCCACAAAAAAATCGGCTAATTTGCAGCCCATGGAATTATTATGGTGCCCAAAAAACCTAGCTTGCACCCCATGGATTTTTTATGGTATGCAAAAATCCTGGCTTGCAAGCCATACTTTTGCAAGCCATCGGAAAATAGGATTTTTTTATGGCCTGCGAAAATAATTAATCCTTGCAAGCCACAAAAAAATCGGAATTAAATTAATTTAATTCCTTGCAGGCCACAAAAAAATCGGCTAATTTGCAGCCCATGGAATTATTATGGTGCCCAAAAAACCTAGCTTGCACCCCATGGATTTTTTATGGTATGCAAAAATCCTGGCTTGCAAGCCATACTTTTGCAAGCCATCGGAAAATAGGATTTTTTTATGGCCTGCGAAAATAATTAATCCTTGCAAGCCACAAAAAAATCGGAATTAAATTAATTTAATTCCTTGCAGGCCACAAAAAAATCGGCTAATTTGCAGCCCATGGAATTATTATGGTGCCCAAAAAACCTAGCTTGCACCCCATGGATTTTTTATGGTATGCAAAAATCCTGGCTTGCAAGCCATACTTTTGCAAGCCATCGGAAAATAGGATTTTTTTATGGCCTGCGAAAATAATTAATCCTTGCAAGCCACAAAAAAATCGGAATTAAATTAATTTAATTCCTTGCAGGCCACAAAAAAATCGGCTAATTTGCAGCCCATGGAATTATTATGGTGCCCAAAAAACCTAGCTTGCACCCCATGGATTTTTTATGGTATGCAAAAATCCTGGCTTGCAAGCCATACTTTTGCAAGCCATCGGAAAATAGGATTTTTTTATGGCCTGCGAAAATAATTAATCCTTGCAAGCCACAAAAAAATCGGAATTAAATTAATTTAATTCCTTGCAGGCCACAAAAAAATCGGCTAATTTGCAGCCCATGGAATTATTATGGTGCCCAAAAAACCTAGCTTGCACCCCATGGATTTTTTATGGTATGCAAAAATCCTGGCTTGCAAGCCATACTTTTGCAAGCCATCGGAAAATAGGATTTTTTTATGGCCTGCGAAAATAATTAATCCTTGCAAGCCACAAAAAAATCGGAATTAAATTAATTTAATTCCTTGCAGGCCACAAAAAAATCGGCTAATTTGCAGCCCATGGAATTATTATGGTGCCCAAAAAACCTAGCTTGCACCCCATGGATTTTTTATGGTATGCAAAAATCCTGGCTTGCAAGCCATACTTTTGCAAGCCATCGGAAAATAGGATTTTTTTATGGCCTGCGAAAATAATTAATCCTTGCAAGCCACAAAAAAATCGGAATTAAATTAATTTAATTCCTTGCAGGCCACAAAAAAATCGGCTAATTTGCAGCCCATGGAATTATTATGGTGCCCAAAAAACCTAGCTTGCACCCCATGGATTTTTTATGGTATGCAAAAATCCTGGCTTGCAAGCCATACTTTTGCAAGCCATCGGAAAATAGGATTTTTTTATGGCCTGCGAAAATAATTAATCCTTGCAAGCCACAAAAAAATCGGAATTAAATTAATTTAATTCCTTGCAGGCCACAAAAAAATCGGCTAATTTGCAGCCCATGGAATTATTATGGTGCCCAAAAAACCTAGCTTGCACCCCATGGATTTTTTATGGTATGCAAAAATCCTGGCTTGCAAGCCATACTTTTGCAAGCCATCGGAAAATAGGATTTTTTTATGGCCTGCGAAAATAATTAATCCTTGCAAGCCACAAAAAAATCGGAATTAAATTAATTTAATTCCTTGCAGGCCACAAAAAAATCGGCTAATTTGCAGCCCATGGAATTATTATGGTGCCCAAAAAACCTAGCTTGCACCCCATGGATTTTTTATGGTATGCAAAAATCCTGGCTTGCAAGCCATACTTTTGCAAGCCATCGGAAAATAGGATTTTTTTATGGCCTGCGAAAATAATTAATCCTTGCAAGCCACAAAAAAATCGGAATTAAATTAATTTAATTCCTTGCAGGCCACAAAAAAATCGGCTAATTTGCAGCCCATGGAATTATTATGGTGCCCAAAAAACCTAGCTTGCACCCCATGGATTTTTTATGGTATGCAAAAATCCTGGCTTGCAAGCCATACTTTTGCAAGCCATCGGAAAATAGGATTTTTTTATGGCCTGCGAAAATAATTAATCCTTGCAAGCCACAAAAAAATCGGAATTAAATTAATTTAATTCCTTGCAGGCCACAAAAAAATCGGCTAATTTGCAGCCCATGGAATTATTATGGTGCCCAAAAAACCTAGCTTGCACCCCATGGATTTTTTATGGTATGCAAAAATCCTGGCTTGCAAGCCATACTTTTGCAAGCCATCGGAAAATAGGATTTTTTTATGGCCTGCGAAAATAATTAATCCTTGCAAGCCACAAAAAAATCGGAATTAAATTAATTTAATTCCTTGCAGGCCACAAAAAAATCGGCTAATTTGCAGCCCATGGAATTATTATGGTGCCCAAAAAACCTAGCTTGCACCCCATGGATTTTTTATGGTATGCAAAAATCCTGGCTTGCAAGCCATACTTTTGCAAGCCATCGGAAAATAGGATTTTTTTATGGCCTGCGAAAATAATTAATCCTTGCAAGCCACAAAAAAATCGGAATTAAATTAATTTAATTCCTTGCAGGCCACAAAAAAATCGGCTAATTTGCAGCCCATGGAATTATTATGGTGCCCAAAAAACCTAGCTTGCACCCCATGGATTTTTTATGGTATGCAAAAATCCTGGCTTGCAAGCCATACTTTTGCAAGCCATCGGAAAATAGGATTTTTTTATGGCCTGCGAAAATAATTAATCCTTGCAAGCCACAAAAAAATCGGAATTAAATTAATTTAATTCCTTGCAGGCCACAAAAAAATCGGCTAATTTGCAGCCCATGGAATTATTATGGTGCCCAAAAAACCTAGCTTGCACCCCATGGATTTTTTATGGTATGCAAAAATCCTGGCTTGCAAGCCATACTTTTGCAAGCCATCGGAAAATAGGATTTTTTTATGGCCTGCGAAAATAATTAATCCTTGCAAGCCACAAAAAAATCGGAATTAAATTAATTTAATTCCTTGCAGGCCACAAAAAAATCGGCTAATTTGCAGCCCATGGAATTATTATGGTGCCCAAAAAACCTAGCTTGCACCCCATGGATTTTTTATGGTATGCAAAAATCCTGGCTTGCAAGCCATACTTTTGCAAGCCATCGGAAAATAGGATTTTTTTATGGCCTGCGAAAATAATTAATCCTTGCAAGCCACAAAAAAATCGGAATTAAATTAATTTAATTCCTTGCAGGCCACAAAAAAATCGGCTAATTTGCAGCCCATGGAATTATTATGGTGCCCAAAAAACCTAGCTTGCACCCCATGGATTTTTTATGGTATGCAAAAATCCTGGCTTGCAAGCCATACTTTTGCAAGCCATCGGAAAATAGGATTTTTTTATGGCCTGCGAAAATAATTAATCCTTGCAAGCCACAAAAAAATCGGAATTAAATTAATTTAATTCCTTGCAGGCCACAAAAAAATCGGCTAATTTGCAGCCCATGGAATTATTATGGTGCCCAAAAAACCTAGCTTGCACCCCATGGATTTTTTATGGTATGCAAAAATCCTGGCTTGCAAGCCATACTTTTGCAAGCCATCGGAAAATAGGATTTTTTTATGGCCTGCGAAAATAATTAATCCTTGCAAGCCACAAAAAAATCGGAATTAAATTAATTTAATTCCTTGCAGGCCACAAAAAAATCGGCTAATTTGCAGCCCATGGAATTATTATGGTGCCCAAAAAACCTAGCTTGCACCCCATGGATTTTTTATGGTATGCAAAAATCCTGGCTTGCAAGCCATACTTTTGCAAGCCATCGGAAAATAGGATTTTTTTATGGCCTGCGAAAATAATTAATCCTTGCAAGCCACAAAAAAATCGGAATTAAATTAATTTAATTCCTTGCAGGCCACAAAAAAATCGGCTAATTTGCAGCCCATGGAATTATTATGGTGCCCAAAAAACCTAGCTTGCACCCCATGGATTTTTTATGGTATGCAAAAATCCTGGCTTGCAAGCCATACTTTTGCAAGCCATCGGAAAATAGGATTTTTTTATGGCCTGCGAAAATAATTAATCCTTGCAAGCCACAAAAAAATCGGAATTAAATTAATTTAATTCCTTGCAGGCCACAAAAAAATCGGCTAATTTGCAGCCCATGGAATTATTATGGTGCCCAAAAAACCTAGCTTGCACCCCATGGATTTTTTATGGTATGCAAAAATCCTGGCTTGCAAGCCATACTTTTGCAAGCCATCGGAAAATAGGATTTTTTTATGGCCTGCGAAAATAATTAATCCTTGCAAGCCACAAAAAAATCGGAATTAAATTAATTTAATTCCTTGCAGGCCACAAAAAAATCGGCTAATTTGCAGCCCATGGAATTATTATGGTGCCCAAAAAACCTAGCTTGCACCCCATGGATTTTTTATGGTATGCAAAAATCCTGGCTTGCAAGCCATACTTTTGCAAGCCATCGGAAAATAGGATTTTTTTATGGCCTGCGAAAATAATTAATCCTTGCAAGCCACAAAAAAATCGGAATTAAATTAATTTAATTCCTTGCAGGCCACAAAAAAATCGGCTAATTTGCAGCCCATGGAATTATTATGGTGCCCAAAAAACCTAGCTTGCACCCCATGGATTTTTTATGGTATGCAAAAATCCTGGCTTGCAAGCCATACTTTTGCAAGCCATCGGAAAATAGGATTTTTTTATGGCCTGCGAAAATAATTAATCCTTGCAAGCCACAAAAAAATCGGAATTAAATTAATTTAATTCCTTGCAGGCCACAAAAAAATCGGCTAATTTGCAGCCCATGGAATTATTATGGTGCCCAAAAAACCTAGCTTGCACCCCATGGATTTTTTATGGTATGCAAAAATCCTGGCTTGCAAGCCATACTTTTGCAAGCCATCGGAAAATAGGATTTTTTTATGGCCTGCGAAAATAATTAATCCTTGCAAGCCACAAAAAAATCGGAATTAAATTAATTTAATTCCTTGCAGGCCACAAAAAAATCGGCTAATTTGCAGCCCATGGAATTATTATGGTGCCCAAAAAACCTAGCTTGCACCCCATGGATTTTTTATGGTATGCAAAAATCCTGGCTTGCAAGCCATACTTTTGCAAGCCATCGGAAAATAGGATTTTTTTATGGCCTGCGAAAATAATTAATCCTTGCAAGCCACAAAAAAATCGGAATTAAATTAATTTAATTCCTTGCAGGCCACAAAAAAATCGGCTAATTTGCAGCCCATGGAATTATTATGGTGCCCAAAAAACCTAGCTTGCACCCCATGGATTTTTTATGGTATGCAAAAATCCTGGCTTGCAAGCCATACTTTTGCAAGCCATCGGAAAATAGGATTTTTTTATGGCCTGCGAAAATAATTAATCCTTGCAAGCCACAAAAAAATCGGAATTAAATTAATTTAATTCCTTGCAGGCCACAAAAAAATCGGCTAATTTGCAGCCCATGGAATTATTATGGTGCCCAAAAAACCTAGCTTGCACCCCATGGATTTTTTATGGTATGCAAAAATCCTGGCTTGCAAGCCATACTTTTGCAAGCCATCGGAAAATAGGATTTTTTTATGGCCTGCGAAAATAATTAATCCTTGCAAGCCACAAAAAAATCGGAATTAAATTAATTTAATTCCTTGCAGGCCACAAAAAAATCGGCTAATTTGCAGCCCATGGAATTATTATGGTGCCCAAAAAACCTAGCTTGCACCCCATGGATTTTTTATGGTATGCAAAAATCCTGGCTTGCAAGCCATACTTTTGCAAGCCATCGGAAAATAGGATTTTTTTATGGTTTACAAGCATTTTGCAATCCATAGAAGAAAAAAAAGGGCGATTTTTGATGTTCGAATTGCGCCCATCTGCCATAATGCTTATAGCCAAGACCTCGTCTTGCGTGCGCACGAAAATGTCAATTGCAGAAAAATATGTTGTTTCTAAAATTAACGATTGCTCGTTTATTTTATTGAGTTTGTCTCCGTTCTTTTTTGCTGAATAGTCTACAAACGATGAGGAATTTTTTAAAAGTGACTGTAAAAGAATTCTCTTTACAATGTGGGTATAGTGTTCGATAGGAATAAAAGGTCTGTGGAAATTCCTGGTTTGTCGATTTCCAGGGATTGACTTGTATTTTTAGGATTGATATTGCAGTTTACATGTATTTTAGGGTACGGGTAAGATTGAGGCGCTGAAGTGAAGAAATTTTGTGCTTGGGCATTTTTCTCTATGTCGGAGTAAGAATTTCTTTGAACTTTTTAACACTGGTTATTTAGAGATGAGGTTGATCTTTATTTTGCCAGAAGAAAGGCCAGGCATCGTCTGGCTATGAAACACTATCGGTCACTAACTTATCCCAGTCGGGATCGTGTTGATCCTGCTTCGTTGATGGTTATTAATAAATGTTTTTGTTGCTAACAGCTTCCATTTCAGCCGTTGACATTTAGTGAACCGATGTCCACATTGATGGACGTAAGTTTTCCTCGTTCTTTTCATTTCTATTGGAAATGTGAAGAATCTAAAATATTATTTTTTAGGCTGAGCTGGAAACATTAACCGAAATGCTGCAAGAAGAGGAGAGTCCCGTGACAATCGAGAGCCATTTCAGCGCTGACCATTCAAGCGATGCTTTTCTCGATAATGAAAAGATGCCAACGCTCTCGAATTCGGATGTTTCAGAAAATGAGGTAAAAATGAGGCAGCGTCAGAAGCTGATTCTTTTTATTCTTTCCTTTTTTTCTCCTTGAAGAACTCCTTGTCCCCAAAAGTATCAGAAAAACTTTTATTTTCTGCTTCCTTTCATTTCTACAAATGAAGTAGTTGTAGTACCGGAAATTTCATGTCTTATCCTCCAATTGAACTTTGGGAAAGCCCGATTTATTTCTTCCCCCTGGCCAATTAAGAATGGTCTGTTTTTCTATGGGGCATTTTATCTATAAGTGAATGAATTGCAATTAATTTGAAAGACTTTTTGCGAAAATTGAATGCCGTCGGGATCGAACTTTAGATATTTTTCTCTCCCGGCGCAGCATCACACTGCGCTACATTGATTTGACCCACAAGCCCTCAAACAAACAGCCATTTCTCCCTTAATCTGAGCTAACTTCACCCAGCATTCTTAGAGGAGCGCCCCATTTATCAATCTTATTAAGAAATATATTATAATTTAGGAATGTGATACAAATGGTCTTGTTCTGACAGCCACTGCCGCGGTTTCAGTCCTCATTCTACTGTTTGGTAATCAACAAGATGGCTCTAATCTTTCTGATCATCTTTTTGCAGTACGTATTTATTTTTTCTTACAGGAAGAGGAACGAACAGCCTCTGGAAAATATAAGAGCCGAAATTATTTGAATTTTTGTGCGGTGGGCTTGTCTATTTTTTTCACTGAATTTTTTAACAAAGTAATTTTAGACATAACGTTTGGAAAACAGAAAAAAACCCCTAGTTAGAAATTAAGAAGAAACCAATTATTTTCAGGCAAAGCTAGTAGAGATTTTTTCCGAAGAAATAGACAGAGCGCAGTTTCGAGCCAGAATAATTATTGCCCCGATACGCAACATTCGATGGCAGTCGGCTGTAATCCTCGATATATTGTCATACAGAGTAATTGGAGAATCTAAAGCCTATCTGCTTCATGGACGTATTATTAAAACAGAATCGCAAGTATGGAACCTGCACCGGGCTACTGTCACTGATAGATTCAGAAAGTACCTGAAGGTACGTTGAATTTAAAAATAATTATAAAAACGGGCGAGATTTTCCCTCTTTGTAATTCTAAAAACGATCTCTGTCAGCAATTGACCCTCTACAGTTGGTGGCGACCAAGTTTCCAACAAAATAACTTGAAATTTTGCTGGATTTGCTGTTAGAGATAGGAAAATTTAAAAATATTTGGCGTTTGCTGTAGATAACTGGCCAGGGTTGGACGAGAGGGGTTTTTTTTTGCGGCGAGTTGGAGATGAGCCGAGGCCCTCAATTTTTTTTTCCGAGACGAGCTCGAGACGAATTATGAAATAAGCGACGACGGTTCGATCCCCGCCGTGGAAATTATTTTTATGAAACAGTCATTTTATTCAAATAAAATTAAATTTTCAATAATATTGCTGTATTCCTATCATCAAATGATGTGTTAAATTATTGCCAGTCCTTATAGATTATTTTTAGCAAGAGAAATAACCTGAAACTGACAAAATATTTAAGAAAAACGCAATTTAGAACAGCTCAGCAGTTGAAGCGAATACGCGCCATGTTTGCTACTTTAAAAATCTGTAACTTTTTATAGAAGCATTTGTTAGCAAAAAGAAATAATTCATAATAATCAGGAAAAACAGTTCTATTTTTTAATACAGTCCTTCTCATAATTATAGGGACACTCAAAATTTTGGGTTATCGGTTTCATTTTGAGGAAAAGTGCGGTCGATACCGGATCCATTCGATTTATCGTCGTCGATTACCCCTATCCTCCAATTTTCAGAATTTTTCGTCGACGCACCGGCGCGTAATCGTCATTTTTGTAAAATCCCGTAAAATTCCACTGTATCATAATTATAGGGACAGTGCGAAAACGGAGGCTCCTGAGGGAAATGAGGGATGGAATCGCCACGGGATGGCTTGCCTGTGTCTGTTTGAGGTTGTCAGCTGAAAAGTCGGGAGGAAAATCATCAGATATGCGCTCTCGAAAAGGGCATTTCGATGGCAATTTTTAGAAATCGAGGTTTGAGGCTCCATTGGCAGCGGAGTACGCGGTTTCGAGTGAAACCGAACAGAGGGCTGTGTGCAGCACATCAAGAGGAACATTTTGGCATACGGTACATCTTCAAAAGAGCTTTTCTGAAAGATGAACGGCAACCTCATCATGGATCAATTCAAAAATCGTCTTTTCTGTTCAGAATTTGATCAAATTTTCAATAATTTTTGATTCTCCTTGTGCGACCCAGTTTCCGACCATGTTGCCGCTCCGTTCTTTATGTCAAAATGTTCCTCTTGATGTGCTGCACACAGCTCTCTGCTCGGTTTTACTCGAAACTCCGCTGCCAATGGAGCCTCAAACCTCAATTTCTAAAAATTGCCATCAAAATGCCCTTTTCGGGAGCAGCATATCTGATGATTTCCCTCCCGACTTTTCAGCTGACAACCTCAAACAGACACAGGCAAGCCATCCCGTGGCGATTCCATCCCTCATTTCCCTCAGGAGCCTCCGTTTTCGCACTGTCCCTATAATTATGATACAGTGGAATTTTACGGGATTTTACAAAAATGACGATTACGCGCCGGTGCGTCGACGAAAAATTCTGAAAATTGGAGGATAGGGGTAATCGACGACGATAAATCGAATGGATCCGGTATCGACCGCACTTTTCCTCAAAATGAAACCGATAACCCAAAATTTTGAGTGTCCCTATAATTATGAGACGGACTGTATAAACTTGTAGAAAAATCCTTCACTATGCCGGGGAAAAAACAGGGAAATTCTGTAAAACAGAAACAATTCGATTATTATTTTCAGTCCATTTTCAAATTGTCATATTCAGATATCCCCGTCTGGTTGGAAGCTTATGATTGGTGGGACATGGTTGCCGGCAACTTATGCAGATGTCATTAAGATGAGGCATCATTCTAGTCATGTGCAGATCATTTCGGATAGCGGCCAGATAAACGCCTCTAAATTTGTGGCGTCTGTTGTCTGCCGGGAATGTGCTTGCTCGGATGTTTGGCTTGATTTCATTTCGGCTATTTATCAAGTAATTGGACAAGGCAGCAGCTCATCGAAGAAGTTACTTTGGCGTGATGCAGATGCAAGTCAATGTATTCAAGGAGAGCCGCCCCGTCTCCAAGTTAACGCTCAGCCACAGCTGGGAAATGAGCACATTTGAAGAAAATTGATATGAGAAGAATTCGACTAAATAAAGACAAATAAGATCACGGGCTACAAATAAATAATACAGTTTTTATTATTATTTGTTCTTTGTTTTTCAGATTTAGTTGCCTTTTTATTGTTTTCGAAGATAAAATAAACTATCCAGTTCGAACAGTTTATCAAAATGGAATTGAAACATTTCAAGTGTTTCTAACGAGTTCGAAAAGTCTGTAACCCCCACTTCTTCAGGTTTCAGACTGCCAATGAACTTAAAAAAACTTAAAAAAGTGCCAATATAAAATATCGAGCTGTTCATAAGACTTTATAAGATAACAGACAAGATGGAAATTTCGCCCTTCTTTGACTCAGAGGTACAGGAAAAAAAAGGGAGATTGGAAACCGACTATATGATAGAGAAGAATTACTGTACTCTTCCTTCGTTTTAAAAGATCCCCGCATATTTTTCGCCTCTTAAAAATGTGCCAATAATCTGTTATTCTCCCGTTCATAAGTACAAGTGTCGGAAGTGCAAATTTTCTTTTATTTCCCAAGATAATGATGGATTACGGCTATTTATCATCTTCTCCTTTAAATAATTTCTCCAAACTTGTTGCAAAATGGTCCACAAATTTGTGGTAATCGGATCCCCGGCCAGTAATTTCGTCTGTTGATAGAGCTTCCAATTACCAGGCCTTGTTGTTGCACTTATTTTGACTTTTCTTCCCTATTTTCTGTGATTTTTCTGACCTGCCACAAATTTCACAATTTTGTGTTCAAAATGTGTCCGCAACAAAGACAACAAACCGTGGACACAGCGCGTGCTGACAAATGTCGTGTATGTTCGAACATCACAATCATCTAACATCATGAGAAGACAAGACGGTATAAAAAGTTCACGGATCCAGGATTCCTGGAATGCATAGTGGTACGGGTAGTACCAATTTACAATTTTTTTCGCCACTTACACTCCAAAAACCCCATGGCCTGAACAAGATTACGGGCGAATCCCAGGAATCCTGGCAAAAATCTCTTGGGCAACCTGGGAAGTCCAACCCACGACCTTTACTGCGTAAAGATTCTGACCCAGGATCCCTGGGAACCAGCGTACCTCGGGTTGTATCCAAATTCAAATTTTTACGCACTTTTTTTGCCAATAAGGAAGAAAAATCTCTGAAATTACGGGTGTGTCACAATATTTTGGGCAAAAATCCCGTTTGCCATCGGGGGAGTCGAACCTGCAACTTTTGGCAGTAAATCCTGAGCGCTGACCACTGGCACGCAGTTTCTGAACAGCTTGTGATACGGCACCTCTCGATTTGCACATTTTTCCCCGGTTTTCTTGGATTCTGTTCTCTTCCCTGTCTTCGTTTTTCCCCAGCTTCCACAAATTTCCAGTCTTTGGTTTGCTCTTTTTTTTTTCGACTGTTTAGTCTCTTTGCCTACCGTAACCTCAACAATCTCGACTAAACTGGACATAGGGGCATTTATCGTAGTCCCTGTACATCATCATTTGACTCAGAAATCGAGAAAATTTCCGTGCCATCAGAAATACCCGAAAAAAATCCTGTAGTCGACCAGAGGAATAGAACACGCGTCCTTTTGGCTCATAACTTCGACGCGTTTAACCATTAGGTTCGGCGATCAGCTGCGAGTTGACGATATTTTGTGATTTGCTCCAGAAGGTCACAAGTGGGTTATCGCTCTTCCCCCTCTCGACTGTGTCAGTTCACACATCATCAATCTGCCATTTTTGGGGTGGAGGAGACGGTTGTTTTGTCTCCCTGCCCGAGATAACACCAGCATTTTTGATTTTGTCATTCTTTCCCTTTTATTTCAGATTTAAAATCTTGAAAATTCTAACTTTAGACCGAAATCTACCTACCTAACAATTTTGATACGAAAACTGGGGAAAAAACGCCCATAATTAACCTGAAAAGTTCAAGAGATAATTAGTCGAGTGGGTGGGAGAAAAGGACACCCGTTTAACAAGTTCACATGGCAAGAAATGGCGAGAGGCTAGAATGATCGGTGACCAGGGGAACACCCCTCGTATTTTTGATGAGGGATCCTGAGTTACCTTTTTGTGATGGAAATATTTGCAAAAAAAAGCTTGGGAGTAGCCTTGGATTGAACCAGCGAGTTTTGATGAGAAAACGGCGCACTAACTACGAGTCCGCCACCATTTTGTGCGCCCAGATTTTGACCTGGACTCCTAAATTGTTACAGTACTCCGAGTACACTGTAAAATCCGTATCTGACACAGAAATATTAACAAAAATCCTTTAGTCAACCCAGAATTTCGAATCCGACAATTTGGCGCGTAACAGATGCACTGATCACTCGGATACGAGGGTTTTTCCACTTCTGGACGGGGTGTAACTCATAAAATAAGCTGAGAATACTGTATCCTACCGTAATTCTATCAAAAGATCACTTCAAGATCCAAATAAGGAGTAAACATACCGTATCCATGGTTATAAACACCAAAAAGACTCCCTTACACCAGAAAATATTTGTCCTTTAGTCCAAATTTTTTAAAATGGGACTCAAAGTACAATTTCGCGCCCTTTTCCCCAATAAAAGTTCATATTTGATGACAAACTGAACCCGCCACCCCCAATCTCCCAGCTGATCTATGGTGATCCCCCTCGGGTTTCCCCCCTCTCTGCACCCTCTGAACTCAGCCATTATTTACTCCCACGATGTTTCTTGTACTTGTACTTTTCGTTGTCTCGCCTTCTCCCCGCCCGCCAAAACCTGTCAGGATGGTTACTGGGTGGCGCTCACTCTTCATTGAATGAACTCTCGCTCTTTCCCGCGTTGTCTGCTGCCCATTTTGTTATGCCTATAATCAGCTGGCTATTTCCTTTCTCTGAGCAATGAAACATCCACCTGGCTCGTTATTATAGTCACTGGGAGTCTTTGACTATTGAAAATGGCGGATAATCCCTGACTAATTGGCCGCTGGGGCTTCTACATGGGTTTATCTCAATAATTTCATTTCCATTTCCGGGTGCCGGATTTTTGTGCTTCAACTTAAAATATCGCGAAATTTGAAAGGAAATATGCTTTTTCTGCATGTAAACAAAAAATTGGAACGCTTACACCTACGATTAGCAAAATTTCGAACCCTGGGATCCGGGTTCAATCTCCGGACAGTCCCAAGGATTTTTGCCAATATTTCTGAAATTGAAACTGTGTCACACCCAATTTTACACACCATTTACCACTAAAAATGCGTCAAAACGGTCAAAATTGCTAATATTTATGCCCATAACATGATATTTATCCCAAAAATCCGGGATTTCTTATCGGATTAGCTTCTTCCTTGGGATTATCGCGGGTACAAAGACCGCGATTATTTACTGGCGGCAATTTCTACCATTTTCTTTAAAGAAGCGCATAATTTTTCTTATCAAATTTTGTGTCGAAATGCGAATAAGCTGCCGGCGCCCCGCGATAATCACCATAAATGGTTCGATTTTCTGGATTTTTCGTCTAGTTCTCGTCATTTTTCTTGATTCCTGGGGGTGTACCCGCTGATTTCGGTGTTGGAGGTAAAAAAATAGCTGTATTCCTTATCTGAATATTAAATTTGGCGATAAGAAATTGCGTACTTTGACCTTTTGCCTTTTTCTTCCTTTCAACTCCAATTATCGCTGATTTTCTTCATTTTTCTGCTGTTTTCCCGCCTTTCACGTGGTTTACCGCCCCCAACGGATGATTTCCTTCCCTATTATCTCCCCCTTTCTCCATTTTCTCCCTTAAATTTTCTTCTTATCGATAAATCGAGTTCATTAAACCGTTTCCATCGTCTTTCCCGGCTATTTCCAGCTTCTCCTTTCTCTTTTGGTCTAATGATGACAAATAAACCGGGAGGCGAACATAGAGCGGGGACAGACGGTTTAGTCGCGGTCACAAGGGCTGAAAGCAGTTGTTCTTTGACCAATTACCCGAAAAAATCTGCCGCTGATCATGTAAAATCACTAATTTTGGTCGGAAATTACACCTGCTGTCGGGGAATTTGACTTTTTGAACCAGGAAATGGTCCATTTTTTGACGTAGACGCAGAAAAATTGGCAAAAATATTTGGGACAGCGCGGGGATTGAACCAGAAATCTTTTCTTGGATAGTTACCAGATAATTGTTTAATTCTTCGAACTCTCAACTGCCCTCTCCGACCACAGCAACTGCTGTGCAAACAAACCAAGAACACCCGAAAAGTGTGTATTGACTTGTTGAAAGTAACCATACAGCAAATATATTTCGTAAAACTGTCACATTTTCCGTAGAAAGTCACATTTTACCCAGTGGTAACAGTTTTCCTAATCCTAATGGTGGCGCTGACATAAAATTAAAACGCGCCTATGGCCTGGCACGTCAGAATTGCGCGCCAAAGGTCCCGGGTTCGATCCCTGCGAAGTCACAGAGATTTTTGTGACAAATTTATTGCCCATAGAATTTTTGTTAGTATTTCCGAAATTTACAGTAGATTTTTCTGGTCATAATGGGCATAATGGGCGGGCTGACTCAAAATTACGACGCACCTATGGCTTGGCGCGATAGAATTGAGCGTCAAAGGCTTCAGATTCGATCCCCCCACTGACCCAAAGATTTTTCCGGGTATTTCTGATGTCCATGGAATTTTTGCTAATACATACCAAGTTTTCTGGGCCACGAATAAAACGGGGCAACATTTCGGGAAGTCCTAGGGATCCCTGTCCTTGCTCTGCTGCTGTCCACAAAATTTTTGCTATTATTCCTGGTATCCAGCATCTGGCTTCAATTACCCAGGGGTTCATTTCCCAGTCATTTTCCCTCATTTCTAGCTAATTTTCCTCACGTTTCCTTCTAAAAATAGGTTAATTTCAGCCCAATTGTATATACTCTTCCCGGTCAAAAACTGCAAGAAATCGTACACATTTACCCTCATGCACGAGGACGAGCCAAGTGCATCAGACCTTCCGTTAATGACGTAACAAAACATCCAATTAATCTTTTGACCTTCGTCTTTATTCAGGGATGAAAAGACCTGCCTTGTCTGCGCTGATAAAAGTGATGGAACACATTTTGGCATAGAATCTTGTCGGGCATGCGCGGCATTTTTTCGGTGGGTTTTTAGTCTCAAATCCAATTAGGAATCGGTTTTAGACGGTCGATTGTCTCCGGAAAGCGATATATCTGCCGCTATGGCCCAGCTCTTTGTGAAATTGATAAAAGTGTCCGGTGCATGTGTCGAAAATGTCGATTCCAGAAATGTTTCCAAATGGGAATGAAGAAAGAAAGTCAGTTTTTTGCTTATTTTTAACAGAAATTGTATATTTTAGTGGTCCAGGGAAAACGAGACCCAATAATTCCAAAAATCAAGGATCCGGAGCCGCTGTCAGCTGTGCCCAGTACATCAAAGGTAAGCGCCAGAAATATGGTGCAGCGCACTTTTCGTACCAGCAATATAAAAAATCTCATTGGCTGTCCGAAAGCTACGGGGGAATCACAGAACTTCTGGTAAAAAAACCCTGGAATTAGCAAGGGAGTCAAACTCAATTTTTAATGCAAAACATTTAAAAAAAATATATTTTCCGGCCAAAAACCCCAATTTTTCCAGTCAACGGCAACTTCTCCAATCTCTCCGGCCTCTTTAAATTATCAATTTATTAAAGAAGAAATCCTAGAAGAGCCAAAATTACTACAGAAGATTTTTACCAATTATAAGTGGGTTTTTCTCCAAAAACCACATGAAAGCTTGGTTTAGACAGCTCTGCTCCAAGCGGAGAGCTACAGAACTCAGCATGGATTCTACTTTCACTTCCAGGATGAATACTTACGGGCCCCTTACCGTAATTCTTTAAAAATTCCTTTAATTGAGCCAGAAAATTTTAGGGATACGCATTGGGAACAAATTCTAAGCTCTCTGCCTATTATAAAGCCCATATGCCGGCTATTTGGGATTTTGTTTCGGTTACATTTGAAGAATTTAATAATTTAACACCGGATGATAAAGTAAGTCCTCTAAATGGCTACAGTAATCCGTTTTAGTGGGATCTCTTCCAGTCTTTTATGGTCCTTCTTTGGGGAATGGATAACAGTTATCATACGTTTAAGAAAATTGACAGGGAACATTATCATCAAATGTAAGATGCACAAAATGAGTAATTGTACCTTTTTCAGTATTATGATCTCGGAAACGACATATTTTGATATAAATCGAGGAGATGAATGGTTTTGTGACCTACAGACGACAAGAGACCCGGCCAGCGTCAAAATTGAACTTCAAAAGTGAGTGGAAAACCAAGAAATGATAGCAAAAATCCCTGGGATTCCCGGGGATCGAATTCCGGATTTATGGTAACTTCCACTGATCCACGCCCGCTAGCATTTTGGGCGCCCAATTTCTACAAGATGTCATATACAGTCACAGTCACCCGTGTCGAAGCAACTTTTTCACATTTTAAAGCTTTTTCAGGCTGTTGAACCAGTGTATGAGTAAGCCACGTCAAAAAGTCCTGCACAGCATGAATGATATACAAATTATGGATGAAGAATACGCCGCTCTAATAGCCCTAATGCTCTGGAATCAAAGTAAAACGCCCAATTATTAATCCAAATATACTGTAGCTCTAGATTTTGAGAAGAGCAATGACAACGTGGACAAGTTGGCAAAACACATGAGGAGTAAAATTTTCGAGGAATTGCATCTTTTTTACAGGTTCGTGGGCATTTTTGGGGTATATCTGGGTGAAATTGGGGATTACACAGACTTTTCTGGTAAATTGCGTGACAGTGGTAAATTTTGGAGTCGGCAGGAGCGCCTAAAGATGTTCCGACACGGCCAGGATCCGAATCCGGACCCCACGAGCGTTGTATTGCCCGCTTACCGCTATAATGCTCTATATTTTTAAAACTAGGGGTAAAACCGCCAAAATTTATATCTTCCAGGTCCCAACATATCCCAATGTACGCCCAGAGACTAGGAGAACTCATGGGACTGCATGGTACCGTTCTGCTAGAAGTTCTCCGATTTCGAGAGGACATGGAACTATTCAGTCTCCTGGAAGCTTTTCAAAAAGATGATTTCTTCTATGAAATGGTCAGAAATAGCCGCTGTTTTTAAAAAAATAAAAATAAAAATGAAAAATTTATCCAAAACTACTAGAATGTGAGCTAAAAACTACCATTTGACAATCTTAACAGCTGGCATATTGTTACGAATCATCCACTTTCGAATCTCATTAAAGATCCACATACTGATACCGACAACTTGCGGGACGATGAAAGCTTTCCATGGTGGTGGCTCACTGCCGAAGACGTATTTGATTCCGGGGGTAAAGGTGAAGAAAAAGATGAGGAGGACGTCAATTATTACGGCGAAGACAGCAACCTGAAAATTTCTTGATTTTTGCCAATATTTTTGTGCGTCCAGGAATTTTTGCAAGATTTCTGGTTTGCTCGGGAGTTTTCCAATAGTTCTGTACCAGATACCCCTTTCCCTACAATTTTAAGACATTTCCGTGTAAAAATAGCCCTCTTTTGACCAAAAGTTCACCAAATCCCCTCCCCAGCCCCCTGGAAGGATCTTTGTTGACGGAACTCTGGTCTCCTCTCGGCTACCGTATCTCCGTTGTCATCAAAACTCACTATATTGCTGACACCGTGTTTGAAGAGAGAAACACGACGAGTCAAGCACATCCAAAGATGCCAAGCTTGGGAAATGACCACAGTTATGTGGAAGGCAGCAGCAGCTTGGGCAGCCATGTACACTTGAGTCTCCTCGTCGAGGACTACGCCATCTGCCCGGGTGTAATTCTCCGCTCCCAATTTGAAATATTTCTCGGAGGTGAAGGCCAGATCCGCAGGGGAGATGCCATTATGCCTGGAAATTGGGGAATTTGACAGAAATGGCCAGTCAAAGGTCGAGGGTTCGCTCCCCGGGTTGACCCAAGGTTTTTTTCCAATATTTTTGGACAAAAACTTACCACCAAGTGTAAAGATATGCCACAATTCCACCAATATTGATGAACATTGACATAAACATGTAGGAATAGGTCAAGAGGCCTTTGGTAACCAGGTGAGTGGTAATTTTCCTCGGTGGTTGGTTCATGATATCCTCTTCCGGCCCTTCGTAAGCCAAAGAAACTGCCGGCGGAATGTCCGTGATCAAATCAATTGACAGGATTTGTACAGGAGTCAATCCCAGAGGAAATCCGCAGAAGAAATTCAACATAATTGGGACCAGCTCCGGCCACATGTGCGTCATCGTGTAGGCGATGGTTTTTCGAAGATTATCGAAGAGGAGACGGCCTTCCATGATTCCTGCCACAATTGAGGCGAAATTATCGTCGAGGAGAATGACATCGGCTGCTTGCTTGGCCACATCGCTGCCAGCAATTCCCATGGCCACTCCAACGTCAGCTTTTTTCAGCGCAGGCGAATCATTGACGCCGTCGCCGGTCACCGTGACGACTTCTCCCCTTTTTTGACATTCCGTGACGATCAGCAGCTTGTGTTCCGGCGTGGTCCTGAAACGATTCAATAATTTTAAGGAAAAATCACCTGGCAAAGACGATGCAGCGATGTTGCAGCAGGGCATCCCATTGTTTCGCAGTCAGGGCTCCCAGTTCTGGCCCGGTAATGACAGCCCAGTCATTTTCAGACTTCTGCGACAGGGTGAGCTGATCTTTCCCTGTGGCAATGGTCTTCTGCGCGTCAATCATTCCAATCTGCTTGGCAATTGCCGTCGCTGTCGATTTGTGATCTCCTGTGACCATGTAAACTTTGATTCCAGCTTCTTTACAGGCGGTAATTGCTCCGGCTGTTGTATCTCTAAAATTTGGTGCTTTTTTAAAGATAAAATTACCTAGGAGGGTCCATAATCGATGCCATTCCGAGGAAGGACCATCCGTCTGTGGGCACATTGGTCATCTCCTTCATATCAAAGTGAAGATTTGATGGAGCCCGGAATTTTTTACAGGCCATTCCGATTACACGACAACCTTCGTCGCCGAAATTGTCGTAGGCTTCCTGGAAAGAGGGGAATCAGGCGGATTGAAGCACCAACGGCCGCAGGTTCGATCCTCCGGTAATCTCAAGGATTTTTACCAAGAAATCAGTGAGAAATTCCGATTTTACGTTGTATCCGACATTTTGTAAACAGTTTGACTGGTCGTGGTCAAAATCGTGAGGCAAAAAATGCTGGCGGGCACGTTGTAGCGAATTTTCTTTGATGAAAATGGGCGTTTTCTTGCTTTTTAGCTCGTTATAATGCAAAAATTCTGGGTAAACTAGTGGATTTGCTCATAAAAGGTGACAGATTCGAATCCTGGTTTTATCCATAGGATTTTTATCAAGATTCCTGGCCATTACTTCATTTAAATGGCGTACTGTACCTGAAAATCTTCCCTCCTTTTCTGATTCATTTCCAGGAGTTCTCCTTCCCTGGCGACGTGGCTACACTTTTCGATGAGAACTTCTGGTGCTCCTTTGACCATCATTGTGTATTCCACTTCGTCTCCCTGAAAGTAAGCCGATTTCTTTCAAAAATCAAGCCGCCGGGGAGCGGCGCCCGCATCCGTAAATTCACGCCAGGCAAATCTCACGACCCGATTTTTTCTCGATTTTGAGCTGCTCTACGAATCGTAACAACGGACACCCAACCGCTTATTTTTTAAGCTTATTTTTTGAAAGCCCCTTCTCACGGAACGGGCTTAAAAACCCTGGTGAGTTGACACCCCAAGAAAAAATTTTTTTTAGATTTTTACTTCATTCTCCTTGGCAGTTTCCACGTCGTCATGTCGGCTGGATTTCTTCCTGACGATTATCATGTGCCATTTTCTTATAGAATTAAAGGGAATTTCAAAGACGACCTGAAGCAGTTATTAGGGTAGGTCCCGTAACTTGAAATAACTCTCATATCTTTTGATTGTGATGTGCTATCTCCAAACGGTTTTCTGTTTTGGATAGCGCCCGGCCTGGGCACCTCAGCCCACTTGAAATTTTGGCTCTACACCGACAGGTCGAGTTTTGGTGAAGGGTCGAGGTTTTGAAAAAAATCACTTTCGGTCATTTTCGTCGGGAAAACGGCATCCTGCGATTTTTCGATCATAGAGGGGGAAGCATAACTTTTTATGCTGAGTACGATGGAATTAAAAAAAATTTAATACAACGGTCCTGGAGCGAAATCGAGTAGGCTCAGCCGGTAAGTGGCGCTGCATCACGCAAACGACCAGGGTTCGGATCCGCCCCAACAAAAAACCTTTTTGCTTTTTTTATTCTTGCATTTCTAGTAACGTTGAGATCAAATATGTTCTTTTATCAACTTTCAGCTAAGAAAAAATTTAGAAAAAAATTTTAAACGGCTATTTTTTGGATTTTCCTTGATTTTCGGGTATTTTCAGCCAAATTTCGTCTTTTTAGCGAATTTCTTTGTAGGAGCGATCTTTCTATTGTTTTTCTGAACTCACACATGTGTGTTTATTAGTTCCTCTACCGTTAGAGCCTAATAGGCAAAAATATTTTTTTGCAACCCTCAACTAGATGAGGTGCACCAATGCTAGGATTTTCTGCTCATTTATAAGTTGAGTGGAACTGGTTCCAATCGCTTTTTCCGCGTAAAATAAGCCTAGATATGTTCAAAGTGGCGATTTCTAGAGCGTGTATGGTCATTTATGGCCCGAATGCTTGAAAACGGGGGAAAAATGCGAACGTCTAGGGCTACAAATTTTTTTCTAAATTTTTTCTTAGCTGAAAGTTGATAAAAGAACATATTTGATCTCAACGTTACTAGAAATGCAAGAATAAAAAAAGCAAAAAGGTTTTTTGTTGGGGCGGATCCGAACCCTGGTCGTTTGCGTGATGCAGCGCCACTTACCGGCTGAGCCTACTCGATTTCGCTCCAGGACCGTTGTATTAAATTTTTTTTAATTCCATCGTACTCAGCATAAAAAGTTATGCTTCCCCCTCTATGATCGAAAAATCGCAGGATGCCGTTTTCCCGTCGAAAATGACCGAAAGTGATTTTTTTCAAAACCTCGACCCTTCACCAAAACTCGACCTGTCGGTGTAGAGCCAAAATTTCAAGTGGGCTGAGGTGCCCAGGCCGGGCGCTATCCAAAACAGAAAACCGTTTGGAGATAGCACATCACAATCAAAAGATATGAGAGTTATTTCAAGTTACGGGACCTACCCTAATACCGTAAGTCAAAATCCTAATTTTTTTACCTTAAAACTTTTCCGGATTTCTTCTACGGGAACCATCCCAGCGGCGTATCTCAGGAGGGCGACTTCCGACGGGGTTCCAGCAATTGAGAGCTCCTTGGCTGCTGGTAGCCGGTTTACCGTCATGTCCAGCTCAGAATCCCTGAATTTTGGGCAATTTTTTAAAGGAAATTGGTCATACTCTCTGAACATTTTCTTCTTTTCTGTCTGCTCCAGTCGAGCTTTGTTACAAATACACAAAACATTGAGGATATCACTCAATGGCGCCTCGTACCATTCTGTAGGAGATGTCACATCTTGTCGTCTTTTTCTGGTCGTCCTTCCCTGATTTTCTGGCCTTGCTGAAAAAAGCGATATTTAATCCTCTTTAAAGAAGAGACGTCCCGGGGTTGTTTACGATCAAAAATGGCAACCTACCGCTCAAATAAGTGTTATTGTACCAAATGTCCGTAACTGTCATACAATTCTTCGTCAAGGTTCCCGTCTTGTCAGAGGCGATTAGTGTCGTGGCTCCGATAGCGTCGATTTTTTCGAGCTTCTTGAGGAAAACATTTTTACTGGCCATTCGGCGGGCAATTATAGTCAATTCTGTGGTGACAGTAGCTGGGAGACCTGAAATTTTTAGCGGGAATGGGTGATTTTCGAGGTTTTTGGCCCCCAAAGACACAAATATCTCGGGTTTAACCCCTCAGTGGGTAAAAATGGCGATAAATCACAAAATTTGAACATAAAATGGCCATTCTTTTTTGTAAAAAACGTACCCTGCGGAACATTGGCAATGACAACCATCAAAAATCCTGTGACAAACAGTCGAATGACATCGTGCCCATGGGTAATGACCAGCCCAGCTCCCAAAAGAAGTGTAGCCATTGTCAGTGCCATTACAGTAATAAATCTCACAAATCGTTCGATTTCCGTCTAAAAAAGCGGATAGATCACCCTGAAACAAGCAAAAATACCTCGAATCGGCTCTTGACCTCCTCCTGGCCAGTAGTCAAAGAAGCGATTTGTCCAATGACAGTCTTATTTCCGGTCCGGATCACGACACCGTATCCCTCGCCATCGACACAGAACGAGCCATTGAAGCCAATATTATAAGACTCGAAAATATTATCGCCTTCTTTGGCAGGATTGCTGTGATATTCAAATGGTTCTGGCTCTCCGGTAAGGGAAGAGGTTTCAAGGTAGAAGTTGGTACACGACTGAAAATTGCGGATTTTTATTGGGAATACGGGTTTTGGGTCATCTGACCGCTCAGAAGCTGGAAATCCAATGCTCCAAGTCGAGTGGCAGATTGAAAAATTCGACTGTTTGCAACAATTTAGCCGTCCACGCTCTATTTCTAGGCGCCTAAATTCAGGAGGCCGCGTAGCCAGTGGTCAGCCTGCCAGAATTTCGCGCCAAAGCTGCGGTTCGATCTCTGGGTAGTTCCAGGGATTTCAACCAATATTTTAATGCTTTTTATGGTCAAAAACTCACAATAACACGAATATCCGCCGGTACTTTGCTGCCATTTCTCACGACGACGATATCCCCAACCACGAGCTCTTCCGGGTTGATGACATTTTCCTTTCCATTCCGGATAACATTACAGGATGTCGGCATCAGGCCGCTGAAAGCCCTCACGACCTGAAATTTGTCTTCTATTCGGGGAAAATGATAATTTTTTACCTCAATTCCTTTCTTCTCTTCGATGAAAGAGATGATACACATGAGGAAGACCATAATCATGATGAACAAGCCAACGTAGAGATTGATCATTTGGGTATCGTCATAGCCAAAGGAGACGAAGCACAGGGCGGCTGCTCCGAACATCAGAAACCAGAGAAGATTGTTGAATTGGCGAAGGAAAAGCATCCAATTGCTGATAATTTTAGGTGGATCCAAGGCATTTCGACCGTCTTGCTGAAAATTGGGGAGTTTTGGACTAAATTTGGGGGAAAAGGGATTTTTTTTTGGCTATTTTTGGGTGCTTACCTCCAACTTTTGAGCAGCTACATCCGAATTCAATCCGCCACTTCGTTTCGGGTCATTTTCATCGATATGTGACAAATTAAAGCGTCGAGAGAGATCGTGAAAATTCAGCTTGTGCTCATCAAAGGAACTAAAATTGTGCTTTACCCGAAAATTTTGGTAACAAACTGTGCCAAGTCCTTTTTTGCATGAACTTGGACCGAATCCAACGAGTGAGAATCGCCATCTTTTCGCTTTTTGTTCCCTTTAAACCATCTCATAATAATCATAAGGAGACCTAAAACCATTTAAAGAGGGAATAATAAGGGGAATACCCATGATTACGGTAGAAGATGATGGGCGAGAATGGGGGAAGATTGTAGGAGTAGGCGTATTTATACGGGAAAGGACCCCCAGGGGTTCCTAATCCTCTGAGATCAAAAGAAGGTGAGTACATTGTGAACTTTTCTTCTCTCAGTGACGTTTTTGGCCTGTGAGTTCGAGGTAAGAAGAAGAAAAAAACGGAAAATGGGGAATAATCTGGGGCCAAGAGGTGTCCGGAAGCGGGGGAATAAGCGGAGCAGAGGCGCGAGAACGTCTGAAATTCTTAATGGAATGCGGTAATGTAAAAAAAGTGGAGCTAAAAAAGCCTGTTATCTCCTTTCTTACCTGCTTGATGATTGTCTCCCCGCCTGGTAAATTACCCAGCACAAAAGTTGTAATTTTTCAGCATTTTTGACAGCTTCACTGGACAATTTCAGCATACAAAAATAGGGCAGAAAATTCTCTACAAAATGATATGTAACCCGCTAGATTTGGTAATAACCGAAGAAATGCTGAATTTTTTTAAAAATCGTGGTCACAGAAGAGAATTTTTTGTCCGATCTGGCAGCTCAAGCAACTTTGGTTCTGGTTAGTATCGGTGCTTGAAAATGGTTTTTACCGGCTGTTTTTCCCCGTTTTTCCTCAAACTTTTGAATCTTTTATAATATTTAAATTATGGCGAATACGATACAGAACCGTTCAAAAATCGGTCCACGGGTTTCTGAGATATGGGTCCGCCCAAATTTTATAGAAAAAACGACTGGAAACCATATTAAAATCATTTATTTTTCCATAAAATACAAAATAAAGCTATGACTACCATTTAATGAAATTAATCCACCGTTTCTCTTCCCGAATTAGTCGTTTTCTCGTCTCATTAAATGCCCAGATACATGCTCCGACAACCATGGGCACTAGCCAGACTCTGGCTGGAGGAGGCTCCGATCCAAAAATGTACTTGACTCCCGGGGTAAAAGTGAAGAAAAATATCAACAGGACGTCTATTATCACAGCAAACACGGCTACCTGAATTATTTTCTGTTTTAGCGTAATTTTTTAACACTTACAATATTATTAACGCCATGTTTGAAAATGGAAACACGCCGGGTCAAGCACATCCACAAGTGCCAGCATTGGGCGACGACCACGGCGATATGGAAGGCGGCTGCAGCTTGAGCGGCCATGAAGATCTGCTTCTGCTCGCCAATTATGGTACCATCCGACATTGTGAAGTTCTCAGCTCCATGTTTGAAATATTTATTGGAAGTGTAGGCCAATTCGAAGGGACTGATGCCATTTAACCTGAAATTAAACGACTTTTTCGGGATAAGCGCACCCATAAAATGATGGCGGGGGATTTTTTTTAAGGCTAAATAAAATTTACGCAGTCACTGCGTATATCAAGGATTTTTCTGGCTAGATCTGGTGTCCAGAGGATTTTTGCTAATATTTCTATGTTACCCGCTATTTTTCGGGTAATTCTACAATCATTTCTGGTAAAAACTTACCACCAAGTGTAAAGATATGCCACAATTCCACCAATTGAGATGAAATTGCTCATAAAGAGGTAAGTGTAGATCATTAGGCCCTTGGTGACTAAATGTGTTGTAATTTTCCTCGGCGGCTGGTTCATGATATCCTCTTCCGGCCCTTCATAAGCCAAAGAAACTGCCGGTGGAATGTCCGTGATCAGGTCGATTGATAGAATTTGAACAGGAGTCAATCCTAGCGGAAATCCAAAGAAGAAATTGATCATAATTGGGACAAGTTCCGGCCACATGTGTGTCATCGTATAGGCGATGGTTTTCCGAAGGTTGTCGAAGAGCAGGCGTCCTTCTTCTATTCCAGCAACAATTGAAGCGAAGTTATCATCAAGGAGAACCACATCTGCCGCTTGCTTGGCCACATCGCTGCCAGCAATTCCCATGGCCACTCCAACGTCAGCTTTTTTCAGCGCAGGCGAGTCATTGACACCGTCGCCTGTTACCGTGACGACTTCTCCCCGTTTTTGACATTCCGTGACAATGAGGAGCTTGTGTTCCGGCGTGGTCCTGAAACGAATTTAATATTTCCTGTCTAAACTTCCGCTTTCCCTCTTTGTACTCCCCCGTTTTTAATCCTCCCCGGGAGTTTTCTTTCGCTGCAGAGGGGAAGAAAAGGTGAACTTTGTTGTGATGGTCATAATAAGTTTTCGGTTGCTTGAGAATTCTACCCAAAAAAAGGACTGGGGACCAATTTGAGGCCTTATTTGGGGAAAAATCTTATGATCGTTGGCGGCCCTTGACCTTCTGAGTGTAAATCGGACCCGATGGCACGCGCATTCTAAGATCTTACCTGGCAAAAACGATGTACCGATTCTGCAACAACAGATCCCATTGATTCGATGTCAATGCTGGTAATTCTGGCCCAGTGATCACAGCCCAATCCGAGGAGTGGCTCAGCGAGTGCTGCAGCTGCCTCTTCCCTCCCACGACGTGATGCTCCGAGTCGATCACTCCAATCTGACGAGCAATTGCCGTTGCTGTCGTTTTGTGATCTCCAGTGACCATGTAAACTTTGATTCCAGCTTCTTTACAAGCGGCAATGGCTGCTGGCGTCGTCTCCCTGGGCTTATTTTTAAAGCAAAACTGGGAAATTTTACCTGGGAGGATCCATAATTGCCGCCATTCCAAGGAAACTCCATCCGTCCATGGGAATATTTTCATTTTTCGCAGAGAATACGGTATTTGAAGGAGCGCGGAACTTTTTGATGGCCATTCCAATTACACGACAACCTTCCTCACCGAAATTCTCGTAGGCTTCCTGAAATATTAGCATTTTAGCCCAGAAATATTGGTTAAGGCGCCGAATTCACACTAAAAATGTCCCGGGTTCGATTTCTCTGGTAGGCCAAAGGATTTTTTCCAAGATTTTTGTTGTAAATGAAAGAGAAATCGGCGGTTTTCGTCTATTTCCCACCTGGAATTCCGCTTTTCTCCTGTCATTCATCTCCAGCTCATCTCCTTCCCGTGCCATCGTTGAACAATTTTCGATCAAAACTTCTGGAGCTCCCTTGACCATCATGATAAACTCAACATCTCCCTGAATTTTTTGGGTTTTGACTAGAAGAAAGCTACCTACCTTCTCCTCATCGTCTTCATATCGCTGTGAGACCTTTTTCACCACGACCATGTGCCATTTTCGTACAGAATTGAAGGGAATCTCGAAAACGGTCTGAAAACAACCGATAAATCGTGAAAAAGTACCAAAAATTGCCTCCACACGGGATTGAACCGTGGACCTTCTGTTTACGAGACAGACGCTCTGCCACTGAGCTATAGAGGCTTGGTAAATAAATTTCTAGCATCATTTAAATGGAATTTATTGACACAGATGGACGGATGAATTTGGCGCGAAAATGATGGGAATGCTGGTAGTCATCGTGCCTCTATAGCTCAGTGGCAGAGCGTTGGTCTTGTAAACCAAAGGTCCGTGGTTCAATCCCGCGTGGAGGCAAGGCTTTTTAGTCCCGGGTGGGGGAGAAGTTAGACAAGCGACCGGATTTTCCCGCAGAAGGTCCCAAATTCGATTTCCCGGGTGGTCCGAGGGATTTTTACGGGTATTTCTATGACACATACGGATTTTATTCTGTATCCAAAATCCTGTAACAATTTGAGAGCTCAAGATGATTCCTGGACTCCGTAAAATGCTGGGGAACGCGCAGTTTATAGGTTAGATTACTCGTGAATTCAATCCCCGGATAGCCCGCAATATTTTTGCCGATATTTCGATGGTTTCCTACCTTAAAACTTCCTCGAATTTCTTCAACTGGTACCATTCCTGCCGCGTATCTCAATAGGGCGACTTCCGACGGGGTTCCAAGAATTGTCAGCTCTTTATTTGCCGGTAGCGAGTTTACCGTCATGTCCTTCTCCGAATCACTAAAAATTATGCGCATTTATCAGGAAAGGCTGCTGACTTACACTCTGTACATTTTCTTCTTTTCGTGTTGTTCCAGGCGGGCTTTATTGGCGATGCATATGACATTGAGGATATCACTCAGCGGTGCGTCATACCAATCCAAAGCACTGTTAGCCATCTTTCTTCGCTTTTTGGTGGTGCGGCCGTGATTCTCGGGACGAGCTAGAAATAAAAATAGTGATTACGGTTAAAAATGCGTCCAGGGGCGCTTGACCTTCACGTGATTGGCCCCAAAATGATGTCATACCCCCAAAATCGTCGCTTACCACTCATATACTGGTTATTACACCAGATATCCGTCACTGTCATGCAATTCTTTGTCAGGGTTCCAGTTTTATCCGAGGCGATTACAGTTGTTGCTCCAATTGAATCAATTTTTTCGAGCTTTTTAAGGAAGACATTTTTACGGGCCATTCGACGGGCAATTATTGTCAATTCTGTGGTAACAGTAGCTGGGAGACCTGGAAATTACCAATTTTTTTGAGGGAAATTCGGATTTTTCGGGGATTTTGGCGATACAAGGCGATCCAGCGCCGTGTAAGACACAAATATCTCGGGTTAAACCCCCCAGCGAGTAAAAAATGGCTGATTCTCCCAATTTTAGAGCAGAAAATGGCCATTTTTCAGGTAAAGAAACGTACCTTGAGGCACATTGGCAATGACTACCATCAAAAATCCTGTGACAAATAGCCGAACGACATCGTGGCCTTTATTGACGATGAGTCCCGCCACGAAGAGAATTGTAGCCATGGTCAGAGCCATTACCGTAATTATTCGGACAAAGCGCTCAATTTCTAGCTGAAATTAGGATTTTGCCCATTTTTTTAAAAGAATTTCACCTCAAATTTGCATTTCCTTTCAGTTTGTCCAGTAGTCAAGGAAGCGATCTGTCCAATGACTGTCCTAGGTCCTGTACGGATCACAATACCGTATCCTTCTCCATCAACACAAAACGAGCCATTGAAGGCGATGTTGTAGGCCTCGAAAATGGAAATTCCTTCCTTGGCGGGCTCGGAATTATATTCCAGGGGCTCTGCCTCTCCGGTGATCGAAGAGGTTTCCAAGTAGAAGTTGGTACAATTGATAATTCGAATGTCGGCGGGGACTCGGCTGCCGCTTCTCACGACGACGATATCTCCAACTACGAGCTCTTCCGGGTTCAGGACATGTTCTCCTCCATTTCGAATGACATTACAGGATGTGGGCATCAGGGTGCTGAAGGCGCGGACGACCTGAAAGGCACTGATGTTCAAAAAAGCCCCAAAGTCATTATTTTTCAGGATTTTTTGAACTTTGGTCAAGTTTTGATGAAGAAAAACAACAGAACTCCCCCCACTTACCTCGATTCCTTTCTTTTCCTCAAAATACGAGACCACACACATCAGGACAACAACGACGACGATGAAAACACCAACATAGAGATTGATTAGATCTCTTTAAATCAGGAATACAGTAACTTTTTAAAGCAAAAAACTTACGATGGATCATAGATAAATGTCACAAAGCAAAGGGCAGCAGCTCCGAACATCAGGAACCAGAGGAGATTGTTGAATTGGCGCACGAATAGGGCAAAGTTGCTGATAGTTTTGGGAGGTTCCAGGGCATTTCGGCCATCGTCCTAAAATATTGTTGCGTTTTACTGCTTTTCAGGGTAAAAAACTAGAATTCCGGGTAAAAATCGGATAATTTGAGCCCAAAGCAAGAGATTTTCGGGTAAAACTGGGTAAAATGTGTACACTTTGGCCGAAATTGAATATTTTTAGGTAGATTACGATAACTTTCGTATAAAAACGGACAATTTTGACCAAAACTAACCTCCAATTTCCGTTTAGCTCGTCCCTGACTCAATCCCTTGGTCTTTTTCGCATCCTTAACATCTAAATGAGTATCCTTGAATCTGTCGTGCAGGTCATTCAATGTCATTTTGTGCTCATCAAAGGATCTAAAAAGGACAAATTTTCTGGTTGAAATCTAAAAAACTCACGCGCTGAGATCTTTCTGAACTTCATTCATGGCAGCTCCCATGGATTCAATGTCCTTTCTCTTCTTCTTTTGCTTGAAACATCGGACCAAGGCGAGAAGAACCCCTGGAATTGGAAATTTTATACAGAAATATTGTGGGAAACTCGGGAAACTGAATCATGGAGGCTAAACACCCGGCGGACCGGATTTATATTAAAAAAAGTCGGGCTAGAGAGCCAAAATTAAAGCAAAAAAACATTAAACCTACCCATTTTCTCCAATTACAGTAATCTACTGGGCGACGAGAACAAGAGGCTGGTTTGTCGATGGCTTCCATGGGGGCGTTCATATAGTCGTCGCCTTCCCTCCCCCACCCTCTATTACCTGCTGTAAAGTCTATCGTTCAAAATGACCACAAAAGAACAAAAAAGACTAAAACAGACGGGGAGACGCAGATGAATGGGCGGGGAAAAGGGGGAAATTTTGGGAGAAGAGATCAGGATTATTCGATATTTGATAGGTTCCTGTCATATTTTATATTTTTTAATGCCGTGGATCCAAAATTGTCCTGCGTAGAAAGTCGAAGTACTGTACCCTAATTCAATTATAGCGGGCAAGGTTTGTTATTCTTTTTTGATGTAATGTTACAGTAACATTTATTTATATATCTGGCGGTCCTGAGTTTCGTACAGATGATATTATCAGATATTCGCACTTTTTTTATCACGAAAATTGTCCCAGTTCCAGATTTCCAATTCTTTGAACGCAAATTCTGTCAACCAGAAACTACGCTGCAATTTTCTAGTCACAAAATGTTGGTAAAAACGCTTGTAGCAACTCGCGGAATCCAGCTCACTGCCCTTTGGAGCAAAACGCGAAAACGACGCAGCTACGCGCCAGCCAGCATTTTACGGCCAAATATTGACAAAAATTCTGTGGACTACCCGAGAATCGAACTCGCGACCTTTGAGCCGGGAATTTTTTGCGCATCAATCAAATTGACACAAAATGTCGACTACAGTAAAACTAAATTGGCACTGAAATATTGCCAGAAATTTCTAGGTAGGTGGGATTGAACTTGGGGTTGTTGGCGCGTAATTTAAAAAAAAATGGGGACGCGAGTCAATCTCAGTCCGCCGATCCACGTACGCTCGCATTTTCCAGAATTTGGAATATTTTACCTCGTACACTGCTTTTTTCAAACGAAAATTAAGGCTACAGTACTCTTTAAAGGCTTTCCACGGCGCTAAATTTACATTTCCCCCTTGTTTATGTGCTTATCTCTTCCAAAAATCTCCTGACATCACCATCCTGTCCTCAATGTTTCCTTCTCTCGGTGCAAATAGTTACGCCGTCCAGCGTCAAAGGAACTGAAGAACAAAATGGCATCATTTGATGAAAAACGGGTTCCAACCAGTGGGGAGAGACCCCCAGGTTAATGACATTCTGGCATCATTTTGGCCAGTTCACGCTTTGGTCGTCGCTTGACCAAGGTTGAAAAGTGATGAATATCGGGACGGGAGAAAAACTGTGTCGCAGATGGGCGTAGGAAAGACCAAAGAGAAAATGACGTGACATCGGGAAATGACGAGAGGCGGCGATCGGAACGGGAAATGTGGTACAGTAGGTCGATGAACAGCCGCGGGTAGATTTCTAGGGTCTTTTCTGGGCTTCTAGTCGCATAAATCGTCATTTTTGAGATTTCCCGGGTCAAATATTCCCTATTCTACTCAGGAATATTGACGAAAACCTTCAGGATTAGGAATTTTTGTTGATTTCAAAGCGTGAAATCTTTGTGATCTAATAATAAAAGAACGTAATGTGTTTTGTTTGTTTGTTTGTCTGTCCAGGCTAAGACGCGCGGGGTCCGGGTTCGATCCCCGCCGCGGCCTAATTTTTTGCGGGGCGCGCCGTAAGGCGCGCAAGCAGTCGCGGAGCGACTGGTAGGCTAAAATGTTGCGCAAGTGTTCGTATGATTAACGCGTTGATTTTACGCGCCAGATGTTCGATTTCCCAGGCCTACCAAAGGTTTTTGACCAATATTTCTATTATATGACAAGCACGAATTTTACACTGTATTGCATTGTAAGAATTTGGTTATCCAAGAGAATCGTTGGCCATCACGTAGCCGAGGAGTTTTTTTTGGATTACACGACAAAAATCCCAGGTTCGATCCTCCAGTCATCGCAAGGATTTTTGCTAGCAATTCTATAACCTCTACACGTAGAAAGATCACAAAATTACCCGTTTTCCTGCGCTCCCTGTGAAAATTTCGGTCACAATAGGTCGTTAGAACCAATGTTTTCACACCTTTGCATTACACTGGCCCGTTTTTGGCCTCAATGACGCGGGAGGCTGCCTAATGTTTCTTTGTTTAGTCAAGCATTTAAACACGTTTTTTTAAGAATAAATTCAGGGATTCGTTCTAGGACCAAGAGTCATGGTAGTCATTTTCCATTTCCGTACATTTGGTATCAAAGGCTACACGTCAAACAGAACCGGTAGTCAGCTGCAATAAAAGTACCGTATTCTGGGGGAAAATAAGCAAAAGGGAGAATAATACGAATGGAAATTGCTGGAACGGAAATGGGGGAGAAAATTTGGAGCACTGTAAAAAAAGTGAAGTGAAGAATGGCGGGAAAACGGCGGATTTCTGTGGATTTTGAGCGGATTTCATTGAAAATTCGGGTGAAATTGAATCTAGATAAGTCCGAAGAAGGAAAATTGAGAAATTCCAAGCTTTAAATGGTTTAAGAGCGATATTCAAAGATTGCTGTAACAAAAAAATACCCGTATCCCAATAATTAAAGGATTTATGAAAGCGATTCTCCTGGATGCTGGTCAGTTTCCTGGGAATATTTAGCATCCACGGGGAAATAGTCGAAATCCTTTTAAACTCTCCAAATTCCCTGGCTACAGCTTACAGGCGCCAATTTTTCCCTCCAGAAAGCTGGCCCCTACCGTAATCCCCCCAAAAAAGTCAACAAAAATGAAATGCTGGTCGTAAATTTTCGCCTCTTATAAGAGGGGAGGTCCATCCATCAAGATTTCTACCGTATTCGACCGGCAAGCGAGTCCAAGGACCAAAAATTGTCAGCGTCATCGGGAGGAAATTGCCGCGCCCAGGGATTTTTCGATTCTTTGGCCCAGCAATCGACACTAAATTGACCTTCTACCCATTTCTACCCAAAATATTGTCTGATCTCCAGGATGACGAAGGCTGTGCTCGGTACGATCTCATGACGTCATGGGGATGCACCCAGCCGGTTCCACCAAATGATGTCAGATGGTAATGGGAGACAAGAATCGACCCTGAAATGGCAATGACCCCTGGGATTTCCCTCTTGAAATAAATTCAAAAAATAAAATATTCAAAAATAGCTCTCTCGCTCTATTCAAGCAAATCCATCTATTCAAAGCGCTGACGTAAATATGGCGTATTACCGTGTACGGATTTTTGATTCCATCTAGGTCAGAGTTAATCAAGGGGAATGCTGTCATAGAACGGAGGGCAGAACACTACACAGCACAGAAAAATGGGCTAAAATACACGGGTAAACTTGAGGAATCGAAACTAGGAGCTTTTGCACGAAACTCGGACGCACTATTGGACTATATCAGCATTTTGTGCTCCGAGATATTCAGTTAGACAGCCAAATTGTTGCAATGTCTCGAATACAGAGTAAAATTCGTATTTGCCACCAAAATACCGGCAAAAATCTCTATGTAAACCCCGGGAATTGAACCCGGGACCCTTTGAGGATAAGCTATACGATAACCAGTCCATTGCATGGCGCTGAAGGTCTACCAACTCAAGTTATGACGCCTTGTGGGAAAAAATGATAAATAATGGAAAATCTAGCTCATAATGACGTCATATCCAAGTGTCTAATATTCGTCGTCGTGGCGACTCGACGGCTCTCTCTCGGGCACTCACTCCAGTTTATTAACTCAGGAATACAATTTACCCCCCGACTTATTCGCCTCGTATTAATTCTCTTTATCTTTATCTAGTTTCTTATTAAAATACCGTGGTTTCTAGTAAAAATGTGGGAGAAATAGTTGAATTTAGACGAAAAGTTCTTGTTTTCTAAAGAGAAAAAATTTTTGTGGCTGTAAACAGCGGGATTTTGAAATATTCCAATTTGTACGCATTCTATTGGCCTTTTCAGCTTGTTTTAATAAAATTTATGATCTTAGAGAATGTAGTACTGTAATCCTAAAGCTGTTTCGTAAGAGAAATCTTCTCGGGACCCATTTTAGCCAAAAAACACTGGTCGCCAAAATTCAAATTTCTGAACATTCCGGTTTTTTCGCGCCAAAAGTTATATTGGAACTTGGGTGGACGATTTTCTCCAGAATGGCACATTTTTATGAAAATCTGTCTTTTGCAATCGATCGGGCATATCGAAATCTACTAGAATGAGTTTTGTCACCATACTTCCGTCTAACAGCTTTTGAGAAAAATCAAAAAAACAATATATCTTGAACAAGAGATGACCGATTTCGCTGAAAAAACTCATTCTAGTAGATTTTAATATGCCTGATCGTTTGCAAACAACAGGTTTTTGTAAAAATGTGTCATTCAGAAGAAAATCGTCCACCCAGCATTCATAATGTGAATTCCCAGTCTGTCCGATGTTTACGTGCGTTTTTATACTACGCGAAATTCTACAAAACTTTAAAAATATTTTTCTCAGCACTGTGATCACTAATCCTTTCGATGTTAGTTGCAAATTGCTGATCTCAGTGAGACGAACATTTTGATATAAGAACGAACGTTTAGTTTTCTAGAAAACCTATTTTTTCGTTGAGAACAAGTTTCCATATACAAAACCAAGCGATTTTCCAGTTTTCCTTAGTTTAACGGTATTTTGCATTTTTCTCCTTTGCTCTATAGTAATTTGGGGTCGATAAGAATAAATATGACCTCGAAATAGTATAAAAATGCATATTTTAATGTTTGGCATTGGAGCGCCAGTCCTTTAAACTGACCGGCCCGGCGCGCTGTGAAAAAAAACCACGAAATTCCCTTGAAATGGGCCTCACTTCCAGGTCTCGAGTCCTGGGACAATTTTTATCAAAATTTTTGCACCCGTATAACTCCGGCAAGGAAAATTACAACAACCTCGATTCAAAAATACAAGAAAATTAATCAAAATTCTGAGCTTGACCTGAAAAATTGGATGAAATTCCGAAAATTTAGTCAAAATCCATTTTCCCGCCTTTCCTCCATTTACAAACCTTGGATACGGTATTTTTCATACTTTTCTATTTAAATCAGGCCTTTAAATAAAGTTCCCTACTGGAAATTACCCTGATTCCGTAATTTTCTCCCTGCAAAATTAGTCCAAAAGGTCATTTTCCCCTCAGAATAAAGTTCATTCACAGTAAATTTGAATCAAAATTCTCATTCTGATGTCTTTTGTTTTGAACTAAAAGCCACACGTGTGATCTATTAATAAATATAAATTATGACCTTTTTAAATAATTGGTGCAAAAAAAGGGAGGAGGCAGAAAATGAGATGGTGGTCTGTGCAGCCCAACTCGCGAGAATAATTTAAATTGGAATTGTTTGCGGGGGAATTGCCCCCGCAAAGTCGGGGGGCTACCCCGCCTACAATTGCGAGTATATTATGTGACACTTTTCTTAAAAACATTTTATAAATACGTGCCATTTGTGGTCCTGACTGGAATCCCGTAGCCAAGTGCCTCTTTTCTTTGTTTTTTTTGAATCTTCTCAAATTCCCGCCTTTTTTGTGATCTCGTATCCAAATTTCTATCTTTAGCCTCATATCCTTACATTTTTACTGCCTATGTAATCTTTTTGTCATGGCATGAACCAGCAAGAATACCGCAGGAGCGCAGCTTACTCATCAGCACGTCGAATTGGCACACCGAAGGCCTCAGGTTCAATTCAAATTGACAAATTTTGTTTGAAATGGTAGCCACTGATATATTTAGGCTTTTTCTAGTTTTCACTTTACTCCCTCGTAGCGGAAGAAAGGATCTGTGGTGCCAGGGATCGAAAGATCGGCGATATTCATGTTTTTACTGCTCCGGGGTACAATTTGTGTGATCTGGATGGGAATTTACAAATTTTGTTAGATATGAGCCCGAAATATTGATAAAAATTCTTGGGACTAGCCGGACAGTCGAACCTGTGACTTTTGGCGAGCCCATTCGCTAATTTCAGGGCCATGGACGCGTCATTTTTCCTTTCTGTCGGTCACTTTCCATGTTTTCTGGATTTTTTTTAAATTTCTAGCTACAGTACCCAATTCTACATATTTTCAGATTAAAAATAGCTGCCAACACCAAGAATCAGCCGCATCATCTGCCATCGTCAACGGTGGCTTAGGATTTTCTTAGAATTGGCTTGGCCCTCCCCTTTTCTCTTCGTTTAAATGTCATCGAGTTTATTAGTAAGTACAAAAAAGGGGCAAATGATAAACACGTGTGAGAGAGTGCCATATCCTGAAGAGGGAACAGAATGAATGGGAGGGCAAGGCCCCGGGATCTCACTCTCACTCCCTTCTCTCACGAGGGTGTGTGGGCAACTGTCCTCATACTCTCCGCGAAACATAACTGAAACTCTCTTAAATTCCCGTATTTTCTATGATGAACGTACTCTCCTGCACATATTCATGGAGTACGGAGAAGCAGGTATGCCAGGGGGGTAATTTTATATACTTGCGTGCCCGAAATATTGAAAATTCCCTAAAAAAATACCTGAAAAAAGCTTTGAACAACTCGGGGAGTCGAACCTGGGACTTTTTACGCGTAAATCCAATGCGCAACCAAATTTCCTGCTTTTGGGGGCATAAAAAGTCCCTTTTCCTCGTTTTAACCATGCCGACAAGATTCCATGTCACTGACGCATCACATCCTATGGAAAATGGCCCGTAGATGCTCCCGGAAAGTAATTACCCCGATCAAAAATCACTGATAAGCAACCTGAACCCCAGCGATCCAGCTTGGGAAGTTTCTAACGAAATGCCTGGGAATTCCTAGGAACTTTGGAGAATTTTATGGGAAATTTGGGAGAACCGCAGGAATTTTGAAAAAGGAACTTTTTTTTGCTCCGCTGAATAAAAACTAAAAACAAAACTTATAATAGAAGTTCTAGCGCCTAATGTGGCGGGTTCGATTTCCAAGACTGACCATAGGAATTTTCGGGTATTTCAGAGAGGTTTTTTTTTGTAATTTTGCAGGGTAAAACCACTGCGCTTGTCAAATTTCGCCCCCAAGGGAATTAAAAGTTTTCCTGGAGGCACCCAAACGGCGTACCCATGGCCTAATGGCTAGGAAAATGATTTTATCTTTTCTTTGGTAAGCCAGCTCTTTTTCCGGTTACAAGTGTGTTTCCCTAAGTTCCCGGCCCTTATAATATTGTACGCACTTATAACTTATAGCCGATTACGGTAGAACTACAATCATTGTTTTTCCTCCCCTCCTTTTTCCAAGAATAACAAGATATTTTATAGAACCAGACGACAATCACAGCCAGCCAAGAGGACTTACAATTGGTTTTCAAGGAATGGCCAGAGAATTTTTTAGGGTACCGTCCGTAAAATCTCCTTTAAATGGATTTCAGATTATATGACATGGGATTCCGATCATTTGAAAGGCTCTTCAACCATCGGCCGCAATTGATGGCAGCAATGGGCCTGCCATCTGACGAAAGCTGGAAAAAGAACGAAAAAATTAAGAAAATTGTTTTATCATTGGAACAGGTCAGTCAGTTTTTGACTCGGAGACGTGGAAAAAGTGCGAATTAATTCGGTGCAGGTGTGCTACTCAATCTGCCACCCTCGCCTTGATTTAATCAAAAAATCACACCTGGCTTGGAGGAAATATCAAATCAGCTAAAGTACGGAAAAATAGATTTTTAGCGCGAATTCTAGTAATTCGTGATCCTAATGATATTGAGGGTATTTTGGGCGGTGGGCGTAGAAAGAACGGCACTTCTGGGAAAGATATTTATACCACTGGAATCAGCTCGTCGAGAGGAGCAAGATGGTATGTTCAGATTTCCGATAGCTCCACGCATGTGCCATGGTTAACCGGCAGAAGTTGCCAAATAAAAAATTTGGGAAAAAATCATCAGAATCATAGGGAGACGGGCTATTTTGGTCCATAAAACCCTAAAAATAAGCACTTTTATGGGTTTTTTGAACTGATCACGGTGATGTGTGTAGTTTTTCAAGAGGAGGGTCGCAAGTATGCCCACCAGGGTAGGCGTATCCCATAATGGGAAGATAGAGACCAAATCATCGGCCAAAGGAGTGTTCTGGGACATGGGTCCAAAAAATCTGAACTTCCAAAAAAGTTCTTTCCGCCATTGGAATCAACTCTTCAAGACGAGTAAGGTGGTTCATTCTGTTTCTCAAAGAATGGGCCCTCAATTTGCTCATTATCAATTTCCAGACGCTGGTAGAAGCTGTGGCCACTTACGCGGATCCAGCTCCCGAGCACAGTACTCAAGAATTTTGCGACAATATTCAAGAAATTGGCGGATTTCACAGGGCAATTGTCCCCTCTATTGGCCCAGATAATTTCGAGCTTCTATTTAAATTATTACCAGAGGTAGATCGCAAAATTTGGGGGGAAATCATCCTTTCAGGTGATAGCCGATGTAACTTCATCGCGACGAGAATCCGGGCCACTTAAAACCGAGGAACGGAATCGACTCCTCGGCGTTTGGAATTCCATTGCTGCCCTGATGTCTAAATTCTTTGTCATGGGCTGGGAACGACGAGTTGTACCGAAAAAACCAAAATTTTTAGAAATTTACAGGTCCGAGAAAGTACGTGCATCCCAATTTTACCCTTCTTCCTCACTTTTTGCACACAACACAGGGAATTTTCTTTAAAGCAGCAAAAAAATAAAGAAAAAACTAGCCGTGCATGTGACTTTCCTTTCTTCCTTACCTGCTAGATTGTTGTCTGTCTGTTGCGGGGCAAAAAGAGTCATTTTCTCTATATTTTTGACAAATTTATTAAACATGTTTATCGTCAAAAAATAGAGCAGAAAATTCTCTACAAGGTGATATAATTTGTATAATTTTTCGATGCAATTTAAAGAAACGCCGCATTTTTTAAAAATTATAGCAAACTAGAAAATTCGAAAAGTTGAAAAGATGATAATAGTGAAAATTTTGATGGGAAAAATGACTGAAAGGGGCTTAAAACGGGGCCCTTTAAATTACCAAAGTTATTAAAAGGAGCCAGGATAGGGTTACAGTAATCTAATTCCAGCAAGCGACGGGTGAGCAACGCCGATCATCAGCAGACCAGTTGCCAAAACAGCGATCCGACCCCAATCCAGGTAACTTTTCCCCAAATTCTTGTCAGAATACTCTACCGTACCCTAAATATTTAAATTTTCAGGAGGCAGCGGGATCCCCAAGCGTTTTGCGCCGCGTTCTGGGCCCCATCGAAGCAGTACGCAAGTTGAAATGAGGACGTCTGGCGGCTCATATTTGGAGCGCGGGAATTCCGCACCGATTGCTCTTCATGATTTAATTTTAGATTTTCAGGATTTGCCTACTGGGTGGGTAATTTTCTCTTGTACCCGTAAAATCTCGGCCGTTGGGGAAAGAAGGGGCTCCAGGAATATTAGCAAAAATCTTGTGAGCACTAAAATACACGGGGTATTCGAACCTGCGACATTTGGCGCGTAATTTTTATCAATAATTGACATCCCTAAGCGATTTCCATCTTCTCGATCGCCTTTTCCCCCTTTGTCGATTATAAATGCCGAGATTTTACTGGTGCAGCACCCAATTCCCTTCAAATTTACCTGCCATCTTTCAGGGAGCCGAATCCTGACTAATTTTCTACTATAACCCAATATTTCTGACTAGAAAGAGCAGCCATATCGACAAATATCATAGCCATGTATTTATTTTGTATCATTTCTCACGTATTTTCCCCGGTTTTGAATTTTTTTTGCGGTAATTGCGCCCTACCGTCCACTTGAATCGTCCGCCTGCCATTGTTTAAAAAATTGGCTTCCTGTTTATTTTTTACCGTATATACAAATAAAACTAATTATTTTAGTTTCCTATGATTTTCTGGGTATTTTCCTGGTTTTTAGGTTGTTTCAGCTATTTTTGGAGTTTTTTATACGTTTTTTAGGGAAAACGACAGGAAAATGGGGAAATTCGTCATATCCTGAACATTTTCATGCTCTGGAACTTGTAAAAGCGAATTTTGATGATTTTCCGGGTGTCTACGTGCTGTAATCTACGCGCCCAAGTGTCATAAGTGCATGTGGACCCGTCCAACCCGCGTCGCTGCTTTGAAACCTGAAAAAGCGCCAAATTTCGTCGCTTTCCTTGACTCGACATATTTCTGGTCAAAAATTCGTAAATTCCTCCGATTTTTACCTCTTTTTACCCTAAAGATCTTTAATTTTTCTCTTCAAACTATTTCAGAAATGGCTTCTCTACTTGCTGGCAAAATAGCCGTGGTAACTGGCGGCGCTTCGGGAATTGGCCGAGCTGTTTGTAAAAAATTCGCGGAACAAGGAGCCAAAGTCGTCGTGGCCGATTTACAACAGGATGCAGCTCAAAAAACAGCCAGCGAATTAGGCAACGGACATTTGGCCTTTGCTTGTGATGTTAGCAAGGTGAATTATTATTTTATTTTAAAGATTTGATGGTTTTTAGTCAGAGTCTGTCAATGCTTTAAAGGATTTCGCCCTCTCTAAACATAATCAAGTTTCAGTTGTGGTTCACTGCGCTGGAATTACCCAGGTAAACGAATTTCCATTTATTTTTCTCTTTTTTCTTTTAAAATATTCAGGAATCGAAAAAAATTTGAAACGTATTGCCTAATATTTTACTCAAAAAATAGAGCAGAAAATTCTCTACAAAATGATCTAATTTTTAAAAGTTTTGACTGTAAAACAAGAAAACAGCGAATTTTTTTTTAAAAATGGCGACTTTTTCAAAATTTTCAGGATTCAACCCTTCTAAAAATGACAGAAGATAAATTTGACCGAGTAATTGCCGTAAATCTTAAAGGAACCCATCTGGTAGACCATTTTTCTTCTAGTTTTAATTTTTTTTCGTAGGTAAATCAAGCCTTTGCCAAAGCCGCCGTCGAAAAACAAAATCAACTGTCCATTGTCAATTTCTCATCAATTGTTGGAAAAGTAAGGGCCATAATTTTACGTGCGGGTCCCGGAGCGATTGAATGAAGGTGGGATAGAGCTGGTAGGCAGGATGTTAACCAAAATCCTGTGGGCACTTAAAATACCCAGAAAAATCCTTTGGTAGGCCCAGGAATTCAATTCGGGACCAATCCGCTCATTTTGCCAAAAAATTACCATAACAAGATCATCGCTCCAGAACCCATTAAAACTCCCAATTTCTTCAATTTAAATGACAAATTTAGACGGGTAACTTCGGCCAGACGAATTATGCGGCGACAAAAGCAGGTGTCATCGGTTTTACTAAGAGTGCAGCCAAAGAATTAGCCAAGAAAGGAATCCGAGTCAATGCTGTCCTTCCCGGTTTTATAAAAACTCCAATGACCGAGGCTATGCCACCAAAAGTAGGCGATTTCCATAAAAATTACAAGATTTTTAGGTTTTGACAGATATTTCGGCTGGAATTCCTATGGGAAGAATGGGAGAAGGTGAAGAAATTGCAAACGCCGTTGTATTCTTGGCGTCGGATATGTCCTCCTATGTGACGGGAACAACTCTCGAAGTGGCTGGAGGGCTCTTCGCCTAGGGAACAACTTCCACTTGTTGATTTTACTGTGATTCATCTATAAAAGCTTTGTATAGAACCAGTTAGGTAAAAAATTTCGATAAATATAAAGGTTTTTATGAAAAATTTCATTGGATCGTGGGGGAAGGGTATTTCGGATCGAGGAGGCATAAACCTCAGACTTTCAACAAAGATATTTAGACCATTGAAATCAGCTAGCCGAGAGTAGCAAGTTGGTATATTCGGCTTTGTAATAGCCCCTCAGGCTTCAATTTTACGGCAACATTCATTTCCCAAACAGAAATTGGGAAAAAAACTCAAAAATCATGAGCTAATGGGCTATTTTTCGCCATATACTCCTAAAAATGGCTACTTTTGATAATTCTTGAAAACTGGTCATCGAGATCTCGAGCTCCTGATCACGGTGATATGTGTAATTTCTCAAAAAGGTGGCCGGAAATATGCTAACCAGCTTAGCACTTTTGCCAATGGAGTTTGAGGCCAAATCATCGTCCAGAGGGGTGTTCTGGGGCATTGGTCCGAAGAAATCTTGACTTGCAGGAAAGTTTTTTATACCATTCGAATCAGCTTTTCAAGGGGAGTAAGCTGCATTGCTCGGTTTTTTGATAGCTCTACGCATGTTCTATGGTTAACCGGCAGAAGTTTCCTAACATAAGATTGAGGGTAGATTCATAGGGAAGCGAGGTGTTTGGGGAAATTTTTCCAAGAAAAAGTAGACTTCCCCTGAAGATATTTGTATCCCCTTGTAGAGGAGATCGAGCTCTAAAAGAAGCTGTATTTCCTTTTTTTGGAAGATTCTTTCAGATGATGCTCCATGGCGACAAGTTGTCACCCGCCTAATCATTCCTTTAGTCACTACAATACATCACAGCTCTCTCCCGTCAATTTGCAGGGTCCGCCTGTTCTTTGTTCTTGCCATTTTGATCCTATTTATTTGGGTGTTCTTTAGTGCCTTTTTCCGCTCAAAACAAGGATGCTAAGTACCTGGCATTTCCTGGCTTCTCTGCGTCTCTGCCGCCCGGTTGGCTACCTCCCGCTCTTCTGGTCTCGAACCCCATTTATTTCCAAACACACGCAGTTCCAGTTCGCCCAGGAAAAAGCCATCAACAGCTTTTAAATGGCAATGTTGGGGAGGATGTGTGGTACAAAGGTCAGTTTAGTTATCGAAAATTGGAATAATTGGGGAAAAATCAATGGGAACATGGGGAAATTGATAAAAATCCTGGGTTTTTCTTAGAAACTTCTGAATTTATGCTATTTGTTCGCATTTTTTCATCATTTACAAATTCTCTGACCATTAGCTCCCTAATTTTCCCTGATTTCCATAGAAACTTTCCAAAAATCGTCTTATTTCCGAGTTTTTCGGCGTTTTTGACCCAAAATCAGCCATTTTCTTTCATTTTTTTGAATTTATCACCCCTTCCGTTCTTTTTCAAATAAAAATCCGCGTTAATTTCGTTTTCCCGGCAGTTTCTTTAAAGAATTCTTTGAATTAATACGCGTTCTACCCTTCCCAACCGGTTGTAGTCATCTCTCGTCTCTCTCTGCCTCTTGTCACCTTCTTGTTGTGTTCATCTGTGTCGTCAATTTCTCTGATAAGGCTACAATCGACCTCAGACATTAGCCCTTTTGCTTTCGAGACGGCTTTATGCCCAGTTTTAACTGTTTCGGGCTCTCTTTTACCATTTTTCGGGCTGTATTCTTCAGTTTTTCATCTCGAAATCATCGAAAATTTGCCTAGGTTTGCCATTTTCATGGTATTTTGACGTTCTATCCAGAAAAATTGGCTTCACCAGCTTCTAGACCCCAACTTTAGTGGAAAATGGCCTAGAAACCCCAAATTTCTGTCCCAAATAGCGAAAAATTCATAAAACCTGAAGAAATCCTGATAAAAACGTGTAAAAACCAAGTTTTTCCCTGATTTTTCAAAAAAAAAATTACTCTTCTTCGCCATTTTACTCAAGTTTTTCCCCAATTCTATGTTTTCTGCATATTTTCTTGTGAAAAATGGACATCTTACTAGTTTTTCTTCTCTCCAATGGGTCAGTTATTTTAGTTGAATTCCCTTCTGGGAGCCTGCAAATGGCTCCAAGATGTTGATCTTTGGTTTTCTAGACATTTTATGGAATTATTTCGATTTTTAGGGAGAAAATCTTAATTTTTATGGTCCATGGTAGGCTAAAAATGCTGCAGAAAGTGCGAAAAGGACTAAATTTTTAGTTTTTCAGACCACAATGGGACGAGCCATCCTCTCAGCTGCTGCCAATACTCTGCCAGCCACAGCTGGTCTCCCCGCCCTTCCAGCAGTTTCTAAAAAAAGTATCGTAACCCAATTTTTAATGGAAGTTAAAAATTGTAGATTATTCCACGGGTCATCAATATGTCAAAGGACCAAAGCTACCAGTCCCAGATGCTCAGAATACTTTGAGACATTTCTTGGAATTTGCACAGCCACTGTTATCCAGGACGGAATTTGATCATACGAAGAAGGTACGGCGAATATTAAGTGGCTACGGGTCTCGAAGCGAATGGAAAAAAAACTTTGGGTCGTTCACCAGCTCTTACAGTACCCAGTGCATTATTCCAATCGCCCCGGGATCAAAAATATGATCTTTCCTGGAATTTTTAATGGAAAACCTTCAGACAGTCGCCGAATTTATCCGAAATGAGCTGCCAGATCTTCAAAAGCATCTAGTCGAGCGGGGGAATAACCTGAATAATTGGGTAAGTACCGTAATCTTTTTTTACGCTAAAAAATTTAGTTGACGCCATGGTGGCTGGACATTGCTTATTTGGCTGCGAGAGATCCTTTGCCCGTCGTCACCTCGCCCGGCGTACTCTTCCCACATTTTCCATTTTCTGGTCAAGATGGTCAAATTGATTACGCGGCAAGGATCACCCTTGCTGGACTGCAATTCTACAATCATATTTTACAGTAATCTACCGTTTAAAGAGGGAATTAACGAGGGTTTTTAGCAAGCGACTACCTCAGGATATGTCAGGAAAGGTGCCATTCGACATGAGTCAATATAATTTTCTTTTTGGGACTACACGAGTTCCTAGAAAAGGTACAAATTTCTATTAAAAATGGCAAAATCCCGGGTTTTTAGGAGTCGATGAGATTGTCTACGGCTGCCAGAAAGAGAATCGACCACGTCACATTGCCGTTATGAGACATGGCCACGTATTTTGGCTAAAATTTTACGGTAACCGAAATTTCTAGGTCTTCCGTGTACCGGTGCTGGATAAATCCAACCAGCCATTGTCCCTCGATCAGCTAAAATCACAACTTCATGTTGTCGTCTCACAAAGCGAAGAGAAAAATCCTCATCCAATTTCTATCGTCTCCTCGGATAATCGAGATAAATGGGCGGAAACTTATGAAAATTTGAAAAGTAAGCGAGATTTTTAATTAAATTAATTGGAATTGTACCGAGAATAGGAAGAAAATGGCGGATTTTTACTTGAAAAGGAATTTTAGAACCTGCAACCGTTGGCGCACTATTTTGGCCTAAAAAAGTCTAAAAACCCCCATTTTTCCAGGAAATCCCCGTAATTCTGCCAATTTACAAGCCATTGAGGATGCATTATTTGTTGTGTGCTTGGATGAACATGCCGAGCCTTTGACCGGTTACACGGAAAAGGATGAACAGGCTCGTCAAAGTCTCCACGGTTCCGGTACCAAGAGTAATTCATGTAATCGATGGTTTGATAAGACGGTTCAGGTACCGTTTTCTTTTAAAAGAAATATGATTTTTAGTTTATAATCGGACAAAATGGCTATTGTGGGCTGTGCTATGAACATACGCCGGCTGAAGGACCACCTGTGGCTATGCTCATGGACTTTGTTTGCGATCAATTGTTAGTTTTTTCGGTTTAAAGAACGGTTTTGTGGTATTTTTGTCCTTTTTTTCGGGTGATTCTAAGCGCGTAGGCGAATTTCTGTTCAATTGCCGAGATTTAATGAGTGCGGACGCTTACCAGCGTCAAAATTGAAAGATTTTTTGCAAAATTTTTGGGGTATTCTTGCCCAATTAGCGATTTTACGGATTTTTCTCAGAAAAATTAGAATTTCCCCTTTTCCCGCCAAATTTCTCTAATTTTTTCCATTTCAGGGAAAATAAAGACGCCCTAAATGTCCCCTCAGCCAGTACGGTAGATTCAATCGAACGATTGGATTTCGATTTGACTGGTGATAATATCCAAAGGATAAGAAAAAGTGGTCAAAAAATGGATCGCGTCGTCGATGACATCGAGCTAATTGCCTACAGCTTCAAGAGATTTGGAAAAAATTTCCCGAAATCTGTTAAAATCTCACCGGACAGCTTCATCCAAATGGCATTCCAGCTGGCTTTTTATAGAATACATCAAACTGGTTGGTTTTGCTTATTTTCATGGCATTTCCTGGGTGTTCCTAGGCGTGTTTATAAGCACAAAATAGAGCAGAAAATTCTCTACAAAATGATCCATTTTTCACAATTTTTGAGCGTAAATTAAAGAAACGCTGAATTTTTTGAAAGCGCGCTCGGTTTTATCTAAGTATTTCTGGAAAATTGCCCAATTTACTGGGTATTTTGAATAAAAAAATAGAATTACAGTACCCCCAACCTATGAAACAGCAACGCTACGAAAATTTGACGAAGGAAGAACAGAAAATATTCGATCTCCCAATACTCTGGCCGAGATTTTTGTCAAGAAAATGGGGCAAGGCAATGTCCCCATGGCTGATCTCTACGATGCTTTAAAATCCGCGGCTGAATCTCATAAAAAATACACGGTAATTGGGAAGATTTAAAGGAAATAGTGGGTATTTTTTATAGGTAGCTTGTATGAATGGAGCCGGTATGGATCGACACATTTTGGGATGGAAATTAATCGCTGCTGAGAATAATCTACCCGTACCGTCAATTGTAGAAACCCAAGCCTATAAACATATGACACATTTCCAAGTATCTACTAGTCAGGTTAGCTCTTATTTTCCTACTAATTTGCATGGAAAATTACTGTAATCCAGGGAATTTCCCGATTTGCAACTTTTTTAGGCAGAAGTGGCCTAGAAATGTAAAAATTCAACGATTCCGAGCTATTTTTCATGGTTTTTAGCAAAATATAGCCGTTAGAAAGTAGTGGGAGAATAAAAACCGGAAAAAATTTGAAGAATATAGTCGAAAATAGTAAAAAAAATGCGACTTCTTTCGATGTTTTAGCATTGGAGAATACTGCCAAAAATTGGCAATCGGGCGCTGTTACCGTCTATTTTTCTGTAAATGGAGCACGATTATAGCCTTATTTTGCCCATGGAGTGCAACTGTTGACTAATTTTTGTAAATAAAATGTGGTTATCGCAAAATTCTTAGTACAAATTCCAGTTTCCTCTTTGGAGCCCAGATTTTTAATGGAATTAGGCCCAAACTTTTTTCGGAAAAGGATTCTAATGCGAATTAATTTCCTCATATTTTCAGGTACCGACGAAAAATTTCATCCAAATGTGTTTTGGTCCATTTAATCCCGATTGTTATGGAATTTGTTACAATCCACAGGAGACGGAGCTCCATTTTACTATTTCAACTTTCCGTCATCAGGGTTCTCTCAGCTCTAAAAGGTTTCTTTAAATTTAATGGACCAAAATTATGGTGTTTTTTAGATTCGCAAAGGAATTGGAACGAGCTCTTCAGGATATGAGCTCTGTATGTAAAAAAGCTCTAAAAGAGCAATCAAAATTGTAAATTCTTCGGCTTTTCTACTTCAAAAAAGACAAAAATGCCACTTGCTTGCTCACTTATTATGGTTGCTTTTAAATTACAGAAGAAGATAAAATATTATAAAGAATACTTTATATCCTGTAAAAAAAACAATAAATTATATGCTTTTTTACTGGTTTTTTACTAGTACGGCGAGTTGGAAGGCAGAAATCCCTGGGGGCGTAGTCCAGCGGAACTCCGAGGCAAAAATCCTAGAGATCATAAGAGGACGAACGAGCCACAGCTAGACAGCAACAAGTAAACGAGAGCCGCATTTAGACGCCTTTTGTACTGATCACGGTGATATGTTTACTTTTCCAGGAGCGTTGAAAAAAGCACCACCTTTTTTGATTTGATGGGATTTTGGCCTAGGATCATAAGCCAAAGTTACGTGAAAAAAATGGGCTTCCAGAAAAGATCTTTATACCATCATGCTCAGCTCGCCCAGAGGAGCTCAGTGGTATGCTCGGTTTCAATTTTGCGCCACGGAATTTGATTCTACGGTCATTTGGGATTCCCCAATAAAACTTGAAGAAAAATCTCATAAGAATCCTATCCAAAATTCTATTTTGGACCATGACCCGTATTCATAGTCGATTTCCCCGGGGATAAATCTTTCCCCGGGGAAGGATTTATCCCCAATGGGATAAATTTCGTATTCATAGTCATTTCCCTGGGGATAAATCTTTCCCTAATGGGGATAAATCTTTCCCCACCTGAATAGGTGGGGATAAATTTATCCCCAAGCTTGCTGCTTATAAGAAAATGAGGTTAATATGTGAAACTAAAGCTCTGTCGGCGTGATTCGGCAGGTAAAATCAGTTGGTGTGTTTGTACAGTTAATTGGTCATTATTGCTGACCAGGGAAGTGTCACAACTGGGGTTGCTAGTTTGAGCTAATTCCTTTTGTATGATATAGAGCCATGCTAGTGGTGTATAAAACAAAAGAGATTGGCAGCTATACTCGCGATTTGGAGGAGCTAGACCTTCTCGAAGTTCATTTTTTATCAACTTCATGTCCTTATATCTTTTGAATTCAGCTTTGTAGAAGGGTCGGGTTTGCTTTTTTCCACGTAAAATAATGCGCTGAACACGCTCCGAACAAAAAAAGACCCAGTTGAATAGAGCAACCTGAAGAAATTCTACTGGGGGGCCATGCTTGTCATTTTGGCACCCAAAATCCGACCTCTCCCGGTCAAGTGACGATCGGAAACTTTTGACAACAATTTTACTCGATCTTTTTCTATAATGTAGGCTTATGTTAGACATGTATTATACAGCAGAAATTATTGGTTCACGACTTGATTTGGAGACGCTAGACCTCTAGACAGGGCGTAAGATGCAATTTTAACTCATCTTCGGGCTCACATAACTTTTCACCCTTACATCACAGAAGTCCAAACTTTGTTGCTTCTTGTCAAGCAGATCAAACTTAATCAGCACATAGTTAAAGGGATCCTGCTATTGTTCAAAATAATAGTGAAAATTGCTGTCAAAGAAGCACCTTTTACACAACACAGTTTCACTATTTTATTGGGGCTCATAATGGTTCGTTTTGTTTTGTGCTTATTTGCCTTGATGTCTTCTATGTATGGAAACAAACCGGACGTGTCTACAAAATAAGGATTTAAAGTTATGAGGGTGCGAAAATGGTCAAAAAATACCCCCATTTCACGTATGAGGCGGTCTAGCTCCTCCAAATCGTGAATGTAGCTGCTAATTTCTTTTGTATTGTACATTACTAGTATGTATCTATATCATACAAAAGGAATTAGCTCAAACCAGCAACCCCAGTTGTGACACTTCCCTGGTGAGATCTATCGGCTCTAGTTTTCGCTTTACGGCACCGCTGCCAGTCTCTGTATGAACAATCCCAGTAACCGCAACACTTTTCTCAAGTATGTCGAATAAAGCGGCATATTGAGGATGTGTATTTCGGGGATCCATTGGAGCTGGACTGCCGCCTGGACTGTGAAAGTGAACAATATACGTGGCTAGAGATAAGAGACCGAGCCGTTTGGATATCCTTTTTCAGTTTCTCCCCCGACTTTTTTCGGCTCCCTTTTGTTATCTCCTATCGCGCTGAGCTCAGAACTCCAATCTACTAGCAGCTTATCTTTGGGACTTGGTTCGCCCTTACGCGAAGCTAAAAATGAACCTATGGGTTAGTTTCTGAAGGTTACCTCCGGTGAACTTTCCATGGAATTCATCGTAATTGTCCATTCTTGTTTTCTTTCGGTTTTCAACCGGTTCTCGGAAATATATACTTGTCATTACGACAAACCGCGGCAAGAGCCTCCTCCTAGTATTATTTTTCCGAATATCCTTGTATAAATCCGGGGATACGTATCCCAACCGGGGAAAGCGACTATGAATACGAAAATTTATCCCCGGGGATAAATCCTTCCCTAGGGAAATCTTTTCCCCAGGGATACGTATCCCCGGGGAAATCATTTCCCCAGGGAAATGTCTATGAATACGGGTCCATATCTACCTAAAAACGGCAATTTTTTCAAGATTTTCTATGTCACTTGTGTAGATCTCGTTCTCGCGAGTACGGTGATATAAAAAATGCACAAAAAGTTGAAACCATCGTGCTCAGCTCGTCGAGAGGAACAAGAAGGTATATTCGGTTTTTCGATAGCTACACGCCAGTCCATTGAGTCTCGCTGAGAAGTTCCCAAACAAAAAGTTTGAAAAAAAAACATCAGAAACTCAGGCAAATAGACTATTTTGTGCCATATCTACCTAAAAACGGCCATTTTTGCAGGATTTTCTATGCCAGCTTTGTAGTACTCGTTCTTCTGAGCACTTTTATCTCCTCGAAAAGTTGATTTTTCAGGTCTAGACTCCCCATGGCTGCATTTTTATTAGAAAAACGTAAACTTCTCATTAAAATAAAAATCCTGCGGAGTATTTACATAAAAATGATAATACAGAAGGACAATAAATGTAAAGCTCAGGGGAAGAGCAACTCGGGCGAAACGATCCACCATAGAACTGGAATTTTCGATCAGTCCAAAGGGATCCGTCTTTTTACTCTGAAAGGCAATTTTTCTAGAAAATGCAGAACTCACGTGGTCAATTAGCATGTAATACAGCCTCCAGCCGACGCTTTCTTTATGAAATTGGTCTTTATCTTCATCGACAGACACAGAATCATTTGCATAGGTGATTTTCCTGGAAGATTTTGGTCAGATATGGTCAAAATTGGTGTGGTTGAGCGTATAGTGGCGGAAAACTCGAGCGCGGTCATGGTTACCGTCGGAATAACCCGCAAATGATCCCAGGTTTGATCCCCCGGGTTCTCCAAAGGTTTTTTTTGCCGATATTTGTGGTAAACACAGGATTTCTTACCTCTCCCGTTGCCTTTTACTATTTCTGTGGTACATTGAGTGTCGTCCACCATCCCGGCGACTCTTAAAATCTAGCAGATTACTCCAATTTTCCCATTCCTTACAAAATTACACGGCGGTTTTTGCCCAGGATGAGTAATTTTCCTTATCGGCAGATTAGTCGCGAAATTCTTCCCTCTGTTATAATTCCTCTGGCTTAGGCCGGCGCCCTTCGGGATATTTCTAATTATCTGCCGTAATTTTTCACGCTCAGCTGCTTGAATTTCCGGATCACCGGTATTAAATTTGGTATAATAGTGGACCACGGTGAATTCTACCATGCTGATAAAGAGAGTGGAGTAACAGATCCAAATGTAGACGTCGAGAGCTGTGGGAATGTCAACCTGAATTTTTTTTTCCTGGTAGGAGAGTGATTTTACTAAAATCCCCAAAAACTACCAGGACTTCTCTTCTATGACACAAAAAATTACCTTGGGCGCATCCTTTTTGCTATCATTAGCAATTAGGACCATTGTTAGAACCGAGGTTATTCCCATGCCCATTCTGTCACCCGTAGCTTCTCGATTAGTCCAAAATGCTACCCAACAAAGGAGGACAATTAGGGTACAGGGGACGTAGAAATTCATCAGGAAATAGCCAAAATGTCTCTCGAAGTAGAATCTAGCCTCCAGGACGGAATATTCGCCTGAAATGGGGGCTCCACTGGATAAAAAAATCGGCATACGATCCCTGGTGACATTCACAGCGTCGAAGACATCGATTCCTGTTAGAGAAAATTGCGGTAGATCCGCCATTCCTTTCTTATCGATCTAAAAAGCCAAATTTTTTATATAAATGTGCAGTAAATTGCGTACCTGGACTCCTTTATCTCCATTAACAACATTCCAAGTATAAGAAAGTTCCCTGGAACTGTAAGCAAAGGATCCAATTAAAAGACGACACGCCTGTCGATCCAGGGGATATCGATTCATTGCCATGGAGCAGTGACCTGAAATTCTGGGCTGAAGTCGATAGAATTTGGGTAAAACCTTGGATCGTAAGCCGACTGGAATAGAGGACGGTACCATCTTGATGCAGGCGAACCAGGCGATTACTCGTAGTCATTGTGTGGATGTAGGAACGAGCGCCATTCCAAAAAAACTGAAAAAATTGGGAAAATTGAGGATTTCAGAGGGACAGCCCCCTCCTCAGGGCGACTCAATGACTTTTTCGGGTATCTCTTCAGGATTTTTACCAATATTCCGTGGACTAAAGGCGTGCGCCCCGTGTAATTTGAGTATTGCATGAGTAAAATTATATGGATATTTTAGTAAAGAACTCTGACCACCCATTTTATTCTCCCCAGCTCTCTGCTTATTCAAGGAGAAAAAGTGTCGAAGGCAACATCGTCACATATTCCTAATGCCACCTCGCCTAAAGTCTGAAAAAGCAGTCAAACATGAAGAAGTTGATATTTTGACTCTACAGGTCGGTTTATTCGAATTTTACACAATTTTAAAGGGAATTCTAATAGTTTTGTAACCAATTCAGAATGTAGACGGACTTTGAGATAGTTTAGAGGTTCTAGAGCACAATTTTCTGGGTTTAAATGGATTTAGGACTTAAAAATTCAGGGGTTTTTCCTCGTTTAATGGATATTTTGGATTCCAGAAGCAGCTCTCACAACTCCAAAATGAAAACGGTTATCTACAGAAGAAACTGGAGAGTACTGTGAGCGATTTAACGGATGTTGTCACTTATTTAAAGAAAACCATTGAAGAGAAGGACGAAGACGTGGGTTTCCCTTATTTTCCAAGCTAAAAATGGGTTCCAGATAGCCAGATTGGAAGAATTAGCTGCTCAGCAAAATAAATCAAAAACAGACGCGATTCGGAAAGAAAAAGATGAAAACGAAGAAAAAATGAAGGTCCTAGAAGCCGAGAGAGAAGGCCTCAAGACACAAATTGCCATGATGAGTAGGATTTTAGCCATTTTTTGGAGAAACCGGACGATTTTTAGGCACCCAGCTGACAAACCAAGAAAGAATGGCAATAGAAATGGAAGAAATGAGGAAAGAAATGGAATTATTGAAGGAAATTGCTGAAAAGAAGGTTCTCTAGCCATTTTTAAAGTAAGCTTACGATTTTAGAGACTGGAAATGGAAGAAATGGAAAATAATGAAAGAGTTGTGAAGATCAGGACGACAGAAATGTAAGTTGGCGGATCTTGGCAGCTGAAAACATGGGGGCTCCTTAATTTAGCGGTCAATGCGCAGGGAAAAGGTCCTAGTTTCGATTCCCCGGGTTGACCAGAGAATTTTTGCCAATTTTCTGACACAAATACGGATTTTACGTTGTATTGGGCATTTTAGAGCAATTTTGCTGTTTCGAATTATCAATCGACATGTAAAAAGCTGGATGGCTCAAAGTTTTGTGCATAATGCTCCACATTTTCGTGCCGAAGCCCCTGGATTCAAATTCCAGGATTGACCAGAAGATTTTTCGGGTATTTCTACATTCTACAGTATTTTTGTCGCTATTTCCTGCACCAGACACGTCTCCTGTATAAAATTTGTGTATTTCAGTGTCCGGCATGAAATGGTAGAAGAATTAGAGCAAGAAATTGCCAATATTCGGGAACAATTGAGATTGGAGAAGGATGCCCAGTTTCTCATGAATCAGGGAGTAAAACTACACTTTATTACACGAAAATGACCCAAATTTAGATAATAGAACATCTCCAGCGGGAAGTACAACAACTCACCGAAGAAAAGAAGATTTTTACTGGGAAATGGGAAGCAGCTGAAAGAGAAATGGAAAAGGAGAAAGCGGCCAAGGAAATAATCGAAAAAGAACGCGATAACTTACGAAGATTGCTGGAAAAGTGAGAGTTTTTGGCTCATTTAAAGAGATTTGTTTTTATAGAAATGGAGCGACGACTGAGAAAAATATGAAAGACATGAAGAAAAGAATCGACTTGGAAAATCGACGAAAGAAGGCGGTTCAGGAACAAATGGACACTTCTGCTAATTTTACCAAGCAGGTAGACAATTTTAAGGTCTTCTATGGATAAAAGGATAATTTCTCCTTAGAAATTGATAATTTTAGATCTCTGAGCTCCAAGAATTACTGAAAAATTCAAATAAACGATGTGATTCTCTTCAGAAAAAATTATTTGAAGAAAAAGTGGGAATTCTCCTATATTTCAGCTAATTTTAACCATTTCCAGCAATTTAGAGAATCTACAGTAGCCGCTCATTCTTCCCAGAATGCAAAAATTAAAGAATTAAAGGATTTTTTAACAATTTGCCTGGCAGGCGATCCGCTGGCGGATATGGTCTTGGGTGAAAGTCGAACCGCCGTCTTTGGGCAGCTGTCCCTAATTGTTAGTCAAATTCCTACAGTAAAATAAAGTCTTTTTAATGGAAAATTGAGTTTTAAAGGCTTTGAGTCCTAAAGAGAATTTTCCTTACCGTATCCGGCTTCCAAATTCGGTCTAACATTGCCATGCTCAGGGAGAGAACTTGACGATTGGAGGTGCCATTAAAACTCAGACGAGGATCCGTCCAAGTCTGGCGGAAATAACAACTGAACATGTAGGTCTGAAATAGGGATTTTAGTTTTAAAGCAAAAAGAAGTTACATTTTTTAGCTCGGAAACAGGCCCCATGGTATTGACCATGATGTCAATGAAGACTGGAGTAGGGAACTTTGCTGAAAAACACTCATTTTATGCGCTATTTTCTATAAGTTTTTGCACTTGTCTATATTCAAAAAATAGAGCAGAAAATTCTCTACAGAGCGATATATAAACCACAACCAGCCGTTTCGACCCCCCTGCGGGGGGTCTTAGGCTGGACGCCCGCTACGCGGGCTAGGAAGTCCAAGGTTCCGGATATTTGTCCGGCTCCGCCGGACTGTAGTCCGCTCGGTCCGTCACTCGCCTTCGGCTCGTGCCGGACCTCGCTCCCCCTCCACACGGTCTCCTTTCCCCCCTTGCTACCTGCGACTTTGGTGTTCACCTTCATCTTCATTAGTAGCCAGTATCAAATTCATCTTCTCCACGCTGAGAATAGTCGAATGATGCTAATTTCGATACGAAAGGAAAAAAATTAGAAAGTACGCAGCCAAATGCGCATTTGATACTCAGTCTCGTTTAAATGGAAAGCCATTACCGTAATCGGCTTCCTCACACTGAGAGGAGTCGAACGGTACCTATTTTGTTGAAAAAGAGTGAAAATTGACACATACGCAGCCAAATGGCCCATTTTATACTCAGTCTCATTTAATGGAAAAATAAGTTGCAGATTCTGACTCGCAAGGCTGAGAGCAGTCGAATGATACTAATTTCGATGCGTAACGATGGAAAATAAGAAATACGCAGCCAAATGGCGCATTTGATACACAGTCTCGTTTAAATGGAAACCGCAATCGGCTTCCTCACACTGAGAGGAGTCGAACGGTACCTATTTTGTTGAAAAAGAGCGAAAATTGAAACATACGCAGCCAAATGTGACATTTGATACTCAGTCACACTTATATTGCGAAATAATTATAGTGGAGCCATAAACAAAAAAGCAAAAATGTTTTGAGCACATTTGTCACCGGCGGGGGTCGAACCCGCGACCTCTTGGATGATAGGCCGACATCTTACCACTCGGCCATAATTTTCTCGACCTGTCAACGCACAGATACACAGACGGACACCATAGCGTTTTAGTAGTAAGGGATTTTTGGACGTAATTTGAAAGAATGGCGCATTTTTTTAAAAATTGTAGTCAAGGGTACATGAAAATTCGAAAAAGTTCCAAAATCTTCACTTTTCGCGCTAAATTTCTAATTTATTTTAAATTCCATAGAGAAATTAAGTCTTACTGTCACTCACTATTAAATCCTGGTCTAAATTGCCGATTATAATTCCTCAAAACACTATCCAATAGAAATGTGACATTTCTAGCCAGGGAGATATTCGTATTCCTAAAAAATTACCTATAATTCTTTTTATTTTCAAATAACCCGCCTTTTCTCTCTGATTTCATCATTTCCCTCAAAATTCTCTCGAATATAAGGAAGTTGAATATTTCCAGAGGAGAAGATTCCTTCAGATAGGCAAATTTGAGCCAAGTAGGCCAGAATAATAGGCAAAAACATTAAAATCCAAGGTGGGGAGCCCTTTTCCAGTTGAACATAGGGGATTATGGGCAAAAATCGACACCTCCTCAACTTCTATCCTTTTCCCCAGGGGAGCAATGCTTCTTCTCAAATTTTTGACGTGTTGAAAAGGGCCCGAGATTAGATGGAGCACCCAGGGGAAGAAGGAGTCATCGTTTGGTAACAATTGGAGCGTGTAAATGTGATTTGTGATTTATTCCAAAAATATTAACATTCTGTAGAAAATTAAACGCGTCGATTACTCCGCCTTGATGAGGATTCCGGTGCATTTGTATTGGAATTCTGGGAGGTTGAAGAGGGATCGATTCGATTTCGATACCTTGTCCGGCCCAAGATGAGCTAAAGATCATTTTACCACAGATTATAAACTTTACCTTTAAAACAGCCCGTCGATAATCCGTAACAAAGAGAAGAATACATAGGGGATCCAAAACTTGGGCAATATTCATGGCATCTCCACAGAGCAGGAGGTAATTTCCAACATTTACATGGAAAATGGAGAGAATTATGGCGATAATGACGGGAGTCGAGTTGAAAATAATTGGGCAGACGGATTGAATTGTCAGTAGGATGTAGAGACGATAATGGAGACGAAGGGTGGAAGAAGCCAGGCGCTTTTTCTCTGCTAATCGAGCACGGATTCCAAACCAGGCGTAGATTATAAAAGCATTTACAGCAGCGTTTAAACCACCGTTTATGGAGAGGGCAACCGCCAAGTTCATGTTGAGACCATCGTCGTACTGAAAAAAATTGGAAATGTTGATTAGTTCAAATTTTCTGTGGGAATACTAGCCATGTTTCGTATCTAAAAATAGAGCAGAAAATTTTCTATAAGATGATCTATGCAACATAATTTTTGTCTTTAATTTAACGAAATAACGGTTTTTTTTTAAAAAATTGTCTACGCGCGCCGCTGATGTAATGGCGCGTTTTTTTAGTCTACGCGACTATTTCAATTTTTTAGCAATAATTACTACAGTATACCACGCATGTTTGTAGTCAGAAAATTCTCTACCGAATGATATACTTTACATAATTTTGCGGCTTTAATTCAATGAAATGCCGAATTTTTTAAAATAACTCACCATAAAAGATCCTCCAATGTATCCAACATCTTCAATAGGCCTTCCAGTTAAATTGAATAATATTTCGCGATATTCCTCCTCTGTCCTCTCGGTCGGATGAAGCAGCCATCCATCGAAATAAGTAACACCTTCCAGAATGATGGTAAATATTCCGAGAATGATGATATTTGACCATTTTCGGAAGAAAAATGACTGGGAGAAGATCGTCAGCCGATAGAGAAAACACCAGCAGACGATGAATAAGTTCATGTGGAAGAGGCCAACAAATGTATAAATTATCCAGATGTGTACAATACGAGGGAAAAGTCTGACCGTGGAAAAGAAAAGATAGCCAGCTCGGTGCATGGGAATGTACCAATTCTGAAGGGAAAATTAATTATTTTTGGATAGAATGATCCAGGAAACTATTCTACGGTAAACGTAAAAATCCAGGACCGGGTTACGCTCCGTTTAAAGCAGCTACACGTGCTCCAATGGTTGTCACGTATACCTGGCGCGGAAAAGGTGGCTGGTTCAACTCCCCAGGTCGAAAGTACCGTAATTTTAGTAGTAAAATACCCACCTCCAGTAGAAAAAACTGCGACAAAGAAAAAAGTGCACCGTTGAGAGCGTAGGCAAACAGAAAATATTTGTAGGATCCAATTTTATCCGAAGAATATCGTAGGATTAAAAATAGGAGAAAAGTATTGAAGGTTACCGCCATGGAAGTGCACCCAAATTGGAAAGATTGGTGGATATTCATCTGAAACAGGCTGTAATACTTTTAAAGAGAAAAAGAGAGATGTTCTGATCCTCTCTGACCCTGAAGGGGTAACATAAGTGAATAAAAAGGGCCAACGTGCAATGTCACACAACACTATTTTTGGGTGCTGCGGCGCGTAGGTCGGCTCTGAAGCTCTAAAACTTTCGAAAATAATAAAATAGGCTCTACTAAGCCTAAGCCCACATTTTGACAGAAAAAGAATGAGAGAAAATTTTTTTAGAGAGCATTTTAGTGAGAAAGTAGGGGAAATGTCACACAAAACGGCTAACTTTCATCGCGGTGTAGCTCACCAAGTGAACTTTTAAAATCGGTTTAAACGCTTACAATGGGCACTACTAAGCCTAAGCATTCCTATGATAGAAAAAAATCAGAAAAAAATTGGTGTTGAAGGGGTGTATCAGCCATGTGTGACATTTGAAAGTGTGACATTGCACGTTCGCCATAAAAAGAAGGCGGGTCAAGAGGATTTCAAACTGACGACTCTCAAAGAACATAGGGATTATGCTCATTCTGGTAATCATGACCTAGCTTACTATGAAAGGTTACGCAGGATAATAGTGTAGAAATACTCAAAGGCTTGTTTTTTGTGCTATGGTTCACTGGGATTACGGTGAATAAGCGCCCAGGAGATTATTTTATTCAAAAAAAAAAATAGAAAACAAGGGGATTTCTACCGCAATCCTTCAATTTTTCACGAAAGTAAAAAAAATGGCTTGGGCGCGTCCTTTTGGCGTGGAAATTACTAGAAAAAAAATATTTATAAGCAGGGATTCGAACCCGGGAAGGTTTTCTGGTGCGCCGATTGAAATTTGCCATTTTTCGCGTAAAACTTATGCGCTCGGCGTTTTCATAGTAAAAAGTCTCATAAAACCAAGTTTTCGACAGCTTTCTTGGCCAATTTTCCCGGTCAGTAAAAGGACAGAAAACGTTTGAAATTGTTCATATCGGCTGTCTATTTCAAGGAACAGAATTATGTTATCCGCCTACAATAAAGGGCCAAAAGAAGCGGAAAATCTCTTTCGTCAACTATTTCTATTCCGTCTTTCATGGCGGGATTATTTTCATCATAATTCTTTTGTTGAAATGTGCTCAAATATCAGCAGGAAAACAGAATATACGGCTCTTTTTGGACCCGGGAACAAGATCTTCCGGGGAATCTTCTGGTGGTCCACGTCGTCATTTTCTGGATGTCTGGAACATCGCCAGCGCTCGGATCAAGAATCAGTCCTTGATCAAAATGTGGAATTTTTTAATAATTGAACTTCAGAGGATTATCCCGTAACAATTTTTGAACAAAATGTACTCGTCCAGGATTAGTCGGACCACTCAGTAGCAAAAATGACAAGTAGAATTTCCTCAAGCAGGTGATCCCTCCGAAGGTAAGTTCAAAACATTCATAGACCTTGAGCCGAAGAAAACTACCGTGCACATTCGCTTGGCTGAATTCCAATTGAAAAATAAGACAACAGATATGATGTGCCCCCTCTGATCTTTAATATTTGAGGGACAGACGTTTGTAACCAGACAGGAAGTAATTATTTTTTCGTAGAAGATGCAACCAGGCAAACTTTAGTAGAAACTTTTCTTACTCAGCGACTTTCATCTTTAGAAAAGCAACGCGATGTTTTTCTACTTGATACGAGGAAAAATTAAATGACAGTTGTGAGTAAGATGCGCGCCTGCAATATTAACGTACTAAGGGAGAACATACGCGTTTTTATAGGAGCGTCGGGCGCAAAACACAGGAAAACACCAAATTGTGGTGCTACCATCAAAAAATCCCCGGTTCAACTCGAGTTTTTCTAGTTATCTATGCTTTTCGTGGTAAATTTATTTAAATGAAAACAAAAGTATCAGAAAGTGGATAGAACATTCCGCCTAAAAAATCACATATTCCTTGGTGGATTTCTTATAGGTGGAAGTACGGTAGAAGCTTTGGTGAAAGATTCGGCTGGGCGACTTTGACTATTATTAAAACTCTGCGAAGTTGGATCGATGTGGTTCCGGTAGATGGTTTTGCCAAGAATTAGCTGAAAATTAAGGATTTTTACCCAAAAATTGCTGCTTACCTTGAGTAAAGCCCTCCGATAATCGGTTACCAGGAAGATAATACACAGCGGATCCACAACTTGAGCAATATTCATAGCATCTCCACAGAGCAAGAGATAATCCCCGATATTTATGTGTAAAGCAGAGAAGGAAAAAGCCAAAATGACGGGTGTCGAGTTGAAAATAATTGGGCAGACGGATTGAATTGTCAGTAGGATATAGAGACGATAATGTAGGCGAAGAGTGGAAGAAGCAAGGCGCTTCTTTTCTGCTAATCGAGCACGGATTCCACACCAGGCGTAGATTATGAAAGCATTTACAGCGGCATTTAAACCACCGTTTATGGAGAGGGAAACGGCTTGATTGACGTTTACACCGTCGTCGTACTGAAAAAAAATTGGAAATGTTGTTTAGTTCAAATTTTCTGGGGGAATACTAGCCATGTTTCGTATCTACAAATAGAGCAGAAAATTCTCTGCAAAATTATATATAAATCATAATTTTTGGCTTTAGTTTAAAGATATGTCGAATTTTTTAAAAATCTAGATAAATTAGTGTAATCGCATTCAAATTTTTCCATTTTTGCGTCCTTCCACCTACCATAAAAGCTCCTCCAATGTATCCAACATCCTCAATAGGTCTTCCAGTAACATTTAAAATAATATCCCTGTATTCCTCGTCACTCTGCTCCGTTGGACGGATCAGCCAGCCATCGAAGATGGTGAAAACCTCACAAAATAGAGTAAATATCCCAAGAATAATGATATTTGACCATTTTCGGAAGAAAAATGACTGAGAGAAGACAGTCAACCGGTAGAGAAAACTCCAGCAGACGATGAATAAGTTCATATGGAAAAGGCCTATGAACAGGAACAATATCCAGGTGTGCACAGTTTTTGAGAAAATGCCAACGGTGGAAAAGAAAAGATAGCCAGCCCGGCGGGTAGGAATGTACCAATTCTGAAGGAGCAATTATTAGAATTCCGGCAAAATTCGTTCATTTTTCACGCGTATGATGTCGGCAGTTATAAAAATCCCGCAAATGTCATGCGCCACTGGCGCAGCACCAGTGTACTGCTCTTGTGCTTTCATGCAAAGCGCCTCGAAATTACGCGCTGGGTTTAATTTTCCGGGGTGCTTAAACGTTTTTTTTTGCCAAACTTTGAGTTTTTGTGAGTATTCATGGCAAAAACAGTTCAAAAAGCTGTAGCTGCCCAAATTTTATAGAAAAAATCCTACCTCCAGTAGAAAAAACTGCGAGCATGAATAAAATACACTGTTGAGTGTATAAGCAAATAGAAAATACTTGTAGGATCCAATTTTATCCGAAGAATATTTCAGGATTAAAAATAGGAGAAAGACATTGAAACTGACAGCAACACAAGTGGCTCCGAACTGGAAAGTTTGATGGGAATTCATCTGAAAATTGACCAGTTTCTGGTGGCTTTTATAGGAAGTCGGGAAGATCAGAAATCCGCTAATCCAGCAGATTTAATTTTTTAATTGAGGATAATAAAGTGTAAAAATGCGTGAATGGACGGGTGTGCTTACATTTATTTCCTGTACTATGATTCAGAGGTGAAAAATCGATGCTTTTTACCCTTTTTAGGGGATTATGGTGGGTTTTTGAGGTGGAACATTGCCGTATTCCCTGTCAAATGCGCGGTAACGAAAGAAAAATACGGTAGAATGCAATTTTGATGCCAATTCTACCAGAAAAACTTTTTCGCCTGACGCCTAGGTCAAATTTTGGATAATTTTTTGATAAGCCCGCCCAAATTTGGAACAAACTCGCGAGGATCGAAGTTTGGATCTTTTTCCTGGGCGTGCTCCCAAATGTCCAGCCAAAAACTCTCGGGGATCGAAATTTGAATGTTTTACTGGCGCGTACCCAAATTTCTGAAAGGAAACTTGCGGCTGCCAAACTGCGGGTGTTTTTATGTTGAGCGGGCCCAACTTTCTGTGCCGAAGCTCAAAAATAATACGCCATCTACGTAAAACAGCCTAACGGCCGACTGCGCTTTATTCTTTCGAAGTTTCGTTCTTCTGAAAAATCTAAAGAAACGTGAATAATTCAAACAATTGGGAGAAATAGAACAGCTGCGATGTTTAGTTGTATGCCTCCGCCTTTTTTTTCTGAATAACTCTTAATTTTATAGGGGTACATAATAATGAGAATATATTCGTCAATTCGCCTATTCATCGCGGTTTTTCTCGGAAGTTCCTGGATTTCTAAGAATAGCGGCCAGTGGTTGAAAGGAAAAAGATTGGAATCCAGACTATGACCATCATTTTTGCTCATCAGTGGGTTTTTTTAGATGTACATGGAATCCTTGAGCAATTTTTCCTTAAAATCAGGGAAATCAGGGAAAACTTTTAAAATTTCATTAGAAATATGAGAAATATTTGATCGCCACGTTGTTTATTGGCGGTAATTTAATTGTTGATAATTTACCCGATTTTTAATCTTGTGATATCTCAGAAAATGCGTTCTCTGTATGCACGGGACCATAAAATATTTAATAAATTTTTTGAAATAGAAATAGAACAGCTGAAAATATGCTGTCTACCCGAAAAATTAACTCAATAATCAACAGGAAATCCCTAAAATTAGATTTATTTCTGTTAGGGGAAATTGAGATCAGTGGTCTTTTTTAGAATAACAATGTCAGGAAAAATTAGTGGGAAAATAAGCGGAAAACTGCTCTTTTAAAAAAATTAAAAGCAGTTAGCCAGTTTCCCAGAAACTTTTCGAATATTGGAAAAACTGAGGAAAAATTGAAGAGCAGAAGGACAGGCAACTTGCGGATTGACCAAATGAACTGCCACTTTAATTCAGTTGACTGGAGAATTAAAAAAGAGGGACGCTTCCTTTTGAACTTGGAGATTTCCTTGGCGAGAAATTAATCTTCCCATTTTTTAGATGATTGTTGGGTCATTTTTGGGATTTTTAGCCCCATTTCCTGGGTGCACACGGTGTAAAGCGCCGCTGAATCATTCTGGATCCAATTCTGCCACAGGTCCGTGAAAAAAATTCAGGAAAACACAGCGGATACCACAAATTGGTAAGAATGCTACCATAAAAAGGATTTTGTCTCAAGGGAGAATCGAACCCGAGATGTTTTTCTACAGGTCACTTTTCATTTGGGCGAGCAGGGAGAAATTAGGTGAAATCACAGGAAAATGGGAAAAATGGCTCGAATTTTGCATTTTTGACACGCTTCCCTTGGTGCAAATCATAAATACGACCAAATCTAATTAACAAACTTCTGGGGAAGTAATATCCAGCCCTTAAAAAAGGCTCATCCATGCAAAATTTTGCATCAAAGACGGAGTATTCTGCTGCTCGCAACTGTTCACAATCTCGTCTTCTTTTCTCAGAAAACACACAACTATGATTATAAAAAAATTATACGGTTCGGTTGAAATAAAAGCCTTGTGTTCTGAAACATTGTGCTGAGTTGTAGAGCTGGCGGTGTTTGCTCATTATCCCAAGACAAAATTCCAAACATTATGGGGATAAAATACTGTTATCACGTGGAAGTACGTGGAAAACTGTCTGGAAATCAAAAGGACAACAAAATGGGAGCACAATTTCTATTTTTGTAGAAAAAATGGTCATAATTTTTGACTGTTGGTTTGTTTATCCGCAGCTGCTCTTATCCGATTGTGTCTTGTCTTCTTTCAGCTCGCCTTCATCAAAATTCACATCCCAGCCACGGTAAGCCAATTGGCCATAGGCATCGGGGCCAGAAGCCATTTGGGCCTGGAAATCAAGGAAGAATTCATGGTAATATTGTGGAAATTTTGATAAGCGTGTGGTGATCTTGCAGTTACCACGTGGTGGTGGCTGCCCCAAGTTTATTCTATGGGTTACCCGAGAATCGAAAAAAAATTGTGGATTTACACATAAAAACGCGCCCCTTTTCACAACATTTTTGTAATCTATGGTCATTTTATCCATTTTTCATCTGCTAATCGGCTACCATTTGCCTGGAAAATATCTACTGACCTGAATATTGACGGGAAGATTTCGCCTTTCATTGATAAATGGTCCAGGACGAGTGATAATCCTTTTAGGAATGGCAACAGCTGAAAAGCGTCGAATTATTGAACGCAGTCGGCTTTTCGCGTCAGTTTTGTGCTACAATAATCGATAGAAAATTAACAAATCGAATTTTGTTGATTTCTTGAGGTTTTCGTAGATTTTTATAGTAAGCGCGGGATAAAAATTCAAACCTCTGAAGGAGACAACAACAGATCTTTGAGTTACCAGCTGCTCGCCACGAAAACTAGGAACTTCAAGTGGAAGAAAATGTCTCAGCGGATCTTTTGGCCGTTGTACTTGTTCTTCTGTTTCAATTTCTGAATCCATAGAATAGAACCAGTTGGGTAGGCAGCAGGCGGTGAAATGACAAATTTCTCCTGTTTTTAGCATTCTTGTAATTTCCTGTCAGTTTTATGGTAAATTCTGGTTAAATCCTGGGTATATCCCGGTTTTACCCGCCTTTCCTCTAAATATCGACCCCTTTCCGTCCTGCGAAAATTGCCTACGCAGGGGAAAGAGAGCGCGGCAAGCGGATTGTTTTGAAATTGCCCCAACGCCTTTGATTGCTCGACCCTTTAATATTTCCAGGAATTGTTGGATTTTCTCATAAAAATCAATATCACCGTCCTAATTAAGATTACCACCACTTTCTTTTCTTGTTACTCGATGTCTTAGTTCATTATCGACCCAATTTTTTCAGACAATGTCGTCTATCAACCAAAATGGCGCGCCATCTTCAAAAACAACAATTGCACTGAAATTATGGACATTTAATGTGAGTTTTTCTTAATTTCTACAAAAAAAACTGTATATTTTTACCCGGTACCGGCAGATTTTGTGCCCGAGGTAATAAAAATTTTATCACGGGAAGTTTTGGGCGCGCGTTCACAGGAATCTTGGCAAAATCTTAAAATTTACACAAAATCCGCCTATTTTTGGTGATGTACAGGAAGTTTACCCATTTCTTGTGCTGTCGACCCAGGGATTGAACCCGGGGCTTTTCCGGAAAAAGTTTAGAGCAAAAATCGCAGGCTGCGGCTTTCATTTACCAACGCGCCCATTATTTACCAGAAAATCGGGCAAACCACCAGTAAAATACCCGGATTTCTTCAAAAGTTTCAAATCTTCAAGAAAAAGAAACTTTTCAGTTGGTGTCGGACACTTTTGGCGTAATTGTCGACGGTTATCGAGAGCATGACGACACAGGGCAGACCCTGGGTAATTGGAGTACCACAACCATCAAGGTACCGGCCATTTTCCCTAATTTTCTTCATTTAAACTTTAGAAAGTATCCGGGCATGGAAAAACAATTGAAACGACTTCTGGCAGTATGTACAAGTTGGTAGGAGATGCTGATAAGATCCAGTTGAAGAAAAATGGTAATTTTTAGCGATTCATTTAAAGAAAAGTTCCAGGGTTTCCTGACTCGTTGATTCAGCTATTTATTCATGGTTTTCCCCAAAATTGGGAGCCCGTTCTACGAGAATATTGGGAAAAGAGGTAATTTTGCTTATTTTCCAAGGAAAACTATTTTCAGAAAGAGTACAAATCCTCTAAATGCCAATAACTGGTTCGATCATAAAATGGCAGCAGAAATTAAACGAAAAAGTCTTGGGATTAAGATGCACGACGTAAATTTCACATTTTTTATGGATGAAAGTGTTTTTAGAAAACTAGGCAAAGTCGAGTTGGTACGACACAAGAAACTGGACCTAAACCAGCATTTTCTCCAGATTCGGTACGCTTTTCCACATTTTACTCGAAAATAGACAACTGGGATACGCGCCGGCCAGGGTTTTACGCGGTTTTGCGCATTTTACATTCCACAAAACTGTTACCGCGTGTAAAACGCTTCCTTTCCCATGAAAATCTCAATTTTTCAGCCTCTTCCCCCTACTCCAACATCCCAAAAGGAGCCGGTCCGTCGGAGCCCAAGAACTACCACCGCTGATGCCTTTACTGTACCCGCTACACCAAGTACCGCAGCTAATATCACATCCAATTCGATGCAAGCTAAAAAGAAGGAGGATAATGAGCCAACACCTCGATTTGTGCCTCAAACTGACGGGCGCTCGAATAGAAGAAGATCAGCGTCGAATGTTAATTCTACACCTTTAAAGGTCAGCTTACCCAGAAAATTTAAGGAATCTTTTTTAGGCAAATACCCGAAAAACTGATGTGATTGTCCCTGATGTTCAGGAAATTAAGTCGACTCCCGGGCGGAGATCTCAATCCGTGGCACGGCAGAATCCAACGCCACAGACGCCTACATCGAGGGCTAATAATAGTGCAGGGAGGATTACGAGAGTGAGTGCCACGATTACCACGGGAGCACCGCAATATTTTGACCCCATGAACCAAAACTTCGTATTAAGAAGCTTGGCAAAAATTCATGGGACTACGCGGGAAACCTGGGACCTTTTACGCACCAATCCGTGCTGGCGGGCACAAAATTACAAGCAAAAAGTGTTAAAAAAATCATTTTCAGAGCCAATCAGTTCAAAGAGAACTACCACCAGCGGTCCGTAGTACCCCGAGGAGAAGTGCCAGTAGAGCACCGTCACAAACTCCAACCCCAGCCAATAAAAGGAGTCGTTCTGTGGTAATCGGCTAAAAATACCGTATTCCATCCATTTTAGGCCCCGTCCCCGGCTAAATCAACCCCAACTCCTAAAAGAGGAAGGCCTTCCAAAGTTGGGGATAACAATGAGGCGGAAGAAATGAGCATTGAACAGCCTGAAATCAGGGATCTGAGTAAGAGCAAAGGGGGAAATCAGGTAAATTTGGCGTTTTTTTAAATAGTTAATTACCGCGATTTCAACTCGAAATATTTACAGGAGATCGCGGATGAATCTCCCTTTAAAGCGCCTCTTTCTACCACAAAAATTACACCTCGACAGCGATTTGCAACAGCTCCAATTGTTACCAATCGCCGTAAGTTTACCCTTATCACTTTTTATTAAATTAAATGTTTCCAGCCAAAGCCACGACCCTCTTCCAATGGCATCTCAAATTTATGCCAGAAATGGCCGGAAAAAGCGGGGATCTTCCCCCATTTATCCTTATTGGGCATCAAACGTAGGCATTTTTGTATCTTTGAGGTTTTCTGGTTTCAGGATAGAGGGACAGCCGGTAGATGAAGCGCAGCTGTGGCATACCACACTGATTATGAGAGTAACTGAAGGAGATTCCCCGGAAGATTGGAGTTTTCATACAACTCGATCGGAATATAAACTTTCTGGGAAGATTTGTATCAGGGAAATGGTACCTCTAGGTAAGAAATATCGGGGGGCAGCCGCGGTCAACCGGATTAAAGGCGCCGGGTTCGATTCCTGGGTAGACCACAGGATTTTCGGGTATTTCTACTGTCCATGGGATTTTTGCGCACTTTTTCGTGGTAAATACTGAAAAAAAACTATCAGAAAATCGCGGAATGCGCCCAATATCAAAATTTTTACCAGTAGTCGAGTCCTAAAAGTAGTGGCACATCAGAAAACTGTGATGGTCCAGTATAACACGATTTTTCAGGATTTACCCAAGATTTTGTCCGAGCCTTCCTCCACGGCTTCCCAGGGAATTACAAGAAATTATTGTGGACTGCTTTCAAGTAAGAAATTATGCAAAAATTTATCATTTTCGAATTATTTCAGTGATTTAAAACAAGGATCTGATGTAACTATGGCTAGTTCTAATAATTCTACCCGCCCAAAGCAACCTGAACGTGGGTTTAGTCGTATTTTCAGAATAGTTCTGGATTTTAGCTCTTCCGGAGGTTGAAGATATGGAAATTGAGCCAGAAAATAGCACAATGTCTTCCCGTGGTAGATCCCTGAGGAAAACATCGCCACCTCCGATTGTGATGCCAAGATTAAATGTTGAAAAGGATCGTCGTCAAAGGGTTCAACCTAAGAAGAGAACGGTAAGTACCCGGGATTTTTAAAGCGATCAGTGCTACCCACTTGACATGCTATTATTTATACCCGTAAAAATCCTCTGGCCAACAGAGGTAATCGAACCTGCGGCCTTTTTGCGCTAAAAGTCGACCCATCAACCGCAAGTCTATGCCCACCAAGGCCCAGATATTTTGTTGGACGGAAAAATTGCTACAATATGTCGGATACAGTGTAAAATCCGTATCAACCACGATAATCCTGGTAAAAATCCTTTGGTAGCCACCGGAGAATCCAATCCGCGAATTTTGGACGTGAAAATCTGGCACGCTTACCACGGGCGGGCCATTTTCCCCTGATCGGTGAGGGCATTATTACCAGAAAAAGTAATAAGATGTGCAACAGACGCGTCAGTTTTTCGTCCGTCGATCCAGTAATTAATTATTTCCACTATTTTAGGTCAACTACTCGAGTTCCTCATCTTCTGACAATGAAGCCGTGCTCAGGACGCTTCGTGATGTCCATTATGATGATGATATCTTCCGAAAACCAAGTAAAAAAAAGAGGAGAACTATGGTAGCTAACCCCCGAAGTAGTAGAAATTTTGGATTCCAGGAAACCAATGAAAATTACGTGGGCACCGAGCTGATCCGTAAAATTGTCCAAAAGAAGCGAAAGTTACAAAAACAAATTGAAGTTCTTGATGAAAAAATGCAGGAAATTTTCCAACAAATGGGCGAAAAATTGGCGAGGCAAGAAAGGGTACGGTATTTTCTAATTTTCTTTAGCAAATTCTTTAAGATAAATGCTTTAAAAGCTCGTGATCGGGAGGAGCGAATTGTTAAAGAGAAGAAACCCAAGAAAAAAGTAGACAATTATGCACGTCGAGCTCAAGTTGCCCTTTACACTTCGAGCAGCGATAGTGATTTGAGCAGCGACAGCAGCGACGAGGACGAGGATAGTACCGAGACAGAAGTGACGGATGATGGAGGAGAATGGGAAAGAACACCGAAATATCAGAGAAATAAGCCTAGGATTACGAAAAGTGGGTATTTTGACCAATTTTTGGGCATATTATGGTCAAAGTGACCGCAAAATATGACATTCCACAGAAAAACTGTTCATTTTAGAGAAACCCACACATCAAAAAAAGAGATCCGCTCCCAAAGAAGACGAGCCGAATTTATTTGAGGATATAAATAACGAATACAGTGATGGGGAGATGGTTGAAAGACCTAAAAAGATCAAGAAAAGGACCTGGAGGCAAATTGATCTCGATCGGCTGAAGGTTCGCTTTAATTTTACGGTTAAAAATAATTTTCAGCACGCTATTAATGTAATAAAAGTTAATTCTGAAGAAGATTGGGAGAAAATATCGAAGACTGTAGGATCAGATTTTACACCGGAAGATTGTAAGGATGTAAGTTAGAAAAATTAATTTTTTCTTATAATTCCAAAAGTTTTTAGGCGTATTTACGGTCAAAAAATAAAGCAGAAAATTTTCTACAAAATGATATATTTTACATAATTTTTAGTGGTAATTTAAAGAAATGCCGAAATTTTTTTAAAATCTCGTTAAATTGTGAACAGAAAAATTTGAAATTCCGGAGAAATAGCGCCATTTTCCTGGTCCTAACTGGAATTGCCATAATTTATGTGCTAATTCCAGGTAGCTATCAAGAAGCTCCATTGGAAGCCTCCTCAAATTAAAGAAAAACGACCAGAATCTGAAGAACAACTGGTAATAAAAGCCCGCGAAGGCACACAAGCCTATGGGATTCAATTGAATGAAAAACATCGGTAAATAAATTCATTTCGCATTAAATATGCTCTAATTTTTCAGGGAGTACATGCTGGGAGCTGGCTCTCAAGGAGGTGATTGTTTCCGCGAACAAGTGCCAGAAGAAGATGACGAAATGGCCATGACAAACGTCGCCGATTTGGACGAGTCGATTTTAGCCGCTTTGAGGACGCCGACGATGGCAGAAATGCCACCAAAAAGGAGAGCTGGACCACTGATTGCAGCGCCGGTTGAGGAGGAGGACACGCCACAGGCTACGAGAAAAAGCTTGGCGGCTTTTGAAGAACAACAAAATACCGCTCAACGGTGGGTTTTTGACCAATTTCCTGCAATTTTGTAACGAAAACGGAATAATTTCAGCAGAAAATAATGAATCTACGATTATTTTGCACAATTTCCTTCGTTCTTCTGGGATTTTGATGGATTTTAACCACCTGAGGTCAAAGATTGAAAATTCCCCATGTTCAAGTCATTTTTTGTTGGAATTTTGAGTAAATATGCCTTTAAAGGTCATAAAAACGAGGAAAACACCGAAAATAATCAAAAATTGATAATTTCCAGATAAAAACTCCTAGAAAACTTTTTTACAAAAAAAAATCCCCAATTTTTTCAGAGAATCTCATCAACGTTATCTTCATCAAATAACAAACAACAGAAGTTTCTTTAATTTATCCAGGAACAATAATACTGCCAATATTTCAAAGGTAATAATATTTTCCAGCTAAAAAAATGTAATTTTTTAGCTTGGAACATCAAGAGCTGCTGAAAATATTGGAAAGAAAATGGATAGAATCAAGAAAAATGCCCATGCACATAGAAGAAAAGCTGATAGTGATTTTGAGGAAGAAGAAGAAGGCCTAATCGACTAAAAATTGTACTCATTTGATTTTCCCATGTATTGATAAAATTTATTATAATTTTCCTCGAATTCAATGAAAATCTTAGAAAAAATGCGAAATTTTAGAAGTTTCGATGGCAATTTCACTAGATTTTTAGGTTGTAAACTGAATTTTCAATAAATTCTTATATAGGCTTGTAGAGGAGATCGAGCTGTATTTTTTGATACTAAAAATATTACAAAATTCTAAGGAAATTGGTAAAAAAATAAGGGAAACAACAATGAAAGCATTTGATTGGATGAAATTTGAAAATAAATGACATCGGCTCATAATTGCCCTAATATTTTTCATTTTATGACGAGTTTTCGATAAAAACTTGCATAGAATTGAAAAGCAAAGACAGCTAAATTTTTTGATAACAATAACATACCAAAATTTATGAAAAATTGTTGAAAAAATCAGAGAAACAACAATGACGGCATTTGACTGGACGAAATGGGCAAATAAATTGGTTCGGTTCACAGTTATCGTAATATATTATGGTATTCGGCGAGTTACCGACGAAATTCTTATATAATCTTATAGAGCAGACTCAGCTGAATTGTTTGATACCAAAAACATAAGGAAAATTACGAGAAATCATTTGGAAAAAGATAAAAAACTGTAAAAATCCTGTATTTTGGATGAAAATTCCCCGAAATTCTAGCTGCGCTCGCAGCCATAAATACTCGGCAGTCATTTTTCTCGGCTATCAATGTCAGATTTTTTTCCTTGGCGGAAGTAATTGCTGACGCCCAGCCATTAGGCGGTAGTGGGGACCATGGTCTGGTGGTCCCTGCCCTTAAAGTAATACCTCCCAAGGGAGGTCGCCGTTATTTTTGGCCTGGGTTGAAGCTTTTACTTCCCGCCCTTTTTAAGATTTTATCTTTTTACTTTTTCAAAATGGCCATTTTGAGATAGCAAAAGGATAAAATCTTCTCCTCTTCTCGGGGCCCCTAGTACCTTGGCCAGCGAACGGGCTTCCGGGTCGAAGGTTTGGAGCTGAAGAAGAAAAGGCCGAAGTCGGGGCGCCAGCAAGAGGCCTACCTACTTGTTTTGTTGTGTTTTGTATTTATTTTTTATTTGTTATGTGTTTTTATTTTTTTTTTCATTTTTATTAGATTTTTTTTCTTATTTTCTTGTGATAATAGCAGCCTCTTTCGCTATTATTGCAAGAAAAATAAATAATAAAACATTTGCATGTTGAAATTTCTCTTCGTTGCTTCTTCTCTTATTATTTTTATACTTGCTTTTATTGCTTTGCTTGATCTCTTCATGTTCTTCCTCTCTCTTGCTAAATTTCTCTCTTTTTTCTTCTATTTTCCTCGTTCTCTTGCTATTCTTCCATTGCTCTCTCTAATTTGCTTCTTCCTCTCTCAATTTGACTTGTTCTCACTTATTTTTGATCTCATAATTGCTTCCTCTTACTCTCCTCTCATTTTTTTATTAGTTTCACATGATAGTTTATCATTTGAAACTAATAAAAATCGTCGATTCTCGTTGGCAATCGCTCTCGTCCTCATAGAATGCAAATACACAAAGATTTTCGTCAACACGGCGCCGTGCTGTGTTTCTCCACTGTTGAAAATGTCTGAAGTTGCTATTTTCATCTCTTTTTCTATTCGTTGCTGTCTCCTCTCTCCACAAGTGTTGTTCGATCGTTTCACTTGTAAATGCAGTCCTCGCTAGCCGTAAAATTCATCATTTTATCGATCTCTCTTTCTTTTTTCATTTTATAACATGTCTTTTAGGTAATTTAGCATTATATATGGATTCCTCTATAAAACATGGATTTATTTTTGTTTTTATATCAATTACGCTGAGAGTTTTATGGAAATTCATGGATAAATGGTTAGTTTCATTAGTTTGTAACAGTTTATTTGTATTAACTGCAATTTTTCAGTCTGGTAAAATATGCTGCTTATATTCCAAGAGATTTGAGCTACCTCAAAAAGCAGCAGTTTGATGATGCTAATAAAGAAACGTCAGTGCTTCAAATTCAACTATTGTTCAATACTCGTTTTGCAGACCGTTACCAAGCATGCTAAAAGATGGGAAGCTTCATCTTCCTGCTATTTATACACAACCTACATGCGATATCTCAATAATAGTACCAAGTTACAACGAGGAGGTTGGTTTAAGAAGATGTGCAAATGGAATTGAAGCTTCTTTGGATGTAGAATTCGAGCCTAAGCTGGAAAAGGATCTTCTTGTAGCTGAAATAGCTTTCTCCCGTTGAAAATTGATGTTGCTGAAGCAAATGCTAGTGCGGAATCATTGATTACTGCTGTGCTTCATATTATCTGTCGCTAAAATTTTGTGCAGCAACTTCTACAAGCTATACAATGTTTGTTTTGCAAGTCACAGTTGTTAATGACGATGCTAGGGTTCTAAAATGTTATTTTCTTTACGCAGAAAGCCTATCCTGCTTTATTTTTAGTTTGCATTTCATTCTAATAGCTACGTTGGTCTAAAACATACTTTAGTTGGCACATAGAAAGTTAAAATACTGTTGCAGAACTTTAGATTACAGCTTCAGGAGATGCTACATGATGTTAAAATTTTGTGCAGCAACTTTTACAAGCTGTGCAGCTCTTATTTTGCAAGTCACAACTGTGTTAGAGCTCCAAAATTGTATTTTCTTTGAGGAGAAGGGCTATCCTGCCTATTTTTTAGTTTGCACATCATTCTAACAGCGATGCCGTTGCATTTGGCAGTCGCTTTGGATCTAAATCTTCTTTTTTTCCTTTGTGCTGCCATTTCTTGAAGCTGCGGATCTATAATAACACGAGTCAGCTGCCAGTGACAATGTTAGAGCTAGAAAATAGAATTTTGCTTGAGGATAAAGCCTATCCTGCACAATTTTTAGCTTGCACTTCATTTTGACAGCGATATTTATGTAAAACTTGCCTTAGTTGATATACCAAACATTAATACAGTTACAGGAATTTAGATTACAGCTTTAACAGATGCTAAACTACGCTAAAATGTTGTGCAGATGATTTTATGAGCTATATTTCATATGTCATAGACTTCATTGACTATTTTTCAGCCGAAGCATTGAATTTTCTTTGAGCAGAAACCTCACCGAGCTTAATTCTTAGCTTGCACTTTATTCCAACAGCAAATTTGATCTAATGAATGCTTTTGTTAGCTTTGAAGATGCGAAAAATGCGTTGTTCTATAAGTTTCGTTGCAAACGTTCGATCAAATTTTGAAAAATTGCTTTAAAATAGCTTAGCACTGTTGCATTCTTTTATTGAAGTTGATTTCCAGCCGCTACTCGAATTCTACAATCCAATGAGCTTCCAATTCATGTGTTATCTTGATTTTTATTTTTTTAGGAACGATTACCAGCAACATTAGATGATATCGTCAAGTATTGTGAAACAAGAACAAAGAAGAAAGATAAAAATGCTCTAAATGGTGAATCTTGGACCTATGAAGTTTGTCAACATAATGCTGTTTTCAATTCCAATGTTTAGATTATCGTTGTAGATGATGGAAGTATTGATAAGACATCTAAAGTGTCTGTGGAGAAAGCCAAATCATCAGGAGCTAATATAAAAACGATTCGATTGGAGGAAAATGTTGGAAAGGGTAAGGAAACTAATGTTTATCTTGCAGAGAATGTAATCAAGTCGGTGTTGAAGTTGTGTGAAATGTAGCTTGAGCTATAAGTGATCTGCAATGCGTAGGAAATTGAAGCGCTTGGTTTTATCGTCAGTATGAGATGTACAGCTGTTTTGGAAGGATATTTATTGAGCTGTCAGGACCTTCGTCCTAGGACAGGTCCTATAACGACCTAATTCGAAGTTCCCCATCGAAATTATATTTGTTTAAACGTATAGAATCCCCTTTTGCAGATAACATGCTCTTTAGTCTTTCCAACGCCAAAGACTTTGATACAAGTTGAATTCTCCGAAGAGTCGGCGATTTTTGCAGCGTTCGATGCTTTTGCAAGCAATATGGCAAAATTTTTATGACAACCAGCAATAGACATACTCGCTTTTAGTTGCAAATCAAAAAGCGCTGTGAAATCTACCTAGCAACATTCCTTGATCGTTCAAACGCTAAAGATTTTCGCTAAAAATTGATTATCCATTGATGACAGCGATTCTTTTCAAGGAAATTCACATGTTTGCTTGTAGATTCAAAATATTCAGCATTTTTTGTTCTTTTTTGATTGTAATATGTGTTTTAGGCTACTTTTTACTAATTTCGACTTCCACTATGCACGGAAAATGTCGATTTGAAATTCTTGATAACACACTCCATCTGATCAACGAGGACATCATGTAATTTGATGAAAATCAAATATACGAAATAGAATTTTGCAGCGTTTGAAGTATATCTGGGCCAGATAATCGAATTTATGGAATATGCAGCAGTTTACCTGCTTGCCTTTGATTGCAAATTAAAAAGCACAGGAAAATCTGCCTATAAAAGTTTTTATTTTTTGTAAAGCTAAAGATTTTCACTAAAAATTGATCGTTTATCTAGGGACAGACCCTTTATCTATAAAAAGTAGACCAACTATCGCTAAGCTCACAATCCACATAACCTCAACACCGATTTGTTTTACATCTTTTATTTGTATCTTCATTTTTAATTGTTTTTTTTTTCAGGAGGAGCTGTACGTATTGGTGTTCTTCATGCAACTGGTGCATTTATTCTCATGACTGATGCTGATAATGCCACGCCTATTGATGATTTGGATAAATTGGAGAAGAAAGCCGTTGAAGTTACTGACAGAGATTACACACATCCAGCAGCAATAATTGGAAGCCGTTCACATCTACAAGAAGATGCTGTGGCGAAAAGATCAATTGCAAGAAACATTCTAATGTATGGATTTCATATCCTGGTCTTTATTGGAGGAGTTGGTGGAATTGGCGATACTCAGTGTGGATTCAAATTATTTTCCCGAAGTGCTGCAGCAGAGGTAAGTAATTGTAAACTCGCTTTATTTATAAATTTGATTTAGCTGTTTACTAAAATGCACGTAGAAAGATGGGCATTTGACGTGGAAATTTTATATCTTGCTCAACAAGGAAGGATGACTATAGAAGAGGTTTGTTTTCGTTTTTTTTGGATCTTTTTCAGAATAGGCTCCCTCAAATCATAGAAAGCAATTTACTGTTGATATTGATCTATTCTCTTCATTACATGGCAAAGATTCATTGAAAATTCAAGGAAACCATTGGAAAATGCTCCTCTTTGAGCTGCTCAATCGGAAATTATTATTTGACGCGGATATTTACATACTTCTTCAATTCTTGTCTTGAATTTAGGCTAAATTTTGAACATTCATCAGCTATTATACGCAGCAGATTGCGATGAATCTAATGCGATACTAAACTGCTAGAAACGGCCAAAGATGGAACTAAAAATCGATGATTTCTTGACGGCAGCGTAAAATAGCGCATTTAATTAGAGCACAATAATTTTGAAGAATTTTTGAGCTACTTTGATAAGCAGCGTAAATAGCCAGATTTTCTACAGTACGAAGCAAATTTTAATTCGAAAATTTCCTTTTCTATGATTTTGAGGAGCCTATTCGCCGAAAGCGCTATTTAATTTTATTATTTTCTTTTTTTTTCAGGTACCAGTGAACTTCACCGAGATGCCAGGATCAAAAATCGTCCCCGTTTGGAGCTGGCTTGAGATGGGACGAGATGTGCTCCTGATTCGATATTTCTACATGGTTGGACATTGGAAGAACTGCCTTCCTAACTGATACTTTCGTTTGTTGACTACTTATTGTTGTTTTTTTCGGGTTATTTTTGTTTTCTATGGGTTATGTATTTTTTTGTACCGTGATAAAAATTTCTCTTATAACAAATTTCTTTTCTGCCAAATTTTATTTTCAGAAACTTAGAATCTTCTATATTATCATGACGATGACAAGAAGAATTGATGCAAGTAGCCAGGAAGATGAAGACTTTGCTGTTTTTTCGATTATTATGATTCCTTCCTGCTGAGCAACGTAGGCAACACTTTTACTATTCTGAATATTTATTTTTGCTTAACTTTTTCTACATATTGAGTTGCTTTTCTACCTTTAGGCTGACATTTGATTTGATGACAGAGAATCCTTTAATTTGTCCATGAGCTTCTCGTCGAATTTGCAATTTAATTGGCACTATGGGAATATTCTTCGGATCCAAGCGGACAATTATTTTCGGCGAGCGATTTTCCAGTGTTACGGCAACTTTTACATCAGCTGGTTTATAATCCGGATGAGAAAATGTTAGCTTTAAAAGATTTTTTGAATTTAAAGGCAAAAAACTTTACCGTATAATTTCCTAAGTTAGCTAGACGCCAAAATTCGCCGTCTCCATAACTGTAGACATCTTTTCCTCCTTTATCCAAGCGAACAGTTACATTTGTAATTCCCAGTCCAGTTGTCGCATCAATTATTTCTCCATGTATTGCGCTAGAAGATTTTTTTTGCTAATTTTTGCAGGGTAAACTTACTTATGTACTTGCTGAATATGTTCCAAGAGGGAATATTTACTTTCGTCCCATAAAATTTCCATAATTTTTTCATTTGGGAATTTTTCACAGCTAATTTCCACCGTTACATCAAAACTATTCGTATTCACATAGAGCCAATCTTGCATTCCATTTTCGACTTGATACCAGTTTGCTCCATTTGTGATTCCATAATCCAATGCGCCTAGATCATCTATTTGATCATTTTTCAAACAGCGAGGCCCTTTTTTCCAAATTCGGCTATTTGATCGGGCATAGGAATAAGCTATCCGGACGAAAAGATCATTATCCGGGCAGGGATTATACCTCGTTCCAGTTGAATTTTCATGATCATCCCACGGATAATTTACTGAAATTTTTCTTCCATTTAAAAAGGAAGACTTACCAATATTTGTTCCTCCATGAAGATTAGCCGATAATACAAAGGGAATGGCCCTGCTCCAATCCATAATGGCCTGCGCTTCCGGTTGAATTTCTCCTCCTTCTGGAATTCGATCCTTAAATCGGCTGGGGAAATTCCTATTCAGATCAATTCCATTCGCATTTTGGCGGCCTTTCCATCCTCTAGTAAGGGCCGTCTCATATCCATCAGGATTCATTGTCGGCATTATATGAATTCGCGTGGTATTCACAAGTCGCGTAATATAATCATTGGTTCCATAATTATGCAAAAGTATCCAAGCTAATTTAGCGAGAAAAACGCGTCCAGCTGTCTAAAAGAATTTTATTAATCAAAAAATTTATCAACTTACCTCATCTCCATGCATATTTGCGACATATTTAAATTCGGGTATTCCTTTCTCATGGTCCTCAGGATATTTTGACACAATGAGTACCCGCAAATCAGCTCCATTTACTGATTCTCCAATCTTATAAAGTTGCGTCAAATGAGGATAATCAGCAGCTAATTCTAGTAGATAAACTTCCAATTCTTTGTCATTTAAATGGTGCATTTTCGGCTCAATAAAATGTCCAACAGTCTTCATCATTTCCTCAAAAGTTGGAATTTCACCTTCTGCCGTAAAGCGTGAAATTAAAGCCTAAATAATTTAAAAATTATGCAAGAAAAGTAGAATTATTACCTGCTCCACTCGATGAGCTGCTCCTTCTCCATTGACAACAGGAAAATGATGGAATACAGCGACCAGGAGAAGAAAAAGCCGCTTCATCACCTGAAAAATACAAGTAAATCACACGAGAGCTGAATTATAAATTGAAAACGAGAACCTGCAGGCTGTGCAACGTCAAGAATGAAATTTGCAGGTAACAATTTTGACAGGATCCGTTTCAACATGTAAACATAACAAAAAATTGCTGAACTGCACAGAATAAGAAAAAAAAATGCTACCTTATTCTTTTCAGTTCTATTTTATTCTGTCCTCTTTCCAAGTTTCAATTCATTCCATAACAAAAAAATATGAATCATCCTCTTTTGTTCAATTTGTAAAGTTCTGAAAAGCCAAGGAAATATTGCAAACAAATATTGCAATTCATAGAAAAATAAAAAAAAATTTAATCAAAACTACAAACAATTACAACAATACCCGTACATAATAACAAAAAACAATAGCCTAATAACTTTTTGCTTCTTTTCGTTTATTCTTCTTCTTTTCAGCTAGCGATTCCTTTTGTATCTCGTCTAATAATTTTCCAATAACAGCGTTATCGGCTCCAATTAGTTTGCAATTTATAGAAATATGGAAACCTAAAAAAATCAGATTGGAAAGTAAAATCTAAACAAACCTTTCCGTCTCGTTACATGTAAATTATTAATATCAGCTCCTTTTGATCGTAATCTTTCAATAAATTCACAGTGTTCCTTTGTAAGAGATCTTGAAATCAACTCTTCATCGCCCATTTGTTCAATAGATTTCCTTGGTATCGAATGTCTCCCACAACTTATTCCATCAATCTAAAAATAATTGAAATTGCAGTAAAAATACTTACATAAAGAACAAAATCGATATTGCTATTTTCATCAACTTGCGGCCAGGGCATATTAGCGAGTGTTGAAGCTGAAATACAAGATAATACCAATAAACTTAAAAAATTGCTAACTTTGATATTCTGGCAGCACATTTTGAAGAGCAGTCCACATTTCATTCGCCACATGAGGGGCATAAATCTGCATCATAGTAATCAGTGCTACTGTGCACTTTTCAGCAGCTGGACTAGATGCCATATTAGTCGGTTTTATTTTCTAAAAATTATATTTTCAAATTAAGAAAAGTAAAATTTACTCTGAGAACATTGGTAAACGCAATAAGTTTCATTAATCCAGCATTATGAAGATTTAAAACTTCTATGTGCATACCGACCTAAAAAATAGAAATAAAAAATGTCCGAGCGAGAGGAAGGGAGCGCCCAAATAATGTTCTATTATAAAATAAATGCATCCAGAGAGGCATAACTCTGTCAATGGCATCTTAATTCATCCGGCAGTCTTGCATCACAATAAATCGTATAATTTGTTCCAGTATTACGTGGCGATCTTTCTTTACATGAGGGGATTTATCTCAATTGGTAACATTCCTGCCCATTTCGTCTATATCAGCTGCTTATTCACCAAAAGCAACATCTTACTGTCAATTTTGACAAAGTTTAGAAAATAACAGAGTTATCCTCACATAAAAAATAGGCACTCCCTTTTCCTCTCGCCTAAAATACAGAAAACAATGAACTTACACTTCTTACATAAACATTGTAGGCATTATTAAGATCTTCCTCTAATTTATGATCAACATGTCCTATATTACCAGCTTTCTTTTGTTCTACCAGTGTATTAACAATCCAAGCAACACGATCAATCCATTTCCGAATACCTTTTAAGTCTAAAAATAATTAAAACTGTAAAAATATTGTAAAAATTACCATCTTCTCCCCAATTTATCCATTGCCGTGGTGCTGCAGCGCTCAGAATTTGTAGACGAGTTAGATCAACTCCATCTCGGTCAAGAACTTGTAGTGGATCAACTCCATTATGCTTAGATTTGCTCATTTTTTCATACACAACATTTAGATCTAAGCCTTCTTTAGATTTAGGTTTTCCATTATCTAAAAAATACTATTAGAAGTTAAAATTAAACACTAACCAAATAAAACTTCATCATTTCGTAGATATTTTCCAGTACTTGGATTGATGTAAGTTTTGGCTCGAACAATTCCTTGTGTAATAAGATTTTTAAATGGCTCAGCTACCTAAAAAAATAATAAAATTAATAAAAATCAGAACATTCGGAAATGTATAAGACCAGCACATTTTTAGTCAGAACACGGACATTCGCTAACTGAAATTTGCAAGCGTAGCTCTTCTTAAGACGACAGTTTTTAGTGAAAAAAGCAAGTTGTCAGGGCTTTTTCATAATTTGCAAAGCTTATACATCCTCTACATTCGCCAATCAACACTGCAGGATGAAAATCTTCGGCTTCTGAGCCTACATCGACACAATGCGGCGTTTCCTTGATAGTAACTTCATTTATACAACGTTCAATAATAAATCGGGCATCATACATCAAGTAGGACGCCTTTAATCGGCCCGAGAAGTAACTCATGGCATATACAGAGCCTATATTATTTTTAAAGACATTTGCACTCGTTAGCAAGCGAACTTTCTTTCATTTTATGAGAAAATAATTCGCTACTCTTATGTTCTCGAAGGAAATATCCAATTTTTCTAATAACGATTGTCCGTGATCTGACCAAAATGTGGTGATCTTATTTTTTTTATAACCGGAGGTATACAAACTCACCGACGTTATGCCAATGTCCGTTAGAAAATGAGATATAAATCTGGCGAAGAACATATGAACAGCTGCTAAATACAAAAATAGTCGAAATACAAATAGCTAAAGAACAAACCATGTTCAATTCCTCCAACATAAATATCAACAGGCATATTTTTAGCTTTTTCTTTAGAAATAAGTTCTTGCTTATTTTGAGGATCCAAAAATCGTAAATAATACCTAAAAAAATACATAAAGTAAGAGGAGAAACAAACCATGAAGAGTCAAAAAATGTGTCTAGTGTGTCCATATCATTATAACCATATCCTTGTGGTAGCTGCGCACATTCGTATCTTGCTCTTTCTTTTCCTTGTAATAGCGGAAGAAACCTTTCTTGTAATGGAGCATAATGTTTTCCATCTTCTGATATAATCATAGGAATCGGAGTACCCCAAGTTCTTTGTCTAAATAAACTGCTGTTCCAACAAAAGCGACGATAATAACCTGCTGACTATCCAATCTTGCAATATTCTTGAAGTCAAATATCCACCATATCCTCCAAACTAAAACGCAGCCATATTTAGAGATTAAAATAAACTTACAGCTGCTATTTCTTGAATATCGTTAAATGTCATCGGCATAACTTTCTTCTGAGGTTTTAAATTGAACATAGATATTAACTGACGATCAGCTATATCATCTCCTACTCTGAAAAATAAAAAATAATAAGGAAAAGTTATTTAGAAGTTATCGAGACCACACGTTGGATATTACATTTTTTCCTTTGTTACTATCTACGCTCATTTACTTAGAACATTTACTGAGAACAGCTACAATTACCAACATTCTAAAAGCATTATTCTTTCAATCTATTAACATAAGAAAGTGCGGCTTAGGTTACTTTTAGTTGGAAGAATACGGTTACAAAAATGGATTGATTCCTGATACTAAAATACACCTTCAAAGCATGACGTAAAAATCAGCGAAACACTAATACAAATTGTAACGCGGCTTTCACAAACGTCACAAATCTTTCTGATTCAATTTCATGTACAAATCTACGACAATGGCTCAGAAAATGAGCTCTTTCAATGTTCCTCAAATAATGGCTGAATTCATATATCCAAAAAACATATATCCAATCACGATATACGGTCTCGATAACTGAAAAATATTGAAATAAAAAATTACCTAGCATTTAGAAACATTTGTGGTCCTTCATAATTCGCTGGAACCACAATAATCGGCATCCAACTGCCAGTAACACCATTTAATACACTAAAAGATAACATATCTAAAATAAATGCAATTTACAAAACATTTTCAAACTTACAAGGTTCGCCATCTAATCGTTTAGCATCAGAAAGTGGATGTCCTTGTTTGAGAACAATGAAGGCAACTTTACTAACTGAGAGAGGATCCCGAACTCTCAAATCCAATACTTCCTCCATCATATTATCATTGGAATTTTTTATCGGGAATTGAAATCGATAGACATCACATATTCCAATCCAATTAGCTTGAATATCAGCTGCTTCGTACCATTGCTCCAATTTTTGAAGGCCATCTGATAAACGCTGAAAAAAATATATTTTGAAAAAAGAGAAACGGAGATGGTTAGTCATTTTTTGAGCAAGGAACGGTTCTTTTTAGCTTATTCTCTTGCCTCAGCTCCTCTTATCGATATTAAAAAAATTCAAATTTTAATGGAAAAATGAGATATTGGCCAGTCTCATTGACTACTTCGGTCATCAGTTTCCTTTGCTAATAATTTTCCATCATCATTATCAACTATTTCTCGTCCTTTTTTGAATAACATCCAGCACTGCAATTTTTCAAAGGATGGATCATCCGCTGATTTAATCTATCAGATAGCCGAGTATCTTCTTTTCAGAAAATTTCTAAAAATTTGCAAAGAGGAGCTGAGTTATTGAAGAAATGCTTTCATTCATCCATTCCAAGCTTCTCACAACCATCCTCAAAAACTAATCCGCACCTTGGCATATTTAGGTGTTTCCACCATCCATTGTCGCAATTTCTTCTTTTCCGCAACTGCGCCACTTCTCCAGCTTCGTCCTTCACTATCTATTTGTTCCGCGGCCAGTACAGTCTTGTCAACGGGATCCCAATTAACCTAAAAAACTAAATAAACAACAAAATATAATCCTACTTCTGCTAGTGTTCGTTTTATCAATCCGTTCTCATAAAGTTTTAAGAAGATCCACTGTGTCCATCGATAAAAATCTGCATCACATGTTGATATCTCCTAAAACGGATCGTAAAAGAGTAGAATTAGCCTACCTTACTCCAATCAAAATGCACTCCAGTTCGAAGAAGTTGTTCTCTCATAATCGCTATATTCGACTTTGTCCATTCGCGTGGATCAACACCACGATCACGAGCAGCATTCTCTGCTGGTAGACCAAAAGCATCCCAGCCCATTGGGTGAATTACCTAAAAAACAACAATTACAAATCAAATTTTTGAAGTTTACGTTATATCCATTCAATCTGTAGTACTTGGCAGTAACGTCTGATATTGTGTAGACCCTCATATGTCCCATGTGTAGATTTCCAGAGGGATAGGGAAACATCGATAAAACATATTTCTTCTCTTGATTCTTCTGTAAATTGAAGTAAAGTTGGAGTAGAAAATGAACATACTTTTGCCCACGTCGTTTTAGCTTCTTCATCTAATTTATCCTTCCAGTGTTTTTCTATTGCCAGTAAATTTTGGCTCAATTTTTCCTAAAAAACAAAGTTAGTTGAAAGTAGTAGAAAAAATCATACCGTTTCATTCAGGGGCCATTTTAAAGCAGTTGAAGAATTGTACCTCCTCTGTACAATTGTCTTGAGCATATATTCTGAAAATAAAACATGTTGTACCTAATTAGAAGAGAGAAAGCAACAAATAGGAGATACATTGAAATACACGTAATGCAAACGAAGAAATGAGTCGCAAACAGAGCACACGAATAATGTACAAGGCTGTCGAACTTTTAAAAGCATTTTTGCATAAAATACAAAGTTGGCAACTTTGTTAAACGTTTGTAAGATGCTAGAGCTAATCTTAAAAGTCATGTGCTTTACTTGCAAGCTTTTTTACGTGTTGCTAAAACCCTAAAAGTGTTTCACATGAAAATAGAGAGCGATAAATATAAAATGCATTAAAACAATAAACGCATATAGTCTGTCACAAAAAAAGACGACATTTTTAAAGGTCTAACCAAGGAAACTAAATTAATTTTTTTCTCTATCTTGTGACTTCCAGGCTTTATAACTTCTATTGCAACTTGCATATCACATTTTTCTGAGCATTTTGATATATAAATGAGTGCCCAACTCGCCAGAAAAGTATTATTGGTCAAAGTGTGAGTATTTCTGCCCGGATCGAGCAGTAAGAATTTTGCAGAGTTGGAAGGTCTTTTATATATCAAAAAAATCAGAAAAATCTGATATGATTTATGCAATAAAAATCAGGAAGATTGGAAGTCACATAATAAAGAAAAAAATTAATTGAATTTGGTTTTTGAACCAGTTAGACCTTTAAAAATGTCGTCTTTTTTTGTGACAGACTATAGCTAATATAAATGATTTCAAGTGGCTCTAATTCATCAAAGCGCATGTTGCAAACTAATGGAAAGAATTGGCAAGCATTGTGGCAGTTCCGAATCGCTAAAGCAGCTCTTCACTTGCATGTCTATTGCTATGACGGCATCAGTAATCATTCGCCAGTAGTTTCACGTGCTGCTAAAGAATTGTAAGCGCTTTCTATGAATGTACAGTGAAAATACATTGAACCGAGAAACGTGCAAAGGAAGAACAAGAGAAAAACAAGCTACTAAAGTTATTAGCAAGTGATGCAAATCGCTAAAAACATTTAGTAGCACTTTTTCATCACAAGCACTAAAAGCAGAAGTACGAGGGACACAGAAATGAACTACAGAAGTTGGCAGCTCATTCCATAAGGCTTCTACGAATGTTGCAAAGCATATGCAAGCATTTTTGCACGTTGCCTTATGTCCACAAAGATTTTTCCATCGCTTTGATCAAATTCTAACATCAGCTAAACATTTTCCAAGTTTTATAATGATTTAATTAAGCTGAAATAGAATAAATAGACACGCTATAGGCTGAGTGAGCAGTTGGGCAGACTGGGTTTGGTTAGAGAGACTGGTATCCCCTTCTACAAGCTATGAAAATACATGGAACTACAATAATTAGGCTTATACATGTTCCTAATTATTGTATAGGTCCATTAATAAATAAGGCACAGGTGGGAAACAAAGAAACAAGTCAATAATCATCTATACCGGAAAATCGCAATAGTGGACTGCCTGAAGCTCGGGTAAAATAAAGTTTTGTCTGTGCGCAAGGGGTAATAGCAACGATGTTTTAGCAATATACATATGTTCAACTAATTTTTGCAATACGATTCAGTCGAGGAAAGCAATCGAAACAAGACGAAAAAAACATAAATAGTGACGAAACGAAAAATGAGTGGAATTTTGCTCGTTTTTATCAGCGTAATTTTACAACGCGTAATTTGTCAAACATCGTTGCCTTTTTTTGCCACAGTTGAGGATAAAACCAGAATTATAGAGCACTCTATTAGGGTTTGTAGACACGTATAGTAGTAGACAATAATAAGAAAAATATAATATGCCCATGGGGAACAATTAAAGATGAAACTTGTCGTGAAAAATGAAGTGAAGAGTCGAAATGAATATTATTTGATCTGAAAATGATTTTTTTCTTATTTTATACTAAAAATAATATAAAAAAAATATAAAAATAATCTCACCTAACGTCTAGTTGCCAAAGAAGCACCTGCTAACACCCCGGCTACGCTAGAAGTCCCTATTCCCATAATAGATTCCATTTTACCATTTAATAAATTCTCATCTTCTTCTGCTTCTTGTTTTACATCGGCTAATACCCTAAATTCTTCTATTCTTCATAGAAATTAAGAAAATTACCGTGCAAATTTAATAAATTCTTCATTTTTAGCAGTATAGAGAAGTTCGTGAGTATCAAATACGTGGAGAACTCCTTTGCCATCCCCGATACAAATTTGTCGACCTATAAATCGTGTCTCTATTTGTTCTCTTCGGCTCATTCTGATCATATTTACTCATCAGCTGGGGATTAAGGAAGTGAACAATTAGTAGCGAGGTCAGATGAGTGGGTTTACTCGATGACAAGAGATGGAATTAGTGTAATTTTCATTTAAGAAGATTTTCTAGGGGTTAAAATAAATAGAGAAGGGAGTAATGAGCAGAAATTGAGATTTTTAGCCAGCTGAGGCCTAAATTCTGGGTTTTTACTGGAAATTTTCGATGAATATCCTTTTTTTCGCCTAGGATTGGATTCTACAGTAATTTTACTCATTTTTCTAAGTTTTATAATTCCCCTGGCCTCTGTCCCTTCTAAAATCCCCCTCTATTCATGGCAAACGATGCGCATAAAGTATACAGCCAGCCCTTTGAGTGGCGGCGGGATATTGAGGATTGTATTACACTCGGAGGATATTCATGCCGCCAGCTGAATAAATTATAAGGAAAAAGGACTCACCATTCTCGGACCAAGTTAATTTCCTCAAAATTCCATCGCCGTTCATAACATCCATGGTCAGAATTGGATTTTCTGTATTTTCATTCAAATTCCAGAGAAGAAGCTGAAATTGCAGAATTTTTTCTACTTTTTTTTTCTTCAAAAGTTTAAAAATAAATAAAAGCTTACAATTCCCTGCTCATCAATTGAGGCGAATACAGCTGGGTGGATTGGGCTCCATTTGACGTCGACCACGGAATCACTATGAGCATCAAATCGCATTTTTATTAGAGGATCCTGAACAGAATTTTTTTCTTTATTGTTCTGGGCAATTTCCTACCTTGGTACTCCAAAGTTTTATGCTCCAATCGGAACTGGAAGTTAAAAATAAATGAGAGAAGTCAACACCGCCGGAAGCGGCATGGGCATGGATCGACAAAACTGGGCCATTGTGTCCTGAAAAATGGATTTTGTAGCGTTTATGAGTTGGAAAATTAAAAATATGGACGGGAATGAATAAATCTCAATTTTCCCTACAAAATGATACCAAAAATGAGTGGAATTCCCCTTTTTATGACATAGGAGCGGTGAAAAAAAGCAAGAAAGGAAACGCGCGCTCGTACCCGTAGAAACTCGGCAGCTGGTCGCAACGACCCGCCGAGCTTCCTCAACTACGTTGGTTCAATCCCAAAACCTTTTTGAGGTTAGTATCTTTTCTGACCTTTCGAAAGGAAGTGTCGGAAAATAATTTTTGGAAGTCCTCCAAATGGAGGACAAAATAAGATGAGCATCGAATAAAAAAAAATTAATTTGTTTAGTAAAAGAGTATTTTTAGGTCCCGAAGTGCTTTATTTTTATCCAGGATACTGTAAGTTTCTCTCCCCTACTACTTTTCCCTTTAAATTGCCCATAAATCATAGAGAAATTACCTTGTGTCTCCTCCTTTGCGATAATATTCGCCAGGGTGATGTCCGTCCGGCTGAAATGGTAAACTTTTCCATCTTCGGCTCCTGCCACGAAAGTTTCCCGGTCGTCATTGGCAAAAGAGACGGAAAGTGTCGGGACCTAAATTTTAATTAAAAAATTTAAAGAAGATTTTAAAAAGAAGCTTGGTGCGAAAACTCACGGCTCTTTGACTTTTATTCGCCAATTCTTTCGCTTGCACGGGCTGGGAAAGATTTTCTATATTCCATGAGCAAATTTTACCTTCTGAGCTGACAGAATACTGGAAATTTACTAAAAGGTCCTTTAAAAAATTAAATCCTACCATGTTATGGGAATTCTGGGTGCCAATAATATTCAACCCAAAAATTGGCTGGGTATGGGTTGAACTGTTCAGAGGACTCTGAAATTGGCGCCAATCTTGGGAATGGAAAAGATTTTAAAAACATTTTAAAGAAAAATTACAGTACCCTGTTCACGGGAGTTTTCCTGGTAACAATCCGATAATCCCAAACGGCTATCTGCCCGGAATAACAACCGGCAAGGATCAAGTGTTGATGAAATTTAGCAAAGGCTATCGATGTCAGGCGGGAATTACAGTGGAATATGAACCTGAAATTGATAAATTATTAAAGAAAATAGCATTTTACACGCTGTTGGAGCGGGAAAATTGGGGTAAAAAGGGGATTCTTCAATTTTTGACGCAGCAGAACACTACTTTCCCCCTTTTTGGTCACCACAACTCGAAAACTGAAGATACCATGCTGTTTTTCAGCTCAAAATTATCAGCATAAAATTCTGTACAAGGCATACTTTGTGATTTTTCTGAAATGTCTTTAAAAATTCCAGCAGTACGCTCGATATCAAATCGCGATTATCGCGGTTAAACTGGTCGATTTCCCACATTTCCCGCCAAAAATCTGTCGTTCCCAGGATAAATTGAATTCCCACAGCGAAAAAGATTGGGAAAAGCTACCAATTAAAAGAAGTGTTCCCCTACTTACTCAGGTGTTTGCATTTTAAATTTCGTATTCCATACGCAGACGACTCCAGCGGGCTCATGAGGTCGATCCTTATCATGATCATAAGCCACCGCTACGAGTTCCTTATGCTGACTACAGAAATCTATAGCAGTAATTGGCCTGAAAATCACGAAAATTAGCCGGGAAATTCAAAAAATTACCGATTAGTAGTCCATTTTGGCTCAAAATATTGGTTGGAAAGGACGAGGAGCTCATCCAATTTGATGGCAGCCGTCTCCTTTTGTGTATATTTGGAGAAAACTTCTTCCCTGACAGCTAGGGCTCGTTCCATAATTTTTGAGGCGTTGTGGAAGAACATCTGAAGAACTTTTTAGATAGTCGATTCGGTTCCTGGCATCTGCACCCGTAAAACCTTGGCAACTGGTAATTTTTCGCGGTTTTTCCCATAAACGATTCAAAAATTCGGGCGCGCCAGATTTTTTTCTCCGGCAAATTTAAATTGGGCCTCGGAAGCTCTGTACAACTTTTTACTGTGAAATTCACTCCCTGCCAAGGTTTTACGGGTACAAAACACCCAAAAATAGCCAAAAATCCTACCTGGAAGTCACTTTTGGCCACGATTTGATGTTTTTCTTCTTCTGTCAATTCCACGGGTTTTTCTGGTTTCTTTTCCTCAGGAATGACATTTTCCGCCTCTTCTGCTCGTTGCCTTGCAAAGTATCCGGGTAAAATTTGAGCCAAATCTTCATTTGTCATTGGGCTTTCGAGTTCATGGCTGTGAGTTCTTCCCCTGGTGAAAGGATCCATTCCCAGCATTCCCATATCATCATCAAAATCGAATTCCTGTGATCCTAGGGAAAATTCCCGATCCGGGACGCGGTCTTCTTCTGTTTGAATGGCTTTGGAATAGAGAGCCTGGAAGAAATTGGGGATAGAACATAAATTTGAGGAGGACTTACAGTATCTTTGACTGGAATAACGACTGACGAGACTTTAGTCAACTCGAGACTGAGATTCCTGGATCCAATTACTTCAGCAACAGGAACAGTTCGCTCCGGGACCTGAATATATCATTTTTTTAATCAAAATCACAGAAAATGTGTTAATTTTTCCAGAAACCGTGGTTATTGATGCGATTCCCTGCTATTCCATAGATCTTTATCATATTTTTTCGCTGTAGAATAAAGTATTCAACAAGTTTTTGGTATCAATTTGCAGAGAAAATTGAGATCTAATCATTGCCATCAATATTTTCTGACTATTTGCCCAAAAAATCATGTGAAAACAGTAAAAACTCAAACAGATGGGTAAAAATTAGGAAAATCTCGCACCTTCGCAAGAATTTCTTATAACTCTGCGACAATGTTAAATTTTCTGTTAAATTTTGATATCTTCTTATAGAGGAAATCAAGAGCTTTTGAATGATGCCAAAATCGTAAAAATTTGATGTATAAGACATTTTAAAAAAGAGCTGTTAAAAAGGGCTGTGCTGAACACCATTGAACCGCTTATAAATCGCGCATCTCCGGGAAACTTCACTTTTTCGACATTTTTCTTTAATAATTCCTATATCTAAATGAAGTCTTACTACAAAAATGCCCTGAAATTAAGAAAAAGTATGTCTTACCCCATCAGAAACGCCATTTGTCCTTGGCGGTGAGTCATTCGTCGGTGCTGTATCCACTCCACATGATCTCAAAATGTCATTTAATTCTTCCTGAGTGGTCGTTTCCCTTCTAGAGGCTGAAATACTCTTTTCTTTAAAGGAAATACTAATTTTTATAGAAAAAAAACCGGCTAAAATTCCCTTACCCGTGCCATTTTGAAGATTAGAAATTCTGGATTGTTGTCTTTCTTCTTCTTGCCTTTTCCGGCTGGCTTTCATAGCCGCCAATTTCTAAAATTTAAATTGTATTTTTTTCGCCATCTTTTTTATCGTTTAAATAATCCCGCCTTATCTTATGTAAATATAGGGCTCCTACCTGCTTTTTCGCCTCAATTTCCTGTTGCCGGCTTCGATTCGGCTCCATTTTAACCCTAAAATTTAAAATTAATAGGTTTTAGCGAATAAATTTAAAGCAAAAAATCAATAAAGCTATCAATTTAAAGCGAGGGAAAAGAATAGGCGCGCAATTTCAAAATCATCATGAATTTTTTTGGGTTACGGTAGCTGCGCGGGTACGTGGCCACGGGGACCGTCCAATAAAATCAAATAAAGACCTTGGCTATGCAAATAAAAGTCAAAACAACGAGCGGAGCCTGGAAAAATTGAACAGGGGAATTAATTTGAGGATTTAAAGGTCTAACAGAGGAAATTAGGGCGCTTTAAAGGGCTAGCCAGGATTATTTACCGGCCTCCTGGACTGTGCCAACTGTTCGCCGCTGACCTCTTGACACACACGGCGAGCTCACGGGGCAATAAAACAGTGGCAGCAGGGCACAATGGCCGACTAATCCATTTAATAAGATACGATAAATTACGCAAGAAGAGGAGCATTTGGACAGGGAGCATGTAAAATGGCGGATTTTCAATGATTTTAGGCATAGACGCTTATTCTGACGGCTTCCTGAAATCGTTCACGACGCGAAATCGAAAATCTAGAAAGTTCAGCTTATAGCAAATTTTTTAGTGATCATTTTGAGCTATTGAACGACACAGCAGCACAGGATTTCGATACGCAGTGACCTCATGGAGCTGAGATAGAGAAACGGAGGGATATTTTGCAATTTTACCTTGAAAGATCCCAAAAAGAGCGATATGCAGTCCAAATTGCTTAATTTTTTTCACGAAAATAACCAGTATTTCCCTTTCTGACGTTCTTCAGCCTCAAAAATCCAGAAAACCCAGCATCTACACAATTTCATAGATATTTTCAAGTCTCCTGATGATATTTGCTTCCGGAATAGTTCCAAAATTTCCTGACAGCAGCTGCCACTTCAAGCTATTTTCCCATACGTAACCATAACATGCCGCCAATACTGACTGTCATGACGGTCATGTGCCTCTCTCTCTCAAATGAAATCGTCCAGTCACCTGGTGGCAACGCTGACTTTGGATCACGCTGTGACCATCAGTCATTTTTAGGCTGTGACTAAACAAAGAAGGTGGCAGGAGGTTGAGGGATTGGTTTTCTGGAGGTCTCGATAGAAAAAAGTGTCCTTCTGAATTTTTGCACGATCTCCCAATTTTTGTGTCGTCCCCCAATTTTTGTATGATCCTCCAATTTTCGGTGTTATCTTCCAATTTTTGTGCCATCTTTTTTTCCTAAACTGAAAAATGACCAGCTTGTATAGATTTATTTCGTTGAGCCCAAATTGACACAAGTTATCCAGGCCGGAGAGATCCATGGGGCAAGAATTAATTTGGAAAGAAATTAGGGGGTCGATTGGCGAAAGAAGAAAGGCTTAAATTTGTTGACTAACACGTAGAATAAACATTAGAAAAAAATAGAAAGAAAGTCAGCACTGAGCCAGTCAGAGATTACTGTAACATCGTAAAAGCGCCTACAAGGCTCAAATGAATAAAAAATAGAAATAGGGAAAATAACATTAACGACTGGTGGAGACTTCAACAGTTTTTAGCTGGTCAGCGACTTCTTCCACGGCGATGTCACTGCTGGAGGAGGATTTCTGCGAGCTGCCAGAACCATTGGTACCCGGGTAATCTTCAAATTCTCCCAGCATTACCTAAAAATTTGCAATTTTATCGTGGCAGGACCATCCGCTGTTACTCCCTGGATTTTTTTCTCACCTTTAGTCCCTGAATCTCTCCCCTGACCACCAATAATTGTGGTAGATTCCGGAAATCTTCCAGGACTTCGTAGTTGCGACATCCATGGACGACTACTCTCTTTAGAGCTTTGTGATTAGCCAGCTCCACGACGGTACCGCGGTTGATTTTCTCCAAATCCAACTCTCGCAAGTAGATGAACTGAAAATGTGGGATTTTTAGGGATTTTACTCATTTTTGGGGTATTCGACCATGTTTCTACTCGTGGTAAGCGCTCAGATGAAGGGTAAATGGTAGATTTTACTGTAAGCGCGTCATTTCGAGGCCCGGAGCCCAGAAATTTACCGTGCGTGTAACCTAAAAATGCGAAAGGTCGAGGGTTCGCTTCCTCGACTTTGTTCAAAGGATTTTCTAGTGATGTTTGTGCTTTTTGCCAATATTCCTAGTGCCCTGGACTATATTTCCCCATGCTCACCTGCAATTTTGGCATGCTCCTGGCCATATAACTGAAGAGGCTGTCCGGTAGGAATGGATAGTCGACTGGTTTATCCACAAGACAAACTCTCTCGACTCTTTGCTCAAATTTATTGAGAATTGCCATCAAAGGAGCCTAAAATTGGTGATTTCTTGAAAGTTTTTGATCTGCTTCCCTCTTCCACTTCCTGTGGCCATTTGTTTCTACCCAACTTTTTTTATGTTTTCAGGAATAATTGCCCGGCAAGTCTCCGGGGAAATCACGGGGGTGAAAATACGAAGGCTACCAGAAAATGAACTTTTGGCGGTAAAATCCCGGAATATCCGTTCAAAAACACTAAAAACCTGGAAAAATCCCATTTCCCCCTTTTCTCCTCTTTTATCTCTTTTAAAAATCGCTGCAGATGGAAAATTGAGACAAGCACAGCTTTAAATGCCCTCTAGAGATCCAAGACAACCTCGAAATTTGAGCTGTCATGTCATTTTTTGGGACCTTTTGTCTTCTTTGAGATCTCTTTCCATCTTTTTGACTCCTGGTCCCAAAACGAATCATTTCACGTCCTGGGAGACCGGCAAAATTGATGATCGTCTGCCAGTATTTTACCTTCCTCAAGGGAATGGCGACAGTTCGTCATGGCTGCGAAAAAATAGCGGAACTGACGAGAGAGATCAAAGTTGAGGATTACGGTGGATTTTTAAAGGGTTGGGCGGATATTTTGGTGCAAAAAAAATCTGAATTTGAAGCTGAAAACGGGCGGCAGCTTTATAAATTTGAAAACCACAAAAAATTGGTGAAAAGCGCAATTTTTTGAATTTTGCTCAACACGAATAACAAAAGCAATATTTGCCCGCTGTTTATGCTAGCTTCAGCTATTTCTGGTTTAAAAAAATCCAGAAATCTGTGCTCATCAAGGACTACCGCCAAATTTTGGAAATTGCCCAAAAATCGACGAATATCGCAAAATTTTCAACTTGCTCCGATGCGCCCGCTGTTTACGCACGTACAGTAACCCCTTAGCATTTTTTTATAGGAAATCCCCCCTTTATTTTCCTCTCCTACCTAGGAAGAGTTTCCCCTGTCAAAAATAACATATTCATCCAATTTTGGCAAAGTGTTTACCCTCCCTCTCCCCGCTAAAATTGCTCTCTAGCACACTTTCAGACATGCGAAAATGTGTCTATTGGCGGCTTTTTTAATGAATAGCGAGTGTTTCAAGGGGCTATTTTGGGTTCCTGGGAGGAAAAAATGTTATGTTTGCGAGGGTGGAGGTCCCTCGTAATCCCTGCGTAAGCTTCTGGATCCATTGTGACCTTATTTTGGGGAAATACTGGGTTCACAAGGGTCATTTTTCTATTTTTAGAACCAGAAGGTCGCTGGTTCAATTCCCGGGTTGTCTAAAGTATTTTTGTCAAGATTTCTGGGATCGTGGCCAGAATCCTGGTATTTTTCCCGCAAAAAATGACCAGAAACTTTAGTTTTACCCAAAAATTACGTATCCCACTAGTTTCAAGACTCAAATCCCTTAAAATTGCCCAAAAAACTCACCTCATGCTCTTCAAAATGGCAAGAACAGCAATAAATGTAGGCAACTTGCCTATTCCAAAAAATTGGGCCATCAAAACTGATATTTACTGTCATTTTCTCATGTCCTAAAGGGATTTTATTTCCTTTTTTAAAGAAAAACCCTACCTGAGCAATGATTTTTCCTAAAAATGACATAAACCCAAACTGGCTTGGTTTCTGCACGAGTAGCGTCCATTGCAAATTGTCGCCAAGTTTTATTAACTCGTTCTAGCCTGAAAATTGTCCGTTTTTTTTTGTTTAAATGGGAGGGAAAAGAGAGGATTGGACCCAATTGGCCAGAATTTGTCTCATCTGTTCGAAACAAAAACCAATTACCCCGAGGGCTACAGTAATCAAATTCGGGAAATTAAATGGTCTCAGATCATGCAAAAAACAAAGGGATAGGCTTCTTTAAAGAGAACTACAGTAATCCTCTAATGAAGAAGGCTAAAAAAGGAAGATGGGAGATGTTTGTCAGCTCCCTGGGGGTGTGTGTGACTCGTAACTGAATTATCGTCGTCGGCCAGCAGATTTCGGATTCTGGGGAAATATTTGGGAACATCGAAAAAATTAGAAGGCTACCAAAAAGAATAGTGGGTCGACCAGGAAAAATTTGAGCTCATCTGAAAACATTAATAGCACCACTGGGCGCACCCCACAAAAAACTTTTGACATTTATTAGGGAAAATCTGGGAAAAGGATTACCAGCGAAAATAAAGTGCGCCCAGGGGCTTGCCCCCTCTATTTCCTTCCCACCCTCTTCTGAGCCTTTGTTTACATTGAAATTTAAGAATTTCCTTAGTCTCAAGGAGGCTGGGAATCGCACAGCAGGAGAAAATATAAAATAAAGTAGTCAGGGGATTTTTGTGGGGAGGAGCTGCCCGGCCCTCCCAGGACTACTAGATCCGTTTAAAAAACAGAAAGTACACAATGCATTTGACAGTGGAGGGACCTTTCTTTAATGGGAAGATGCTTGTGGGAAAAACAGGAATTACATGAGAAAGCAGAAGTTTTTCTTGGGGACGCAACCAAGAATCGGACGAAATGGGGACAGCGAGCTGCTCACAACAATAAAAAATACATTTTTCTTTAAAAATCTTGTCGTTTACACAAAGTGCTTATAATCAAAAAATAGAGCAGAAAATTCTCTACAAGATGATCGCGCTTCCATAGAAAATGAAAATAATTTAAAGGAATGCCGAAATTTTTTAAAAAATTAGAAGCCGCCAAAATATATAATTCAAATTTCATAGGGAAACAAGCTAAAGCTGGGCAGAAAATCGGATTTTTATGCTCTTTTGAGCAATTTTCAAGTAAAAAAAACCAGGAAGGAGCTTTTTCCCTTTAATAGAAGTCGGTCCTTGATCCACCGAGCGCCCAGGAAGAACAATGACCCAAGTGCTGGGCCAAGGGGAGTTCCTCCTCTTCCAAAAAGGCGGAGCCCATCATTTTTTCTCCCAGAAGAAGAAGAACAGGGAACTTCCTTCTTTAATCTTCTTCCTGATTCAGAAATTCGTAAAGTCGTAGACTCTACGGGCATAAATTATGCACTCGGAGGTTAGTTTTTCTTTTGCAGCAGACAACAATAAATCGCCCAGAAAAAAGGGGAATACGAGCAGTTGTGAAATTAGTAGGAGATGGGGGGAAATAGTCGCAATAAACAAAAGGAGGGGAAGGGTGTAAAAAATAACAAGTCTAGCCCGGGGATAAGTAGCCTTCAGGGAGATGGGGGAGGAAGAAAATGGGCTAAAAATAGCGGAAAAAATAGGAAAACTTGCAACTATTGTGGAGAAATAGAGAAAAGTTCATGAAAAAGGGGAAAATTCAGGGTTTAGCCAGGAAAAAAAGGTTAGACAGACTGAAATCATATTTTTTGAAGTTGAGCGGTTTTTTTGACTATTTAAAACTTTCTGATAACGAAAACATCTACAGTAATTTTTTATTTAAACAGCCGAATGGGTAAACAGATCCACATATATTGAAAAATGGCGGAAAGTTGAAAAAAAGGGGACGATATCCCTCGTTTCGACGATTTTTCCCCCTTTTTGAGCTTCAGACTCCTGTACCCGTAAAATCTTGGCAGGGCATGAAAAGAGACCCTCAAAAATCAGAAGAATAACGTTTTCTTGCCGATATTATACGGGCGCGAGAGCAGAGGCCAAAAAGAAAGAGAAAGAGGTTCAATATCGGCTTTTTAGCCTTGCAGAACCCGAATTTTTGGCTAAAAATCAGGATTTCCTGGTTCTCTTTGAATCAACGAGCCATTTAAAGGAGAAATTTAAAGAGGACATAGATAACGGCGAATAAAAACGTCAAAAACAAGAGCCCATGGGTCAAAATAGTCGAAGTGCAAGGAATATCCACCCTTCTACTCACAACAATGAGTAATCCAAAAGATTTCCCTCGAGAATACGCTGGCGGACGCAGAGATTCCAAATGAAGAAATCTCACATTTCTCGTTATGCCAAAAATGGGAGTCAATACACACAAAGGAGGGGGAGAGAGGCTACACACACGACTCTGGGAGGCGCAACCCTAAAGCGCGGAGGAGGCTGGGAGGCAAAAACGACGGCAGGGACACTATTGCGACGAGAAGAGGCAGAGACGAGGGACGAGAGTAACCAGCCAGCCAGCCGCACTCTCTACCCTATTCCCCCAGTCGTACATATTAGTAGAGAGTCTAACAGGGAAAGCACTCTTTGGACCGGAAAGTCGCAATTTCTATAGATTTTTGGTCTTAAAAGTGGCTATTTTTATGAAAAAAATATTCTGGGTAAATTTTTGGGCCCACGAGATATTGGAAAAACCTGGGATCTACCCAGGAATTGAACCCTCGAACCTCAATGGCCGCGTTATTGTCCCCTGTGCCTCTGCGCCCATTCTGATCAGAAAACTGCACCAAAAATATTGGCAAAAAATCTTGGAACTACCCGTGAAACTGAACCAGTGATTTTTGGTGTGAAAAAAGAGCCGCGGTAACTCCAAAAATATTGGCGTACCATTTGGGCCTCGTTTTTATCAAAAATCGCACCATGAATATTGGCAGAAATAATTGAAACAAGAAATTTTTTTGTAAAAATGTTGACAAAAACCCTTGAGACCACCCGGGGAATCGAACACGCGACCTTCCGAACAAAAATTCCTCGTCCTGCTGTAAATGACGCGCCCAGAATGAAAATTTACCATCTACACACCATTTTCTCCCATTTTCTTTGCTCCAAGACCCAGATTTTTCTCTAAAAAGCCCCAAAAATAGCAAAAATCTGCGCCCTGGCCTTTGACCATTCAAATTGCCCCCAATGGACGCGCTGTCCCCCGTCTCTGGTCACCTATCGCCTTGAAAAAGATAAAAGACAGCTATTTAGATAGGGAGGAAACTGGCAGGAGAACCTCTGGAGAATTTCTTAGGGATCAAAAATCACTTTTCTAACGAAAATCTCAGTTAGAATCAGGGAAAGGGTGGGATTTTCTAGAAAAGTTTTAAAAATTTCTGTGGTCAGCTGTGTGCTGCTGCCGAAATCCCGGCCACAGCTGCTCAACACCGCCACCCAATGTTGTCACCTTTCAATTGTTCAGCCATTGAATGAATTCATTTCAGAGCAGGAGGGAATATTGAATTTATTTGTCTCATTTGGAGGGAAAGTGGCCAAAAAAGGGGACATTTCTTTAAAGAAAAGGGTCCAGAAAATTTCCCACAAAGCTAGAAAAATTTGCCGCTTTTTTCTGAGCTTGGAAATATAAAAAAGAGCCCGAAAATTTACCGAAATATAGGGGAAATTGAGTTAAAATGGTCTCTGGCGCCCGTTTAAATCGCCGCTTACCCAGGAAAAATGGATTTTCAAATAAAACAGCCCACATTTTGGACTCCACGATTTCTTTAAAAGATTTACTAGCTCCTAGACGCTCTAAATTCATTTAACGGACAGGAAATGGAAGAGAAGATGCCTCCTTCTCCTTTAAAGAGCAGCAGACTGCTTAGTTTAGAGATTATGAGAACAAAAAGACCAAGAAAAGGCGGAAAAAAAGTTCACAGGCGCCTAAACAAATTGCAGCAAGACAAAACTCAGAAAAAATTCCTCTAGGGAAGAGGGAACGCCGCCTTCCGGCTTTTGCCCTCTCTGACCCAGGATCCCCTCTCTCCTTCCACGCCTCAACGCACAAAATAACAATGGGATTAGTGCTGGGAGTTGTAATGAACTGGGAGAAGAGGAGAAATAAGCAGAGGAGTTAACAAGCTCCAGACCTGGCCACCACTGGCTGGGCGGAAACTGCTCCCGCCAGCCTCGTAAAATCATGTTCCGCATGCCCCAAGGTGTGTAATAGCATTATTTTGAGGGAGGATTTTACCACAGGATGGAAATAGTGGAGGATTCCCGGTTTTTTTGCCCCTGATAGGCGAAAATTATCACTTGGTGGCGGTTTACACGCCGAAATTTCCCAGTTTCTGGGCACAAAATGTTACGTAGAACGGTGTCCGAAATTGCCCGCTAAAAACCGTGGGTTCGACTCCCGCGTAGTCCTTAGCATTTTTTTTGACATTCCCTGGATTTTTACCAATATTCTAGGTACGAGAAAACATCCAAAGTTGAATTTTCATTAATGGTAGACCTAATTTCCCTTGTGGACACCCGTAAATCACCAAGGACAAGAAAACACGTAGTACACTGTGTTTTGGCCAAAAAATACAGGGTTTACCCACATTTTACAGGCGCAAAACCCGAAAGTTTGCATCATTTCCCTGATTAAGGAGACAAATCTACGTTTTTTTCTATTTTCGGGTATTTTTAGTGGTTTTTAGGGTAAAAAGTCAATTTTCTCCTACCTGGTCCTATCCGCCAGGCTCAAATGAGCCAGTACATTGACTGCCGCTTTTCTGGGTAAAAATTCCAAAGGATCCTGCCATGTCCGAGTACTTGGCTCCATTACTCGGCCTTCTGCTTTTCTCAGGATGCTTTCAGCTATAGAAATTTCCATCCTCTTTAAAACTTTCTGGATCTTTTAAACTTTGATTGGCTGTCTGAAACGGATTTGATTGGAAAAATTAAATTTGCAACGAACGCGAAAAAACAAAAGAGGAAAATACGTCGACAACGGGGGAAATTGGCGAGAATTTTGGACAGAGATCAGGGATTTCAGGGCTACAGGGAGATTTTTTACACCGCGTAAATAACAGCCAAATTAAATTAGAAGAGGAGCCTCCTCGCCTTTAAAAAAGGTGAACACAGGTTTGAAATTAGATTCGAAGAGAGGTGAAAGCCAGACGACAACAGCTGCCATGAGACGAAAAATATGGTCGGAGGGGCTCTAGTTTCCTGTAGTTTGCAGCTAAACTTCCTGGCTAAATTTCGTGTCAGGAATCCTAATTAGAAATCGGGAAAATCGTAAAAGTCTGGGGGCTTTTATGGTCCGCCAGAGGACTAAAAGTATCCCGCTCATTTCCCTCTTCCACCCTCTCATCTTATCTCCTCATTCGTGGGAAATATTGTGTAATTTGAGAGGATTCTATTAAAGGACAACGATCAGGAGCCCGTAACTACGCAAAATTCTTGAAAATTAACCACAAAAATTTCATGAGATTACCAGTAATTTTCCCCAAATTGACAGCCAGTAGAGGTCTAAAAGCTTTTAGAAGCCTTATCCGGCTCCTAGTGAGTAAATTGTGCTACCAGCAAAAAAGTTACTGAATTGTTCTTGAAGCAAATTTCCTGCTGATCATTTTGAGCCAAAAATCATTTCGCCAGCCCCATTTCTGAGACCACACCGCTGATTTCGAGGTGTTCTAAGGGATAGCGCGGGCTTTCAAAAACTTGGATCCATTGAAGTTCATCCTTGATACTCTTTTGGGGTAAAATAGAGCTTGGCAATCTGCTGAGCGCAAATATGGAGACATTTTTAAAATCAGCTTGTACAGAATTTTCTGCTGGTCATTTTGAGCTAAAAGTCACGGCTATTAGTCGAGTTCCCAACGAGCTCTGACCTAAAATAGACGGGATAGGAGGTCCGGGGGTCGAAAAAAAGTAGAAAAATCCAGAACTCCTTTACAGCCAATTTTTATGCCAAAATATTGCTCACCAGGATTTCTAAACCCATAAAACTGGTTACCATGCATAAAAAGAGGGAAATTATGGCAAAAACTGATCTCAAAATTAGCAGAGCATAAAAGTACGGATTCATTTGTGTTGATCTCCGACTATCGGCCATTATTGCCAGCCGGGAAAAGAAAATGGGCCGCTTTTATATGTTCTACACACTTCATCGACTCCGAATGGCACTACTAAATTTCAGAAATAATGACCACATATCCGCCGAGACAAGACTGTTATCCTTTTATTATACCCAATAAAAGAGAGCAATGGCTGGCTGAATTTAAAAAAGCTGCGTGGGGGAGGAATTGAGACGAGTCGAAGCTCAGATTTTATTGCCAAAGATGGCTAATTTCTTGTGGACACGCAATGACGAAACATAAAAAGACGCACGGAATTCATGACCTATGAAAATCGAGAAAAACTGGAGACATCGGGGAATAGCCCCTTTTTCGGGGTAAATATTAAATTATTCGGGGGATTTACTTCCCTTTCTGGGACTTTTCCTGTTTTTCGCAGATTTTTCACACATTTTTAAGGGAATATTGGCACAAAATCGAGATACGAGGGTCCTACAGCGAAAATACCCTGAAATTTTTTAGCGGAAAACTACAGTAATTTCACTGTAAATGCCACTAGCGCCATAGAATCCGCTCCGGGACCCATTCGTGTTAAATCCCAGCCAGTCGAGAAGAAAAATAGCAACAATATGGTAAAATATGGTGGATCCGGTGCCGGCAGCAAAGATACCCGAGGGTGATGCGCCAGAATTTGATCCCCACAAGTCCCAGGTTCAATCCCTGCCAAGATCGAAGGATTTTTGTTTACTAAAAGAGCAAAAAAATGCGCTTATTTCCTTGAAAATGTTGTAATTTCGCTTGGAATCTCTTCGTGACAGGATCCCAGGCCCGAAATAAGCAAAATAAACTACCAGCCATGAAAAATGGCCTTGAACTTTCCTCCCCTCGCTTCTATGAATATTATAATGAACAGGGACAGCTTGAATTTGACATATGGGTGTGTTTGGAGTCGAGGCTACTTCCGCGGACTCTTAGGGAAGGGGGTTTCCTTCTTTAATGAAATTGTGTCTGCCTCTAAATTTTGGCGAACACATCACCTGAGCGGCCCGGGAAGATCCAATTGGACCAGTTGGATTAATTACAGCTGGGATGGGAAAATTGACGGTTTTGGGCTACAAATATCCCTGAAAAATTATTTAGACAAGAAAATGGTCGTCCTAGGACCTAAAATTACCAGAAAAATAAGAAAAGCCACCCTAGAGCCCAGCACAAGCCCCAAAAAATGATGTTTTCCCCTAAAAGAACACGTAATTACGGCTTCAGGCTCCTAGATTAGAGCCCTGCTTCTCCTGCGAAGAAAGGATGGGGGAAATGAAGCAGAGGACAACGTTCCGTCTTGCCTCACGAAACTAATGGGGTCAGCTTTTTTCTAAGCCATCTCGGGTTTTGGAAGAATTCAATTTTGGGACGAGAAGACAAGAAGAAGATGAGAGAGAGACCAGCACACAAATAGAAGAAAAAAGTTCGTGGACTTTGGAAGAACACGATAAGATTAAGTTGAAAAAGAAGGACGTCCATACATTAACCCGAATTTGGTTTCGGGTTAATGTAACACCCCTCGGAAGCGTTTCGGGTTAATGTAACACTTCTAAAAACGTTTCGGGTTAATGTAACACCTCCAAAAGCGATTCGGGTTAATGTAACACCTGCCAGGAGCCTTTCGGGTTAATGTAACACTTTGGGTCCAATGATATTTTTTTCGGGTTAATGTAACATCTTCACTGATTTTTCATTAATACACCATTCTTTTTTGATTTTATGTTGATTTCTCTTTTATATTGACAGCTATGCTCATTTAATGGAATCGTTCCTGTTGATTTGCCATTTTAAATTAGCTTTCCCAGAAGAATCCGCATTCCTCGATGAGAATTGATCAGTTTCTCAAGAAATATTAGCATTATTTGGCCAGAATTCCCCTTATTTCGTTACTATAGAAAAAAATGGCACGGTTTAGGTAGAATTAACAGTACTTGGATAGATCTATCATATTCTATACTGCAGTTGTAGCGAGTATAATAGACTGAACAGACGTTTTCCGCATATAACTCAGAGTTTCGTGTAGAAACATCTATTGATCGTTGTACTCCAGATAGAATGACCATATTACCGGTAGATTCGCTGTATTCGCTGTAGAATCACTGTATTCGTGGTAGTATCGCTGTATTCAGCGTAGATTCGATGTATTCCTGGTAGAATCGGTGTTTTCGGTGTAGATTCGATGTATTCACGGCGGAGTCGCGCGAGCCTCTTAACTACCAGTAATATTTCTAGTTCATATCTCAAGTAGCATCAGGATATCAAATGGATTTGTTGAATGCCAGAAACCGAGGATACTATCGTAAATGCTAGCACATGAGTTGCTAACGTGCTTTTGTGCAAATAATTTTAGAACTTTAAAGAAAATTAAAGGGTTTTACCCCGATCCTCAGCCGTGAAATAAGACAGCCCATTTCCCAGGATGTGATTATTGCCCCTGGAAAAAAATAGCTGCGAGATCCTTGTAACCATCACGTAATTCTCAGATATTGAGTTGTTTTATCCTTAACAAACAGAACAACGCGGGATCCATGGGGAAAACAGTTGCTACTCAATAAACGGGATGATTATTAGGAGACGGGGAAGCATACCTGTGAAACTCAATATAGACCCTTAAAATACCAAAACTATTCGGTCAACATGATATTTTTCCGCAGTCAAGCCTTTTTACCGATAAATCCCGAATTTTACATTGAATACAGACATTCTATCTTGAATACAGGCATTCCAACGGTTCTACTCAGAATCTAGCGGTTCTACCAGGAATACATCGAATCTACGCTGAATACATCGAATCTACACGGAATACATCGAATCTACACCGAAAACACCGATTCTACCAGAAATACATCGAATCTACACGGAATACAGCGATACTACCACGAATACAGTGATTCTACAGCGAATACAGCGAATCTACCGGTAATATGGTCATTCTATCTGGAGTACAACGATCAATAGATGTTTCTACACGAAACTCTGAGTTATATGCGGAAAACGTCTGTTCAGTCTATTATACTCGCTACAACTGCAGTATAGAATATGATAGATCTATCCAAGTACTGTTAATTCTACCTAAACCGTGCCATTTTTTTCTATAGTAACGAAATAAGGGGAATTCTGGCCAAATAATGCTAATATTTCTTGAGAAACTGATCAATTCTCATCGAGGAATGCGGATTCTTCTGGGAAAGCTAATTTAAAATGGCAAATCAACAGGAACGATTCCATTAAATGAGCATAGCTGTCAATATAAAAGAGAAATCAACATAAAATCAAAAAAGAATGGTGTATTAATGAAAAATCAGTGAAGATGTTACATTAACCCGAAAAAAATATCATTGGACCCAAAGTGTTACATTAACCCGAAAGGCTCCTGGCAGGTGTTACATTAACCCGAATCGCTTTTGGAGGTGTTACATTAACCCGAAACGTTTTTAGAAGTGTTACATTAACCCGAAACGCTTCCGAGGGGTGTTACATTAACCCGAAACCAAATTCGGGTTAATGTATGGGGAGTCAAAAAGAACTTTTGGACATTGAAATAATTGTGAGAATTTTTCTAAAAAGCCTTGTGGCTACCCAGAAAATCGAATTCGCTGGTTTTCTTTCACGTAAATCCAGCGCGGTAACCCCTAAGCTCACTCAGGAATTGTTTTGTACAACCAAATTGTTGCAGAATGTCGAATACAGTGTAAAATCCGAATTTGGCACAGAAATATTGGCAAAATTCCTGCGATCTATCCGGGGAATCGAATCCGGGACCGTTTGAGCCTCAATCCGGCGTGTAACCCGAAATTTCCGCACCATCGCATAGTAATTCCTGGTTACCCATCAGAAAAACCCGGTATCTACCCGGGGAATCGAACTTGCGACTCAATTTTCCATCTGCTCAACCCTCCGTGCGCAGTAAAAGACCACTGTGATCATTTTTGTAAGCAAACTAGCCGTGCCGATCGAGAATATTGGCATTTCATATCGACCAGTCGACAATGGACCCTCGAGGAGACGTCTATTCACTGTCATTGTGTGCCGTTCCCTGGTCCCGAGAAATATTAGATTCTTCCTGAATATAAGCTGCCTTCTGTGAATGGAAATAACAAATGGCTTCTCTTCTCCTCCTCCTGCTGCTCCCTTTGGTTACCCAGGGGTGCGACTCTCGTGCCAGTAAGCCATCATCCAGATAGGGTAGCAATATTTCCAGAATGCGCTCGATGCCCGATTCCAACTAAAGAAAACTTCCAACTTGAACCTGATCAGTTCATGATGGATGCGGTTCGAAGTGTTACAAATCCGCAGGAAAAAGCCTTCTCCCCAGTGCTATTGTTCACTGGGTAAGTTTATTTATTTGTATTTCGGCGTAGACGATGAATTTTGGTAAATTTACACTGTGTGAGCCTAAAATTTTGGTAGAAATCTAGTGGACATTCGAAATAGTCGAAAAAAAAACCCGTCGGTTGTAAGTGGAAATTGAATACCGGCCTTTGGAACGCACTAGGCCATAAGTGCATTAATTTTCTGCATATTGCACAGTTCAAAAAATGCGCTAGAAATAACTGAAAAGCCCATGATTATACCGGAAAGAGCAGAACCTGCTAAGCTTGGCGCTTAAATTCGACGCTCGGCCGCCAGACCATGAACGCATCAATTTTCTGTGTCATGAATTGTTCAAAACGCCTCGCGAGTCCAAAAATTGCTGGAAACCCTTTGATTAATCTGGGGAACAAAATCCGCGCCATTTGGCGCTTAAAATTCGACTTGGAAACCACTAGAAAACGTGTGTGTGCCGTGTATCCGCGCCCTGGGATCAGGAAATTCTTAACTTTCGAGATAATTTAGCACACTTTCGGTAATTTTCTACTTGAAAAACTGGCAAAAACCCTTTGGTCGATTGAACCGGCGAGCTTTTTCTTGCAATTCCTGGCCACCAGGCTCGTGTGCTCGTGAAAATGCCCCAGAAAATTGGCAAAAACCCTGATTACCTCCCAAAATACTTGAGGCAGCCGCCTGTGTCGAATATTAGCGGGTAGTTACTGTATTTTTTCAGTATCAATTCAAAAACAGGATGTTCCTCGCTGTACATCCAATGCTTCCAACAATATCCAGGTGATAATAACGGACCACTGCCACCTCCTCCAAATTCTACGCAACTGGATATTCTTGTTATTCCCAATGAACCCATTGTACCAAGCCGTGTGCGCCGGGCATACGATCCTGATGATCCAGTTCCAGAAGGCAGAAAATCCAGTACCCTCTTCAGTTATTTCATCTACACAAAGGATCACAGAAATGTCCGTTTTTGGCTATTTTTATACAAAAAGCTGTTATTTTCAGGTCTCCGTCCATAGTTACCTTGAATATCAGCGAAATCACTTCGATTATCAAGAACTTACATGCGAGGAATCGGGAGAATGGACATTCAAATATCCGGCTGATGTCAATGGAGGCGCCAAGTTGTCCGTCGCTGGGGCTTTCTGCTTCCATGCGCTATCTGATCGTGTCGGTGACGTCTTTGGCTACGCAGTTCCCGGAGACAAACTCCCAACTCCATTTTTGGATATACTACAATAATTCAGTGCAAGTTGTGCACTTGCAAATAAATTGTGAAATCAAAACTTTTCTTCACAGCCGAATTCGTGATCTTGTACCCGAAATATTGACAAAAATCCCTGGGATACCTGAAATATCCAGAAAAATCCAATGTACAACCCGGGGAATTGAACCCTTGCCCTTTTTGCCGGGCTAACACTGGGGATACCTCCGAAATTTTTGCAGAAGTCCGCTCCAAACCCTAAAAACCCGTTCATCTACCAGTCACTTCCTTGTTTACAAAAATCTTGCAGCATTTGCATTGTCTGCTTTTTTCTCACTTTTTCCCATGTTTAGCTTCCCTGTCTGTAAATCCAATCAAGTCCTAGACGGCTACGCTGGAATCAGGTTGTATAAAAACCCAGGGATGTTGCGTGTTAGACGGACTGAAGATGACTCGTCTTCTTCTCTTGGCTGTACTCCTACCTCTGACTTCTTTAGGATGCGATGATAATCTCTGTAGGCTTCTATATCCACCAGATAAAAGAATTTTTAGCTTGTAAAAAGTGCAAGGTTCCCCTGTACGATGGGTTTACCCATGATGCTGATGATCAAGTGAAAAGCGTCATCTTTGCAAATCAAGGAAGAGCAGCATTTTCGACTCCTATTTTTACTCAGAGGTAAATATCGGCCATTTTGGTAGAAAAATGACAATATTCTGGAGCTATGGGTTTACAGGAGATTCTGGGACTCTGGGAGCATTAGAAATATTGGTAAACATCCTTCGGACACTAGAAATACTCCGAAAATCCTTTGGATTACCCGAAAAATTGTACTTGGGACATTTTCGTGGCAATCCAATGCGTTGAGCTCTTTACCAGGATTCTAAGCTCCCGTAATTGACAAAAAATCTCTTGGAGACTAGAAATAACAGAAAAAGTCTTTGGATTACCTGGGAAATTAGTCCCGGCACCTTTTTCGGGCCAATGAAGGGGGCAAACCATAGGACTGCGCGTCTATCAGACCCGTAATTTGGCCTTTTCAGTCAATTTTTACAATATATCAGGTGTGGCGTGCTCTTTTCTCAGGAAAAAATAGCAGAAAATCTTTTTTTACACTAGAAATTCACCCATGACAAATGGATTTCCTATAAAATCATTTCCAGCACGGATAACAACGGTTGCATGCTCCTCCACGCTCAATGCTTTAAAGAAATTGGTGATGCTGGTACAAATAATCTACATGACCCTCCTGGCAATATTATCGATGTCGTCATCCCGCCCATTGTCCCAATTGAGCAGCCGAATCCTACCCTCACTCCTCTTCGAATCCGCCGTCAGATACAAGAAGATCACCTCTTCAATTATTTCATCTGGACAGATCAGGGTAAAAATGTGGGATTATTGTATTTCCCCGCTAATCTTGGATATTTCAGCACTCGCTTCAAAGTTATTGGACCCATCAGCGGGGAGACATCAACCACGCAACATTCCGCTGTAATGACAAGGCCCAATGGACGTATGAATACAGCAATAAGACAGTCGCTCAAGTGACTGGACTTTATTGCTTCTGGATTGCTCGTGATTTGACTCAACAAGCTATTGGCTACCGTGTCGGACAACCACTGGCCAGTCCTGTCTTGAATGTCTAAGAAAATGTCTTGGAATGTTGAATAAATGCATTTGTTCGCAAAGGCTACCAAGATTTCGACTGAGACGGGGGCGAATTTTAGAAGTAGGCTGACGACCGCGGGCGTTACAAACCATGGGGCATCGGGTTTTTGATAAAAAATCTCCTATGTATGCCATAAGTGGCGCACATCGGAGATTTTTCAAATATTATGGCTACCAATGGTGCCAAAAAAAGTCCGTTCCTGACTGTATTCGTTCTCTGTCTGGTGGTGTTCGTATGCCACCCAAAATCTGCGATTCCGAAAATTCTTTTTTTTTTCGTTTGCTGATTTAACATTTTTGCCTCTAATTTGTGGTGTAATTTGAGTATTTTTCTAGTAAAAACCTCGAAGTTGAACTACTATTTCTATTTCTATTTTTATTCTCATCAACGTCTATTACGTGTCGAATCGGTTTGGGTTTCTTAGAGTTGCTGTTGACGGAGTGTTCTCATCCAGTGTTTACCATATTTCCTCTCTAGCCTATCTTTCCATCTTTCTGGTGGACGTCCTCTCTGTCTCGTGTGTTCTCTTGGTTGCCACTCGCATATTCTCCTTGGCCATCTGTTGGGGTCCATATTTGCAACTTTTCGACAAAAGGATGAAACCTATAAAAATCAGGGTGGACCTAAAGTTTTGACCCGCACTGTATCCGAAAAACCCCGGATATTGGGCCACTATCCGTTTCGGGCACAGGATAATCCGGAATTGAAAAATACTATCCGGCGGGATAGTGCCAATCAGGGATGGGCGGGTCCGGCTTTTTTCAACCCGGGTCGGTTCCGGGTCGGGTCCGACCTCCCAAAAAAAGGTCGGGTCGGGACCGGTCCGGATCCCAAGGTAGGATCCGAAAATCGGTCCGGGTCTACCCGGACCGGAACCGGCCTTTTTTCGGTCCGGTTCCGGGTCCAAAAACTCCCAATTATCAACTCGAATAAAAAATCATTTCATGACGTAAGAAAACAAATTTATTATGAAAAAATAACAAGACACCAGTAGAACAGCACAGCCAATAGAAATTACTAAATCACATGTTGTTATTTTTCTCCATGGATTTTTTGTTAACTTTCAAATATAACATTTTTTCCAAGGTTTCCGGATTCATCTTTTTTCTATAATCACTGAGAATTATACGAGCAGCACTGAATAGTCTTTCCGATTCTGACCAGTTGTGGCGGTTCAGATGGAATAGACAAGTAGGGGTCGCCTCGCTCTTCAGTCCTAAACAAGAACTGATTTATCTCGACCTCAAACTTGGATAATTAAACCTTACAATTGTAAGAGAGAAAAATGGGATTAACTAAAAAGAGAAAAATATAAAGACGGTCGAGCGCAGGGCGCTCTCAACCGGCGAATGAGTTATCTGCCCGCCGCGAGGTGGGTTGTGAGTCAAAACTCACAACATCTGCTAACTCTTTCTATTAATAATATCGAAAATGAACTAATAGTCGCCGTTATTAATTCATTTTTCCACAGATCGGTCCCAAAAATCTCATTAAAGGACAATCCGATGTGCTCTATCGACAAAAACGAAATCCGTTCAGCCAATAAAGAGTTCTTGTGTCGCCCAGATGGATGTCAAATTTCCATGTAAAATTTCAAAATTTCGTTTCGCTGCTATCGAGCATTCATCTTTAAAAATATTTTATCCGAACTGTGGGCATCGGAAGTGTCCAATTTTAGTTGCAAGCTGCTGAGCACATTGAGAGCAACATTTTGACACCAGGAATTACAAAAGATCGAGAAAAAAAAAAAGAAAAAGAGTCATCTCTAAATAACGCGCTAAAAGCCGGCGGACCCGGAATGGACCCGGCCAAAAAAGTGCTGGTTCCGGGTCGGTTCCGGGTCTTCGAAAAATCACGACTGGCGGTTCCGGTAAGGATCCGGTTCTGCAAATTTTAACCCGGTTCGGTTCCGGTTCGGGTCTACCCCCCCGGTTGATTTTCGGTCCGGATCCCGGTACCCGCTCATCCCTGTCGCACAGCTCTGGTCCCTCGGGTGGCTTGCAATCCAGAGGATACGTTTATGGGCCCTTGGGCTTATCGATGAGGTTTGTACCCCGAGTCCGGCTCTTTCTAGTCCCTGTAAATCGTCGATTCCGTCATCCACTTCTTTGCTTGTGAAAATCTTTTTGCCTCTATTATGAATCTGCGCTGTTCGTGGGAGCCCTGTGTATTTTCCATTTTCAGCCTGTTCCCCACGCGTTCTCACAGTTAGCTTCCCTGTCTATAAATCCAATCAACTGCCGCGGCTGTTAGGCTGCAATTGGCTATATAAACCCTCTGATAATTTTGGAGCAAGCTGCTGGCACCTGGGAGATGTCTTTTCTTCTTCTGGTTGTGCTGCTACCGTTTGCTGCTCCATCCTGCAATCGTAAGTGTTCATTATCTGAGGAATTCTGTCTCTTTTTAGCTTGTACCCGGTGTCAGTATCCCGTGTATGATGGTTTTCGCCATGACGCTGATGAAAACGTTAAAAATGTCGTTTTTGGAGCAGGAACTGGGAGAGCTGGCTTTGCGACGCCGACATTCAGCAGAAGGTGGGTTACCACATGGTCGAAAACTGTAATTGTACCTGAAATATTGACAAAACTCCTGTGGTCGCTAGCGGGAATCGAACCCAGTTCCTTTGGCGTGTGGGCATGCCATCTAGCGCTAAATTCTTGTCTGCGGGCGCAGATTTTTGACTACCGATCCGCTTTGTGGTTAAAGGAACAGTCAGGGAGTTTTCCAACGCCAGCATACAACAGCACGCTCGCCAGCACGCCGTGACCCGCAACTACCAAATTTTAAAATTGATGTCGCTTTTGCAATTTTAATACGCGTTTTTACAAGTTTTCAGGGGAATTGACGTTAATTTTTTTTTATTTTTTTTTTACAAGCAATATTTCGAAAACTTGTCGTCCGGGGTCGTGGCGTACTGGCGAGCGTACTGTGTATGCTGGCCTTGGACAACTTCGAAGGCTTGTTTCTCGTAAACCAGGCGCTTTCACGAAAAATGGATTAAAGCATCGTGATCAGCAAAAATTTCTCTAAATTCTGAGACCTGGTCGAAAAACTCCCTGACTGTTCGTTTAAGAACCGATGAAATCCCCATTTTTTAGCTACGATTCCCGTACCGGCTGTATGCTGATGCACGCGCAATGCTTCAGCCAAATTGGCGATACAAATATCCAGCTGCCAGCTCCCCCAGGAGACCTCATCAACGCCCAAATACCGCCAATTTTACCACCAGGATCCTCCTCTCGAGCTCGTCGACAGACCGAAGACCATCTCTATAATTATTTCATCTGGACAGCTGCTGGTAGAAATGTGGGATTACAGTATTTTCCCGCTTATTTTCGATATTTCAGCACTCGCTTCAAAGTTATTGGGATCATCAACGAGGAGACATCAGCCACGCAACTTTCCGCTGTAATGATCAAGCACAATGGGAATATGAATATGGCAACAAGTCCATCGTTCAAGTTCGGGGAATCTATTGCTTCTGGGTTCCTCGTGAATTGACCATGAGGGCATTTGGTTACGCGGTGCCGAGACTCCTCGCCAGTCCTGTGCTCCATGTATAAGAAAAAGTTGTGAATGTTGAATAAAATCATTTGAAAAAATTGAGTGTACATAAAATTTTGGGAGAAACGAGGTGAATTTCTGAAGGTCAAAGGATTTTTTGGCTTTATCAGGTGGTCGACGTGGCGGACTGACGCACCACAGGTTCCGGGTTCAATTCCCCTGGTAGTTCACAGGATTTTTGCCAATTTTTGTGTCAGATACGATTTTTGCACTGTATCCGATATTTTGTAACAATTTGCCTGCACGAGGGAAAATCTAAGTGCTAACGAGTTAAGATGCTGACGAGTACGTAGCCCAGTGAGTGGCGGGATAAATTTCTGCGTAAAACGTGCCGGTTTCGATTTACTGGATTGTCCACAGGATTTTTGCAGCCATTTTGTACCAGAAAATTAGCATCGACGTATTGTTGCGTATCCGGCTGTCCACCCGCAATCCTGGCTGGATTTTTTAATGGAAATAAAATAAAACTGTTAATTCTTCATGGTACAGAAGCCTGTATCATTTTTATAAGCCGAAATATCCCACGGCAGTGAAATCGGGCGCACTGATGACTTTTATATACTGTACTTCCCATTTAAAGCAGAAACTTCATAAATAAAAGGACTGTAAACTCCGAAACTGCGGATTTTTGCCAATTTTAATGCGATCTCTGCACCCCTTTCATGTAGGCGGCAAGCTGTCTACCCAATTTCTTTGTTTCCCACAGTTAGGCTCCTCATTTGCCCCAAATTTAATCAAATCCCCGACAATTAGGCTGTCCCTTGACTGTATAAAATCCTGTCCTTCTTGGAATTCAACAGATTTTGTGGCAATGTCTCGGCTTTTTCTTGTCCTACTGATTCTCCTGCCCTTGGCTCAGGGATGCCGCACCAATCCACCAAGTCAGTTTCTATAATTAAAAAATGATAATAAAATATACAGAAACGTGTGGCAAATGCCCGATTCCAACTAAAGAAAACTTCCAACTTGAACCTGATCAGTTCATGATGGATGCGGTTCGAAGTGTTACCAATCGGCAGGAAAGAGCCTTCTCCCCAGTTAAATTATTCACCGGGTAAGTTTATTTATTTGTATTTTGGCATATTTTGGTAAATTTACACTGTGTGAGCCTAAAATTTTGGTAGAAATCTAGTGGACATTCGAAATAATCGAAAAAAAACCCGTCGGTTGTAAGTGGAAATTGAATACCGGCCTTCGGAACGCACTAGGCCATAAGTGCATTAATTTTCTGCATTTTGCACAGTTCAAAATATGCACTACGTCCATAAAATGTGCTAGAAATAACTGAAAAGCCCATGATTATACCGGAAAGAGCAGAACCTGCGAAGCTTGACGCTTAAATTCGACGCTCGGGCCGCCAGACCATGAACGCATCAATTTTCTGTGTCATGAATTGTTCAAAACGCATCGCGAGTCCAAAAATTGCTGGAAGCCCTTTGATTAATCTGGGGAAACAAATCCGCGCTTAAAATTCGACTTGCAAACCACTAGACCGTGGGTGTGCCGTGTATCCGCGCCCTGGGATCAGGGAATTCTTAACTTTCGAGATAATTTAGCACACTTTCGGTAATTTTCTACTTGAAAAACTGGCAAAAATCCTTTACACGATTGAACCGGCGAGCTTTTTCTTGCAATTCCTGGCCACCAGGCTCGTGTGCTCGTGAAAATGCCCCAGAAAATTGGCAAAAACCCTGATTACCTCCCAAAATACTTGAGGCAGCCGCCTGTGTCGAATATTAGCGGGTAGTTACTGTATTTTTTCAGTATCAATTCAAAAACAGGATGTTCCTCGCTGTACATCCAATGCTTCCAACAATATCCAGGTGATAATAACGGACCACTGCCACCTCCTCCAAATTCTACGCAACTGGATATTCTTGTTATTCCCAATGAACCCATTGTACCAAGCCGTGTGCGCCGGGCATACGATCCTGATGATCCAGTTCCAGAAGGCAGAAAATCCAGTACCCTCTTCAGTTATTTCATCTACACAAAGGATCACAGAAATGTCCGTTTTTGGCTATTTTTATACAAAAAGCTGTTATTTTCAGGTCTCCGTCCATAGTTACCTTGATAATCAACGAAATCACTTCGATTATCAGGAAATTACATGCGAGGAATCGGGAGAATGGACATTTAAATATCCGCCTGATGTCAATGGAGGCGCCAAGTTGTCCGTCGCTGGGGCTTTCTGCTTCCATGCGCTATCTGATCGTGTCGGTGGCGTCTTTGGCTACACAGTTCCCGGAGACAAACTCCCAACTCCATTTTTGGATATACGATAATAATTCAGTCGAAATAAATGTTCCTGGGCAGCAATTTCTAATTTTTGAAACCATAGCTACCAAAATTGGATTTTAAAATTCCTGGGCCAGGAGTCAGGGTGATGCCGTCTCTATGTTGGTGAAAATCTGTGATCTTGTCCTCCTCCCTTTGATCCTTGGGCAGATCACTTATGGTACAAATTTTCTACAGATTTCGTACAAATTTCTATGGAATCAAACCGTTATTATTAAATATCAACAGCCACGGTAAGTATAGGGAGCTATTACACAGGGGAATTCGCGAAAAATCCTGGCAAAAAGGTCGCGGGTTCCATTTCGCTGAATAACAAGAGTATTTTTTCCACTATTTTTGCGACTAATGAGGGTTTTACACTATATTGGGCATACTATGACAATTTGGAAGTCCAAGTCAATTTCCAAGCTTGTAAAATACTTGCCGGCGGGGAAATATGTGGTCAACGCGTTGGAGTTCGATCAAAGGTCGCAAATTCGATTCCCCGGGAAAACTCAGAGATTTTTTCGAGAAATTAGCGGTTCAAATTATTTTCTGTGCGACTAAAATGTTGGCGGGTACGTAGCCAAGTGATCAACGCGTCGAAACTGGCCAACAGTCCCAGTCCTGATTCTCTGGTAGTTCCTTAAATTATTCCAATATTTCTGGTAAAGCAATGCGTCCCAGAATTTTTTTCGTTAGCAAAAATGTCAATGTGCCCGTATTCCTGGTAAGAGCGCCGATTTTATGCACCCAATGCCGCAAATATTACTTTCCGGGTCAACCAAAGAATTTTCCCCTCTAATATTTCTTCTTCCAGTTTCTGCTTATCATTTCGATCATATAACGACATGCTCGTAGTCATGCAAATAATCGACGTAAGTTTCTACATCTTTCTTCGTATCCATTTCAGGAAGTTCGAATTTTCCGCGGTGAAAACGGCAATGATCCGATGCAAGTTTTCCTCCATTTTATTTCCAAATTTTCCAGGAATTGCGACGGAACAGTACCCGATACCAGTGAAAAAGAAGCTGAAATCTTTTTCAAGGATAATACTACACACTGGTTGGTAGATCCAAGATAATTTAGACAGGAAAAGGGCTTAAAGATGTGGTCAGAATCATTCAATTGCGTCAGAAAAGAGGGCAGCCGTCTTTCTCACGTCAATAATTTATTTATTGTTGCCTGTAACAATGAGACGAAAATTCCCAGTGTTATTGCCGTTGACGCCTGTAATTAAAGGAATTTAAACCCGATTTTATTCATTAAAATGTTGCCTGAATCAGAAAAGGATTTATTAAATGAACTACAAGCTAATAAAGGCCCAAAGTCAGCAGCTCACGGGCACTTGACGATGATCTCGGACATCAATGGCTGCGGAATGATCTTCATCTAGAAATCCACGTCGAAAGCGGTGGACAATACGCTGGGGAAGTTCCCCCATGGCTCGAGGATCAAAAGGAGCTCCATCAGTCAATAGCAAGAAAAATAGAAATAGGAGAAAGACGAACAATTTCATCGGTTCCACTTGGGTACAACTAGTCGCCAGCTACTGATACCCGGGTCATATGATTGCTTATTGGTATCAGGATGATCATTTTTGAAGGTCAAGCATACTTCGTACGTTGTTTACCAGGGAAATACTGGCAAAAATTCGATGGTCAACCCGGGGTATTGAACCAGGAACCTTGACCGCGAATCACTTGACTACGCGATCACCAGCATTTTACTCGCCCAGAAATTGATTTGGGCAACCAAATTGTTACAGAATGTCGTATATAATGTAAAATCTGTATCTGTCCCAAATCGATTCCCCGGGTTGATCAAAAAACCCGCCATGAAAGAGGTCCGCCTTGGTCTTGGGCCAATAATGAGGTGAAAAATCCACTGATATCCCCAGAGAAAGCTTCAAATTAACATTTATTCCTGACCATTGTACACAGCAAATTCACAGCAGCTCAATGATCTCATTGGGCTCGCTGAATTCATCTTTCCCAGAAGAATTTCGTCGATCTGCTAGTGTACCGTCGGGAAGCGTATAATGTTCCAAGCAATCGCCTTCGACTTCTTCTCCTTGCATCCAAAAAATCATAGGAAGAATGCACGGATCACAGTAGAAAATCAGGAAACAATTTATAAGAATTCCAATAAATATCAGCAAAAAATATGAGGCCACGGCCATTTTCCATCTGAATTTTGATTCTTGGTATCCAAAAAAAACTTACATTTTGTCCGGTTCAATATGGACAGAAATTTGGACTTCTGGCTCAATTTTTCGTGCTTCCGTCGAATTTTTTGGATCGATATCTATGGCCCGGGAATCGGAAACTGGTGTAAAAATGATTGCTAGTAAAATAATGGGAAGTCGCCCCATGGGCGAGGAGAGAAATGTAGCCTAGGTGACATCTCCTCTTCATTTCCTGCAATCCTCATAAAACAATCAACAGCGCTCTTTTGACCATGAAACGTCGTAGATTTTCTCGGAAAATGGAATTTTGAATCATAATTTTATCGTGTATCAGCCAGGTAGCCACATTTCTGAACCAAATTTTATGAATTTAAAAGAGCCAACTATTTCTCCCCTGAATTGTGAAATATTTCAGTTTAAAACGGCAGCAAGCGGGTAATAAAAAGCGGTGACACAAGGGAGGGACAGTTATGTTTACCCAGAAAAGGTTATCGAGGCAGCGGTATAAAGGAAAATTTTGACTGTGATCGGGTTATTCGTTCCAAAACCGCTTGCCGCTTTATTCGCGGTGGAAAATATGCCTAGCATTTCTATTTTCCTTCTGTTTACCTTCATTTCCTTGGGAAAATGCCAATTGAGTAGGTATTTTCCTTTAAAAAAACCGCCATTTTTAGCTTGTGATTCTGTTGAGTCCATCAGCAACGCTCCTTTTTCTTTAAAGGGCTCCTTTTCGCCTTCATTGGACTGCCAGTGGACGGTAAAACCCTGCCTCGTTTAAATTTTTGGTTTAGATAATTTTACAAGACGATTACTATCCGCTGGTCAAATTAAACATCCAAAATATATCAGCCACAGATACTGTAAGCCTTCTGGGGAAAGAAGGACGATTACAGTAAGAAAATTACCCAAATTTTTAAAGGAAAATTTTTTTAGACCAAATGGGAAAAGTGAATTCATCTTGGACACAGCCCTTCTTCCAGTCAAGGGGCTCTTTTTGAATATTAAAACTGGGGGATCTACTCAGATTACGGTGGATGCTAATATTGTTGAGAAAAAAGGTAAGCGGGACAAAAGCACAGGGGCACTGTATTTTCCAATTTTTCAGCAAATCTGTCCGAAAATCCCAAAGAATTCCCCCTAAATGGAGGAGATCAAGCAGTTTCCCTCCCCCTGAAAACAGCCACAGCTGGAGAAACCTACGCATTCTCTGCCAATTCCACCGGAAATGTGTCATTTTCCCTAATGGCTCATCCTGACCCAGCCGAAAGTTCAAAGCTCATGGGATTTTTTATCTACGAAGGAGAACAGCTTAAAGGAAGGTCCGTGACTCATAGAATTTACGACTGATGGTACCCTTTTCAGCCTGTATCAATATCAGAACAAACCATACATTTCTGAGGGCAATGACGTTGGCATTTTCATTGCTTCGGGACAAACAACTGCCAAAAGTTTACTTCTGATTCAGAATTCTGACAGTAAGTACTGCTTGAGAATGAAAATAGGGACATTTTTAGATATTGAAGGAGTCAGCAGCTTCGACACGAAATGGCAATACGCCCTGGATGAGAAAGAAAACCCCAAAGAAGTGGTATTTCAAGTAACTGGAGGCTATAAAGAACCAGCAATTTTGACTGTTGGACGCAGCGATGAAGACTCAACCGACTGTTATCTCACTGAAATCGAGTTTTCTGTAAGTTTTACAGATTTTGAATACAGTAGGCCCACTGATTTTACCAGAAATTGAGTTAAAAATCCCTGCGACATTAGAAATACCAGAAAAACCTTTTGGTCAACTCGGGGAGTCAACCCCAGGACGGTCCAATCCGTCCCGAAAACGACAAAACAACGCGCATACCACAAAATTTACGCTTCTAAATACAAATTTGACCAACAAATTGGAATCAGCACCCCGAATACAGTGTAAAATTCGTACTTGTTGCAAAAATATTAGCAAAAATCCTTGGAACTAGTAGAGAATTGAACCCTCGACCTTCTATGTGTTAACCACAAGGCCGTAGACCTGTCTACACGCAAAAATTCTGTGGACAAGAGCGGGGATCGGATTTTCTAACTTTGACGAATTGGTCAGAGACATGGACACGCGTGTTTTAGCTGTCTTCTTGTACCTACTATAATTTCTGCATGAGAAACCAATAAAATCTGTAAAGAAGCCCGTGAAATACACTTCTATGGCCCAAAGTTCCCATTTTCAGGATTCTTCGTCCCAAGTTTATGTCTACGCTGGTACTTTTGCTGATGATTACTACAAATTGGAACGATACGATTATTCCAATCTAAAAACCAACCTTCCCCAACAGCTTCCCGGTCCTTTAAAGACTTTTGTTGTTTATGGAAAAGCCAATATCACTTTGGTTCCAAATGTCACTGAAAGTATGAATTTTCATATAATTCGGGTATTTATTTCATTTCAGCAACCTGGAACGAGGCGTACATTGGTCGACGAGGGTTCCTTATGACAGAAAATTATCCATTTAACAGGGAATCTCATTCTAATTCGATGCATCTGGAACAAGAAAATTCTACCGAAAGGATGCAATTTGTCTTGGATACCCCAAAAGGAGGTGAAAATGCCTATTGGTACATTAGATCCAATGATTCTGGGTAGGTAGCAGAAATATCTCAAAAATAACTTCAAATTCCAGGAAAAGCGGTGGAATTACGGAATCTGCCAGCGTTATTGGTACCGAATTTGATGTGACTCTTTATGTCAGCTCATCTGGCAATAGTAATATTGGAGCTTTGGTTACCTGGAGTATTACGGAAGTTCCGAGTGAGTTTCTGGTTTTTTGTAATTTGAAAATGATAAAAAAATGAGCAAAAACCGGGAAAATGCTGAAAATTCTGATGTTTTGCGTATGCCAAGAGCCCGCTTGCTGTTTACCCTTGGAAAATCTATCAATAACCAGAAAATTTGATAAAATGACCCATTTTATTGACAGAAATCCGTCGGTTTACCCAAGGATGCAACCCTTCGTGCGCCAGTTTTTCGAGTACTGTAGATTTTTTGGGATATTGTCGATTTTTTGGGGCTAATGTCCATTTTTAGGGCTAATGTCGATTTTTTTGGCCTGTGGCCCACCCTAGGAATTGAACCCGCGATCTTTTACGCGCCAATTTTACGCGCTAATCACAGGGTGCGTTAATTTTCTACTGCGTGTAAACTTTCTGTCCTTCAAAAAATACCGTGATTTGCTCTTTTTTTCGTGAAAAGTGCCATAAAATTGTCTTTTAGCCACTACAACGACCACAACCATGGCTCCTTCTACTTTTTCTGCGGAAGTGACCGATGCCTCAAATGAGACGACTACTGACTGGTCCCAGTCTACAGGAAATAGCACAGAAGAATCATCAACTGTCAGTGGCACAGAAAACGGCAGTTTCACATCAACGAAAGATCCCGCCACGACAACGCCAAAATCTACAGTAGCAGCTACCGTATCCATAGCTTTTCTTCTGTTTTTAGTTTTTTAAATCTGACGTGCTTCCCTTTTGACCTCAAAGTCTTCAAGTTCTTGTTATTTTTCTCTCTGAATGAAGGATCTAATCTGTTGTTGTGATAATAGGAGAGGGGGAGACTGAATCATTGGGCACAACAGCTGTCGGTCTGTTGACTGGGCTCCTCTTCTTTTATCTTTCGATTAACACAAACAACCTGCCAAGGGTCTGGCAGCTCTGGGCCAGGATACACTTTTTTTTGCTTTTTTTGTTCGATTTTTACTGTAAAACATCTAGAAATCCTTCTTTTATGGTCAAAATCGACTAGAAATCGGGATTTCTGCCATAAAGAGGCTATTCACCCTATTTTGATTAAGAAAATCTGTGGAAACCCCCAGTTTTATGATGAAACTGGGGATTATATCAAAAAAGCCCAGGTTCTACCAAAGAACTGAGATTTTCTAAGACAAAACATTTAAAACTCTCAATTTTTGCAACAAAAACGCACGAGAACCCCGATTTTTACCAGGAAAAACCCTGAAAATCCCTGTCTCTTCTCTCCTTTTCCCCCATTTTACCCACAAATTTTCAGAATGTGGTTATTAATACTGGCGGTATTCGTGGCAGGAACCCAAGCCGGCTCCTCTCTAGACCTTGATATCCCTTCAAATGTTGCCAATCGGTAGATTTTTTAAATTTTCCATTAAAAAATCCGAATTTCAGGTCGATTTCCATCCAGGGACGCCTATTCTGTGGCGACAAACCCTATGAAGGAGCTAAAATTCGTATCTTCCGTATTTACCAGAAAAATGCTGCCGATGATCTCGCTCAATTGATGGGTTCTGCTCAAACTTATTCTACTGGAGAATTCCATATCGAAGCTAATACTGCCAAGTAAGTGAAAATTGGCTGTTTTTCTGGTAAAAATGCTGTAAATTGAATAATTTTTGGACTTTTCGTGATGGGACCACATTTTACCGGAACAATTACCAGAAATATTTAAGAAAAAAACGATTGGCGAATGAAAATTACCCTAAATATTGTCAAAAACCTTTTGGACAACTCGGGGAATCGAACCCGGGATCCTTGGTGCGAAAATTCGGCGCTCAAACCACGGTACACAAAAAAGTTTCTTTTAGCCCGGCTTTTTCGGCTATTTTTTTCGTTCCGGGACCTATGATACCCAATTTTCCTGTGCATCTGAATGCACGAGCTCGTTTAACCCATTTACACTAAAAAATGGCAATTTTTGACTAGAATTGACCCCAAACTGGCAACTTTTCTAATAAATTGTCTTCTCAGCCCGTAATCTCAACAATTTTTCAACCAATGTCTGCCCTTTCAGATTCCCCGACACTCAAACAGAAGTCCAGCCATTTGTCACCTTCCACCACGCTTGCGATATGGACGATAAGCAGAAGGCTAACGTGCCCTTTTTTCTATAAAAAATTTAATCAAATTAAATTCCAGAAAGGTTATAAGCGCTGGACTATCCGGATTCCTGAAGATTACGTGACAATTGGCACCCGAGCTCGAAAACATTACGATTTTGGAAAGGTCAATCTTCAATTGGGATACCCTGGCGAGACCCATGATAAGAAATTCAATATTAATGAGTAAAAATAATAGAATAAAGGCATTTTTCAACGATGTGTGAGATTTGACAGCCGTGATTATGCTGGATTACCGCCGCGGGCGAATATTAACAGACCTTCAAGAGGCGCCCTTTGTTGACTTGATTATTCACTTGCTACGTCGACAGCTGAAATGACAAGTACTACAGCTCATTTAGCGTCTAATTTCGCTTATTTTAAGGTAAGAATTGGGGTACAATGGGTCCTGTAAACATTTTGGGGCAGGAATTAGCATTTCTTACACAATAGGGCTATTTTTTGGTCATAGGAAAATGGCAAAAACCTTCTGACAACCGTAGGATTCGAACCCGGGACGTTTGGATCATAACCTGTTGCCTCCCAAAAAAACCCGGCATTTTTCTGGTAAATACGGTGTATTTCCGATGTAATTCCATAATTTTTACTCAACTTTTCTATTTTATTGCCAGGGAAGATTAGCAAAAGCTCTTGGACATCCGTGGGATTTGAACCCGGGGCATTTGGGTCATAAAAGGCGTGTTTACCAGCAAGTCCAAGTGCACCAGTGGGTTTTCTCTTGTATTCTTGAAAAAATGGCGCATTTTTTGACTAAAAACGCCAAATTTTGGTCATTTAAGCTTAGGATTCCAATAATTACAGTATACCAAAATATTGTTGACCTATTTTGCCACTAAAAAGGCAAAAATGACGTGTAAAGCCACAAAAAATCACTCGAAATGGTCAAATTATCGCTGGGCGATGGGTAAACGTGCCAATTTTTAATTCAAAGGCCCCGGGTTCGAGTCCTGCGGCAGACAGAGGATTTTTGCGGCCCTGAAAATGCTGCGTGTAAGTGTTTTTGTATCAAAAAAGCTCTAAATTATTCTCTGTCCTGCTCAGTTGCCCTAAAAATACCCAGAAAATTCAATAAAATAAAAGAGGAAGAAAACGTAATGACTCTCCAAACATTCGGCTCTCCGACCACATGTTTCCGAAATGCGGTAAAATTTTTACTACTCCCGGAAAAGCTCAGCAGTGGAGCATTACGTGACCAGCTTCTATAGTCCATTTTCCCCAATTTTACCCGGCAATCTGCTTTATTTTGGAGGGAAAAGGTCAAAATCCTCGAAACGGCGCCAAATTCCAATTTTAAACTTGTCCATCACCGCCAGACAGCCAAAAATTCGGCTAAATTTCAGTAATTTATTTATTTTCTTGGCACCTGTTAGGCTCTCAGCTCATTATTTTAGTTTTCTTCAACTGGTTATGGGCATTTTTTAAGGCAATAAATTAGCCCGCTGCTGACTGGCTAATCACGTGGTCATGAACCGTCGACCACTGGCTTCTGCTGCCTCTTTTCTTCTTTAAATTTATCAATTTCTTTTAATTTTTCTTTAAAGGGAATAATTCCCTGTCCTAAAATCATCAGAATCCTAAAAATATGAGGTTTTAGTAGAAAAATGGAGTTTTCCAGCACCAAACCGGGGATTTTGTCCAAAGTTAAAGAATAATGAGGAAAATGGGATAACCTGTGTAAAAACAAAGACAAAATTTTTGACCCCTGAGTGACTCGAACACCCAACCTTTCGATCTGGAGTCGAACGCGCTACCATTGCGCCAAGGAGTCGACTTTGTCCGCTCTCGGGGAAGAATAGCAGCTGGACCGCCGTCTAAGCCTTTCCCTAACAAATTTTACGCCGGGAATTCATTCACAATTGACTGGGAAGCCATTTTTGAACCTGTAAACCATCAGAAAATGATGTCGATGCTAAAATTGGAGAAAAATTGGTTGCGATGTTGAAAATTTACGCTCCAGTTGATCAGAAAATTTGTAAAAATGATTGAATCTCCAATTTCCCGCTCCCTTATTTTCCGGATTTTTCTCAAACTTGCAAATATTTTAAAATATTCAAAATTCCGCTGAATTCATACAGAAAACCGTTTTTAAATCGAGAGGCAGGTTCTAGAGATTTGATTGTGCACAAATTTTATAGGGAAACTGACAAAAATTGGGGGAAATCTTCTATTTTTCTGCGGTTTTACGGAAATTTAATGACTCTAAAATCCAAAAGGACACCGGAAAGTAAAATCCCTCTGTTCCCATGAATCCCCATTGCTTTTCCTTTTGAACTCGCTATAATAACCCGCCTTCCAGAGAGATTTCTATTGTTTTCTGGTCGTGTCCTAGCTCTATCCTTATAAGCCTCAAGAACAGCCAGCTCCAGGTGGCGTCGAGTGCCAATCTCGTCGGCACATATTGCCCAGGGCCGAGGGGCAGATTCTCCCATTTTATTGTATGTTCAACATGGCTGGCCTCTCGACTATTGCCAGCCTCCTCCTCCTCTGCCTTTCCCAGGCTTTTTGTTTTGCAGATGAACATAATTTACACGGGGCGACTTGTCTCCCGCGTCCTCGGGTACTTATGAACTCATTTAAAGGCCTTTTCCCATTTAAAGGAGCTAAAAATCAAGTGTTCTTCGTCGTCAGCTCCTCCCCAAGTTCGTGAATAATCCACCCGTCCTAGTTCCTGTTCCAAAATTCTTCCAAATTGGCTACTGGCTAATTTAATCCGTTTAAATTCTTGTTTTTGGCTGGAAAAATGCTCCCTGATAGTTCAAAAATCAACAGATTATTCTGGTCCTAAGCAGGAGAAAAAGTCAAGCGGAAAAATCAGAAAAATGCAGACATTCTCCCCATGTGTTCCTTCTTTTTGCCCCTTCCTCTCGCATAGAACCACAAATCGAAAAGTTTGGGTTATTTTTAAATCAAAATTTTATGCTAGATACAAAATTTTTTATTGGTAACTGGTAGCCACTTTAAAAACTGAGGAATATACCAGAAATTGTAGAAAATCGCCAAAAAAATTCTATTTTTATCAAACGCGACTGATCTTCTAACACTTTGCCGGGTGTTTACAAGCTAAAAAATGCTACAGTATCCCAGAAATGGTAGAATACCGCGCATCCAGCTGGTTTTTAACAAATTTTGGGTATAGCATCAATTTTATGCAAAGTTACAGCGTAAATTTTGAAAATTAGGCCGGGAATCCTGAAATACAGTTTTTTATGGAAAATTCGCTGTATTTGCCCAGAAATATTAAGAAAAATCTCTTGTACGTCTGAAATATCCAAAAACCCCCTTTGACCGACTCGGGGAATCGAACCCGAGGCCTTTCGTGTGATAATCTGACGTGCCAGCCACAGGTGGGCGCGTTTTTCTCGTTCGGGAGCTCCATAACCTAGTCAAATGTCGATTATTTTCGTAGATCGAGCTACACAGCTGTATACCGGCAAATGGGCCTCAAATTGACCTCTGCACCTTCAAGAACCCTTGGTAACCACTTCAAAATCCCTTAATATCTCAAATTTCCTAATTTTTTGGTCTAAAATGATCTTTCTCCTACAATTGTCCGGTCATACGGTTGTCCTCTCGTCATCCTACCAAAATCCTACCATAATCCTGTTCTCTCCAGTCAGTCCGCATAATAATCGGCTTGTAATGTGTACATGATGCTGGTAGATTAGATGTACATCTGGGCGGTATTATAATGCATTTTCTCCTTGATTTTGGACACAAAATTGAATTTCTAATGAAAAACCCCTCAATTTCAACATTTCTCTCGGTTTCTCTTACCAATTCTGACCTTTTCCTGACCAAATGTCGTAAATCTCTTCTCCAGCAATTTACGGGGCTCTCTGTTGTCAGTGGCTGCGTGTCTCTTGAATGTCCATCCTCTCGATTCCCGGTCGCTAATGGTAACAGCAGTTGTTTTCTGCCAAAAATGTGTGTGTGCCCTTTACGAAGTGCACGTTTCTTTAAAATTAGCAGAGTTTATGGCTGATTTCTGTAGAAATATTGGAAAATTGGGGGATTTTGACCGATGTGAGCGGGAAAATAGGGGATGGCAGCTGTTTACAGGCTTTTTAGATGCTGAAAGTTAGCGGAAAATTAAAAAAAAAAACTCCTGAGGGTCAAAAAATCGACTCAAAAAGTCCGGGAACATCAAAAATACCCAAAAAAAATTCTTTGGCCAACCGGCGGAATCGAACCCGCAACCCTTGCGCGTCACTTTGTCTATCAGCACGCTCAATCTCCTTCCAGTTACGATTTCCCCTTCTGCGCTCGTACCGCCAATTTAAAAAATAATTCAAACCTAAAAAAATGCCCGAAATTTCACGCTTCGATGGCTAATTCTCGTATGTGATTACGTCCTTTGAAAGTGGCGAAAGAGATTCAAAATTAAACGAATCCCGTCATTCTGCTTGCTTTTCCTCCCTCTGTGTTTTGCCCATTCCCGTCCAGCATACAAATTACCCTTTATTGTTTTGTTTAGCCCATTACTCAGCTCATTTTATCTACTTTCCTCCTTCTCGTCCGTTTCCTTTAAAGGGGACTCGAAGAGAAAACAAGGAAAAGCTCGCCGCTTTGCTCAGAGAGGGAGATCAAGATCCGATTACATCTTCTGTCGCCTTAGTGCTTCCCATCTTCTTCTTCCTGCTACGGAGACCTTTTTGCAGAAAATTCAGTCGTACGTCGATTTTTTGAACTCGTTTTAAAGTTTCTTTTAAAGGATTTCCGCTATTTTTACGAGATCTGAGTCAAAAGCTCGGAAAATTCAAAATTATCCGCCAAATTGCACTTTTGATCGTTGGGGGATCTATAGAAGAAATTTTAAAGTGCTTGCCAATCCTTTAAAATTGGGAAAGGGCTTGAAGCGATTGGAATTATTTAAAGAGCGCCCTTTAATTTTTTCTTTAAAGAATTCCCTCGCAGTGGCGCCAAGGATCCTCAAGCGAAAATTTCAAATATTCCCGCGTGTTAAAATTTCCTTTAAAGAATCCCAAATCTCGGAGTATGCCGTCTGGAACAAAAATCTTTTAAAACTACTGGGCCTTTTAGGGTCCTAAAGCGAAAATTCACCCAAAAACCACACGGATCACAAAAAGATCCACCAAATCCAGTGATTTTTTAAACTCCTGGCAAAAAAACCGGCAATAAATTCCTGATCCCGTTAGGTTTTTCATTCCCAGCCCAAAAACTTTAAAATGTGATAGAATTCCCCCAAATTAGCTCCCCAGGGAATCTCCTTATGGCCAGTCATTTATCGTCCGCTAGAAGATGAATGCACTTTGGTATTTTCAACTAGAAAATGGGTGATTTATAGGTTGCCAAAAAAAAGGATAAAGTACTGCAGAATTCCTGGGAAATAAGAGAATTATTAAAAAATTGATCGTTTTCCGAAAAATTAATCAAAACGAGCGGGAAACCCTGAAAAATACAAAATATTCCTCCTGTTTAAAGTCAATTTACGGCATACGGTAATTTCGCAAGCCCCGGAACTCATAAATCCTTATTTTTATAGCAAAATCTGCCATTTCCGACGTTCCCAGATCTCTGTCCCGCTCAATTTTTCACCGGAAACACGCTTTTATCCCAGTGGCGCATCATTTTTTACGTCATTTTATGCCTAATCCACGAGAAAATACCCCCTCCTTTGTACTTGGATACGTTTATATACATTTAATACATTACGTCTCCAAAAATGGCAGGGATCTTTAGTTGTGCGCCTCGCAGCCCCCTTAATAAAATTCTCCCGCCCTCTTTAAGGAAGTCAAACCAGCAAAATCTCATCTTAATCCTAACGCTAACAACTTTTCGACCCTTGTCGGTTCCAAGGAAGTTTTTAAAATGGAAATGGACTATTTATTACCGGATACGGATCCAGCTAGTACTGTAAGTTGGGTAAGCACAGGATCGAGTACTGTAGGGTCTTTAATTAGGCGGTAGAATGTTTAATCGAGGCTACAGTAACCCGTTGAATATGCAGGATATTGTAGTCCTGAAATTAGACCTTTAATAATTCAAAATCTTTAAATGAACTGTAAAACAGGAAAATTGCCCAGGACGTTGTATTCCCCTAATTAGACCTTTAATCCGTTCGTTTCCGGTTGAAAGTCCTTTAAATTGGATTACTGTAAGCAGAGGGCAGCCTAAAAAAACTGCAAATCCAAAATTTGGGCTTTGAAAGCTTTAAAAACACGAAACTCTTTAAATTTTATCATAGTTCCTTTAAATTATTCCGAGTACTGCAAACCATAAATTGGACTTTTAAATGAGCAGAAGTCCCTTAAAATCAGGTTACTGTGGTCTCCTTTAATGAAAAGTTACCATATATTCCAATTTCCCCGTTATTTCTTGGGGTTTTGGATCTTCTGTCAGCTTCTAGCTCTTTCCCCTTAGAGGAAATGTGCTGCTCATCCAATTATCTTCCCACCAGTTCTTTTTTAATTGATTTATAGAGTTTGTCAGTGATTGCAGCCAGGAAATAGGGCAGCTACCATCCAGCGGAAGTTCCCTATAAAACTGACTAATAGCTTCATGTTACAAAAATAAGCCCTCCGACTTTTCTACTCATTTTTTCGGGTTTTCAAGCAGAAAATTAGGATTTATACCGGAATTATCCTAAATTCTTGCACTTTCCATTATTTTTTCCTGCAGGACGTTTTACCCAGCGTAGAACCCAAATAAAACGCCAGATTTCTTTCCATTTGACTGCATTAGCCGTGTCAAAAACAGACGTTTCCTTTATTTTGTGTAGAAACCCAGTTATTTTCTGCAATCTCGAATAAAAAATTGAATTCTTCAGGATATGTTCAATCGCTTTGATTCTTTTCGATCGTCGAGGATCTCAAGACGGGGAAGCACCTATTTTGGAGAGGATAAAGGTGGGTTTTTGGCTACTTTTCGGGTAAAATGGGAAATATTGGGAGAAAAGGCTCCCAGAAATGTTAGCTCCTGGACATCCAAAAATATTCAAAAACCCTTTGAAAACCCGGGAAATCGAATCCAGAAATTTTGGCGCGTAAATCGGGTCGCAAGCCGTCAGGATACCGCCCTACGAGCATTTTAAGCGCTCTAATATTTACTGAGAGATTGAAATTATTGCAGTATGCCGAATACAGCTTAAAACTCGTATTTATCCCAGAAATATTGGCAAAAAACCTTTGAAATACTCGAGGAAACGTACCCGGGACTATATTTTGATTATTTCCCCGCCTAAACCCCTTACCTTTCCCACCAAGAACCTCCTAATCCCATAAAATGTCCTCGAAACCTTTTAAAATGACTCAAAGATCATAACAGCAGTCATCTTCCCCGGTCTAAGCTATTGAAATGGCCAAAAATGGCGATGTTTACGTCTAAATTTGGAGACAAACATCAAAAAAAGACGAACTTCAAAATATATCATCAATATGCAGCCAGCGTCTCGGAGTCCACTGCAGTTGACGTCAGCTGGACTGACAAAGTGTCAAGACCACACAAATGTTCCTCGAGGATAAGCCCGAGGAGAGAGGCCCCCGGTGATTGAAATCTGAGATTAGAGCTAGCTATTCATCTTGGATATTATTTTTTAAAGGACTAGGCTATTATTCTTTTATTTTTCTGCTTTTTGTAGATTTTTTGGAATTATATTTTAGCGCAATTTTGAATCGCTTTGATTTTGAATTCCTTCAAATTTGCCGCCAAATTGATAAGGGGAATTTCTGCTCAAAACCTCCTTATGGCGCACAAATACACTGAATTCAAGTGTTCCTTTACATTTGGGGATTACTGTAACCTTTGTTTTGATTAATTGCCCTATTTTTTCGAAACTTACCAATACGCGCCATATTCTTCTTCCATTCACTGATTTTGAACCGAAAATTCGGCGGGATAACTTTTTGTGTTGCAATCAGGCGGAAACTTGTAGTTCGGATGGTGCTTTAAATTACACGGTTATTGTACGTTATAATTTACCATCAATTTCAAATATTGCCTTTTCCCGCCGCCTGTTTCTGCGTATTCTCCCAATTTTTGCCTAAAAGTGGACAAATTGGCAGGGAAATCCTATTTAAATGCGTTTCTAGCGGGTAAAATTCTAAAATCCAATTTCAAATTTCCCGCGTCACGCCTTTTATTTTCTCAATTTTTCCCCTGAAACAGAGATCATCAAATTTCTTTAGAGAACATTATTTACCCGGTTAAATATGAGATATTTAAACCCAATTTCTGGTCAAGAAGAGTTCAAGATGAGTGCCTGGGGCTCAGCGGCCAATTTCAAATCTAAACGGGAGAGCGGGCTTTGTGTTGTTGTGTCCCCATAATCCAAGGAGACACGATTTATCATCTCCTTCCCTCCCTTGTGTTCTTTAAATGTCCCCGCTGGTTATTTTCTTGTTTGTTTTTGTCATAAAAGGACACTTGTCTCTCCAAAAATCGCAATAGCTCTTTTTTTCCCGCTAAATGGGATAAGATGGCCCTGCGCTCGGCTCCAAATTGAGACCAACTACTTCACCGGAAGTGCTGATTTCATATGCTGATTTTGCGCAGCAGCGAAGACGAGCACTTCCCGCCCAGTAAAAATATTACTTCTTTAGCTGGCATATTTTCTTTCGAAACCCTGAAATAGAGTAGCAACCTGTTTCAGGGAATTTCTCCTAATTTTACCTGCCATTTCCCCAGGTGTTTCTTCCGCTTTCGATAAATTTCAAATATTGTTTCCGGAAATTTTTTAAAAATAGTTTCCCGGGCAGGAGAATTCCCTGAAAAATTTAAAAATTAGTTTCTCCGCTCACCCTCTTTCAGCCCCAATTTTTTTTGCCAGCTTTATAGGGAATTCGCCCCTTTTGCCAGAAATTCCCAGATATTTTTCTTTCCAATCGTCTCCCCTTTTTACCAGAAATACCCTGCAGTTAGCTAGAAAGATATCCGTTTCCATATTCCCAGGTACCTTTATGGAGCACAGCGGTGCTCTAGGCTGTCCCTTTCTTGTGTTATTCTGCTCTACCTCCGGGGGCACTTCAGTAAACAAAATGCTATTTTTTGAAGCAGAGAAAAGGGCCCTTCGAGTCTTTAGGGCACGTCAAGGACCTCCATATCGCTGAAATATCCATTTATCTAGGATTTCCACTTCAAAAATGGGTAAAATTTGAGACTTTTCAAACAAAAAGTATTCATTACCAGAAAGTGGTGCCAGTATTTTTCTAGAATTCAAAAAATGGCGCCATAACCTCCATTTCTTCTAAATTTAAAAGAAAATCCTAACTCTGAAAGATTTTAGGAATTCAAATATTTTGCGCCGTTTCTCTACCAACTAAAATTAAAAAAATTCTAAAAAAAAACCACGCAGAAATCCCGCCAATTGCTCCCCAAAATCCTAGAAAAAACTCCTGATCGTTTGACTCATCCCAATGAGCCAATTGAATGACTCTCCCCGGGCATTTCCCGCCCTTCTTCAAGTGCATCTTCCGATTCGAATTTGTTTCTCTCAACTGGCCAAATCTGCTGGCCAATTTCAAATTGGGAAGTGTTCTCCTTGCTCTTTTTTTTGTTGCGAGGCGGAAAATTGGATAACTAGGGCGGTTTCCGTGGTTTTTAGCCTAAAAATCTTGAATTTCGAGCATGTTTTGGTCATCTTTGCCTCATTTAAATGGAATTTGACAATTAATATCCCGCCTTGGCCATCAAAAAACAAATAAATACCACGCGATCTCCACAATTTTTATGAGTTTTTTGCTGCTGAATTTTTAAATGTTTTCATTTTCCGCGGGAATCACTCAGGTGCTTCTCCCAGCAACCCATCTCATTTTATCGCCTCACCTTGGATTCCACTGGATTTTACTGCCAGTTATTTTTAAAACTTGCCGTTCTCTTTAATTTTCTCTTTAAAACTTTACACGGATTCTAGAAAATGATACCAAAACAGCGACATTCCGATGCGTCAATTATACTGGACGATCGACGGCCATCTTGTAAGTTTTATAGGGGATTTTGAACTTGACGCCATTGGCTAGCAGGTCGAATTAACGCGCCAAAGGTCGAGGGTTCTATTTCCCGGTTGAGTAAAGATTTTTCCGGGTGTTTTTAATTTCCATGGGACTTTTGCTAACATTTCTCGGTCAAAAACAGATAAAAATGTACCAAAAACGGGTAAAAACCTAGAAAATAGCCTTGACCACAGGATTTTTGCCAATATTCCAGTGATAAGCGCGGATTTTACACTGTACCAGGCAAACTGGAACAATTTGACATAGCCTACTGGTGCCAAAATTACGGATAGCGTACATGTAAAAAAATGCAAAAAAACCATCTGAGTACAGAAATGTTGCCATCCGCCGGGAATCGAGCCTGTGGGTGCCTTCCAAGGCGGAAGGAAGTTCCCTAACTATCCAAAACCAGGAGATTTTTTCGGGATATTTCTCCGTATCGAGGATTTTATTGCCAGTTTTACTGGACAGGCGCGCAAATTACCAGTTGTGGTAAAATTACGAAAGTTGAGTAATTTTTTTTACACCCGGGAGTTTCCTAGTCGATTCGAAATATTTTTTTGATGCGTCCAGATTTTTCTCTAGATGGCCGGCAATTCTTTTGTAGAGTCAGATGTTTTATGTGCCACTTCTGGTCCTTGTTGATGCACCCAAATCGCTGGCTGATTTCTATTTTTTTGATGACGATTTTCCCTCTCGCTTTTTTTGTCAACCAAGATCATTGTATCCGGAAATTTGAGCCTATTAGCTTACCTCTCCCGCTCTTTCGTCGTCTCGTTCCGAAGGAAACGAGGCTTCCCCCAGTAGACACCTGGTCCTTTTCCTCCCCGCCTGGCTCATAAGGTCACAAAGAAGGCTTGTCTAATTTTCTTTAAAGCCATTTAGTCAGCCTGGGCCCTTCTCCCGACTATTTTTGGTCTCTAATTATTTTCTTTAAATGATTGAGGAGACAAAATTTATCCAAGGCAAGTTTTCCTTCTTCAAATTAAAAGTGCAGATTTCTGGTGGATTAAATTCCAGAATTCTAATTGTTTTCAAGAAAATAAAATAGGAAATGACCGGATTTGCAGCGAAAAACAAGGGAAATATCCCCAATTTTCCCGAGTTGTCCCCCTTATTTTTGATCTTTTGCGGCTCAAAATGGTCAAGAAGTCGCCCCAAGTGCTCGTTATTGCCATCGGGGGATGAGGTTGTTTACGGCAGAAAAAGAGAGAAAAGCGGCAAAGTGGAAAAGGTACAAGTACCTCATCCGGACAGATGTCTAACAGATGGAGGATCAGGGCTATTTTTGACTGCTGCAAGTATTCGCGGCCAGTTTTATTGCCTAAGAATTGGAAAAATGCATCCGTCTGCAGGTTTCTCGTTCCTCCAGATAAAAAAAAATGGACAAAAATGCTTCTGATACTTTTGACATCGAATTTGGCCCTGAAATATGGGCAAAAATCCTTGGGGCAACCCGGGGGATTGAACCAGCGCTCTTTTACGCGTAAATTCAGTGCATCGACCACAAAACGATGGGCACTTGTCATCTGTACCCGAGGGGGGGGGGGGGAAACAGATTGACCTTCTGCATTCAGCTCTTAACTTTTTCTCCTTTAAATGAGATTTTTCCCGACCCTTAAATAGGGTAAACATCCTCTGGGAGGTCTGAAATTGACAACTAATTTAGGCAGACGATATTCTAGAAAGGAAAATTAGTCTAAACATCCATTTTTGACCCTTTATCTCCTTTTTTGCCTCTCGTCTTTGGCAGTGCCATTCATTCCGCTTGAATTATTCTTTTATTTTTTTCTGATGTGGGAGAGAGTTGTACCTTCTCTCCCTGCAGATGAAAGACGCACAGCAGAATAACAAGCCAGATCCCCCTCTTAGAAATAGGCGTCTTATTGTTGCAGCGCAGGAGCTGGTAGCCTTTGTCAATGATTCCATTTCTATTCTTGACGTTCTCCCTCTTTTCCTTATTAAATTCCTTGTTTCTATGAAGAATCACGTCATTTTTTCGCTGAAAAAGGGAAAAAAACGTAAAATTTCTTGGATTTTCTATTGGTTCCTGATTTTCCCGGAAATTGAGACAATTTTGTGAATTTGAATTGGTCAGGAACCTATTTCTACGGAAAAACCCCCTAAAAAGAGCTCGAAAATTCTATTACTGCAATTGTATGGTGAAAATCATGGTTTCGGGAAGTTTTCGGAAACCCACGGGTGTTCTTTTGGGTCTACTTGACGTCAGATTTGACTCGAATTCATTTTTAACCACATCGGACTAGAAAAACTGAAATTATGAGCTCATTTAAAGAATATTGCTCTTGGGTCCATTTTCTCTTGGATCCATTATCCTTTGGACGGAAATTTTAAGAAAATCCCCTTTTCACCCAGGAATCGTCAAAGAATCTTGGCAAAAATCTTTTGATCACTGGCGGGGAATCGAACCCGGGACCTTTTCCTAGCAAATGTCTTTGGGCTATGGGCATGTGGCGAACCTCTGGCCTACCAGTTCCCTGGTACCCGTGGTATTCCCCATTTTTTTTCGATCCAAAGCCCCTGCGCCCCATTTCCTCCCAGTTACCAGGCGCTTTTAAACATTCCATAACCATCCTCGTCGCAGGCTGCCAGTAGTAAATGAGCAAAATTTATAGCTCTGCGTAAAATTTACGACTACCGGGGCCTAATATAGCTGAAGAAATTTAAATTTTTAATAGGTTTCTGGTGGAATGTGACAGCCATTTTCCCTGTCAATTTTTTGATGGTTTTAGGCCTCGCGATGGATGAGAGGGTGGTCCTGAATGTTGGCGGGGTTCGACACGAAACATATCAAGCTACTTTAAAGAAGATTCCCGCGACTCGATTGAGTCGCCTGACCCCTCAGTTGGCCAATTTTGATCCCTTATTAAATGAATATTTCTTCGACAGACATCCAGCCGTCTTCGCACAGGTTTTTAGCTCTTTTTGACTATAAAAACCCCATTTTTAGGTATTAAACTATTATCGGACGGGGAAATTGCACTATCCGACGGATGTTTGTGGCCCTCTTTTTGAGGAAGAGCTCCACTATTGGGGGCTAGACGCCTCGGACACGGAACCATGCTGCTGGATGCAATTATTACATGCCAAAGATACACAGGAAACTTTGGCAGTTTTGGATAGAATGGATGTGGATAACCGGGAAGAAGATCCACAGCTGAGGGAGCAGGATACCATGAAAAAATTTGGATGGGAAGAGGATTATTTCCAGGTGCGTTTTATTATTTTATTTCTAAAAGTTATTAGCCCTATTTGTAGTCAAAAAATAGTGTAAAAAATTCTGTGCAAAATGATGTATAGACTATAATTTTTTTATTTATATTAAAGAAATGCTGAATTTTTTAAAGAAATGTTAACGTGTTCATGAAATGGCGCGTTTTTTGAATCCGCACGACTACTTTTAATTTTTAGTAACAATTCTCTTAATACTGTAGGCTTATTTGTATTCAGAAAATAGAGCAGAAAATTCTCTATAAAATGGTATATAGACCACAATTTTTGAGCGTAGTTTAAAGAAATGTCGAATTTTTTGAAAATTGTTAGAAACCGCCAAAATTGGAAAAGACAAAAAAATCGAAAAACCTTCAATTTTCGAGATTTTCTCCAATTTTTTCGGTTTTTTTTGGTAAATCTCCCTTTTTCAGGGAAAGCGAACCAAGTGGATGATCCTGAAGCCAAAAATATGGGCCCTCTTCGATGAACCTTACTCCTCTAAATCCGCCAAGGTATTCCTTCCCTTTTGTGTCTACAAATTCAAATTCCAGGCAATTGCGGGTATTTCAGTGGCCTTTATTTTCTTTTCAATCTTGTCATTTTGCCTAAAAACGCATCCCAGTTTTCGTATTCCAATTTTGGAAAGTAGAAATGGTTCCTTTAAAGGAAAGGCATTTCTCGGTGTCAGTAGACAATCCACAGAGCCACACGCCATTTTTGGCCAGGTAGATCATTTTCTTTAATTTTTTTTTTGTCCAGGCATATCATTTTCTTTAAAAATCAGCCGATTTTCTACAGATCGAGCTGATTTGCAACGTTTGGTTTACGGTAGAATTATTACTTCGATTTATGTTTTGCCCAAATGTTATAGGATTCTTGAAATCACCGCTGAATATCATCGACCTGGTAAGAGATCAGAAAGTTTTGACTGGAAATCCCCTTCAGGTAGCCACGCTCTCCTTTTATGCTGATGCAATTTTTATCCGACTGTGGGCAGACGCTCCCAAAGATGTCATGGAATTTTTATCAATGATACGGTAAGATTTTTGGGGATTTTAACCTGAATTGGCGGGTTTTTGAACTAATTTTAGCGGAAAAGTACTGAAATTCTGCATTTTGCAGCCTAATTTTGCCTTTTACACGGTCAGAATATTAGTAAAAACTATCTGAACCCTAAAAATACCCGGAAAATTTTTGGAAGCACGCCGATTTTGTATTTTGCGCCCAATTTTGCGCTTTATATGCCCAAAACTTTGATAAAAATCCTGCTTACATTGAAAATATCCGAAAAATACCTTGAATTACCCGGGAAATTGAACCTGAGTCCTCTGGTGCAACGGTCGCGTCGATTTTCATTGCCTTTCAGGCTCTTACCACGATAAAACCCCCAATTTCCACCAGATTTCCTTATTCCCCTTTAAAAAAACCGGCGTTTTCAGTATCTTCCGTCTCTTTAAATTAACCCAACACCATCGTGGCCTGCAGATTTTAATCCACACATTTCGTGCCAGTGCAAAGGAGCTGATCCTCCTGGCAAGCATTTTCCCTTCAGGACCCAGAATACTTCCTCAGGTCTTTTTCCTAATTTTGGGCATCGTCATCTTCGCCGCTTTGGTTTATTATGCCGAGAAAATGGAAGTCAACCCCGATAATCAATTTCAAAGTATTCCTCTTGGCCTCTGGTGGGCTATTTGCACGATGACGACGGTAAATTGGCTATTTAATTGGGTAAAAGGTTAAATTCCAGGTAGGATATGGGGATATGACGCCCCACACGTCGTTCGGCCGCCTGGTTGGGAGCTTGTGCGCCGTCATGGGCGTCCTGACCATTGCGCTGCCCGTTCCTGTCATCGTTTCCAATTTCGCAATGTTTTATTCCCATACCCAGGCCAGGGATAAACTGCCAAAGAAGAGAAGACGCGTAATTCCCGCGGAACAGGTAGGAATTCAAATTTACAAAAAAACTTTTCCTTTTAGATTCGCCTCCAAGCGCGTCGCCATGCCCAAGTGCTTGAAAGCAATCCCGTGAATCAGCGGAGAAATGCCATGCCAACACTTGTGGATCGTGAAAGGGATAGCATTGACATTGCTCCGCAGAAGAAAAAATCCACCCCGGAGGAGAAAGAAGAAGATTGCCAAAAACCGCTGCTAGTACCAACGACGCCTGAAAATAATAAACAAAATAATAGAAAAGGATCTGATGCTAAAGGTAAGGGAAAGAGACGCAATTAGACAGTCAGAGAGGACACTGATAGACAGCTAGAAGGCCACAAATGGACAGGGGGAGAAGCCACAGGTAGACAGGGAAAAGAACCACAGTAAAGCAGCTAAAAGAGCCACAAGTAAAAAGGAGAAGAGCAGCAGGTAGACAAGAAAAAAAGCCACAATTAGATAGGAAAAAGAGCTGCAGTTAGACAACTATAAGAGCCACTATTAGACAATGAAGGCAAAAGACTAAAGGAACCACTATTAGACAACTGAAAAGGCACATTTCGACAGCTAAAAGGCTACAAATAGACGGGGAAAAGCCACAGTTAGGCAGCTAAAAGAGCCACTGTTAGACAGCTAAAAGAGCCACAGTTAGACGAATGCTCATTTTACCACCATTTTTAATATTTTCCAGGTTCTGATCAAAATGGTACAAGCCCGCACACAAAAAGATGCGGCAGTGCTTCCTGTATCGACACAATGGTCAAAGCCCAACAGCCGTCTAATAATAATTCAAGTAATTCGGTCTCATTTGCCACAACGATCATTCCATAATCATTTTATGACCTCAATCACAGTTTACGGGCCCTAAAAACTCGAAAAATAATTGTATTTCTTGTGATATTTACAAAAAATCCACTGGTATCAGAAAAGAAAATGTTTTATTATATCTTTCACATAAATTATGTGTATTTTGGTATGTAACAGGTGATAAAATAGCAGAAAGTGGCACGAAATCCCGTAAAATAGCGTGAAATGTTGAAAAATGTGGCGGTTTACCAGCGACCGGATTCTTTCCAACGACGAGAAGCATCGTAAGCGTAAACAGCGAATGTCCAAAGGGAGAAAAACTGAAAAACCGATTTTCTATACAAATTCTAGCGATCTCGTGAGCATGGTTATATTCAAAAAATAGAGCAGAAAATTCTCTACAAAATGATGTATAATTCATAAGTTCAATGTTCAATTTAAAGTGATGCCGAATTTTTTTAAGAAATCAAGAAAAAAAAATTCGAAAAATTCGAAAAAACCGCCAAATCTCTATTTTTTGAATTTTTCACCAAAATCTCCTCCGTTTTCCCTCCATTTTTAAGCGGTTTGTAATATTCACAATATGGCGGATCCTGCACAGAAAACCATTTTTGAATTGGTCCACAGGTTCCAGAGATCTGAGCACGTGCAATTTTTACAGGGAAAATGACTAAAATTGGGGGAAAACTACTGAAACCGCCATTTTTTAACAGTTTCAGGGCAATTTTTATCCTCTTAGGCGGGTAGAAATCACTTACCAATGGTAGCAGCCATCCAAAAATGAATTCCGACGTAATTAATCCAACAATTATGAGCACCGTGCTTATGGCGTACATTAAAGCTGCCAGTGAGGTCAGGAACTTCTCCTAAAATTTTCTGTGCCCGGTTATTTTTGAAAACTTTACCAAAATAGGAAAATTAAACTTGTAGTAAGCGTCCATGATGCCAAAAAGGCTACAAAATGCCAGAAGAAGAGTCACAATTGTGAAGAAAACGTTGACACAAATTACGGAGAAAAGCTGGCCAAAACTGTGAATCCTGGAAAGAAAATCCATTAAATTTTGTCCTATTTTCCCCGATTTTCCCGCTTATTTTTAGCCCCTGGACACTTGTCATATCCACTTACCCATGGAGTATTCTGATTGAGGCAATTATCCCCCCCCCCCCCCCCCTCTCGCTCTGGCTGCTGCAACGGATCCAATAATTTTAGGATTTGTGACAGCGCCAGCATGGAAAAGAGCAAATAACTTACCGATAGACACATTGGGTCCATATTGCATTGGGAAAACAATAAGAATTCAGGAAAGCTGTGGCGATTCCAAGAACCTGGAAGAAAATTTTGAGTGTACAAGGGCAGAAATGGGTTCTACACCAATTTTTAGGAGGAAAATCAGCGAAAATAGACAAATTTCATGGCAAAAGCCTCATTTAAACAGGAAAATGGTGAAAAAACGAGCATAAACCTTCAATTTCTCATCATAAAGAGTCAAAAACACATCAAAACTACCGATTTTCACCATTTTTACGACTTATAAAAGGAGAAAGACTCGCTGACTAACCCAGGCAGTCTCGTGGACATTTAAAACTTCATTAAAAATACTTAAAATTGGCTGAAAATAAGCCTCTAGAACTCGAAATTCTAAGGATAACGCCCGGCTGGTCCAATCAGACCATTAAAATTCTCTTTATCGTCGTTTTCTAGGCTAAAAATGCCCAAAATCGCCAAAAGCCGGCTAATTTTGACTTACAACTTCAGCTATTCTATAGTAATTATCCTTATCGTCCAGAAATCCTTTATTAAATTGTACTGGCGGCCCATTATATTCTGTCATCTGAAAGAGGAGATTTAAATAAGATTCTGAAGCATAAAAACCCCTTTAACGAAAAATTTAAAGAGAAAACGCTAAAATGAGTCACTCGTAGCGTAAAGTGACACTCCTTTCGATAGAATGTCGAGTCTCCTAGCTGCTGCCCGTGATCTCTAATTATGCATGATAGCTTGCTAATGCAAACGGGGAGAGGGAGGGAGGAGTACGCGAAAATCACACGGGACAACCCCTCAGGGTAGGAAGGGATTAGACCACATTTCCCTGAGAATATGCTGTATAAATTGATTCGACTGGAGGTGTTTACAAGCGGGGAAATGGAGGGAGAGATAGGCAACAACCAGAGCAAATGGGGCGCCTTATCAGCCAGCACTAAAATAGCCACCTGATGGGGAGAAGGGGCCCTGGGAATGGGGACAGCTGATGGAGAAAGGGAAAAAAGGGGGGAATGGAGATTTTTATCGCGTAAGGAGCCTAAAATGGGAAGAAATCCAAAAAATTACGCGCCCGCTTCAACTTTTCGGGTACATCAAAAGATTTTTCGGTTATTGCGTCCTGTTCAGTAGATTTTTGCCATTTTTCTGGCACCTGCAGGTAATTTATGGTCAAATTTTACTGTAAAATGGGTAGAATCACCGAATTCGACTTTAAAATAGCGGTAAATTGACTTTGGAGGCCTAAAAATGGGCTGCCATGCTCAATTTCCATTTCTAGGTAGGCTCTGTTCCGCCTATTTGGGTTTATTACCCCGTTTTTTATACCAGGAGGAGCCCTAAAATAGCCCAATTTCCTGGTTTTTCTGGCTAAAAATAACAAAAATCTCCAAATTTCCAGCAAAATCCCCATTTTAGACAGCAATTTCTCATAGCTGGATAGGTTAGATTGACACCCGAAAAGCCCTGGGCATCGAAAATTTATGGCGTATTTATTTCCAAGTGGGTGGCAAAAAGAACTTGCAGTGGATTATCCTGGTGGGCGGAAAATGGATATTTTTCACAAAGAAATGGGCGGTTTATTGCAATTTTAATGGGGAAAAGTGCTGGAAGAGAAAATTTGTGTCAAGAGGGTGGGGCGGAATTGTTTTGGTTTTGTTTTTCAGTCAGCAAATAGACGAGAATCCTGGAATTCCGGGAATTTCTTGCCGCTTTTCAGGGAATTTCAATAAAAAGGAAGGGAATTTGTGAAATTTAAACGTCCTGCTCAATTTTCAAGAAAATTTCCATAAAATTCGGTGAATTTGGACAAAAATACGGCAATTTCCATAAAAATGTGGGAAAGTCGAGAATTTTTAACGGTTTTCGTCTGTTTTCAAGTAATTTTCATAAAATTAGAGGAATTTCTTGAGAAAACAAAGGATTTTCTGGTCCATTTAAAGGAAAAGCGCTCGCTGTACATTTATCCATCCACAAATGTGAATAAAGTGGCCCCAAACGGGGAGGGAACTATAGGAGCTCAGTGACGCGTAAGGGGTCGACCACCAAAATGGCCTGGTGGCTCGGATTTCATCAGGTGGAAAGTCAGAGGAGAGGCCGGAGTATAGAAAAAAGTGAATGGTGATGAAGAAGACCCCGCCGGAGGATGCGTCATCCGTCTCCGTATAAATCACTAGGCAAATAGGTGACACCCTTATAGAATTATTTCAGGGGAAAATGCCTGGAAAACTGGGGGAAATCTTTATTTTACCACAAGGGAGATCAATAATCGTAGTCGTCAATCAGACGGCGCCATCCTCCTTTTTTCTGGACATTGTTACGCATTTCTGACAGCAAACGGAACTGAAATTTGTTATTTCAAGGGGTAAAAGCTGGAATAATTAGCGGAAATCCCGGAAATATCAGAAAAATCCTTTAGACGGTTCCGGGGATTGAACTAGCCACCTTTTGAGCGGCAATCTGACCACTTGTTTCACATTTTTGCGGTCCGAGTCATTCTATGACTAGGTTACAGCCATTTTTACCCTCACTCCAGCTTTTTTTGGTTATTTTTATCGTTCTGTGACTCACAATAACGAGGTTTTCTTTTAGAAATGCCTCAAAATGATGAATTTCGCTCAATTTGGCGGTTCTTTGACAATTTTTAATCAAATTTGAGGATTACAGCCATTTTTAACTCGGAAAACGCAGAAAAACCATTCAGCTCCATAAAAATGAAAGTTTATGAAGTGAAAAGATGTCAAGTGATGCCACTTACCACGTCGAGAGGCTTCCTCTCAACTCCAAATGCCCTATAGACGGGAAAATGGCCATCTACAGTGAGAAATAAGACGGCGAGAAGGAAAAACAAGCAGAAAAAGGCTCTCATATCTGAAATAAATGCAAAAATTAGCAAAAAATAGAAGATTCCCAGGCCTGAACGCTGAAATGAGCAGCGCCGACGTCAAAAGAAGGATAAACTGACGAAAGAAGTTTGAAATTGAATAGGATCCTCTTCAGGGAAGGGGAGGAGATGCAAACATGGACTTCACGCCACTCTGAAAATCCTCTGGAATATTCACAAGAAGCAAAAAAAACAAGAAAAAAAAGGAAAGAAGAATAGGAGGAAGCATAACTGAGCAACAGAACGCAACTTTGTGTTTCTTGCCACAATTCAGTCCGCATCCAATGATTTGACCGAATCTTACCAAAATGGGGAACCCGTGAGACGTTGATCAAACTTCCGGCCATCTTTTTTGAGAAATTAAACATACCACCGTGATCAGCGTCTCGAAATCTCCTTGACCAGTGCAAAAAAAGAAATAAAAGCCCATAATTTTAGGGTTCTAGGGCCCGAAATAGCCGCCGAACCTATGATTCCGAAGATTTTTTCTCGAACTTTTCGTGTGGCAAGTCAAAGTTGCCATAGAATCAAAATGCAAAGAGCTATTGGAAAACCGAATATACGTTCTTGCTTGTCTTGACGATGGGATTCCAATGGTATAAATATCTTTTCCATAGGTCCTCATTTTTCTGGACTTATCCCCCCAAACACCGCTCAGGCGATGATTTGACCACAATCTTCCCATTATGGGATAGCTGTGCGCCTATCACGGTGATCAGCATCCAAAAATGTGTGTGACCAGTAGGAAAAAAGTTGTAAAAATGCCGATTTTTAGGATTCTATGATCCCAAATACCGCCTTCCATTCCAATATCGACTATGCCTTTTTTGTCCCGAAATCCTATTTGATCCACGAGCCATCGCGTCAGCCAATGCAAACATTGTTTCCTGCTACCTTTGCCTAATTTTCAGAATATATGCCCCGTAAAAATAGCTGGTCCTCTAAGCCTACACGACGAACAAATTCCCACCCGGTGTTATTTTGTATAATTGCTGGTAATTTTCTCCGAATTTGTTAATTTTTTTCAGTAGCCCTTTTTATCTGTGGAATTCAGCTGTTTTCTCGTGGCGGGAGCCGAGTTACCAGCCTGCCAGCTCCTTATAATCCTCAATATGTTCCATGTCTATCGATGAATTTATCAAAAACCAGGATAGACGCCCCTTGGCAGCTGGAAGGCATCCATTATCCAAATCAGACATTGTATACCCAAATTGTGGAAAGTGATCCGGATTCGTGAGTTATTTTAGTGAAAATTCGGGTGTTTACCGCATTTTTATGGGAATTTACGCGACCGTGGTAATTGTGGACAGTTTTATGATTAGAAATCGGGTTGCACACGAAATTTGCACTCCCGATTTTCGAGTCAAAAGCCCCGGATTTGATCCCAGCAGATGCCCAAAAGATTTTCCGGGTACCGAAATTATCACAGCAAAAATTCTTGGGTCGAGGTGCTGATTTCTAGGTCGGAGTACAGTTTTTTCCACATCCTGGGCCCAAATTCCCCATATTTTTTAGCCGTTATTTAATAAAAATTCCCATTGCAGACTAGTAATCCGTGCTCCATTTATCCACAACAAGAGTCAGGTAATAATCGTGGTAGGATCCCGTAATTTCGAGCCCGAACCCCGGGTGGAAATTCGTCGTAGCTGGGCAAGTATGCTGAATCCTTACATGGCTGTAGGTCATGAAAAACGTTCAAAATTCCCGCATTTTTCAGAACCACTCAATTTCTTTAATTTTTACTGCTGGAAATGAACCAGAAGATCGGAAATGTCTCTTAAGAGAGGCGGATAAATACGGGGATATGTTAATAGTCGACGCAGCCGACACTTACCGCGGTTTGGTGTATAAAATGCTCATAGCTTACCGCTACTTGGCTGCTCATTACAAGGCCCACGTTGTAAAAGTCTCAAAAAGTACGGTAGTCGATATAAATCAGGTAATTTCTTTGTGAGACCCAAGATCGAATCAGTTCATGGAATTTATGACCAAATTAAATTCAACCCCAGCCGTTTTTGGCTACATTTTTTGGAGCTCCGGGCCTCAAAGAGAAGCTGGGGGACAATGGTAAGTTTGGCTGTCTAATTGTGGCATAAATTCTTCAGGTATGTGCCAAAGGATGTCTTCCCAAGTGAAAGTTTTCCTCCTTATGCTATTGGAAACTTTTATATTATGTCCAAAACGGCATTTTCGGAAATTATGAGGAAGGAGATTTTGCAGAAAGAGAAGGTAAGCCGGTAGATTACAAAAAGAATGGGAAAAATTGTGTGTTCAACGGGAGAAATCGAGCTCGGGACTTTTTTCGCGTGAATCGACGGTTGACACTGGGCTACGTGCCTACCAATATTTTTTACCCCCAGAAATTGACCATGGGCTGCCAAATTGTTACAAAATGCCAAATACTGTGTAAAATCCTCATTTGTAAAAAATAGGCGAAAATCCTTTTATCAACTCGGGAAATCGAATCCGGGAGTTTTGAGAGGAAAAATCTGGCGGGCTGACCACAAAACCACGGGACCATCAACACTTGGGCTCCCAAACCTCGATTCAGACCACCACATTGTTAAAAAATGCCGAATACCGTGTAAAATCCTCATTTGTATCAGAAAAATCGGCCAAAATCATTTAGCCAACACGAGGAATTGAACCCTCGACTTCCGGCTCGCCAGTTCGGTTCGTTGGCTGCTTACAGAACTGTGCGAGTTCCTGGATTCGACCCGAAAAATGACTGGATCCGACTGAAATTCGAGGTTCGGGTTCGCCATTTTTGAGAGGATTCGAATTCAAAAAAGCCCGTTAACCATGGGGGCCCGGCTATTTTTGTTGGTCAATCAGAAGTCGCGGTACCCGGAAAATCTTTCCAAAATATTCAAAAGATCCAAGATTATCCGGGTACAATAATTTTATTTCAGGTAATTGAGCTGGAAGATGTTTTCATAACCGGAATGCTTACCAAATCTGCCAATGTTTCTGTCCATTGGCTGCAAGAATTTAGTCTCCCCGAGGTAGGTGCACCTTCCCTCAATAATCCAAAAAAAATCTCAAGGTCGACACAAAAAAATGTCCAACCGAAGCACAGAAAAAAATATTCGCTGTAAGTGCTCACCAACATTTGGAACACAAATACAATGAATTTATGGACTTCAAAGAAAGAGCCTGCGGAGCAACAGGATGACGACGATTTTTTTGAGTTTATTTTTAATCAGAATAAAAATTATTTTTCTTCATTGGCCATTTCTTCGAGCCAATGTTGAGGCGTCTCATCGTCTTCTGTCATTTTTGAGAAATCGATACCGACGGCACTAAAACCGTCATCCAGACATTTGAACATATTCTCGGCGCCTTTTTCATATTGCTCATTTTGACTCTTGGCACGAGCCAGTTCCTTTTCCAGACGGGCAATCTTCTCCCAAGCTTTGGCCAATTCCAACTGGTGAATGCAGGGCTGATTACAGGAGTGGCGATTTTCGTCAGCTTTGGACATTACCGCACGATGAAAGAGATGGAAATTAGAGTGAAACAAAACTTTTCGGCGATTAGACAGGAAAATACTGACAGAAATCTTCCTTATCTTTTTGAATTCTTTTCTTTATGTTACCAACTTACCATATTTTATCCAGGCCGCGTCCCACGTGCCTTTCGCTCCTTCATTGCTATCAATGTATCTATATTTCTGGGGAAATACCTTACCTTTTATTTTTTCTTCAACCGTCTCAGTTACGTGGCAATGGTCGAGTGGATAGTGATTTTGTTTATCAAAGGCGGTATTTTGGCCAAGAGGCTCTTAAAAATCGGCATTTTTACAACTTTTTTCCTGCTAGTCACACACATTTTTGGCCTGAACCCGATTTTTTTCGTGTAGATGGTCTCCACCCCTACCCGAATCCCACCCTAAAATTTTTTTAGGATAGGCAACCGGACTCGACTCCCTGGTATTGAAAAGCTCCTGATTGAACAGCCCTGGTGTGTGCTGCCGATCTTTCCCACCGAAATTCTTTCCCTTGCCTCGGTTATTAGTCTTGTTAGTGCCCATTGCTAATCCTCTCCATGCTTGCCGCCTCTCAATTGGATTATCAGCAATGTTTACCTTGCCAGACAGTTCGGCTATTCCACTGGTACTGGAGAAGCTCTCCTTCCCCGCAGATCCTCTTGACTACACTCAAATTAAATGACGTAAAAAGTACAAAAAAAAATTATCAGTGATTCATCAAAAATCATCTAGTTCAATATTCTTTTCTATTCCTATCAGCTACGCGAAATTCAGGCGGATTAGAACCACACCTTAGGGAACCGGGCCCAGATAACCGTCGTTTTCACTCCCAGGGACTATGAGGAGTCTCCTATTTTTAATTTATTTCTATTTTTTTACAGCAGAAGCATTGGAATGCTATCATGCGTGTGAGTTATTGGTTACTGTAATTTTTCCTCTTATTTTTCTGTGCGGGACCTTCGCAACCTGAATGGGGATCGGAATTATTTTTATTTCTGTAATTTTGGCTTCCTTTAAAGGATCTTCTTAGGGGCCCTACAGCCAATATTAGCCACGGCGAAAATTTATTTTAAAAAACTTTCCAAAGGTTTCGAAATTTCTCCGATCGTTGCGGGGCCCCGAATATCCGCGTTTTCTGGGGATTTTTATGGAAAATTAGCCGCTAACTGTTTATTTAACAAAAAAATTACGGTAAAATTAATGCAATCCCTTATTTTTAGTAGGAGTTCGAAAGCACACATCGCTCCAAGATATCCAGCAGTGCATCGATACCGTAACCTACTGCTACAGGTACGCATTTTTTTGGCTTTATCGATAATTTTTAGGAGGAAAGATGATGGAAGTTTTGGGAAAATCTTCCCATCCTATACATTTTTTTGTGATTTATCCAGCATCTATTGTGGTGTGAGTTCTTATCCTGTCGTAGAAATCCTGAACCTATTTAGAATGCAACTTCACCTTCAAATGGTTGCAATGAAGATAAGTCCCTTTGCTGCTGTGACACGAATTTGTGTAATGATTGGGATATGGAAGTTGATTTAACGACCTCGTTGGCTCCTAAAAGAACTACAGCTGGAATTGTTACTGGTGAAACGACGACGATGACTTCTGGAACAGTTTCTACAGCTGGAAATTTACCACAGGATAGCTCTTCTACCGCTGGAAATCCGTTCACAGAAGCTACAGCAACCACAATCGCTCCGGAGTCCATTTCCACAGCTGGAACTTCTGGTAGTCCCTCTACGGAAGCTGTAACCACAACAATTGGTCCAAGATCTACTTTAAGTAGCCATACAACGATAAATATGGCTCCTGTAGACCAAAGTTCGACAGTTTTTGCACCACAAGGAAGCTCTTCTACCGCTGGTAATCTCTCTACGGTGGCTGGAACAACTACAATCGCTCCGGTACCCTCTTCAACTGTTGGAATTACTCCTGCCCTTCAATCGACGATTACAATTGGAGGAGAGGTCACAGATTCTGGAACGACAGCGAGAGCCCCTACCACTGAACATCCTACTGGGCCTCTTCGATGTTACATGGAAAGTAAGTCGCCAACTACCGTATCTTTGACCAAATTTCCATTTTCTACCAGAAAACCCGATTTTTTTAGCAAGTGTGAGAAATAACACTTCATTAGATCCACCAGCTCATCCCTGCATTGATTCTATTACACATTGCTATAGGTATCTACGCTCATTTTGAATTTATGCGCCAAATTTTAAGGAGAAAAGATCCTGGAATAAGAGCTTTCCCAACTTACACCTTTTTCTGTGATGTGGCTAATAAATACTGCGAAGTGAGTACAATTTCTGTCGTAAAAATACTCTTTTTTTCCCCTAGAATTCCACGTCACCTGTAAATGGCTGTAATTTCGATGGATCATTGTGTTGCTGTAACACGGATTTGTGTAATACTTGGGATATGCCAATTATACCAGAGGCTAGCACTTTGGCTCCTACAGTAACTGCTGGAGCCACGACTATGGCTTCTGGGTCAAGTTCTTCAACTGCTACAGGGCTAGAGGATAGTTCTTCTACTGCTGGAAATCCATCTACAGTCGCTGGAACAACTACAATTGCTCCGGGACCCACAGCTGGATCGACATCAATCCCTCCGGGACCCACTTCAACATCAGGAGCTTCTTCTATTCAAACGACGATTACTGTAGGGCTTGTGACAGATGCTGGAACGACAATGGGCGCACCTACCACTGAGCATCCTGCTGGGCCGATTCGATGTTATATTGAAAGTGAGTTACCGCTTTTTATTTTGTTTTTCATTTTTCAACTCGTTTTCCTGGTAGCCCTATAAACTAAACATTTCAGTGAATGTGAAAAATAACACGGCGTTAGTTCCACCGGCTCATCCTTGCATTGATTCTATTACACACTGCTACAGGTATTTATCCTTTTTTAAATTTAAGCGCCAAATTTCCAGGAGAAAAGACGATGGACTAAGGATTTCCCCAACTTATACATTTTTCTGCGACGTGGCTAATAAATACTGCGGGGTGAGTATAATTCCCGCCGTAAAAATCCTGATTTTTCCTAGAATTCCACAGAAAATGGCTGTAATTTCGATGGATCATTGTGCTGCTGTAACACGGATTTGTGTAACACTTGGGAGATGCCAATTATACCAGAGGCTAGTACTCTGGCTCCAGGAAGTACAACGACTAGAGGAAAACGGACACTGCCAACAATTCCGACACTTTTCCCTAGGAAAACTACGACAATAGCTCCTTGGAATCCGGAAACAAGCACGATAGCTGCTGGAAATACCAGTCCAGGGGCTACAGAAGGTCCTACTACAATTTCTGTAGGAGTAATTACCCCGGAAGCTTCTACTATGGGCCATGGAACGACAATAGCTCCTACTTTGGCTCCTATAACGACTCCGGAGCCAATTAAAACCAATCCTCCAATGACTACTGTCTCCTGGAATTCGGAAACGAGCCAAGGAACTACACGATCTGAAATGAGCTCGGCATCGACAACTCGAGGAAAACGGACCTTCCCAACACTTTTTCCCAAGAAAACCACAACAATAGCTCCTTGGAATCCGGAAACAAGCACGGTTGCTGCTGGAAATACCAGTCCAGGGGCTACCGAAGGTACTACAACGATTCCTGTGGGGGTAATTACCCAAGAAATGAGTACAATGGGTCCTGTAACGACTCCTGAACCAATTAGAACCAATCCTCCGATGACAACTGTTCCATGGAATCCCCAGACGACTATGACTGCTGGAACTACAAAAAAGAGGACCATTTTCCCGAGAAAAACAACCGTCGTCACTACGGTAAAGCAGCCAGATGCGACGACAGGAATGACCACAAATGCCACTGCGACTACCAGGAAACATTTTACACTGCCGACTTTACCAACTTTACCGACATTGCCTACAAAAGCCACAACAATTACTCCATGGAAATCGGAAACTAGCTCGACTGCTTCCAGTACGACCGCTGGAAGTTCCAGTGTCTCCAGCACCTTGGAAACAACGAAAAGGTGAGGAGAAATTTGGTATTTCAGGGGTATTTTACGTTAGGAAACAGTTAAAACTCGGGATTAGAAAGTAAAAATTGCTTGTTTTTGAGGGCTTTGGAGTAGAAGTCGCGGTTTTTCGGATATTTTAGGTTTTGTGTGTTAAAATGGAATTGCAAAGAGAACACCGACCCATTTTTAGGGATTTTGGCTTTTAAATTGGGATTTTACGAGCCTATTATATCCAGAAACGGTTAAAATCGAACCTGACGGCAAAAAATCGTCAATTTTTGAAGATTTTGGGGTAGAAATCGGGATTTTTGGGTGTGTTATAGTTGGATTAAATGAAACACGGATTTATCGACAAAAAACCACGTTGTTCGAGGGTTTTAGCTCAAAATTTGGTACTTTTAGGCTACTTTAAGCGCTGAAACGGTAAAATTTGGGTTTAGACTACAAAAAAAAGTGTTATACACCTATTTTCAAGTGTTTTAGCTCCAAATTTTGGGACTTTCCAACGTAAAATGGCTGTAAAATGGATTTTCAGCTCTACGACAATTTCTACGACGAGGCAATCCACGACAGGAATATCCACAACTGAGATCCATACGTCTACAAACCCGTCACCTACCTCACCGCCAACAACTCCTAAATCTGGAGCCTTAGTTTCTGCTTCAGTGCTCCTCCTCCTATCCTCATTCCTGCTTTAACTTAATAAAAAAATTCATACATTTTTTTCTCCTGAAGACGATCAATGCCAGCTGGCAGTTTTTCTATCAGTCATCGTCATTGTTTCTGCAGGCTTAGCACCCAGCAACCCACATGGCGCCTCCCTTCTAAGATGTTAATCCGATTGAAGGAGAAACGAAAGGCAGAATGAATCAAGTAGTTCCGTGGCAGGCAAAAAAAGGGAAAAAAACCAGGGAATATTTATTAATTGAGGTCTAATTCAGAAATTGAGGACATGAATGCCATTAGACAGACTCCGGCAGAGATTCCGGCGATCTGAAATGGATTTGGATATAGAATTGTAGTAAAAATGCTCGAGACAAGAAATTTGAGACCAGGATTTACAGAAAAATCCTTGGACAACGTTTGGAATTAAATTCTGGAGCTTTGGCGCGTAAATTAAGCTCATAAAACTCGGACAGTGGAAAAAAACAGGAAAATCTTGCGAAAATCTGGCTGCCAGACACACTGAAAATTTCTCTGGTATCCTAAAAAATCCCCTTTTCGACCCAGTGGTCCAAACTACGATTTTTGACGCATAAATTCTGCGCATTTACCATTTGACTATGCTTAGGCTTTCAGTCCATGCGCCCCGTGGTACCCGAAAAAAGCCAAAGAAATGTTATAAATCATCAAAAAAATGGCGGGAAGTCGCCGAAAAATTTAAATATCATAGATTTTTGTGTTTTTTTGGGTTACGGTAGCTCCTCACCTGCAAAACAGTGACCAGTAGACTTTCCTTTAAATTTTCTTTAACCATAACATTTGTGCTTTCTCTCATCTCAGGAACCTAAACCAATTTTCTTCCCTTTAGCCAATAAAATTACCAAAGTACCCAAAAAAATGTACAAATACATTCCAGCAGAGATTGCGAAGATGTAGCTACCGTAACTGTCATCCAGGGTATCCAGTATGACTCCCACAGCGAAACCGACGTAGGACAAAATTATGGGCACGGTATTTAGCAGCAGAGCTTTCTTCATTCCGATTGCTTTAATAATTATTGCCAGGGTTCCTGAAACCGCGAAAATTTGAACCAGTGGATTGGTCGAACCAATTTCTTGGGGAAATTGCTGGGAAAAGACGGCAATGCCGATGGAAACTCCCCGCATTATATTGTCACTGAAGGCAGCTCCTGGAATTTTATTGACTAGACGGATTTTTGGGTCCTGAAGCAATTTTGGCACATTTTTTCGGCATTCGAAAGGGATTTCACCGATATCTGATAATTTTCCGGGTATCCAGTGGATTATTCTGGTAATCCAGAGATTTTTTCGAGTATCTATGGATTTTTTTGTGTTTCCCAGGGGTTTTTCTAGGTATCAAAGCATTTTTCCAGATATTCGGGAGTTTTTTGTGATACGAAATTCGTACGTTTATCAGAAAATTTGCAAAACTTCTCTATTCATTGCAAATCAGCTCGGTCCGTGGAATTTTACTGCCTACCAGCTAGTACACCCATTTTCTGTGACCTACCCATGCTCATTCCATCGACAAAATTATTGGCTGTACTTCCAATAATTAGCATGTAAGCCACGACGACAATTTGCTCAGAAACTGGTTCTATTATAGGATCCAGGGATAATTCATCATTTTTCTGGAGAAATGCGCATTTTAACCCAAATTCTTACCTCCTCTTTCTCTTCTCTATTAGACGCCAGCTCAATTTCTTTTCTCCCATTTTCTTTATGACTCGGGGAAGAGCTCAAATGGCATAACTTTCGTCTAATTGGAATCTGGATCTTGTCTTAAAATTATTTTAAGAGATTCTTACTGTTTTTCCATTGTGGTCCAAGAATTGGATATCATCCACAGGCCCAACGACGTATTTTCCCCACGTGAAATTATTTAACATGGCATTTTCTAGCCGTTCCTAAAATTGTGAGAAAAGCTGGGATTTTTGACTTCGGGATCCTGTATTCTTAGAGATTTTAGTTACAAGGTCCCGAAACGATTGATGAAAACTGCAGTAAGCGCTAATTTAAACGGTAAATCCGCTTCGGGATCTTGTCGATTCGATTCTTGGGTCCTGAAGCGATTTTCCGTTAAAATATACGGAAATTTCGTTTTGGGACCCGCTTCTCGTGATGTTCTGAAGCTCCTTTAAAGGAATCCGAACTAGAAGGAGTACTGCAGTGAAAATGGTCCCAATTCCATTCGGGACCCGTCAGGATTTCAAGATTCGCTTCAGGACTCGGAAATCTTTTCATTTTTGCTCTTGGGCACCAAAACGATTGAAATTTTCAGAAATCTCCTATAAATCGCTTCAGGGCCCAGGGACAAAACTCAAGCTCGCTGAGAATTCTTTAAAGGGCGGCTTACAGCAAGTTCTTCCTCAGTTTCCTCTCGAATTTCACCATTATTAGCTCCTATTCCATTCCTGGGTTCAGAACTGTCTCCAACTCGTTTTCCAGGTCTCTAAATCCAATCTTTCTTAAATTTTCTTAATAAATTACCCTTTTCAAAGCCAATCCAAGTTGCAGAATCCTATCCACTGTTAAAAATGTGTAAATAGCCGCTAAAATCGTTGCGGATTTACTTCGATACCGTAATCCATCCAAGATATTTAGGGTAAACGCCTGGAATTGTTTCCAAACTGAAGGATGGCGGGATTACCTGCGGTATCATAATAAATAAAGCATTACTACTAATTGCCCCTATTCCTATGGCAATTAAAAATATCATGGTTCTTTCGTAGAGCCGCTTATTGAGGAAAGGAAGAAGCATAACGCCAAGGGGAGCAGCATAAGAACAGGCGGAAACTGCAGCGAAGCCGTAAATCCATGCTGGAATAGGGAAATAAATTGTTTAAAACATTTTTAAAGAGAAATATGCTTCAATTTGTGAGAATTTCAAGCTAAAATATTTAAAAATCCGGGAAAATGATCAAGCTACCGGGTTTTTATGGGCGTCAGCTTGAACTGAGTGAAGGGTGAAAATTCTGGGTGAAAATTCTTTAAATCATATTCCCAGTATAGATTACGCTTTTGGAAAGGCGGAAATCAAACAAGAAAAGATAAGCTGCCGAGATTTTACGGGTCCAGGCACTTTTTGGGTCACTATGCTCAAACTTGGACGAATTTCGGGGAATTTTGGTCGAAATGTCACAATTATGATCAAATAAAAGCGGTAAAATAATTAAAATTTGATCTTGAGAGTAGATTACGGTGTTTAGAATCAGGAAAAGATAATAGTTGCCGAGATTTTACAGGTGCAGGAGTGGCTAGACGGCTAGACGCCGAATTTGTCCGCCGTTCGGGGATTATTGCCGCCAAAATTTGAAAAAGCAGAATTTTAAAGGTTTTCGACTTCTAGAAAATTTAAATAACATTAGAAAGTTTCTCCACTTACTTTGCCACCTAGGAGGAGGCCCATCTACCGTAATATTTCCATAAATTCCTTCAAAACTCAGCGTGGAGCTCAGAATTTCCTCTAACACGGGTGGAGTATTATTCTAGAACCACATTTTTACTAGAAAAACTATAAAAAATAGCCAACTCACCATGTGGCAGGATGACAACAACAGTTCCCGGTAGACTTTGACTTTAAAATTTTATTGTGGGAGTGAAATCGGCTTACATTATGGATTATTTGCCCGCGACTGTGACTAATTTGTCCCTGTTCATCATAATTTTTGACATTTTAAAGGGCGGAAAAGGACAGAAAACGACGACAATTGAAGGAAGTAAAAATGGATTACGGTAAGACAACAGATAGAAATCAACCAGCGATCAAAGAGGCTGTCAACCTTTTGTGCAAATAAATGACTCGGCGGGAAAATAAATGTCTGACCCTGATCATAGACGGATGCGTGAGAAACTGTAACATTTACTCAAAGTTAAATTTAGATCATTTCTTTGATCTTTTCCAGTCGGGAGCCAAAAATATCTGAAAGATCGAGGAGGATCATTGGTCTTGGGGATATTTTGGCGGGTAGGAGTAGGAGAATCCGGACTTCTGCAACAGCTATTTAAGTTTAACTTCTAAAGAAGATTTTTATACCACTAGAATCAGCTCGTCGAGGGAAACAAGTTGGTGTGCTCAGTTTTTCGGCAGTCACACGTATGACGATTCTACGCCATTTTCGAGATACCAAATAAAAATTCTAGAAGAAAATCATCAGAATCCTAGGGTAATAGGCTATTTCAATCCATAAATCCCTAAAATTGCCATTTTTTTGGGAATTTTTTAAACTGGCCACCGATATCTCATCATGCTGAACACGGCTACATTTATAGATGCTCAAAACAATAGTTGGAAGTATGACTGTCTCTGCACCTGTTGCCGATAATGGTAGAGTAGAGGTCAGGTCATCGGGTACGGGGGTGTTTTGGGTAGCAGGGGCAGAAAAAGTGGAACTTCCTCGGAAGTTATTTATACCGCTGGAATCAGCTCTTTGAGGTGAGCACGGAGATGCTGTCAGTTTCCTAAAAGTGATGTAGCCACATCTACCAATCGGTCGCACTGTGTTTTCATTCAAAATTCGGGGAATTTCTGTTCGTTTTTTCTCTCCTGCTCTTTTATTCCTTCTCTTTTAAAGAAGCGGACCACCCGGGCGTAAATATTTTCAGGCACTTTTTTTATCAGCTCTAGTCTCTAGTTTATTTATTGCCACTTTTCTCACGTGCAGGTAGGGAAATTTGTTTTGTCCTTGCGCTTTTTTCAATCACAGCATCATCTTATGCTTCTAATTTGCTGGGTTTTGAACCTTTGATTCTCTTTAAATTTGTCTGAATCCCTGACTCAGGCACCCTGCGGGGATTTTCCGTACAAAGACCGTTCTCCACCCCCAAAAATCCCGGCATCAAAACACGGAAATGTCCGTCTACCCGGAGATTATGATCCATTTTTCATCCCAACTTCATTCAAAGACCAAAATACCGTAATCACCCCGCTCGACGTCACAGGGGATCTCCCCCTGCACCCGGCATCATTATTTCGCCCTCTTCAAACAGCTCTCCTCCCCCAGTTTTTCCCCACTGCCAACTGGTATAAATTCTGCTGGTAGCAAGAGTTGTTTACAACTCTTCTACACATTTTTTGTGGTCAAAATGATGAACCCTCGTGCATAATTTGCATTTCATAGAAATCTCGCCTCAAAATTCAGTTTAGATATGCCCACGGTAGCCATCCATGTGCTCTCATTGGCGCTGTGCCTCTCGTCAGGATTTCAACAAGGATACATTGCTTCTGTATTAAATCAACCGTATAAGGAAATCGAGAATTATATGAATGAATCGACAATTAATACAGCGGGACATCCGATGAGTGGAGCGACTATTGTGAGTGTTTTTAGGGCCATTTTTGGGTTCTGGAATGAACAATTCATGAATTTTCCCGGGTTTTTGGAAGTATTTTTAAGGAAACTTGCTTTACAGAAAAACTGGGAAAATGCCGAAAAATCCCTAGAAAATCAAGAAAAATCAGCGAGAATGTGGAAAAATTTCCTATGTACCCGGAAAATTCCCCAAATAAGCTGAAGAGTTTTCTGGTACCTGAGAAAAACCCTTTGAATTACCCAAAAGTCCGATCCTGCAATTCTGGACAATTCTAGTGCTAATTTTAGAGCTCCCACACCTGGCTGCGCCCCCACCAAGTTCCTGTGCTTCTGAAGGAGCACTAACAATAAAATTTTGGGTTTTTTTGCCCATTTTGAAGGGGAATACAGTAATTTACATCAATTTTTAAAGCAAAACATTTCATAGTTGCCTTAAATTATCCGCCAGTCCAGAAATATTGTCAAAAAACCTTTGGCAAGGCTCAGAATTGAACCCGCGACTTTTGGGCCGCAATTCGCCCTTTTTCTGGCATAATTCCAGCCCATTTCAGAATCTTCTGCTCTCCCTTCTCAATGTCACATTTCCAATTGCCACAATTTTTGGGCAATTTGCTGCTGCGGTGATGGTCGCTAAGTTGGGTCGCAAGTGGACCGCCATTATTTCCTGCCTTCTTTACATCCCCGGTACTTTGTTGTCCGCGGCAGCTAAATGGATCCCCAATGCCTGGTGGTTATTGTACGTTGGAAGGATAATCTGGTACGCATTAATTTCTACTGAGAAGTCTCAATTTCTAGGGCATTTGGTAATGGAATTGCCAGTGTAAATGCCACCGTGTGGATTGTTGAATGCGCCCCACCAGCAATTCGTGGTAGGATGGCTGCAATGCAGGAAATGTTCATGTCTATTGGTCAGTTTTTTCTTAAATTTTTAACCCAAGTGGCACAAATTACTGGTAGAATCGTAAGCGAGAGGGAATTTTTAACCCAGGTGGCACAAATTACTGGTAGAATCGTAAGCGAGAGGGAAAGTTGCGAGTTCGATTCTCCGGCTTGTCCACAGGATTTTTGCCAATATTTTTGGACTGACGCATAATCCACGGCAATTAAGTGATGATTTTCTTTAAAAATTGGTGCAAACTACCGTAATCCCTTTAAAATACTCGATACAATTTTAAATTTTCCTGTGGGCGCGTCACCACCAAAAATTTAGCACGCCCGTAGCCTCGTGGTAGCATTTTTATGATCATTTCCCGGTTTTACCACGGTTTTTTTCGAGTATTTTTACTGTTTTTACCGATATTTCCGACCTACGCCCGATTTCCCCACTATTTTTCCTGTAAAAATGCTAAAAATTTCCAGGCTCCCTAGTGACCCAAGGCCTCGGTGTGCCCTTTTCTACCGCCAGTCTCTGGGAGCTCATGTTCATTCCGAACGCCTTAATCGCTGCAGTCAATATTGTTCTCTTCTATTTTGTCTATGAGTCACCACAATTTCTAATCGAAAAGAAAAAAGACTACGAAGGGGCCAAGAAAGCCTTGGCGGCTTACCATGGCGTGGATCCTGATGACCAAAGCTTAGAAGAAGAGCTCCGGATCTGTGAACAAGCCGTCCAAAAGAAGCTGGAAGCCCAGAAATTAAAACAGATGACCAGTCAAGAGCCGTCGGGTCCCACAGCGACGGCAATAATGTTCATGCCTTGGAAAGCTAACGATGATCAGTCCAAGATTATCCGCCAAAACGCTTGGGTCGGATTGATGGTTAAAGTGGCCTACGTTTTCACAGGAGCTCGTTGTCTCCGTGCCTACAGCTCCTTCGTCCTTTTTGAGCTGGGCGGCTGGACCATGAAACAAGCCAACTTGGGCAGCTTGATCATTGGAATTCTAAGGATCCCAGTCACTTTGATTCCAATAATGTTTGTGGATAAATTGGGCCGTCGACCTCTTCTTTTGGTTTCTACGCTCCTCTCCGTGATTTCCCTGGTTTTAATGGAAATAGCCATAGATATTGGATCCAGTTGGAAAATTGCTACGATGATTGGTCTTACTGTACTTCTTTTAATTAATGCAGCGGGTCTTGGAGCGATTTCGAGGTTTTATTGTGCTGAGGTTAGTTTTTTTAGCCCAGTTTACGGCTAAAAAGCCACAGGAAGACAGCGAAAGAGTGGAAAAGAGCCTAAATTCGATAGCCAAAGTTAGACAACGAAAAGAGCCACAATTAGACAAGTGAATCGGTCACAGGTAGACAGCTAAAGAACCACAGCTACACAGCGACCCCCTTTTCGCCCTCAAAAAATCGCCAATTTTCAGGTGGTTCCCCGTAGTATTCTCCTCCAATCCGTGTCAATTTTAACCGCCCTAGAAGCTGGTTCAAAAATCAGTGTAGAATTTGCCTGGTATCCGATCGCCAATGTGGTAAGGAGCCATAGTTACTCAACTAAATATCAAAAATTTAGATTCACGGCCAAGCCATGCTCCTCTTTTCCGTTCCCACAGCTCTTTTCCTCGTTTTAATGTGGTTCTACTGCCCAGAGACGAGTAAAAAGAGCGTAAACCAAGTGCTCAATGAAACAGCGGAGAAAAGAAACCTCGACGTCAAATTTTAATCCCCCATTCTGGTCAAAAATGCTTCAAAATAGTGCCAAATATTGGGCCCTACGGGTTTGTGTAGCAATGAATTGTTTAATATTTTTTAATCAGACGAATTTTGGCCTCGAGTTGATCTGTGACCAGTAAACAGAGACGAGTTATATCTGGGAAACGCGCCCACAACGTAATAAAATGGTCGCTGGGTGTACTCATACCGGGAGGAAGTAATCCTGGAGTCTGTCGCTGATATTTAGAGGGGATAAGGGGGGAACGCTTTCTGGAAAAAAAACGAGGGAATTACGAGGAAATCCAAGCAAATCGTATCATTTATGAGCCGGTGGAGAAACTCGAACAATTGATGAAAAACTTACTGGGAATTGCGATTCCCGTCAAGATCTATTTTTTTTTGTGTACAGAAGATAATTTCAAGTTTAGGCAACAAAGGGTTAAACTAGCTGCGAACATGATTTTTGGAACTGGAAGACGATTTGACGCTAAAAATAGGCAACAAAGAAGGTAAACCGGCCATAAATATGATATCCACGTCCAGACTACACAGATTTTTTGGCATACGACTCTCTGATAAAATTCTGTCCATATAAAGTCTTATCTTCTTTTGAACCAGTAAGAAAAGCCGGGAATAATTCAATAAAATGATGTTTGTTTCCTTCATAAGTTGACCGAGTGTCCCAGAATTTTATTCTATCAAAAATAAGTTCAAAACATTGCATAGAAAGCGGAAATGATAGTAGCTACTGAGAAAATAGACGAGAATCCAGCAGAATTACACAAATCCGTGTCACAACAGCAGATATGCACCTTGTTTCGGGTTTTGCAGGTGCTGTTACTAATTCCGGAGCAAACTTCCTTATCATTATCACATCCGTAATAGACGCCAAAGTCGCCAGTTTGTCTGAAATTCGACCATTAGCCCGGTAACTTTTCCAATTTACTTGTAGCAGGTAGTAATGGCATTTTCGTTATAGCCGTTACACTGCTTGCCATCGCTATATAACGGCTTGTAGTTTCGATCAAAGGATTCTAAAATGGTAACGGCTCTAGAACTTATTATAAAATTGAATTTACTTGTTGAATAACAAGAACGAACCCAGGAGGAACCATAATAAATGCAGGAGAAGAATATTAGCAGAGAAAGGGCTCTCATGGTCTGAAGACAGCTGTAATGTAGGAGCTGCCTGGCTGAATTTTATAGAAATTGATAACTTTATCAATGGCCAACAAACAACGCAATGATTCATAGGTGTCAAATGGCAGTCAAAAGGTATTGTCGATAGCTGGTAAACCGGAATATTACAGGGGTACTAGTATTTTGGAAGCATGCCTAATTTTTTGAGCGCTTGTCTCATTTTCTAGGTGCTGCCTCCAATTTTTGGGTTCATCTTCCAATTTTTGGTTCAAATGTTCAAGTTTTGGGCGTATCTCCCATTTTGTTGGGTTCATCATCCATTTTTTGAGTGAATCTCCCATTTTCTGGGTCCATCTCCCCTTTTTCAGGCGCATTATTCAATTTTTTGGGAGCACCTTCTAATTTTCTAGGCGAATCTTCTGTATTTTTGGGGGCATCACCCATTTTTTTGACGCGTTTCCCATTTTTCAGCGAATCTCCCATTTTTGGGCGCATCTCTCAAGCAACAGTGTGATTCATCTGTTCTTCCTCCTCTAGCAGCTGTCGTTATTTCACGTCACAGTCCCCTGGTTTTCAGTCTCCACTGATAAAAAATTGTATAGTTTTATCAGGATCTAGCCTAAAAAAGGGTCTCTAGGTTGATCGGAGCTGATGATAAGTTATGTGTTGGTCTTATTGGCGCCTTATCAGGATCCGGCAGGTGACTGGCAAAGTTTGTCTTGTTGGACTGCAATGAAACTCCTTCAACTTCTGCTCCTAGCTCTGAATTATTCCGCAGTTCACGCGGTAATTTGTTACTATGCCAGTAAGCGGCTATTTTTGACAGTAAAGGCTAATTTTAGGCTCATCTGATACGAATTACAAGCCAACTGCTTCGAATGTTGTAAATTGTGTAAATGCTACGCAGTGCTATAAGTAAGTTACTGCACAAAAAGCGCTAAAAATGGCCAGATTGATACGCTAAAAGTTGGTGATTTGAGTTCCCTGTGTTTTCCTGGGCCTTCAGGGGTCCAAATATTTTTTGTTTATGTTTCTGCCACTAATTTTAATGCCAAAAATATTCTTTAGACGTACAGTTTACACGGATTATTACCCGAATATGTCAGGAGAAGCTCATCCCAATACAGAAAATCCTATTGCATCGAGTAAAGGAGTCTATTATGGTTGCTACAATGCAACAACAGGTCGCAGTGTTTATGCCGGATCTGAATGTTACGTAAGAAGTGTCGAATTATCATTTATTGCCAATATTTCTAGGGAATTGACAATGGACAATGTAAAAGCACAAAAAAAGATAGCGAGCATGGAATTGGAAAGACGAAGACCTGCTGCTGTGGCACTGATTATTGCAATTCTGTCGGATATTTGTCTATTTTCCCTGTTGCAATTTCTATGCTCTATACGATGTTTTAATTTTTGCTGTAAATAAAAATTTGTGACAAAAACTGGGAAATTGGAAATTGCGCCGAAAAATGTCTCCATTTTCCAGTTTTTTAGCTTCGTTTTGTCCAAATTACTGAATGGATTCGATAAAATACACTAAATTCTAAGGAAATGAACTTTATTTAATATTTCGAGCCCATAAGGCATTCAAAACCTATTTAAAGTAACATTTTAACAGCCGTAAAAAGCGTAGCCATTGTGAGAAAAGACGAAGTCCTTGATGAATTGCACAAGTCAGTTTTGCAACAGCAAGTTTTCACTCCATTATTACTCTGGCAACTATTATACTGAAACCGGAGATTAAAAAAACTATAATTTAACAATTATTACCGAACAATCGTTAACAGTAGGATCACCATAGCCCGCGTATCGATGGCCGATGCAACCATAATAAACACCCTTTTTCAAATTTGAATAGTTAGAAGAGACGATTACTCTGCAAAATAAACAACGTTTTATAAAATAAAATGAAAACTACTTGTAGCAACCCTTGTCGTCATCACAATTTAATGCATCTATGAAAAGAGGACGATAATTAGGATCAGTTGAACCTGAAAAGTCGACAAATATTGAAACTATTATGGATTTTATACCGGTATGATAGCAGTATAATCCAATGACAGGGGAGATATTGAGGAAGACAGCGAACAATAAAAGGAGCACCTTCATATTGTCACAAAATGGCTGTTTTACAGGGGTGGAGACACTGTTCAGCTCAGTGAGCTGAGCTCTGATAATGGGGGTCTTATAAGGAAAGGTGATAAATTGAGCCAGTAATAGGATTATCTGTACGGGTGGGTAACTATTAGTACCCGGCGCCCGGGTACTAATGGTTCCGTCTGGGTACTAATGGTTCCACCTGGGTACTAATGGTTCCGCTTGACCTTTGTAAGGCTATCCTTGAGCTGTTGAACAGAAAATATTGACAAAATATCGTTGAAGAAGGCAGAGATTTCCGGGATGCATTTGAAGGTTTGATTTTGTACAGTGGTTAGTATGACCGGTATCAACAATACAGGGATGAGCCTTTTTTCGGAGAAGAAATTGGTGAAATGACAGCTGGAAAAGGAATTGCCGGAATGTTTTCCTTCCCTGCTTATCCGAATTTTTAAAAATTTACTTAGAAATTTACTTAGAAAAACAATTTACTTAGAAATTTCTCAGATATAAAATAAGGCCCTTAGCAGTGATTTGTGATATACAATTAATCCCATCTCGTGATTTGATTGCACAAAAGCCTCATCGATTCCTGGTATTTTTCCTTTGGAATACTCTTCGGGGATATTCGAAAAATTGCAAGAGCCTGTGCCTTGTCTCAGTGCTCGATTCAACTGGGACTTCAGTTTTGCGAAGCTTCCGAATTTACTTCCGGCGTCGATTTTCTCATCGTTTGTTAAATCAGAATTTTCTAGAATTTTGTCAATTCTGTCCATATAGACCGTCTTCGCTGTACTCAGCTTTGGTTTGGATCGAAGACTTTGGAAAGTCTCATAATGCGAACGTTTCGCATATTCACTTGCATAATCAATTCCAGAGCAAGAATGATCCAGTGATTGCGGATCTTCCAAGAATCGAGAATTATCCTTAGAAACCTAACAACAGATAGAATGAGACAACTAAATGGGTTACCGTGATACACGTGAATTTGGGAGCATCTTTGTCAAGATTTTTACACGCTACACAACAATAACTCATTAAATTCTTATCGGCCAAGGCTTTTTTAAATTGGAAAACATAGCATTTGTCATACAATGGAGGAATTCTGGAGATTTCTATTAAATGTACATGAATGTAAAAGAACTGGGAAAACAAAGCTCAGAAAACGTTAAAAACGAAAAATATAGACCCACTGTACAAAATCAAACTTTCAAATGCATCCCGGAAATCTCTGCCTTCTTCAACGATATTTTGTCAATATTTTCTGTTCAACAGCTCAAGGATAGCCTTACAAAGGACAAGCGGAACCATTAGTACCCAGGCGGAACCATTAGTACCCAGGTGGAACCATTAGTACCCAGGTGGAACCATTAGTACCCAGACGGAACCATTAGTACCCGGCGGCCGGGTACTAATAGTTACCCACCCATCTGTACTTTGGTCGGGTTCCAAACTTTAGACAGATTTTTGAAACGGGAAAATATTGGAGACACGCCCAAAAATGGGAGACGTGCTCAAAAATAGGAGATGCACCTAAAAAATGAGAGATGCACCCAAAAAAAGGAGGATTGGTCCAAAAATGGGTGTAGCACCCAAAATTGGGAGACGCGCCCCCAAAATTGGATAAAGATATAAAAATAGAACTGCTCCCAAAAATGGGACATGGTCTCGAAATTGGAGATGAAAAAAAATGGGGAGGAGAAGAAATGGTACATGAATCCAAATTTCCCGCCAAAAAAGATACCCCAATACAATTTTATGTAATTTTTATTCATACAAATCCCAAAAATCACATCAGAATAACATTTTGGCTGCGATAATGACCGCCACAGTGAAGAAGGAGGCGATTCCGGCAGAATTGCATAGATCGCTGTCACAGCAGCACGTCTGCACATTTCCAGCGGTCCAGCAAGTGTTGGTTCGATCCTAAAATGATAAAAATATCACAATTTTAACAAAACAAGCGTTACCTTGCAAGAAACTTTAGCACCACCATAGTAGGGTACTGGATTGGAACATCCGAGATAAATTCCTTTTGAGAGCGTGGCACCGCTATCGATTGAGCCGTTGGAGGAAAGAACTGCTCTCAAAGAATTTTAATACAACTGGAATTAAGAAAATCGCACCTAAAACAGGCTTCACCATAATTGCAGTCTTGAACATACAGCGGCCGGTAACCTGGTCCAATCCCGCCTAATCGGGAGAAACCTGGAAACATTTGTACTCGCGAATTAATGTAAAATTTACCGGTATAATAGCATTGTAGCGTGGAAACACGACAACAACCGGCTAGAAAAATCAAAATTAACAATTTTATTTGAAAAAAAGTAATGCGGAGCTCAGATAGGAGACTTTATGAAGGAGGCTGATAAAATCCAACGCAACCAACAAAAACGGTTATCAGTATTTTTAGTCTGGTTCCAAAGTTGAAACAGATTACACGGGAAAAATGGGAAATGCGCTCGAAAATGGGGCAGCAGTCCAAAAACGTAGGGATTCCCCCAAAAAAATGGGAGATGCGCCAAAAAATATGAGGAGCTCCCCTAAAAATGGGGGATGCATCCAAAAATTGAGCGACGAGCCCAAAAAATGGTACACGGATCCAAATTTCCCGCCAAAAATGATAACCCAACACAATTTTATGTAATTTTTATTCATACAAATCCCAAAAATCGCATCAGAATAACATTTTAGTCGCGGTAATCACCGCCACAATGAAAAGGGAAGTCATCCCGGCAGAATTACATAAATCATCAGCACAACAGCAGGTATTCACTCCATCGGTGCTTTTACACTTTCCATTAGTGACGCCCTGTAAAAATCTTTGATTCAAATTCGGGAAGAATAGATTTTACCGCGCAGACGCCGTCATAATCACAGCCATAATAGACGCCTTTGACCTTGCCGTCTTTGGTTTTGGAGACTGTTTGCCTGAAAAAAGGGCACATTTTTGTGGGATTATGACCGATATGCGTAAAATTTCAATAACTGGGTGCTTCACTTACTGTAACTCGGAATTTTAGCCATTTTTGAGCAATTTCTCGCATATTTTTATTGAAAACTTGGTAAAAACTTCGTAGACTACAGAAATACCCAGAAAAATCTTGTGAACCGCCGGGGAATTGAACTGGTGGCTTCTTTTGGGCGTGCACGTCATATTATAGTCGAAAATTATTTCAAATTGGCTATAAAAGGAGTGCAGACTGCGGATAACTGCAATTTGAATAGAATTTTGAGCATTTCGACCGCATTTTTTAATTCAGAGCATTTTCCGGGCGATTTTGCCTAATTCCACAAGAATTTTTGGTTCTAATTGTACAGAAAGTCCGCTGAAAACTTACTTGAAGCACTGTGTAGCATTTTGTGGCGTATTTTGGACCGTTGAGCAGGTGTAAGCTGTCTCAAAAAGTGGCTTATAGCTGGTATCCAAAGATCCTAAAATTACTCTAATCCTGCACAAAAAAAGTAGGAATTTTTACCAGTTATATAACATCTTAAGGGCCACAAATTGGCAGCTGAAATAAAGCCGAAGAGGGAGAGGGTGATTAAAGCGAGAAGAAGCTTCATATTGTAGGATTTTTACCAGGAATTTGAGTAATTTGGGGGCACTGCAGGCTGATGGAGAACAGCCCTGGTTCCTTATAAAGACGACCGAGGGTAAAGTTCTAAAAAAGCAAACAGATTAGCCATGAATCAGCTCGAAAAGAGGTTTCAAGGGAGGGGCATACCTCGGAATTTCAATAATTTCCCTTCAGAACCCAATTTTCCTTAAAATTTGATAAATTACGGGATTTTTGAGCCGTCTAATTGCAATTTCGGCCAATTTCGGGCGTTTTCCTCCATTTCTAGGCATTTTTCGCCCTTTCTTTGATCTTGATAAGACTCCAGAATATCAGACGGTCCGATTTATCGCCGATGACCTGGCAGTAAAAAATATTTCGAAATGACGTGATTTTTACAGAATTTTTGCAGATGAATCATATCTATTTACTTCTTTTTTCTCCTCAACTCTTCTAGTCTCTAGCCTTATGAGGAAATCAAACAAACTTCAACTGTGACCTCGGTAAATGGCAGGTGATTCCTGGTGTCAATAGGGGTTTTGGAATGAAAAGCTGCGAATTTGTGCCAGAAATAGAGGCAAAACCCCTTGGAGAAGCAAGAGAATCGAATTCATAACTTTTGCCGCGAAGAATCCTGTAGGAAGGTCGCAGGTATACCAGAAAATATACGATTTTTTGATGTAAGGTTTACAAATCACAACAGATAATATTCAGCCACAGAAGAGCATCGCTTTACCCAATTTTTCCTCTAAACGGATTCCTGGACCTGTGTGCATCCGAGTTCATTTATTTCATGATGTTATCCAGCAGGATGACCATTTTCCGGGCTATCTTGGAGCCCAAAGAATCAACACCAAAATTCCCTACAGCCTGATCTTATTATAGTTCCTTGTAGACTTCTGATATCTCCAAAAATCCACCAATATTCCTCAAGGAACTGGGAAATCGGCCAAATTTCGGCACAATCCTCAATTTTTGCATTGTCAGCCTCCATTTTTTCATGTTTTCAATGGTTTTGGATCCTCCGTGTTCCAGATTTCTCGGTAAATTATTATTTAATGGCTTATCATTTCACAATCCCCTACAACAGGAGAAAATGGCTGTTTCCACCTTGTAAATCTTTCAATAGATCTTCTCTCCCTTTATTTCTTGTTTGTGAAGAAAAGAAATGGCTGGGAAAGTCGACTATAGCAATTTTCCCAGGGAAACGATAAAAATTTCAAATAAAAAATGAATGTCCCCAAAACGGGTATGAAATCCGCCAGGTGGCAGTCATATTCCAAATTGGCACTTTGTTTAGTCATAGATCCACTCGAGTCTGAGTCAACAATTTCAAAATCCGTGTCCTTTTTAGTCTCGCGGAGCCACAGTTAGACCGTTGATCAGAAATCAGCTGCTAGACGGTGATCAGAGACCATTTCTCGCTTCTTGTCCCCCCGGTTAATTAGTATTCCCCCCTCTGCTTGAAAAACGTGGAGAGAACAGTCTAAAAACAATAATATTATCAGACGATTTCAGAACCGGCGGAAAAAATGGAAATAAGCTGCCAGCCGATAAACAACCCCTGATTCATACAGTTGGGAAATCGTCATATCGAATGGGAAAAACAGTTTCCAGCCGTGATAAACAGAAATAGGAGCTGGTGAGCCTTCGACAGAGAGAGAAAGCGGGAAAAAAACAAGTGAAAGAACTATTGAACCGTTTAAAAATTCCTGAAAATCAGGGAAAATGAGCCTGGAAACTAAACTAATCCATTCCCTCTTCTGATTATAAACTCCGTGTCCTCCCCAATCCCAAGCTACCAGCCTGTTTTATGGCTTAAAATATTCAGCACAAAATTTTCTATAATCCCAACTATTCCAATCTTTAAAAAATCTTCTGCTCGCTTTAAATGGTCGAAAGTTCCCGGCAAAGTAGACAAAATTATGAAAATCTGACTGTTGGCGTTCCAAATCGGGTTTTTGCTTAAAAATCTGTTATAACAGAGAACAGCTGAACGTTTTTCGAGATAAAAACGATTGTGAAAAAGGATCTCAGCTTAAAAAATATTTGGTACAGTACGCAAAAATTCGTTTTAGGACCAAAAATCCCTGAGAATTGAAGAGCCCGGCTCTTTTTTAGGGTAAAACAGGGCCAAACCCATCCACAACCCTAAAAACTCATATTTTTCCCGATTGTCACTGAAAATTTGTACTTTTCTGATTTATTACCCACAATAAAATTGGTTCAGGTGGTCCAAAACAGCTGTATCTTATCACCCGGTAGTTTGTTCACGGTCTATTTTTCCCGCATTCTCTCCTGGCAGCCTCTCTTTTATGTAAATAAACAAACCACTAGAAAGATATGCTTCAGGACCCCCTCTGTTATTTTTTGTTCTGTGTATTTAACGGTGTAATAAAGACGGCAAAGAACGACGGCCTCCCGCCGGTTGTTTACGAAATAAGAGAAAGCCAGAAGTAAACAACATTGCCCTCGAGAGAACAACAACAACACTTCCGCTCTATTGCTCTCACCCTTCCCGCTTTTGGGTTGGGAGAGGAAAACAACAGTTTAGTCAGACGGGGAGCAAAAGATCAACAGGAGAGGAAAGAGCGGGAATAAATAGAGGAGAGGAAAACAGCCACAGTTACTCAGCTTTGTTTTTGAGAGAATTTGATATTTTTAAGGGAAAAAGGTCGAAAGAACGGGAAAAGGTCGTTTTATTACAAAATATCGTCGTGGAACTTAGAATCCCTGGAAAAATGATCAACTGGCATCATCAGGTGCCGGTGCAGGAAAAATGACCAAAAATTTGGCAAGAAAAATGACCAAAAATTGGTCCCCCGTCGATTTTTCTGTGAAGTTTGACCTTTTTCCAAACAAAAAGATCAGGTGAACTGGTGCTGAACTCGCCTCCCCGGAGAAAGTGGGTCAACTAGTGGAAAAGACTGAAAAACAAATAGAAAAAAAGCAATCGGAACCCAGAAACCTGCAAAGATCTGGTCAAAAAGGTGTTTGGAAGGAAAAATGGTCATTTTTTCAATTTCCGCTGCTTTCCAATGGGAGAAGACGATTTTACCCGGATTTCCGGTCCATTTTTAGCAAAATTCCTTGAATTTACCCTCTTCTGGCTTTCTCTCCCCTATATCCATAAAAATCTGCCTGTTTTTCTGTGATAATTGGCTGTTTTCCTGTCCTTTTTCCCAGAAATCCAGCACTTACCCACCTAATTAGGCTGTCTGGAGTACAAGATCATTGTCCACCTTCCCTTGGGGGTGGATTGCCCTTTTCCCAAGTTATTCTAGTCGTTTCCAGAGCCCATAAGTAACGTATAATCGTTGTTATTGAGGAAAAAGTGCCGGCCTCTCTCTGTGTACACGTGAAACTGCGGCATAAACATCCACGGGTGTTTCGAAAACTACGAGGTAAAGTTGTCAACAACAAGGCTCCGCCCCCAAAAATGTCGCTGGTATATAAGCGGCAGCCGACCGAGCTGTCAACAAACCACACACACAACGACGACACACACGATGCGCACGTTTGTTCTTCTCTGCTCGGTTATTGCTCTGGCTGCTGCCTTCAATTGTTACTCGATGAGCACTACTGGCAGTGATGCTCCCGGCAGTGGAACTAAGACTCTCGCCTGCAGCTCTCATTGCTACAAGTAAGATTTTCTATCTAATTTTAATTTAAAAGGATCCTTTTTCATAGAAATCCAGCAATTTTAATGCCGAAAGCCCTAAAATTACTGTAAATTGCCCAGTTTTCACAAATTTTTGGTTATTTTATCGCTGTACAGTCATTTTTGAGCATCTAAAACTAATTTTCCAGAATTTTTGGGAAGAATATTTATCCGGGAATGAAAATATTCAATTTCTGAAGCCTGTGCTGATCTAGAAATCAAAAATTTGGGTTTTAGCCACAATTAGACCGCCTAAACAAGAATATGAGCATTTGGCCTTCTAATTGTGGCTCCTAGTTCCAATTCTGCTGTTCTAAAGCTCGAAAAAAGCATAGAAATTCAGATTTTATCCCAAGTTAAAATTCTTGGTCTTAATACGAGAAAATTTAATATTTTTCTTTCAGGACCACTGCTCAGAGTGGAAATCAGACTGGCTTGAAGGTTTACGGCTGCGATGATGGCCTCACCCACTTCTGCGACGTAAGTTTTTAAATTTGCCTATTTTCTCGAATTTTTCCCGACAAAAAGCTAATTTCTCCTTTTACAGGGAGTCGCCGATGGCAGCTGCAAGGTGAACACCATCCTAGGTGTTCAGACGAATGTCTGCTGCTGTGGCAGTGATCTCTGCAACTCGGTTGGAGTTGCACAGCCTTTGGCCCTGCTCACTCTTCTCTTCGCCTTCTTCCTCTATTAAATTCGCCCGTGCCTGCCAGAAAATCGACCTCTTCTCTGTAAATACGAAATATTCCACTTAAAACTTTAATTATTTGTGTACTCTTTAAGAGATTTCCTTTAATAAATTCTACGGGACAGCTTTTTTTGACTGTTTTTTGAGGGAGAAAGTCTGCGCACCCTTGTTGTGGTGCTCTATTGATCTTTGAAATAACAACCGGCCAGGGGGACAACAGGAATGCTACAAAGCTTTTGAAATGGTGAGAACATCGGCACCACAATCGCTGGCGACAATAACAAATCGACAGGGAAAAATAGGAGGGATTTCAATAGTTTTCCATAAAAATAACGTCATACCATAAAATCCTCAAGAAAGTGCATTTTGACCCTAAATAGAGTGGTTTTCAATAGAAACACCTAAAAAATAGCTCCAGACCACAAAATCTTTTAAAAATAAATTTTATATTGAAAAATATGCAAAAAAACAGCCGATATTCAAAAAATTGCTGTCTTCAAACAACAAAATCCTCGAAAAAGTACATTTTTACCCAAAAATAGACCGATTTTCAATAAAAACACCCAATAATAGCGATTATCAGCGGCAGGAAAGGCAAATAATGGGCTGAAGAGTTGCACAATTCAGTTCCACAACAGCATGTCTTCTCTTTTATGACGTTATCAGCAGATTTTGTTGTTTCACACTTGCCATTTTTAATTCCCTGAAAAAATCCGCCGATTTGGGTAATTTAAAGGGCTAACCTGACAATAAGTCCTGCCAGTATCGTCACAACCATAATATGTTAAATCCCCGCCATTATTAGTCAGCGTGTACTTGTAACATTGCCCCTGAAAATAAAGAAAATCGTCATTTTTAGGGAAGGTGCCCACCTGGCAGAGGACAACACCTTGGTTCACTCCATTAACTGAAAATATTACTTTTTGAAGGAATTCTTCATATATTGAAGGCAATTTTGATACAAAAAAATAGCCCAGACAATTCTCTACAAGATTTTGCTGTTTTTGTAAGTTTTTCTGAAATTTTAAAGAAACTGCGAATTTTTTTAAAAATCCCGGTAAAACGGCCCTTACTCAAAATTCGAAAAAATGACAAAATCGGCACTTTAAGGCTACTACGCTGTGATTTTTCACGGTTTTCTCAAATTTTTTGAATCATTTAAAGGGTTCGAAATCTGTCGAATTCAATGCATAAACCGTTTTTTAATTGGAGCATAGATTCTTGGGGATTCTGATGCGCACAAATTTAAAAGAAAATTTGGCTAAAATCGGAAAAACTCGTTCGACACGCTCATTTTTATTTTTTTTAAAGAAAACTGACATCCTGTATGGCAATTTAATGCCAGGGAAACTCCCAAAACGACGGAAAGGCAGATGACGAAGCGCTGCATGATAGGCAAAGTGTCTGGGGGACAGCTCGACCCCTAAAAGCAGCCATTTGATAAGAAGACTTCCCGCTTTTGGCAAATAAACGAGTCCAAAATTGATGATTTCTGGCTTTTTTAGACAAATAAAAAGGCGCAGAACAGAATAATTTAATAGAAATTTGATACAGAAAGTAGTACAAGCAAAATTCCTAGAATCCTGAACTGGAAGGACGAAGAATTGCACAAATTTTCGCCACAACAGCAAGTTTTCCTCTTTATTCCACCGCCTCGATCGACTGTCTTGCATTTTCCATTGTCAATCCCCTAAAATTGGCATTTTTTATTAAAATTCCCTGTACGTAGCAATTGTGAATGGTATCGCATCCAAAATCCGTGGTATAATAGCCATTTCCCGAGTCAATTTGCCTGGAAATCGTTGATTTTCCTTAAAAATAAGGGAAATACAGTATTCAACCCCACGTTAAGTTAGCCGCTTACTTGTAGCATTGCGTAGTTCCTGGCCAACATTGCCCAGCAGCTCTAGGAATTCCGCCACCGGTTATTACTGAAAAATCCGGGTAATTCTAAGGAAAAGAAGCTTACAATCGGACCAGCACTCCTTTACAGCCAGTAAAGGGACGAGAAGAGCCGTGAAAAGAAGGAAAAGCCGCATTTTATGAAAGAAGACAGGGAATAGAACGCGATAGGAACCTCTTTTATGGCAAGAACCCTGTGATAAGTTCAAATAGTTTCTATTCTTGGTCAATATTGACCTAATTCAGGCTCAAGGCAGTCGAAAATCTTATGAGCAACCCGGGAAATTGAATACGTGACATTTGAAACGAAAATCCGAAGCGCTAACCATAATTTTCGTCATAACCGTTAAATTCAGCCAATTTTGCACCAATGAGGAATGTAAGAAGTGTGAGAAACACGACACGATATTTGGAACAGGTCAACCTTACTGCGCAAAAACCTATGATCTTTTACTACGCCCGCACCCATAAACTATCGGCAGCAAATCGCATCGACTTTCATCCAGTCCGGCTGTCTGACGCCAATTATTGGTTTACGTTGAGGTGACTCAATTTTCTGACCCTTCGGAAGAAGAGGTCGGAATAATTTTTGAAAGACTTTCCCATAGTGGAAAGTAATAAAAGAAAAAAATGAGGAAAATGGTTCCCTTTCTTGCCAATAATTGTATTTTTTTTAAATATTCTTCCCTTATTAATTTTACTGGTTCTCCTCATCTGAAGAGGGATCCTCTGGCACCGGAAAAGAATGGTTTACAGTCATTTCTGGGATGAATCAACCAAAGAACGGAATTTGGAAGTGAAGGAAACCTATATTTGCCTATTTTTATAGAAGGGAGGAAACTTACAGTGAAAGCATCTCGTATTCCATGTAATTGTAATTTTACTACTTCTAAGCGCTTTTAGATGTAGATGTAAAAATAAAAATGTAGATAAAATTTATATTCCTGTACAATCAAATGTGAAAATAAAAAGATAAGAAAAGTATACAATGTTTACAATGTCTCTTTTAACTTGTTTAAACATTCTTGAAGCATCTGAACTTGAGCTTTTTCATTCTTGATTTCCAATTGAACCAGTCCTTTGATATTTTCTCCAAAAGCAGCAACACGACGCTTCTTGAAATCCAAGAGTTCTCTTTTAGCAATGACGCTAAAGTCTTCAAATTTCTTACAAGCAGCTGCTTGATCGGCTTCACACTAAATTGAAACTATTTAAAGAAATTTAAAACACAAACCTTTTCGATATCCTTTCCTTTCAGACGGGCTCGATCCAAATTCTTATTGGCTGCTTCGAAATTAGCCAGACAGCGTAGACGGCGGTAGAAGAGATCTTTACAAGCTTGTGTGTCACGAGTATAATACGATAATGTGTCAGCCAGCTTCAACTCTTCATCATTGGCTGATTTCATCTCTACCTGAAAGAAATTCTATGATTTATAAAATAACAAACAAACCTTCTTCATTTTGTTGAATGTATCAGCAACGGCAGGATTCAAATACAACATGTTGTCCGTATTCGTACGAGACATGAAATCACATTGACCGTAGAGTTTCGAACAAATATCAACGGATCCTAAACGTAAATTACAAAAAGAACAAAAAATTGCTTACGTTTTCGAAGGCGGACGACTTTCTCTGCCCAATTTGCTGCTTCGCTAATATGCTCATGATATTCCACGATGTAGCTGCGTTGCAATTCGAATTGATAATCAGGATCCTTGCTACCATTGAGAACCAGTTGATCTGCAGATGAAGTAACTCGCTTCCAAAGTGATCCAACAACTTCCTTGGTATTCTTGCCACGAACAGTAAGCTGGAAATAAAAATTAAACAGCAAAAATATTATGCCTACTTCTTTTTCATATTGAAGAAAAAGTTTGAAATTGTTGTCCTGGCGAATAATCGGATGAGCAGCAAGGCGTTGAAGATAGACTTCATGCATAGAAACCGTCTTCTTGAACAGAGCCAAATATTCTCTAAACTTGAAAAGTTAGATAAAAAAGAAAACAAACTGTTCAAGGTCTTGCTTAGCTTTGGTGAATTCATCCTTAGTCATATTTGTTTCTTCTGCTGCCAACTTTATCAGCTTTGCTTGAGAAGCCTCGAAACTAGGCTTAGGTGGCGGAGGAGGGATCTACAAAATAAGGATTAGATCTTCAATGAAGTCTCCAACTATAAGAGCAGCATAGGCTTCATTTTCTTCTAAGCTTCCGTGCAACCATAAGAATTCTTCATGTTCCCGTACGACTGAGTAATCTTCTTTCCATTCTGCTAGCTTCGTTTGTGATCGAATTGTATACTTTACCTGAAAAACAAGGTACAATTAGATAAATTAAATATTGACAAACCTTTTCCCGCTCAGAGAGAGCATCCGATATTTCAACGAGGATCGATGACTCGCTATCCAGCGGTATTTCTTCTGTGCGATGCTGAAAACAATCACAATTAAATGGCAAATAATAAAAATTACTTACATTTCTCTGATCGAGAACAGGAGTTGTTGAGTGGCTTCGGCGGCGAGCATCAGCTGGTTTTTCTTCTGGAGCTACTGGCTTTTTTGCTGCTTCTGGAGCTGCCGGTTCGACCATTTTTGGTTCCGGCGGAGCTTCAGGGCTCAGTGGGTCCATATAAGCGATCATATTTGCCTAAGAACGAATATGTTAAAAAGGAAGAAAAGAAGAAACAATAGGGGAACGAGTAATAAATGAAGATATGAGCATAGAGAAGTAAATTTAAATTATTAACTACTAGCAGGAGAAGGAAGATAAAATTTTGCAGCAATTGCTAACAACCGGCAATTAAAAAAAAGAAGCAAACGGAAGAAATAAGAAAAATGACAAGAGATGATGATCATAATGTGCCGTTAGTCAACATCACCACCTTGTCATTTTCTACTTCGTCCGTAGCTCTAAAATCCGCAAATTTCATAGAAGAAGCTGGAACATCTAATGGCAATGCATTTTGCTAATATAATAAGTTTTTAAAGCATAGCAAAAAATGACAGAAGAAAAAGGAAAACCGATTATCCAAATTTGCAGCTATCAGATGTATTCTTCTCCTTTCATTATTCCAATCTTCGCCAACTTCTCTGAATATATTCTGCAGCCTGTAAACATAAAGAAGTATTGAGAAAATAGCAAGGTAATGAGAAAATAATAACTTCTAAAGTGCAATATGGGCAGCAAACTAATTTACAAACTGTGAATGATCTTTAGAATGAATAGCGGCTCTTTCCGGTAGGAAAGCTTAGTTTTTACAATGTTTTGCAAGCATATTAAACGAAGGAACGTAGAAAAATGACAAGAGAAGCGATGAAAGCAATGTGCCGTTGCTCACATCGCCACCTTGACATATTTCCGTTTCTTCGCTACACTAATATTCGTAAATTTCTAGGAGTAAAGTTTAGAAGCTGTAAAAATAAAGAAGCATAGCGAAAATAACAAACTACAGAAAAAAATATTGGTTTTTCAGGCGCAAAGTAAGAAGATTAATGCCTTTCGGTGCCGCTACTGAGCAATCACCTTCTTACTTCAAAAAATTTTCGCGAAAAAAAGCTACAGCTACAATAATGTGCAGCTAAAAATGTGAAGGCGCAGTAGAATATAACAGCAACGCGCCGTTACTTATCATCTTTATATTGCGATGTTTCTACTTCATTCCTCGTTGTAAACATAGATTTTAATCTGTAAAAAATATTAGAAGCAATAGAGAAGAGAAATAAAGAGCATAAAAAGAAAATAGAAGGTAAAAATAAGCGCTGAGCAAAAAGAAACCAAACTATTAGAACTTTCCGCGTTGCAAACAAACGTTCACTCTATGAAACGCGGATAGAAAAGGCAAAAGCTTCTGCTGCCTCCAATGCTCAAAAAAAATAGCAAGGTGAGTAAACTCTGCAAAATCAAAACATGAAGAAAAATTAAGGAAAATAGCTAGCAAGCAATAAATTTCCGAAGCGCAAAAGTAAGAAGACTTCAGTCTTTCGGTGCCGCTACTCGACATCCGCCATCTTACTTTTAACAAAAGGCAACGCATACAATAAACAAAAACATCTAATAGCAGCGCAGTCTAGGTTCTAAAGTGTTTTAAAGCATAGCAAACAAAGGAAAGAAGAAAAATGACAAGAAGAACGATGATCTACTCAACATCGTCAACTTGCTATTTTCCGCTTCCAGTGCTTCTGTTTTCACGTGACATTGATTCTAAGTAATAAGAAAATCGGATATCAATAAGAAAAAATGAATTTTTGAGGCGCAGGGTAAGAAGACTTCAGTCTTTCGGTGCCGCTACTCGACGTCCATCATCTTACTCCTAATTTCTCCAAAAAATAACGCAAAACCAAGCTGAGGCGTCTAATAACAGCACGTTTGAAGATCTATAGCATTTTAGAAGCCAATAGAAAGAGAAGCATGAAAAGACAGACAATTATCCTAGTGAGCTGATGTCGCATATCGTTATCTTCACATTTTCCAACTCCATAGCTCTTCTAATGTTCTCATATTCCTCTGAATAAATCCGGAAAGTAATAATAAAGAGAAAAAATTGAGAAACTAGCAATACAACAATGTACAAGCTGTGAGCTGCAAAAGATGGCCATTTTTTTTGTTAGCAAATTTGGATCGTAAGAATATTTTCCAAACATGGGAAACAAAGAAAAGAAGAAAGACATCAAGAAGAACGATGAGCGTAGTGTGCCGCTACTCAACATCGTCAACTGACATCTTCTTCTTCCTTTGTTGCAAAAGGACAACGCTGCTGGTTAATTTTCACATGAAATAGATTCTAAAATAAGAAAATTGCATGCCAACTAGCAATACAACGGTAAAAAAATAAATTTCAAAGGAGCAATACGACTTTCAAACTAATCTACAAGCTGTGAGCTGCAAAAGATGGCCATTTTTTTGCTAGCAAATTTGGGTCGAAAGAATATTTTTTAGGCATAAGAATCAAGCGAAAGAAGGAAAAATGACAAGAAGAACGATGATTGTAGTGTGCCGCTACGCAACATCGTCAACTTGCCATCTTCCATTTCCTTTTTTTTGCAATTTTCAAGCGAAATAGAGTCGAAAAAAATAAGAAAGTTGCAAAGCAGCATGAGTAAATGAATTTCTGAGGTACAAAAGTAAGACGACTTTCGTCTTTCGGTGCCGCTACTCGACGTCCATCATCTTACTTCAAAGTTTTTAAAAAATGAAAAATAAAAAATGACAGCGGAAATAAAAAAAATAAAAAATGACGGCGGAGAGAAATGAACCGACGCGCGGTTACGTTGGCACTGGATTCAAAGGACTGTTTGACGATGGAGCGCACTTTCATTGGCACGCAAAAAATTTTTTGAATTTGTTCTCGTTTTTCTTCATTTTTTCAACAAATTGCTCAAGTTTTTTGCCATATTAGGGGTAGAAAAATTAGAAGAAGAAGATGCAATGCAGTAGAGAGCAAGGGAACACACCATTGTTCCAGAAAATCTTCGAATTTGTAATTTTTCATGACAAAATTAGAATTCAACCATAATTTTAGCAGAAAATAAAGAATAAAACGATAAATAACCAAAAATCATAAGAAAAACGACTAGAAAAGAGTTTTCTATGAGAAAAATTATTGATGCAAAAAAGTCTATGGAAATTACGAAAAAAAAACTAGAAATAATAGCAGAATCAACACAAAAAAATGCAAAACGCCAATGGGCCGACATTTCTGCCATCCAGGCCCGAAACCATTCATCTAATACTTCGTAAATCAGGGCGGCACCCCCGAACTACAAAGGTTCAATGAACGATTTATTGTCCCTCATCACTTTTACTGGCCTGCGTTCCCTCACTGCCCCTATATATCGCCGGTAAACCGGGGAGGACTCTTAGAAGTGAGACGTAATAACAGGTTTTCATTATGAATCGGGATAAAGCGGAAGAAATTCAAAGTATTATATAGCTACTGGGAGGTCTGCGGCCGAGAATTTACGGGTGCGGGCGTGCGCTGTCATTTCGTCGCATTTCCTTTGTTTTTAGCTATTTTCTCTCGAATGTTTTCATTTTTCTTAGATTTTATTACATCAATAGTGAGATAATTGCCTCCTCTAGCTATTTATAGCAAAAAAATGCAACGAAATTCATTTTAGAAACCTTTTTTAGCTGATTCCATGAATTTAGTTCATTTTGACCTCAAAATTCATCCACCTAGTCGCTTTTTTTATTTCTTTCGTTCTTCTTCATTATTCTTGAAATTTTTTTACATTTACAGTTGGATATTCATATTTTCTTACTGTTTATAGTAAGAAAATGCAGAAAATTTAATGTAGAAGAGGTTTTTCAATTTATTCCATGATCCATGTCACTGCTTATCGAAATCTTTCCACTTTCTGCGCTCTCTTGATTTCTCTTCAATTTTTTTATACCAATAGTGAGATAATTGCCTCCTCTAGCTGATGATAGCAGAAAAATGAAGGGAAATTCATTTTAGAAACCTTTTTTGATACTTTTCGTAAGGCAAGTTCATTCTGAGCCAAAAAATTCACCCAACTCTTCGAACCTTTCATTTTTACTCAAATCTTTGCATTTCTTTATTATTTTCTTACATTAATAGTTAGATATTGATCTCTTCTAGCTGATTGTAGTAAAAAATTGCACAGAAATCCATTCTGACATAGTCTTTGCGATCAGTTGGTGAAGCAACAGTCAGTTGATAGCTTTCCTTGCATCAGGCGGCTGCTCTTTACTTTTTTCTTCTTACATTATGTTTTCCACTTGTTTTCTATAGTTTCTCTAATTATTTTATTAATTCTAAGTATGGTTACAGTATTTTAGAACAGTTGCAAGTATTAGAAGCAAAACATTGAATGTAAAATTAGTGAATATACATAAAATTTGAGCTCGCACTTCATTTTTTCTCATCCTTTTTGTTTTTTCTTGTTGTTTCTTCTTTATTATCTTACTTTCATTCATTTTTCTGTGTAAACTTACTATTTTCAGGTAGTAGCGGATGGATATGCTGCAGCAAGAGCAGGTAATACATTTTTCTCTTATTTTTCAGGCTGGAGTTCATTAGTTGACATTAGAGAAACAGCTGACCCGGCTGTTAAAACTATTAAGGGTTTACGAAGAATGAAATAAGAGCTGACCCGGCTCTCTAAACTATTATGGGTTCTACATTTATTCTTTTTATGTTAATTTTTGTGTAGAGAACCCCGAAAATAAGGGGGAACTCTGCGCAAATTTTTCAAAAAATCAAAAACTTGTAATTTTTTTGATTTTTGAAAAATTTCAAAGCATAAAAGCAACTGAAACAAATGTAAAAGGACCTGAAAATCTTATTTATAACTTGTTTTATTATTTTTTTCTATAGATTTCACTAATTTTTTCATTTTCAGGAAGATTCCCAACGCCGGAAAGAGCAAAAAAGAACCAGATGATTAGAAGCTGCTGAAGGTTCGTTTTTTATATAAAAATTCAATTTTATACTTTTATTTTCAGATTCGAGCTCGAGAAGAAGGAAAACGATCCCAAGAAGACGTCTTCAACTGTGATAAGCACAGGTAAGCTTACTTTTTCTTATATTTTATTCATTTTTTTATTAATAAATAGCTTATAAATTTCTTCTTCGTGTTATTTCTGATGTTGATCCATTTTCAATACTTTTTTTCTATTTATTTTGTTTTTTTTCTTCGTCGAGAAGCTGAAGAACATAAAAGAATTTGGATTTTATAGAGGTAAGTCAATTTCTGCTAAAAGTATTGTTATTTAGGCAAAATTTATTATATTTTAATGCGATGCAGATGGAAATTTTTCCCAATTAGAGGGGAACCGCTGCCAAATTTTTTTTTCGGCCGGAACACTTGTAATTTTTTTGTGTCCATCAATTTTTTTGGTTTTCTTTTCCTAGAAGTTGGCCTAGAAGTTTCCATAGTCAGGATATTGCCACCCGGACGTCCGTGTTTATTTTTCCCTTCAGTTGTGCAACTCTTCCCGCAAATTTCAAAGATGTCCAATTAGATCATGCAAGTTGTCATCAAAAGTAACATCAGTTAAAGTAGAAAAGTCCCGTCGCTCAGTTACCAGCCACCAGTTGCTTATCCACTTCCCCCTGGAGCCATGAAGATGCTCAAATTCTTCCTATCCGCTGCGTTTTCCATTGTTTAGGGGCAATGTTTGTCTTCTTTTAACAAAAATCGTAGTTTTAGTAATTGTACCGTACACTTTTGAACCTGGACAAATTGTCAATGTCAGATATCAACAGGATAAGTGAGTCGATTTTGTGGGTTTACAATCCAAAGCTCGTGGGTTCGACTCCGCTGAATAAACCAAAGGATTTTTGCTAATATTTCCGCAATTTATGCGGAAAACGGCTTGTAAACAGCAAGCTGGGCGTTTTTGAATAAATTTTGTTGTAAAATAGGCCCATTTTCAGTATCTGCATAGCCTTCCGAATCGATGACGCGGCTTCAATTATTTTGGAAATGTCATGGGTATTTTATTTGAATTTTTATTTAAAGAAACTGTAGGCCGGTCTTCTCTACAATAATGACAGTACTCCGAGTAGAAGCAGCTGGTGCTGGGGGCCGCTAGGACCTGTGACGAAGAGGCCTGAAGCCCATTTCCGAGACAATGGAACTTATTGGCTGGTAATTTTCGATAATTACAAAAATTAGGGGCATTTTTCAGGTTTGGACGGATACTTTCTGCTGTGCTAGGAAGATGAACGTCCGTCTTGAGGAAATCAACAACATCCACATTGATTCCTGCAATGGCAGCACTTTTAATAATGTATCGCAGATTAGCGTCAGTAAGGAGACTTGCGATGCCTGATTTATGGCAATAAATTGTTAAAAAACCATTCAAAAATACTGGAAATGATAGTAAAAGTTCCCTGGACCAATTCGGCACCATGAATGTTGGAAGAAGATCCTGAAAAATCCTCTGGTCAAGCCGGGAATTCGAATCCTTGACCTTCTGCGGGCCAGTTCTAATCACTGGACAACGGCGAGTATTTTAGAGTCTCATGGTTGCTGTAGCGAATATTCTACAAATTTTGCCCATGGATAACCGAAAGAGTGTCCCTGATTTGGGAATTGCCCAAGAATTTGGACAAAAATCCCTCGAATGATGAATTTTTCTGGGTAAGACCGTGGTTTTTCGAGAATTTGTGGATTTTTTCGGGTATTTGTAATTTTTTTTGGGGAACCACGGGATTTTTCTGGTATTTGGGAGATTTTTCGGTTACTTCAAAATTTTTCCAGGTTTTTACGGGGCACATATCCGAAAAATTGGCAAAAATCCTGTGAACACTAAAAATACCCAGAAAAATCTTTTGGCAGATCAGGGGATTTGAACCTTTGACTCTTGGAGCGACATTCGACCACGAGCGAGCGTGTTGATCTGCTTGCTGGCCTTTGATACGCTTTGCACTTGAATCACTGCCAATTTTATCGCTGGAAAGTACACAAACGCCAGAAGATAGCCCCGTACAACCCCAAATATTGACTATTTCCTTGCCACAATGCTCTTTTTTCTTCTTCTTTCCGCTATTACAATAATTGCAGCTGATCCTACCGACTGCTGGTCAGGTTGTAAGCACAATTTCCTTTAAAAAGAATAAACTCCACCCTTTAAGATGTGACAAACGCTACAAACCCAAAATATGTTGACAGTTGCCAATCGGGGACTACTCAATGCTACAAGTAGGCGCCATTCTGTTTAAAATTGAGAGATTTTTAGGGTAACCGTTTATGGAAATGGCCATTCAGCTACTTCTTATGGTTGTGATAGTGTACAATATTGCAGTGTTAGTCGAATTACCACGAATTTTAGCCATTTTCCAGGGAATTTCTAATAATCATTGCAAAACAATCGACAGAGGAGGTGGAGTCAAGCAGAAAACTTGCTGTTGTGGATCAGATTTCTGTAACGGGGCTTTTTCCCTACAACCAGTGATATTTACACTAATTTTGGGTTTAATTTGCTTTAAACATGCATAAAAATTGGTTTTTTTCGTTGTAAAAGAGCCGGGCGGGTTTCGAGAGGCTTGGAGGCGGGAAAATAGTAGCGCATGTAGTCTACGCTCCCGATTGTTGCGTCAAATGCCGCAGGTTCGATTCCGCCCATTGGCTAAAGGATTTTTCTGTATACCAGGGGATTTTTGCCAATATTTCTGACAGACACGGAGCCCCAGAGCTCAGAATCCTGCGCAACGGAGGCTGACTGCTTTACGAGTCCAATTTCTGTACCAAAAGTCCCAGAGCCGACAAAGCAGATGTTCACAGGATTTTTACCAATATTTCTTGCTGATTCCATACACTTTTGGCACTTTTAGGGCTCCCACAGTCCTTTCTAGAACTGCTTACCATGATAAGAGCTGTCTATTTGTTCCCACATCAGCTGGCTCACAACAATGGAAACAAATAAAAATCTACATTTTTTTACAAAAAGCTCCCGACAAGGACAAGAACTACAAGTATTAGAGGCTGTGCCAGTCCAGAGGAATTACAGTAATCCCCTCGACAGCAGCAGGTGTAAGTCTTTACGCCGTAAGTTGTGTATCGAGTTTCACAGTAGCCGCTGGACACGTCCTGGAATTACAGCTATTAAATGGGCTGCAGTCTCAACTTACGTAGCAGAAATTATTGCCATCATCACATCCATATTGTGACATTGAATACCCGCCACTTCGATACGTTGTCCTATAAAGTTACCCCTTTAAAATATCAAAATCCGCCTACTTGTAACATTTTGTAGTGTAATATGGGCACGGCGTCGTGTACCGGGGATAATACCCGCTGTCGACAGCTAAATTCCCTTGCATTTTATTTTAAAGCCGGCTTACTGTCATAGTAACACCATAAGGAGTAAGCTCCAATAAATAAAGCAGAAAAAACGACGAGAGAACGCAGCATAAGTCTCGGTGATAGGAAAATAGAGCCAAATTTGATAAGGAGGACTCCTTTTTGTTGTGATTCATATAATTGCCTAGTTATCACTTTTCCAGCTGACGTGTTTGATAACAAAAATCATTGTTCATTGGAAACATTTTCACCACAAGCCAGCCCCGACATGGCTTTCAAACCACAGGCCAGGCCGGACATGGCTCTCAAACCACAGGACAGCCCCGACTTGGATTGTACACCACAGGCCAGCCCCGACATGGATTGGGCACCACAGGCGGGAAAAAAATGCTACACTTCGTTTTGAGGCGAACTGGCATCTCGACAGCCGGGAAAAAATTGCTACACTTCATTTTATAAAGATCTGGCATCTCGACAGCCGGGAAAAAATTGCGTGTATATGCAAAAATCGTGGGTATATGCAAAAATCGTGAGCTCGTGTTCACTGACGCTCAAATCCTTAGGCTACAAGGCCAGAGCCCGTTAATATACGATCTATACTGTAATCGAAAGGATAAGCATTTTTATTTAAATGAAACCAATAAACAGAAGGCAAACAACCAGAAATGGTTGCAATTTGCTGCCTGTACACGGATACCGACGGAAGTACTCGTCGACATTGCACAGATCCTGTCCACAGCAGCAGGTTTCTTTTGCAAGGATACCGCCTGCATCACATGTACATTTCCCATTGGGAATACTCGAAAACCATCCCTAAAATTTAAACTTGCTATAAAAAATTTTCAAAAACCTACAACACATGAAGATGAACTATCCCTGTCGCATCCTGTGAATTCCATTAAAGTTGGACCACGTCGATAGACTTCCCTGGAATTTCAAAAAATAAAAATCGTCTTTTTTTGGGAAAAATCTTACCGATAACATTGTTTCGTTTCCGGCGGACAGTCGTATTCCCAAGTGAAATTGACGCCCAGTCCACTGTAACATTTAAGAGATCCAGAGACGGAAATGAGGACAAAAATAATAGCAACGAATCGCATGGGAGAAGAGCCCTCTTTTGAGGTTGAAATGATAATTGGATTGCAGGGAGCTGAGGAGGAGGGCGATTGATAGATAATAATGGCTCATTTTGCCTCAATTATCCACAAAAGTCAGGCGATGCTAGCACATACCACAAATATTGGCAGAAATCTTACCGTTGAAGTCGATTTCAAAGCATTTTGGGGGGAAATGCGTAAAAATCGCAAGGTGAGCATCGAAAACCTGGAAAAATCCGTCAAATATCCCCGGATATCTGTAAAAATCCCATGGTAACACGAAAAATCTACCAGATACACGAAAAATCCACGCAATTGTCCGGAAAAAACCTGTGGTACCCCCAAAAAAACGAACTATTACCCTGGAAGAGACATTTTTATTCAAATAAAACTAAGAAATAGCATGGGAATAGCCAATAATGGCCACAAATTGCCGCCATAATTACAAGGATACCGATGAAAGTGCTCATCAATGTTGCAAAGATCTTCGCCACAGCAGCAGGTCTCTTTAGCAATTTTTCCAATTTCTGAACAGTCACATTCTCCGTTAGAAATGGACCAGAGGAAACCCTAAAAATAAAGGAAACCCGTCATTTTCGGGTAGAAAACGTACACTACAGGCATCTTTCCCCGTGTCACAGCCTTGAAATTCGACAACTATTTCGTAATTTATTTTAGTGACCTCACTAAAAAAGGAAATTGCCAAAATAACTTAAAAATCTTACCGGACACATTGAATTTCATCAGCTTTACACAGAATTGGCTCGGATAGGTTACCACCAAACCCACTGTAGCATATTAGCGAACTGGTTACAGTAAAAATAGACGAAATAATGAAAAGAAACCGGATTTTCATGGCTTTAAAAGTTTTAAAAAATGGCTAGAACCGCTTGAAATGATAATCGAACTCAGGTGCAACAGCGGAGGACAGCAGGGAGATAATAGCCGTTAATTTGGCCTCATTTAAAGAGAAAATGAATCAGAAATTGCATGTTTATCACTGAGAGATAATTGCAGGAATCCTGTGAACTTTGGGCATCGAACCAGGAACGAGGGGCCCACTTTTCCCGAAATTTTACTACAAAAACGTTGACGCAGATCAGCTGTGAGGAACTTTACGTGTTTAAGATGAAAACATTGGCAAAAATCAATAAGACACGCAGAAATACCCAGAAAATCCTTTGAACAACCCGAAAAATCGAACACACAACCTTTTGATTCGCTAGTCTGACCCGCTTACCACGTTTTTGCCCAGAAATTATGGAAAAATTGCTGGAGACTAGAAGAATTCGGGAAAAAATCCTTTATTTGGCCTAAAATCTCACTGTCATCCAATTTTTTTGGTAGAAAATGTTGGGTGCGAGACCTTTCGTCCGGTGAGACGTTTCGTCCGGCCCCGGACGAAAGGTCTCGCTTCCTTTATCGATCCGGACGAAAGGTCTCACCTCTGTTATCCATCCGGACGAAAGGTCTCGCACTTGTTATGGGGTCGGACGAAAGGTCTCGCTACCCGGACAAAAGGTCTCACTTCTGTTATACTGTTACTACGTGTTATTTTCCTTATTTTGAGCCGTTTATAGTTATTATGTTTATGTGCAGAATCTATTGGCGTTTTCCACCATCCTTTGTGTTTGCGAGATTGTTGGTATTAAAAACAATCAGGAACACATGGAAGACAGTCAGTATCGACATCGAGCTCAACAAATTGAGCCCCTAGTGTCTGATAGTATAATAACGTAGGGAAGTCTAGCTTTTCGAAGACGACTGTTGACAAGGAAGGCATTCTCCATGTGACAGGGATTTTTAAAGGATTAGTCACAGAACTACTGAGTTTATCTTTTTCTGTGATATGAACCAGCGAACATCTGATCCATTTCAAGTCGACTTTCGGCTATTTTCAAGGTTTCACGGTCAATGTTATCCAATGCAGCAGAAGACGCGCAACGTTAGTTTCTTGAACCTTTTGTTGCACCTGTAAACCTAACCAATAAATCTAGCATTTTATACTGAATACACGTATTCCACACTGAATACAGGCATTCCACACCGAATACAGGTATTCTACTCGGAATCCAGTGATTGTACACAGAATACAGAAATTCTTCCAGGAATACACCGAAGCTCCTGGAATGTAGCTGCTCTACTTGTAATAGAGCCATTCTACCTATAGTGATAGAAAGTACGGTGAGGTCTTGTGCATAATTAGGTTTACAGACTGTCTTCCATGTGTTCCTGATTGTTTTTAATACCAACAATCTCGCAAACACAAAGGATGGTGGAAAACGCCAATAGATTCTGCACATAAACATTAAATAATAACTATAAACGGCTCAAAATAAGGAAAATAACACGTAGTAACAATATAACAGAAGTGAGACCTTTTGTCCGGGTAGCGAGACCTTTCGTCCGACCCCATAACAAGTGCGAGACCTTTCGTCCGGATGGATAACAGAGGTGAGACCTTTCGTCCGGATCGATAAAGGAAGCGAGACGTTTCGTCCGGGGCCGGACGAAACGTCTCACCGGACGAAAGGTCTCGCAGCCGAAAATGTTCATTTTGCCTGCTTTTACATAATTTGACTAAGGAAAATGGCACTGATAGCCAAAAATAGCTGGAAATGACTAATAGACCGCGGTATAGGCTGGGAATATTGCGTAGTTGTCGAAATATTCTTGAAATAGCCCTCCGTATTGCAGAGATCCTCCCCACAGCAGCATGTTTCAATAGAAACTCCGTAGCTACTTACAGAATGACAGTTTCCAGTTGGAATAGTCTAGAAGTTAAATATTTCTTTAAAGAAAAAGCTTACGTTACAAATAGTCGATGACATATCACATCCTTGGGTTTCTAAAGTTTGTCCGGGGGATTTTGTGACTTGTCTGAAAGAATCAAACGCTGAATTTAAGGCGTTTACCTGAAGCATTGGGTACTACCCACAGGACAGGTCATAATTGGCTCGGTATCTGCATCACCAGCCTCAGTTTTTGATGTCCTAACACGATTGTAACATTTTAAAGCTCCAGTGAGAGTAATGAGAGCAAAAAAGATGGCAGGAGAGTACATTTGCTGCCCGGGGAAAGAATAGCTGCCCAGACAGATAAAGAGGTCTGTCTGGGGAAGTTTTTGGACTAGATTATTGTGATAAACATCAGATTTTTACAATTGGAGCTGAATCACAGATTATCTGAGGAAAACTAGGGGATACACGTGGTCAAAAGGGTTGCGAGTTAGATTCCCGGGCTCGATCAAAGGATTTTTGCTAGCATTTCTGTGTCAGATACAGGTTTTACATCGTATTTCACATAATTTGACGATCCAAATGAAACTCTGGGTGTGTATAATGTAAACGGACGTCTAGTGAAGAAGTTTATGCGCCTGGTTTACCTGCCAGAGGTTGGATTCCCAGGGTTTCCCAACGGATTTTTTTGTCTAAATTTTTTGCAAGATCATAAAATATTTAAATTTTATTTATTTAAATAAACCGGGCCAAAAAGAGGATACTGGCGGCCAAGAGAGGTTGGAAGAAGCTGCCCGAATTGCAGAGATCATTGCCACAACAGCAAGTGTTAACAGAATTACCATTGTTTTTAGCTGAGCTACATTTTCCATTGGAAATGCCCTAAAATTCTGTGTATGGACACATTTTATGGGTAAAGCATACGCTGCAGACAGTTCCTAATGCCTGGGGAATGTCGCATCCTTGTAATTCTATTGTGACGCCATTAATTTTGCTGACTTGCCTGAATAAAAACTAGAATTTCTTAACAAAAATAGCCTACTTGAAGCATTGAGTGGCATTTCCAGGGCAAATATACGTGTTTGATGTGCCGGCAGTATTGCCAGCTGCCCCTTGGTAACATTTCAGAGCCACTGCTACGGCAATCAGGGCAGAAATGATGACAAGAGAACGCATTTTGACAGGAGAAGCGGGGGTGATAAAGGACGTCCGTTTGGATCCTTTTATAGACCCACTTGGCCTGATTTTGTTGTATTAGAATGATAACTAGGCTCCAGTGAGGACTCAGAGCAGATAGGGCGGATTTTATTGGGGTATAGTCATTTTTAAACGGACTAGGGGCTTCTATCAGGCACTGTGACTAATATTTTAAACTATGGAAAGTTGTGAACGCGTCCTGGGTATCTAATGGCTCTTAAAAATAAAAAAAACGCGTCAAATGTTGCAAGTTCGAATCCCCGAACTGGTCCAGGGAATTTTGCCAATATTTCTGGCACCAGAGCCTAAAAAAATCAAATTTTTCATATTTTCTGTGGCAAATTTCCCTCTATTTCTATCCTGCCGTCTAACTGTGGTTCTTTAGCTGTCAATCCATGACCTTTTAATTGTCTAACTGTGGCTCTTTGAACGTCTAACAATGGCGCTTTTACAATGGCTACCTGTGGCTCTTATCCTTGTTTAACTGTGGCTTTTAGCTGTCTACTTGTGGCCTTTTGCAAAAAAACGCACTAATTTTCCTATTTTCGTTGTAAAGCCTTGTTTTTCTATCCTGCAGGGTCTAATGGCTAAAAAATTAAGAAGATTGTACCCGGATACAAAAGAACAGGGCAGAAAAGAGGATTAAACTGAATCATTTTGTTCGATAAGGAGTTTTTAAGCCGAGATATGACTGGGAACCTTCTTTGGATCAAAAAATAAAAATTTATTCACGTAAAAGTCAAGAAAAGTGAACAAAAAATCGTCAAAATCGTTGGTTTTCTGTAGGTGGAAGAATACCCATTGCAAAATGCTCCACCACAACAATACGTCCTTCTAGTCCTCCCGCTGGCTTTCTCCTTCCTCCACTTGCCATTTTTTACAGTCTATGCTCTTTTCTGCCTATAGTTTGGAGCAAACTGACCTCACAATATGAATCACTGGCATTATCACAGCCATATCTGGCTGTATAGGTCTCGGGCCCGGTGACGATATCTCTGAAAAATGGTGGGAGAGGAGAGAGAAAGTGCTGATAATACGTGAAAATTGGGCAATATTACGCTTCCGGTTGTAGGGTAGAAAAAAAGCGGGTAAAATTGTGGAAAGCACCATTTTAAAAGTTATGGGACCGTGGATTCGATTCCCGCCGATGTCTACAATCTTTTACGAGTATTTTTTAGTAGAAACTCGCTAAATTTTTCTCCAAAATAGCGCAAAAATATAGAAAACCAGCAAAAAATGCTACCTGACCCGACGGTGCTATCACCCAAGAGGTCAGGGGATCAATCCCAGTCGCTGCCTAACTTTTTGCTTTTTTTGGCTCATTTCCGATCGATTATTTTGCATTTTTTCAGCTTCTAGGGGCATTCTAGGCTATTAAGAACGTTTCTGAGCAAAAGGAGGCCTAAAAAATGACGATCGCTCGATTTTACAGACGTTTCAACAGAAAATCGCCTCTTTGGCCATGTGGGCTAAGGCGGTTTCGCCGTGCAAAAGCTCACGGGTTCGATCCCCATTAGGGCAAAATACTTTTTGCTTTTTTTCTTTTGACTTCTTGCACTTTTAACAGTGTTTTAATGGCTATTTTGCGTAGTTTTAAGACCCCAGGAGGAAGGGGAAAATGGCGAATTAATCCTAATGGGTAAAAATAGAAATAAAAGAAGAAATTACATAAAGCACTGTCCCTCGCAGGAAACATTGTAAGCTGGCGCAATTCCTTCCGTTTGAATAACTGAAAGCGGCCTTTAAAATTAGGAAAAATTAACTTACAATCCGAATAGCAAAAAAATGCCACAATTACCCCGGGAAAAACCGTTAAAATCCAAAGAAACAGTCGCATAGTGTTCCGATTTCTTGAACTGGCCTCTCCAGAAAAAAAAAACGATCCCTCTTGATTGCCTTTATTTGCATTTTAGTGGCGTTTGACCGGTTATGATCTCTCCGATTTCTGCTCAAAAGTCGCAAAATCAAGCGCATTTTTGGAATTTTTGAACTGCAAAAGGCTGTAGAAACCAAAAATGCTCATTGGAACTTTATTTATCCACGTCATTTCCCCAATTTGAAACAAAGGACGGCTTCTTATCATCAAGTCAACACCCCCACGGGCATCTTGGCGTCTCTTTTTGGCCTAAAAATAATAAAGACGGGAAAAATAGGGGGAAACATTATAAAAGAACAAATTTGGTAAACAAATGGCCCTCAAGAACAATGAAAACTCTCCTGGTATTTTCCGCCCTAATTTCTGTTACTTTAGCTTTTAATTGCTTTCATACTTGTAAGTTTTTCGGCATTTCAGCCACAATTAGACAGGGAAAGAGCCACAGATAGAGAACAGAAGGCCACAGTTAGACAGCTAAAAGAGCTACAGATAGACAGCCAACACCCATTTTTTCAGCTTTCCCTTCTCTAAAAGACGACAAACCTCGTCTGGTCAGCTGTGCGTCGCATTGTGTCAAAATTACGGGCCAAGGAGGCAGTGGTGGACCGACATATTCCTACGGATGTGATGAACGAGGCCTTTGCCAGGTACTGTACCCATTGAAATAAAAATTTGGATAAATTCAGGCCATAGCCGAAGGCCAATGCGTAAATAAGAATACAGCCGGCGTAAATGTGAATACGTGCTGTTGTACTGGAGAATTGTGCAATTCTGCTGAATATTTCAAGCCTTTGGGCATTTTATCCATTATTATTTCGTATTTCTTACTGTAAACATTAATAAAATTAGAAAAATGTGGTGAAGAATAGCATTCTGGCCAAAGTAGAGGTCCCGGATAGAAATTTGTGGATGCGCCACAGTTAGGCAGCTAGAAGAGCCGCAATTGGACAGTTAAAAGAGTCTCAGTTAAACAGCTAAAAGAATCACAGATAAACAGCTAAAGTGCCACAGATAGACAGCTACAGAGCCACGGTTAGACAACTAAAAGAGCCATAGTTCAACAGCTAGAAGGCCACAAACAGACAGGGAGAAGAGCCACTGTTAGACAGCTGAGAGAACCACAGTTAAACAGCGGCGTGTGGATTTGTACCAAATCTCCGGATTCGGTTCCCTGGATCGACTAAATGAATATTTTGCCAATATTTATGATATGCGCCCATAACATCAGATTTTTATGGATAATTGAGATAAAATGACCCATTATTATCTATCAGCCGCCCTCCTCGACTCCTTGCAGCTCAATTATCAGCTGAAGCTTCTTAAATCTCCTTTAAATCATCTCAAATGGTCAGATTTCGCTCTTCTTTGTCTCTTTTTGCTATTATTTGCCTCCTGACTACCGTAACTGTGGCTCTGCAATGTCATGAAGGATGGGATGATAATACTCGCCTAGTTCAATGCAATCCAAATGTGACCCAGTGCTACCAGTAAGTTTCCCTGTGAATATTTTAAATTTATTCAGGGAAACTACCCATGGTGCAGCCCCGGGCACCGGTGTCCGTTACGGCTGTGATTCATCAGCGTCGATGTGTAAAGTACATCCTTTAAGAAATCCTTTAATGTTTAAAATTTAGACATGGTTCGGATTGGCTAAAATTGCTAATAATTCCTGTGATCAAAAAGGAAGCGGAATTATTTACACAACGACATGCTGCTGTGCGGAGGAGCATTGCAATACGGAATTTTATTTTTTCATACACAGAAATACCGCCAAGAATCTGCAATATCTCTTGGGGATCAGTGTACTTATTTTTGGCTTCTTTCTTTAAAATTTTCGTTAAATAAAGGCTGGTTTTCTGTAAAATGTGGTCTCAGCGGGTTTTGTGTTATTTTCGTTCCGTCGACGAACGTGTGGGTTTTTGTAATTGCCTCTTGGGTATAAAAATAAGTCAGAAAACTAAATTTACGACGAAGATTAGTTGTACTAATGAATTTCTCCCCGTATTAGACAGTCTGGTTCCTTTCATCACCACGTTCTGCTGATAAGACCTGTACTACTGCGTCTTTCCTTTCTCGTAATGCCAGAACTAATCGAAATGCAACCTTTAAATCCACCTCCAGTAGGTTTATAATTTTCTAGGGAATAGTCATATTTAGATGGTCGGCGGTTCGGTTTCAAGCGCGTTAACATCTGAAGCAGTTTTAAAGAAATTAGTAAAAAAATTACAGGAACAGGTAGTAGTTCGCCCGCTGCCGTTCATATCTCTTTAAAGGAAAAAGTATTCCCCGAGAAAAGTTATCCAAATCCTGAAAGTATTCTGCATAGAATGGACATTCTTTTGGATCCAATTATTAGTGGATCACTTTGTGATATCTACAGCACTTCATCAAATATTCCGTTTGTTGAGCTGCTTTGCCATGCTTTCTTTCATCAAAGAAAACATAATGACAGGTAGAATTAGACAAAAACTTCTCTAGAAATTTTTAGTGAAAAAAGTGGCAAACTTCACACAAAAATCATTGAACCATTGGATCAACTTTATGGCGTCTTAGTAGCTGCTTACATATCGAATATCATGCGGGAAATTGACAACGATGAAGAAGAATTTAAAACTAATCATAGGTGAGAAATTTTGTAGCACTTTTTTCCCGGTGTTTGGCTTTATCTCGCAATTTTTGCTATAAAAACGTCAGCAACAACTGGAATTCCCCCAATCTCGTGAAAAATTGTCGATTTTCAGGTATTTTGAAGATGCTGCGTACGAAATCTTTGATGAACTTTACAAATCCAATAAGCGTAAATTAGAATATCATATTCTTGCCTATGATTATGAGTCAAAATTCCGTAAATCAAATGATTATGAATGGGAGGATAGCTCTCGGGAATTGCTCTGCGTCGCATATCGAGGAAAATGCATGGTGAGGAAGGGAAAAAAGTAAGAAAATCAAGGATTTCCAGAAGTTTTTATCACATCCAGCATGCCAAAATTATATAAAAACACGTTGGAGGAGGAAAAATGTTAATTTTCTTGGTTATTTTTAGATTTATGGCACAATTTTTCAGATTAATAAACTTTTTGAGCCCGGAAATAGGGTAGATCCCCCAAAAACAACTGCTGAATTCAATTTACCATCAGCTTCTACTGTGGAATCTGCTGAATTTAATACAGGAGAAAATAGCAGTCCTCATACTTTGGAAATGGGTAAAACCGAACGAAGAACTAAATTAAAAGAGAGCTGTGCCCTTTGCGGACTGTATATCATAAGTCCACAGGCTAAATATATTATCCATATGGTAACTTTTCATGGATATTTTATTGTTTTTAGATATTAAATGCACTGTTTGTTGCGCTCTTTGCTTTAATTTTGATTGTAAAACCCTATCGGGGAAAATATGCCAAAGGGAGTAATCCTATACCACGTTTTTGGTCATACATATTTGGATATGTCGTGATTACATTGGGTATTGATTTAATAATGCAAGGTATTAAAATATGGTGGATCTATAAAAAAGTGAGTAATATGATGGATTTCAGCACTCTTTTAGTCTCGCAACTATTGGTGGGATTTTGTTCAAACTCGCAGTATTCGTGCTATAATTCTCACATGCACAACTTTCTATACAACAGTTTGGTTGCTTCCTTTTATTCAATTATATCCTCCACTTGTTGGATTTCTTACTGGACTTTCTGAACTCATTTATAATACGGCTTTCGTTATAACTGCAGCATCTTTACTCAAATATCTATCATTTATTGAATATTTTGGTAATAAAATTGAATTAATCAAGAAAATGGCAAGTTACTATCACTTTCCTTTAAAAGAATGACTATAGGCCAATTCTATAATTAATTACATGCTATTATTACTCTTTTTCTGGATTATTTACGCTGTTGTTTATTTATCTCTAACTGGTAGGTGACAGCTTTAAAGGGGCTGTCAGGAATCTCTATGGGTCTCGAAGAGGGGGCAACAGGCGGCGTCACCCGCGCTTTTCTGAAATTTGGATTTTAAAGCCAGTAATGCGTTTAAAGTTCAAATTTTCAAAAAGCGCTGGTGACGCCAACTGTTGCTCTCGCTTCGGGACCCATGGAGGTCCCTGACAGTCCCTTTAAGTGGAAAACTTTTTTCAGAAACAATAAAATACAGAAATGAGACGACTATGTGGCTATTTTTTGAAAAAGGAGCATTTGAAATTCTTGGCGAACCACAAGAGCGTGATAGAAATGGTGACGTGGACCGGTGCAATGTTCTATGGGATAATATTAATTGGACTCTGCCTGAAGAAGCCAGCTGTTTATTTAGAAGTACTCTCCTGCCTCCTGTTCTTTTAATTTATATGTTTGTTGCTGCTGTAATGCTGATCAATGTCTTCACAGCAATGTTATCGTAATATCCCAGTAATTTCACTAATTATAATAGAAAATTTCCAGCCATGAGTATGAAAAAACAGAAGAAAGGAGCAAAAATTATATAAATTTCCATCGTTATCATATGCTTGTCAGTTTTGAATCGAAATTTCTACTCCCAGCACCATTTAATGCTCTAATATTCATAAGTTGGGCTTACAAACTGGTTGCTATAACTATAAATTCATGCTTTCGACCGTGTATGCCCATTATTAGGGACATGGACCCGTGGAAATGGTTAATTACACGTAAGTCAACTGTTGTTATCCAAAAAACTGGGATTTTAGCTCAAGGAATAAGCCCAAAAGTTGTGACAAAATTAGTAAACGAGGCGGAAATCAAGAAGAGAGCTCAAAAAGTCTTGGAACGAAAGGGAAAACATAATTTTATAAGAACAGTACAAGATTATGTGAGTAATTCTGTCACATTTTCTGTATTTTCTTCCAGTTAAACAGCTGCGAACAGAATAATCCCAGTGCTGATGGTGGAATAGAAGAAGCCGGAAAAATTTTACAAGGTGTGATACAAAAATTTCGAGAATATCTCTCAGCACAAACAATAGCCGTCCAAGAAAGGTAAAAATTTTATAATAATTTAAACTCTGATTCAGACTTTATACATGGGCACAAGATGAAATGGAAAGAAGAAGTACTATAGGATCTCCGCCTCCTAATACCCAATTTCCTGACCCAGCAGCAGATATCTTCAGAAAAAGATGGCATTCGGGTGGTCCAGTTCGATCACGAGCGTGGACAACAAATCCCGTGGCGGATGATATTGCCCATATACAGGATACAAGCTTCCAACAAGATTTTCGAAGCGCTTACAGATCTTCATATCATTCGGTGCCATCTCAGCAAGCTTTGCTTTAATTCTGATGAAAAATGGATAAATATCTGATGAGAGAAAACCCAAGTCCTTGGAAAAAGAGCGGGGACATTGAATTTTGGCATAAAAATCTTCAAAAAATTCCGCGAGAATCTAACCAGCCGTAGTCGAAACCTTAAAGGGACTGTCAAGGGCTTCCATTTCTTCTGTGGGTTCCGTAGCGGGGACAACAGTTGGCGTTACCCGCGTTTTCGTAGCATTTGAATTGCGGCAGATGCCTCCTGTGACTATTTCCTCGTATTAATTTTATTTATTTTTAATGTTATAATGTTCGCTAGGCAAAATAACAACAGAAATTATACTTATGTTCTAAAAGCAGTAATGCGTTTAAAATTCAAATGCCTGAAAAGTGCGGGTGACGCCAACTGCTGCCCTCGCTTCGGGACCCTCTATGGGTCCCTGACACTAGAAAAACCAAAATTCACAAGCTTTTTTTTATTAAAAACCGAATCAAACCATAAAACTGATAATAATCGTGGTAATCAAGCTGAAAACAGTCGAATAAACACTCGTCGAGTTGCACAGCTCGCTATTACAGCAACAAGTCTTCATCCCACTAATTGTCTTACATTTTCCGTTAGGAATCTCCTAAAACTCGCAGATTTTTATATTTTTTAACTACTTACACTGCAAAGTTTTCCATCAGAATCACATCCATAGGTAGCCATGTACCTTGGAGATGATTTAACCATTTTAAAGCACTGCTTTGAACAAGATTTTGTATGGGAATCCAAGCTGCTTGTTTTATCCAGAGATACTGTAAAAATATTAAAGAAAACAGAGAAAATATCACCTGTTTCATAACATTTAAAGGAGAAAGTTTGAGGTAAAATTAGCAAGAGAAAGACGAGAACGCGCATCATTGACACTAACGGGGAGAAGCTGTGCCTTATGTACACATCCGGGAAAGTTAAGGACAGAGTCCCACAAAAGCTTATTTAGTTTCAGCCCCTCCCCCACAAAAGAAGGGAAATTCAGTTCTTCTTTGTCACCACAAAAGTCCAGAAATGCAGGATGTCAGAAAAACTAAATATCGCGCTTTTCTGACATTCGGCTGTTATCATTGGGAATTAATTTATTATCCCGTAAGGATATTTGTTCACTGATTGTTTCCTTTTTACTGACATTGTGGAATGCCTCCGTTTACGGGCTGGTATGGCGAAAAAGGGTATTGTTGTAATGTGTTTTCCCAGGGAGAATTCCTCTTTTTATCGTGAAAATAAGCTGTCGTCCCTCTAACAATGGATGACCACAAGAAAAATCATTCGAGTAATGCTGTCTTTTTTTACTGATGGTGGGCTGCCGCCCTCCTTCAACCCCCCGCTCAGTTTATTAATGAAGTTTCGACCCATCGCTCGCCTGCGGCTCGCGCTGGCCCTGTCTCCCCTGATCTACCGGAGACTCGACAAGAACACTGAAATTTACTGGAGCGTCCCTTTATTTTATTCTCTCTTTTGGCTAATTCACATTTTCCTCGTATCAAAAAAGCGCGATATTTAGTTTTTCTGACATCCTGCATTTCTGGACTTTTGTGGTGACAAAGAAGAACTGAATTTCCCTTCTTTTGTGGGGGAGGGGCTGAAACTAAATAAGCTTTTGTGGGACTCTGTCCTTAACTTTCCCGGATTTCTCGGCTTTTATGGTGCTCCGCAGAAGATATTTTCCATATTGAGAAGTCTCGGAGAATATATGACCGAAGGCCCCACAAAATGTAAAAAAGGGCACAACCATTTGTTTTTAAGGTTTTTTTTTGGATTCAGCATAAAAAACTGAGTATATTACATTACTTTATATCTCCTCAAGCGCGGAAAACAGCTCGCAATCAGAAGAAATAGTAAGAAACCGGCCGTTCTTGAGCCGAAAAATCACAAAAGCACCACAGCGGGCGAACATCAGACATTTTCTCTGCATAAGCGCCTTCTATCCTGCTGTTGCGCGGCCATTCCACGGTCGATGCTGATGAGATTCATCCAGCACGGGTAAAAAACAACGGTGCACACGATGGAAAAGCGAGATTTTCAAAATTACCGTATCGCAAGAATCTTTCTTCAGAAATAGTCGCGGACTGCACGACCTTATAACTAAAAAATTAGCTTTTAAATCACCACTTTTTTCTACGTATTCGGGTTCAGCATAAAAAGTTGAGTATAAAAAATTTCTTCATACCCATGGAAGCCTCGCAATGAGCTCGGAATCTAAAAAAATAGGCGAAAGCAGACATTTTTGGAAGAAAAAATGTCAAAAGCGCCACAGCGAAAAGCGCCACAGCGAAAAGTGCCACAGCGAGTGACCGCGTGACATTTTATTTACTTGGGGATACTCCTTTTTGCTCTTGCGCGGCCATTTCACCTTCGAATTCAATGAAATTTGTCGTATAAGGGTAGAAAACTACGGCGAACACAATGGTGAACTTGGATTTCAAAAATTGCTTGAAGAAAACAAGATACGACCGCGGACTTCCGCACCTATTTGGCCTTATATCTCGAGAATATGAGGTTTTCAAGTTTTTCTGAGAACGGTAACGTATTCAGCGTAAAAAACTGAGCCTAGCGATACCAATTTGGAAAAGTTTCGTCTTACTTTGTCTTCAACTTTCCATTTGGCTGAAACTAAATAGACCCGTCGCGCTTCGCGCGACGGGTCATAAGGAAAAGGTGTGGGATGACTTATGGTCACGGATGGTCAAGGAAATCTGGACGATGATGCATATTTTCCTTTACGAAAAATGACTAGCCATATTTACACAGTGAATCAGATGAAAAAATGGAAAAATGACCTCATCCGTCCCCGGGAATTTTGATCTTTAGCCTCACTGCTCCTAATTTTCGCATTTTAATCAAATAATAATTTTTAAGCACGTTTCCCACCCTTTAAAAGCAAATAAAACAACTGTGTTCCATTTTTATTACACAAGATAGCCCGTAATGAAGTTGAAAATGACCACAGATAACGTCACCAGAAGGTACATTGTAGCCCCGTGGTTGCACAAATTACTATCACAGCAGCAAAAATGTCCTCCTTCTTTTTTCTTACAACTATTATCATTTACACCCTGTAAGCAGCAATCAAAACATTGAAGAAGTCGACTTACATTCTCTAAACAATAAGTTCCACCAGAATCGCAGCCAAAAACACTGGATTTATAAATAATTCCATTTCTTTTAGTATTTGTTGTTTCTCTAGAAGATTTGCACGTTGTTTACAGGGTAAACTTACTTAAAACAGAGAGAATTATTAGCCATACAAGGAGTTATGTCCATTTTCCCGGGTTCTAATTTATTTGTAGTATAAGAATCTGAATTTCCTTTAAATTGGGCTTTTAAATCGCCTTACCAATACTGTAACACTCCTTTAAATTACCCAGAGCAGAAATTGGTAAGAATAAGGTCAAAAGAAGAGCAACAAAGCGCATTAGACTGGGTGGGACTGATAACTGATGGCCCAAAACTATTCCAATTTATGATTTTGTTTAGAGGAGACTGCTCTTCGTGTTTTTGTGATTTGGGAAGTGATTTTTTGGATCCGGGAGAAGATAAGGAGAGGCAGCCGGCGGGCACTATGGCAGATTATTGGCGCCGTCAATGGCTTGCTATCTTCTAACCGATTTTTGACCATTGTTTCATAATTTTCTGTATCATTTATGGGCGCTACGTCATTTTTTTAAAGAATTTAGGCTAAAAAGAGGCTAAACAGCTGATTGAAAGCCGGAACGCAAGGAAAAAAGCCCAATTTTGAGAGATTTCTGTATATTTCCGCTATTTTTCTGGGTAAGAGTTCAATTTATCCACAGCAGGATCAAAATTTTACCCAGAAATCTTGGCAAAAATCCCTAAGGCAACTCGGAGAACTGAAACTGGCTCGTTCGGAGCGTAAAAATGGACAACCGGCTACTTTTCAACGCGTCCACCGCCTCTGGTATCCAATTTCTTCTAAAAACGACCATTTAAACCATATTTTTCCAGTCTTCTTTGATCTCCACCGCTTCCCCGTTTTCCCCCTTTTCTCCTGCTATCAGCACCTTTTCCAATCCATTTTCCACGTTTATTAGGCTTCAAGGCGCTCTTTTTTTTGCTCACAACATGCTACGACCTCTATTTTTACTATTTTCCCTTACTGTAGCCGTTTTTGGACTCGAATGTTATTATGGAGAATCGCTGCAGGACCCGAATTATGTTCCGCCCAGGAATAATGTGAAAGTTTGTCTTGGAAAAGATGCAAAATGCGTTAAGTGAGGTTCTCATCGACCAGAAAACGTTGAATTTTCAGGACCACGACGAATTCTGACCTTTTAAAAGCAGCGACGTATGGTTGTGATGATGACGGGCTAATTTGTCTAGCTCGTGTAAGCTGTTTAACTCCTTTAAAAGAAGTAAAATTCCAGGGAATAAAGGCCGGCAGTTGTAAATCTGAAAAGAAAACGGTGATGTGTTGCTGTGACAAGGATTTATGCAATTTTTCTGGGTCTACGAGTATTTCTATGACGTTTTTCCTGATTTCTGTGCTTATTTTCTTATAGAAATTTAATAAATATGCGAAAACAGGGTCAAAATTAACTTATAGAAATGATCCAGTCATTTTATGGGAGTGTAGAACAGGAAAATGGGCTCGTGAGTGGTTTTTGAGCCGAATTTGGACTCGAATAAGCGAAACTTCGATTCCCCGGCTTGTCCAGAAGATTTTTTCCAACAATTTGTAAATATTCCGATGTCCCAGGGATTTTTACCACAAAATTTGTGCCTACAGTCCCTCTGAATCCAACTGTGACCCCCGTTTCTGTCAAAATCTCCCCAATTCTTTGAATTCCAGCATTTAGCGGCAGTAAAAGGATGACTAACAGTGAAAAATGCCCGTTTTCTGACAATGTTGCCCCTCTATGTCAATATTCGCGATGCGATTATCATCAGCAAACATCTATAAAAAGCCTTGCCAACCTGGGAGAAGCAGCGATTCTACCACCATGAAAGTTCTCCTCCTCTTCGCCTTTTTGATTTTCTTCTGTTACCAGAGCCACGCTTTGACGTGTTACAATGCTCGTAAGAAGCTTAAAAAACATCATTTTTAAACAATTTTCCAGAAGCTTTGAATAATAACTACAAACCAACGGCTGAGGAAACCATCGATTGTGGCGATACCTCGAAAATGTGCATGAAGTTTGTTTTTCTATGACATTTATGATAAAAATTCATTGTAGAGTCACTGCAAAAGGAAAAATAGATGGAAAAGAAGTTAAAAGTGCCACATTTTCATGCGATATTGGTGTCTGTGCGCAAAAAGTGAGTATTTCTTATAATTAACCCAATATAATATTAAAATTTTTAGGGCATTGAGTCAGGAAAATGTGCAAAAATCGAGGATGATGCCAATATGTGCTGCTGTGACACAGATAAGTGCAACTCTTCCCGGTCACCAATGCTCTTAGCCACTACAATTCTTCCTATTCTTGTTAAATTTTTCTATTAGACTTTTTTTCTACAATAAATTGTTGCCATTTGCGGGCCTAACTCTCAGGACTAGCAAAACACGAAAAATTGGCCCTCGTCGCAATTTTTTGGAAAAAAAACGACTGATACAGAGAAAAGCTGGCGCCATTGGGAAATTTCCCGGTTTTTCTAATTAAAATAGCAGAAATTTTTGACTAAATGCCATTAGTACGCCCGTGGCTTGGATAAAATCCTTTGATCGCGGCTGGGAATCAAGTTTTCGACCTGAGGAACTACAATTTGGTGAGCCAGTCAGTTGACTATGGGCCCATTACAATTTCGGTTGTTGTAACGCCCACAAATCGCCAAGATGCGCCAATTTTATTAAATTTTGCCTAATTTTCACTTTCGCATTAATTTTCTCATGGTTTCTGTCTTTCTTTATTTTTAAAACTCTCACCAACCACGTTTTCTGCTGAATTTCTCCCAAATCTTATGAAATTCCGTCGCTAGTCTCCTTATTTTCCTTAAAAATATTTTTCCTAACCCTTGTTTTCCTATCTTTTTGGCGTCTGATAGGGAGAAAAATGGTGAAAACGGGAAGAAGCAATCTCTTCTAATCACAAACTACCAGTCTGGGAGAGTTCCTTCCCTTTCTTCCCAGTCAAATTCTAACTGGGTGGTCCGTTTTTGTCCTTAAAAGCGACTTTTACCCGTTTCCTGGGTAACTGGGAGCTCCTGTTGTTCTCTACTTGGATAGGAATCGTGCTCTAGCTCGTATTTTACTAATGAAGGTGTTTATTTTCCTTCTGGGAGCTTCTGCTGCAGTTTCCTTGGATGCTGAGACGGCTGGAAGTCTGAAAAATGACACGGAAACTTCTGCGGAAGATTTGAGGTCAACTGGCTGGTTCCAGGAATTTCAACAGAATTATATTTTTCTCCTCGTTGTGTAAGTTCTCCTTTCTTTAAATTAAAATTACTGCTATCAAAATTTTCGATTTAAAGAACACGGGCTACTGTATCCAACCTTTTTCACCATTAAAATACCAAAACCCCCAGAAAAACGCTAAAAACTACGAAATTCTACCAAATTATCCGCGGATTCCCCCAATTTTCAGCTAAATAACCCGGAAATCCCCCATTTTACTCATAAAAATCCCTGATTCAGGTTAATTTTCATTGCCGTAGCCTATCTCCTAATTCGACAGGATGTAGTCCTCCTAAAGAAGGTTCAAAAACTGGAAAAAGAACTGGGGGCCTATGACAGCCAGCTCCTCTCCTCCGAAAGCAAAGAATTCTCAATGGAATTTTATCGTCAAGTTTGATTTTTCTGCCTGTAAATTGTGAAAATTGTACATAAACCCATGAATTTTATTTTGCTGTTTTCAGAAAGTGTTCATATTGGAATAATAAAGGCTTTCCTGCCCTCTAATCATGTCATTTCCCACAAAATGTTCTTGTTTTCTCCCAGTTTTTGTTCCTTTGCGTGTGTTGGAGACTTGGGTACACAGAATATTACTCAATTTCCTTGGAAAATACCCGAAAATCACTTTAATCGCCGTATCTGACCTTCTTTTTGCTGAAAATACAGCATTTGTTACAAGGACAAATATCAAGAAAAAAAATGAGGGCAGTTTTCATGTGAGTGAATGTTACGAAACCGCTAGCAGGCAAGTTTGATAAGGCTCGGCAGATGAGTATTAGTCATTTTTTCCACTTTATTAAAGGAAAAGTAGTACAATTAATGGTAAAATGATGAAAATATTAAGAAAATGTGTAGAATAATTGCAGAGATCTTCAGAACAGCAGCACATATTGACACCAGCGTTTTTCCGGCAATTTCCGGCTGTTACACCCTGAAAATGGGGATTTTTAGCGCCTATAGACCTTTAAAAATTCTTTTTAAAGAAGAAATTATCAGGAAAACCTACAGAAAATGTACAAATTTGTGAATCATCATCACAGCCATACATTACGTAAGTATAATGCGATTCATCCGCTTTTATGTCCAAAACAGCCCTGAAAATTGGATTTTTAGGTGTTTTAAAGGTCTAAAATGGTTCAAAAGGTCCCGAAAGGAATTCCTTTAATGAAAAATTAACTGCAATTGAGGTCCCAGACGGAAAATAACCCACTTATAGCACAAAGAAGAATTACTGCCACATTCTACCGTAGGTGTTTTCAACTGAGGACTGTCTTCTTTATTTTTTGATGCTGAAATCGAATTTTACCCGGGGAAATACGAGAACTTACAGAGATTATAGCATCTCAAAGCGAAAACGGCTGTGAAACTGAGAAAATAAAGAAAAACCCGCATTTTTGGATAAAAATTGGAATAAAGCAGACCAAAAAGAACTGATAGGCGTTGAAATGGACGGATTAGAACAGATGATAGGCAGATTAGAGGAGAAAAGAGGGCCGTTCTCATTGTTTTACGCTTTGCGCTGGATTTTCAACAAGGAGAAAAAACAAAGGAATTTTGCATAATTTACACAGAAAATTACTCGAAAAATCCACGGGCCATATTTGACCATTATATTCCCAGAAATATGGATAAAAATCCGTTAGACACTGAAATTCTGGATAAAATTGTTTCTCGACAGCCATAAGTGGGTAATTTTTTGCTTGGGACCCATTTTGAACTGCTCCGGGTTTTAAAAAGTTCCCTTCAGGATCCTCTGGACTTTTTAGACCCGGAAACCCACCTCTTTTGGTGCAAAACTGGGGCGTTAATTATTGGACGCACCACTTTTTTAGTGCCCCCGGAATTAACAGAAAAAATAGCGATTTTTACCACAAAATTTTATTAATTTAATGTTACTAAAATAAATTTTTTAACGAGAAGCGAACCTACTCGTCTCATTTCCTTTCATTTGCTTGAAAAATGGTGGAAAATGGCATAGAATAAAGATGGTCTTCAGCATCGGAGGGCTAGAAGAGCCAAAAGTACAAAAATGGCCATCGTCTGTGGTTTTCGAGTTGCTGGGCAACAATTTTTAACTGCCTGGGAAAGTTTTTTTTTGCCTGCTTGACAATGTTCAGAAAGCCTGGGGGCTAACAATTTATTAAATTTTTACGGAAAACACACGCTAATATCTCTCACATCAGTATAATTCAAACGCTTACAGGAATCGAGGAGCATATATTTCACATCAGTGAATCTAGCCGGCACGTCCAAAATGCAACTAATTCCATTTACAATCACCTGAAATTGAAAATATACGCCGACTTATCTTCCAACCGTCCAATGTGTCCCATTCTCGGTCATTTTAACTGTAACCTCTTGATAAACATCAATACTAAAGTCAAAACATGGCCTAAAATACTTTGATTCTCGATGGATCGAAGATTAATTACTTTTGGACAATGTATCCAACAGTAAGTATACTGAATCCATCATCTACTCGTTGGCTCTAAATTCTTAAATGACATAGAATAGACGTTTGGTTTCTCTCACGTTTGGGTTTAATATTACTGCAACGTAGTACGCGGAGTTTTTCCTCAATGAGAAGCAAAAGCTAGAAATTTGAAATATTTTTAAATAAATCGAAACTTGTACTATGGCTGGTTGTATCGAATTGTAACCCATTGCTCCGTTTGAAGTACAGTATAATCGATGGTAACTGGAATTCCGGCATTTTTTTAAAGGCTTTGAAGCGTACTGGATTCTTCCCCTTGCTGATTTGTCCCTATGATGAAGATGCCTAGAATAAAAAAAGCGCTGAACATGGGAAAAATCATCTGAATCAAACCAACAGCAGAAGAAGAAAGTCCAAAACTAATCCGTGTCCATGGGGAAGACAAAATTCAATTTCCAGTGACCATGGTACCAGACATTACTAGGATTTATGTCTCCACGTTATGCAGATTTCTTTCTAATTTTGTGAAACTGGGCAGGATATTCATTGCTCTCCATGATATGACAAAACTTTAAAATTATACAGAATTCGTATTACCAAATCTTCGACAGTTGTTTAAAATATCCATTCATATCTTGATGATTATTGACAACAGTTTGTCGACGTGCTCTTCTTCTTAAATACAAGACCACCAAGGGCATGATGATGGAGTACAGCTGGTACTGAAAATTCCTTCATTTATTTGGTGTTTCCCTATGTTTTGATCATATTCCCTAGTAGAGTTCAAAATTTGTCCCGTTTTAATATTCCAAGATTAGAAAGTGCTCCTTTTTCAAAGGCCGTGTGATGTTGACACCATTTTTCACCTGTTTTTCGTCTCTTTTATGAATCAGACGCGCAGATTAAAAAGTAAATTTGACCTCGATCTTTGGTTTGATATTAATGGGAAAATAGGCAAACGGATCAAAACTCACATTTGAGAGTATTTCTATCCATTCTATGTCCTGGATTGGGGTCAAAGGAGGCGACATCTGAAAATTTGGAGCATTTTTTGGGTTGGAAAAGGATTCCGCTGATAATTTCCGGGCAGAACTACAATTTTCGGAATTTACGAGCCAAGGACCGCTGGTTCAATTCCCCAGGGTCTCCCAAAGATTTCTGCCACTATTTCTGTGCTAAAAACCCTAGGCAAAAATCCCAAAACCCCCACCTGTCTCCTAATCGACAATCCCAGCGTAGGCGTCAAGAATATGACGAAATGAACCCAAAAACAGGGGAGAAGAGCATTGATGAGCTTGCTTGTCTCTTTTATCTGAAAATAACTGATTCATTCGCTTAGTCTGCTGCCGGTTTACCTGATATTTATGGGCAATTTCACCTATTTTCATTCCCTTTTGTTGGATTCGATTCACAGCCAAGTTTATAGTAAAAATTGTAATCGTTGTTATTTCCAAATACATCATAATTGAGAGATGGAGCTGAAAAGGCTGAAATTTGGGGTGGAAAAGGGGTTTACCGTATAATTTCGAGAGTTGGAAGGTGTTAATATTGAAGTGACGAAGTTTCTGCCTTCAAATTCGTGATTGGGAAGTACCAGAAGGACGAAAATGTGGGAAAATGAGAGAAATACCTGAAAAATTGAATAAAATATAGTTTGCAGTAGAAAATTAGGTGCAAGCTGTTTACCGGAGCGTAAACATCGGGCGTACGACCAACAGTTCAGCCGGAAAATTGTCAACAGACCCGAAAATTGTCAACGCGTCCAATGTACTACTGTCAGGCAATGAACCGGTCCGAAAAATTGCTGTACTACCCCAAAAACTGCAGATCGGCCGTAAATTGGCTCCGATCTCGAAGATTGTGACCATGTCCGAAAATTGTCAAAGCACCCGAAAATTTTAATTTTGCATAAAAATGGTCTAGGGTCCGAAAACCGCTTCTGTGCCCGAAAAATGCATTTCTGCTGGAAAATTGTATCTGAAAATGTTCAGCGCGTCCAAAAATTGTACCTGGACCAGAAAAATGCCAGTAGGCCCATTTTTCTCTTCCGGAAATTAAGAAAACTTACCGCTCCAATGCCCAAAAACCATCCGCCATAATTTTTCCTGACTTTTTCATATTTCTTAGGGAAAACGGTAGCAATCGTCCGTTCTATGGCAAAAGCCAGCATCGTATAGCTCTGTGTAATATTCCCAACAGCTCCAACAAATCGAATCCAGAAGCTTTCAGCCAATGGAAGGGTATAATCACAGGGATCCGAGTACTGAATCGAAAATCTGGAAAACTAGGCTACCATAAAATTTAAAGGACGGTTACCGTATAAAATCATATCCCATTGGGACCATAAACCCCAGGGGAATGTACGTAGTCCAAAAAAGATGAACGGCATAGACAATTTTTGCATTAGGATGGGCGAGCCATCGAATTCCCTGGAATTTCATTAAATTTTTAAGGAAAATTTGGTAATTTACCTCATGTTTTATGACAAAACCAATGCCAACAAGTCCCATAAGGCAGGAAAGGAATTTAGGGATCAAAATCAGGCGATATCCCCAAGATTCTGCTAATCTCGTTCCATTTAAACAGACGTCATCGATTATGGCGGTAGACATTTGATTTCTGGAAGAAATTTGAGCCTTTTTCGGGTAGTTGGCGTGTCAAGAGGATGAGAATTATTTAAAATCAGGAAGAGGGAGGAATTTGGGTGTTGTAGATGGCTGGCATGAGCGCCAAGGGTCCTGGTTCAATTTTCCGGGTAAACAGGGATTTTCAGGGTACCAGGAAAATTTTTATGGTAATTAAGGGCTTCCGAGGGTTTTCTGAGGAAATGCGGAACTTTTTAGAACTTCTAAAGGTCAAAATTGCCATGTTTACGTAATTTTTATCCTGGGAACATGATCGCCAGCGGAAATCCCTGTTATCTACTGAATTACCAGGAAAAATCTACAGTAATCTGAAGTAAAAGGACAAAAATGAGAAGATGAGAAATAACCAGCCATTGGGGCGTGACTAGCAGCCAGTAATTCAAGTAGTATTCGTGTGAAAATTGAGTAGGATACGAGGAAATGAGGGCTCTTCTTCTCTCCGCCGATAAGAATAGCTGCCCTTCTCAATGGGAAAAATGAACGCACAAGTGTATTCTCGGTTGTTCGGTTTGTTTATTCCCTGGTTCGAGCCATTTAAACTCCAAAATGACGCGGGAATTCAAATAAAATAAGGACAAAAGCCGGGAAGACAGAGAATCCTTGCAATTTGGGCTTAATCTCATTAAAATCTCATTTAAAGAAGGGCAAAAAGGTGCCGGAAGATCAAGAAAATGCCAGTAGGAAATTAATTTAGGCCAGCGGGGGAGTTACAAGCTGGTTAGCAGCAAAAAATGAGTTCTGCGGCTAAGATTTTCGATCAAAAGCTGGCCGGTTCGATTCCCCGAGTTGTCCACATGATTTTTGCGAATATTTGTAGGGAAAATCAGTTTTCTGGTTACTTATAGGTAAAAATCCCCCGTCTACGTAAAAATAAGCGTATTTATTACGTAGGCGCTATGCTCGGCTGCCGGGATTGTGGAGAGCTTGGAGGCGTCGAAATCCGCTTGTCCAGGCTTTTTAAATCGGAATTTTATCCCGGGATTTGGATAAAAATGGAGAATACGTGGATCTACGTAGCATGGTGAGGAAAATAATCAGGAATTTGGATCAAGTTGGCGGTAATTAGGGAAAGGAAGCGCAAACCACGCCTATTTTTCCTTTCTTATTTCCCTACAAGGCCAAGAAACCAATACATAGATTGAAAATTGTCTTGAAAGGGAGAAAAAACACCTGTTTTGGTTAAAACTTTACGATAAAGAACACCTCGAACGTTTCCAAGCCACTGAACTCATTATAGGGAATTCCAAGGATTCGTGAGGTGTCTAGCGTCTAAAGAACTTCGCGGTTTTGAACTTTTGGCGGCGAAAACAATTGAAAATTTGAAAATACCGGTAGTTTGAGGCCATAGGAGGCTTTTCCGCACATTTGAAAGGGAAAATTCTCTTCAGAACCCAGAAATTCTTTAAGAAAATATGATTTTTTTTACAAAACTACAGTAATTCCCATCTCAGGATCCGAAATCCTTAAAGAAAACATGATTTTTGTGTCTAAAAAACAAGAAAAATCGTTGTAGCACCAAATTTTTTTAAAGAAAATCTGCAAAATTACAGTAATCCCGCCTCAAGGCCCAAAAAACTTTAAAGAAAATGAAGTTCTGACTCTGGAAAGCTACAGTAACCGCTCCGGAAGCCGCGCTATTGAAAAAAATTAAAGAAAAGGCCAAAATGAGTTCAAGTTCACTCGGTGTACACCTCCTCTCACGTGAAGAAAAAAACTAAAAGAACGCAAAATTGTGAAATGCGCCAATTATTTCCAGAGGAATTATTTTTTCCTGTTGGGATATTTCCTGTTTTAGTTTGACGGCACTTTTAGCACATTTTACGTACCGGAAATCCTAAATTTGGCGGTAAATAACCTTGGGCTTCAACTTATAGTGTTTTTAGCTGTTGACATCAGAACACGCGGTATGTTTCTTGACCAAAAAGCGGGTATCATCAATGACGGACAGGATAACAGGACAATTACCAGCCAGACTTATTGAGGACTAATGAGATCATGGGAAAATGGAGAAGACGTAGGTAATTTGAATCAGGGAGTTGGATAACAAGGAAGTGGATTGAAAAAATAGCATTTATAGGGTTCCCAGCGCATTTCTGAGACAGCTGACTGGTTTTGACAAAGATCGCCGGGCAAAAATTGGGTGAGCTCATGATTCTGCCACCAGAGTGTCGAATTTACGGGCCAGAGGTCCCGAGTTCGATTCCCGGGAAGATCTTAGGATGTTTCTGTGTAACTTATGATTCCAGAAAGATTCTTCAGTGATCCAAGGATTTATTCGGGTACCAGAGGGGGTTTTCCGGTTATCAAGGAATTTTTCCGGGTACCAGCGGGTTTTTTCAGCATGACATAGGATTTTTCCATGTACCAAAGGATTTTTTGGGACTTTAGAGGGATTTTCCAGTTTATCAAGAAATATTTTCGGATATCAGCGGGATTTTTGCGTGTAACCGAAGAATTTTTCGGATATTTCAGGTGCCCACAAGATTTTTGACTACATTTCTATGACTAATATTCGATGTATGGTTTACTGTAATTTAGTTATGAAAATTTTACCAAAAAAAAGTCTTTAATCTTTGAAATGAGTACAAAACATGCCAAAGAGTCATCAAAATGAACTAAATTGACCACCAGACACCGGGTAAAAAGAATTATGCACTTTTTTTTGGACGAAGTTCTCATTGAATCACTCGGTTTAAAAGGTTATGTACATTCACCCACCATTAATCTTTGAAATGAGTACAAAACATGTTTCGTGTAGAGTTCGCGTAGGGAGATAAGCTAATGTCTCGGAGAATTTTGGGATTATTGAGAATTTCTGGTAGTTTGGATACTGGGAAAATTAAATTTTGGTACGAAAACTGACTAAAAGTACACTGAAAATAGCTGATTTAGGCCGTTTTAGCATTTCTGACGCCAAAATGGAAATTTTATTGGTTAAAAAACTGTGATTGTCCTATTTTCAATCAGGAAAGGGAAGTTTCACACGTTCCAGCTCAATTGTCTAGCCAAATATTCTGTTGTTTCCAGTTTGCTCTCAAATTCTCAGGAAGTTCAACATCTTGCGAGTTCCTGGGACTTTTCACGCGTTCTCAATTTCAAAACAAGGAGAGAACGTGAAAAGAAGGAAAAGAACAGCCGCTGGGCTTTTGATTTTTTGATTTTCAGGCCTCTGCCGGTTCAATTTTTTAAAATTTGATAAAAAGAAGTAGTTCTACGCCTTTTTGCGTATTTTAATTCGTCTCCGGTCTTTAAATTTAATAAACTTCCCTTTAAATGGTTCACCAGGCAAGGAAATCCCCCATTTTCCGTAGTTTCCCCGAATTCCCCGTCATTTTCCCGATTTTTGTCCTTCGAATTATGTAAATTCCGCCATTTTTCGGCAGCTTGCCCTCCTGGACTCCCTGGTTCGTAAACAACAATAAGCTCTATTTTCCCTTTCCCCTTCGACGTTAATCTGCTATAATTCTCCAATATAAATATGCCCCTGTTTATTGAAACATGAGACGCGTAACCTCGTCACTGGAACTTCGAGTTGTCGGCGACCTTCAATTCGCCCTTTTTTGCCACTTTTCTCTCTATTCAATCCGACCTTTAAAATGTTCAACGGGGCAAGAAAGCGGAGGTGGAGGAGGAGACTGGTTCCCATCTTCCGGTTTCTCAGGGCCTATTTCATTTTTCTTCAGTTATTTTTAGCCTAAAAGTTTGGGTAAAATGGGGTAAATTTGTCGAATTCTAAGTTTTTGTACCGGAAAAAAGCCTAAGTTTTTCCTTTAAATGGTTTTAAACTCTTCTCGTGGCGAAAAACCCAGATTTTGAACAAATTTACATATTTAGATCTCTTGGAACGCCTTTAATTTATCCCAATTTTGCTCTAAATCCGCCAAAATCACCTTACGTCTCGTGGTGCCCATATCGTCAAAATATTACAGTAATCCTTCATATTTTTCTTATTAAGCGCTTATGTGCACTAGAAATATTATCAGATCTCTCCAGTACGCCAGAAATACCAGCAAAAATCCCAAAACCCTCGAATTTCCACCTTTCTATGGGTCATACGGGCTGTAAATGAGTAAAATATTTCAATATTTTGATGTTATGAGTTGTAGTCCTTTAATTTTCCATTTAAATGGACGATAATCCGCTATTGGAGGTTTTTTTCTTGACGCAAAACAGATTTGTGCTGTCTTATCTCCCCCAATTTCATTTCTTCCCCCCTTTTCCCACAATTTTCTTTCAATTTCCCTGATTTCCTTCGATTTTTTTCCCATTCTCCCCAATTTCCCCCTTTTTTAGACGCTATGTCTCTCCCCTACCATGTAACCGATATAATAACTGAGGATGCTTTCTCCCTTCAAGCAGATTTTGGCCTCTATCTCTGGAGGCAACTGCCCCTAAATGAGACGCTGGTCTTCTCCCCCTTGGCCATTGTCCTAGGGCTTACGATAATCCACAACGCGACGCGGAATCAAACAGAAGAAGAGTTCCAGGAGCCTCTGAGTAGGGAAAGTATCTACAGTAACCGTAAAAATTTTAGGATTTGTACGGTTTAATTTTGATCCTGTGGATTATTCTCGGTCCGTGGGGGAACTCCTTCTGTCTCAGAAAAACCCGGGCGCAGCTGCGCATCTGGCCAATGGAATATTTATCCGGTAATTCATTTAAAAACCTACCGTAATCCTGATTTCCAGGCAAGGAGCGACAGTAAATGACGAATTTTTAAACAAAACCCTTGGAAAATTCATGGGAACTGCGAGATTCCTCGATTTTAGCAGTCCAGAAGCCATGAAAAACGTGAATTCCTTCATAAACAGCGAAACAAATGAGGAAATTGACAACTTTTTGACTAATTACAGTAATCCAGGTAGGAAATAACAAAATTTCAAGTATTTTGGGTTCAGATGTGAGTATTCTACTAGCCAGCGCCCTGAGTTTACACGCAAATTGGAAAAATCCTTTCTATAAGACGGCTACAGTTAATGGAATGTTCCATAAGGAAGATGGGACCAATGTTGTGGTAAGTTTCAATCAAAACTGGGAAGCTTTATAATTAGCGGGATTTTTAACATTTTCAAAAATTGCGGCAAATAACCCGAGTGGAAGAAATTTTTTTTAACATAACCATGGCTATTTTTACCCATTGTAGTCCGCGGCATTGTGGTTTTCTTTAAATTACCCGGTTTATCAAGCTACCAACCAATTTTCGAGCCTAAATTGATCCCTAATTAAAATATAGTGAGAAGGAGCATTGAAATCTTGGATATCTGCACGTTTCCCCATAAAAATCTCGAAAAAGAAACACGCAATATTTTTACTAGAAAAGCAGAAATTACTATGAGGCTACCAAACCTTTGTCAAAAATCTCTTGGTCTATCCGGTAAATCGAACCCAGGACCTCTCCCGCATAAATTCGGCCCGTTTACCACTAAAATATAAGCACGCCGCTGGTTTTCGGATAAACAGGCGCATCACTGGTGCTTGTTGCCATTTTTGATCACAATTCTACTCGAAATGTTAGCAGAAATCTTCTGGACACTGAAAAAACGCTTTGGTCAATTCGGGGAATCGAACCAGCGACTTCTAGCACGGAAATTCGAAGAACCTGTCATTAAAACTTTTCCGGGTATTCCTATCCGTCAGTCCCTTGCACGATCTCCTGGTCACTTTCGACACATTTTTCTCGTAAAAAATGGTTAAAACACCCTGAATTTTGTGTAAAAGTACCATAAATCCCGTTCCAGATGCCAATAATGCACAATACTGATGAATACTTGTATGGTGACACTGAGCAATGGCAAGTGTTGGGTATTCCTTATGCTAATCCTAATTTTACCCTGAATATTATTCTTTCTAAAAATGGGTGAGTTATTTTCCTCATAAAAATAGAAAATCCTGTACAGATCCGGGATTACCAGCCTCCGTGAGCCATCTCAATTGGAAGGAACGGATTTACGAGATCTGGTGAAGAATTTAAAGCCTCAAGAAGTTGCGGTAAGAGGATTTTGGGCTATTTTTAAAGGATTTTTTCAGGTAACCATGCCCAAATTTAAAATTACACAAAACTTGGATGTCAAGCCACTAGTGGAATCCCTCGGAATTAAGCAAATCTTCACAAAAGAAGCGGACATCACAGGAATGGGCGAGGATCTTTTTGTCTCCGATATCCGTCATAGCTCCCATTTTACGGTAATTTGGGTCCTGAAGAGAATTATTTAAAGGATTTCCAGGTAGACGAGGAGGGAACCTCCCCAGCATCTAAAAATCATCATAAAATCTCGTCAGAATTTATAGGAGATGAACCAGTAATTTTCCGAGCTGATAAGCCATTTTTCTTTGCTTTGACGCATCGAGACAGCGTCCTTTTTATGGGGCAATTTTGTGGTTAATTTTTGTATTTTACTGAAATTGGCGGGAATTTTTGTTTGAACATATTGTATAGTCAATTTAATAAATCGTTTATTCAACTAATAGAATCTCTTGAATCTTCAGAACAGTGTAGCACAACTGGCCCCACCGGGGTTCGGAGCGACCCCCCCTAGTCGTCCAAAAGTCGACCCCCCTCTATATAAAAAGTCGTTTTTGCCTACTTCCAGGGATATTTTCTGTTCCAAAGGAAGCCAGTGCGCGGTGTTAGGCATTTTGTGCTCCGGCACCCTCATTTAGCGCACCAAAACTAGACCACGGTGCCTCTCCCGAGCATTGCCCAGAAACGGCAGACCACTTGTTCGATAGAGAATTTAATAAGGAACATTTGCGACCCCCCTTTACTAGGGGTCGCAACCATTACTTCTGCCTCAAAATCGCCAAAATACGAAAAAATAATCTAAAATCGCGATTTTCTGCCAGAAAACATGGAGTCGACCCCCGGTAAAGGGGGGTTGCGTAAGATCAGCGTAAAAAGTTACCCTAGAAGAAGTTGTTTCTAGCCGAATATTCGATCTCTGCGGCGCGCTAGAGCGATGGGGTCAGTTACAGTTGATTTGGCCCCACCGTGGGGCCAATCATAACTAGACTGACCCCATCGCTCTAGGGCGCGCTGGAGACGTTTTATCTTCTTGGAAACAACTTCTTCTAGGGTAACTTTTTACGCTGATCTTACGCAACCCCCCTTTACCGGGGGTCGACTCCATGTTTTCTGGCAGAAAATCGCGATTTTAGATTATTTTTTCGTATTTTGGCGATTTTGAGGCAGAAGTAATGGTTGCGACCCCTAGTAAAGGGGGGTCGCAAATGTTCCTTATTAAATTCTCTATCGAATAAGTGGTCTGCCGTTTCTGGGCAATGCTCGGGAGAGGCACCGTGGTCTAGTTTTGGTGCGCTAAATGAGGGCGCCGGAGCACAAAATGCCCATTGTCTTGTCGCTTCGAGCTGAAATTTTGGTCAATCAATCTTTTTGGCTAAATAAAGCTGGGAAACATGTTAAACCGGGCTTTGCCTTCTGGAAAAGATAAAAAATTGGCGACCCCTCCCTACAAAATTTCGGAGAGCGACCCCCCTAGACCCCATTGTGGTGAGTCTTGTGCAACACTGACTTCAGAATCTTCAGAATCTTCTGAAGAAGAAATGTCAATTCCTATACGACAAATTTCTGCATCAAATTGCTCCATGGAATCCTCTTCATCTTCTGATAAATCAATACCCAGTCGACGAAATTCTGGGTTAAAACTTTCTGACGAATCATCGTCGTCTTCTGAAGATGATAAATCGATACCTAACCAACGAAATTCTGTAAAAAAGAAGTATAAATAAAAAAGAAACAACCTCGATTTGGAATTATTGGCGTCTTCCGACGGGTAGTTTTTCTGGAAGAAGACTGCATGGCAAAGAAAAGAAAAAGTGGACGGATCGAAGTTTTTGAAGCTGCTCACCTGAAAGACCGGTCATTTTTAGACGTGAACTGGTCAATTTACCAATTCAAATTTCAACATGTTTTAGATCATAGAGAAAGTTTTGGCAGAAAGGGGCAGGCAAATCGGCACAGTTCTTTATATCATTGTGCTCAGCTCGTCGAGAGGAGCAAGAATGTGTGCTCGGTTTTCCAAAATTCGACTCTCCGATGGGAGCATGGGCCTGACTAATCGAAGGCTTGATCTGGTTGATTTTTCCAAAATTGCGGTGCTCTGTTATTTTGTTTGAAACATCCAATGTCCCATTCCATCAATCACATAAAGAACGGCTGTTTTGGTACACTTGAGCAGACGTGTAAGAAATAAAGTAGAAAATAAAAGTTCCAAGGTTCATGGATCACGGGCAGACCTTGGTCTCTATTTGACCACAAGACACACGTTGCCCACTACGGGGTCTTTAGGGGACGGAGGGTAACCAATTTTCTGGGAATTGGGAGGATTTTCATGATTTTCTGTGGTAAAAATCGGCTGTTTCTTGAAAAAAGATCAAAGTATCCATGTTGTAACCAGCTCCGCCCATGATTCATCGCCGCTTTGGCAAACTGGACTCCTCATTGTCTATCTTATCATCTCCCAGTTGTCCTCTGACCTTTTGTTCCTTAAATTTCTCAATACTCCCGTTTTGCTTTATTTCTTTATTTTTTTTCCTGATATTGTGACTATGACGATTGTCCGAAATGTTGAGTCATCTGAATTTTCAATAAATACGGGAAAAGAACACTTAGCGGCTTCTTTTCGTCACATTTAAAGAAATTTTCCAGAAGCCATGACGCTTCTCAATCCTGTCACAGATTTCGGGTTAAATCTCCTGAACCAGACAAGTGCCACCGAGTCTGTCGTCCTTTCCACCCTTTCCATTTCCCTGGCCTTGGCTCTGGTTCATGTAGGAGCTGGTGGAAAGACCAAGGATCAAATCAGGGAGGCTATGGCTAAAGGTACGAGACATTTTGCGCGTTTTTTGGGGTTTTCTGGTAAGAATTCCCGGTCTGCGTATTGTTCAGTACCATATTAACGCGCGGAAGGTCCCGGGTTCGATTCCCACCGCTATCTATATGATTTTATCGGGTATTTTCGGCGTTCATAGGATTTTTTGTCAATATCTATGCGACTAAAACGCATAAATTCTTCCAGGATCCACTGATAATCAGCTGATTGACTATTACAAGCAAATTGGCGATTCCATGCTGAAAAGCGACAAGGTCAAGCTCTTCCTGGCCAATCGAATGTACATAAAAGAAGGATTCGAAGTGAAGCAGAGATATTTGGACACAATTTCTCAAAATTATCAAGCAAAAGCCGAGGTTTTGAACTTCAAAGAGGGAAAGAAAGCAGCTGACAAAGTTAATGGCTTCGTGAAGGAGGCGACACACGATATGATCAAGGAATTGGTTAAAGAGGAGGCGTTTAAAGGTCTGAGCCCAGTTTTTAAAGGATAGCGAGATTTTTAGACGCTGTCGCTTTCCTGGTCAACGCAATTTATTTCGAAGCCAAGTGGGACAGCAATTTCTTCTCCAGCATGACCCACGAAGGAGATTTCCATCTTTCTGAAGGGAAAACCAATAAGGTTAAATATTTGAGTGACACAGAGGTTTACCGGCAATACGGAGAAACGGATGAAGCAGAAATTTTGACTCTAAATTATGAGGATCGAGCCTTTACTTTTTCAATTATCCTGCCCAAGGAAAAATTCGGATTGGCCAAATTGAGAGCCAGCTTGACCGGTGAAAAACTCCAGAAAATGTTGGGCAGCGTCAAGAGCACCTACATCAATGTAAATTACCGTAATGAGACGATTTAAACGGCATTTTTCCAGGTAAAATTCCCGAAATTCAAAATAGAAAAGGAGATGGATTTGAAAACGGCACTAAAAGCTCTGGGAGTCGAGGAAGTCTTCAGTAACCAGGCGGATCTCAGTGGAATTGCAAAGGATATCAAAGTTTCTGATGCTGTGCACAAAGCTGTAATCGAGGTGGGCACTTTTTTAATGAAAAATAACGGGCGCATCGAAAATGACAACCAGATTACCGGGAAATTTGAAAAATTGGGTCAAATCTTTTTAGAATTTTCGTGGCCTTTCATTCGTTTTTGGTGAATGTTAGTACCTCCCAGTTAATTTTCCCAATACCAAAGATTTATTGTCCGATCTGGCAGCTCAAGCAACATTGAGAGTTGTTAGTATCGGCACTTTAAATTGGCGTTTACAGCGAAATTTTCCGAGGTATTCCCAAATTTTCTTTATGATTTAGAATGATACAACCATGGCGGATTCCGTAAAGAAAACCGTTTATAAATCGAGCCACAGGTCCCTCAGATCTGGGGGCTTACATTTTTGATAAGAAGATCGACTAAAAATTGGGGAAAACCGCTCAAATTACTGAAAAATATCGAGAATTTTGACTATTCTAGGTCAATGAAATGGGAACAAAAGCCGCCGCCACGACCATGCATAAAATTGTCTCCGAAATGGCCATAATGGACCAACCGATAGTCTTCAAAGCCGATTATCCTTTCATTTTTGTTCTTAGCCATCAGAATTTCCCAGTTTTTATTGGGCAATTCGCTTAATTTTTTTAAAAGTGCAGAAATTCTAGAAAAATAGCGTGGATTTAATAAAACTGCCCATAAATTTCTAGGTCGACGAGGAAGGAACCAAAGCGGCTGCCGTGACCATGTTCAAATTTGTCGCTAAATCTGCTCGTCTGCAAAATCCCAAAATCTTCACCGCTGATCGTCCTTTCCTCTTTGTCCTTCGCCATGAAAATTCCGTCATTTTCTTGGGACAATATCATGGCTGAGATTTAATAAAGATTTCGCATTTTTTTCGCTTTTTTGGGGGCCTGGAGACCAAAAATCGGGCGTGAAGGACAATTTTACCCTAGAAAATCGTCCAGGATTATCTATTTTATTTTTCCAGGTGGATGAAGAAGGCACCAAACCACTATAATTAAAGCTGTGCCATTTTCTGCAAGATCTGACCAACCTAAGGAGTTCAAAGCTGATCGTCCTTTCATTTTCCTCCTCCGCCATCAGGATTCCGTCATTTTCATTGGCCAATTTAACGGATAATCCGTGTTTTGTCCTCCTGGAACTTTAGAAAATAAAATGTCAACCGAAAATCCCCAAAAATATTGGAAAATTCCACTGCTTGACTGCTTCGCCACAGCTGTTCCCCTCTATTTTTTATGACCGCCCTCTGGCCAATTGCACACTTGATCTTTCCAGCTCCCAGCTCTTTAGACCAGATTTTCCTCAATAAATTGATTTTTTTTCCAGAAGCCATGGCGCTTCTCAACCCTGTAGCGGATTTCGGGTTAAATCTCCTGAACCAGACAAGTGCCACCGAGTCTGTCGTCCTTTCCACCCTTTCCATTTCCCTGGCCTTGGCTCTGGTTCATGCAGGAGCTGGTGGTAAGACCAAGGATCAAATCAGGGAAGCTATGGCTAAAGGTACGAGACATTTTACGCGTTTTTTTAGGTTTTTCTGGTAGGAATCCTGGGCCTATGCATCCGCCAGTAGCTGGCGCACCCGATTTATGATCCAAAAGGTCCCGGATCGATTCCCAAAGCTGCCCAGATGATTTTTTTGGGCATTTTCCGGTGTCAATCTGATTTTTGTCAATGCCTACGCTCCCAAAATGTCCATTTTTTCCAGGATCCACAGATAATCAGCTGATTGACTATTACAACCAAATTGACGATTCCATGCTGAAAAGTGACAAGGCCAAGCTCTTCCTGGCCAATCGAATGTACATAAAAGAAGGATTCGAAGTGAAGCAAAGCTATTTGGACACAATTTCTCAAAATTATCAAGCAAAAGCCGAGATTTTGAACTTCAAAGAGGGAAAGAAAGCAGCTGACAAAGTTAATGGCTTCGTGAAGGAGACGACACACGATATGATCAAGGAATTGGTTAGAGAGGAGGCTTTTAAAGGTCTGAGCCCAGTTTTTAAAGGACAGCGAGATTTTTAGACGCTGTTGCCTTTCTAATCAACGCAATTTATTTCGATGCCAAGTGGGCTGTTCCTTTTCTGGCCATGCAAACACAAGTGGGGGATTTCTATCTTTCTTCCGGGGAATCAAAGAAGGTCCAATATTTGAGGGATACTATGGTCACCAGGCTCTACGCAGAAACCGAAGAGGCACAGATTTTGACACTAAAATATCAGGATAACGCCTTTACTTTTTCTATTATTCTGCCAAGTGAACGGTGAGCTAAAAAACTTCTGAAAACAAGGCGACTTCCTTCAGAATTGGCTTAGAAAAGCTGAGAGCCAGTTTGACGGGAGAAAAGCTCCAAAATATGCTAGGAAGTGTTAAGAATACCTACATCAATGTAAATTACAGTAATCTGTCGATTTAAATAAGATTTTTCCAGATAAAATTCCCGAAATTCAAAGTAGAAAAGGAGATGGATTTGAAAAAGGGGCTAAAAGCTCTGGGGATCCAGGAAGTTTTTACCGAAAGGGCCGATCTGAGTGGAATTGCAAAGGATATCAGGATTTCTGATGCTATACACAAGGCTGTAATCGAGGTAGGTGCTAAATTTGGTAGGCGAATCAAAAATGACTAACCAGATGACCTGAAAAATAAAAAAGGCTAGAAATCTTCATTTTTCGCAATTTTCTCCAATTTTCGTTTTCTAACGGATTTTACCACTGTTTTTGAGTGAAAAGACACGCAATTCCGCATAATTTCTTACTTTTCAAAGTAATATTCAATATTTTAGGTAGATGAAGCCGGCACAAAAGCCGCCGCTGCTACTGCGATTCGAATGGTGCCGGTCAGTGCAAGAATTGGTCAACCCACAGTCTTCACAGCTGATCGTCCTTTCCTTTTCGCCCTCCGATATCAGGATTCCCTCCTCTTTATTGGCCAATTTAATGGATAATTTTGTATTTTACTCCCAGTTTTTAAAGAATAAAATAGTTTGGACCTTGCTTGACACGGCGCCCCCCTCTAATCGCCTTTCCTACCCCCCGATTTCTGTCCATTTCCCCCTTTATCAAAAATGAGAAGAGTCTTCTTTTTTCTCCTTTTCTTCACAATTTTCTGCCTGGTGGATTCATTAAAATGTTATCATCAAGTGAGCACAGATGTCCACGCTGCTCCATTTCCTAATAGCACGAAATTCTGTAGAAAAGAGCGATCGATGTGTATAAAGTGGGAGAATATTTTATTTTTAAATATTTTTTTCCAGGACCATTGTCAATAAGAAAAATGCCGGGACAAAGGCACAAATTCTAACGAGAACCTGTGATGATGGGGGATATCAGTGCGCCAATGCGGTAAGTGGTGCGGAATTTTAGCAATTACCGCGTCGAATTGTGATTCAGAAGAGCCAGGTTCAATTCCTGGGTGAGCCTAGGGATTTTTGAGGGTATTCTGCTGATTTTCGCTAGTTTCCAGTGGATTTTTGAGGTTTTCCACAGATTCTGGCTGGTTTCATGGATTTATATGGAAATTACACGCTCAGTACAGTAACCCCCCTCTAAAAATTCCGTTTAACCCAAAAAGAACTCCTAATTTTCAGGCAGTTTCCTCCGGCGATTGTCGTACAATAAAAGACGTCAAAACGTGCTGCTGTAATGATGTTGATTACTGTAATTCTGCTTCATTTCCCAATTTCTATGCGATTTTCCCTATTTTATTCGTATTTTTACTGTTAAATCAATAAAACGACCCTATTTTCAGTTGATTTTCCTTAGGAACGGGAATTTTTTTTCGATAATCTGACTATCAGCTGGCCTAATCCGAGAAAACTGGCGCCTCTATCACTTTTTCTGATCAAAAAATCGTCTCACAGACTAAATACGAACATTTATTACAAAATTCAAGCTGGAGGTAGGAAACGTCATAATTTAAAATTCAGAAGTAAATTGTCCAATGAAAATGGTCTCATTATTAAAAGAAGTGACGTAGAGGAAGGGGCGATCAGCTATGAAGTCGATTTCCGGATATTCCTTATGCATCGAAGAACCGAAGCAGAGCCCAAGAACTGTAGCAGCAGCTGCTTCTATTCCTTTTTCATCGACCTGAAATTGGTAATTCTATTTGAGGGGAAAATCTGCGAATTGGGAGAAAAGGCCCGAATTTTTTTCCCACGAAGGCTGGCGAGGGTCCGAAGATGGGCAGCACACCCGAAAATTTTAGTTTTACCCATAAATTTTCTGTGCGCCGACGTTTTTTCAGCAAAGTGTTGCTGATACATCCAAAAATGTTAAAATTCATTTATCCAAAATAAGTAGAGCCCAAATTAGGCATAAAATTGTCCTAGGAAAATAATTTGGTCGTTGTATGTCGTGCAATAGAGGAAAGAATGATCGGCACAGAAGGAAACACCTGGTCTTGATCTTTTGCAGACGATGCCACATTTGATGGCTGTTCCAGCAGCTGCTTTGACTCCTTTTTCCTCCACCTGAGGAATTTTTACGATTATTAGGCAAATTAGACGAGAAAATCGTGGCGTTTTAGGAAAAATAGCCGATATTATATTTATTTCCCAAAGCAGATATCAATTATGGCAGTTAGGATCATTTTTTGGCGGCAGACGGCGTATAGGACCAGTTTTTTATGCAAAATATTGTCCATGGAAGAGGATGTGACCATTATGGGCGGTGCAGTAAAGGAAGGGACGATCGGCATGGAAATCAAGGGCTGGTGGCTTGACCGGAGCACAGCGCTTCATACGACAGCGGACAGCTGTAGCGGCAGCAGCTTTGACTCCTTTCTCATCCACCTGGATAAAAAAATTTGGTTAGTATACTGTAGTTCCATGAAATTAACAAAAATGAGCTTCTTTGTCAATTTTCACGGGTAATTTTTATTTAAAAAAAGAGCTACAAGGTCCCGAAGCGAATATGCTCATAAAACACCGGAAAAACCCTTTAAAAAGCCCCTGTGGCCTAATAAAAAGCCCCTAAAAATAATACAGTATCCCCATGGGTTAAAGCATAAAGAAAAGGCCTCTCGACATCGAAATAAATGGGTTTTTCGGCCCGGAGACTGCATAGGAGAATATTCATGGCTGTTGCGGCAGCGGCTTTTGTTCCATCCTCATCTACCTAGAAATTACGGCTCTCATTTAAAAAAAACGTCAGAAACTAAGAAAGCCAAGCGTTGGTGCAGAATATTTACTCAAAAATTGTGCAAATACTGGAAATTATCATAAATTCGGTCGTTTTCTGTTGGATTCTAGTCAATATTAGGGGAAACTGATAAATTTATGAGGTAGAAAGCTTTAAAACAAGTTAGAGTAAGATAAAATCAAGAACTTTTTAAATAAAATAGCCGCCAGGGAGATTCTTAGACAAAAAATTAGCGAAAAATTGGATAATTGAGGTAGAAAATGACGGAAAATGCGGGTTAATAGTAATATTTACACTCTGGTAGCCCAGTATCATCAGGATTTTGGCATGTACCGATGAAAATAATATGACCACGGAAAGTTAGAAGGAATAAAAATGGCCGTTCAGCTAGGAAATCTTTAGCTTTTGGTGGCTCGTACATCCCGCATCCCATATCTAATTCAAGAACTGTGGCTGCCGCTGCTGTTGTTCCTTCTTCATGGACCTAGAAATCTTAGTTTTACCTATTTTTTGGAATTCAAAAGGGGAAAACACTAAAAATTGGCGGGAAAATTGAAAAATCACTTGAAAAATTAGAATTTTTACTCAAAAATTGGCCAAAAAACGGGATTACAATACACTCCGTTGCAAAAGTTTAGCAACCAACGTGTTTTTCATAATATCTCCGCGTAGAGGGGGTTTCAGAAAAATCTGAGGACGGCATTAGATTCCCCGGTAAAAATTACCCTAGAAGTCCGATTTTCAGAGTGTCCTGTCGATCTCATGGCACGTCACACGGGATTTTTCCTAAAATTCCATTTTTAGCCGTTCCTAAAGTTTAGCAACCAATCGAAAACACTGTGATAAATGAGGAAAACTCCTGTGGAAGACATGTAAAAAACGAGCAACAGTTTGGGATCACTCGTCCTATTAATATGCCAGCAGCCAGTCGTCTTTCATCGGATGAGCAAGCTCAGATTCGAGCACTTCATACTGCCGGATTGTCAAATGTTCAAATAGCGGCACAGCTCGGGAGAAACAGGACATGCATCTGGAGATTCTTCAACAATCCAAACTACGGGAAAAAGCCGGTTCCGGGACGACCGAAGAAGATCACACCTCGCGAGCAACGGCGAATTTCTAGGCTCGTTTCGAATTCAAGCATATCTGTGAACAAGGTTAAAGCTTCATTGAACCTCAATTGTCACAAGACGACCGTCTGGAGATGCGTAAAAAACCTGGCACACATTGAAAGACAGACCAAAGGACGTGTACCGTTCATGACGCCCACTCACAAGAAGAATCGAGTTACTTTTGCCCGAAACAATATCGGCACAAATTTTGATAAAGTGAGTGGCGTTTACTTTTGCCATTTCTGTTCAGATAATTTGGTCCGATGAGAAGCGGTGGTCATTGGACGGACCAGACAGTGATAGAGACTACTGGAGAGATCTTAGAAAGCCGAAAATCAACGTTTCAAGGCGAGCATTTGGAGGAGGGTCAGTGATGATTTGGGCCGCTTTTTATTGCAATGGAAAAGTTGGATTGGAATTTGTTGACACTCGTTTGGATAGCGTTAAATATCAAGCCGTCTTGCAGAAACACCTTCTGCCTTTTATGGCAGCCAATGCCGGATTGGGGCTCCATTACCAGCAGGACAATGCGCCTCCGCATGCTAGCAGATCAACCAAAAATTGGCTAGCTGCCAACAACATTCCGAATTTATCTTGGCCAGCCAACTCACCAGATGTGTCACCTATTGAAAATCTATTCGGTATAATGTCGAAGGAAATTTACGCTGGAAACCGTACCTTCAACACCGTGAACGAGCTGAGGAACGAGATTTTGAGATGTTGGAACAACATTCCCGATGCCACTCTTCGAAACCTGGCCCAGTCTGTTCCTAATCGGATTTTCAAACTAATTCAAGGTCGAGGAGCCTCTCTTCCTTATTAGTATCCAATAAATTTGTTTGTTAGATTGGAGTTTTCCTCATTTATCACAGTGTTTTCGATTGGTTGCTAAACTTTAGGAACGGCTAAAAATGGAATTCTAGGAAAAATCCCGTGTGACGTGCCATGAGATCGACAGGACACGCTGAAAATCGGACTTCTAGGGTAATTTTTACCGGGGAATCTAATGCCGTCCTCAGATTTTTCTGAAACCCCCTCTACGCGGAGATATTATGAAAAACACGTTGGTTGCTAAACTTTTGCAACGGAGTGTATATTTCCGGTTAACATTACAGGGAAATGGTAGGATTTATGAGGTAGAAGGCTCTAATACAATTTACAGTAAGAATTCATAATAAAATGAAGCGCCAGGAGGTTTCAAACGGCGCGCCTTTTTCTCGGGCTCCGTCTTGGACTCTCTGCCGGCGCGTCGCTGACGTTACCCCCAAAATTTGGCTCGGTCCCTTCAAAAGTTCCAATAAAAATCGGACAATTCTTATAGCGAAGGATATAGAGAAATGGATGATCAGGCTTGAATTTGAGATTCGGTGGGCGATGGGCGCACTGCTTTGACAGCACAATCACAGAACCAGCGGAAGCTTTTGTGCCATCCTCTTTGACCTACAAAATTAAGAATGAAATAGCGTTTTTTGTAGGAAATTTGGTGAGAAAAGCGCTGTAACTTTTAAAAGTTAGTGGCGCCTAAAAATTGCCCAGGGAAAATAGAAAAATGTCTAGAGAATATGAATATTTACTCAAACATTGCCAAAAAACGGGGATGCAATAGATTTCTGGTCAAAATTAAAGGAAAATGGAAGGATTTATGAGGCACGAAGCTCTAAGACAAGCTACAGTAAGACAAAACCAAGAATACCTAATGAAAAGAACCAGGGAGAGAAAATAAGCCACCGTAAGACAAAATTGGAACTTTAGAGAGACGGCAGATAGAAAATGATTCAAATAGCGCGCCTTTTACTTGATTACCGCTTTTTGGGCTGATCCCTAGCGTTTTCTTTAAATTCTTCTAAATTTCCAATAAAAAGAACACAATTTTGATAGCCAAGAAGACAGAGAAAAGGATTATCAGCCAGAAAATTGAAAAGTTTAGGTTTAGGGAGTTTTGCGCAGCAGTTCACCATTTTGATGACCATGGCAGCCGCCGCTTTCGTCCCATCTTTGTTGCCCTACAAATTTGGCAATAAAAGGTCATTTTTTGGGTAAAAAAGGTAGAATTAGTGCAAAATCGGCGGAAATATGAATGTTTACTCAAAATTACGGTAAATTATCGCAAAAACGACTATTTTTATTGGAAATTAGAGTAAAATTCTAGGATTTATGGGATAGAAGTGTTAAAACGGGCTACAGTAAGACAAAATCACTTGATTTTTAATTAAAGAAACCGCCAGGAGTGGAAAACAATTCAAAATGCGCGCTTTTTCCTCGATTTATTTTCACCATCGATTCTTTCAAAAATTCCAATAAAAAGAACACAATTTTGATAGCCAAGAACATAGAGAAATGGATGATCAGCCTTGAAGTTGACTGTCGCCGGAGTGTAGGCGCACAATTTTGTAAATTTTATCACAGTACCGGCAGCTCCTCTTGTGCCAGCTTCGTTTACCTACAAATTTATCAATAAAGTACCAGTTTTTTAGCAGAAATCCGGGTAAAAATGACGGGTAATTAATTAAAGTTAGCAGTATCCTCAAATTGACCAGTGAATGGAAAAAATAACTGGAAAGAAACGAATAAAATGCCAGTTTTTAAAGAAAATCGCAGAGAAATATTGAAAAAACTCGAAAAATGAACATTTACTCAAGAATTCCTCAAAAAAACAGGGTTACGGTAGATTTCTACTAAAATTAATGGATTAATAATGGTGCCCAATAAACAGAACAGAATTCTGATAGCTAAGGACATAGACAAATGGATGATCAGCAGAAAAGTCGATCTCTGGCTGAGGACGAAGACACATGGTTACACCCATAAATCCAGTAGCCGCAGCTGCTTTTGTGCCCAGTTCATCCACCTACAAATGAAGGCGTTAAATGGCTGTTTTTTATCCTTTTTACCCCAGTTTTCTATTAAAAAATAACCAAAATCAAGCGCTATTCAGCTAGAATTACGGTAGAACGAGGTAATAATTAAAAGTGGAAGAATTGAGGTAGAAGAGGCAAAAAGTGAGGATTAACAGTCAAAATTTCCAATAAAGAGGACATTTTTCTTATAACGGAGGGCAAAAATAAACGGATGATCAGCGTCGAAGTTGCGTTTTGCCGGACGTGAACAACCACCGCTAGAGGGACAAATGCAAGTAGCCGCGGCAGCTTTTGTACCAAGCTCGTCGACCTAGGAAGACTTTAGATTGGTTTTTATGGTAGAAACTACTAGAAAATCGGGTTTATTTAAAGGAAATAATGAAGGGAGTTGAATAATTTCAAGAATTGACGGTGAAATTGAAAAAAATGAAGGAAACAAAGAATTTTAAGAGAAAATTAGGGGATAAATTGACCAGAAAAGAGGATTTGATTACTGTAACAAAGAGCATAAAGGAATGGAAGATCCGCCTGGAAGAAAATTGGCTCCCGAACTCTCATCGCGTAACCGACACGCGTGCCCCAAAGAGAAGTTGCGGCAGCTTTTGTACCGAGCTCATCGACCAGAAATTATAGATTTTAAGTCAAAAATTAAATGAAATGTCCTAGGAAAATGACACAATTCTGGTAAGAAAGAGCATGAATAAATGAATGGTCGGCGACGAAGCTGACAGATGGAAAATTTAAAGAAAATTCCCAATAAAAAGGACATGATTTTGGTAACAAAGGGCATAAATGAAGGGATGATCAGCTTCGAACTCGAGAGGCTTTTCAGTTCTGAGACAGCAACCGCAAAGACCGAAAGAAGTAGCCGCTGCGGCTTTTGTGCCAAGCTCGTCGACCTACAAACGGCAATTTTAAATAAATTTCGCCTTTTTAGGGGGTTGGCCATGTTACAAAAAATTGCGAATTGACGCGAAAATGGTCCCGGATTCGATACCGCTGACTAACCAAAAGAAATTCGGGTATTTCAAATGCCCAGAAGATTTTTGTCAATATTTCTGCCAAAAATGAGGTTGTGGACAGCTAAAAGGTACCAGAAATGGCGAATAAAGGCAGAAATTGATCAGAGGACGATGTTTATTAAATCAGCACCTAAATCACCAGACTCTACTGGAAAAATCCACCAAAAAGGACAGTATTTTCATGACAGAGAACATAAAGGAAAGGATGCTCAGCTGAGAAGGAGATTTTCGGCTGTGGTCGCGTACATTCAATTGAGCAAACCATAGCCGTGGCCGCCGCTGCTTTGGTCCCGTCCTCATCGACCTACAACCGAAAATTCAAAATTTATTAGCTATAAAAAAAGCAGAAAGCTAAAAAAAACCCGGATCCCGTTTATTATATAATTAATTACAGTAGTGGCCCATAAAAAGGACAGAATTCAGGTAGGAGAGAGCATAGGAGAAGGGACGATCGGCCGTGAAGTTGATCTTGGGCTGGGGTTTTGGCATCGGCATGCATTTCAGCTTCATTTTAAAGGCAGTCGCTGCCGCAGCTTTTGTTCCGTCCTCGTCGACCTATAATCAATTTTTTTGATTATTTTTTTTGACGAAAAGGAGAACAGAACAAAGCTTTAGGGTCATCGCAGCAGAAATGATCGAAACCAAAGAAATTTAAGCTTTACGCAGGGAAATTCCTGGGTACATCGAAAAAATCCGCTGGTAACCGAGAAAATCTCCTGGCACCCAGAAAAGTGCATCGGTTATTGGAAAACTCCACGGGTTTGAAAAACTTGCTGGGGACCCTGAAAACTTCCTGGAAATCCAGAAAATTCCAGGGTAATAAGGAAAAATCCCTGGATACCCAGAAAACCGCTGGGTACCAGGAAGACTTCATTGTATCCCCAAAAATCTCGCGATTTGTTGGAAAATCCACGGATATCCCAGGAAATTCTCAGTGTCTAGAAAATTACCCAGGAAAATCAAAGGAGCATTTAACCCGTAAAACCTCGGCAAGTCACCAAATTACAGAACCTCGCCCCTAATAAAGTCCAAAAATGGGTTCTAATCCCGATTTTAGTCCAAAACAAGGTTGAAAATTTTCAAAAACTGCTAATTTTACCCCAAAAAGGGCTTAAATGACCGGGAAAAGATGAGAATCAAGCAGAAAACCCAGCAGGTTAGAAAAAACGGAGGAACCAGCAAAAAATATTAAAAATTACCCACCTCAATGACAGCCTTGTGCATGGCATCCGATACGTAGATACCGTCAGCAATTCCGGTGAGATTAGCACGATGCATGTCAAACATTTCCTCAATTCCAACAGCCAGAAGGGCCTGCTTCAATCCGAAATCTGTTTCAATTTTAAATTTCGGCATTTTGATCTAAAAATTCCAATTTAAATCGCCGGATTACGGTAACTTACATTGATGTAAGTGTTCTTGACACTGGCCAACATTTTTTGGAGTTTTTCTCCTGTCAAATTGGCTCTCAATTTACCCAATCCGAATTTTTCCTTGGGCAGGATAATTGAGAAAGTAAAGGCTTGATCCTGATATTTTAAAGTCAAAATCTCTGCTTCATCCGTGGCTCCATACAGCCGGTGACATTCCCTCTCCTGCATGTATTTGACTTTCTTTGTTTGCCCTTCAGAAATGTAGAAATCATCCTCATAGGTGCTTTCAGCGGTGAAAGGAGACTGCCACTTGGCATCCAAATAAATGGCGTTAACCAGGAGGGCGACGGCATCTAAAAATTTTCATTTTCTATATAAAAATGGCGAACAAACCTGGGCTAAAAGTACCCGGCTTAACGAGTTCCTTGATCATTTTGTGTGTCACCTCACTGACGAAGCCATTGACATGATCAGCGCATTTCTGCTGTTCGTTGAAGTTCAAAGCCTCGGCAGTTGCTTGATAATTTGTAGAAATTGTCTCCAAATAATCGTGGTTTACGTTGAATTTTTCTCGAATGTACATCCGATTTGCCGACAGGAATTTGACCTTTTCGCTGTTCATAATTGTACTGCCAATTTGTTTATAATACTCAATCAGCTGGTCATCAGTGCAGCCTGGAAAAATATCGTGCAATTTTGGATTAGGTAACATGGAAAAAAGCCTTTTACCCGAAAAACTCGCCAGATATGCAGAAATAATTCTCAGATACCCGGAAAAACCCCTTAAAAATCTCATAGAACATCAAATTTTCTCCTGCTACGCCGAAAAGCCCACTTTTACTCCGAAAACACAGAAAAACCCCTCCAAGTAAGAGAAATCACCGGGAATACGAAAAACTTTGTTGGTACCAGGAAAAATCCTACTGATATTCGGAAAAACCGGACGGATACCCAGAATACCCCTCGGAATGTGAAAAGGGATCCCATGGTAACCTAAAAAAAACCCCCGGGTACCCAGAAAAACCCTTGGATACTCAAAAAATTGATTGGAACATGGGAAAATCCCCCGACTCATTGAAAAATCCCCAGGTAATCAAATAATTACTCTGGAACACGGAAAAATTATCTGGATGTCCAAACAAATCCTCGTAAAACCAAAAAGGGTGCAGAAAATTGTAATTTTCCCCCATGAAAATGCCCCTAAATCCTGGGATACTCGAAAAAAATTCCCTGGTAAGCTGAAAAATTTTGCTAGTACCAGGAAAAGTCCAACTAATATCCCAAAATCCTTTGGTATGCGAAATAATCCCTCATGGTACCCAAAAAAACCCCAGTACCCGGGAAAATCTCCTGGGCACACTCCTGTTCTTTTTCGACTTTTTTTATACTTTTTTTCCGACGTCTAAAAAGATTCCAAGAGTGAAAATTTGGACCAAGTTCTATGAAAACAAATCCCAGCTTCAAATTTGTTTACCCCCCAAAAATACCCCCGGGATTTCCCAGCCATCGCTCACCTTTAGCCATGATCTCCCTGATCTCGTCTTTGGTTTTTCCCCTTGCTCCGGCATGAACCAGAGCCAAGGCCAGAGAAATTGAGAGCGGAGAAATGACAGTCGATTCATTTTCTTTGCTCTGTTTCAGAAGATTCAATCCAAAATCAGTAGAAGCGTTGATAAGAGACATCTTTTGCCTGTAAAATAGAATTTTACTTAAAAATTGAAGTAAACAGCGGGAAAGGAGCGAATTTGAAGAGCGCGGTAGATCAAATGGCGGCCAACAAGAGGGAGGTGGCTGTGGTTACCAGTTTGACAGCCAAAAATGAGAGGAGAAACGAACGGAAAGTGGAAAAAAAGCAGTGCGCAAAATGCTGACCAATGATTACTGCATGAAATCAGGAAAAATGGGCAGGAAAGCGGAAATTTTGGCCAAAAACCAGAAGATTTTGAAAGTTTCTACAAGTTTTGGACGATTTTTCGCTTTGAAATTTTGAAGTTGGACATTTTTATCCTAAAAATAAGGAGAAAAGGCTCAAAACCAGTGAAAAATGGCAATTTATGAAGAAAGTAGACAAAAAACCGCTATTTTCCCACTTTCCCCATTCAAAACCCAGCTGTTCCCCCTTGAAAACAGCTGTCGTATGGAAAAACAAACAAATTCAGCAAAATAAACACAAAAAAATTCTATAAAATCTTTAAAATTTTATTTAAAAAGAAAAACAAGAGCTCTAATGGAAGAAAATTTGAAAAGAACGAGTAGAAAGGCGAGGAAGGTCGTCTATTGACGGACAAATATTGAACAACAACGATGCCATTCGGAAATTTCGCCCTTTTCATATCGAAAGCGATCGCTTTTATAACCTTTCCTTTTTGAAAAACTTTGCTTCTTTCGAAATTTCTTGTTATCGAGAAATATTTTCGAAAAAAAAAATTCGAAAGCGAAGGGCCAACGACGAGTGAAGAATTGCGAAACTTGTTTACCCGCCAAGGAATTGAGCTTTGAATCGCTAAAAATAGCCCATTTCCCGGGTAATTTCTATTTCGAATTGATTTTGGGCCTTTTCAAAGAGTTTTCCCGCAAAAAAATGAAAAAAAATTGATGAATCAGGAAAGTGAAGGACGTTGTTTACTGGCAAAATCGCGGAACCACATGGAGTTCCAAAGGACAACGCGCGGTGTTTGTTCGCCAGCCATTGATTTCAAACTACGGGCATCTTTTTTGGGCCTGGAAACGACACTCTACTCCTGGGAAACGAGGGAAATTTCGGAATTTTAAAGAATTTCTTCATAGGAAGCAGGGAACATGGGAAACGGATGAAAAAGGGCAAAGATCGCGAAAATGCGACCATTTTGAGCAATTTTTTCAGTTTTAGCGATTATCCTGTCATCTGTAATTCGTAAAAATCGCTTCCATTTCGACGTTATTCGCTTTCCCCATGTAACATCAAACGTCCATTCTAATATCTTCTCGAACGCTATTACAGGCGAAATGCTGAGAATAGAGCGCAGTTGTACTAGCTACAACGATTTCCAACTACGTATCAAGGATCTCATGCACATCTTCCTTAAGAATGGGCATAATAGGGGTTATCTCGAAAATAAGATTTGTAAGAATCTTCTAGCTCGCAAACACATTCGAGTCAAATATAATCTGGATTCCCTCCATAAAATTAGACGGTTCCTAATGTCAACTCTCTGACTGCCTACACGCTCTACCAATATAATTCACCTTCTTCTACTTCCCAGCCTAAACAGTGCCTATTTCGAACATATACTCTTGCTTTCCTCGTTATCTACCATCCCGTCACCTCATAACCATATAAACTCCCACATCTTAATCTCACAAATTTATAAAAGGTTAAAATTATATAACAACGGAATTAAAACTAACTTGGAAACAATAATATAAATAAAATCTTCTACACAGCTAATGAACCATAGCTGACTTCTTGCAAGCTTGATCAGGCTCTTCATTGTTCTATAAACACCATACTATATCTGTTTATTACTCCCAAACCTTTCTCTTCGTGGCTTTTCGCTTCTCGACCACTTCCTTACGGCCAATTTCAATGTCGATTCCAAAGTGTTTCGCTACATACTCCGGTTTATAGAACTATAAACATTATTAACAATATTAAACCAAATCTTCTTACCTTCGACTTCCCTTCGATCTCACAGTAGATATCGGACGACAAAGATCCAGTCCGACTCACGATTTTACTTTCCTTTAGCTTTTCCACAAGCCATCGAGACAATTCCAGATTAGCCAGTTCCGTACGAGTACGCTCCTTGTAAAATGACACCTTTGGATTCTAAAACACACTCAATATTCACATTATTGTAACATGAACTTACCCTGTTCCGGTTGTATATGGTCAAATTCAACTTGCTGTACTTCATACAAAGTTGATAACACCTCTCGGTTAATTTAACCTAGAATAAACCTTAAACATTCTTAAATACACCTACCCGATAACATCCTACAGTTAAGAAAATGATAGAAAGGACCATGTCGACGTTTAATTCATTCTCCGGGATCTTAGAAATATAAACATAAAAATATAACACAAATGACATACTTTAAAACCTCCCGCAAGAAACGAGTAAAACCGTCTAATTGGTTCTCTCCCTTGGTGAATGTAAAATTTCTAAGAATCACCTACAATAACCTACATATTGGCATGAAAGTATGTTATAACCTACCGAATTAATTACAGCACTCCTTTCGAGATCATTTACCCGTGTAATCAAACTCTTGTAATCTTCAATACTGTATTTATGTCCGGTAGGTACTGCGCCCATTGTAAAAACAAAGATTACCGAGAAACACAAATTAATCAACAAGGACGTCACCTGAAATCATACCTACATTAGCATATACTCAAATACATTTCACTTAAAGGGACCCTAGCGGACCAATCCGCGCTCCAGCCTAATGCGCAGATCTGCGCAGTAGGGTTGGGGCGCGCTTACTTCTCATAGTAAAACTGCTATTTTATATAGGTTTTTGAACTGGAATCTTTTTAATTTTTATTGCATAATACTCAGCACATCGAGACGAACATTTTGATACCAAAGACATTGAGTAAATCGCTAGAAAAGCCATTTCTGAATTTTTGGTGCGCATTACATTGGAAATTTCGAAAATTTTATTTCTCAGCGCTGTGACGTTCAATTCTTCCAATTTTTTCTGCATCTACCTTTTTAGACTCTAGAGATTATTTCTACACAAAAAATTAGCTAAAAATATGCAGATTTCATTTTTCGTGCCGTCTTACTGTAAGATTGAATTGGAGCGCGGATTGGTCCGCTAGGGTCCCTTTAATATACAAGAGACAGCAAGGTTGATAATAAATAATACACCCCCTACATCAAATCAAACGGGCCCATACCGTATAATTTTCAACTACAACTCTACCAAATTACGGATATTCTGTGTTTACAGCGGAGCTACCCTCCAACGTGACGATCACTCCCCTTTTTATCTACATATTATCCCCAGAAATTACCTTTCCTTATACTCCTTATATTATCCTCAATGATATCCTTGCCTTAAACAAACTGCCGACTAACAAGAATTCAAATACACATTTCCCACAATGGATACAAGCTAATATGGAAAGAACAGTAGTTTATTGTCCACTGTTTATACCTTATATACTACAAGTATTCTTCACACAGAGCAGTTTCTTCTTTATAATTTAATTTACCTTAATTTCATATTTTGCCTTCAGATTAACATTATCTAATCATTATACCCACTCACACTGTAATTCAATTACTAAACTCTTCAAAAAATTCTCAAAATATTTGCGTTTCAACCAGAATACTGTTAAATCGACATAATTATCTTCCTTCTTTCTAATTCTCCTTAGTAAACATTTTACATATTTAGTTTAGAATAAGTTTTAATAGTTTTAATAGTTTTATTTCATAAGGATCTGTTATACTATCATCCAAACTTCCTCTCACAAGACGGTGTCGTGTTTCTACTCTGATGAATCTATCAGAAACATTTGGTTTTCCTTCTAAACTAACTGGCTCGCCACGACACTAGCAAAATGTTGTAAGTAGTTTAGAGCCGAAACAGCATTTTGCCACATACATCTTATTCTCAGAGAGTTTCTATTAATTTTTATTTCTTTTCTCTTGCTTTCTTAATTCAGGACCAAAATTGAGCACAATTTTGTGCCTAGAACCAAAATTCTTCCGAAAATTTCGAAAAATAGGCGCAAAAATTGAAATTCTTCCAAAATTGATTAAAACTTTGAGACCTACAACCAAAATTTAGGTCCCGCTGCTTACAAAAACCCAGAAACAATCTTTTGTGACGTAGAAAACTATAAAAAAGAGGGCTGACTAGTCAACAGCTGCGGGAAATGTTATCGAAACCGTCGCTCTCGCCCCTCTGACTCATCTTTGTTGACAGTCAGATACCAATGGAAAACTGCCGACTATTAGTCGCCAAAATAATATTTTATTCAAAAAAATGGGAAAAATCATAAATTAGCCATTAAAATGTCCTGAAAAAAATGACAGAATCCTGATGGCGAAGGAAGAAAAGGAAAGGATGGTCAGCTGTGAAGTCAATTGGCTTCCCCAGGACGGCGGACAGCGGCATGATGCGAATGGCAGTAGCTGCAGCAGCTTTTGTTCCTTCTTCATCGACCTAAAAATTGGAGATAAGGCTTGAATTTATTTCTAAGATTTTCCTGTGAATTATATGGAACTATTACTGGAACAAAATGTATTACAGGAAAGTAAAAAACTGACAGAAATTCATTTCCGCCAGTATTGTGACTAGAATAAAAGTTAGAAATATTGCCAGCATGCCAGAGATTCTAGTGTAATGAATCTTGGCCAACTAGTTGCCAGTAGTCATGGTTCTATGACTTTTTATGACAGGGAGGCTTGAATTTTTAAGGTTCTCGTGATTTTAGAAGGCATTTTGCAGAAAAAAAAGCCAGGGGAAACCAAGTTGTCCTTTAAATTATTTATTAATATAATTAGGAAATGAATACAAGCCAAGTTTAGATACAAGTGCTAACTAATTTAATTTCAGGACCCTCATAAAGACAGCGAGTCATCCACAACTTGGTAATTTGGCTAATTTTTGTGGTATCCGGCCTGACACAGCAGAAAGTATCCGTCCAAATCTAAAAAATCCTACTATATTTTTATTATTACAACTGACCATCCAATGTGTGCCATTTTCCCGGACAAAAAGATCAATTGGCTTGCTGGAATCAGGCGCTTTTCCTTCACAGGCAATGGCAGTGGCGGTATTTTGATAGCTGGCATAATAAGTGGCGATTTTCTGCAAATTTCAATAGTTTTTAAGCATACTTACACTGCTTTCTAGTTGAAAATAAACTGTGTTCACGTTATAAGCCACAAAAGCTATGCATAACCTGAAAACCCGCCATTTTCAAAAATCCTAAGGATTACAGATTATCCTGGTACGTAATTCTAATAACTTCTCCTTCAGGAAATGTTGCAGACATATTATATTGGTTGTAATAAATTTCAACTACAACTTTTTTTAATAGAAAAGCGGTAAACAAACTTCCTAAAGAAATGGAGAGGAATGTAGAAAAGAAAAGGATTCTGAACATAGCACAGCGGGTCACCAACTGCTTTTCAAAATCTAATTCCCGGTATCCTGGGTGACTATTTTTAAATTAAAAATGAGGCAGAGATCAGAATTAAAGCTTTTTGGCTTCCAGAGGAAATAATGAAAGTGCAATATTTGTTTATTTCCATTTATCGTTAAAAAACCATAAAATTAAAGAAAATAACCACAGAATTATTCCAGAATACAGATTTGGCGGATATCCGGATCGTCATAGTCACATCGGGTAATATACAGCTGGTTAGCTTGGTAGATCCTTGCTTTAGGCTCTTTTCTAACGCAGCAGAAAGAATTTGTCCAGAACTGGAAGGTTTTTCTAAGAAAAATGACCTTACCAGCCAATGTGTGTCATTATCCCGAATAAATAGGTCAACATAGCCGTCAAATATCGGAATTGTGCCGTCACAATATTCATATTCATTATTGGGGGTTTCATAAGCGGTCCAGATGCTCTGAAATGTATCCTACTGGCAAAAAAAGAGAGCCTTACCCCGTCTTGTTTTAAATATACAGTATGCTCATAACCACTGATAAATACCATGCAAAATCTGAGAAATTTGACTCTAAATTGGCTGACTTACTGCCGATTCCAGTAAGAAATTTCGATTATGTCGCCCTTTTTAAAGGTCTGATAGGGATCGGATTCATTTACGTACACTTTAACTGAATTTTCAATATTTTTAAAGTATAAAAATGCTAACACTGCTTGCACTAGAAGGGCAGGGGAAGGAGAATCAGAATGGCCAGGTGCATAGCGAGCCTTTAACTGAATTCTTTGAGGTAACCTCAATCTTTTAGTAGAAAAAAATTGCACATGTTTCCATGGCTTTAAATTGAAGAAAGATTTGCAACCCGGCGCCTAATGGAAGAATCTCTAGGAAATATAACCTGGATTAACGCGCTAATACTCCCCGGTTCGACTCTGTAACTGAGAAATAGATTTTTGTGGGCATTTCTACCGTTTCATGGATTTTTTGCGTTGATTTCTGTGTTTTTCGTTATAAGAAAGGCTATTTACCGCCAATTTGACCTATTTCTTGTCAAAAGCGCTGAAATAACAGATAATGACAAGAAATTGGCCAGTTTTGCCCTAATTTCTTTCGTTTTCCTTTCAATTCTCGTCTTTTTCCTTCAGAAAATGGTTACTGTAGCTGAAGAATTGCCATTTGCAGCTGTGGTAGATGATGACAAGCTGGATACTGTATGCTCGAATTGTTTTTCGTTAAAAAATGATATGAATAAGGTTAGGCTTCAATTTAAATGAAAATTAGCTCAGATTGATCTCAAAAAATGCAATAAATGCCGCACAATCCATTATTGTTCTAAAAAATGCCAAGAAGAAGATTGGATATTTCATAATGTGGCTTAATTTCCAGTGGTTATTGAATATTTTAGGATGAATGTCACTTTATCGCTGCTTCATTGAATAAAAATATTTCCACAGTTGATGTCAGAATGATGAGCCGGATTATTCTGCGAGTTAAACGGGGAGATCTACCGGTGGCTTTTAACGGACGCACTTTTGATGATTTAAAGGATCGTGAGTTATTTAAAGGATTCTCTTGAATTACAGTAATTTGTTCAGATAAAAAGAAGATAATGAATGATGGCTGTGTTGATCAAGGCGAACTCTATCAGGATCTCATTTCTTTTATGGGAGATGGCAATGTTCCTCCTTTCGCCGAATTTCTCTCTCTTTATGGAAAGGTGCCCAGTTTTTATTATATTATAGTCGTTTTCCGATCTCAGAGAAGAAGTTAGCGTCTTCGAGCTGTAACCCGGGAGTTTGAATTTGGAATAAATTGGATTCAAGGTTTCCCGGGCTCTGGGACGCTAACTTCTCCCCCAAGATTGGAAATCGACCATAAATTATTTCCTTTTCAGCGTGTTATTAACTCGTTTGGTATAAATTATAATGGATTATTTGTGACCTCAAAGAGTCTAGGAATTGGCCTTTATCTTGGGTTTGTGTCTTTCCCCTATTAAATTTTCCCAGTTTTTCCACCCACAATCATAGCTGTCGTCCCAGTGCTGATTATTATTTTAATGGTTCTAAAATTATTCTTCGTGCACTTGATCCAAATTCCATTTATAGTAAAGACGTACGTTTTGTCTCTTTCCCCAAGTTTATTGCGCTTATTTTCAGCTAACAATTGCTTATGTAGAAACAATGTTGCCAAGACAAATTCGCCAAGAAAATCTACGCTTTGAATATTATTTTGACTGTAAATGTGAGCGCTGTATGGACAAGGAAGAGGAATTATGGGAGAGATCAGGAAAATCTGATTGCTGCCCGTTGGATGGAGTTGTTCTCCCAGTTGGCGAGAAATTTTTGCGGTATTGGCAGCGTCCTCTAGTTTGTACAAATTGTGGAAAAAAGGCTGACGTTACTTCGGGAAAGGTATCGATTTGATCTGTTTGGCCTAAAAGTGACATTTTCTGACCATTTTTTTTCAATTTTTATGTGAAAAATGCGAATTCCGGACGATTTTCTCCGTTTTTCAACTATTTTCCCAGTCTGTCTTCAAAAAGCCAGCCAAAACTCGCCAAATAGCCCTACAGTAAACATTTAAAGATTATTCAAAAGAGGAGACGGCCGGCTGCACAATACAAAAAGCCGTTTAGCGATAGCCTTCTTTAGTAAAAAGATATGAAAGTTTTAAGATTTCGAAAACTGTGGAAAACTTTCGTTGAAGAGTTTTTTTTTGAGGAATTGTGGAAAAATGGGCTAAATATTAACAATTTTAATGATTTTTTGTTTCAGATCAACAATGCCAATAAATTAATGGAAAATTTGTGTGAATTGGAAGATTTATTAGACATCGGTTGGTTAGCTTATTCTAATTTTAAAGGAAACCACAAAATTTTCGAATTTACCATAGGAAAATCGCAGGTTAATCCCAGCTTCCTGTGGCTTTTTTTTTGAAATTTATAAATTATAAGATAAACCGATTCTAGATTACATGATGAAGATACTAAACAAGGTGGAATCCATTCTTTCGCCGTATAATTTGCACCTGATGAAATTTACTGAAATCGTGTCAAAAGTTTATAGGACCGTTTACCAAGATTCAACCTTAAAAAGGAAATGTTTACTTGGGGATAAGATAAGATTGAAGTAAGGAAAAATTTAGATTTCATTTAAAGGGGCCCTAATTTGAAAGTTGTGGACCGCCAACGCTAACTTTCCCTAATTTTCAGGGAGAAAAATTTTGGTAGCCATCATGCCAACTTTTTCTCGAATTTCCACTAATTTTTTTCTGTAAATTTATTGTCCAAAATAATCTACAGAAGACGGGGAATTTTTTTAAAGCGAATCTTACGAAAATTGGCGCAATATAAAGCCCAAAAAATGCAAAAGAAGATTAAAATTACGAAAAATTTTACCTTGAAAATCAGGAAAGCGTTGGCGGGCCCCAATTTTCAAATTTTTGTTCTCTTTAAATTTCAGAAAATATTCTGCTCCTAACGCTACTGAAAATGCTGATCATGCCATTATTGAATTGATTCTGGAATATCTTGAGGTCTCTAGGACGCCCAGTAGAGAAGCCGTCGCTAAACTCGACGCCGCTTTCCAAAAGGCATAAAATTATTAGCTGTATTTATTAAAAATTTAGGCACACGATGTTATAAAAGAAATTTATGGCACTGAACATTCTTTGTACAAAGAAATCCAGCAATTTTCTCTATTCCTCAAAGACTTCGATGATGAACGGACTGGAAATACGAAAGAGGAAAAAAAAGAAGAAGACTAAAAGAAAATCAAACACCGGATTTAGGATAATATTTTGTATTTTTGTTTTTATTCGCAATAAACAATTCGTGTTTTATTTCTTTACCAGCCGTTTCGACCCCCCTGCGGGGGGTCTTCGGCTGGACGCCCGCTACGCGGGCTAGGAAGTCCAAGGCTCCGAATATTTGTCCGGCTCCGCCGGACTGTAGTCCGCTCGGCCCGTCACTCGCCTTCGGCTCGTGCCGGACCTCGCTTCCCCTCCACATGGTTCTCTTCTTCTCAATTGCTTCGTATGACGCGATCAAACGAAAATTAATTAGATAAACAAACTACTGTGACATTACTGAGGATCCAAACCATGATACACGCTGCCAAATCTACGCATCTGATATTCAGCCTCGTCTTCATACGCTGGCAGTATGAAATTCATCTTCTCCACACTGAGAGCATTCGAATGATGCTAATTTCACTGCAGAAGGATGAAAATTAGGAAATACGCAGCCAAATGGGCATTTGATACTCAGTCTCATTTAAATGGAAAACCATCATTGTAATCGGCTTCCTCACACTAAGAGGAGTCGAATGATACCAATTTTGTTGAGAAAGAGCGGAAATTGACAGATACGCAGCCAAATGGCACATTTGATACTCAGCCTCATTTAAAGAAAAAATAAGTAGCAGATTCTGACTCGCCAGACTGAGAGCAGTCGAATGATACTAATTTCGCTGCGTAAGGATTGAAAATAAGAAATATGCAGCCAAATGGCGCATTTGATACTCAGTCACACTTATATTGCGAAATAATTATAGTGGAGCCATAAACAAAAAAGCAAAAATGTTTTGAGCACATTTGTCACCGGCGGGGGTCGAACCCGCGTCGTTTGTTTGGTGCGCGCGCCTTAGACCCCTCGGCCACAAATTTTCGACATGTCAACGGACAGACAAACAGACTCACGGACACCATAGCGTTTTAGTAGTAAGGGACTAGAGGCGGCGCCCTGGCCGGCCGGCGGCCGGCCGGACGCCTTGGCCCGGGCACACTGTCTTTTATTCGAGAAATCCATTAAATGAATGACTGATTGACTTTTTTATCTGAAATTTTGAAAAACGAAAAAAAACGACCGAAATTTTCTGAACATTGCGTTTTGGAATTTTGACGACCTTACTTTAGAACTACACTAAAATGATGGACACGACGGGCGCCTACCAGTTTTTCTAGGCTAATTTTGTTTTTTTATGCTTATTTGCTACTATAAAAATGGTTGCAAAATGATGCTGAACCTTCTATTTTTGGAAATGACCAATGTGACGGACGCAACGAACGGCTATCGGTTTTTGTAGGCTACTTTTCTTTTTTTTTGACTAATTTCCACTAAAAAAAACTAAAAATAAACATAAAATTACAAATTAGAAACAAAAAATTCAATTTTGCTTGGTTTTATGACCTTTCCCTGATTCAGGGAATACTATTTTTTTGCTTGAAAACAACTAAAAACGGCTTACATACGCGTATTCTACACTGTTGAGTCAAAAAACAACGTTTTCTGAAAGTTACCCTGAATTAGGGATTATGCTAATTTTCTTTAAAATATGCTAATTTTTGCTAAAAAGTATTGAAAACATCTTATATAAGCTTATTATGGACGACTGAGCTAAAAAAACCGCGATTTTCCACTGTTAACCTGAATCAGGGATTATGCTAATTTGCTTTAAAGATATGCTAATTTTCATTAGAAATATCATTAAAAATAGATTGGAAATACTCTATACATTCTAATATTTCAATTTGGGAGTTAGAACTCAACTTACCCTGAATCAGGGAAATTTACCCTGAATCAGGGTCAGGAACATTTTTTCCTCAAAGAAAAAAACTTTAGACATAAAGAAAAAAGTTTTGCCCCAAGGGGGATCGAACCCGCGACCTTTGCTTCGTGGCGCCTTAGACCACTCGGCCATGTTGACAGTTGGACAGACACATTCAGACAATTTCGGCGGACAGACAAAGTGACAGACAGACATCTTTTTTCTTTATTATAATAAGGCGATTTTCTTAGCCTCATAATCCGTCGCCCAGACATTTTTCTGGTAATTTTTCACGCATTCGACATAGAAATCTACCCAAAAACGCATTGGAAGGGAAGAAATTCCCGTAAAAATCCTCGGGTTTGCCACTTTCCTGTTCTGAGCTTTGATTTCGTTTCTCTTGCAAAATGCCCGAAAATGTAACATCCAATTCCTGCAACCATGGCTACTTGAAATTACTTATTCCATTTTTAATATAAAATTCCCTGCCAATTCTTAGTCATGCTACTTCCACTGCTGATTTTAGTCCCTAAAATTTCCCCCGAGCAAGGTTAATCTTTATTTTAAAAAAATATTATTCTAGTTCCCTTCGATCTGTACAATAAATCTTCAACATTTCAAAGAGATCACATAATTCACATCATTTATACCACAAAAGAGTGGGTTTATCCGCTATTTTACCGCCATTTTAGTTTTTGCGTCTCTTTTATGATCGGAAAGGAGGAAACCATAAATTTTATAATCTATGATGGGGTAAATTTCCTATTTTTCGATGTATTTTCCGCCTAGGAGGTGGCCACGGGTTATGGAAGCGATGCCTTCGCCAGTAGAAATAAAATCGTCAATTGTACAGTGAATATTGGTGATTACAATAAGCCCAGGGATCTTTATGTTCAGGATAATGGTACACATTGGCTGGTAAGCTACGGTATTTTTTAAAGGACGATTTTCAGTTCGGTTCGGAAACTTATTGCTGCATCCGGGAAGATGAGATAAGGCTGGATAAAATTAACACCCTTTGGGTTAGCCGCTGCTTTTATGAAGCTTCACTTGTGGAAAAAGTCGAATATTTTTCAAAATGTGGCAAAGAAAATGGAACTATTAACTATTCCTAGTGGTAATTTGCTCATCTTCCTCGATTCTATAGTTTTTGAAAGATTTATGAAATAAATATGGTGAAAGTCGGTGTATTTGGCTTCTGCAATACCTTTTTTCCGGGTTTTTTTTCCTAAAAGCACATGACAGCCATGTTTACAATCGCTAACAGGCCTGTACCGCTGTAATCTTGAAGATAAATAACTGAAAACATGGTTCCATAGTATAGCGGTTAGTACTCTGGACTTTGAATCCAGCAGCCCGAGTTCGAATCTCGGTGGAACCTAACTATTTGCTTTTTTTAAAGGGACGATAAGGCAAGATTTGAATTTGCTGGAACTGCGCGCTTTGATTACTGTAGCTTTTTGTAAAAATTGTCTAATCATTTTTTATTATTTTCTCGTGTTTTGCCAGCATTGAATTACTAAAGAGCAAAAGAGAAATAAGCAAAACGTAGCTGAATACAAAAGATACTAAAAATTCATGCAAAATGAGGTTTTTGAGACAAAAATGTTATCGAGTTACCAAGTCGTTCATATATCAAAATGTTTCTAAAAATCAGCTGAGTCGATTGCAATACGAATCAAATCACGAAAATAAGGAGCAACAAAGAAAAACATAAATTTTCTTTTGGAATCGTAAAATTTGTGTATGATGTTTACGCGTACTCTAAAATATCGCAGAAGTTCCGCAGAATTCAAATCCTGCCTTTCCGTCCCTTTAAGGTTTTTTTTCCTTAATTTTTACTGTTCTTTTTGAAGAGTCTCTGCAACTACAAAGATGATGTCAAGAAGAAAATTTCCAGCTGTTTATTTCCATTCCCCATAAAATCAAGCCCATAATATGAAAGAAAACAACTGTAGGAGGCTATTCGAATACGCAGATCTGCTTGATATCCGGGCCATCATAATCACATCGGGTTATATACAACTGATTAATTTCAGAGAGCCTTGCTTTATTTTCTTCTCTAACACAACAAAAAGAATTTGTCCAGAGCTGGAAAATTTTCATAATAATGAGATCAATTACCAGCCAATGAGTGCCATTATCCCGAATAAATAGATCAACATAGCCATCAAATGTAGGCATTTGACCATCGCAGTATTCATATTCATTATTGGCATTCTCATAAGCTGTCCAGATTTTCTATTATGTGTTTTATGGAGAAAATAATAAACCTCACTCCATTATAATGCTTAAAATATACGGTATAATCCCAGACTCGTAAAAAAGACATACAGAATCTAGAAAAATACGAGCTAAAATGGCCGACTTACTGAGAATTCCAATATAAAATCTTTACAGTTTGACCTTCTTTAAACGTTTGATAATGATCCGAATCATTTACAAATACTTCGACTGAAATTTTTAATATTTTAAAGGAAGCCTAAGGAAAAAAGGCTTAAAAGATTCGCATTTTCTTGCTGATTACTAAGATATTTTTATTTTTGCATGAGGATGCCTAGATCGCGAGAAAATCAACGTTTTAGCACTTATTTTCTCTAAAAAAACCATATAAAAGCTGAAAATGGACACACGAGACCGTCAATAATCGCTTTTGAAAATTGAAATTTGTAAATTTATCTCTTCAAGGACTCCAATGGCCTTTTTCGTATCATTCTGATGAGGAAGGTGTGACACAGGCGGCAATGCGGTGACAACCCTTTTTCCTTCAGCGTCCCAAAATATTTTTCATCTGAATAAGTTAACCTCTTTTATTCCAAATTACGGTCACGTGTGTCCACTTTTTAGGCCTCTTTCGGTTCCTTTAAAATTCGAAAAAAAAACTAACATTTTTCGCTGAATACGATCACAGGAAGAAGAAGCAAAATGGGCAAATGCATGACCACTGACTTCCGCTTTAGCTGCTTGAGTGGCGGGATTTCCATTAATCTTTTGGGAAAATGCCCAGCAAGTAGTCATGGTTTTTAATTAAAGAAAGATTTGTGGCCGGCTTCATTTGCGGGCGACATGGTGAAGATGGTTCCGTTGCTTTGGGTACGCGTTCTGGAAAAGTTATTTATACCATCGTGATCAGCTCGTCGAGACGAACAAGAAGTTCTATTCGGTTTTCCGATAGCTCCACTCCAGTCCATTGGTTACCGGCCGGTTCTTCCCAAATAAAAATTTTGGAAAAAATCATCAGAATCCTAGGCTAATCGGCTATTTTGGTCCATAGAATCCTGAAACGACCGTTTTTGCAGGATTTTCTATGTTAACTTTGTAGTACTTGTTCTTCTGAATACAGTGATACAAAAAAATCCCTAAAAGTTGAAAATAAGTAGGGCTCCGCCTGACTTCGAGACGGCAGTCAGGGTATTTGGCTAGGATCGTAGGCAAAAACCTATTTGGGAACATAAAGTGCTAAAATGAATGGCAGAAAATAGTCGGAGCGGATGCTGAGCAGTGCTGGGGGAGTTGAATTGTCGGAGGAGAAGAATTATTTGTAGCGTTTTACTCCCGTTTTGAATTTATTATTTATTATCATTAGCAATAAACAGGAGGAGATCGAGGTAAAGTTCGTGTTTATTGGGAGTATTCATAAATTTCAGGTTCTCTTCAATGGAGGAAGGTTCTCTTCAATGAAGGATATTCCGACTTGCATACAGTCGCTGAAGATCATTGGAATCAATATTTCTACTTTACATTTGAATCATATGGCGAGAATAAGAATTACAGCGCTGCTGTGGTCCGAAATGGGCTCAGAGGTGAAATTGTCTTGGGAATTGCTGCTTCATTTATTTATTCAGGAAGTAAATATTCCGGTTGATCCGAATACAGTTCAAAGATTTTAATCAGAATGATTAGAAATTTCAGAGGAAATGATCAAGAAGAAATTCAGAGAAAAACGAAAAGCAAGTCTGAACCCAAAGTTACAAATAAGGAAATAAACAGAAATCACATTTATTTCATTTTGTCACAAGCGGAAATCACGAAAAGAGTCCGCTTACTCAGCTTTCCACTCCAAAGGCGGGGAATGACGTGTTCCGGCACCTAGGAGCGACCAGATCTCAGCTACAAAGTCCAGGAACGAATCATCAGCAATGCAATACCGGCAAGTCGAAGTTGAGAAGAATCTGGCCAGTTTTTCCTTGACGGTTTCATTTGGGTGTGGCCGGTGGTGGCGGTGCTCTCGTACAGACAAAATCATCTCCACAGTAAGAAGCCGCCATTTTTTCTTTGCTTTCACGTAGATTCCTTCAGGCCGTTTCTAAAATAATACAATTATTAAACTTTTAAAGGAAAGTGGTCATTTTGGCTCAGGTTTTTGTTCAAAATTCGTGATACTTTAAGTGTTTCTGCGTGATTTATATGTAAAAATTGCCGCCAACTAGTAATTTTCTTCTTCGGCGCAGAGGAAATTTATCCCTCTAACGTTTTATGTAAAGCTATACTCTTCTAATAGCTGAAGATGTCCTCTATCCGTTCCAGCAAACCAATTGAAAAAATAAAATGAGCACAAAAAGTTGTAGAATTTTTGAAAAAAAATGCCAATTTTGATGCCGCGGCTGCAACCACGCATAACTTTTGTTTCTGAGCGACGCCTGGCTTTTCATGGTCAGTGGGTTAATTTTGCCAGTTTTTTGATTTTTTTTTAAAATTTAACTGACCTTGACGTTACTGCCAAATTTTTTAAATACTGCATTAGCTGTGAGATTCCAAATGGATTCAGGTGTACGAGCCAACCAGGCGGCGAATAGAATATTGCGATTTTTCAAGCCAAATAAAACCAACAAGATGACGTTGAGAATCTTGTTCAGTTCCTCTCTATCATTCTCAAGTGCTGCGACCGGTGCACCGGACAGAGCTCCGTCTCTATCTCCATCACCGGCTATAAAGTTCAACACCTGAAAATAAAAATTTGAACATTTTTCTACAAAGACTATTGTAACCTCAAAAATCATACAAAAAATGATAACATACCTGGTAGGGAAGCAACGATACATCCATGTCTTCAAGTTTGCCATTGATATCAATGCCATCGTCGTCATCTTGATCTTCGACTTCTTCTTCCGACACCACAGCAGCTTCTTCACCAACTGGACGGTTTTCCGGCTCCTGATCGCCTACCACTCCTAGAGGAACATCGCCGCCGCCATTTTGGTCAATATTCTCACCACCAGTCAGGATCATCTGGAAAAAAAACAAATCGTTGAAACATAAGTTATTACAAACCTTTATGATATTGAAGGACAAGACACTGAGGAAAATTATACAGCCCTCGACGAGCTGAAAAATAGTACAAGCTTAGCTGAAACTGTAAATACGTACCCTTTCTTTCTTGTCTGACATCATAAACCAGATAAACAGCCAGATAAAAGCGTAGCAGCTGGACGAATGATCAAAAGCGAAGCAAATTGTCGAAAAGACCTAGCTTTGACACAATTTTACTGCTAAATTTCCTGTGAACTGAAGGCGCTTCTACATAAACTAACCAATGAAACCTCGGCCAAGGAATAAAAATTACCCAAGGAAGTCAAGATTTGCTTATTCCTACCCAACGAAACGCCCGCTTGACTGACGATTAGAGCCCAATCTTAACATTACGGAGAGCCCATGACCTTATGGGCATGCTTACGGCTGTGCTCCTAAAAAAATACACATATCACCGTGATCAGCACCCCGATATCTCTTCGAACAGGGCAAAAAAAATAATAAAAGACTTAGGATTTCAGCGAACACAATAGGTCCGAAACTACCCCGATTTTAAATTTCTGGCCATCACTTCAAAACAATTTCACGCTGAGAAGATCCCAAACAAAAAGTTTGGAAAAAAATCTTCGGAATCTTAGGCAAATAGACTATTTTATGTCATATCTACTTAAAAAGAGCGGTACACCGTGATGACGTTAGCTAGGGCCCCATTAAATTAATTAAAATCATGGAGTACCGCCTTTTTTTAACGTCATCACGGTGTGCCGCCTTTTTTAATTAATTTAATGGGGAACTAGCTAACGTCATCACGGTGTACCGCCTTTTTTTAACGTCATCACGGTGTACCGCCTTTTTTAATTAATTTAATGGGGAACCAGCTAACGTCCTCGCGGTGTACCGCCTTTTTTTTAACGTCCTCGCGGTGTACCGCCTTTTTTTTAACGTCATCACGGTGTGCCGCCTTTTTTAATTAATTTAATGGGGAACCAGCTAACGTCATCACGGTGTACCGCTTTTTTTAATTAATTTATTGGGGAACCAGCTAACGTCATCACGGTGTACCGCCCTTTTTAATTAATTTAATGGGGAACCAGCTAACGTCCTCGCGGTGTACCGCCTTTTTTTTAACGTCATCACGGTGTACCGCCTTTTTTTAACGTCATCACGGTGTACCGCTTTTTTTAATTAATTTAATGGGGAACCAGCTAACGTCCTCGCGGTGTACCGCCTTTTTTTTAACGTCATCACGGTGTGCCGCCTTTTTTAATTAATTTAATGGGGAACTAGCTAACGTCATCACGGTGTACCGCCCTTTTTAATTAATTTAATGGGGAACCAGCTAACGTCATCACGGTGTACCGCTTTTTTTAATTAATTTATTGGGGAACCAGCTAACGTCATCACGGTGTACCGCCTTTTTTAATTAATTTAATGGAGAACTAGCTAACGTCACCACGGTGTACCGCCTTTTTTTAACGTCATCGCGGTGCACCGCCTTTTTTAATTAATTTAATGGGGAACCAGCTAACGTCATCACGGTGTACCGCCCTTTTTAATTAATTTAATGGGGAACCAGCTAACGTCCTCGCGGTGTACCGCCTTTTTTTTAACGTCATCACGGTGCACCGCCCTTTTTAATTAATTTAATGGGGAACTAGCTAACGTCATCACGGTGTACCGCCTTTTTTAATTAATTTAATGGGAACTAGCTAACGTCATCACGGTGTACCGCCTTTTTTTAACGTCATCACGGTGTACCGCTTTTTTTAATTAATTTAATGGGGAACCAGCTAACGTCCTCCCGGTGTACCGCCTTTTTTTTAACGTCCTCGCGGTGTACCGCCTTTTTTTTAACGTCATCACGGTGTACCGCCCTTTTTAATTAATTTAATGGGGAACTAGCTAACGTCATCACGGTGTACCGCCTTTTTTAATTAATTTAATGGGAACTAGCTAACGTCATCACGGTGTACCGCCTTTTTTTAACGTCATCACGGTGTACCGCCCTTTTTAATTAATTTAATGGGGAACTAGCTAACGTCCTCGCGATGTACCGCCTTTTTTTTAACGTCCTCGCGGTGTACCGCCTTTTTTTTAACGCCATCACGGTGTACCGCTTTTTTTAATTAATTTAATGGGGAACCAGCTAACGTCCTCGCGGTGTACCGCCTTTTTTTTAACGTCCTCGCGGTGTACCGCCTTTTTTTTAACGTCATCACGGTGTACCGCCTTTTTTTAACGTCATCACGGTGTACCGCTTTTTTTAATTAATTTATTGGGGAACTAGCTAACGTCATCACGGTGTACCGCCCTTTTTAATTAATTTAATGGGGAACCAGCTAACGTCCTCGCCGTGTACCGCCTTTTTTTTAACGTCATCACGGTGTGCCGCCTTTTTTAATTAATTTAATGGGGAACCAGCTAACGTCCTCGCGGTGTACCGCCTTTTTTTTAACGTCATCACGGTGTGCCGCCTTTTTTAATTAATTTAATGGGGAACCAGCTAACGTCCTCGCGGTGTACCGCCTTTTTTTAACGTCATCACGGTGTACCGCTTTTCTTAATTAATTTAATGGGGAACCAGCTAACGTCATCACGGTGTACCGCTTTTTTTAATTAATTTATTGGGGAACCAGCTAACGTCATCACGGTGTACCGCCTTTTTTAATTAATTTAATGGGGAACCAGCTAACGTCATCACGGTGTACCGCCTTTTTTAATTAATTTAATGGGGAACCAGCTAACGTCCTCGCGGTGTACCGCCTTTTTTTTAACGTCATCACGGTGTACCGCCTTTTTTTAACGTCATCACGGTGTACCGCCCTTTTTAATTAATTTAATGGGGAACTAGCTAACGTCATCACGGTGTACCGCCTTTTTTAATTAATTTAATGGGGAACCAGCTAACGTCCTCGCGGTGTACCGCCTTTTTTTTAACGTCATCACGGTGTACCGCCTTTTTTTAACGTCATCACGGTGTACCGCCCTTTTTAATTAATTTAATGGGGAACTAGCTAACGTCATCACGGTGTACCGCCTTTTTTTTAACGTCATCACGGTGTACCGCCTTTTTTAATTAATTTAATGGGGAACTAGCTAACGTCATCACGGTGTACCGCCTTTTTTTTAACGTCATCACGGTGTACCGCCTTTTTTTAACGTCATCACGGTGTACCGCCCTTTTTAATTAATTTAATGGGGAACCAGCTAACGTCCTCGCGATGTACCGCCTTTTTTTTAACGTCCTCGCGGTGTACCGCCTTTTTTTTAACGTCATCACGGTGTACCGCTTTTTTTAATTAATTTAATGGGGAACCAGGTAACGTCCTCGCGGTGTACCGCCTTTTTTTTTTAACGTCCTCGCGGTGTACCGCCTTTTTTTTTAACGTCATCACGGTGTGCCGCCTTTTTTAATTAATTTAATGGGGAACCAGCTAACGTCCTCGCGGTGTACCGCCTTTTTTTAACGTCATCACGGTGTACCGCCCTTTTTAATTAATTTAATGGGGAACCAGCTAACGTCCTCGCGGTGTACCGCCTTTTTTTTAACGTCATCACGGTGTACAGCCTTTTTTAATTAATTTAACGGGGATCTAGCCAACGTCATCGCGATGTACCGCCTTTTTTAATTAATTTAATGGGGAACCAGCTAACGTCATCACGGTGTACCGCCTTTTTTTTAACGTCATCACGGTGTACCGCCTTTTTTAATTAATTTAATGGGGAACCAGCTAACGTCCTCGCGGTGTACCGCCTTTTTTTTAACGTCATCACGGTGTACAGCCTTTTTTAATTAATTTAACGGGGATCTAGCCAACGTCATCACGGTGTACCGCCTTTTTTAATTAATTTAATGGGGAACCAGCTAACGTCATCGCGGTGCACCGCCTTTTTTAATTAATTTAATGGGGAACCAGCTAACGTCATCGCGGTGCACCGCCTTTTTTAATTAATTTAATGGGGAGCTAGCTAACGTCCTCGCGGTGTACCGCCTTTTTTTAACGTCATCACGGTGTACAGCCTTTTTTAATTAATTTAATGGGGAACTAGCTAACGTCATCACGGTGTACCGCCTTTTTTTTAACGTCATCACGGTGTACCGCCTTTTTTTAACGTCATCACGGTGTACCGCTTTTTTTAATTAATTTAATGGGGAACCAGGTAACGTCCTCGCGGTGTACCGCCTTTTTTTTAACGTCATCACGGTGTACCGCCTTTTTTTTAACGTCATCACGGTGTACCGCCTTTTTTAATTAATTTAATGGGGAACTAGCTAACGTCATCACGGTGTACCGCCTTTTTTTTAACGTCATCACGGTGTACCGCCTTTTTTTAACGTCATCACGGTGTACCGCTTTTTTTAATTAATTTAATGGGGAACCAGGTAACGTCCTCGCGGTGTACCGCCTTTTTTTTTAACGTCCTCGCGGTGTACCGCCTTTTTTTTTAACGTCATCACGGTGTGCCGCCTTTTTTAATTAATTTAATGGGGAACCAGCTAACGTCCTCGCGGTGTACCGCCTTTTTTTAACGTCATCACGGTGTACCGCCCTTTTTAATTAATTTAATGGGGAACCAGCTAACGTCCTCGCGGTGTACCGCCTTTTTTTTAACGTCATCACGGTGTACAGCCTTTTTTAATTAATTTAACGGGGATCTAGCCAACGTCATCGCGATGTACCGCCTTTTTTAATTAATTTAATGGGGAACCAGCTAACGTCATCACGGTGTACCGCCTTTTTTTTAACGTCATCACGGTGTACCGCCTTTTTTAATTAATTTAATGGGGAACCAGCTAACGTCCTCGCGGTGTACCGCCTTTTTTTTAACGTCATCACGGTGTACAGCCTTTTTTAATTAATTTAACGGGGATCTAGCCAACGTCATCGCGATGTACCGCCTTTTTTAATTAATTTAATGGGGAACCAGCTAACGTCATCGCGGTGCACCGCCTTTTTTAATTAATTTAATGGGGAACCAGCTAACGTCATCGCGGTGTACCGCCTTTTTTAATTAATTTAATGGGGAACTAGCTAACGTCATCACGGTGTACCGCTTTTTTTAATTAATTTAATGGGGAACTAGCCAACGTCATCACGGTGTACCGCCTTTTTTTAACGTCATCACGGTGTACCGCCTTTTTTAATTAATTTAATGGGGAACCAGCTAACGTCATCGCGGTGTACCGCCTTTTTTAATTAATTTAATGGGGAACTAGCTAACGTCATTACGGTGTACCGCCTTTTTTAATTAATTTAACGGGGAACTAGCTAACGTCCTCGCGGTGTACCGCCTTTTTTAATTAGTTTAATGGGGAACTAGCTAACGTCATCGCGGTGTACCGCCTTTTTTAATTAGTTTAATGGGGAACTAGCTAACGTCATCACGGTGTACCGCCTTTTTTTAACGTCATCACGGTGTACCGCCTTTTTTAATTAATTTAATGGGGAACTAGCTAACGTCATCACGGTGTACCGCCTTTTTTAATTAATTTAATGGGGAACTAGCTAACGTCATCACGGTGTACCGCCTTTTTTAATTAATTTAATGGGGAACTAGCTAACGTCATCACGGTGTACCGCCTTTTTTTTAACGTCATCACGGTGTACCGCCTTTTTTAATTAATTTAACGGGGAACTAGCCAACGTCATCGCGGTGTACCGCCTTTTTTAATTAATTTAATGGGGAACTAGCTAACGTCATCACGGTGTACCGCCTTTTTTTTAACGTCATCACGGTGTACCGCCTTTTTTAATTAACTTAATGGGAAACCAGCTAACGTCATCACGGTGTACCGCCTTTTTTAATTAATTTAATGGGGAACTAGCTAACGTCATCACGGTGTACCGCCTTTTTTAATTAATTTAATGGGGAACTAGCTAACGTCATCGCGGTGTACCGCCTTTTTTAATTAATTTAATGGGGAACTAGCTAACGTCATCACGGTGTACCGCCTTTTTTTTAACGTCATCACGGTGTACCGCCTTTTTTAATTAATTTAACGGGGAACTAGCCAACGTCATCGCGGTGTACCGCCTTTTTTAATTAATTTAATGGGGAACTAGCTAACGTCATCACGGTGTACCGCTTTTTTTAATTAATTTAATGGGGAACTAGCCAACGTCATCACGGTGTACCGCCTTTTTTTAACGTCATCACGGTGTACCGCCTTTTTTTAACGTCATCACGGTGTACCGCCTTTTTTAATTAATTTAATGGGAAACCAGCTAACGTCATCACGGTGTACCGCCTTTTTTAATTAATTTAATGGGGAACTAGCTAACGTCATCACGGTGTACCGCCTTTTTTTTAACGTCATCACGGTGTACCGCCTTTTTTAATTTATTTAACGGGGAACTAGCCAACGTCATCGCGGTGTACCGCCTTTTTTAATTAATTTAATGGGGAACTAGCTAACGTCATCACGGTGTACCGCTTTTTTTAATTAATTTAATGGGGAACTAGCCAACGTCATCACGGTGTACCGCCTTTTTTTAACGTCATCACGGTGTACCGCCTTTTTTTAACGTCATCACGGTGTACCGCCTTTCTTAATTAATTTAATGGGAAACCAGCTAACGTCATCACGGTGTACCGCCTTTTTTAATTAATTTAATGGGGAACTAGCTAACGTCATCGCGGTGTACCGCCTTTTTTTTAACGTCATCACGGTGTACCGCCTTTTTTAATTAATTTAATGGGGAACCAGCTAACGTTCTCGCGGTGTACCGCCTTTTTTTTAACGTCATCACGGTGTACCGCCTTTTTTAATTAATTTAATGGGGAACTAGCTAACGTCATCACGGTGTACCGCCTTTTTTAATTAATTTAATGGGGAACCAGCTAACGTCATCGCGGTGTACCGCCTTTTTTTTGACGTCATCACGGTGTACCGCCTTTTTTAATTAATTTAATGGGGAACCAGCTAACGTTCTCGCGGTGTACCGCCTTTTTTTAACGTCATCACGGTGTACCGCCTTTTTTAATTAATTTAATGGGGAACCAGCTAACGTCATCGCGGTGTACCGCCTTTTTTAATTAATTTAATGGGGAACCAGCTAACGTCATCGCGGTGTACCGCCTTTTTTAATTAATTTAATGGGGAACCAGCTAACGTTCTCGCGGTGTACCGCCTTTTTTTAACGTCATCACGGTGTACCGCCTTTTTTAATTAATTTAATGGGGAACCAGCTAACGTCATCGCGGTGTACCGCCTTTTTTAATTAATTTAATGGGGAACCAGCTAACGTCATCACGGTGTACCGCCTTTTTTAATTAATTTAATGGGGAACTAGCTAACGTCATCACGGTGTACCGCCTTTTTTAATTAATTTAATGGGGAACTAGCTAACGTCATCACGGTGTACCGCCTTTTTTAATTAATTTAATGGGGAACTAGCTAACGTCATCACGGTGTACCGCCTTTTTTAATTAATTTAATGGGGAACCAGCTAACGTCATCGCGGTGTACCGCCTTTTTTAATTAATTTAATGGGGAACCAGCTAACGTCATCACGGTGTACCGCCTTTTTTAATTAATTTAATGGGGAACTAGCTAACGTCATCACGGTGTACCGCCTTTTTTAATTAATTTAATGGGGAACTAGCTAACGTCATCACGGTGTACCGCCTTTTTTAATTAATTTAATGGGGAACTAGCTAACGTCATCACGGTGTACCGCCTTTTTTAATTAATTTAATGGGGAACTAGCTAACGTCATCGCGGTGTACCGCCTTTTTTTAACGTCATCACGGTGTACCGCCTTTTTTAATTAATTTAATGGGGAACTAGCTAACGTCATCACGGTGTACCGCCTTTTTTAATTAATTTAATGGGGAACTAGCTAACGTCATCACGGTGTACCGCCTTTTTTAATTAATTTAATGGGGAACTAGCTAACGTCATCGCGGTGTACCGCCTTTTTTTAACGTCATCACGGTGTACCGCCTTTTTTAATTAATTTAATGGGGAACTAGCTAACGTCATCACGGTGTACCGCCTTTTTTAATTAATTTAATGGGGACTGGGACGGAGGCACTAATTGGACCTTATACAATGGGAAAAACATCCGAAAGAGGACATCTACTGTTGAATTTTTGCATAAAGAATAATTTAAAAGTGGTAAATACCATGTTCTGTACCAGAAAAGGAAGAAGATGGACATGGAGAGCACCCAATGGGGTGACATTCAACCAAATCGACTTCATAATAACGCAGAAGAAAGTCCCAATAATTGATTGCAAGGTCTTAAACAGATTCAACTTTGGATCAGATCATCGAGTAGTAAGAGCAGTCCTCCCAATTAAAGGAAGATCCAAAAAATTACCAAAAGCTGGAAAATTAACTCAGAATGTCATGGATGCAAATGGATATAAAAATAAGTTGAATAACATAAAAGTCTCTACAAATGATGGCAAAGAAATATACAACCAATTGGTAAATCAAATGACAGCTGCTGCAAAAGAATGCATTATGAAAATTAAAGCCCCTCCCCGAATCTCACAAAATACAAAGGATATGATGGTTCAAAGAAATCTCCTTAGAAACAATGGAAAAAATAATCTCTCCTATTGCATGGTCTCCGAAATAGCCAGAAAATTTCTAAAAGAAGATATAGAAAGACGAAAACTGGCAATTATGTACAATACACTAAATCAAAAGCACAGTTACAAAAAGGAAAAGGAAAAAGACAAACCAAAACAAAGAATGCTATTCAAAGATGACAGTGGAATTTATTCGCAAAGTAATACTAGAACACAAATCTGTCAATTCTACAATACGTTATTCAAAGCGGAAGTACCTCTGGTTTGTAATATTCATACATCAACCGATGATATACCCGAATTCCTACAGAGCGAAGCATACGAAGCTATAAGAAGGATGAAAAGTTCAAACTTTGGAGGTCCTGATAATGTCTCGCCGAACATGATAAAAGCAATTAACACAAAAATAGCAGGACTGAAATCCGCAGCTTTAAATGATTTTATCAATGGAGGAGAACTGCCGGATAAATTATTGGAAACGAATATCAAACTATTATATAAAGGAGGAGATGCTGGTAATATATCCAATTACCGACCAATTGCCCTAATGTCCTGTATATTGAAAATAATGACGAGAATGATTCATCAAAGAATTGAAAGAAATCTAGAACAAGGAATAGATGTTAATCAAACAGGATTTAGAAAGAAATATAGTACAATCGACAATATCCACATAATAAAGCAAATAATAGAGAAGACCAGCGAATACAAGATACCCCTAGTCATTTGTCTAATAGATTTCTCCAAAGCCTTCGACTGCATTGAATGGATTAAATTATGGGATGCATTAGCCACACAAGGAATAAATGGAAAATTGATAAATATTCTTAAGAGAATATATGAAAAAAGTAAAACAAACGTGGTCATAAACGAAGAAAAACATCACATAAAAATTACGAGAGGAGTCAAACAGGGGGACGTTCTGTCTCCACATTTGTTCTCAACAACATTGAATATGGCTATGACAGAAATTGATTGGAATGGAGGAATAAGCATTGATGGAACACAACTCGAATATGTTGCTTACGCTGATGATTTAGCACTGTTTAGCCATGACAAAGAAAGTATGAAAAAGATGATAGAGCAACTTCAAATATCGGCGGAAAAAATTGGATTGAAAATTAATATGGCAAAAACAGTCTACATGAGTAACTTATCCGACAAGTCATCTATTAAATTGGAAGATGCAGAGATAAAGTATAACAGCAGATGCAAATTCCTAGGAGTTAGAATATCAATCCCAAACAACGAATCCTATGAAATTGATTTTCGAATAAGAGCAGCCTGGGGAGCGTTCAACTCTCTCAAATCTTATCTTATGGATGTAAAAGTAGATATGAGATTGAAACGCATAATATTCGAACAAAATATAACTCCAATAATATTATATGGGTGCGAATGCTGGTCCATCACAGGAACAGATGCTCAAAAAATAAAAGTAACACAAAGAAAGATGGAACGATATATGATGGGTATAACAAAGCTTGACAGATACAAAAATGAGAGAATAAGAGGAATAACCAAACTACGAGATTGGACAGAACTGGCGGATAACCGAAAGATGAATTGGGCTCGGAAAATAAAAAAATTGGAGGCAAACAGATGGGCCAGGAAAATGACAACCTGGATACCCTACGGATTCATCCACAACAGAGCCAGAGGTAGACCAGCGCCGAGATGGAGAGACCGTCTCAAGAAGATCAATGGGAATACGTGGTGGTCAATGTTGTGATATATGTAGATACCCGCATGTGAAATTACATGAAAACGGTCGTCACAATAAACAATAAACAATAATGGGGAACTAGCTAACGTCATCACGGTGTACCGCCTTTTTTTAACGTCATCACGGTGTACCGCCTTTTTTAATTAATTTAATGGGGAACCAGCTAACGTCATCGCGGTGTACCGCCTTTTTTAATTAATTTAATGGGGAACCAGCTAACGTTCTCGCGGTGTACCGCCTTTTTTTAACGTCATCACGGTGTACCGCCTTTTTTAATTAATTTAATGGGGAACCAGCTAACGTCATCGCGGTGTACCGCCTTTTTTAATTAATTTAATGGGGAACCAGCTAACGTCATCACGGTGTACCGCCTTTTTTAATTAATTTAATGGGGAACTAGCTAACGTCATCACGGTGTACCGCCTTTTTTAATTAATTTAATGGGGAACCAGCTAACGTCATCGCGGTGTACCGCCTTTTTTAATTAATTTAATGGGGAACTAGCTAACGTCATCACGGTGTACCGCCTTTTTTAATTAATTTAATGGGGAACCAGCTAACGTCATCGCGGTGTACCGCCTTTTTTAATTAATTTAATGGGGAACCAGCTAACGTCATCGCGGTGTACCGCCTTTTTTAATTAATTTAATGGGGAACCAGCTAACGTCATCGCGGTGTACCGCCTTTTTTAATTAATTTAATGGGGAACTAGCTAACGTCATCACGGTGTACCGCCTTTTTTAATTAATTTAATGGGGAACCAGCTAACGTCATCGCGGTGTACCGCCTTTTTTAATTAATTTAATGGGGAACTAGCTAACGTCATCACGGTGTACCGCCTTTTTTAATTAATTTAATGGGGAACCAGCTAACGTCATCGCGGTGTACCGCCTTTTTTAATTAATTTAATGGGGAACCAGCTAACGTCATCACGGTGTACCGCCTTTTTTAATTAATTTAATGGGGAACTAGCTAACGTCATCACGGTGTACCGCCTTTTTTAATTAATTTAATGGGGAACTAGCTAACGTCATCACGGTGTACCGCCTTTTTTAATTAATTTAATGGGGAACTAGCTAACGTCATCGCGGTGTACCGCCTTTTTTTAACGTCATCACGGTGTACCGCCTTTTTTAATTAATTTAATGGGGAACTAGCTAACGTCATCACGGTGTACCGCCTTTTTTAATTAATTTAATGGGGACTGGGACGGAGGCACTAATTGGACCTTATACAATGGGAAAAACATCCGAAAGAGGACATCTACTGTTGAATTTTTGCATAAAGAATAATTTAAAAGTGGTAAATACCATGTTCTGTACCAGAAAAGGAAGAAGATGGACATGGAGAGCACCCAATGGGGTGACATTCAACCAAATCGACTTCATAATAACGCAGAAGAAAGTCCCAATAATTGATTGCAAGGTCTTAAACAGATTCAACTTTGGATCAGATCATCGAGTAGTAAGAGCAGTCCTCCCAATTAAAGGAAGATCCAAAAAATTACCAAAAGCTGGAAAATTAACTCAGAATGTCATGGATGCAAATGGATATAAAAATAAGTTGAATAACATAAAAGTCTCTACAAATGATGGCAAAGAAATATACAACCAATTGGTAAATCAAATGACAGCTGCTGCAAAAGAATGCATTATGAAAATTAAAGCCCCTCCCCGAATCTCACAAAATACAAAGGATATGATGGTTCAAAGAAATCTCCTTAGAAACAATGGAAAAAATAATCTCTCCTATTGCATGGTCTCCGAAATAGCCAGAAAATTTCTAAAAGAAGATATAGAAAGACGAAAACTGGCAATTATGTACAATACACTAAATCAAAAGCACAGTTACAAAAAGGAAAAGGAAAAAGACAAACCAAAACAAAGAATGCTATTCAAAGATGACAGTGGAATTTATTCGCAAAGTAATACTAGAACACAAATCTGTCAATTCTACAATACGTTATTCAAAGCGGAAGTACCTCTGGTTTGTAATATTCATACATCAACCGATGATATACCCGAATTCCTACAGAGCGAAGCATACGAAGCTATAAGAAGGATGAAAAGTTCAAACTTTGGAGGTCCTGATAATGTCTCGCCGAACATGATAAAAGCAATTAACACAAAAATAGCAGGACTGAAATCCGCAGCTTTAAATGATTTTATCAATGGAGGAGAACTGCCGGATAAATTATTGGAAACGAATATCAAACTATTATATAAAGGAGGAGATGCTGGTAATATATCCAATTACCGACCAATTGCCCTAATGTCCTGTATATTGAAAATAATGACGAGAATGATTCATCAAAGAATTGAAAGAAATCTAGAACAAGGAATAGATGTTAATCAAACAGGATTTAGAAAGAAATATAGTACAATCGACAATATCCACATAATAAAGCAAATAATAGAGAAGACCAGCGAATACAAGATACCCCTAGTCATTTGTCTAATAGATTTCTCCAAAGCCTTCGACTGCATTGAATGGATTAAATTATGGGATGCATTAGCCACACAAGGAATAAATGGAAAATTGATAAATATTCTTAAGAGAATATATGAAAAAAGTAAAACAAACGTGGTCATAAACGAAGAAAAACATCACATAAAAATTACGAGAGGAGTCAAACAGGGGGACGTTCTGTCTCCACATTTGTTCTCAACAACATTGAATATGGCTATGACAGAAATTGATTGGAATGGAGGAATAAGCATTGATGGAACACAACTCGAATATGTTGCTTACGCTGATGATTTAGCACTGTTTAGCCATGACAAAGAAAGTATGAAAAAGATGATAGAGCAACTTCAAATATCGGCGGAAAAAATTGGATTGAAAATTAATATGGCAAAAACAGTCTACATGAGTAACTTATCCGACAAGTCATCTATTAAATTGGAAGATGCAGAGATAAAGTATAACAGCAGATGCAAATTCCTAGGAGTTAGAATATCAATCCCAAACAACGAATCCTATGAAATTGATTTTCGAATAAGAGCAGCCTGGGGAGCGTTCAACTCTCTCAAATCTTATCTTATGGATGTAAAAGTAGATATGAGATTGAAACGCATAATATTCGAACAAAATATAACTCCAATAATATTATATGGGTGCGAATGCTGGTCCATCACAGGAACAGATGCTCAAAAAATAAAAGTAACACAAAGAAAGATGGAACGATATATGATGGGTATAACAAAGCTTGACAGATACAAAAATGAGAGAATAAGAGGAATAACCAAACTACGAGATTGGACAGAACTGGCGGATAACCGAAAGATGAATTGGGCTCGGAAAATAAAAAAATTGGAGGCAAACAGATGGGCCAGGAAAATGACAACCTGGATACCCTACGGATTCATCCACAACAGAGCCAGAGGTAGACCAGCGCCGAGATGGAGAGACCGTCTCAAGAAGATCAATGGGAATACGTGGTGGTCAATGTTGTGATATATGTAGATACCCGCATGTGAAATTACATGAAAACGGTCGTCACAATAAACAATAAACAATAATGGGGAACTAGCTAACGTCATCACGGTGTACCGCCTTTTTTTAACGTCATCACGGTGTACCGCCTTTTTTAATTAATTTAATGGGGAACCAGCTAACGTCATCGCGGTGTACCGCCTTTTTTAATTAATTTAATGGGGAACCAGCTAACGTTCTCGCGGTGTACCGCCTTTTTTTAACGTCATCACGGTGTACCGCCTTTTTTAATTAATTTAATGGGGAATTTAATGGGGTCTAATTCTGCCGGCAACGTACAGCAAATCGATTACATAATGATAGACTTGGATATAAGGACAAAGTCATCAAAGGTTATTTCACATAAGTATACAAACTACGATACCGACCATCGAATGGTGAAGCTGGAATTTTACGTGGAGTTGGAAAAGAAAAGAGCGAAAAAGCATAAGAAACAGAGAAAGGGAGTACTAAATCGACCGTTGTATCGATATGCTCTAGAACAACAATTAAACCACATAACAACTACAACACATAACGCTGATCATATATTAGCAGAAATAAGAACAGCAGTCAATAATGCAGCCATTATAGCAACAGAACCTAATCCTACATATGGGTTAAGTACACTGCTCTCTAATCTACTGATTGAACGAAGAAATCTAAAAATAAATGGAATCGACCTAAGATCAGCCGAATATATTACAATATGTCGAACGATAAGGAAAGAATTCAAGAAATTGATAACTTTGCGAAGAGAAAAAGCAATAAATGAGGCGATCAGAAAAGGACGAAGTGCTGCTAAGGTCAAAAGAGAGCTAAATCATGAGAGGAAACTGTTGACAGCTGTCGTAAAGTCGGATGGAACACTGACAGGATCTAAGACGGAATTGTTGGCGGAGATCAAACAGTACTACGACCACTTATATGAATCGAAAACCAATGTACCTACGCGCAAGGGTCACTGTACTGATGTATTCCCTGAAATCTTAGACTCCGAGGTTAGACGTGCCATAGAAGATACAGTCAGTGGAAAAGGAGGAGGAATAGACGGCATTCCAACCGAAATGTGGAAAGTGGGTAAAGAAATACTGGTGCCATATCTCTCTAAACTATTCAATCTGATAATGGTAAAAGGAATCCCGGAAGGAATGGCTGATGCAATGACTTCGCTTATACACAAAAAGGGCCCAATCACAAACCTAAATAACTACAGACCAATAAGTCTAATTTCGACAGTCTATAAGTTACTAAGTAAAATACTGGGATCTCGAATAGACAAAAAGGCTGGAGATTGGTTAAACACAGAACAAGCTGGGTTCCGAAGTGGATATAGCACTCTAGATTGTATATTTACTATAAACTCCCTTCTGGAAAAGGCATCTGAATATAAATTCCCAGTTTATCTAATCATGGTCGATATGAGGAAGGCGTTCGACAGTGTCGAACTGAATGCCATATGGAATGGACTCAAGGCTATTGGAACTGAGCCAGATATAATTTCCCTGCTCCAAATGGTGTCAAATAAAAGCCAGAATTATATTAAAATAAACGGGAACGAGACAAGCATCGATGTAAGAAGGGGAGTAAGACAGGGTGACGTAATATCACCAAAATTGTTCACCCTTGCACTGGAGCCTATAATGAAAGAACTAAAAGAAAAATGGAAGGAGAAAGGAGTTAAAATGGATGGTATATACCTAAGTTATCAAATGTTTGCTGATGATATATGTATAATAGCCCCAAATGCTGAAAACGCACAGACAATGTTAGAAGAACTCGTAGAAGGTTGTAAGTCAATTGGATTAACTTTGAACCATGATAAAACTACTATGATGACAAACTATCAGAAGGATCCAATATACCTAGACGGAAATCAAATAGTATATCTGGACAAATGCATTTATCTTGGATCACTGTTAACCCCAAAAGGAATAGGTAAACAAGAAATATCTAGAAGAATATCAGGAGGATGGCTTGTATTTCGAAACAATTGGGACATATTGGGTAATAAGAGAATGGAAATGAAATTCAAACGAAAGCTACTCCTGTCGACAGTTCTACCTACCCTCATATACGGTTCCGAAACATGGGGTGTGAATGACAACCAGATAGAAAGACTAGACATAGAGTGGAGAAAGATGATCAGGAAAGTATTAGGAATTTCTAAAAGAGATAGATGGTCAAATGAAAGGATACTCCGAGTCTCAAATCTTCCGTCAATCAAAGTTACAACTATGAACAGAAAGGACCAATGGGCAAAGAAAATATCGAAAATGTCAAATGATAGATGGGCAAAAATCATCTGCAGTTGGCAACCGCGAGAACATAAAAGAACAAGAGGAAGACCGCCTTCCAGATGGAAAGACTCCATAGTACAAATATACGGTACTAACTGGATGAAAGAATGTCAAGAATGAGAAACACAAAGCAGTCTAAAATTCCCCCTCTCACAACTTTCACCACGTGTAAACGTAGATTATGAAATAAAGATAAAGAATGGGGAACCAGCTAACGTCATCGCGGTGTACCGCCTTTTTTAATTAATTTAATGGGGAACCAGCTAACGTCATCACGGTGTACCGCCTTTTTTAATTAATTTAATGGGGAACTAGCTAACGTCATCACGGTGTACCGCCTTTTTTAATTAATTTAATGGGGAACCAGCTAACGTCATCGCGGTGTACCGCCTTTTTTAATTAATTTAATGGGGAACTAGCTAACGTCATCACGGTGTACCGCCTTTTTTAATTAATTTAATGGGGAACCAGCTAACGTCATCGCGGTGTACCGCCTTTTTTAATTAATTTAATGGGGAACCAGCTAACGTCATCGCGGTGTACCGCCTTTTTTAATTAATTTAATGGGGAACCAGCTAACGTCATCGCGGTGTACCGCCTTTTTTAATTAATTTAATGGGGAACTAGCTAACGTCATCACGGTGTACCGCCTTTTTTAATTAATTTAATGGGGAACCAGCTAACGTCATCGCGGTGTACCGCCTTTTTTAATTAATTTAATGGGGAACTAGCTAACGTCATCACGGTGTACCGCCTTTTTTAATTAATTTAATGGGGAACCAGCTAACGTCATCGCGGTGTACCGCCTTTTTTAATTAATTTAATGGGGAACCAGCTAACGTCATCACGGTGTACCGCCTTTTTTAATTAATTTAATGGGGAACTAGCTAACGTCATCACGGTGTACCGCCTTTTTTAATTAATTTAATGGGGAACCAGCTAACGTCATCGCGGTGTACCGCCTTTTTTAATTAATTTAATGGGGAACCAGCTAACGTCATCGCGGTGTACCGCCTTTTTTAATTAATTTAATGGGGAACCAGCTAACGTCATCACGGTGTACCGCCTTTTTTAATTAATTTAATGGGGAACTAGCTAACGTCATCACGGTGTACCGCCTTTTTTAATTAATTTAATGGGGAACTAGCCAACGTCATCACGGTGTACCGCCTTTTTTAATTAATTTAATGGGGAACTAGCTAACGTCATCACGGTGTACCGCCTTTTTTAATTAATTTAATGGGGAACCAGCTAACGTCATCGCGGTGTACCGCCTTTTTTAATTAATTTAATGGAGAACCAGCTAACGTCATCACGGTGTACCGCCTTTTTTAATTAATTTAATGGAGAACCAGCTAACGTCATCACGGTGTACCGCCTTTTTTAATTAATTTAATGGGGAACTAGCTAACGTCATCACGGTGTACCGCCTTTTTTAATTAATTTAATGGGGAACTAGCTAACGTCATCACGGTGTACCGCCTTTTTTAATTAATTTAATGGGGAACTAGCTAACGTCATCACGGTGTACCGCCTTTTTTAATTAATTTAATGGGGAACTAGCTAACGTCATCACGGTGTACCGCCTTTTTTAATTAATTTAATGGGGAACTAGCTAACGTCATCGCGGTGTACCGCCTTTTTTAATTAATTTAATGGGGAACTAGCTAACGTCATCACGGTGTACCGCCTTTTTTTAACGTCATCACGGTGTACCGCCTTTTTTAATTAATTTAATGGGGAACTAGCTAACGTCATCACGGTGTACCGCCTTTTTTAATTAATTTAATGGGGAACTAGCTAACGTCATCACGGTGTACCGCCTTTTTTAATTAATTTAATGGGGAACTAGCTAACGTCATCACGGTGTACCGCCTTTTTTAATTAATTTAATGGGGAACTAGCTAACGTCATCACGGTGTACCGCCTTTTTTTAACGTCATCACGGTGTACCGCCTTTTTTAATTAATTTAATGGGGAACTAGCTAACGTCATCACGGTGTACCGCCTTTTTTAATTAATTTAATGGGGAACTAGCTAACGTCATCACGGTGTACCGCCTTTTTTAATTAATTTAATGGGGAACTAGCTAACGTCATCACGGTGTACCGCCTTTTTTAATTAATTTAATGGGGAACTAGCTAACGTCATCACGGTGTACCGCCTTTTTTAATTAATTTAATGGGGAACTAGCTAACGTCATCGCGGTGTACCGCCTTTTTTAATTAATTTAATGGGGAACTAGCTAACGTCATCACGGTGTACCGCCTTTTTTTAACGTCATCACGGTGTACCGCCTTTTTTAATTAATTTAATGGGGAACTAGCTAACGTCATCACGGTGTACCGCCTTTTTTAATTAATTTAATGGGGAACTAGCTAACGTCATCACGGTGTACCGCCTTTTTTAATTAATTTAATGGGGAACTAGCTAACGTCATCACGGTGTACCGCCTTTTTTAATTAATTTAATGGGGAACTAGCTAACGTCATCGCGGTGTACCGCCTTTTTTAATTAATTTAATGGGGAACTAGCTAACGTCATCACGGTGTACCGCCTTTTTTTAACGTCATCACGGTGTACCGCCTTTTTTAATTAATTTAATGGGGAACTAGCTAACGTCATCACGGTGTACCGCCTTTTTTAATTAATTTAATGGGCAACCAGCTAACGTCATCGCGCTGTACCGCCTTTTTTAATTAATTTAATGGGGAACCAGCTAACGTCATCGCGGTGTACCGCCTTTTTTTAACGTCATCACGGTGTACCGCCTTTTTTAATTAATTTAATGGGGAACTAGCTAACGTCATCACGGTGTACCGCCTTTTTTAATTAATTTAATGGGGAACTAGCTAACGTCATCACGGTGTACCGCCTTTTTTAATTAATTTAATGGGGAACCAGCTAACGTCATCGCGGTGTACCGCCTTTTTTTAACGTCATCACGGTGTACCGCCTTTTTTAATTAATTTAATGGGGAACTAGCTAACGTCATCACGGTGTACCGCCTTTTTTAATTAATTTAATGGGGAACTAGCTAACGTCATCACGGTGTACCGCCTTTTTTTAACGTCATCACGGTGTACCGCCTTTTTTAATTAATTTAATGGGGAACTAGCTAACGTCATCGCGGTGTACCGCCTTTTTTAATTAATTTAATGGGGAACCAGCTAACGTCATCACGGTGTACCGCCTTTTTTAATTAATTTAATGGGGAACCAGCTAACGTCATCGCGGTGTACCGCCTTTTTTAATTAATTTAATGGGGAACCAGCTAACGTCATCACGGTGTACCGCCTTTTTTAATTAATTTAATGGGGAACTAGCTAACGTCATCACTGTGTACCGCCTTTTTTTTAACGTCATCACGGTGTGCCGCCTTTTTTAATTAATTTAATGGGGAACCAGCTAACGTCATCACGGTGTACCGCCTTTTTTAATTAATTTAATGGGGAACTAGCTAACGTCATCACGGTGTACCGCCTTTTTTAATTAATTTAATGGGGAACCAGCTAACGTCATCGCGGTGTACCGCCTTTTTTAATTAATTTAATGGGGAACCAGCTAACGTCATCGCGGTGTACCGCCTTTTTTAATTAATTTAATGGGGAACCAGCTAACGTCATCGCGGTGTACCGCCTTTTTTAATTAATTTAATGGGGAACCAGCTAACGTCATCACGGTGTACCGCCTTTTTTAATTAATTTAATGGGGAACTAGCTAACGTCATCGCGGTGTACCGCCTTTTTTTAACGTCATCACGGTGTACCGCCTTTTTTAATTAATTTAATGGGGAACTAGCTAACTTCATCACGGTGTACCGCCTTTTTTAATTAAATTAATGGGGAACTAGCTAACGTCATCACGGTGTACCGCCTTTTTTAATTAATTTAATGGGGAACTAGCTAACGTCATCACGGTGTACCGCCTTTTTTTAACGTCATCACGGTGTACCGCCTTTTTTAATTAATTTAACGGGGAACTAGCTAACGTCATCACGGTGTACCGCCTTTTTTAATTAATTTAATGGGGAACTAGCTAACGTCATCACGGTGTACCGCCTTTTTTAATTAATTTAATGGGGAACTAGCTAACGTCATCACGGTGTACCGCCTTTTTTTAACGTCATCACGGTGTACCGCCTTTTTTAATTAATTTAACGGGGAACTAGCTAACGTCATCACGGTGTACCGCCTTTTTTAATTAATTTAATGGGGAACCAGCTAACGTCATCGCGGTGTACCGCCTTTTTTAATTAATTTAATGGGGAACCAGCTAACGTCATCACGGTGTACCGCCTTTTTTAATTAATTTAATGGGGAACTAGCTAACGTCATCACGGTGTACCGCCTTTTTTAATTAATTTAATGGGGAACTAGCTAACGTCATCACGGTGTACCGCCTTTTTTAATTAATTTAATGGGGAACTAGCTAACGTCATCGCGGTGTACCGCCTTTTTTTAACGTCATCACGGTGTACCGCCTTTTTTAATTAATTTAATGGGGAACTAGCTAACGTCATCACGGTGTACCGCCTTTTTTAATTAATTTAATGGGGAACTAGCTAACGTCATCACGGTGTACCGCCTTTTTTAATTAATTTAATGGGGAACTAGCTAACGTCATCACGGTGTACCGCCTTTTTTAATTAATTTAATGGGGAACTAGCTAACGTCATCGCGGTGTACCGCCTTTTTTAATTAATTTAATGGGGAACTAGCTAACGTCATCACGGTGTACCGCCTTTTTTTAACGTCATCACGGTGTACCGCCTTTTTTAATTAATTTAATGGGGAACTAGCTAACGTCATCACGGTGTACCGCCTTTTTTAATTAATTTAATGGGCAACCAGCTAACGTCATCGCGCTGTACCGCCTTTTTTAATTAATTTAATGGGGAACCAGCTAACGTCATCACGGTGTACCGCCTTTTTTAATTAATTTAATGGGGAACTAGCTAACGTCATCACGGTGTACCGCCTTTTTTAATTAATTTAATGGGGAACTAGCTAACGTCATCACGGTGTACCGCCTTTTTTAATTAATTTAATGGGGAACTAGCTAACGTCATCACGGTGTACCGCCTTTTTTAATTAATTTAATGGGGAACTAGCTAACGTCATCGCGGTGTACCGCCTTTTTTTAACGTCATCACGGTGTACCGCCTTTTTTAATTAATTTAATGGGGAACTAGCTAACGTCATCACGGTGTACCGCCTTTTTTAATTAATTTAATGGGGAACTAGCTAACGTCATCACGGTGTACCGCCTTTTTTAATTAATTTAATGGGGAACTAGCTAACGTCATCACGGTGTACCGCCTTTTTTAATTAATTTAATGGGGAACTAGCTAACGTCATCACGGTGTACCGCCTTTTTTTAACGTCATCACGGTGTACCGCCTTTTTTAATTAATTTAATGGGGAACTAGCTAACGTCATCACGGTGTACCGCCTTTTTTAATTAATTTAATGGGCAACCAGCTAACGTCATCGCGCTGTACCGCCTTTTTTAATTAATTTAATGGGGAACCAGCTAACGTCATCGCGGTGTACCGCCTTTTTTTAACGTCATCACGGTGTACCGCCTTTTTTAATTAATTTAATGGGGAACTAGCTAACGTCATCACGGTGTACCGCCTTTTTTAATTAATTTAATGGGGAACTAGCTAACGTCATCACGGTGTTCCGCCTTTTTTTAACGTCATCACGGTGTACCGCCTTTTTTAATTAATTTAATGGGGAACTAGCTAACGTCATCGCGGTGTACCGCCTTTTTTAATTAATTTAATGGGGAACCAGCTAACGTCATCACGGTGTACCGCCTTTTTTAATTAATTTAATGGGGAACCAGCTAACGTCATCGCGGTGTACCGCCTTTTTTAATTAATTTAATGGGGAACCAGCTAACGTCATCACGGTGTACCGCCTTTTTTAATTAATTTAATGGGGAACTAGCTAACGTCATCACTGTGTACCGCCTTTTTTTTAACGTCATCACGGTGTGCCGCCTTTTTTAATTAATTTAATGGGGAACCAGCTAACGTCATCACGGTGTACCGCCTTTTTTAATTAATTTAATGGGGAACTAGCTAACGTCATCACGGTGTACCGCCTTTTTTAATTAATTTAATGGGGAACCAGCTAACGTCATCGCGGTGTACCGCCTTTTTTAATTAATTTAATGGGGAACCAGCTAACGTCATCGCGGTGTACCGCCTTTTTTAATTAATTTAATGGGGAACCAGCTAACGTCATCGCGGTGTACCGCCTTTTTTAATTAATTTAATGGGGAACCAGCTAACGTCATCACGGTGTACCGCCTTTTTTAATTAATTTAATGGGGAACTAGCTAACGTCATCGCGGTGTACCGCCTTTTTTTAACGTCATCACGGTGTACCGCCTTTTTTAATTAATTTAATGGGGAACTAGCTAACTTCATCACGGTGTACCGCCTTTTTTAATTAAATTAATGGGGAACTAGCTAACGTCATCACGGTGTACCGCCTTTTTTTAACGTCATCACGGTGTACCGCCTTTTTTAATTAATTTAATGGGGAACTAGCTAACTTCATCACGGTGTACCGCCTTTTTTAATTAATTTAATGGGGAACTAGCTAACGTCATCACGGTGTACCGCCTTTTTTTAACGTCATCACGGTGTACCGCCTTTTTTTAACGTCATCACGGTGTACCGCCTTTTTTAATTAATTTAACGGGGAACTAGCTAACGTCATCACGGTGTACCGCCTTTTTTAATTAATTTAATGGGGAACTAGCTAACGTCATCACGGTGTACCGCCTTTTTTAATTAATTTAATGGGGAACTAGCTAACGTCATCACGGTGTACCGCCTTTTTTAATTAATTTAATGGGGAACTAGCTAACGTCATCGCGGTGTACCGCCTTTTTTTAACGTCATCACGGTGTACCGCCTTTTTTAATTAATTTAATGGGGAACTAGCTAACGTCATCACGGTGTACCGCCTTTTTTAATTAATTTAACGGGGAACTAGCTAACGTCATCACGGTGTACCGCCTTTTTTAATTAATTTAATGGGGAACTAGCTAACGTCATCACGGTGTACCGCCTTTTTTAATTAATTTAATGGGGAACTAGCTAACGTCATCACGGTGTACCGCCTTTTTTTAACGTCATCACGGTGTACCGCCTTTTTTAATTAATTTAATGGGGAACCAGCTAACGTTCTCGCGGTGTACCGCCTTTTTTTAACGTCATCACGGTGTACCGCCTTTTTTAATTAATTTAATGGGGAACCAGCTAACGTCATCGCGGTGTACCGCCTTTTTTAATTAATTTAATGGGGAACCAGCTAACGTCATCACGGTGTACCGCCTTTTTTAATTAATTTAATGGGGAACTAGCTAACGTCATCACGGTGTACCGCCTTTTTTAATTAATTTAATGGGGAACTAGCTAACGTCATCACTGTGTACCGCCTTTTTTAATTAATTTAATGGGGAACCAGCTAACGTCATCGCGGTGTACCGCCTTTTTTAATTAATTTAATGGGGAACCAGCTAACGTCATCGCGGTGTACCGCCTTTTTTAATTAATTTAATGGGGAACCAGCTAACGTCATCGCGGTGTACCGCCTTTTTTAATTAATTTAATGGGGAACCAGCTAACGTCATCACGGTGTACCGCCTTTTTTAATTAATTTAATGGGGAACTAGCTAACGTCATCACGGTGTACCGCCTTTTTTAATTAATTTAATGGGGAACTAGCTAACGTCATCACGGTGTACCGCCTTTTTTAATTAATTTAATGGGGAACTAGCTAACGTCATCACGGTGTTCCGCCTTTTTTTAACGTCATCACGGTGTACCGCCTTTTTTAATTAATTTAATGGGGAACTAGCTAACGTCATCGCGGTGTACCGCCTTTTTTAATTAATTTAATGGGGAACCAGCTAACGTCATCACGGTGTACCGCCTTTTTTAATTAATTTAATGGGGAACCAGCTAACGTCATCGCGGTGTACCGCCTTTTTTAATTAATTTAATGGGGAACCAGCTAACGTCATCACGGTGTACCGCCTTTTTTAATTAATTTAATGGGGAACTAGCTAACGTCATCACTGTGTACCGCCTTTTTTTTAACGTCATCACGGTGTGCCGCCTTTTTTAATTAATTTAATGGGGAACCAGCTAACGTCATCACGGTGTACCGCCTTTTTTAATTAATTTAATGGGGAACTAGCTAACGTCATCACGGTGTACCGCCTTTTTTAATTAATTTAATGGGGAACCAGCTAACGTCATCGCGGTGTACCGCCTTTTTTAATTAATTTAATGGGGAACCAGCTAACGTCATCGCGGTGTACCGCCTTTTTTAATTAATTTAATGGGGAACCAGCTAACGTCATCGCGGTGTACCGCCTTTTTTAATTAATTTAATGGGGAACCAGCTAACGTCATCACGGTGTACCGCCTTTTTTAATTAATTTAATGGGGAACTAGCTAACGTCATCGCGGTGTACCGCCTTTTTTTAACGTCATCACGGTGTACCGCCTTTTTTAATTAATTTAATGGGGAACTAGCTAACTTCATCACGGTGTACCGCCTTTTTTAATTAAATTAATGGGGAACTAGCTAACGTCATCACGGTGTACCGCCTTTTTTTAACGTCATCACGGTGTACCGCCTTTTTTAATTAATTTAATGGGGAACTAGCTAACGTCATCACGGTGTACCGCCTTTTTTTAACGTCATCACGGTGTACCGCCTTTTTTTAACGTCATCACGGTGTACCGCCTTTTTTAATTAATTTAACGGGGAACTAGCTAACGTCATCACGGTGTACCGCCTTTTTTAATTAATTTAATGGGGAACTAGCTAACGTCATCACGGTGTACCGCCTTTTTTAATTAATTTAATGGGGAACTAGCTAACGTCATCACGGTGTACCGCCTTTTTTAATTAATTTAATGGGGAACTAGCTAACGTCATCGCGGTGTACCGCCTTTTTTTAACGTCATCACGGTGTACCGCCTTTTTTAATTAATTTAATGGGGAACTAGCTAACGTCATCACGGTGTACCGCCTTTTTTAATTAATTTAACGGGGAACTAGCTAACGTCATCACGGTGTACCGCCTTTTTTAATTAATTTAATGGGGAACTAGCTAACGTCATCACGGTGTACCGCCTTTTTTAATTAATTTAATGGGGAACTAGCTAACGTCATCACGGTGTACCGCCTTTTTTTAACGTCATCACGGTGTACCGCCTTTTTTAATTAATTTAATGGGGAACCAGCTAACGTCATCGCGGTGTACCGCCTTTTTTAATTAATTTAATGGGGAACCAGCTAACGTTCTCGCGGTGTACCGCCTTTTTTTAACGTCATCACGGTGTACCGCCTTTTTTAATTAATTTAATGGGGAACCAGCTAACGTCATCGCGGTGTACCGCCTTTTTTAATTAATTTAATGGGGAACCAGCTAACGTCATCACGGTGTACCGCCTTTTTTAATTAATTTAATGGGGAACTAGCTAACGTCATCACGGTGTACCGCCTTTTTTAATTAATTTAATGGGGAACTAGCTAACGTCATCACTGTGTACCGCCTTTTTTAATTAATTTAATGGGGAACCAGCTAACGTCATCGCGGTGTACCGCCTTTTTTAATTAATTTAATGGGGAACCAGCTAACGTCATCGCGGTGTACCGCCTTTTTTAATTAATTTAATGGGGAACCAGCTAACGTCATCACGGTGTACCGCCTTTTTTAATTAATTTAATGGGGAACTAGCTAACGTCATCACGGTGTACCGCCTTTTTTAATTAATTTAATGGGGAACTAGCTAACGTCATCACGGTGTACCGCCTTTTTTAATTAATTTAATGGGGAACTAGCTAACGTCATCACGGTGTACCGCCTTTTTTAATTAATTTAATGGGGAACTAGCTAACGTCATCACGGTGTACCGCCTTTTTTAATTAATTTAATGGGGAACCAGCTAACGTCATCGCGGTGTACCGCCTTTTTTAATTAATTTAATGGGGAACCAGCTAACGTCATCGCGGTGTACCGCCTTTTTTAATTAATTTAATGGGGAACCAGCTAACGTCATCGCGGTGTACCGCCTTTTTTAATTAATTTAATGGGGAACCAGCTAACGTCATCACGGTGTACCGCCTTTTTTAATTAATTTAATGGGGAACTAGCTAACGTCATCGCGGTGTACCGCCTTTTTTTAACGTCATCACGGTGTACCGCCTTTTTTAATTAATTTAATGGGGAACTAGCTAACTTCATCACGGTGTACCGCCTTTTTTAATTAAATTAATGGGGAACTAGCTAACGTCATCACGGTGTACCGCCTTTTTTTAACGTCATCACGGTGTACCGCCTTTTTTAATTAATTTAATGGGGAACTAGCTAACTTCATCACGGTGTACCGCCTTTTTTAATTAATTTAATGGGGAACTAGCTAACGTCATCACGGTGTACCGCCTTTTTTTAACGTCATCACGGTGTACCGCCTTTTTTTAACGTCATCACGGTGTACCGCCTTTTTTAATTAATTTAACGGGGAACTAGCTAACGTCATCACGGTGTACCGCCTTTTTTAATTAATTTAATGGGGAACTAGCTAACGTCATCACGGTGTACCGCCTTTTTTAATTAATTTAATGGGGAACTAGCTAACGTCATCACGGTGTACCGCCTTTTTTAATTAATTTAATGGGGAACTAGCTAACGTCATCGCGGTGTACCGCCTTTTTTTAACGTCATCACGGTGTACCGCCTTTTTTAATTAATTTAATGGGGAACTAGCTAACGTCATCACGGTGTACCGCCTTTTTTAATTAATTTAACGGGGAACTAGCTAACGTCATCACGGTGTACCGCCTTTTTTAATTAATTTAATGGGGAACTAGCTAACGTCATCACGGTGTACCGCCTTTTTTAATTAATTTAATGGGGAACTAGCTAACGTCATCACGGTGTACCGCCTTTTTTTAACGTCATCACGGTGTACCGCCTTTTTTAATTAATTTAATGGGGAACCAGCTAACGTTCTCGCGGTGTACCGCCTTTTTTTAACGTCATCACGGTGTACCGCCTTTTTTAATTAATTTAATGGGGAACCAGCTAACGTCATCGCGGTGTACCGCCTTTTTTAATTAATTTAATGGGGAACCAGCTAACGTCATCACGGTGTACCGCCTTTTTTAATTAATTTAATGGGGAACTAGCTAACGTCATCACGGTGTACCGCCTTTTTTAATTAATTTAATGGGGAACTAGCTAACGTCATCACTGTGTACCGCCTTTTTTAATTAATTTAATGGGGAACCAGCTAACGTCATCGCGGTGTACCGCCTTTTTTAATTAATTTAATGGGGAACCAGCTAACGTCATCGCGGTGTACCGCCTTTTTTAATTAATTTAATGGGGAACCAGCTAACGTCATCGCGGTGTACCGCCTTTTTTAATTAATTTAATGGGGAACCAGCTAACGTCATCACGGTGTACCGCCTTTTTTAATTAATTTAATGGGGAACTAGCTAACGTCATCACGGTGTACCGCCTTTTTTAATTAATTTAATGGGGAACTAGCTAACGTCATCACGGTGTACCGCCTTTTTTAATTAATTTAATGGGGAACTAGCTAACGTCATCACGGTGTTCCGCCTTTTTTTAACGTCATCACGGTGTACCGCCTTTTTTAATTAATTTAATGGGGAACTAGCTAACGTCATCGCGGTGTACCGCCTTTTTTAATTAATTTAATGGGGAACCAGCTAACGTCATCACGGTGTACCGCCTTTTTTAATTAATTTAATGGGGAACCAGCTAACGTCATCGCGGTGTACCGCCTTTTTTAATTAATTTAATGGGGAACCAGCTAACGTCATCACGGTGTACCGCCTTTTTTAATTAATTTAATGGGGAACTAGCTAACGTCATCACTGTGTACCGCCTTTTTTTTAACGTCATCACGGTGTGCCGCCTTTTTTAATTAATTTAATGGGGAACCAGCTAACGTCATCACGGTGTACCGCCTTTTTTAATTAATTTAATGGGGAACTAGCTAACGTCATCACGGTGTACCGCCTTTTTTAATTAATTTAATGGGGAACCAGCTAACGTCATCGCGGTGTACCGCCTTTTTTAATTAATTTAATGGGGAACCAGCTAACGTCATCGCGGTGTACCGCCTTTTTTAATTAATTTAATGGGGAACCAGCTAACGTCATCGCGGTGTACCGCCTTTTTTAATTAATTTAATGGGGAACCAGCTAACGTCATCACGGTGTACCGCCTTTTTTAATTAATTTAATGGGGAACTAGCTAACGTCATCGCGGTGTACCGCCTTTTTTTAACGTCATCACGGTGTACCGCCTTTTTTAATTAATTTAATGGGGAACTAGCTAACTTCATCACGGTGTACCGCCTTTTTTAATTAAATTAATGGGGAACTAGCTAACGTCATCACGGTGTACCGCCTTTTTTTAACGTCATCACGGTGTACCGCCTTTTTTAATTAATTTAATGGGGAACTAGCTAACGTCATCACGGTGTACCGCCTTTTTTTAACGTCATCACGGTGTACCGCCTTTTTTTAACGTCATCACGGTGTACCGCCTTTTTTAATTAATTTAACGGGGAACTAGCTAACGTCATCACGGTGTACCGCCTTTTTTAATTAATTTAATGGGGAACTAGCTAACGTCATCACGGTGTACCGCCTTTTTTAATTAATTTAATGGGGAACTAGCTAACGTCATCACGGTGTACCGCCTTTTTTAATTAATTTAATGGGGAACTAGCTAACGTCATCGCGGTGTACCGCCTTTTTTTAACGTCATCACGGTGTACCGCCTTTTTTAATTAATTTAATGGGGAACTAGCTAACGTCATCACGGTGTACCGCCTTTTTTAATTAATTTAACGGGGAACTAGCTAACGTCATCACGGTGTACCGCCTTTTTTAATTAATTTAATGGGGAACTAGCTAACGTCATCACGGTGTACCGCCTTTTTTAATTAATTTAATGGGGAACTAGCTAACGTCATCACGGTGTACCGCCTTTTTTTAACGTCATCACGGTGTACCGCCTTTTTTAATTAATTTAATGGGGAACCAGCTAACGTCATCGCGGTGTACCGCCTTTTTTAATTAATTTAATGGGGAACCAGCTAACGTTCTCGCGGTGTACCGCCTTTTTTTAACGTCATCACGGTGTACCGCCTTTTTTAATTAATTTAATGGGGAACCAGCTAACGTCATCGCGGTGTACCGCCTTTTTTAATTAATTTAATGGGGAACCAGCTAACGTCATCACGGTGTACCGCCTTTTTTAATTAATTTAATGGGGAACTAGCTAACGTCATCACGGTGTACCGCCTTTTTTAATTAATTTAATGGGGAACTAGCTAACGTCATCACTGTGTACCGCCTTTTTTAATTAATTTAATGGGGAACCAGCTAACGTCATCGCGGTGTACCGCCTTTTTTAATTAATTTAATGGGGAACCAGCTAACGTCATCGCGGTGTACCGCCTTTTTTAATTAATTTAATGGGGAACCAGCTAACGTCATCACGGTGTACCGCCTTTTTTAATTAATTTAATGGGGAACTAGCTAACGTCATCACGGTGTACCGCCTTTTTTAATTAATTTAATGGGGAACTAGCTAACGTCATCACGGTGTACCGCCTTTTTTAATTAATTTAATGGGGAACTAGCTAACGTCATCACGGTGTACCGCCTTTTTTAATTAATTTAATGGGGAACTAGCTAACGTCATCACGGTGTACCGCCTTTTTTAATTAATTTAATGGGGAACCAGCTAACGTCATCGCGGTGTACCGCCTTTTTTAATTAATTTAATGGGGAACCAGCTAACGTCATCGCGGTGTACCGCCTTTTTTAATTAATTTAATGGGGAACCAGCTAACGTCATCGCGGTGTACCGCCTTTTTTAATTAATTTAATGGGGAACCAGCTAACGTCATCACGGTGTACCGCCTTTTTTAATTAATTTAATGGGGAACTAGCTAACGTCATCACGGTGTACCGCCTTTTTTAATTAATTTAATGGGGAACTAGCTAACGTCATCACGGTGTACCGCCTTTTTTAATTAATTTAATGGGGAACTAGCTAACGTCATCACGGTGTACCGCCTTTTTTAATTAATTTAATGGGGAACCAGCTAACGTCATCGCGGTGTACCGCCTTTTTTAATTAATTTAATGGGGAACCAGCTAACGTCATCGCGGTGTACCGCCTTTTTTAATTAATTTAATGGGGAACCAGCTAACGTCATCGCGGTGTACCGCCTTTTTTAATTAATTTAATGGGGAACTAGCTAACGTCATCACGGTGTACCGCCTTTTTTAATTAATTTAATGGGGAACCAGCTAACGTCATCGCGGTGTACCGCCTTTTTTAATTAATTTAATGGGGAACCAGCTAACGTCATCGCGGTGTACCGCCTTTTTTAATTAATTTAATGGGGAACCAGCTAACGTCATCACGGTGTACCGCCTTTTTTAATTAATTTAATGGGGAACTAGCTAACGTCATCACGGTGTACCGCCTTTTTTAATTAATTTAATGGGGAACTAGCTAACGTCATCACGGTGTACCGCCTTTTTTAATTAATTTAATGGGGAACTAGCTAACGTCATCACGGTGTACCGCCTTTTTTAATTAATTTAATGGGGAACTAGCTAACGTCATCACGGTGTACCGCCTTTTTTAATTAATTTAATGGGGAACCAGCTAACGTCATCGCGGTGTACCGCCTTTTTTAATTAATTTAATGGGGAACCAGCTAACGTCATCGCGGTGCACCGCCTTTTTTAATTAATTTAATGGGGAACCAGCTAACGTCATCGCGGTGTACCGCCTTTTTTAATTAATTTAATGGGGAACCAGCTAACGTCATCACGGTGTACCGCCTTTTTTAATTAATTTAATGGGGAACTAGCTAACGTCATCACGGTGTACCGCCTTTTTTAATTAATTTAATGGGGAACTAGCTAACGTCATCACGGTGTACCGCCTTTTTTAATTAATTTAATGGGGAACTAGCTAACGTCATCACGGTGTACCGCCTTTTTTAATTAATTTAATGGGGAACTAGCTAACGTCATCACGGTGTACCGCCTTTTTTAATTAATTTAATGGGGAACCAGCTAACGTCATCGCGGTGTACCGCCTTTTTTAATTAATTTAATGGGGAACCAGCTAACGTCATCACGGTGTACCGCCTTTTTTAATTAATTTAATGGGGAACTAGCTAACGTCATCACGGTGTACCGCCTTTTTTAATTAATTTAATGGGGAACTAGCTAACGTCATCACGGTGTACCGCCTTTTTTAATTAATTTAATGGGGAACTAGCTAACGTCATCGCGGTGTACCGCCTTTTTTTAACGTCATCACGGTGTACCGCCTTTTTTAATTAATTTAATGGGGAACTAGCTAACGTCATCACTGTGTACCGCCTTTTTTAATTAATTTAATGGGGAACTAGCTAACGTCATCACGGTGTACCGCCTTTTTTAATTAATTTAATGGGGAACTAGCTAACGTCATCACGGTGTACCGCCTTTTTTAATTAATTTAATGGGGAACCAGCTAACGTCATCGCGGTGTACCGCCTTTTTTAATTAATTTAATGGGGAACCAGCTAACGTCATCGCGGTGTGCCGCCTTTTTTAATTAATTTAATGGGGAACCAGCTAACGTCATCGCGGTGTACCGCCTTTTTTAATTAATTTAATGGGGAACCAGCTAACGTCATCACGGTGTACCGCCTTTTTTAATTAATTTAATGGGGAACTAGCTAACGTCATCACGGTGTACCGCCTTTTTTAATTAATTTAATGGGGAACTAGCTAACGTCATCACGGTGTACCGCCTTTTTTAATTAATTTAATGGGGAACCAGCTAACGTCATCGCGGTGTACCGCCTTTTTTAATTAATTTAATGGGGAACCAGCTAACGTCATCGCGGTGTACCGCCTTTTTTAATTAATTTAATGGGGAACTAGCTAACGTCATCACGGTGTACCGCCTTTTTTAATTAATTTAATGGGGAACCAGCTAACGTCATCGCGGTGTACCGCCTTTTTTAATTAATTTAATGGGGAACCAGCTAACGTCATCGCGGTGTACCGCCTTTTTTAATTAATTTAATGGGGAACCAGCTAACGTCATCACGGTGTACCGCCTTTTTTAATTAATTTAATGGGGAACTAGCTAACGTCATCACGGTGTACCGCCTTTTTTAATTAATTTAATGGGGAACTAGCTAACGTCATCACGGTGTACCGCCTTTTTTAATTAATTTAATGGGGAACTAGCTAACGTCATCACGGTGTACCGCCTTTTTTAATTAATTTAATGGGGAACCAGCTAACGTCATCGCGGTGTACCGCCTTTTTTAATTAATTTAATGGGGAACCAGCTAACGTCATCGCGGTGTACCGCCTTTTTTAATTAATTTAATGGGGAACCAGCTAACGTCATCGCGGTGTACCGCCTTTTTTAATTAATTTAATGGGGAACTAGCTAACGTCATCACGGTGTACCGCCTTTTTTAATTAATTTAATGGGGAACCAGCTAACGTCATCGCGGTGTACCGCCTTTTTTAATTAATTTAATGGGGAACCAGCTAACGTCATCGCGGTGTACCGCCTTTTTTAATTAATTTAATGGGGAACCAGCTAACGTCATCGCGGTGTACCGCCTTTTTTAATTAATTTAATGGGGAACCAGCTAACGTCATCACGGTGTACCGCCTTTTTTAATTAATTTAATGGGGAACTAGCTAACGTCATCACGGTGTACCGCCTTTTTTAATTAATTTAATGGGGAACTAGCTAACGTCATCACGGTGTACCGCCTTTTTTAATTAATTTAATGGGGAACTAGCTAACGTCATCACGGTGTACCGCCTTTTTTAATTAATTTAATGGGGAACTAGCTAACGTCATCACGGTGTACCGCCTTTTTTAATTAATTTAATGGGGAACCAGCTAACGTCATCGCGGTGTACCGCCTTTTTTAATTAATTTAATGGGGAACCAGCTAACGTCATCGCGGTGCACCGCCTTTTTTAATTAATTTAATGGGGAACCAGCTAACGTCATCGCGGTGTACCGCCTTTTTTAATTAATTTAATGGGGAACCAGCTAACGTCATCACGGTGTACCGCCTTTTTTAATTAATTTAATGGGGAACTAGCTAACGTCATCACGGTGTACCGCCTTTTTTAATTAATTTAATGGGGAACTAGCTAACGTCATCACGGTGTACCGCCTTTTTTAATTAATTTAATGGGGAACTAGCTAACGTCATCACGGTGTACCGCCTTTTTTAATTAATTTAATGGGGAACTAGCTAACGTCATCACGGTGTACCGCCTTTTTTAATTAATTTAATGGGGAACCAGCTAACGTCATCGCGGTGTACCGCCTTTTTTAATTAATTTAATGGGGAACCAGCTAACGTCATCACGGTGTACCGCCTTTTTTAATTAATTTAATGGGGAACTAGCTAACGTCATCACGGTGTACCGCCTTTTTTAATTAATTTAATGGGGAACTAGCTAACGTCATCACGGTGTACCGCCTTTTTTAATTAATTTAATGGGGAACTAGCTAACGTCATCGCGGTGTACCGCCTTTTTTTAACGTCATCACGGTGTACCGCCTTTTTTAATTAATTTAATGGGGAACTAGCTAACGTCATCACGGTGTACCGCCTTTTTTAATTAATTTAATGGGGAACTAGCTAACGTCATCACGGTGTACCGCCTTTTTTAATTAATTTAATGGGGAACCAGCTAACGTCATCGCGGTGTACCGCCTTTTTTAATTAATTTAATGGGGAACCAGCTAACGTCATCGCGGTGTACCGCCTTTTTTAATTAATTTAATGGGGAACTAGCTAACGTCATCACGGTGTACCGCCTTTTTTAATTAATTTAATGGGGAACTAGCTAACGTCATCACGGTGTACCGCCTTTTTTAATTAATTTAATGGGGAACCAGCTAACGTCATCGCGGTGTACCGCCTTTTTTAATTAATTTAATGGGGAACTAGCTAACGTCATCACGGTGTACCGCCTTTTTTTTAACGTCATCACGGTGTGCCGCCTTTTTTAATTAATTTAATGGGGAACCAGCTAACGTCATCACGGTGTACCGCCTTTTTTAATTAATTTAATGGGGAACTAGCTAACGTCATCACGGTGTACCGCCTTTTTTAATTAATTTAATGGGGAACCAGCTAACGTCATCACGGTGTGCCGCCTTTTTTAATTAATTTAATGGGGAACCAGCTAACGTCATCACGGTGTACCGCCTTTTTTAATTAATTTAATGGGGAACCAGCTAACGTCATCGCGGTGTACCGCCTTTTTTAATTAATTTAATGGGGAACTAGCTAACGTCATCACGGTGTACCGCCTTTTTTAATTAATTTAATGGGGAACTAGCTAACGTCATCACGGTGTACCGCCTTTTTTAATTAATTTAATGGGGAACCAGCTAACGTCATCGCGGTGTACCGCCTTTTTTAATTAATTTAATGGGGAACTAGCTAACGTCATCGCGGTGTACCGCCTTTTTTAATTAATTTAATGGGGAACTAGCTAACGTCATCGCGGTGTACCGCCTTTTTTAATTAATTTAATGGGGAACCAGCTAACGTCATCACGGTGTACCGCCTTTTTTAATTAATTTAATGGGGAACTAGCTAACGTCATCGCGGTGTACCGCCTTTTTTTAACGTCATCACGGTGTACCGCCTTTTTTAATTAATTTAATGGGGAACTAGCTAACGTCATCACGGTGTACCGCCTTTTTTAATTAAATTAATGGGGAACTAGCTAACGTCATCACGGTGTACCGCCTTTTTTTTAACGTCATCACGGTGTACCGCCTTTTTTAATTAATTTAACGGGGAACCAGCTAACGTCATCACGGTGTACCGCCTTTTTTTAACGTCATCACGGTGTACCGCCTTTTTTAATTAATTTAATGGGGAACCAGCTAACGTCATCACGGTGTACCGTCTTTTTTTAACGTCATCACGGTGTACCGCCTTTTTTAATTAATTTAATGGGGAACCAGCTAACCTCATCACGGTGTACCGCCTTTTTTTAACGTCATCACGGTGTACCGCCTTTTTTTAACGTCATCACGGTGTACCGCCTTTTTTAATTAATTTAACGGGGAACTAGCTAACGTCATCACGGTGTACCGCCTTTTTTTTAACGTCATCACGGTGTACCGCTTTTTTTAATTAATTTAATGGGGAACCAGCTAACGTCCTCGCGGTGTACCGCCTTTTTTTTAACGTCATCACGGTGTACCGCCTTTTTTTTAACGTCATCACGGTGTGCCGCCTTTTTTAATTAATTTAATGGGGAACCAGCTAACGTCCTCGCGGTGTACCGCCTTTTTTTTAACGTCATCACGGTGTACCGCTTTTTTTAATTAATTTAATGGGGAACCAGCTAACGTCCTCGCGGTGTACCGCCTTTTTTTTAACGTCATCACGGTGTACCGCCTTTTTTTTAACGTCATCACGGTGTGCCGCCTTTTTTAATTAATTTAATGGGGAACCAGCTAACGTCCTCGCGGTGTACCGCCTTTTTTTTAACGTCATCACGGTGTGCCGCCTTTTTTAATTAATTTAATGGGGAACCAGCTAACGTCCTCGCGGTGTACCGCCTTTTTTTTAACGTCATCACGGTGTACCGCCTTTTTTTTAACGTCATCACGGTGTACCGCCTTTTTTAATTAATTTAATGGGGAACCAGCTAACGTCCTCGCGGTGTACCGCCTTTTTTTTAACGTCATCACGGTGTACCGCCTTTTTTTTAACGTCATCACGGTGTACCGCCTTTTTTAATTAATTTAATGGGGAACCAGCTAACGTCCTCGCGGTGTACCGCCTTTTTTTTAACGTCATCACGGTGTACCGCCTTTTTTTAACGTCATCACGGTGTGCCGCCTTTTTTAATTAATTTAATGGGGAACCAGCGAACGTCCTCGCGGTGTACCGCCTTTTTTTTAACGTCATCACGGTGTACCGCCTTTTTTTAACGTCATCACGGTGTGCCGCCTTTTTTAATTAATTTAATGGGGAACCAGCTAACGTCCTCGCGGTGTACCGCCTTTTTTTTAACGTCATCACGGTGTACCGCCTTTTTTTTAACGTCATCACGGTGTGCCGCCTTTTTTAATTAATTTAATGGGGAACCAGCTAACGTCCTCGCGGTGTACCGCCTTTTTTTTAACGTCATCACGGTGTGCCGCCTTTTTTAATTAATTTAATGGGGAACCAGCTAACGTCCTCGCGGTGTACCGCCTTTTTTTTAACGTCATCACGGTGTACCGCCTTTTTTTTAACGTCATCACGGTGTACCGCCTTTTTTAATTAATTTAATGGGGAACCAGCTAACGTCCTCGCGGTGTACCGCCTTTTTTTTAACGTCATCACGGTGTGCCGCCTTTTTTAATTAATTTAATGGGGAACCAGCTAACGTCCTCGCGGTGTACCGCCTTTTTTTTAACGTCATCACGGTGTACCGCCTTTTTTTTAACGTCATCACGGTGTGCCGCCTTTTTTAATTAATTTAATGGGGAACCAGCTAAAGTCCTCGCGGTGTACCGCCTTTTTTTTAACGTCATCACGGTGTACCGCCTTTTTTTTAACGTCATCACGGTGTACCGCCTTTTTTAATTAATTTAATGGGGAACTAGCTAACGTCATCACGGTGTACCGCCTTTTTTTTAACGTCATCACGGTGTGCCGCCTTTTTTAATTAATTTAATGGGGAACCAGCTAACGTCATCACGGTGTACCGCCTTTTTTAATTAATTTAATGGGGAACTAGCTAACGTCATCACGGTGTACCGCCTTTTTTAATTAATTTAATGGGGAACCAGCTAACGTCATCGCGGTGTACCGCCTTTTTTAATTAATTTAATGGGGAACCAGCTAACGTCATCGCGGTGTACCGCCTTTTTTAATTAATTTAATGGGGAACCAGCTAACGTCATCGCGGTGTACCGCCTTTTTTAATTAATTTAATGGGGAACCAGCTAACGTCATCACGGTGTACCGCCTTTTTTAATTAATTTAATGGGGAACTAGCTAACGTCATCACGGTGTACCGCCTTTTTTAATTAATTTAATGGGGAACTAGCTAACGTCATCACGGTGTACCGCCTTTTTTAATTAATTTAATGGGGAACTAGCTAACGTCATCACGGTGTACCGCCTTTTTTAATTAATTTAATGGGAAACCAGCTAACGTCATCGCGGTGTACCGCCTTTTTTAATTAATTTAATGGGGAACTTTACATCAGACGCGGACGACCGGGACTACGAAAGCTTCCTGAGCTGTCTCCAGCGGGCGTGCAACCAGTTCTGCGGATCAACTACAAGATTTGGGACGCAGAATTGGGCTGGAAGGAGGAGTAAAGGTATGGGCCAGGTCAATAGCGGCCAGACGGCACCGCCAAGAAACTCAAGAAAGTGCACAATCCTGCTGGGCGACTTCAATGCCTCTGTCGGTACCCGCGCCCACCCCCAAGAGCCAGCTGTAGGACCTTACGGTTACGGTATCCGGAACCACAGGGGAGAACAGCTGGTGTCCTACTGCTCGTTGAACGGTTGGAAGGTTGCCAACTCGTATTGCAAGCAGCGGGGCGGCCGCAAGTGGACCTGGAGAGCTCCAAACGGGGCAACCCTGAAAGAGCTCGACTTGTTCCTGGTCCGACGACATGATGTAGTGCGCTCCGTCTCTGTCGTGAATCAGTTCAACTTTCGGTCTGATCATCGTCTCTGTCGCCTCGTTCTAGACATTGAGGGATGTCTTCCTCGACGTCGATCTCAGGCACAGCAGACCAAGTTGAACTGGCCCCTCTTCCGACATGCGGTACATGAGTTGAAAGACGATTTGGAGAAATCGGGTGATCTCTCATCGCAATATCTCGATATTTGCGAGGTCCTCCAGCACGCCAGAGCTGTGGCCACCGAGAAGATACCGCACGCAGAGAGGCTTTCCACCAACACCAGGAACCTCTTCGCCGAACGACGAAAACTGCTGGTCAAGGGCGATCCGTCTTCCCGAATCCAGTTAGTCCAAGTCAATAAGGCTCTGCGAATTTCCATCTCGTCCGACCTGGAAAAGAGACATCTCCTTCGATACTACCAGACGCTTGCGTCTAAGAAGCTCTTTGAAAAGGTCTCAACTCAAGTCATGCGACAAGTGTTGAAGGAGGACGGATCCCCAACTACAACTCCCCAAGAGTTGAAGGCAAGGATTCAAGAATTCTTCAACAAGCTGTATGAGAAGTCGGTTGCAGTTCAACCGGCAACTCTTCCGCCTTCTGCCAATGTCCCCTCGATCCTCGAGGACGAAGTGCGGAAACAGCTTTGTCGTATGAAAAAGCGCACTGCCCCTGGTCATGACTCCATTACCACCATGATGCTCCGCTGTGTAGAAGACGATATCGTCCCTGCGCTTGCGCAACTCTTCACACGGATGCTCGAGTCCCGCGAGGTTCCGCCTGGGTTTGCTGATTCTGTCACAACACTTATTCCTAAGAAAGGCGACCTCACAGACCTAGCCAATTACCGTCCTATTTCCGTGTTACCAGCTCCCTATAAGCTGTTCACACGCGTGATATTGGCCAGGATTCATGGTTGGTTGGAGTCGAACCAGCCCGTAGAACAAGCCGGCTTTCGCCGAAACTATTCTACAGTCGAACACCTTCATACTATCAAGCAGCTCATCGACAAGGCCAACGATTACGGCAACGACATCTACCTCGTATTTGTCGACTTTCGAAAGGCCTACGATACGATAGAGTGGGACGCCGTCTGGACTTCGTTGCTTCGGCACGGAGTTCCTCCCCTCTATGTCGAAATGCTGCAGAAGGTTTACGACCAGGCTGGTTCCAAGATCAAGGTGCAAGAAGAACTAGTAGAGGTCCTCATCCAACGAGGAGTCCGCCAAGGATGTGTCCTGTCCCCTCTACTGTTCAATGCTGTACTCGAAGACATCTTCCGCCAAGTCCATTGGGAACGATTAGGCGTCAAAATCGATGGTCGACGACTTTCCCATCTACGATACGCCGATGATGTCGTTCTCATAGGAAGAGGTCTGCCGGCAGTACAGCGGATGGTCACGGAGTTAGAAGAGGCGAGTCGTCGCGTTGGTCTGGAAATCAACCGCTCCAAAACAGTAGCGATGACCAACTCCGACGAAGGCAACCTGCTGATCAGTGGTACGCCTGTTACATTCGTCCGCCACTTCACCTATCTTGGTTGCTCCGTGACTTGCACCGAAGATGACCAGGAAATTACCAGGAGGATCGGAGCTGGATGGGCCGCCTTCAATCGGCATCGTCTGTTCTTTTCCCAAAGAACAATGCCAATGAAGATGAAACGCCGCGTCTTCCTAACATGCGTCGTCCCAAGTCTCCTGTACGGCTGTGAAGTGTGGCACCTTCGCAAATCCGACAGACGCAAATTACAAAGCGTACAACGACGCATGGAAAGGGCGATGCTGAGCCTATCCCTCCTGGACCGAGTAAGAAACGAGGAAGTACGCCGTCGGACTGCTCTCCCTGACATCGTGGATCTCGCCTGGAGAAGGAAGATCAACTGGGCAATCAACATCGCTCAAATGAATCCCTCCAGATGGTCGACAGCCACCACTACTTGGCACCCACGACAGAGGAAACGCAGGCCTGGACGTCCACCGATAAGATGGGACACCGACATCCGGAAGTCAAACGAGACGGCATATGGACCTCATTCTCCCTGGGATCGGCAAGCGAGAAGCGACGCGAAGCGATGGTTTCTCGACATGTGGGCGGCAAGACCGACGTGAATCTACACGTCATTACTTGATACCGCAAATAAAACTTGAAACTTGAAACTTGAATGGGGAACCAGCTAACGTCATCACGGTGTGCCGCCTTTTTTAATTAATTTAATGGGGAACTAGCTAACGTCATCACGGTGTACCGCCTTTTTTAATTAATTTAATGGGGAACTAGCTAACGTCATCACGGTGTACCGCCTTTTTTAATTAATTTAATGGGGAACTAGCTAACGTCATCACGGTGTACCGCCTTTTTTAATTAATTTAATGGGGAACTAGCTAACGTCATCGCGGTGTACCGCCTTTTTTTAACGTCATCACGGTGTACCGCCTTTTTTAATTAATTTAATGGGGAACTAGCTAACGTCATCACGGTGTACCGCCTTTTTTTTAACGTCATCACGGTGTACCGCTTTTTTTAATTAATTTAATGGGGAACCAGCTAACGTCCTCGCGGTGTACCGCCTTTTTTTTAACGTCATCACGGTGTACCGCCTTTTTTTTAATGTCATCACGGTGTGCCGCCTTTTTTAATTAATTTAATGGGGAACCAGCTAACGTCATCACTGTGTACCGCCTTTTTTAATTAATTTAATGGGGAACTAGCTAACGTCATCACGGTGTACCGCCTTTTTTTAACGTCATCACGGTGTACCGCCTTTTTTAATTAATTTAATGGGGAACTAGCTAACGTCATCACTGTGTACCGCCTTTTTTAATTAATTTAATGGGGAACTAGCTAACGTCATCACGGTGTACCGCCTTTTTTAATTAATTTAATGGGGAACTAGCTAACGTCATCACGGTGTACCGCCTTTTTTAATTAATTTAATGGGGAACTAGCTAACGTCATCGCGGTGTACCGCCTTTTTTAATTAATTTAATGGGGAACTAGCTAACGTCATCACGGTGTACCGCCTTTTTTAATTAATTTAATGGGGAACCAGCTAACGTCATCGCGGTGTACCGCCTTTTTTTAACGTCATCACGGTGTACCGCCTTTTTTAATTAATTTAATGGGGAACTAGCTAACGTCATCACGGTGTACCGCCTTTTTTAATTAATTTAATGGGGAACTAGCTAACGTCATCACGGTGTACCGCCTTTTTTTAACGTCATCACGGTGTACCGCCTTTTTTAATTAATTTAATGGGGAACTAGCTAACGTCATCGCGGTGTACCGCCTTTTTTAATTAATTTAATGGGGAACTAGCTAACGTCATCACGGTGTACCGCCTTTTTTAATTAATTTAATGGGGAACCAGCTAACGTCATCGCGGTGTACCGCCTTTTTTAATTATTTTAATGGGGAACCAGCTAACGTCATCACGGTGTACCGCCTTTTTTAATTAATTTAATGGGGAACTAGCTAACGTCATCACGGTGTACCGCCTTTTTTTTAACGTCATCACGGTGTGCCGCCTTTTTTAATTAATTTAATGGGGAACCAGCTAACGTCATCACGGTGTACCGCCTTTTTTAATTAATTTAATGGGGAACTAGCTAACGTCATCACGGTGTACCGCCTTTTTTAATTAATTTAATGGGGAACCAGCTAACGTCATCGCGGTGTACCGCCTTTTTTAATTAATTTAATGGGGAACCAGCTAACGTCATCACGGTGTACCGCCTTTTTTAATTAATTTAATGGGGAACTAGCTAACGTCATCACGGTGTACCGCCTTTTTTAATTAATTTAATGGGGAACTAGCTAACGTCATCACGGTGTACCGCCTTTTTTAATTAATTTAATGGGGAACCAGCTAACGTCATCGCGGTGTACCGCCTTTTTTAATTAATTTAATGGGGAACCAGCTAACGTCATCGCGGTGTGCCGCCTTTTTTAATTAATTTAATGGGGAACCAGCTAACGTCATCGCGGTGTACCGCCTTTTTTAATTAATTTAATGGGGAACCAGCTAACGTCATCACGGTGTACCGCCTTTTTTAATTAATTTAATGGGGAACTAGCTAACGTCATCACGGTGTACCGCCTTTTTTAATTAATTTAATGGGGAACTAGCTAACGTCATCACGGTGTACCGCCTTTTTTAATTAATTTAATGGGGAACCAGCTAACGTCATCGCGGTGTACCGCCTTTTTTAATTAATTTAATGGGGAACCAGCTAACGTCATCGCGGTGTACCGCCTTTTTTAATTAATTTAATGGGGAACTAGCTAACGTCATCACGGTGTACCGCCTTTTTTAATTAATTTAATGGGGAACTAGCTAACGTCATCACGGTGTACCGCCTTTTTTAATTAATTTAATGGGGAACCAGCTAACGTCATCGCGGTGTACCGCCTTTTTTAATTAATTTAATGGGGAACCAGCTAACGTCATCGCGGTGTACCGCCTTTTTTAATTAATTTAATGGGGAACCAGCTAACGTCATCGCGGTGTACCGCCTTTTTTAATTAATTTAATGGGGAACTAGCTAACGTCATCGCGGTGTACCGCCTTTTTTAATTAATTTAATGGGGAACTAGCTAACGTCATCACGGTGTACCGCCTTTTTTAATTAATTTAATGGGGAACCAGCTAACGTCATCGCGGTGTACCGCCTTTTTTTAACGTCATCACGGTGTACCGCCTTTTTTAATTAATTTAATGGGGAACTAGCTAACGTCATCACGGTGTACCGCCTTTTTTAATTAATTTAATGGGGAACTAGCTAACGTCATCACGGTGTACCGCCTTTTTTTAACGTCATCACGGTGTACCGCCTTTTTTAATTAATTTAATGGGGAACTAGCTAACGTCATCGCGGTGTACCGCCTTTTTTAATTAATTTAATGGGGAACTAGCTAACGTCATCACGGTGTACCGCCTTTTTTAATTAATTTAATGGGGAACCAGCTAACGTCATCGCGGTGTACCGCCTTTTTTAATTATTTTAATGGGGAACCAGCTAACGTCATCACGGTGTACCGCCTTTTTTAATTAATTTAATGGGGAACTAGCTAACGTCATCACGGTGTACCGCCTTTTTTTTAACGTCATCACGGTGTGCCGCCTTTTTTAATTAATTTAATGGGGAACCAGCTAACGTCATCACGGTGTACCGCCTTTTTTAATTAATTTAATGGGGAACTAGCTAACGTCATCACGGTGTACCGCCTTTTTTAATTAATTTAATGGGGAACCAGCTAACGTCATCGCGGTGTACCGCCTTTTTTAATTAATTTAATGGGGAACTAGCTAACGTCATCACGGTGTACCGCCTTTTTTAATTAATTTAATGGGGAACTAGCTAACGTCATCACGGTGTACCGCCTTTTTTAATTAATTTAATGGGGAACCAGCTAACGTCATCGCGGTGTACCGCCTTTTTTAATTAATTTAATGGGGAACTAGCTAACGTCATCGCGGTGTACCGCCTTTTTTAATTAATTTAATGGGGAACTAGCTAACGTCATCGCGGTGTACCGCCTTTTTTAATTAATTTAATGGGGAACCAGCTAACGTCATCACGGTGTACCGCCTTTTTTAATTAATTTAATGGGGAACTAGCTAACGTCATCGCGGTGTACCGCCTTTTTTTAACGTCATCACGGTGTACCGCCTTTTTTAATTAATTTAATGGGGAACTAGCTAACGTCATCACGGTGTACCGCCTTTTTTAATTAAATTAATGGGGAACTAGCTAACGTCATCACGGTGTACCGCCTTTTTTAATTAATTTAATGGGGAACTAGCTAACGTCATCGCGGTGTACCGCCTTTTTTTAACGTCATCACGGTGTACCGCCTTTTTTAATTAATTTAATGGGGAACTAGCTAACCTCATCACGGTGTACCGCCTTTTTTTAACGTCATCACGGTGTACCGCCTTTTTTTAACGTCATCACGGTGTACCGCCTTTTTTAATTAATTTAACGGGGAACTAGCTAACGTCATCACGGTGTACCGCCTTTTTTTTAACGTCATCACGGTGTACCGCTTTTTTTAATTAATTTAATGGGGAACCAGCTAACGTCCTCGCGGTGTACCGCCTTTTTTTTAACGTCATCACGGTGTACCGCCTTTTTTTTAACGTCATCACGGTGTGCCGCCTTTTTTAATTAATTTAATGGGGAACCAGCTAACGTCCTCGCGGTGTACCGCCTTTTTTTTAACGTCATCACGGTGTACCGCTTTTTTTAATTAATTTAATGGGGAACCAGCTAACGTCCTCGCGGTGTACCGCCTTTTTTTTAACGTCATCACGGTGTACCGCCTTTTTTTTAACGTCATCACGGTGTGCCGCCTTTTTTAATTAATTTAATGGGGAACCAGCTAACGTCCTCGCGGTGTACCGCCTTTTTTTTAACGTCATCACGGTGTGCCGCCTTTTTTAATTAATTTAATGGGGAACCAGCTAACGTCCTCGCGGTGTACCGCCTTTTTTTTAACGTCATCACGGTGTACCGCCTTTTTTTTAACGTCATCACGGTGTACCGCCTTTTTTAATTAATTTAATGGGGAACCAGCTAACGTCCTCGCGGTGTACCGCCTTTTTTTTAACGTCATCACGGTGTACCGCCTTTTTTTTAACGTCATCACGGTGTACCGCCTTTTTTAATTAATTTAATGGGGAACTAGCTAACGTCATCACGGTGTACCGCCTTTTTTTTAACGTCATCACGGTGTGCCGCCTTTTTTAATTAATTTAATGGGGAACCAGCTAACGTCATCACGGTGTACCGCCTTTTTTAATTAATTTAATGGGGAACTAGCTAACGTCATCACGGTGTACCGCCTTTTTTAATTAATTTAATGGGGAACCAGCTAACGTCCTCGCGGTGTACCGCCTTTTTTTTAACGTCATCACGGTGTACCGCCTTTTTTTTAACGTCATCACGGTGTGCCGCCTTTTTTAATTAATTTAATGGGGAACCAGCTAACGTCCTCGCGGTGTACCGCCTTTTTTTTAACGTCATCACGGTGTGCCGCCTTTTTTAATTAATTTAATGGGGAACCAGCTAACGTCCTCGCGGTGTACCGCCTTTTTTTTAACGTCATCACGGTGTACCGCCTTTTTTTTAACGTCATCACGGTGTACCGCCTTTTTTAATTAATTTAATGGGGAACCAGCTAACGTCCTCGCGGTGTACCGCCTTTTTTTTAACGTCATCACGGTGTGCCGCCTTTTTTAATTAATTTAATGGGGAACCAGCTAACGTCCTCGCGGTGTACCGCCTTTTTTTTAACGTCATCACGGTGTACCGCCTTTTTTTTAACGTCATCACGGTGTGCCGCCTTTTTTAATTAATTTAATGGGGAACCAGCTAAAGTCCTCGCGGTGTACCGCCTTTTTTTTAACGTCATCACGGTGTACCGCCTTTTTTTTAACGTCATCACGGTGTACCGCCTTTTTTAATTAATTTAATGGGGAACTAGCTAACGTCATCACGGTGTACCGCCTTTTTTTTAACGTCATCACGGTGTGCCGCCTTTTTTAATTAATTTAATGGGGAACCAGCTAACGTCATCACGGTGTACCGCCTTTTTTAATTAATTTAATGGGGAACTAGCTAACGTCATCACGGTGTACCGCCTTTTTTAATTAATTTAATGGGGAACCAGCTAACGTCATCGCGGTGTACCGCCTTTTTTAATTAATTTAATGGGGAACCAGCTAACGTCATCGCGGTGTACCGCCTTTTTTAATTAATTTAATGGGGAACCAGCTAACGTCATCGCGGTGTACCGCCTTTTTTAATTAATTTAATGGGGAACCAGCTAACGTCATCACGGTGTACCGCCTTTTTTAATTAATTTAATGGGGAACTAGCTAACGTCATCACGGTGTACCGCCTTTTTTAATTAATTTAATGGGGAACTAGCTAACGTCATCACGGTGTACCGCCTTTTTTAATTAATTTAATGGGGAACTAGCTAACGTCATCACGGTGTACCGCCTTTTTTAATTAATTTAATGGGAAACCAGCTAACGTCATCGCGGTGTACCGCCTTTTTTAATTAATTTAATGGGGAACCAGCTAACGTCATCACGGTGTGCCGCCTTTTTTAATTAATTTAATGGGGAACTAGCTAACGTCATCACGGTGTACCGCCTTTTTTAATTAATTTAATGGGGAACTAGCTAACGTCATCACGGTGTACCGCCTTTTTTAATTAATTTAATGGGGAACTAGCTAACGTCATCACGGTGTACCGCCTTTTTTAATTAATTTAATGGGGAACTAGCTAACGTCATCGCGGTGTACCGCCTTTTTTTAACGTCATCACGGTGTACCGCCTTTTTTAATTAATTTAATGGGGAACTAGCTAACGTCATCACGGTGTACCGCCTTTTTTAATTAAATTAATGGGGAACTAGCTAACGTCATCACGGTGTACCGCCTTTTTTTAACGTCATCACGGTGTACCGCCTTTTTTAATTAATTTAATGGGGAACTAGCTAACGTCATCACGGTGTACCGCCTTTTTTTTAACGTCATCACGGTGTACCGCTTTTTTTAATTAATTTAATGGGGAACCAGCTAACGTCCTCGCGGTGTACCGCCTTTTTTTTAACGTCATCACGGTGTACCGCCTTTTTTTTAATGTCATCACGGTGTGCCGCCTTTTTTAATTAATTTAATGGGGAACCAGCTAACGTCCTCGCGGTGTACCGCCTTTTTTTTAACGTCATCACGGTGTACCGCTTTTTTTCATTAATTTAATGGGGAACCAGCTAACGTCCTCGCGGTGTACCGCCTTTTTTTTAACGTCATCACGGTGTACCGCTTTTTTTCATTAATTTAATGGGGAACCAGCTAACGTCCTCGCGGTGTACCGCCTTTTTTTAACGTCATCACGGTGTACCGCCTTTTTTTTAACGTCATCACGGTGTGCCGCCTTTTTTAATTAATTTAATGGGGAACCAGCTAACGTCCTCGCGGTGTACCGCCGTTTTTTTAACGTCATCACGGTGTACCGCCTTTTTTTAACGTCATCACGGTGTACCGCTTTTTTTAATTGATTTAATGGGGAACCAGCTAACGTCATCACGGTGTACCGCCTTTTTTTTAACGTCATCACGGTGTGCCGCCTTTTTTAATTAATTTAATGGGGAACCAGCTAACGTCCTCGCGGTGTACCGCCTTTTTTTTAACGTCATCACGGTGTACCGCCTTTTTTTTAACGTCATCACGGTGTGCCGCCTTTTTTAATTAATTTAATGGGGAACCAGCTAACGTCCTCGCGGTGTACCGCCTTTTTTTTAACGTCATCACGGTGTGCCGCCTTTTTTAATTAATTTAATGGGGAACCAGCTAACGTCCTCGCGGTGTACCGCCTTTTTTTTAACGTCATCACGGTGTACCGCATTTTTTAATTAATTTAATGGGGAACCAGCTAACGTCCTCGCGGTGTACCGCCTTTTTTAATTAATTTAATGGGGAACCAGCTAACGTCATCACGGTGTACCGCTTTTTTTAATTAATTTATTGGGGAACCAGCTAACGTCATCACGGTGTACCGCCCTTTTTAATTAATTTAATGGGGAACCAGCTAACGTCCTCGCGGTGTACCGCCTTTTTTTTAACGTCATCACGGTGTACCGCATTTTTTAATTAATTTAATGGGGAACCAGCTAACGTCCTCGCGGTGTACCGCCTTTTTTTTAACGTCATCACGGTGTACCGCCTTTTTTTAACGTCATCACGGTGTGCCGCCTTTTTTAATTAATTTAATGGGGAACCAGCGAACGTCCTCGCGGTGTACCGCCTTTTTTTTAACGTCATCACGGTGTACCGCCTTTTTTTAACGTCATCACGGTGTGCCGCCTTTTTTAATTAATTTAATGGGGAACCAGCTAACGTCATCACGGTGTACCGCCTTTTTTTAACGTCATCACGGTGTGCCGCCTTTTTTAATTAATTTAATGGGAACTAGCTAACGTCATCACGGTGTACCGCCTTTTTTTAACGTCATCACGGTCTACCGCCTTTTTTAATTAGTTTAATGGGGAACTAGCTAACGTCATCACGGTGTACCGCCTTTTTTAATTAATTTAACGGGGAACTAGCTAACGTCATCACGGTGTACCGCCTTTTTTTTAACGTCATCACGGTGTACCGCTTTTTTTAATTAATTTAATGGGGAACCAGCTAACGTCCTCGCGGTGTACCGCCTTTTTTTTAACGTCATCACGGTGCACCGTCTTTTTTTTAACGTCATCACGGTGTGCCGCCTTTTTTAATTAATTTAATGGGGAACCAGCTAACGTCATCACGGTGTACCGCCTTTTTTTAATTAATTTATTGGGGAACCAGCTAACGTCATCACGGTGTGCCGCCTTTTTTAATTAATTTAATGGGGAACTAGCTAACGTCATCGCGGTGTACCGCCTTTTTTTAATTAATTTAATGGGGAACTAGCTAACGTCATCACGGTGTACCGCCCTTTTTAATTAATTTAATGGGGAACTAGCTAACGTCCTCGCGGTGTACCGCCTTTTTTTTAACGTCATCACGGTGTACCGCCTTTTTTAATTAATTTAATGGGAAACCAGCTAACGTCATCACGGTGTACCGCCTTTTTTTAATTAATTTATTGGGGAACCAGCTAACGTCATCACGGTGTGCCGCCTTTTTTAATTAATTTAATGGGGAACTAGCTAACGTCATCGCGGTGTACCGCCTTTTTTTAATTAATTTAATGGGGAACTAGCTAACGTCCTCGCGGTGTACCGCCTTTTTTTTAACGTCATCACGGTGTGCCGCCTTTTTTAATTAATTTAATGGGGAACCAGCTAACGTCATCACGGTGTACCGCCTTTTTTTAATTAATTTATTGGGGAACCAGCTAACGTCATCACGGTGTGCCGCCTTTTTTAATTAATTTAATGGGGAACTAGCTAACGTCATCGCGGTGTACCGCCTTTTTTTAATTAATTTAATGGGGAACTAGCTAACGTCATCACGGTGTACCGCCCTTTTTAATTAATTTAATGGGGAACTAGCTAACGTCCTCGCGGTGTACCGCCTTTTTTTTAACGTCATCGCGGTGTACCGCCTTTTTTAACGTCATCACGGTGTACCGCCTTTTTTAATTAATTTAATGGGGAACTAGCTAGCGTCATCGCGGTGTACCGCCTTTTTTTAATTAATTTAATGGGGAACTAGCTAACGTCATCACGGTGTGCCGCCTTTTTTAATTAATTTAATGGGGAACTAGCTAACGTCATCGCGGTGTACCGCCTTTTTTTAACGTCATCACGGTGTACCGCCTTTTTTTAATTAATTTAATGGGGAACTAGCTAACGTCATCGCGGTGTACCGCCTTCTTTAATTAATTTAGTGGGGAACCAGTTAACGTCATCACGGTGTACCGCCTTTTTTAATTAATTTAATGGGGAACTAGCTAACGTCATCACGGTGTACCGCCTTTTTTAATTAATTTAATGGGGAACTAGCTAACGTCATCGCGGTGTACCGCCTTTTTTTAACGTCATCACGGTGTACCGCCTTTTTTAATTAATTTAATGGGGAACTAGCTAACGTCATCACGGTGTACCGCTTTTTTTAATTAATTTATTGGGGAACCAGCTAACGTCATCGCGGTGTACCGCCTTTTTTTAATTAATTTAATGGGGAACTAGCTAACGTCATCGCGGTGTACCGCCTTTTTTAATTAATTTAATGGGGAACTAGCTAACGTCATCACGGTGTACCGCCTTTTTTAATTAATTTAATGGGGAACTAGCTAACGTCATCACGGTGTACCGCCTTTTTTAATTAATTTAATGGGGAACTAGCTAACGTACTCGCGGTGTACCGCCTTTTTTTAACGTCATCACGGTGTACCGCCTTTTTTTAATTAATTTAATGGGGAACTAGCTAACGTCATCACGGTGTACCGCCTTTTTTAATTAATTTAATGGGGAACTAGCTAACGTCATCACGGTGTACCGCCTTTTTTAATTAATTTAATGGGGAACTAGCTAACGTCATCGCGGTGTACCGCCTTTTTTAATTAATTTAATGGGGAACTAGCTAACGTCATCGCGGTGTACCGCCTTTTTTTAACGTCATCACGGTGTACCGCCTTTTTTAATTAATTTAATGGGGAACTAGCTAACGTCATCACGGTGTACCGCCTTTTTTAATTAATTTAATGGGGAACTAGCTAACGTCATCACGGTGTACCGCCTTTTTTAATTAATTTAATGGGGAACTAGCTAACGTCATCGCGGTGTACCGCCTTTTTTTAACGTCATCACGGTGTACCGCCTTCTTTAATTAATTTAGTGGGGAACCAGTTAACGTCATCACGGTGTACCGCCTTTTTTAATTAATTTAATGGGGAACTAGCTAACGTCATCACGGTGTACCGCCTTTTTTAATTAATTTAATGGGGAACTAGCTAACGTCATCACGGTGTACCGCCTTTTTTAATTAATTTAATGGGGAACTAGCTAACGTCATCGCGGTGTACCGCCTTTTTTTAACGTCATCACGGTGTACCGTTTTTTTTTTAATTAATTTAATGGGGAACTAGCTAACGTCATCGCGGTGTACCGCCTTCTTTAATTAATTTAGTGGGGAACCAGTTAACGTCATCACGGTGTACCGCCTTTTTTAATTAATTTAATGGGGAACTAGCTAACGTCATCACGGTGTACCGCCTTTTTTAATTAATTTAATGGGGAACTAGCTAACGTCACCGCGGTGTACCGCCTTTTTTTAACGTCATCACGGTGTACCGTTTTTTTTTTAATTAATTTAATGGGGAACTAGCTAACGTCATCGCGGTGTACCGCCTTCTTTAATTAATTTAGTGGGGAACCAGTTAACGTCATCACGGTGTACCGCCTTTTTTAATTAATTTAATGGGGAACTAGCTAACGTCATCACGGTGTACCGCCTTTTTTAATTAATTTAATGGGGAACTAGCTAACGTCATCGCGGTGTACCGCCTTTTTTTAACGTCATCACGGTGTACCGCCTTCTTTAATTAATTTAGTGGGGAACTAGCTAACGTCATCACGGTGTACCGCCTTTTTTAATTAATTTAATGGGGAACTAGCTAACGTCATCACGGTGTACCGCCTTTTTTAATTAATTTAATGGGGAACTAGCTAACGTCATCACGGTGTACCGCCTTTTTTAATTAATTTAATGGGGAACTAGCTAACGTCATCACGGTGTACCGCCTTTTTTAATTAATTTAATGGGGAACTAGCTAACGTCCTCGCGGTGTACCGCCTTTTTTTAACGTCATCACGGTGTACCGCCTTTTTTTAATTAATTTAATGGGGAACTAGCTAACGTCATCACGGTGTACCGCCTTTTTTAATTAATTTAATGGGGAACTAGCTAACGTCATCACGGTGTACCGCCTTTTTTAATTAATTTAATGGGGAACTAGCTAACGTCATCGCGGTGTACCGCCTTTTTTAATTAATTTAATGGGGAACTAGCTAACGTCATCGCGGTGTACCGCCTTTTTTAATTAATTTAATGGGGAACTAGCTAACGTCATCGCGGTGTACCGCCTTTTTTTAACGTCATCACGGTGTACCGCCTTTTTTAATTAATTTAATGGGGAACTAGCTAACGTCATCACGGTGTACCGCCTTTTTTAATTAATTTAATGGGGAACTAGCTAACGTCATCACGGTGTACCGCCTTTTTTAATTAATTTAATGGGGAACTAGCTAACGTCATCGCGGTGTACCGCCTTTTTTTAACGTCATCACGGTGTACCGCCTTCTTTAATTAATTTAGTGGGGAACCAGTTAACGTCATCACGGTGTACCGCCTTTTTTAATTAATTTAATGGGGAACTAGCTAACGTCATCACGGTGTACCGCCTTTTTTAATTAATTTAATGGGGAACTAGCTAACGTCATCACGGTGTACCGCCTTTTTTAATTAATATAATGGGGAACTAGCTAACGTCATCGCGGTGTACCGCCTTTTTTTAACGTCATCACGGTGTACCGTTTTTTTTTAATTAATTTAATGGGGAACTAGCTAACGTCATCGCGGTGTACCGCCTTCTTTAATTAATTTAGTGGGGAACCAGTTAACGTCATCACGGTGTACCGCCTTTTTTAATTAATTTAATGGGGAACTAGCTAACGTCATCACGGTGTACCGCCTTTTTTAATTAATTTAATGGGGAACTAGCTAACGTCATCGCGGTGTACCGCCTTTTTTTAACGTCATCACGGTGTACCGCCTTCTTTAATTAATTTAGTGGGGAACTAGCTAACGTCATCACGGTGTACCGCCTTTTTTAATTAATTTAATGGGGAACTAGCTAACGTCATCACGGTGTACCGCCTTTTTTAATTAATTTAATGGGGAACTAGCTAACGTCATCACGGTGTACCGCCTTCTTTAATTAATTTAGTGGGGAACCAGTTAACGTCATCACGGTGTACCGCCTTTTTTAATTAATTTAATGGGGAACTAGCTAACGTCATCACGGTGTACCGCCTTTTTTAATTAATTTAATGGGGAACTAGCTAACGTCATCGCGGTGTACCGCCTTTTTTAATTAATTTAATGGGGAACTAGCTAGCGTCATCGCGGTGTACCGCCTTTTTTAATTAATTTAATGGGGAACTAGCTAACGTCATCGCGGTGTACCGCCTTCTTTAATTAATTTAGTGGGGAACCAGTTAACGTCATCACGGTGTACCGCCTTTTTTAATTAATTTAATGGGGAACTAGCTAACGTCATCGCGGTGTACCGCCTTTTTTAATTTATTTAATGGGGAACTAGCTAACGTCATCGCGGTGTACCGCCTTTTTTAATTAATTTAATGGGGAACTAGCTAGCGTCATCGCGGTGTACCGCCTTTTTTAATTAATTTAATGGGGAACTAGCTAACGTCATCACGGTGTACCGCCTTCTTTAATTAATTTAGTGGGGAACCAGTTAACGTCATCACGGTGTACCGCCTTTTTTAATTAATTTAATGGGGAACTAGCTAACGTCATCGCGGTGTACCGCCTTTTTTAATTAATTTAATGGGGAACTAGCTAACGTCATCACGGTGTACCGCCTTCTTTAATTAATTTAGTGGGGAACCAGTTAACGTCATCACGGTGTACCGCCTTTTTTAATTAATTTAATGGGGAACTAGCTAACGTCATCGCGGTGTACCGCCTTTTTTAATTTATTTAATGGGGAACTAGCTAACGTCATCACGGTGTACCGCCTTTTTTAATTAATTTAATGGGGAACCAGCTAACGTCATCACGGTGTGCCGCCTTTTTTTAACGTCATCACGGTGTGCCGCCTTTTTTTAACGTCATCACGGTGTACCGCCTTTTTTAATTAATTTAATGGGGAACTAGCTAACGTCATCGCGGTGTACCGCCTTTTTTAATTTATTTAATGGGGAACTAGCTAACGTCATCACGGTGTACCGCCTTTTTTAATTAATTTAATGGGGAACCAGCTAACGTCATCACGGTGTGCCGCCTTTTTTTAACGTCATCACGGTGTACCGCCTTTTTTAATTAATTTAATGGGGAACCAGCCAACGTCATCACGGTGTACCGCCTTTTTTAATTAATTTAATGGGGAACTAGCTAACGTCATCACGGTGTACCGCCTTTTTTAATTAGTTTAATGGGGAACTAGCTAACGTCATCGCGGTGTACCGCCTTTTTTTAACGTCATCACGGTGTACCGCCTTTTTTTAATTAATTTAATGGGGAACTAGCTAACGTCATCGCGGTGTACCGCCTTCTTTAATTAATTTAGTGGGGAACCAGTTAACGTCATCACGGTGTACCGCCTTTTTTAATTAATTTAATGGGGAACTAGCTAACGTCATCACGGTGTACCGCCTTCTTTAATTAATTTAGTGGGGAACCAGTTAACGTCATCACGGTGTACCGCCTTTTTTAATTAATTTAATGGGGAACTAGCTAACGTCATCACGGTGTACCGCCTTTTTTAATTAATTTAATGGGGAACTAGCTAACGTCATCACGGTGTACCGCCTTTTTTAATTAATTTAATGGGGAACTAGCTAACGTCATCACGGTGTACCGCCTTTTTTAATTAATTTAATGGGGAACTAGCGACCGATGGACTACCACAAGAATCATGAATTCAGTAAAAATTCCGGATATAAAATCAAAAATTAGAATGAGGAAAACCCAATGGGCAATCAAAATAGCCAATATGGAAGAAAACAGATGGCCCCGGCGACTTTGCGAATGGCAACCCAGAGGTTACAACAGACCCCCAGGCAGACCACCACCTAGATGGAAAGATGAAATAACAAGAACGTACGGAAGACACTGGTTACGAAGTTGCCGACAAAGATAGCCTTAGCAACATCAAGAATCCTCCCCCCCTTCATCACATGATAAATGTAGATATGAATAAAATAGAATAGAATAGAATGGGGAACTAGCTAACGTCATCGCGGTGTACCGCCTTTTTTTAACGTCATCACGGTGTACCGCCTTCTTTAATTAATTTAGTGGGGAACCAGTTAACGTCATCACGGTGTACCGCCTTTTTTAATTAATTTAATGGGGAACTAGCTAACGTCATCACGGTGTACCGCCTTTTTTAATTAACTTAATGGGAAACCAGCTAACGTCATCACGGTGTACCGCCTTTTTTAATTAATTTAATGGGGAACTAGCTAACGTCATCACGGTGTACCGCCTTTTTTAATTAATTTAATGGGGAACCAGCTAACGTCATCACGGTGTACCGCCTTTTTTTAACGTCATCACGGTGTACCGCCTTTTTTAATTAATTTAATGGGGAACTAGCTAACGTCATCACGGTGTACCGCCTTTTTTAATTAATTTAATGGGGAACTAGCTGACGTCATCACGGTGTACCGCCTTTTTTTAACGTCATCACGGTGTACCGCCTTTTTTTAACGTCATCACGGTGCACCGCCTTTTTTAATTAATTTAATGGGAAACCTAAGAAACCCAAACCGATTCAACACTTAATAGACGTTGATGAGAATAAAAATAGAATAGAATAGAATGGGAAACCAGCTAACGTCCTCGCGGTGTACCGCCTTTTTTAATTAATTTAATGGGGAACTAGCTAACGTCATCACGGTGCACCGCCTTTTTTAATTAATTTAATGGGGAACCAGCTAACGTCATCGCGGTGTACAGCCTTTTTTAATTAATTTAATGGGGAACTAGCGAAGATCATTGGAATCAATATTTCTACTTTACATTTGAATCATATGGCGAGAATAAGAATTACAGCGCTGCTGTGGTCCGAAATGGGCTCACAGGTGAAATTGTCTTGGGAATTGCTGCTTCATTTATTTATTCAGGAAGTAAATATTCCGGTTGATCCGAATACAGTTCAAAGATTTTAATCAGAATGATTAGAAATTTCAGAGGAAATGATAAAGAAGAAATTCAAAGAAAAACGAAAAGCAAGTCTGAACCCAAAGTTACAAATAAGGAAATAAACAGAAATCACATTTATTTCATTTTGTCACAAGCGGAAATCACGAAAAGAGTCCGCTTACTCAGCTGCTCTCCACTCCAAAGGCGGGGAATGACGTGTTCCGGCACCTAGGAGCGACCAGATCTCAGCTACAAAGTCCAGGAACGAATCATCAGCAATGCAATACCGGCAAGTCGAAGTTGAGAAGAATCTGGCCAGTTTTTCCTTGACGGTTTCATTTGGGTGTGGCCGGTGGTGGCGGTGCTCTCGTACAGACAAAATCATCTCCAAAGTAAGAAGCCGCCATTTTTTCTTTGCTTTCACATAGATTCCTTCAGGCCGTTTCTAAAATAATACAATTATTAAACTTTTAAAGGAAAGTGGTCATTTTGGCTCAGGTTTTTGTTCAAAATTCGTGATACTTTAAGTGTTTCTGCGTGATTTATATGTAAAAATTGCCGCCAACTAGTAATTTTCTTCTTCGGCGCAGAGGAAATTTATCCCTCTAACGTTTTATGTAAAGCTATACTCTTCTAATAGCTGAAGATGTCCTCTATCCGTTCCAGCAAACCAATTGAAAAAATAAAATGAGCACAAAAAGTTGTAGAATTTTTGAAAAAAAATGCCAATTTTGATGCCGCGGCTGCAACCACGCATAACTTTTGTTTCTGAGCGACGCCTGGCTTTTCATGGTCAGTGGGTTAATTTTGCCAGTTTTTTGACTTTTTTTTTTTAAAATTTAACTGACCTTGACGTTACTGCCAAATTTTTTAAATACTGCATTAGCTGTGAGATTCCAAATGGATTCAGGTGTACGAGCCAACCAGGCGGCGAATAGAATATTGCGATTTTTCAAGCCAAATAAAACCAACAAGATGACGTTGAGGATCTTGTTCACTTCCTCTCTATCATTCTCAAGTGCTGCGACCGGTGCACCGGACAGAGCTCCGTCTCTATCTCCATCACCGGCTATAAAGTTCAACACCTGAAAATAAAAATTTGAACATTTTTCTACAAAGACTATTGTAACATCAAAAATCATACAAAAAATGATAACATACCTGGTAGGGAAGCAACGACACATCCATGTCTTCAAGTTTGCCATTGATATCAATGCCATCGTCGTCATCTTGATCTCCGACTTCTTCTTCCGAAACCACAACATCTTCTTCACCAACTGGACGGTTTTCCCGCTCCTGATCGCCTACCACTCCTAGAGGAACATCGCCGCCGCCATTTTGGTCAATATTCTCACCACCAGTCAGGATCATCTGGAAAAAAAAAATCGTTGAAACATAAGTTATTACAAACCTTTATGATATTGAAGGACAAGACACTGAGGAAAATTATACAGCCCTCGACGAGCTGAAAAATAGTACAAGCTTAGCTGAAACTGTAAATACGTACCCTTTCTTTCTTGTCTGACATCATAAACCAGAAAAACAGCCAGATAAAAGTGTAGCAACTGGACGAATGATCAAAAGCGAAGCAAATTGTCGAAAAGACCTAGCTTTGACAAAACTTTACTGCTAAATTTCCTGTGAACTGAAGGCGCTTCTACATAAACTAACCAATGAAACCTCGACCAAGGAATAAAAATTACCCAAGGAAGTCAAGATTTGCTTATTCCTACCCAACGAAACGCCCGCTTGACTGATGATTAGAGCCCAATCTTAACAGTACGGAGAGCCCATGACCTTATGGGCATACTTACGGCTGTGCTCTTAAATGAATACACATATCACCGCGATCAGCACCCCGAGATCTCTTCGAACATGGGAAAAAATCATAAAAGCCCTTGATCTTAGGATTTTAGCGCCCACAATAGGCCCGAAACCACCCAGATTTAATATTTCTGGCCATCCGTACACAAAATAATTTCTCGCTGAGAAGTTCCCAGGCAAAAAAGAAAAAAGTTTTCTATGGTGACTGGTCCAATTTTTTGAGGGGATTTTCCTGGTGACATGGCATACATCGCATACATCGCAGATTTTTCATGGCATACATAGCAGATTTTGGGTGGCATATATCGCAGATTTCAAATCATGTATGCCATGAAAAAACGTTGTGATTGTCCCGCACTGCTTAATATAAGCTCCAGAAAGGATAATTTGTAGATAGAATTGAAGAATAATAGCCGCCAGACAGAGCTGCTCAGCATTTTTAAATGACAAAATGAAATTTTCGAAGTATCCAGGGATAATAATTAGAATTTTCCCTGGATGACGCCAATCCGACGGGAATTTTTTCGGGATCACGTATAGAAATTTGTTGAAAGCTTCTCAGGTTGATATTTTGAATTTCTTACAGTTTTTATTTAAAACATCCTATTAAAACTGTCCAAAATTATGGACAAAGATCAATATTGCTGACATTATAATACGCAGTACCATTACAAGAATAAATGTGAATATTATTAATCTGATTAATTCTGGTGGATTCCTTTCTTGTACAATTAAAAACATCCGTCCAGATCTGTAAAAAGCCTTTAAATTCTCCAGCTTACGGTAGATTACGAGCCAATGTGTTGTATTATCCTGAAATCGAGCCTCCGGTCGATCCGCAAGCTTTTTTAATGGCCCATTGCACCATCTGAAATTTTATTTTTAAATAAATGGAAAACCCACGTGTTGACCAGCTTTTTAGCATCTTTATTATAAACTACGCCTGTCTAAAAATCTGATTTTTCATTAAAAATGAGTGGAAAACGTACCCAAGACATTTCCAGAATAATTGGAGCAGAATTATCAATTCGAAAAGCTATGCAGATACTGAAAAATGGAGTATTTCACTTGGAATTTTGCAGAAATGCGATGTGTACGCTGTTTACAAGCGGTTGGCCGATTGTGGGTGCTAAATTATTGTGTAATTTCCCCATAATAGTCAGAAAACACCTGAAGACAAATAAAATACCCGAAAAAATCCTTTGGTCAAGCGGGGGAATCGAACCCGAGTACTTTGGCGCGTAAAACGAGGGGGCAAACCATTTTCGGGTACTTTTTTTCTCTAAAAACGATTTCAGCCTCATTTCCGGGTCCCGAAACGATTACAGAACTCCCTTTATCTTTATCTTTATTTCATAATCTACGTTTACACGTGGTGAAAGTTGTGAGAGGGGGAATTTTAGACTGCTTTGTGTTTCTCATTCTTGACATTCTTTCATCCAACCTTTGATGACTTTGTCCTTATATCCAAGTCTATCATTATGTAATCGATTTGCTGTACGTTGCCGGCAGAATTAGACCATGTCCAACCATTCTTGTTGTTACGCGAGTAGAACGTTTGAGGAAATTTCAGACCATTATTTTCAGCAAATTCTACCAGAGTTTGTCCTTTTCGGTTTCTTTGTCCAAAGCAGTGTATTCCCATACTAACTTCAAAGTGTTCTCGTTCTCCGATATGCGCATTTAAGTCTCCAGCTACCATTTTAATCAGCTTTTTTCCATTAGGGGCTGGTCTATTTAGTAAACTCTCTGCCTCCTCCAGCAATTCTTGTAGTTCTTCCCACTTATTATTTGCAGGTCCATAAATCGCAATTATCCTTAGCATCTGATTGTTATCCAGACTTAATTCCAATTGGGCTAATCTTGGTGAAATCGCTTCAAATTTTTCGATGTTCTTTGTAAGGCGGTGCTTTATTAGAAAGCCTACACCTCCGTGTGTGTTTTGCATTCTACCAGTATGTAGTAGGGTACCTCCAGCCTTGTGCAGACTTATTGTTCCTTCTCTCGGTCTTCTCACTTCAGTTAAAATCAATATATCTAAGTTTGGCGCTTCCACGGAGGGCATCATCTGTTTTTTACTCATTGCTACTTCTAATTCCTCTAGTCTACCATTTGTCGCCATCCCACGAACGTTGAGAGTTCCAACTGAGAGCACTGAGCGTCTATCCATCCTCATTTTGTAGAGCGTACTGTCCGGGCTGCTCGAATTGCCAGTTGGACAGGTTTCTTTGCTACTCTCTATATAACCCCGATCGATAGTAAAACCGACCGCCCAGTGGGGTAGAGAAAGCCAAAAAAAAAAAAAAAAAAAAAAAAAAAAAATTTTTATTACATTACAGAACTCCCTTTTTAATAAAAAATAATTCGAGAAATTCACTCACTTTTCCTGTTGATATAGAACTTTTACCACTTGTCCAGGTTCAAAAGAAGTATACGGTATGATTACTAAAAAAATTACTGTATTTTATGGCTGAAAACGACAAACATTGCCCAAAAACTATGAAAATACCCGCGGTTAGAAAGAATTTGACCATCATTATGGGAAAATGATGGCCAAATGGGGAGAGTAGACAAGAAATGATGGCTGGTAGCCCAGCGACCGGGCTATTCGCTTTTTTGATCGTGTTCTATGGAAAATCAAGGCAGATACGCCGTGGAAAAGGGATATCCCAGGGTTTACGCTGGAAAATGCGGATCATTTCGGCTTTTTTATAAAAGAAATTTATTTAGCATCACATACAGTAATCTCTATAACATTATAGTAATCATTTTCTTTGCAGGAATCAATATAAAGAAAAGTTATATCAGTAAATCGCCAATCTGTGCTCAATATACACCCCAAGCCGTTAGAAATGAACTGAAAAGAGCTCTTTAAATGGAAAATAAGTTAATAATTACCGTCCAATGAGTTCCATTATCAGTAATGTAGATAGTAAGCTCTTCAGAAATGTCGAGAATAGGCGAAGGATTGGAATTGAAACATGGTCTGAAAAAGATTCTGATTGACACTTGTGGTCCCAATTTTCTAATAAATCTAAAACATCTTCTTGCTCCTCTTAATGAGCTGATCACGGTGGTATAAAGAACTTCTTGTCCAGATTTTTCTGCCCCTGCCCGATGATTTGGCCTCAATCTTCCCATTTCGGGATGGGTCACCCCTGGTTTCGAATTTTCTCGGATTCAAACCGGTACATCACCGAAAAAAGTCGCATTTAAACTGGGACAAAGTTGCACTCTGACAGGTTCAAACCGGCCAGTATCACAGCCGGACTGGGTCAAACTGTGATGAACTCGAAAAAGGACTAGTTTGCATTAGACAGAATCGAAAAGGAACATTATTGCATTCGACGGAATCGAAAAGGGACATGATTGCATTCGATGGAATCGAAAAGGTATAGGTTTGAATTCGTACAGATTCAAACTCAGCACGGGTTCGAATTATACACAATCAAACCCAGGACAGTGTCGAATTATACGGACTCAAACAGGGACGGTTTCGAACTTTTTTTCTTGCAAAAGTGCGTCAAAGCAAAAACATCTCGTCAAAAAAAATGTCGCAGAATTTTTCCGTTTTCAATCGTTTTTATCAATTTTACTTCATTCTTAGGGATTTTTGCTAGATTTCGAAGTATAGAAAGATTAGAATGCACGGCAGGACACTTCGCAGAGGTACACAGAAGAAGTTGAGCGAAGAAACTGCATTAAATAGAGTGGAAAAAATCCCTGATCCTCATATAATCGATCTAATTCAATTTTTTCCTGCCATATTAGGTAAACTCACTAATGAAGAAGTGCTTCTTATCTAATATGTTGAAGAACGTCCCTAAATAAAAACAAAAAACAAAAAATCATATGCATATGGAAGCATAATATCGATAGCTACAATTTAGACTGATTATACGTATTCTACAGAAATTCTACCGTTCCTGATGTCCGAAGAACATTAAACAATCTGAAATAAATTATTAGCAGCAAGAAATAGCAAAGAAACAAATAGAAATCATCAAAATCTGATTTTACCATTTTTGATACACTAATTTCGAAGTTTCTAGGTCAATATTGCTTGAATTTCGACAGGATCTTTTTTGAAAACACTCTATAACGTCTATATATTATTTTGCAACAAAAAAATATGAGAGAAATACAGCAGAAACAACAAAAAAATAAGAAATACGAAGAAAAAAGCAAGTTCTACTATCAAAAACAATCGCGACATTTTTTTTGACGAGATGTTTTTGCTTTGACGCACTTTTGCAAGAAAAAAAGTTCGAAACCGTCCCTGTTTGAGTCCGTATAATTCGACACTGTCCTGGGTTTGATTGTGTATAATTCGAACCCGTGCTGGGTTTGAATCTGTACGAATTGAACTTGTACGCTGCGATTCCATCCCCCTTTGATTCCAATCGGGTTTGAATACATTCGATTTGAATCCGTCCTGGTTTGAAAAGGGTATGGTTGAATTCGTCTCGGTTTGAAAAGGGCTGGTTTGAATCTGTCACGATTGCGAAACTGACCAAATTCGGTGGTGGCCGGTTTGAACCTGTCCCTATGTGACTTTGTCCCAGTTTAAATGCGACTTTTTTCGGTGATGTACCGGTTTGAATCCGAGAAAATTCGACACCAGGGGTGACCCTTTCGGGATAGCCGTGTACGGGTGGGGATATTTCTAGGACTCCACATGGTAAACCACGCATATCACCGTGATCAGCATCCAAAAATGTGTGCGACCAGTTCAAAAATAACCCCAAAATGGACTGTTTTTAGAATTCTATGGCCCAAAATAGGTCCGAAACCTAGAATTCCAATGATTTCTTCCAAACTTTTTGTTTGAAAACTTCTCAGCGAGACTCAATGGACTGGCGTGGAGCTATCAAAAAACCGAATGTACCGCCTTTCTCCTCTTGAAGAGACGATTCTAATGCTATAAATATCTTTTCCAGAAATCCACATTTTCTACCCCCACCTGCCAAAATAGCCTTCTAGTCGATGATTTGACCCTCATCCTATCATTCTCAAGAAAACAACTCACATTTGAATTGAATCCAAATTTTGGATAACAATTTGATGCTGAAAACATTCATTTCTCATGAATTTCTGTGCATTACCCCCTCCCACATTTCCAGTATAACATAATTTGACCAATCTGGTCGAAAAGAGAGGCAGAGACTTGGTTGCTGGTAGCGGAACTTGATCCACTGGTCAACTTTGAAGGAATTGTAATTTATGAGTACTGTAACTTCTCCTTTAAATGGGAAGGGTTCCACTTACGTCCATTCGGGTCTGATTGGCAGTCCTTTAACAAAAATAAGGCTAAAATTATGGATATCCGCAACATCCAAGGAAAAATGGCGGGGGATTCGAAAAGCTAATTTGCGGTTTCCACGGATTTTGATTAAAAAATTCGGCGTAACTAGAGTAAATTTTTATTTTTAGTCACGGGTTTAAAGATCAGAAATGTACACAATTTTAGTACAAAAAAATGAGCCCAAAATTAAATTCCACAAATCAAAATTTTAGTCACATTATGATCGGCATTTTCGTTGCAGGAATCAATATACAAATTATCAATTTCCTCCAATCTTGTGTCTTCTTCTCGAATACAATTAAATGAACACGTCCAAAACTAAAAAAAGTTTACTGTAGGTCTAAAATTACGGAAATTTACCCGCCAATGCGTGCCATTATCTTCGATCCACATGTCAACTTCAAGATTTTCAGGATGCCGCACTGATCCGACACAATATGTTGCATTACTGACCACGCCATCAAAATAATTGTAAATTGAGGTATACTGTAAGAAAAGTAGTGAAATTCTTAATAAAACTTGCATTTATCACAGAAAGAACGACGGCGGAAACATTAGCAATTCGAAAAGCCACGCAGATGCTGAAAAACGCTGGTTTTTTTTTTAAATTTTCCCAGGATTTGCAAGTCCGCCGCCATAAATCAGAGCGAACACCACAAAAATCCCCTACCTGACTTGCTGATGGCTAACTTGGATTGCGTGATTCGTTTGAAAAGACGCGTACGGGATGATTACTGAAATTTCGAGTAGTTGGAAATTGGTGCTAAAACTGACATTGTCCTAAGGTAATAGAGACGACCATGAATATGAGAAAATGCGGCAACATAGGTGCAGGCGCACTGGATCTGGACGGCAGAAATTCAGAGGCCTAAATAAATGGGCAGTTACCATGGGCGCGAAATTTGTAAACAACCAAGGGTGATTCAAGTTTCCCAGGGTAATTGATAGTTTTTTTGTGGGTAAATATTAGAGAATATTGTAATTTTGTGAATAAACCGCGATTTTTAGAGTAAAATTTATTAAGTTTTTTTGGGACGGTAATTGGCGTATAATGGGCCACTTAGACGGTTTGAATCTTACTTTAAAATCTTTTAAGTACGCAAATTTACGTGGCAAAAAAATGCCAATATCTTTCTGAAGTCTCTGGGATCCAGGAATAAATTTATTTCTTACTCTTATCCGCCTTCCTGAAATTTCAAACAAATTGAAATAATACCCAAGTCGCCACCATGGATACTGAAATTACTTTTGGACATAGGTTCCAGTTCTGTGTTGTTTCTTTTTGGAATGGCACTAAAACTGCTTATTTTTGCCGCAATATTTCTAATTTCAAATGCATGTAGGTGGATTTTAATTATTTCAAAAGATTGTAGTTATAATCAAGTACGATTCCTTTAAAATTGATCAATGGATCAAGGTCCGCTATCAGCAGCCTCAGTAAGTCAAGAATTCTAGAGAGAATTAATTATTTCAGTATTTGTTTGGGGTTTTCAAAAGAACCGGGTTCATATGACATCGCATTGGAGTTAAACGATACGGTAATTTTTTTTAATTTAAAGGGACACTGAAGGATTTTTTGCAAGTTGATCTCATTAAATAGAGCTGATTTTTCCGATTATCATGCACTAATTCTTATTGCTAGGAGATTTTTCTATAAAAAGATATAGATTATTAAAGTTGCAATCTTCCGCCAATTGGCGGAAGTTTGAGTTTCGCGGGCAGCGCGTCGGCTCAATCCATCTAACCATTCTTCGCGTTTTTCTTTAATATTTTCTCGTTTCTAGCTTATTTTTTATGCTAAAAATAATGAATAGCAGCTAGCAATAATTTAGAACACCAATTGAAGGTAGAAAAGTAGCCGTATTGTTGTAAATTTAATTTTTTTAAATAAAAGAAACGCTCCGCAAATATTATATAGGAAAAGTAGTTTACAGCTATATTTTGGGTTATTTTTCTTATTTTACTATGCTAGAATAGTCAAATTATTATTTTTAAAAACAAGTAAGAAGAAAACAAAAGCATTTCAAAAAATGTTTTTTAATCCTTCTACGTCCCTTTAAAGAAAGCCTCAGGGAGCCCCTGAAATTCATTCACGGGTCCTGTAACGATTAAACTCAATTTCCCGCGCTTTCCCAGAGCTCGCGAAACTTTACAATTCCACGCTCCCTGAGGCTTCCTTTTTTTTTAATTTTCAGGTCCAAGCCGTATTTTACAATCGCCATATTGCTAGGAATATTTCAATGTATGAATTCCCAAAAAGATTATAACAGAAATTTTCAGCCCCTGTTTTGGATCCGAAAATGGCCCACAAATTGATTCCAGCAAGGAAATTACAATCTACATTTCTGATAATGGAACTCATTGGATTGTCAGTTTTCTTTTTTTTATTAAAACCGCAAATTTCAGTGGATTTCCAATGGGCTCGGCTGTGTTGTAGAAGATCCCATAAGATTTACCGATATCATTAATTTGACTGCAGATTCGTGCTACGGAAATGACGATGCAAATGTTTTTCAAGTTGAAGTCTGTGATGCGGAAATTTAATAAAATCGTTATTCTTTTAATTTCTACCTTCTCGAGTCTGTGCCCAAATTTTAAAATGAACATTTCACTAATTGAATTAAAGAAAAAATTCTATCTTGTATCCATGGACACCAAAAAAAAAATTCTATCTTGTATCCATGGACACAATTTGCCTAAATTCTCCCAATGCTGGTGGAAATCGTCATTTTTGCCATTGGATTTATAAAAATCGAGTGTCAAGAAAATGGCTGTAGGTTTTCTCCATTACTGTAACAAGTGCTTGCAGTCATAATCGAGTACTCCTTTAAAGTAGATCAATGGGTCAATGTTCGATATCAACAGCCACGGTAAGAAATCTTAAAAAAATGAACATTATTTCCAGTCTATGTTTGTCCTTTCAAACGGCTAAGGATTCTTACGACGTCTCGCTGGAAATGAGTGATACTGTGAGGTCCTTTACTTTAAAAAGATTCGGTTTTTAGATGCAAACGGTCTTTTACAACCGATACAACAGCCGTGCACTACCCATGTAAGTTATTGATTGGTAGATAAAGATTACGCGTAATTCCCGTCTGAAAAACCTAACCCAGGAATCTCTTCGCTTTGGCCTTTAAAATCGCCATATTTGAAAATTCTTTTAAACCGGTCACCGAGATCTCGACCTTCTGATCACGGTGGTATGTTTAATTTCTTAAAAAGATGGCCGGAAGCTAACCAGGTTAGCATTTTTGCCAATGGAAAGTTTGAGGCCAAATCATCGGTCAAAACGGTATTTTCGAACATAGGTCCAAAAACATCTTGTCTTCCAAAAAAGTTATTTACACCATTGGATTCAGCTCGTCGAGAGGAAAAAGAAGCTATATTGGGTTTTTCGATAGCTCCACGCCAGTCCATTGAGTCTCGCTGAGAAATTCACAAACAAAAAGTTTGGGAAAAAACATCAGAATCTCAGGCAAATAGACTATTTTGTGCCATATCTAACTAAAAACGGTCATTTTTGCAAGATTTTCTATGTCAGCTTCGTAGTACTCGTTCTCCTGAGTACAGCGATATAAAAAATATCCCAAAAAGTTGAAAAAAATAGGGCTCCGCCTCGCCTGAAGATGAGAATCCGGATAAGATCATCGGTCAAAGGGATGTGCTGGGACATAGGTCCAAAAAAATCTTGACTTCCAGAAAAGTTATTTGTACCACTGGATTCAGCTCGTCGAGAGGAACAAGAAGGTATATTTGGTTTTTCGATAGCTCCACGCCAGTCCATTGAGTCTCGCTGAGAAATTCAGAAACAAAAAGTTTGGAAAAAAAATCATCGGAATCATAGGGAAATTGGCTATTTTGGGCCATAGGCCCCTAAAATCGCCATTTTTTAATTTTTTTTTTTGAACTGGTCACCGAGATCTGGAGCTGCTGAGCATGGTGGTATGTTTAATTTCCCAAAAAGAAGACCGGAAGTATGCTCAACGCCTCACGGGTTTCCCATTTTGGAAGATTGAGATCTAATGATCGGGGGGATTATGCGGGGGTAGAAAAATTTCAGCTTCCAGGAAAGTTATTTATACCATCGTGAATATTTCTAGAGTGATCCGAAATTTCAGACAGTGTTTTGGAGCAGTGGCACCGATTGACGTTTCCCAAGAGATCGCGATCCATGTGACGGATAATGGAACACATTGGACGGTAAGAGAACCCCTTTAAAAAAAGTAAGGACTTTCAGTGGATTGCAAATGGCCTTGGATGTGTTGCAAAACATGCTTCTAGGCTTGCTAATATGACCAGGATTTATGCTGATTCGTGCAAAGGCAATCTATTTATCAATGTTTTTGAGGTTACGGCTTGTTATTCAAAAAGTTAATAAATTATTCGTATCTAAAAACAAATATTGTGCCTAATAAATATTCCTTTAAAAAATATCAAATAACAGACAGATTTATTTGCGTTTACAGGTCACAAACCTGGATTTCAAGAACATTGGCATAAAGTTCACCACGACATGAATCGGCATAAATATTGGTTACATCTGTCAATCTTGTTCGTTGATCTTCGACCACACAACCAAGCCCATTTGAAATAAACTGTAAAATATTTAAAGCAGTCGTTATATGGCTTCTAACCGTCCAATGAGTTCCATTATCAGTCACATGGACGGTAACTTCTTGGCTGACATCAATTTGCCCCTCAGGCAAGCCGAAACATATCCTTTAAACATGCTAGCTACGAGTTCTGTGGACAATTACTTGTTTACAAAGTCCTTTTTTGCATTGGTACGGTTGTAGTAAACGCGTTGGAACTGCAAAATCAGATTATAGAAATTTAACCCATGACGACCGCGCTTTTCCCAACAGATAATCGAAATTTTTATCATTTTCGACGTCTTCGCTTCTTCAGCGCAGAGGAAGTTTATCCCTCAAGCGTTCCACGTAAAAATATATTCTTCTGGTAGCTGAAGATGTGCTCTATACGCTCCAGTAAGCTGATTGAAAAAATATAATCAGGGTAAAAAGTTATAGGATTTTTTAAAAAAATGCCAATTTCAATGCCGCGCGTATAAACGCGCATAACTTTTACCTCCGGGAGGCCCCTGATTTTTCATTGACATCATCTGAAAGATCTTGGTGTCCTCTATCAACCGGCGCTAAAATTATTGCCTACGGAGAGCTTTTATGCGGTCGTCGACGGGTTAAAGAAAACTTACATTTTTGCTCATTTCCAATGACACCTCGAATGAGTCTTCTCCCTTTTGAAACGAGAGGCAAATTCTAAAAATACCCGCAATAATTTTCCCCCTAGAATATTTTAACTAACACGGGCTGAAAAAATCGAACCATAATCCATTGATCCAAATTAAATGTGCGTTTTACCATGACTGCAATGCATATTGGCAATAATAAAAGCCGCCTACATGGCTCTTGCTGCAAGCTTAACATCCAAAATACAGCTGGGATAATTAAAATCTTGAAGAGCATCGGAAAAGGGCGCAGAGCAATGGACAAATACTGCCGGTATCCATGACTGCAAGCTGCTAAACTTTGCACGTAATGGGTAGAACAAAAATCGCGCTTTACACAGCTGGGAATGGAGAATTTTCCAAACTTCCGCCTCCCCTTCTCACAGAAAGCAAAATTGATAATATTTATGATTTATGTACAATTTTATGAACAAAGAATTAAAGCTGATTATTTTCCCCAGCCGCCGAATCCTCCACCGAAACCTCCCCGTCCAAATTGGGACCCTCCTCGGCCAAAATCGCCACCACGTCCAAAATCTCCACCTCGTCGATCTCCAAATCCTCCTCGTCCAAAGTTATCTCCTCTTCCTCCAAATCCTCCTCTTCCACGATCAAAATCACGTCCTCTTCCAAGTCCTCGACGATCATCCCAATCGTTTCTTCCACGATCAACTGAATAATTCTTTAAAATTGGAAATAAAACCGACTTACAGTCCCGATAACCAGAAACGAGGTAGAAAACAAAGGCGAAAAGAAGGAAAAGTCTCATATTGTTGACTGGATGGAGAAGAAGCCACTGGGAAGGAATTTTATAGTAAGAAAAGCCAGGAAATTTGGTCAATTTCACCGGAAATTGGCGTCAATGACGTGGAACTGGCGGTGATTAATCAAAAGTGACACGAGAAACGCAAGGAGACAGTTCAGGGAATTGTGACTGGTTATTTTCCCACGAAAATCAAAAGATCTACACAGGGGATCAGGGATGGGCGGATAATGGAATTTTGGACCGGATAAAAATCGGATACCGGATACCGGATAATGAAAATTATCCGGAATTTCGGATACCGGATAAAAGTGCAAAAAAGCCAAAATTATTCGGTCTTCGGATAATCCGAAAGTTATCCGCCCATCCCTGGCCTCCTGACAAATTTCTGAGATAATTTCTGAGTCCAATGTGCCAAACTGAAGCGCGAGAGGCCCCGGGTTCGATTCCCCGGCTTGTCCAAGGCGTTTTTGCCAATATTTCTGGTAGAATTCTATCAAAAGCCTTTATTTTGCGTTCTACAACTTAGCTGGACCAACATTCCACTTATTCTCTGCGATTTTCAGGTCTTCTGATGCATAGTTTGCGTGTTGACGGCTCTTATATTCTCCGCGGAAGGTCATTTCCACAGGTTTTGTGATCAATAAATATTTGTAGGCTGCTCTCGGGTTAGCAACACGATGGCGGAATACAAATTTTTCCACTTTGGAATCATATCGACTCAATTCGAACTAAAAATGAAGATTTTTGGCCCTTTTTAATGGAAAACTTACCGTAATACCGTCCGGTCCATTAGAAAGTTGATGGAAATTGTTTCTGCCTTCAAATTCTCCCTTAAAAACGTAGGATTCTTTCTTCTGCCAGCGGCCATTTCCCCACGGGGCTGGATTACTGTCAAAGATGATTCTTTTCCCATTTGATTGGATGCTGGCATGGTAGAGGATTTCATATTTGGCAGAAAGGAGGTTAAAAGTCACAGTATACGGCTTTCCAATTGAATGAAATCCAGCGAACGAGAAATATTCCCCAAATTCAAAAGCCCGCGCTTTGTTGGGAATACACATCATGAATTGGGTCTTGGCAGCATCCAAGGGGCGTAGGGAACAAGTCCCGGAGTAATTTCCATAGGGCCCTGGGCCTCCAAAAGGATCCGCCTGAAGTTTACTTGAAAGGAAAAATGGGGAACTACCCTAGTAACCAGGAAAAATGCAGCGAGGAGGAAGAAAATCATTGTGAAAAGCCTAGGAAACGAGGGATTTTATACAGGCAACTGACAGACGTAGCACATAAAAAGGAGAGTTTATACCTGGTAAAATAGAGTCGAGACGTCTGGAAGACTCCCTAGTTCAAAGACTAAGGAAAAAAAGAACAGCTCATGAAGCTAACGAGATGGGCTTTGTATATAATGCATCCTTTATTGAGGTCTGCAGCCCCTGATGATTACTGTTGTAACCATTTTGTAGCGAAATAAAGAGATTAGATAATATTTATAACTTATGTGCAAATTTTAAAGACATTAAAAAGAAAGTTAAAGCTGATTATTTTCCCCAGCCGCCGAATCCTCCTCCAAAACCTCCACGTCCAAATTGGGGTCCTTCTCGGCCAAAATCGCCTCTTCCGCCTCCTCTTCCAAAATCTCCGCCTCGTCGATCTCCTCCTCGTCCAAAGTCATCTCCTCTTCCTCCAAATCCTCCTCTTCCACGATCAAAATCACGTCCTCTTCCAAGTCCTCGACGATCATCATTTCTTCCACGATCAACTGAAAAATTGCTTTAAAATTGGAAATAAAATCGACTTACAGTCTCGATAACCAGAAACGAGGTAGAAAACAAAGGCGAAAAGGAGGAAAAGTCTCATATTGTTGACTGGATGGAGAAGAAGCCACTGGGAAGGAGTTTTATAATAAGAAAAGCCAGGAAATTTGGTCAATTTCACCGGAAATTGGCGTCAATTGACGTCGAACCGGTGATTAATCACAGGAAAGTGGCACGTGAGACGCGCGGGAAGATAGTTCAGGAAACTGTGACTGGGCTGGTCAATTTTCTCACGGTCAACTAGCGGAAATGGTAAAATTACGAATTTCAGGAGGAAATTAGTGAAACTTTAGGTAGTTTCAGAGCCAAAAGGGCTTTTTCCTTCCCGGAAACATAAAATTGTAATCATAGAAGGAAAAACAAGTGACATTCCCAAACTATCAAGCTGACATTTGGGCTGTTGTCCAGGATTCCGTCAAGGACAAGGAAGTAAGAATTTGGCATACATATAAGCCTTATTCCAGCTGTTACTAGTACATTTTCTGTCCCTCTAAACAATCCGGAAACAGCTGAAAATATGAGATTACCGTATTCTTTTCCTATATGATCTTCGGGAAGGCAGTAAAAAAGAGGTCAACAGCTGAAATATTATTTTTCTAGTCAGTTTGTTGATGTTCTAGTGAGAATACTGTATTATCCGCTGCCGAGCCAGAAACTACTATAATTCCCATATTTTGTACAAATTTTAGATCCAAGAGCGAGGGAAAAACTGCCACTGGATTTCAAGAGATGTTAGGTCTCATTTTCTTCCAGTTTTGACCATTTTTTACCTTAGTTTCCCTACTTTTTATGCTGCAACGGCTCTTGAGCATAATTCAGTCGCTTCAGGGTCCAAAAAGTGTCCCTAACTTATTTTTGATAAGGCCTGGGGTGTTTATTTTCAGATACAGTAGCCTGAAATAATTACCAAAGGCCACAGCTCGCCGCGACCGGCACATTAAAGGTCTTCGCGCGCAATAGCTTCAGGAATCCAACTTCTTTAAAGAAAATTTTTTATGCATTTCTGATGCTTTCTCGTGTTTTACCAGCTCTGAATTACTATACAACGCGAGAGAAAATCGTAAAACAGCGAAATACTGAAGAGATATGAAAAATTATCAGATTTTGTTCAGGAAAAGCTCACAAAGTCTTCAAAAATTGTTTTCGGCCTTGTTTTTCACAATCCTTGGTATCAAAATGATCCTCTCGTTGTGACTAGTAGTTTACAACTAAAATCAGACACGTCCGACGTCAGCACATCAAATAAAACATTTTTAAAGAAATAAACGAGCTCCCCGCGAAAGAAAAATTTTCAAATTTACATTGCATTTTTGGCATCTTTTTGGGTGATCTAAGAACTCTTTACTGGCTGAACCGATTTTAAATCTGTTTTTTTTAATCGATAGCCAATGCCAAATTCTTCTTGAATGAGTTTTTTGGTGAGCTGAACGTTTAATATGCTCAAATGGCAGCCGTATAAAACTTAACTTCAATATTTTTCGTGCTTAAACTTCTCAGATGTAGGTGCAAAAACTCATTCAAGAAGAATTCGGTCTTGGCTATCAATTAAAAAAAAGAAATCGAAATTCCAACGTGTCTAGACGGAGTTCTTAGATCACCCAGATTGGACCTTTTTATTGAAAACTTTTGCCGCGAAAAAACGGCTTTGTCCAAAAATTTGAAATTTGGCGAACTGTGAGGCCATTTTAGGCCTTTCTTTTTATTTTCAGAAACTTCTACCCCGCGTCTAATCCCTTTAGCACTCTTGAAAAAAAAACTACTCCTTTGGTGTCTCGTTTAAATGGCACAAAATTTTTACCTGGAGTTGGATTCCGGTTACGGCACCCTTTTTGGGGTCGTTTTTGAGTTTTCCTAGACCTTTTTTTCCAAAATCTGCTTGCATTCACTAAAATCTCAGGTTTTTCAGTCTCCCAAGACGAAATGTCTTTGTTCCCTGTCATTTTCCTGAACATTTTCAATTCTACCGAGTCAAAATTCCACTCAGGAGCCCAGCTTTCTCCAATTGAGAGGACTGGCTGCATGGTATTATTCCTCTCCGTGAGTTTGCACCGAAAACCTACATAATATTGGGTTTTAGACAACTTTTATTGGCTTTATTTCCTGCTGTTACATTCTCCTTTATGCCATTTTCCACAGTAAAAAGAGGACAAGTTTCTATAAAATTTGTATCTATAAATGTGCCGCCAATATCTTCGTTCTTTGCGTATTTTTATTCTGGAATGGTCCTTTAATAATCCTGAAAGTTTACGGTATTTTCCCGTTTAAATGGGATTTTTAGACGGTTGAAAACGACTGAAGAAGGTCTCCAAGGAATCATAAATACCGTGGCTTTTGTAATTTACACGAGGATTTATGCCATCCTCGTTTGGGTTTCCCTAATCCTGGCAATTAATCGATTTATTGCTATAATTTTCTGGAATATTTATAACAAAATCTTTCATCCTTTTTTTGTTTATGTAAGTTGGGCGGTTTTTTTGTTCAAAAAAGCCGTTTCAGTCCGTTTTATTCGTTCTTACTGGCTGTATTACATTTAATGGAATCCGGGGACGTAAGTTCGACTTCTAGAAAGATTTTGGAAGACTGTAGAAGGGGAAAACGAGCTGAAAACAGCCAAAATCTTCAAAAAATAGGGAAATTTCGCTATCAAAACGGTTTTACAGCAAATTTTGCGCATTTTTCACCCAACAATAGGAAGATGGTCCATTTCAAAGTTTTTAGGGGTAATTATTTTGAAAAATGAGTTAGAATGAGCTGAAAATGGTGAAAGGGCTGGTAAATTCGATGTCAAGGGATTTTTATAAAGCTTTATATTTAAAAATAGGAAAAACGGCGCGTTTTCGTACTACTACACCCTATTCTATCCGGGAAAACGGCAGAAAACGATAAAATTTGAAAATAAAGACGACTAGAAGCTGAATTAATGAAAAAACTAAAAAGGAAATTGCCTCCACGCGGGATTGAACCACGGACCTTTGGTTTACAAGACCAACGCTCTGCCACTGAGCTATAGAGGCTTATATCCATCCGCTACCCCCAATTTCCCACCATTTTCTACCTATAAATCCATCCATCTGTGTCAATATTCCCCAAAAGCGGGGGAGAAACCAACGTAGCGAGGGGGAAATTCGCCAGCAGCGGGCGCCTCTATAGCTCAGAGGCAGAGCGTCTGTCTCGTAAACAGAAGGTCCACGGTTCAATCCCGTGTGGAGGCAACTTTTGGCGTTTTTCGTATTTAAAAGCCCGAAAATTGAATACTGTAGGATTTTCAGGGTCTGTCAGGGTAATTTATGACGGGGAATTGATGTCCTGGACGATGTTGGAAGCCCGGGATGTTTATATAATTCTCCCGACATTTATTTCCGTCGGTTTTACGACATTTTTAAATATTCTTACACTTCTGTACGTCGTTTACAATGCAATTTTACGAAAACCGGAAGATATTAGCACAAATCTTCGAATTAAAGAAAATTTAAAGCTTTTTATCCAGGTTTCAGCCATTTTTCATTAAGTTTGAAGGTTTCAGGCCTTTTTGCAGGATCTTCTCTTCCTAATTGATATATTTTTCATGTTTTTCCTATCAAAAACAGCAGAAAACCCGGTATTTTTGTATATTTGTGTGAATTATACCAGCGTCATGGTGCACGCGCTGGACTCGCCAATTATGATCGCATTTCAGCCGCATTTATTGGATCCAGTAAGGAAATTCTTGGGATTTGAAAAAGTTAGTCAGATTGATCTAAATTCGGGAAAATATTACGAATTTCAGAAAGAAGACAGCTCCCAGGGACAATGGGCCAATCGACTGCCTGTTAATTGAATTTATTAAATAATTTTAAATACTTTATTAAATAACATTAGTATCGAAAAATAGAGCAAAAAATTCTCTACAAACGGATACATTTTTGATAAATTTTCGTTGTAAATTAAAGAAATGACGGATTTTTTGAAATACGCGGGGAAATTGAAAACTTTTGGCACTTTAAAATAGCTCTCATTCCAAGATTTCCCGCTCTTTTTCTCACAAAAAAAGCCGGAAATCCAAAGTTCCAAACACATTTTCACATAGGTTTAACGAAAATCCGGCGACATATCGCGTTATTATTCTTAAAAAGGCCCTGGGAAGCTGGATATTCATTTTATTCTCTGGGTTCATTTATTTCCCGATTACTATGCTGCCTCTTACTCTTCTCGAGAGGGTCTCCTGCATATTTGTATTCATTTTGGTAAGCGAAAACTCCAAAAAATGGCTAAAAACGGCCAACGTGCAATGTCACCCAACAGCTTTTTTGGGTGCTGCGGCGCGTAGATCGGCGCTCAAGATCTAAAACTTTCGAAAATAAAAATAGGCAGCCATGGGTGACATTGGTGAGGGTGACATTGCACGTTCGCCATAAAAACTACTTTTAGACGGCTCTAGTGGGATTTTCTAGCTGTTGTTACATTTTAATTTATGCAACTTATCACAGCAGACAACGGACAATTTTCTATAAAATTTGTCTCTTTAAATGTGTTGGAAATTGGATAGTTTTGGCTGTTTTTCTCTTCTGGAATGGTGCTTTAATCATCCTGTAAGGGTTTCGAGCTGAAAAAAAACCAATTTTAGAGCCCGTAAAAGTTCTACAGAAGGTCTTGAGGGCATTGTAAATATCATTTGTTTCAATCTTTATCTAAGAATTTATGAAATAGTCATCTGGATTTCTGTCTTATTGGCCGTAAATCGTTTTGTTGCAATTGTTTTCTGGAATTATTATGAAAAATTGTTTAGAGCGGAAATTATTTATGTAAGTTTTTTTTAAAGGAACTGTCCCACAGGTGTGCTAGCGTGTGCACAGAGCGCCCGCAAATTTTGAATTTGTGCGCAAGCAAAATGTTGTTATTTTCGTTTTTGTCACCATTTTGCTATTTTCTGATGTTTTTCTTGATTCTTTTGAGCTGCTAAGGTAGTTTTAGGCACTGCTTCACATTAGTAAAAACTTTACAGAATCAAAATTGGTTCAAAATGAACGCAGAAAGACAAATTTTCGTTGAATGTCCAATGTCGCATTTTTCTGCGTTTTTCTTTATTCCTAGCTTGTTTGACCCACTTTTTATTGTTCTCCTAATTTTTTGGTGCCGAAATATGTAAGAAATTACTTGAAATAACTTTAAATCACCAAAATAGCGAAATTTGATCAAAAATATACGTAACAGTATGCATGTACGCAAAACAGTGTGGGACGGTTCCTTTAATTCCACAAAAAAAGGCGCCAGAGTACCTTCTGTGCGCCCTGGGCAGCATGAAAAATGAAAAATTCACACAATTTTAGGCTGTTCTCTGTATTATTACTGGATACACGATGTATAAATGCATGTTTAATGGTTGGTTTAATTTTGCTCTTAACAAAAAATTAATAGCTTACTAGGAATTTTTTTTAAAGAAAGAGGAACTCAAAGTACGGGCTGGATTCAAAAGGCCAGAATTTTCGCGGGGAAATTCTCAAAGAAATTTGAATTTTTATTTTTTTTTAAATAAAATTGATAGCAGGCTAGAAAATCTTTAAAGGGGACAGCAAAATATCAGAATTTTAAGCGGGATTCAAGAAATTATTTGGAAAAAAATTTGGAAAATTTGAAAAATCCCTGAAATTTGAATTTTCGCTGGAAAAATTTAAACAATTGCGTATTTCTCGGTTAAAGCCTTTCTAATTTACAAATATTCCCCGCATTTTACCCGAAATCTAATTTAATCAGTGCAAAGAGGCGAATTTTTTGGTACCATTTTTGAAAGAAAAAAAAATTTTGACCGAAAAAACATCAAAGGGGGGACCAAGGCAAAAAATGTTCAAAAATGAACACATGAGCATTAATGGGTTAAGGAACGCCAATTTTTGATGAAAAAAACTTTCGAAATCATGTTCATCATTCTCCAGAAGTTTGGGAGCCAAATTCATTTTCCTCCCGAATCAAACGAATTTACCCTGATTCAGAATTCCCTAATCCTTCATGAAAAAAGTATACAATTGGTTCACAGAACACCATGCTTCAATTTGGGACCGAAAAGCATCTTTCGCCTGATTCAGGGAAAATTACCCTGATTCAGGGACGACTAATTTCCTATAATAAAAACATTCGCACATCATAATTTCCAAGTTCCAGAAGTTTGGAAGCCAGAAATCAACTTACCCTGAATCAGGGAATCTTACCCTGATTCAGGGAACTACCCAAAAAAAAGAAAAACATTAGTTTGACATAGCATAACACTATAACAACACAGAAGATCCGAACCCGGGCCCTCCAAACTTGAGCCAGCACACTTGCCACTGCGCCACCTAGGTACAGCCGGTCGGCTGTCAGCAAAAATCGAGCGGACGCCGGACGGCGGACGGCGGCCATTTTTCCAAAAAACTTTTTGATGCCCTGCTTTTATTTTATTTACAATTTCCACGAAAGTTTGCCTATAAGGGTACTCTACCATCCCACACACGATGGTCAAGTCAGATTTTCGCTATCCCATCACAGAAAAGCAGTGTGCACGAAAGTTGCCTCAGCGGAGTTAGCCGAAGCGTGGAGTAAAGTCAAACCACGCGCCGCGCTTCGCGCGGCGCGTGATTTCTAAAAATTTCCAGGAATTACCCAAGTCATTTATGATGGAGACCTCATGGCCTGGATCGTCTTGCAAGAATTCACAGAAACTGCCATTTTTAGTGTATTTTCAATAATTGGCTTCGCTTCAGTTCTTAACTTGATTACACTCTTTTACGTCATTTCAAAAGCCCTTATTCGAAAGACAGAAGAAACTGGGAGTTCCAAGCGCATGAAAGAAAATTCCATTCTCTTTCTTCAGGTGCCTAACTTCTTTTCATAAAATTTAAAAATTCCAGGCATTTCTCCAGGATCTTTTCTTTGCTGTTGATGTTCTTTTCATGTTTATTCTCTCAAAAATGTGGCGGGACCCAGTTTTCATGTTTATTTGTATGAATTATACCGGCTTGCTGGTTCATGCCATTGATGGCCCAATTATGCTCGCCTGCCAGCGACATATGTTAATTCCTTTAAAGAAATTTATGGGAATCATTGAGGTAGAAGGGCTTTTTCTTTTAAAAAATTCCAAAATTAATTTAGCAGACGGAAAGAAGCTCTGTTTGGGTCTCGCAGCGAACTGTCAGCTCTCGTCGCTAAGAAAGCTCTGAATTTTCCTTGTATACGATACTTCTCAATAAAAATCATTTAAAAATCTGTGTAAACTCGAAAATGTTCGAATTTTATAGAATAAATGACTAAAAACTGGGAGTTTCCCAACATTTTGGTGCATTTTAACTCATATTCCCTTTAAATTCTCCCTGTGCTTCAATTTTAAAGCAACATTTTAAACCGCCAGTTGTTTACCGCCTTTCTGAATGAATCGAAGATCAAAATTCGTCCCTATATAAGCCACAGGCGATTGAGATCTCGGCTGTCTACCTTTTCCTGTAAACAACATGCGATCCGCCATTATTTTCTTCGCTCTTTTCAGCTTGGCCGCCTGTCAATGTATGCCCTTTTTATCATTTAAATTTATTTTAATTTTCAGTAGGATTGTACGGTGCTCGTCATCAAATTGCCCGCGGTACTCTCCATTTTAAATTTTAAAATTTCCCGGTAATTTTTAGAAGAGCGCGCATTTGAACGAGGACTCTACGCCGGGCAAAGAACCGCAGAACTTGGAGGTAAAGGTTCAATTTTTACGCTAATTATAGTTTTTTTAGGTGGTGGGCTCTATGGACCAGGACTGGGAGGTGTTGGAGGAGTCGGCAGCGGATTATATGGCCCAGGAGTCGGTGGCGGCCTCTACCAGCAGCCAGGCGTTCGTCTCAGTGTTCAGGAAGAAATTATCGGCTAACATTTTGCTGCTTTAAAGGATTTTCTACCGTATTTTTGCTGTAAATAGGCCTTTAAATAAATATTTCCCGATTTTCTATGATTTTAGGTGGATTTATAGGTGAAAATAATGAAAAATTGAGAAAGCTCGACCAGAAAGAGGAGAAATTCCTTCATTATTAGGTAATTTAAAGGATCTCCTGTGTTTCTTATGTAAAGAGTCCTTTAAATTTACTAAAAACCCGGTTTTCCAGCAGATCAGCCGCTTTACCGGAAACCTTGTTTACCCAAAAAGGCCTTGAAATTATGTGACAAACAAATTTTGAACCGGATTTCTTTAGCGGGATTGAAGATTTTGATCTTATAAAGCGAAATCGTCATAAAATTCAAAACCAACCCTGAAAATCAGGGGAAATCGGCCTAAAATCCCAGTAGAAGCGTTTAGAACAGAGAAATTTGAAATATGCCCTTCCCGCTAAAGAAAAACCTCCAAAATCTGGAGAAAACAGCAATTTTCCTTGTTCGGCGCCCTTCCTGCTGGTAACAGACCATATTGACCTAACTGAGCGTCGCTGGGCAGCCAAAAGTACCACCGATTGGGACCGCACCACATGCCTCTATAGCTCAGTGGCAGAGCGTTGGTCTTGTAAACCAAAGGTCCGTGGTTCAATCCCGCGTGGAGGCAATTTCATTTTTTCTTTTTTGACTTGCAAAAACGCGTCTTTTATTTTAAAATTGCCCGGGAATTTAAATTTTTTTAAATTATGAGTGTATAATAATCGATTTGGCGAGTTTATCGCCCTATCCGCCGAATATTGTCACTTCCACGGCCGAAAACTACCCGAATCAGGTTCATTTTGGGCCCGGTTTATAAGAAGCCGCCACTATCAGTCGAATATCTCCGTTTATCATTAAAATGAGGACTTTGATCTGCATTTTCTGCTTAATTTCTTTAATTTCCGCGCAGTGTAAGCTTTTAAAACAATTTTGATCCAATAATTTGTTCAGTTTATGGACGAGAACGCTTCCTGGAGAGAGAATTGGCCCGTGAACGTCTGTTTTTCTCCCATTTTCCTGTTAATTTCGAGCTTTTTAGAGATTCGCAATGAGGAAAGAGCCTTCCAACAGGGCCTGATAGCTGGAGAAAGCCTATCGGACCCTTATTTGGGCGGAAGAGGACTGGGCTACGGACGAGGCTACGGCTACAGACCAGGAGGATTCTCAATTGGATTCGTGGGAAAGAGGAAGTAACCCTGATTTTATGGGCTTTTACCCATTTCTGTGTATTTTATTGTCGTTTACTGCTATTTAATGAATAAATTTATTGAATTTTGTACCGGGAAAGCTGGGAAACCCTGAAAACCTAGTAAAAACGCCGTAAAACACTGAAAGCCCGTCAAAACCCTGGAAAACAGTGAAAAATCACAAATCCCCGCCTACCCCAAATATTTGGCGTCATTCTGGAAATTTTTAGATCCTTATCGAAATGTTGGGCATAACACCTGGTTCAGAATTTTTTGCTGGACTTTTTGAGCTATAAAACGCTCAATTTACCCACTGGAATTGCTGTGATGCAGCCTGAAACTCCTAAGGGCCCTAACTCGCAGCCTTGGAACCAAATTGGACCCCAGAACAGGGCTGAGCGAGTACTCGGATTCGACTCGAAAAACTGACCGAATCCGACTCGAGTACTCGGATTCGGATTCGAATCGGTCCGAAATTCAAGGATTCGGATTCGAATCGGATTCGCAGATCTCGGTTTTCAGAGGATTCGGAATCGATTCGGATTCGAGACTTTTGTTTTGAAAATCCCGAATCCGAATCCTTTATAATTTACTTAATGTTTTTTCTGCTTATAGGAAGTACAGTATTATTTATCCGAGCCTGCAGATCATAATATTGACTGCTTCAAGTATTGGAACGAGAATAAGTACAAATTTCCTACATTAGCAATTCTGGCAAGAAGATATCTATCGGCTCCATCAACATCATCGGAATCAGAGAGACTTTTTTCGGCCGCTAGAATGATAGTCACAGATTATCGCATGGGCATGAATTCAGAAACGTTGGAGAAGCTGTTGTTCTTGAAGGTTAACGCCAAACTCACACATCCTGATAATAATAATAATAACAAATCGTAATTTGTTGGCGCTGCTTTAAGTATCTATAGTTTTTATTTTTTCGTTATAATTTGTCCGTTTTTTTCAACAATAAAATTCAATTTTTCTAAACATTGTAAAACATTCAATCGAGGCCCTTGGGATTCGGATTCGATTCGAAAAAATGACCGAATCCGATTCCGAGTACTCGGAATCGATTCGGTTTCCGAATCCTACTTTCGGATTCGAATCGGATTCGACTCGAATGTTTTTTGGCGGCCTGGATTCGATTCGGATTCGAATCGATCTTGAAAAACCAGGATTCGCTCAGCCCTGCCCCAGAATGGAGTTTTTCCAGCATTTCAGGGCAAAATACTTGGATTAGGATGTAGAAAATTGTATTCTGATTATTTCACGCTAATTAATTGCCTCTGAGACAGGTTCCTTAAGTTTTTATGGTCGAAAAGATCTAAAATAGCTGGTTTTCCACCTAATTTTGGGAATATTGCACTGTTTGCGCTTTTTTTTACGATTTTTCCGGTTTCTCCGGGAAGCACACTAGGATCACAATTTTCTGTTGAATATTTTAAGCCATAAAACTCCCTATTCATCCTGTTTCCAGGCTCAGTAATTCACTATTTAATGAATTTATCCATTTCCTGGCCAGAATCAGCCGTATTTCCCCGAAAATTTGCTGTTTTCCCGCCAAATCTCCCGAAAATTCAAGAAATCAAATTCAATTAAAATAATTTTATTTCGAATTAAATAAAATACCATAAAATAATGCTCGCTGTCAGTTTTTATTTTCCCCAGACGGTGATGCCTCCAACAGGCGGTGGATGTCCATATCCGTAGCGATGGCCATAACCTCCGTAACCAAAGCGACCACGACCGCCATATCCTGGCCCATAAGGGCCACGTCCAAATCCTGGGCCATGTCCATAACCTCCAGGACCGTCTAAAGCCCTTTAAATGGCGTTTTTAAGCTAAAAACTTACAAGGAGGATAGGCAACGACGCCTAAAACGAAGCAAAGAAGAAGAATTAGGAGATTTTTCATAGCGAAAGGGCGCTCCGAATGGCTGATGGACAGGCTATCGACCCCGAAGATTATATAGCCGATGGAGATGGCGATTGATTATAGGTTGGCTGGGCGCCAGATCAGGTCGATTTACGCCATAACCAAGGCGATTTGGCTAAGATTGACTGTAATGGCAACAGAGATCGCGGTCTGTGGTCTTTTGACGCTTTGATCCGGGTAAAAATAAGAAAAAATGCCCGGAAAAAGGCATAAAAGTACCGGAATTCCCCATTTGTAGTCGATTTCCATGTACCAAGTGATTTTTCCCGTAATTTAGGGGTTTTCCGACTAAAAATAGGAAAGTGACCCTATTTTTGTGTTATTTTACCTGCGAGAACGCTACAAAACGATAAAATTTGAAAATTAAGGCGACTAAAAGCGGAATTCCTTTAAAAATGTAAAAGAAATTGCCTCCACGCGGGATTGAACCACGGACCTTTGGTTTACAAGGGGAGGGTGACTTTTAGACCAAGCGCGACTTGGTCTAATGGTACCCTGCTTGGTCTAATGGTACCCTGCTTGGTCTAATGGTACCCTGCTTGGTCTAATGGTGACTATTGATCTGTTATTTCTCTGTGACTCGTCGGCCGCGAAAGACAAGGCGCGGAAGTAAGTTGATAGTGCCGAATCTCATCACTCATAAACTCTCTTTGATCGGCAAATCACGTATGCTTCCGAAGGCTCGCTTCGCTCGCGGGGCTAGGGGGGTATCCCTCGGGAGATTTGGATTCTTTAGTTTATAGAATGTCCGGGAGAAGAAAATCCGGGAGGAGATCGTTTAGTTGGGGAAAACAGTAAAATATCGTTACTGATGGCTGTTTTGCTCTATCAAGCAATCTCCTCCCGGATTTTCTTCTCCCGGACATTCTATAAACTAAAGAATCCAAATCTCCCGAGGGATACCCCCCTAGCCCAGCGAGCGAAGCGAGCCTTCGGAAGCATAAATGATTTGTCGGCCAATAAGTGATGAGATTTGGCACTGTCTTTCTAGCCAGTAATTCACCATTAGACCAAGTGGGGTACCATTAGACCAAGCGGGGTACCATTAGACCAAGCGGGGTACCATTAGACCAAGTCGCACTTGGTCTAAAAGTCACCCACCCGTTTACAAGACCAACGCTCTGCCACTGAGCTATAGAGGCTTATATCCATCCGCTACCCCCAATTTCCCACCATTTTCTACCTATAAATCCATCCATCTGTGTCAATATTCCCCCAAAAGCGGGGGAGAAACCAGCCTAGCGAGGGGGAAATTGGCCGGCAGCGGGCGCCTCTATAGCTCAGAGGCAGAGCGTCTGTCTCGTAAACAGAAGGTCCACGGTTCAATCCCGTGTGGAGGCAACTTTTGGCGTTTTTCGTATTTAAAAGCCCAAAAAAATGAATCCTGTACGTATTTTAGGTACTGTACGAGTAATTTCTGGTGCGTCCAAGAATACTGCATAAATTGCGGGTCCCCTACACAAAATCGTATTGAAATCGGACAGGGGATGTTGGAATTCTGGGCGGGCACAAATTTGAGAAAAAATGGCTAAAAATGGGGATTTTTCGACATTTTCGGGTAATTTTCCCCATTTTTTCGCTTTTTTTTTTCCAGTAAATGGAAAAAATTAGGCCAAAACGCTAGGAATTGGTAGGAAATATTCGAAATGTTAGATTTTTATTAGAAAAATGACCGAAAAGGGGGATTTTTGCGCTAGTTTCGAATAAAATCGGAGAGTTTTCACCCTTTTCAGAGAATTTCCGCTATTTTTCCTCGAATTTCCCCATTAAATGACAATTTCCCTCAGAGAATCTTCCCAGGACCATTCTTCTTTGTTTTCTTGCTCCCTTTTATTATCACGGGGTCGCTCATAATTTCCCATAGGTCGATGGATATCAGCCCGGCCTTTGCCTTTCTCCTGTCGATTACCCGCTGTACACCTGATCTCCCATAATAATCCAGATTTTTATAGCCATCAGTTCGTCAAATTTCTCCCAAATGAAGCTGATTCTCCTTCTCGGTTGCCTTTTCTTGGCTGTAATCGCCTATCGACCCGGTAATTTGCCATTTTTTTTGTTTAAAAAGTTTTTTAAGATGAATGGGGTCCCGTGACGAATGTCGCTGATGGAAATAATTACAATAATCGGGGAAATTATCGTGGAGATGGCGGATTTAATGGAGGATACAATGGCGGAGGCCGTGGCGGCTATGGAAATGATTACGGACGAGGAGGAAGAGGAGGACCAGGAGGATTTGGAAGACGTGGAGATGGTGGATATCGTGATGGATACCGCGACGGCCTCCGTGGTGGAGATCGTGGAGGATACGGCGGACAAGGATACGGCCGCCGAGACGAAGGAGGCAGTGGCCTGGCTCGACTCCTCAGCAATTTGGCTGTCGGTGGAAAGTAAATTATTGTATTCATTTACTGGATTTTTTATTATTAATAAATTTTCAATAAATAGAGCCAAAACCCTTAAAAATTGGCTGCGTATGCTCCTATTTCGGCATTTTTAGCCCATTTTTTTAGGAAAAACGGACAAAAATTATGATTTACGACGAGAAGTTGGAGATAAGGAGGGTCCGATTTCTGAAAGAATAAGGGAAAGCCCCAAACACGGCAAAATTGCTGGCTTTTTTAGCTCCGCTTTGGAATTAGCTCTAAGTTATGTGGTCAATATACATGATTCATTTTTATTTTATCTTTACTACGGTATTTTCTTTAAAGAAAGGCTACAGAATACTAAAAATTGGCAACTTTAAAGGTAACAGCTATCGTCGAGTAGAAACAGTGACTGCTGAAACCATAATCGGTGTTTTTGTTCCATTTCTCCGAAACAGCATCTTTTGGAGATCGCTACTACACAAAATTAAAATATATGGGGAAATAAATGTCAAAGCATCGGAGCAATAAGGAATTAAATTATAAGCCATCAAAGATTCAGAAGAACCGATAGGAGAAAAGTAGATTATAGCCTGAAATTGGGGGATTTTTGGGATTTTCATTAATTCTAAGGGTTCTGGGGGGATTTTCAAGGACTAAAGGATCTGGTGAACCTCTAAAGGGCATGGTTTTTTATTTAAAGGAAGTGTAAGGAGTCTAGACGGGCTCAAAGATGCTAAATTGGCGCCATTTACCGCGTTCTTTTACCTCGAAATGCTTCAATTTCTTTTTTCCAAGAATTTTTGACTACCGTAATCTTCTGATTCCCTGAATTATTAGCGAATCTTGCTAAAATTAAAGGGACTGCTGCAGTAATCTTCCAGAAATCCTATTTAAATGGCTCAACTTACCATTAAACTGGTGGCAAAGAGTTCTGCAACGAAGTTCAAAAGACTATGAACAAATAGTCGAAGTTCCGTTGAATTATTACCAGAAAAACCTGATCGTTTCTAAAAAAATACTCAGGATTCTGGAAAATTTTTTCAATTTTTACCCGGAAGAGAATTAAAACAGTTCCCAAATTAATTACCAAACAAATAATAGTACACAGGCTTTGAAATAAAGTTCCAACTAGGGAAACGGTCTTGGCTGGCTGAAAAATTATCCATTTATCAGCAGAATCGAGTGTTTACGTAGTCAGTTTGTGGACGATAAGCATCCACATCAGAATTGTAGAGAAATCGAGCGGGATAGAGGGTGCCGGGAAAGGCCAGGATCAGTGGAAGGAGCAAAGTGGCGAGAACGACTGGAACCAGGATGCGGGCCCATAACTGAAAGAAAATGTTGAGAGATGCTTTGGTTATCAGAAAAATCATCAAATTACCCAGGGAAAACCTCCGAATACCCAGAAAAATAGCCAAAAGTACGAAAAAATCCCCGGATACCACGAAAAGGGCTCGAAAACCCAGAAAAATACCCTGGTGCATCCAAAAATCACTCTAATACCCGAAAAATCATCCAATTACTCAGACAAATTCACTAGTACCCGGAAAAGTCGGCGGATATTCGAAAAAAACGCACTGGTAATCCGGAAAATTCCCAGTTTTGCCTGAAAAATCCCCTGAATACCAGGAAAAATCGATTGGTTACACGAAAAAATCAGGTGATACCCGAAGAAATCCTTGGGTTCTTTGAAAAACTCTATCGGAAATCCGAAAAAACAGCAGGTTACCCGGAAATTTGACCTCCAGCCACCGGGCCCGTACAGGAATTTCAAGCCACCTACCTTATCATAAGAAAGTGGTAAAATTACGGTAGTGAACCGATTTACAGCTACAGCGACGCTCATTGAATATTGAGCCAGGCCAAAATACTGTAAAAACATGACGAACACCTCCAATCCAAAGAAATGGCCAGCTGAATAGATGCCGGAGAGAAAGCAGCTCTTACAGCAGACGACAGGGTACCGTAGGATGAATAAGGAATTCAAGTAAGTGAAAACTTTCTGAAAACGAGCAGGATTATTGGTAAAAGTTCTGTAAAAATTCCGTGTACCCAAAAAAATTCCAAAGTCCGTGTATGACAATTTTCCAGGTAACAGGAAAAATCCAGCGATGAGTGGAAAATTTCATGGAAACTCGGAAAGGCCTCAGGATACGCAGAAAAATCCCGCTAGTACACGGAAAAGCCCCCTGGATACCCGGCAAAACCGCAAAATTCACCGGATACCCAGAAATATTCGAATTTCGGACCTCTGGTCCATCGAAAACTCCCAAACTCACAATAGCCGCTGATACCAGAAACAATTTATAGTAAGATGATCGGAAAATCGGTCGATTTAATAAAATTATTCCACTGATTATGAAATAAAATAGGAGCGAGATCCAAGCATACCCAAATGGGATCCAAAATGCTGGGCCCATTACCTGAAAACTTGAGTTTTTTTGCAATAAATGGAAAATTAAAAGAATTGGCAGCATTAAAGCGGGAATTATAGTGTGGGATGAAATATTTTAGTTGACCTATGCTACTTTCCCAGGCCACCAGCTCTCGAACCACGATTTTTCTATGGAAATTGGCATTTAAAAGGATTTTGAACTCGGAAAGATCATTCGATCAAAACGGAGAGCTTATAAATTTAAAATCGGGAGATTTTCTGACGATTTTGGCGGGAATTATGCTATTTCCTTGATTTTTTCCTCATTTAAATGACGGAAAACACGAAAAAATGCTAGAAATCGCTGAGGAAGTCGAGGCTTTGTTTATCTTTATTTATCTCCTTGGTCATTGACCCTTTATCTTCCAATAGAAAAGTTTTAATTAATTTTTAAATCGCTCAAAAAAATCTTCTGCCTGAGTAGCTGCTGATCTTCCAATGTCGCCATGTACCGGCTAGGACGAAATTAATGAGAGTGAATCGTTTGAACCTTCTAAAGGACAAGATGAGGGGATTTCTAATTTATTTTTTGGGCAATTATTCAAGAAATCCTAAGAATTTTGAGGGTAATGACGCACTCGACGCTGAATCACTTCTCTCTTCCCCTGTTCAGACATCTTTTTGCAGGAAATTAATTTCGAAAATTCTTACGTTTCCATTTTTCACCCAGCGAAAGTGAGAGCATTGTTTTCTACCAGCCAGCGCACCCTTCTGGAGACTAATTTGAGATGACAGGCGGGTACAATACGAACTGTCAGCTGGTATCACGGCTGATTGTTTGGTTCCCGGTGGTCACAGCAAGAAATTATTGTCTGTTCTGGTCAAAATACAAGATAACAAAAAAAGTTAGGGGCATTTACCAGGATTTTGAGCAATTTTAGAGCATGGGGCCAGAAAAATAGGCCCGGGCGCGTCGAATTGGCACTCAAATCACCGATTCAAAGTAAAAATCCTTTCCTAATTCCTAATTATGGGTAAAATTCATTAAAAATCGCCGGTCCCGGTTAAGAAAGCTTCTAAAAATCCATGTTCCCGGGTAAAAATCTTTAAAATCCCTGATACCGTGTATAAATCCTTTAAAAATTCAATGTTCCGGGCAGAAAACCCGCAGAAAATCCTGATTTTGAGTGAAAATCCATTAAAATACACAATTTCAGGTTAAGATCCTTTACAAACCCACGAATCCGGGCAAAATTCTTTTAAAAACTCCCAGTTCTTCTAAAAATTCTTTAAAAATTTTTTATTCCCGGTGAAATGTTTTAAAAATCCCTGTTTCTTGGTAAAATTCCAGTAAAACTCACAATTCAGGGTGAAATTCCTTTAAAAATCCCCAGTTTCCGGTTAAAATCACCAGCGACGTAACAATGTGACCGCTGTCCATCTCCTCCTCCTCCTATTCTTCTTTTTTTTCAACAATAGCATGTCCAGCTTACACCGTATTACACAGGGCAACTTCCTTGCCTATAAAACTAGCCATTTTCCCGCCAAAATGGTCCAATTTCTCTACAGTTCCTTCCCAAAATGAAGCTCCTAGTTCTTCTGGTATTTGTCTCCCTGTTACCCGCCGTTTTTACCCAAGGATGGGTCTCTCCTCAAGGTAAAAGTCTCCTTTAAAGGGATTTACAACCATTTTTTAAGAGGTTCGAGCAATTGAACAAGCCTTCGTCGATGGAGAACAAACAGGCGCATTTACAGGCGGTGGAATGCGCCGTTATGGCGGCTACAATGGCTTCAATAATTATGGCGGATACGTAAGATTACGGTAATTTCCACTTTAAATGACTTTTAGGGAGGGTACAGGCCCATGTATGGGGGTAATTTTAATGGGTACAATGGCTACAATCCCTACGGAATGGGTGGATACGGCGGCTATGGAGGATATGGCAACATGTGGGGATAATAAGTGATCTCTTTAATAAATTTTCTTATTTTCTGATGTGTTTTTGAGTTTACAGGCAGTTTTCAAGGACTGTTTTCGATGAATCAGAGAATAACAGGGGGAAGAACGTCTGGGAGCCCATATTTTTCCCAATTTCTGTCTCAAAACGGTCGTAAATCCTGTGATTTTCCTATTTGTTCTGGACAAATGAAGCTTTTTTTCTTAATTGTTATTCTAGCGGCTCTGTCGACTTCCCGAGGAGCTCCAGGTTGGTAATAATTTTTCTTGAATCAGCCCTGAAAATAATAATTTAATTTTCAACGATCCGCACGCCAAGAACCCCAAAAATTTTTTATCGAAAAGCTGCTTAAAAGCGGAAAATCGTCCAAATTTCTGGTAGAAAACCCAAATTATTAGGAGTTTTTACGGGCTGACCACCGAAATAGTCTTGAAAATCCTCTAGACGCTAAAATTTGTGGCTTTTTCCCACAATAATGGCAAAAATCCTATGGATACAGCGGGAAACATAGAAATATTGACAAAAGTCACTCGGAAAATTGAACCCGGGAGCTTTGGCGCGTAAACTGAGCGCGTTGACCGCAAGTGTGCAGATTTCTCCCAGTCTATCAGTCCCTAACATTGACAGCTCCCAATTTTCTTTGTTTTCTTGCCCTAAAAATCATTTTTAACCCTTCCAGTAGCCGTAGAAGCGCCTATTTCCGCTGCAGCCACTAGAAATGTACGACCAGGTGGCAGTACAGGTGCAATAATGCCAGAAATTACTCGGGAAGCTTCTGTAAGTCTTCATCGATTTAAAATTTCTCTAATTTCCCTCCTTTTTAGGTAGTAGACACAGTAAAAGAGAAGAGTAAACGACTTTCTGACGTCCTTCACACGGTTAATACCAGTGATACCGCAGAATAACACCATTTTTTATACTATGTACTTTGTGTTTTAATTTATTGTGACGAATTTTTAACAATAAACACAAAAACAACGCCGCCAGTCGTCAAAGAAACTCGATCTTACTATAAATTGCGCGCCTATTTTGCCATCAGAATCGTCATGAAGCTCCTCTTCCTTCTATTTCTCGTCCTTCTTCCATTATTTTCCCTAGCCCAGGTTGGAATTCAACCGCCAGCAGGTAAAAAACCTCTTAAATTCCTTTAAAAACCCCCATTTTAGTTCCAATTTTTGAAGTGGCGCCTATTCACACTCTTGGAAAAGTTTTAGAAGGTAAAAACTCGACGAAAGTGCAGAAAATGTGATAATTGATGGTAAAAATAAAGAAATGACTGATATTTGATGGTTGTCCTTTATTTGGGAGGCAGGCGACGAGAAATCAAGGACCGATTGCACTCTCCCTCTTCCTGTTCCTTCTTCGGCTATTTTCTCATGTTTTTTGGACAAAACAATTGGGAAATGGCTAAATTGAGCGGTAAACGTGGGAAACACGGCGGATTTTGAAATTTGGACACAGAAAACCCGCAAAAATAGGTTAACCCATTTAAAGGAAGCGTCAGGGACTGGGGAGAGATTATAAGATTCTTCTAATTGCAAGTTTACCCGTTTTTATAACACTTTTTATCATTTGAAATCGTTTTCTGACAATTACAAACTGGCCATTTCGACACAAAAAAAGAAAATCCACTGACCGACACGGGGAATCAAATCAGCGGCAGGTGATGCGTAAATTCGATGCTCTAGCCACTAAACTATCAGAATTTTTGTGGGAGCAACTGAAAATGGACAAAAATCGCCACAAGATTGCATAAATTCCCTATGTCGACCAGAAAATTGATCATGGTACTTTTGACACCTAAGAATTTCATGAAAACTGGTAGCTCTGTCCTATTTTTGCTACCGTAACCAGAAAATTTGGTGATTTTTGGGTAATTTCATGCATAACGGCACCAGAAATATTGGTGAAAATCCTCTGGGCATCGGAAATTCCCGAAAAATCTCGTGGTCAATTAGGGAATCGAATTTGAGACCCTTAGGTGCTCAAAATTTGGGGAACTGTGGGCTCTGATCAATTTCAGTTACCGTAACCCGGAATATTAGTAGCTTTTGGATAGTTAGAAGCGTAATTGCCCCAGAAATATTGAAAAAATTCTCTGGACACCCAGAGAATCGTACTGAGAATCTTTAGCGCGAAATTTCAGGTCGTTAACATTTGAATATTTCCGCATTTTCGCAGTTCCAATATGTCCATCCTCCCGGGTTCAAAAATTCACCCCCGCTCTGCCCTTTTTAGGAACAAATTGATACACAGTCCACCATTTTACACCGGGTTGTCTTCTTTACCAAATGATAGAAATTTTGTTCACGTGTCCCTTTGCTTACCTGGGCAAGTATAAATACCAGCTGATACTGCCAATTTTCGACCCCCTTCCGTCAATATGAACTATTTTTCCGTCTTATTCTTCCTTATTTCTATTCCTCTGGTAATTTTTGGACAAGGATGGGTGCCACCAGGAGGTTTGACCTTTTTATCAACCCCAGGAAAGCAATTCTCCAGAAGTCAGGGCAATTGAACAAGCTTTCGTTGATGGAGAACAGACAGGCGCTTATTTGAACAATGGAGGTTATTATGGAAACGGATACGTGGGTTGAAATCCTCCAAAGAAATGAAGTCTTTAGGGTGGTTATGGTTACAATAATTACGGCGGCTACTACGGAAAGAAATAAAAGAAGACGCAACTCTAAGAAGTACAAACTAGTTCAATTATTTTCTTCAATAAACATTTAACGCCTTAAAATAAACACCCAAGCTCCTATATTTGCGTCGGTGCATAGTTAACGTCATCACGGTGTGGTAGGGAGGCTATTCGCCCGTTTTTTGCCGCTGGCGAATAGTCGTAATGGCAGGCTTTTCTTATAATCTTTTCTGAATTTTAATAAAAAAAGCGAACTTGAGCTGTTTTGATCTACCACGCGATCTCCTCCCTGATTTTCTCCTCCCGGACATTCTGTAAACTAAATCCTGGTCTCCCGAGGGATACCCCCTAGCCCCGCGAGCGTAGCGAGGGCTGGCATCCATGAAAGAACATAAATGATTTGTCGGCCATCTTCAGACGAGGCGGAGCCCTACTTTTTTTTCAACTTTTTGAGTATTTTTTTATATCACCGTACTGGCGAGAACGAGTACTACAAAGTTGACACAGAAAATCCTGCAAAAATGGCTGTTTTTAGGTAGATATGGGTCAAAATAGCCTATTTGCCTGAGATTCTGATGTTTTTTTTTCAAACTTTTTGTTTGTGAACTTCTCAGCGAGACTCAATGGATTGGGATGGAGCTGTCGAAAAACCAAATATACCATCTAGCTCGTCTCAAGGAGCTGATTCCAATGGTATAAAGAGCTTTTCAGGAAGTCACTATTTTCCTAGATCCTTGTCCCAGAACATCCCCTTAACCGATGATCTTATCCATAGCCGCCGATTCTCATCTTCAGGCGAGGCGGAGTCCTACTTTTTTTCATATTTTTGGGATTTTTTTATATCGCTGTACTCAGAAGAACGAGTACTACAAAGTTGACATAGAAAATCCTGCGAAATTGGCCATTTTAGGTAGATATGGCACAAAATCGTTTATTTGCCTGAGTTTCTGATGTTTCTTTTCAAACTTTTTGTTTGGAAATAACTGACCAGTAACCAATGGACTGGCGTGGAGCTATTGAAAAACCGAATGCAGAAAAAAAAGTATTTGCTAAAGCGTTCGATTCCTTATTTATTTCATTAGGTTTTGCTCTGTTCTTTTTTTGCAGAATAATCTACAGACGACGGCGAATTTTTCAAAAGAGTGTGGTGAAAAATTGCTGGTAAATTGTGCTTGTGGCGTTTTTTACGAAAAAAGGTCTTCGAAAATTCCTGAATTATTTATTTCTACCTTGTGTTTTATGATTTTTCTGTTTATTTTTGCTTCCTGAATGTTTTGTGATATATTTACAAATTGTGCTAAGTGTTCCAATGAAGAAATTCTGAAAAAAAAATGCGGGAGATCCGTATTCCCCCAGCCGAAACTTGAAGATTAGCTTGATACCATTCAATAAGAAAAATGAGTTTACAATATCGTCAGAAAAGAAAGCTTATAAATTAGAACATTTATTAATAAATATTCTTTAATGATCGCCGTCTTCAGAAGGCATTTCTTCTTCGTCGCCACGATGTTCTCCATGTTCTGGTCCTTGGCCAACTTGTTCTCCAGCGCCGATGTCTTGGATGTCGTCGTCTGCTTTCCATTTCAGCTCCGTTTTGGGTTTCTTCGCTCCTTTTCTACTTTTCGACCAGACAGTTTAGATTCTGTCGAGGGATCTCTCCTCCTGTCTCCAGCAGGTCCTACAGCTGAGAAATGCTAGAAATCTAGCAGCCATGTCCAAGTTCGATTCTTCAGCTTCTTCTCCGTGGAACTCGTGACGCAGGTACCGTTGGACATCTGGTGGCGTGACCATCTCGACGCCGCCAGGGAATTGTACCCCCATCCCGATCTTGTCCTCTAAATTGAGGTAATTTAAATATTTCTTAAAGTAAGCCACAGGGAGCCTCGAATTTTCTTGCAAAATTTTTGCAGAGTCAGTAAAAAAGCGGGAAATTGATATTCAATTTTCTTTTTAAATTTTAATTTGGTTTTCAAACGCGTGACAAGGACTTGAGTCATTGCGGGGCACGTGAACGAATTTCGAGGCTCTCTATTCCTTTAAGCTTTCAAATAGTTGTTTTTTGCGTATTTTTGGTCATATTCAAATAAAAATATTGGTATAAATTCAAAATATTCCCCCAAAGTGTAAAGGAATGGTGGTTGGCTTTTCGAAGTTTCCTTCTTATGTTTTTCTCTCGTTAATCCAAAAATTTACATCAAAATCTATTTAACAAAAAAAGAAGCGGGGTTTTCGGGGGTATTTAAGGCTTTTTGATCAGATTAAGGAATGAAAAACTCCTTATTTTGTATTACTTTACAAATATTGAAAATGACTTACTTTTATGTTCTGTCTGAAGCCATCCTCCACAGTGTGCCGCGAATGGAGCCACAGTCGTTGGGCATCAATCCGAGAGTGCCATCCATTGAACACATTGTCCCTGAGCCACTGGCCAAAGATCCGGCAAGCAATACGAAGAGCATTTCTGCTACTTCTGGTCTTTGAAAGCCGAGCAGCTCCAATTAACGGCCATTTCTTGCCAGATTTCGATCAATTGCACTTGCAATTATCGCAATTGCATTTTGTCTCTGAAAATAAATAATTATTTCTAGGCCGGTTGCGTAGTTTTTGATCAGCACCAAAATTTAACAGTAAAATGGGATCATGGAAAAATGAGCAAAATTGGATCGAAAGGATACGCGGTTACTACCAAGGGATATCTAACTACAGTAGCTGACAAAATTCATCAGACAAATTATTGTCGAGAACATTTTTAGAGGAATTTGACTCTTTTTCGGGCGTTTCTTTTACTTCAAACTGTGCTCCTAATTCGAATTTGAGCAAAGATATGAAGATCTTTTGGGAAAGCTATTTGTCCAATGTCTTTTGTCAGCTACTGTAAATACAAATAATCGTACCATAACTTCAATTAGAGCTTGTTGCTCGCCTGGTACCACTTCATCCTGAGCTTGTTGTGGGCCTTGTTCCATTTCATTCTGGTCTTGTCCATCGTCCAGTTCCAAATTATTTTGTGCTTGCTGCTCCATTTCTTGAATGATATGTCCCACGCGAGCTTCAGGCTGCTTCATTTCTTGACTTGCAATTATCATAATTGCATTTTGTCTCTGAAAATAAAAGAATATTAATATACGCGGGACTGATGCGTGCTTTCGGCCAATATTCCAGTTCGCCAAAGACCATTTTTGGGTGCTGCGGGGGGTCGGCGTTCAAGCCGTAAAGCTTTCGGAAAAAAAGTAAAATAAACTCTACTAAGCCTAAGGTTAGTTTATGATAGAAAGAGAATGAGAGAAAACTTTTTTAGAGAAGTTTTTGGGGAATAAGTGCGTTCAAGTGAACCAAAAGAGCCGAAACTTTGGGATCGTGTATCTCGCCGGATTGACTTTTAAAATCAGTTTAAACGGCTGTAATGAACATTATTAGGTCTAGGAATGTTTACGATAGAAAAAATATTCAGAAAAAATGGCGTTGTATGGGTGTTTCAGAGCGATGGTGTACTTTGTGATGGTGAACTTGAATGTTCGCCAAATATTTTCCTAAGCAAGAGATTTGAAAAGCTGGACTCGCTTTTCTACCGATATCGACAAACGAGCGTCTACACGAGATATATAAAAGCGAAGTACCGAAATATTTCTAGGCCTTTCGAGTTTGGTGCGTAGTTTTTGATCAACACCAAAAGTTAGCAATATAATGGGATCATGGAAAAATGAGCAGAATTAAATCAAAAGGATAAAAGGGATATCTAACTGAATAATAAAAAATCGTACCATTGCTTAGAGCTTGTTGCTCGCCTTGTTCCAATCGATTTGCAGGTCGAGGATGTTCCATCTGTTCGGCGATTGCCTGAAATTTACCAATTTGTTAATATTCATCATTTTAAAGAAATCAGGCTATTTAAAAAAAAGAAGCTGCTGGTAATGGCTTCCTTTCTGATAAAAAAATACTAGATCGGGACGAACCTGTGAGCCGATGTAGACGGCAGTGGCAATGGCAAGGAGACCAATGAAGACTGTAGCCGCCTGAAAATGAATTTTATTATTTAACAGAAAGAAGTTTGAAAATTTAAAGGGAGCGTCTAGGAAGTTTTTGAAAAAAAATTTTTTGTCGATTTTTGTCGCATATTTTTATGTTTATCTATTAGCAATAAGCTAATATAGCATAACGCAGCAAAAAAATCACCGTAATCGGCTTCACCACATCGTATAAAAGAAATGGATAAAAACTTGCTCTTTTATGTTTTCATAGAATAGCCACCGTTACGTAACGCGAAAATCATCAAAATTTAGAAAATCGTTAAAACTTTCATATTGCATCAAATTTCTTTCTGTAAAATTATGTTGTAAGTAATTTCTAGGCTCTAAAAAACATTAGCAACATAAAAAATTGTAAGAAAAACGCTTTAAATTAACACCGAATAAACGTGGTTGATCAATTATTCCAGTGTAAACTGATCAGAATGATTTTGATCCTATACAATCGCTGTTTTGCTATTTTTTCCACTTCGATACGCTCTAATACCATTTTTCTAGCTTTAAAGATATAAGAATAACATAAAAACACTGTAAAAATAATAAAAACCATTATAAATGCAATTTGAGACTTAGTTGCGCGCTTAATTCATGGATGCCAGCTCAGTTCGCCGCGTAGAAGAAAAAGCGGACTTTGCGTATTTTGGCGCTACCGTAATATTTAAATATTTCCTATATAACTGGCTTGCACGCTTTAAGCAATAAGAGAAATTGTTATGCATTTATCTTATTTTATTTAGACTCGGCATATAAAAATCTCTTAGAATGAGTTTTTTGAGAGTAACCGAGCGTCCCACGGTCCAGCCATTATTGAGAAACCGTTCAAGCCAGTTGGCATACTAAGAAATTATCGAATTTTGAATTCCCGGGCAAGGTATTTCTGACTTAATAGATATTTTTCTCAACGTACAGACATCCGATCAGCCTGAATTTAGTTGCAAACGACTAGTTATATGGAGAGGATCATTTTGATACCACGAATAGCCAATAAATCATTCAAAAACATTTTTTTTGTCTACAGAGTCATTGAAACTGAATAAAAACTGACTATTTTTCAGATCAGCTCTATTTGTGGTTATTTTTCGATTTTCTCTCACGTCTTATAGTAATTCGAGGTCGATAAAACGATAAAGCGTTAAAACTGAGAAAACCTTTCTTTAAACAAGTTTGGTTCTCGCAACGACCGCGTGCACAATCCTTCAAACTGACCGCCGCTGCGAATTGTGAGCTCACAGCTCATAAAAATGCATCAAAAACCTTGAAAAGTCTCCGCAATTTATATGAGAAATAATTAAATATTACGATAGCGCAAAAGTACGCAAAGTCCGCTTTTTCTTCACGGCGGCGAAATGTCAGCTAGAGTACAACCCCAACATTTTTTTAAAGGTCTAAACTGGTCAACGCGCTCCAACCCTAACCCCTATTTAGGGGAAACCGCCGTGCGATTTTTGCTTATATTTTTTATACAGACATTTTTATCAAAAACGAATAGTTGCATGATGATCAGCGACCTTAACTTGATAAAATAAGACAAACTTATAAAACTTCCCGGATGCTTCCTTTAACTTAAACAAATTTGAAAATTTAAAGATTTTTCGGTGGCGGAAAGAGAGGCGCCAGGGTGGCTCGGCGAAAACCGTCGGCGCCGACTTTTTGCGAAATAATCGACTCATTTCAGGTCAAAAATGACGGGGAATCTAATTATATCAACAAAATAATATGCTGCTTTAAAATTTAAAAATTGAATTTTAATGGAAATCATCAAGGTTTACGCACTGTTACAACCGCTGCCATTAAAAAATGAGTAAAAATGGCAAATCAGACAATTAAAACCGACCTTTACGTCCGGATCCATCTTGTTGAATTGTCAAAAGCGAAATTTTCTTCATTTTTTGACTATATTTTACAACGCTTAAGTGGGTCAATTTTGGCGGTTTATTCAAAGTTTTAGAAAGATTTTCTATCCAAGTCTCTAATTTAGTCCGCTGGCGGCCTTCCCAAGGACAAAAAGTTCCCCTCCGCTGAGCGTCATCAGTCAGCGGATGCCTAAAACTAGTGCAATCCCTCTGTCGGAGGACAGTCGCCCACAAATCACCAGAAAAAAAAGTGGAATTAGTCCGAAAAATAACGGTTCTGCCTCCTTGGATAATTATAAAAGCCCCACTAGCGCCAGTTTTCCCCAGGAATGCTACTCTTTCTCGCCATATTCTTCGTGATAGGAGCTCAGGGGCAGGAAATCTCCTACGGTAGGGTTTTCAGTCCTTTAAATAAGATTTTCTAGATGAACTGAAGGGATACAGATGCTATACGCCGAGAGGTCAATACAATACCAAGGATCTTCGCTGTGGTGCAATTATTAAAGAGGAGCGGAGCTGTGAAGATCTCTCAGAGACAGCTACAACCTTTGCCAGAACGGAAAATATGTCAATGAGGAAACATTACTGTGATATTAGTAAGTTTTTGGGTTTTTACGGGCGCGTTCGAGAGCGGTAGAAGACAAAAACGGTCGAGGGTTCGCTCCCCCGGTTAACCAAAGGATTTTTTTTCGGGTATTTCTAGTGCCTATGGGATTTTTTATTAATATTTACGTAGCTTTTTTTAATGTTTTATTGAAATGCACAGATAAGAACCTTCCACGACCAATGTTGTGGAGGATAACGCTTGAATTTATCAAAAATTTACTCAAATCTTTAAAAATTTAGATGTAGAATGCAGAGTTTCGCTTCAATCCTTACGAAACTGGGTCTCTGGGGCAAATATTTCTTCCTGAGCAGACATACCCCTGAAAATTTCAATTAATTAGTCAAAAAGTTGGGGTGCTGCTTACCAATTGGAGGTAACCACGGAAAATGCATTCACTGTTATATAGTTCAGAAGGGTTACTATAAGGCTAGCAGCTTTGAATAAATAATATTATGACGCTCTAAAATATTTTTAAAGAAAAAAGGGGTCCTTACTGTAGATTGATGTAATCCCCGGGCTCCTCCAAATATTTTGCCAATTTCTAATTCAAATCTTCTTCTTTTTCCATAAAATTACCATATAAAATTAATAACACCAGGATTTATGCCTGATCTGAAAAGATTTAAAATTATTTTTGGATCAGAAAAGGGGAAAGGGGGTAGAAAGAAGTATAGCAGGACTGACAGGAGACGGCGCCATTGTTACCCGCCCAGCGCCCCGGGTATGATTCATTTCTTTTGTGGCATTGATCAAACCGTTGACAGGCAAATTACTGACATTTCTGTGTTAAAAACCCGTAATTTTCAGCATTTATCGGCCGCTGTACCAGTGAAGCCTTCAATCGAGGAGCCCATGATCTCTGCTTCGTTCTAAAACCCCGCCGTATGCCGCTATTCTTCCATTTAAATGGCTCTTCCAGGTGCAAATTACACCCAAGCCGTCAAGGATTGCAAGCGAAGTGGTGGAAGTCTCTTCGTCCCTGATTCAGACTACGAATTGTCGAAAATTATCGGTGATCCTTTAAAATACCCGAAAAATACAATTTAGAACTCATTGACGGTCGTCTCAAAAGATTTTGGCTCGGTGGAGGGTCAATTTTCTCTCGAAGTTGCCCGGATCCCAGTCAAAATGAGGATTTTGGGGTGATGTACTCGATTACGGAAAAAGATGACCGTTATTTGGGATACTCGACCACCAGGAGAAACGCCTACAGGTCAGAAAATCCTAAATTCTGAGTAAAAACCAGCGTTTTAGGGCTTCGTATATCTGCGCTATGCCTAAAAGACGAGGAAATAAGAATTGTTTGAAGCTGGATCGACGCGTCGATGAATTTATTCAGGTACTGTAATGAATTCCATTAAAAAACCAAAAAAAGCCATGAGGATACTGTAATTTTGTTCCTGGGTTCTGAAATGGTGAAAACTTCATTAAAATACGCTAATTTTCTCCCAGCTAGATACTTCTGCCCGTAGCCCAATGGTTAGCGCGTCCAAGGCCGTAAATTCGACTCCCCGGGAAAACTTTTTTGAATATTTCAAATCCCTCGGGGGATTTTTTTCGAAATTCTCGTATAATTTTGACGGGTTCAATCGTTTTAGGGCCCGTAAATTGAAATTAGGGCTAAATTTATCGAGTTTTACCAATAATACTCCAATTTCAGGCTCCCCTCCTTCCCACAACACCCGTCCCTTCCCAGCCTCGTTGCTCTTTCACAGAACCCATCCGCAGCGGAGCTGCCCGAGTAATTGAGACCTGTTTCAATGATGGAAGTCTAAAAATCGGCGATAAACTCGTCGTTGAAGGCCAAACTCCTCAATGTTGCCCGGATATTGGCGAGGATGACGCTGTCTGGAGTATCAATCTCTATTCCCGCGAAAAAGCCCCCTGGTTCCATTATGGAATTCAAAATGGCTGGCAGAGAATGGTGTGGACCGTTGCTGAACACGGCTGGGGTGCTGGCTGGTCAGAGGGGAAGAATTATGACTCGCCTTTTACTCCTAGCTCGAATTTTACAATGGAAATTACAAATAAAGAGGAAGGATTCGAGGTAACAAGCCTTATTATTAGGGAAAATCATAAATTTCAGGTTCTTTTTAATGGAAGAAGTTATTCCGAGCCGCATGCAGTTGCTGGCGATCATGGGAATCAATATTTCTACCTGGCATTTGTATCCTACAGCGAAATCAAGATCTACAGCGCTGCAGTGATCCGAAATGGAACCCCAAGTGAAATCGCCCTGGGAGTTGCAGCATAATTTATGTCAATAAAGTATTTTTACCCATAGTTTGCGCCAGCTGAGTTAACATCACGACTTTGTTGATTGTCCACTGCTGCCGGATATAAAAGACTGGGAAACAGGGAAAATCCCTATGAGAAAATGCTTCTCCCTCTTCTCCTCTTCCCAGGGATTTGGGCCTACGGTAAAATACTTTAAATCAGACTTTAAAATTTCAGATGAAATGAAGGAGTACAATTGCCATACTTTGAGAGGCCGCTACAGTAGAAATGAAATGATCTGTGGAGCTGCTATCAACGAGGATGAAAAGTGCGAAGAAATGAGCAGGACAAGGGATACAGTAGCTAGATTGTATTCAAATCCACCGAAGGACTTTACTATGGCCACGGGAGAGCATCTCTGTGAAATTTGTGAGTATTTAATACAATTTCTACACAGAAATACCGCTAAAAACTTTCGGAACGGTGGAAATATCCGAAAAACCCTTCGATCTACCCAAAAAATCAAACCTGGGACCATTAGCGAGGAAATTTGGAGCGCTAACCACGTGCAGAAGTGTTTTACCAATAAATACCGCTAAAAATCTTGGGGACGGCGATAATACACTCAAAATTCATGGATCTACCCAGAAAACAGCATCCGAGACTTTTGGCGCCACAAAATTTACCCGCTTTTTGGACAGAAACATTGCCAAAAATCGTCTGGATACAGAAAATATGCGAAATTTTGTGAAATTAAAAGGTTTTTAAATTTTTCCTGCGCTTTTGATTGAGAACTGGTTTGAAGCTTCTCTAGCACGATTTTGGATATAAAACCAGGATTTTCTATGGGAAACATTTGGTTTTTACACGATTCGTGCAAAGTTCGAATATCCCTTGTTTTATGGGTTAAAATCCTTAATTCCAGCTTTCACTGGAAGATGTGCCAGCGAAACATTTGATAAAAAATCAGATGATTTGTGCCTGACAATTAGTCGAAAAGGTAGGTCAAAATTGTCTCTAGATAATGAAATATTCAAGATCTTCCATATAATGACGCTATTAGGGATTGTGAAAAGAATGGAGGAAGTCTATATGTTCCGGATTCTGATTATGAGCTGAACCATCTTATAGGTCAGTTTTTTCCTTGTATTCCAAAAAAACTGGCCGTTTTTAGAGCAAATTGATGGAGAAATTGATCATTTCTGGCTCGGAGGAGGGTCCATTTTCTCCCGAACTTGTCGAGATCCATCACAAGGAAAAAGCGAAGAATCTGCGGTCATGTATATGATTACCGAACGTGACAATCGATTTCTGGGATATGCAACAAATAGAATTACTTCTATAAGGTGGGAAAAAGCAGAAAGGTTACCAAAAATCCCCAAAAATCCTATGGTTATCAGCGGGAATCGAACATGGGAGTGTTTAGCGCCTTTTTTCATTTCAATTAACCCTCTGAAAAAAAGATTGAAAGGGAAAAAAATTCCCCGTCGCCTGCGGATTATTTTGCACTAAAAATTTACAGAAAAAAAAGTGGAAATTCAAGAAAAAGCCTGAAATTTGATAGCTAACAAATTTTTTAGCCTGAAAATCAGGGAAAGTTACCGTTGGCGCGTCTTTTCAATCTTTTTTACTGGTTGAGGAAAAATGGCGCTAAACGGGCCCAAGTTCGGCTCCCGTCCATAATCATTGGATTTTTGGGGAGTTTCGGCAATTTTTCAGCCTTTTCCCGCCCTTTAATACAATTTTTAGAGCTCCCTACATTTGTGCAAAGCCCCGTGGAGAAGGAGATCAGGATAATTGTTTAGGAGCTCCTAAAGTAAGTGGAAACTACTGAAATAATAAAGTTTTAGGCTCCCGCCACGACTACCCAGCCTCCTCCACCTCGTTGTTCACTTCAATTAATCCCACATAATCATAGAAAATGGCTGTTGACTTGCTTCAATGACGGAAGTCTAAAATACGGCGATAAACTCGCCTTCCAAGGCCAAACTCCGCCTCGTTATCCAAAAATTGCAGCGGATCAGATCGTTTGGAGTTTTAGATTAGAGGCCATTGATCGAACGCCATTGTTCCATGTTGCTATAAAAGCCGGCTGGAATACAATTGTGGTCAATTCTCCAAGAAATGGATGGGCTAAACCACATCCAATGGGAAAAATTGTGCCGTGTCCTTTCACACCGGCAAGCAATTTTACTGTTGAATTGACGAATAATCCGGAAAATCTTGAGGTGAGTTAAAGCGGCTGTCGCCCAGTAAAAAAAAAGATTGAAAAGACGCGCCGACGCCAATTTTCCCTGATTTTCAGGCTAAAAGTTTTGTTAGCAATCATATTGCTGGCGTTTTCTCGAATTTTTACATATTTCTTCTGTAATTTTAAAGTGTAAAATAATCTACAGACGGCGGGGAATTTTTTAAAAGTAAAATTATTAAAATTGGTTGAATATAAAGCTCAAAAAATGCAAAAGAAAGTCAAAATGACGGGATTTTACCCTGAAAATCAGGAAAAGTTTCGGCGGATTTCTCCATTCAATTTTTTTTTTCTATTTTAAATTTTTAAAAGGCTAAACGAGATATTATAGCTGTCATTAAATGGACGAAGTTTTACATTCAATCATCCAGTTGCTGGTGACAATAACAACCGGTATTATTTCCTGCACGTCAGATCTTACAATGCTGGGCCTTTAAAAATGCGGAAAATTGCTGTGATTCGAAATGGAACAAGAAGTGAAATTGGCCTGGGAGTTGAAGCGTAAATTTATGGCTAAATAAATATTTTTCTCGCTATTTTTCATGATCAAAGGGGCTATGGAGAGATTTTATAGACTGTTAACAGCTAGTACGTCATGATTTTCCCCAGTCGCAAGTTATAAAAGATGCAGAGACAGTTCCCAGTCACATTTGAAGAGATGTTCCTCCCTCTTCTCCTCTTCCCAGGGGCCTGGGCCATAACTTACGGTAAAATTCTTTAAATCAGCCTTTAAAATTCCAGATGAAATGAAGGAATACAATTGTTACACTTTGAGAGGTCGTTACAGTAGGAATGAAATGATTTGTGGAGCTGCCATTGAAGAGGACAAGCAGTGTGAAGAAATGTGCAGGACGAGGGATACAGTAGCCAGATTGTTTCCAAATCCGCCCAGGGATTTTACTGTGGCCACGGGGGAACATCTCTGTGAAATTAGTGAGTAAATTAGTCGAGTTTGAGACTTAAAATTGGCCAAAATCCTTGGATACCAAAAATATTCGAAAAAAATCCTATGGTTAATCCGGGGAATCGAACCCAGGACCTTTGGTGCGCAATTGCAGCACATGGCCTTCGTATTTTCCATTTCTGGTTTAAACTTACCGCGGTAATTCAAATTTACCGTCTTTTTACCAAAAATAGGGCGAATTTCGAAGTTCCAAGACCCTTTTCTGCAATAAAAACTCACCCTCTTCCCAGAATCATGGTTATTTTATAGTCTCCGCGTCTACAGGAAAATGCGCCCAGATCTCTGATTTTTCTTTGCCGGTTTTTGCTCTTTTTCACTTGGTATTTGGACTAAAATGGCGGTTTTTTTCAGAATTTACTGGTCGCTGTGCTACTGCCGCTTTTGGAAGGGATTCCAGTGATTTGTGTCTAACTATTGGACGAAGAGGTATGCTTTCTTTCTTTCCTTAACAGAAAAAGCTCGCAGATCTTCCATATAACGACGCTATTAGAGATTGTGAAAAGAATGGAGGAAGTCTCTATGTCCCGGATTCTGATTATGAGCTGAATCGTCTAATAGGTCGATTTTTCCCTTGTATTCCAAAAAATGGCCATTTTAGAGCTGATTGACGGAGAAATCGATCGATTCTGGCTTGGAGGAGGGTCCATTTTCTTCAGAACTTGTCGAGATGCATCACAGGGAAAGACAGAAGAAGTGGCGGTCATGTACATGATTACCGAGAGAGATAAGCGGTTTTTGGGATATTCTACGACTAGAATTACTTCTGAAAGGTGGGAAAATGCAGAAATACTGGCAGAAAGTCGCTGGGCACTAGAAATACCCGAAAAAATGATGCAAGTAACCAGGGGAGCCGAATTTGCGACTTTTGTGGGTAAATCGGCCGCACCTTTTACGATATTTTTTTAATTGAAACGATTTTTAGGGCTCCATACATTTGTGCAACTCGTAATCGCCGAGGAAATAAGGACAGTAGCTGTCTAGGAGCTGTGGTAGAAGCTCCAACGGAGGTAGGCTACCGTATTCTCGGATTACAGCCGTCAGGAGCCAAAATCCAGGGATTTTTGGAGGATAACGATCAAAAATCCCGAGTATTTATCTCAAATTTCTTCAAAATACCAGGATTTTACGCCTAATTTAAATAAGTTTCAGCCAACAGTTGCCGCAATTCCCACAACGTCTTCCACCCAGCCTCCTCCTCCTCCACCGCCTCGCTGTGCCCTCAAAGTTTCCCACACCGGTGGGGGAGCCACAGCAATTGTGACCTGTTTCAATGACGGAGCTCTAAAACTTGGCGATAAGTTGATTTTCTCCGGTACAACTCCAAAGTGTTGTCCTGGAGTTGGAGGACAAGACAGCGTCTGGAGTTTCAATCTTTATTCCCGGAATCAGGCTCCCTGGCTTCATGCTGTGATTAAAAATGGCTGGAAGAACATGATCCTGACGACTGGGCCAAATGGATGGGGAGCCATGTGGGGAGGAAGAAGCATCGCCTGCCCATTCCGACCGGAAAGCCCGTTTACCATAGAAATTACCAATAATCAGAATGCTCTGGACGTAAGTTTTCAGTCTCCATCGACTTTTTTTTAAAGAAATTCAAGTAAAAATTTAATTTCCAGATGATTTTGAACGGTCAAAGTTTCTCGTACGATCATCCATTTGCCGGCGACCGTAATGATCAATATTTCTACTTGGCATTTGTCATCTACAGCAAGTTAACTCTGACAGATATTGCCGTTGTTCGAAATGGAATACGGGACGAAATCGGGCTGGGAGTCACTGCCTAGACGGGAATTGTTTTTACCGGAAATAAATATTGAACTTCCGATTTTTTTCACTACGTCCTTGTTTTTGTAGACTCGAAAGGCGCGGATTAGGCAAAATATGGAGTAACCTTTCAAAAATTTTACAAACAAACTTTATATCCTTTTATTTTTGGAAATATCACGTGGACTATTGATATAAATAGAGAAAAAAAGGGGAAAACCCATCATAGTAAATATTATTTTTTACTCTTGCTCTTTATTTTCTAGTTTCCGTTTTTTTTACTCTTACTCTTTATGTTTTAGTTTATGTTCTAGAAGCCAGTACAAAAAATCTTTTTTTTTGTGTATCTAGCGATAAATTCCTAAGTTCTGGGCGCGCAAGAACAAATTTGACTAAAATTGGGTAAAATCTTTCTAAGCCCGTTTTCCCTTCTAGTTTTCTGGCCTTTCTTTATCAAAAATCGCTGCCCACCTTTCTCCTATTTTACTATGTGAATTCTTAGACCTACGTACTATTTTATTTGGCTGGGCAGCTGACGTGGACTCTATAAATCCCCGATTTCCCCTGGATCTCGACTTTTTCACCAGAAAAATGGCCCTCTTCCTTCTGGTCCTAATCTCCTTTCTTTTCTTCGCTGAAGTAAGTCAAATTTCTCCATTAAATGAACTTTTTCCAGGCAAAAATCGGCAATTTAATTAACACTTGTCCCCTCCAGCCACTGGCTGACGATAAACTTTCCTTTATAATGTGCATGCCCTTCCCTGGAGGTTCCTGGGGCGAGGGGGATCGAGTCCGCTACACCGTCTGGCTCCCGGCTGGAATTCCTGACTGGTCCATTACCCTGATGTCTTCGACTTTTCAACCAGTTTTTGAAGCCAAAATGAATGGAAGAATTGCTAAATATGGATATTGGTCTGGGCCATGGGGAACTGGAAAATATAAAGAGCCTGCGGCTGATATTATTCAAACTTATCCTCTGCAGGAAGGAAAAGTATGGATTGAATTAATGAACGGATATAAAGGAGTGGAAGTAAGGGGTTCTCGCAAAGAAAATAAGTGAAAATTCAGGTACAAATGGGAGCTGGCTCGACCCTAGCAATTTTCCGAATTGTTCCACATATTGTCAATAATACTGCCACAGATTATAAATACCTCAAATTGACCAGGCCAACAATTGATTCCAATTTCTTGGTTTCATACTTCACGGACATGAAAGAGAGCTTTAAAATGGCCACGATTACAGATAAACTATTTAATCTAGTGGACAGGATCCTCTAGATAATTGTGATTTTTGTTGGTAATAAATATTCCAAGTTCCATGTTGTTTACCAGCTAAAATACCCCGACACGCTCCAATCTTTTAGTACTTTTATGGGCTCAAATAGCCCATTAGCCTATGATTCTGAAGATTTTTTTCCAAACTTTTCGTTTGGGATGTCGAGGTTGTCGTAAAATCGAATTGCGTAGTGCTGTCTAAAAATCGAGCACACCTTCTCTCTTCTGGAAGACCATTTTTTTCTACCCCTACCCGCCGAAACGCCCACTTAGCCGATGTTTTGTCTTAAATCTTCCCAATATGGGGACCCCTGTACGCGTAGGGCTATTTTCCTGGTAAACCACACGTATCACCATGATCAGCATCAAAAAATGTGTGTGACCAAAGCCAGAAAATATTTAAAAGTGCCGATTTTTAGGATTCAATGGGCCAAAATAGTCCTTTTCCCCATGATCCCAATAATTTTTTCGAAAATTTTTTATTTGCGAAGAACTGACCGGTAATCAATGGATATGCGTGGAGCTACCGGAAAACCGAATACGCCATCTTGCTCCTTTCGAAGAGCTGATCACGATGGTATATATAACTTTTTCGGAATCATGATTTTTCTGCCCCTACCCGCCAAAACGCCCAGTTGATCGATGATTTCATCTCAATCTTCCCATTATGGGGTACCCTTGCCGCCTATCCACAAAAATACTGCTTTTCCTTGTGATCCTACCCGTTCCTACCAGTTTCGAAACAAAAACTCAATTTCTACCAGATGAGTGTGCGCCCCTTATCAGGCCGTTAGCATAAGAACTTGCAAGTCAATAGATGCGATAAGACCAGCACAATGTTCAATTGACGTCTTGTAATTTTTATCCCGTATTTCAATCCTTTGCTGTTATTTCCCATTTCAGTATGAATTCATGAGCTCGGAGAAATCAGTAGCCCCTCTATTTTTCTTGAAGGACGCGCCCCCTGAAAGAATCTCAGTAATTCATGGCATTATTCTATCAAATGGGACAGGACGACAAAAAGATGCAGATATTGTCAGTACCCTCCGAAGATATTGCAATTGTCCACCGTCTCGAGGAACTTGTAAATGTTTAGAAGCTTATTTCGATTGGATTTATAAGGTAGACTCCTTTATTGACTAAGAGACGATCATTTTTAGAGAACTACTACGCCACCTCATGAAATAATCTCAGCATTATTGCCTCATATCAATTCCCAGCTATTTAATTTAATAAATGAAAAGAATTAGGATGAAATTCCCTCTTTTTTCGATTATTTGAATGATAGACCAGAAATTAGGAGAATTGCTGAAGAATGGCTCTCTACTGCTACTGATTATGACAAATTGCTTGAAGCTACGATGTCAGACGCTAAACAGTAGGTCAGCTACAATGTTAATTTTATTTTTTAGGGCTATTCTTATTAGCAAAAGATCTGCTGATCCCCACCTGGAGATGTATAAGTACCAGGCCATCACTATAGAAAAGCAGGATGAAATAGACAAATTGAATAGGGGGAAACAGGAGTTGGCCAATGAAAAACTCGAAGAAATAGAGGAATGGACGAAAAAGTACCAGGATTTGGCTTTAGATAAGCAGAAAGAAATAGAAAAACTGGAGCAGGAAAGCAGCAAATTGACTTTAAAAATGAAAGAATTAGAGGAAAATGGTAAGCCCTAACAGATCCATTGGCCCTGTACTTTCTATTTTCAGCTGCAAGTTTTATTAACAACGAAGGAAAAAAATTGTACGAAGCTCAAGAAATTGTTAAAGAAAAACAGAGCGAAATAGATAAATTAAAGGCGGAAAATCAGGAACTGACTATAGGAAAACAGGAAGAAATCGACCAATGGAAGAAAGAATACCAGGAATTGGCTATTGATACAGAGAAAAAAGTAAACAAATTGGAAAGGGAGAACCAGGAATTTGCCTTTAAAAAGCAGAGTGAAATAAATGAAGTAAAGAGGCAAAATCAACAATTGGTGGCAAACGTGGAAAGGCTGGAAAGTATTGGTGGGTCCTGAACAGACTTCTTTCTTGTATTTCTGTTCTCAGCGCTAAAAAACAGCGATGATCACCTAATGAAAATGAACGAAGCTCAAAGATTAGCTAAGGAAAAACAGAATGAAATCGACTGGTTGAATAAGGAGAAACAGGAGTTGACCGATGAAAAACAAGAAGAAATAGACAAATTGGAGAAGGAAAACAAAGAATTGACGGCAAAAATGAAAAAATTAGAGGAGAACGGTGAGTGCTGATCCATTTTTCGTGTACTTCTGTTTTCAGCTACAAAATCGAACAATGATCAGATAAACTTGCGCGACGCTCTAGCAATAGTTTATGAAAAACAGAATGAAATCCATAGATTGAATAAGGAGATTCACGAATTATCTATCGAGAAGCAGGACAAAATAGATAAATTAGAAAAGGAGAATCACGAATTATGTGCTGGAAAACAGAATCAAATAGACAGACTGGAGAGGGAGAACAAAGAATTGAGGGTAAAAGTGGAAAAATTAGAGAAAAATGGTGAGTCCTGACAGATCCATTGGTCTTGTACTTCTACTTTTAGCTGCAAGATCGAGTAATGATCGAATAAAATTGCGCGAAGCTCTAGAAACAGCTAGTGAAAAACAGAATGAAATAGACAGATTGAATAGAGAGAAACAGGAATTGGAAATAGTGAAACAGAATGAAATAGACGAGTTGAAAAAGGAGAACAATGAATTGGCTACAGAAATATTGAATGAATTAGACCCGTTGGAGAACGTGATTCAAGAATTGGCTATTGCAAATGAGAACAAAATAAGTAGACTGGAGAGAGAAAACTTAGAATTAACGGAAAAAGTGGAAAAATTGGAGAGAAATGGTGAGAACTGACAGCTCCATGTCCTGTACTTTTATTTTCAGCTACAAGATCCTGTAATCATCAAATAAAACTGCGCGAAGCTGAAGGAACAACTAGAGAAAAACAGAATGAAATAGACAGATTGACAAGAGAGAAATGGGAGTTAGCCATCGAAAAGCAGGACGAAATAAATAGATTAGAGAGCGAGAATTACCAATTAATGGCAAAAGTGAAAAATCTGGAAAGCAATGGTAAGACCTAATCAGATAAACTTCTTCTAATTCTGTTTTCAGCTATACGCTATGAGCCTCTCACAGAAATGTATAAAGCACGGGCAACAGTTGTAGAAAAGCAGAATGAAATCAACAGATTAAAAGAAGAAATTGATAAGATGAGGAAGGGTGATAAGGCGGAAGCAACGAGGACACCATCTGGATTATTTCGAAGAATGGAAAGGCTTCAATTTAATGAGGAAATATCGAGCAGGACAAATCTAAATGAAGAAGGTTAGCCGCTCTTCAACAATAAAAAAAAGATGAAGAATTTTGCTACCTTTTTTCTCTGTCGTAACTATACATTCTAGCTTTTCTCTCACTTACACCTTCTGCTGCATCCAGCGTAGCATATGAAGAGATCAGTCAATTTGCTCTGCCTTATATCCCACCGCCTGATTATGAGACATCACCTGAAATATCCGAAAGTTCCGCTTATAATTTTACACATTTTTAGGCAAAGTTCGAGGGAAAAGTCGTTGAGTACGGAAATCAATAAGCGATTGACAGTAGTTCAAGAATATTTATTGTCATTATTTTTGTTGATGTTTTATTGTCTTTGAGAAAAATGAGAAGATACAGAAATTGAAGAAATTAGACTGACAACTTGCTTCTGATTCCTTTTAAATGACGGGTGTGTTAGAAAAAATGCCCATAGTGGGAGGAAATGCAGCAGATCTAATATAAAAGGCCTCACAGTGAAGACCATTTGCAGTGAAAGGCCTACAACAGCTCCATTGAAGTAGAAAAGCGACAGCATGACGGCATTGATGCCTAAACAGGCGAAAGACGTAGCTGCTGTTGATGTCAGGGAGATTTCAGCCGTTTTTTGTACTGATTTTTGCCTGAAAATGCGTTAAAATTGAGGTAAAGAAGTCTTCTACCGATTTTTAGAGAGGATTTTTATTCGATAAAGAAGAAAAATACCAGAAATCAGCCCTAAAATTGAAAGGGTGACGGAGATTGCGGAGAGAAATAGACTGTTGGACCACTGAAAAAGAGGAATTTTAGTTGGAAAACGGGCGTACTACTGGAAAATTACTGTATCCATCATATTTTAAAGAATTCTAGGGAATTCGGGACAAATCCCAGCTGGTGGACCATGCCAGCGGCGTGTGAGCCCAAATTTCTGGACGTACCCATAGCCCAGTAGATGGCGCACCTAAATTTCACGCCCAGGTTCGATTTTCCAGTTGATCAAGTGTTTTTTAGAGTATTTCTAATGTTCAGCGTTATTTTCCAGTGTCCCTGAGCAAAATCCGCGACTACAAGTCCAAAAGATCTCAAAATTATCGGCGATAATGACGGTGTTTTCCCCGTTCCCTTCATATTTTCGGGAAATGATCCTTTTCCCGTTGAGATCACTTACCCCAGGATATTTTTTGACGTAATCCACGTTTAGAGATCCATGAACTTCCAAAACTTGGGTATATTGGCCATAGCAGGGCAGTAGAAACCAGCTGGTAGCAATTGGGAGGAGATAAATCCACGGGAGGAGGACTTTCCATAGGGTTTTAAAAATCTGTGCTTTTTTTTCGATAATTTCGAGGTTCTTCCTACCAGATCCACGTCAAATGGCCAAGAAACTGCGATGACTCTCATTAAAGTTAGGGAGAAGGAGGAATAGAAGCAGGTGTACTGTAGGTAATGGAAGAGGAAATAGAGGAAAGTTAACCAAATGTAGGGAGAAGTTGTGGCCAGGAAATGAGTGATCAAGCCGGTTTGTGGTAGGCGATTCATAAAGAAATCTACCAGGAAGAGGGAACCATTCTGGAAAAGGGTTTTAAAGGCTGTCACTTCGAATTTTACCCCAATTTACTAGAATTTTCAACTTACCAAGATTATATCCTGCACGAGGAATACAAAATAGACACTTTTAAATTCCGCGCGCATTTTCCCACGCTTCCAATCCACTAATTTCCTCAGAATTTTGAAGTAAATCACCAAGGATGGAATAACATAAAGGAAATGCATTAAAAATAGCCAGAAATAAATGTTGAGCTCGAATTTATGCCCAATAAATTCGGTATTATTAAAAATATCCACCGACATTAGGAAGCTGAGAAAATATGCACACAATGTACACGACCAGATTGAGATCAAACACTCCTAGACGTCAGAAAATGCAGAAAAAACAGATCCAATAATATGGAACACCTGCCTTTCTCGTGGGCCAAAGTCATTAGAAATGAAGTGTTGGTTAATTGAGTCACGGAAACTTTGAGCTTTGCTGTCTTTGTGAAGTTTATGAGATCTTGATTGGTAATTCAATTGTACGAAAAAGGGCAAAATAAGGCTAGACGAGCAGATTAAAACACAAATATCAAAATCGGCAAGGTTCTGGATTTCGCAACTGCGAGCGGAAAAACTGAAGATGACCAATGGATTTTTTCGGGTTTTTCCACGTACCAAAGGATTTTTGCCAAAATTTCTGACCAATTTTCAACCTCGGTATATTTTTCTTGATATTTCTATGATCAAACTTTGTATGACTTCAGTTCCAGCACATTTTTAGTGCGCTGGCACATCAAAAACGTAATCTTATGATTGAAGCTCCAAATTTATGTGCTAAAGGTCGCAGGTTCGACTTCCTAAGTCAACCTTCAGATTTTCTCGAGTATTTATGGAATGCCCAAGGTTTCTGCCAATAGTTCTGGACATTTTCTAGTTCAAAAACACTTTTTGGGTATTTCTAGTATCCATAGGATTTTTGCGATTTTTTTTGAGCGGACCACGTATTTTTGCGTATTTAGCGGATTTATCCCATCATTTAAATCAGAACTTTTATTCCATCTCAAAATCGCTCATTAGTATTAAAAATTACAATACTGCTTGGCCGCGTGTGGACAGCTCCGAAGAATCGTTTTCTTATAGCCGAATTAAATAAAATATGGATCCATGGTGTGATTAAAATCGCCAGGTCCATGGCCAGAGGCAGCCATGTGGTTTCCAGTTCCGATGTCCAAGGTAATCGATACCAAATTCCATAAATATACGACATCTAAAGCAGATTTTTCGCTATTTTTGGGTCAAAAAACGTACATTTACCGCTAAATTGACCATTTGAACCAATCCAATGAAGTAGGAAATCAGGAAAAGACCGCGATATTTTAAATTCCGACTTCCGTAAGCGCAGACGAAGAATAACGACAGGAAATTGAGGATAATTAAAGCCAGGAAATAAAATGCCGTAAATCCCGCCATAATTAAAAAAATATTCCGAGCCTGGACGGAAGATAACTGTAGAATTATATGATTTGGATTGCTAAATCTCCTCTGCAGCCTGTAGCCAGTCGTCTCAATAAATGGATAAAATATTGGAATAAAAGCCGTGGCGCCAAAAGCGTAGGCCGGAAGTATAATGAAAATTATCGGAACAATATGGCGGAAAACCTGGGAAATTCGAATTTGATTTAAAAAATTCCCTACCTTATCGACTATTAAAGGATTGGCGATCATAAAAAGCCTGTAGACTCCAGCTAGAATTACAGGAACGTTTAATAAATGCACAGAAGCGTAAATAATCCAAATAGTTTGCGCCAACCAAGGGACCGAAGAGTACAAAAAACTGTAAAAGCCCGCGAATTCAACAAAGGTTTGAAATCGCTGGATAAGAAAACTCGCCAGCCATATGAAAATTTCCTAGAATTTTGGGATTTTCAGGGGAAATCAACTTACACAGGCGCCTGTCCACTTAACAATTGTGTAATAAGTCGTGTCAAAAGTGGTACTGTGGCGGAAGAATACAGTAAGAATAAAGATATACAGTAATATTGAGGGGATTCCATAGCTCAATTGAATAAAGAGAAGGGGAGACATGTGATGAGTGGGTAAAATGAGGGCTGTGGTTAGGAAATTGGCGACAGGAGAGGAAATGTGGGGAAATTGAATGTCCAGTAGGAGACTGATACAGGGATTTATTATCAAAGTAAGATTATAGACAAAATGTATAGAAAATGACGAAATTTGTTAAAATAAACCTCCAACCCATCCCTCGTTCAAATTCACCACAGTACTCCTCATCATCTGTTTTTTTCGAACTGTCAATAGCTTCATTTTCTAAACATATTTTCTACTATATCTGTTTCTTACATACCGCGAGATCATTCTGCGTATTCCAGCCGTTTGATTGTGATTTGAGCTGATTAATTGTTTGTTCGAGATCATCGTAAGATGGTGGGTTGCGCGTCTTGCAACCATCGATAATGACAGCTTGCTGTTCATGTTCGCTGCTGGCATTTTCCAGAAGTGTAAGTTCTTTATCCGATTTACCCTCGCTGATTTTTTGCTTCTAAAAACATTTAATAAAAGATTTAAAGGAACTCACCTCTTCCTTGATCAATTTCTCAAAATACTCCTTTTTATGTGAATTATATGGTAAAATAGCATTTTTTAACAGATAAGCAGCAAAGTCTTCAGTGTGCGTTTTAATTTCCTGGTAGGTGTTATTTTGACCATCTTTTTTGGTTTTAAAATTTTGTAATTCTTGTTGTTTAGTGGCTAGCTCATTTTGTAGTCCTGTCAGCCGGTTCTGTATATAATCATCGGTGACCTAATAATTTCTTTTTATTCAAAACCAGCCCAATTTCCTACCTGTCCAGTAGTTGTCACTAATTCGTAATTAATGTGCATATGAGTAAGCCAACAGCACCCGCAAACATCACAGTTCAAACTGCCATCATCAATACATGAGCATTTTTGAAGCTTCGGCTCATTGCATGTTGACAGCTAAAATGAGACTTTTTTTCCTTGACCCATTAGCGTACCTTTGCTTTAACACATTCACAGTTTTTGTGGCAAAGTTTATAACTCATTTCTTGTACATTATATTTGTCCGGAAATGCGCAACATCCAGCAGAGCATACTGTATCAATCCGGCCGGTGTCTTGTCTTGTGGTAATTTTTTGATTCCTACTTGTGTTATTATTCAACTCCAGGATATCTTCTTCCAAATTAGCAATTTCTTTTTCTTTCTCTGCTATAACTTGGTTTTGGATCTTTTGATCTTTCTTTAAATCAGCCAGCGGCTTAGTCAGAAGATTGAAAACAGTGCGAATATTGTTTACAGCGAGGGTATCGGACATTGTATGAGGTTTCAGTTGAGAGACACGGGTGAAAAATCTGAAGGATTTGAACAATGAAATAAAAGAAATTTACTTAAAGGTTTCTCCAACAGATTTTTCCCAACTGTGGGAAAAGTCTTTGATCTGATCATTGGTAAATTTCACTCCTTCTTTCCATTGACACAAAAAACGGAAGCTCTCATTATCAAAACAAAAGAAAGTGGACCTGAAACAATGTCTAATGGAAGGCGGTGAAAAATCAACCTATTTAAAGGGATTTGAATATCCTGCCTCTTTACTATATCCTCCACATATTTAGCAAGCACGGCTACCGTTTCTCCTGGTTTATAGCCAGTGCTCCTTGTATTTGTGAAGCAGAAAAGTATATTTTTCTGGGCAGAAATGTTAAGATTACTCAGCAGCTCTCCCAAACAATAGGTAAAGGTTGTATTGAGTTTACTTTCATTAGGTTTCAGAAGAATACAAACAGCATGTAGTTCCCTGAAAATTATAGCGCTTTTAAATCAAAAACCCACTTATAATCGGCCAAATTATCGTATATATTTCGAAAATTTGCTTTATCCTTTTCAAAACCTGAGACATCCCCAACTCCTGGAGTATCAATTAGTCTTATCAGCTTTTCATGCCCTGATGGGCCCCATTGAAATGCATAAGACATTGTACTTAACGTAGACGATGTTCCATCATCGGTATTCTCATTTCCACGATCATTCTTAGCTTTGCAAACAATTTTCTTTGTGTTATACTTAAATATTATTATTGAATTGGATAGTGAAAATACATACATTTTCATCTACGGTAGTGAAGTAACTTGTGATCAGGATTTCCACCTTTTTACTCTCTTTAGCTTCTCGCATACTGCGAAATTTGAGGTAATTTGCCAAGCCATTGATGAATGTCGATTTACCAACGCCAGTTTGCCCAAGAATCAGGATGTTCATTTCCTTTGGAGCGCTGAAAATGAATTTTTCTGGTCAGTTTCTGCTTACTTTTCAAAGAACTTAACGTGGCCCTGGTCTATTTCCTCATCAGCTGGAGTATTCTTTTCATTTACAACTGGCAGCTAAATTTTTAAAATAGTTTTTCTAGTTCCAAGGCCTACCTTTTCTTGCAAATATTCTTTACATTTTTGCCTGGCTGCTTTATCTTCTAACATAAATCTCAAAGAATTCTGTTTTTCTGCAAGAGTCATAGACTTTTCTCGAAGAATTGCAGCAACGCCTGGTCGGGAAACTTTTGGCAATAAGTCCAATAATTGAGCTTCTTTTTTAAGTTCGCTCAGGAATTTCTTGCAAGATTTGATTTCCTTATCCCCGGACAAAATCGTTTCTAGCTTCTTCTTTTTTTCAAAATTTGTAAGATCCGTTGCTAGGTCCAAGATGAGTGTTTCAATTTCTCTTCGGCGCTTCTTATCAGGAATATCAGTCAAAAATGGTATACTTGTGACATCAGGAACTTCAGTAAACAAGGACTCCTTCCGTAGGCTTGATGAAGAAGAAATTGTTGATTTATTGGAGTTGCTCCGTATGCTTGATGAAGGAGAAATTCTCAATTTGTTTGAGCTGACTTGTGAGCTACTTGGGGAAGGCATCCATCCCTCCTGAGAAGAAACCTGCTTTACAGGAGGAGGTGGCGGTGTAGGAATCGGACCCACCCAAGCTGGTGGCTCTGGAGGAACAAAATAGTTGGACAATGGTCTGCTTGAGGCTTGAGGAATTGCAATAGAGCAGTCAATAGCGCTTCTATTTCTTTCAGGAGAGATATTTGGCCGAAGCGGAAGAGTTGGAGAAGGCGTACGCTGGTTTCGGAGGTTTGGCGGTGAAGGGGTGAGAAAGTGGTGCGCAAATGGAGGGTTCTGTTGGCGCTTTAAATTATCCTATAAAAGTGCTGCTATTTAATAGCAGAAGCCTACCAACTGTTTCGCCAATAGTAAGCCTTCCTTTAAAACATTTTGATCCAACGCCAGTTTATGGAATTTTTGTGTTCTTACGTAATAATCCGTTTCATTATCGGTTAAAAGTATTCGAACTTCTAATTCTTTGTCGTATGGGATTTTCTTTATATACGTCTCCTAAAAAATCTATTTTAAAACACAATATAGGCTCACCACTAAGGTTACGTATTCTTTACACTTTTCTCTGATTTCTGGGATGATACCTTCCATAAGTTCTATTTTTTCATCCAATTCAAAATTCGTGCTTGCAATGAGAGAATAGACAAATTCTTGCTGCGATTTGGTCAAATCGCTGATATAACTCATGATTTTTTCTGGAATTCTTGAACTACTATATGCAAGATAAAACAGCAAAGAAAATGATTAGGAATAGCCAATAAAAACATAGAAAGAATCACGAAAAAATAATTTATTTCATAATATATCAACACATCTTTTACCGCCTAAATCCATAATTTCCTGGTTTCTTTCCGAGATTATTGTATTTCGGCTTAGCAGAGGAAAACGTGGATGAAACCGCATTGTACATTTTATCCATCCATCCTTTTTTTATGTTAACAGATGTGACACGATTTTCCTGTTCTTTTCGAACTGCAATTAATTCCAATTGTTCTATTTCGCGAAGAAGTTCTCCGCAATTTTTCATCTTCTTCAATTCTTCGATCATTTCATAAATCTCTTTAATAGATTTGTTGCTTGAAGCCTTATTTCCATGGCTCTCCAATATTTGCACCTGTGCTGCGTATTCATCACGATAGTTTTCTAGTTGCGTCAGCATCTTTTTTGAGCCTCCATGATTAACTTTAGTACTCTGAATATCATTTCTTTGGATGAGTATTCTGATAACGCACCTCTTCCTTAATCAAATGCTCAACATATTCCTTATAAACGTCATTATATGGAATAATCGAGTGTTTCTTTAGGAAAGCAGCAAATTCTGCACAATGGGCAGAAATAGTATTGGCTTCATTTTCTAAAGCCAATTTTCTCTTCTTTTCCGTGTCAAGGAAAATCTGAGCTGTTTTAACTTTGTCGTCACAATTGTCAATACTGTCCTGGACTGTTTGATCTTGGACCTGAATTCGCTGCTATTTCAGAAGAAACGGAGGTTGTACTTTTTCCATAGCTTTAGACAATTCGTAACGAATATGAAGATGGGTTGTCCAGTCACATCCACAGACGGTGCATTCATTAATATTTCCGCTAAAGCAAGTGCATCCTTGTATCTGAGTATTAGGGAAATATCCAGTCTAAAAAAATATTTAAAAATGAGAGATTTTAAAAGAAACCTGTATTCCTTGTAAATAGCAATGAGGATGACATTTTTGCTTGTAATATGGCTCATATACCCCTCGCCTGAGCTCAACCATGTCAATACAACCTTCATTTGTACAAACGGTTATTGGATAGTTAATTTCTATTGGTGTAATAACAATCTGAATATACTTATTTTATTAGAAGGTTTATAACCATACCTGATCAACGAATAGATTTGCATCACGTAAGTTTTTTCCCCGTTTCATTAAATCTTCCACTTCTTTGACTTTTTCATCAATTAATTGGGCATTTATCGTGAGATTCTTGGTAATTTCAGCAAGAGGACGAGCCATGGCCAGGATAACTTGTCGTATATTGTTAACACTCAAAGTTTCTTCAGTATCGTGAGGTTCAAGCTCAGAAATCCTCTGGAATAACCGGAAAGTCTCTTCAACTGTCTTTTTCCAGCTCATATTGAAATCTTCCACGTCTTTTTTATCGAAAGAAGCTCCTTGTTTCCAGGCACAAAGAAATCGGAAGGATTCATTATCAAAGCAGAACACAGTGCTTCTGAAAAAATTACTTCCAGTTTAGCTAAGAAGCAAATTCTTACTTATTTAGAGGAATTTTAACTTTTCGTTTCTGGTAAAGGGTATCAAGATGGGCTTTCAAAGCTGGTAGAGTTTCTCCCGGTTGATACAACGTTCCACGGGTATTCGTAAAGCAGAACAGGATATTATTACTAGCTGAGGCGTGAAGATGAGTTAACAATTCGTTGACGCAGTAGCGATAGGTTACAGTAAGTTTGGAGTCATTTGGCTTCAGGAGAATTAGAATGGCGTGGATTTTTCTAAAAAAAGCATGATTTTTTATCCTGGCCTCCAGAAAATTTAAATTTTTCTTCAAAAACCCAGGAATTGAGAAGGAACTTACGGATAATCAGCAATAAATGAAAGAATCTTTGCAAAATTCATTTGCTCCTGTTCCAGTCCTCTAACATCTCCTACTCCAGGTGTATCAATAATCCGGATCATTTTTCTATCTCCAGCTGGTCCCCACTCAAATTGATAAGTTTTTGGCGACTGTGTAGAAGATTGTCCATCTTCTACATCCTCATTGTCTTCCTCAGTTTCAATAGTCGGCTCAGATTCAATTTTAATTTGATTACACTAAACAAATCATAATTTTAATCATTTTATAACCAACATCTTCATCAAAATGAAGAAAGCTACTCCTGATTAAAATCTCCACGCCTCTGTTCTTTGCTTCATGCATATTATTGTATTTCAAATAATTAGCCAGCCCATTAATAAAAGTCGACTTTCCGACGCCAGTCTCCCCTAGAACAAGGATATTGAGACAGTCTGGGAATCTAAATAGCCTTTGGGTTTCTAATTTATGAATTATTCCTACTTTTTGAAAAATTCTGGAGTGATTTCTGGCTTCCATTGCATTTCCTCGTCGTCGTCGCCGGGTTCTACTTCGTCGTCACTCGGCTCTTCGTCTGGAGAGTCCAAAAGTGTTTTGCCATGTTCTTCTTCACTTTCTGTTGCTGCCTCTTCTTCAGAAGCACTATCTTCATCATCGCTCTAAAATCATACGATATTCGAGATAAAAAAAGTTAAAAAGAAGCTGAAAATTTTGAATAAACCCACCTCTTTTTGATTTTGAATTACACGATTGGCTGCTTGTTTCTCCAGGAAACTGTTTCTATTATTTTGATTGATACTTTTGTCCGGGGTAACTTTGGTCGGATTTTGTGGAGGGCTAACAATTTTGGTCCTGGAGCGAGGTTGTGGCGGAGATTTTGGTGGAGGAGTCCTCGCTTTAGCGGGAGACGCTGGCTGCTGTTTCATAAATGCTTCGAATCTCTCCAAGCATTCAGGATTCTGCTGTTTATCGACGAGTTGGCGGAGGGCGTCAAATTTTTTGGCATTCAAATAGAGCTCAGCAATTTTTTGCTTCTTTTTCTCCACTAGTGGCATAAAATCTGTTGATATCTGTTTTTCCTTTTCCTCTTCCTCATTGCTCTCATCACCTTCCAAGTGTTTTTTAATCTTTTCGTAATCATCGTCGTCGAGATTCAGGTCTTCTAGCATTGCTAACTTGTCCGCTAACTCGAGGTCTTCTTCCTCCAGGATGGATTCCACATGTTCCTTCTGATCATCATTCAAGCCCAATTTGTTTAAGAAATCCATAACTGAAAATAAAAGGTTTTTGGACATCGGAAAAAGGAAAGTTTTCCAGGGAAAAAAAAAATCAAAAAATTAGAAACAGAATTGTAACTAGTAATGCAAATAAAAAGAAACTAGCAGTTACATTGGTCGGGAAACAAGGACAGCTTAACTTGGCAAAGAATTGGCAAATGACTGGCTTATCAACACTGTGCGGAATAGTTTGGCGCTCTTTGATTTCACCAATTTCTCCTTGTTTCCTGCAGACTTTCCTAATGTTTTTAGAATTATAGCCCCCTTATTTTTCTCCTCCAAAATCCTACTATTTTTTTGATACAACCATATTTTACCGTAAAAACTGAATTCGAACCCCCCCCCCCCCCCCCCCCCCCCCCTATAATAAGACCCCTCCCCTAGTATAACCCCAGGGTAAAGGGGTATATTGGAACTTAAGGCCCCCCCCCCCCCCCCCCCCCCCCCCCCCCCCTGAGATATAACCCCTCCCCCAAAAGTGCCCCCTCCTTGTGCTATAGCCCCCTTATTTTTCGCTAAACTTCATTTCATACCGAATTTGGCTACATTTCCTGGGTATTTTTAGACGTAGAATCCGATTTTTCATAATGTAAGAGCTCTAAAGTGTCTTTATAGCTTAGCAAAACTGCTTATTCACGCCAATATTAGATGAAACAAATGACACTGCTCATCTTTCAATGTCATGTATGAAGGAGAACAGAGAAGTTCAACATAAAAGCACCAGAAAATACATTTCTCTTGTACTCATCGGTACTCTTTCAACCATTACAATGCAAAACGAGTTGAACGCCTCCGCAGGGTGATCGCTGGAATCAGGATACGATTCTGGTACACAGCAAGGCTGCACAGATCTTTCCTTTTACAGCCGGCTTAGATCGAACGTATTCATCATCTGCCCGCATCCGGACCGAATCCGGCCATTTTCGGAAGGATCCGGGTTCTCGGAAAAGGGCGAAGATACCGAATCGAACAAAGTTTTGACCATATCTCGATTCGATATGATGGCACGCCTTGATCTACACGGTTCAAACAGCTCAACCTGGGATTAGGGTTGCCTGCGGGACGGGACATAGAGAGCAGGTCCCGGTCCCGTATCGTCCCGTCCCGGAGGGTCCCCGGGACGGGACGAAAACGAGACGCAGATCCCGCCCCAAAGGTGCCCGTACCTCTAGCGGGACGTTCCCGTCCCGGGACGAGACGTCAAGTCCCTCGGGACGCAAGCCGCCTCAGGATCGGCGAACGATTTCGTGGGTGGAGTAATCGTCGGCCTGGGCAGGCTCGGCCCGCACCCATGGGGCCCGATTGCGCATCACAGGCTCAACGAATAGGAATTATGTTCGCAACAGTGAATTACTGCGTGAATATCTGTGATGAAAAGGCTAAAGCTGGTCAGAAATTGATAATGATTGTCTATTTCCACCGTCAAACAGCCGTTTGTCTGTAGGAATGGTTGAACCGAATGATACAACCATTTTAGTCACGGTTAGCCAGGCATTCTGCAAAGATTCCGACAGAAAACCGCATAAAAAATAAGATTTTTAAAAATCTCGAACCACAAAATTAGAGAAAAAGCGGTCAAAAATGAGAAAACATTGAGAAAATTTTGAAAAATTTCATTAAAATCTCTCAAAAAAGTTGCATTTTCTTGATATCTGAGGCCTGAAAAGCACGTTGAAACTTAGCGCCCCCCCCCCCCCCCCCCCCCTTATAATAAAACCCCTCTTGTTTTATTGCCCCAGGGGAAAGGGGGGTATTGAAACTTAGCGCCCCAGGGGGTTCGAATTCAGTTTTTACGGTAATTCTGTTCAGCTGATGCAAAATGGATCCTCTTATGGTGACTCCAAGTTTTTCAAACTTTCTTCAATATCTGAGCAACGATCAGAGAAGAATTATTGCGACTATTCTCGTTAAAAACGGCCAGTTGAAGCCGTTGATGAAGATTTTGGACGAAGAAGGTCCGGTTGCTTTGAGAGAATACAATAAATGGAAAGAAGGCGAAGAAGAAACTAAAAGACGCGGAAGTAATTCAGATACAATGACTGAGTGAGAATATTGCGGCTATAAAATAAAAGTTCCAGCACGTCTTCAATCCCTGCATGTGATTTCGATTCAGATGACGACGATGATCCGAACAGCGATCCAGAAAAATGGACACCAAAAATACGCGATGACTTTTTTGAAAAGTTAGTCCATGATCATTATTATTTTGCCGGGGGATTACAGAAGATTTTGGCATTTATTCCTCTCAAGTATTTCAGTTTTCCTCCAGAGATGAATATTTTAATTTTGGGAGAAACTGGTGTAGGAAAATCGACATTCATTAATGCATTGGCTAATTATCTTCAATTTGGGAATATGTACCAAGCTAGAGGTCATTTTGATATTCTAATTAAAACGGCTTTTACTTATACGGATGACAATGTAATATTTCCATAATTTATTACCAGCCCAAGTTCTTTTTCAGTATAAACAATACAGAATAGAATGCAATCCAACAATTGCCCAGGAATCGGGAGACGAAGACAATGAAAGAGTGGATGTTGGCCAATCATCGACCCAGGCACCAAAATCTTATTTAATTTCATGTGGTCCACCTGACAAGGCAAGAAAGGTCCGCATTATTGATACTCCTGGAATTGGTGACATTCGAGGAACGGAACAGGAAAAAGATAATTTTAAAAATATTTTGACCTACATCTCACAATATAAGTAAGGGTTTGAATGGAAAAAATATCACGTTTTCAGAGATCTTCATGCTGTTTGTATTCTAATGAAATCAAATGAAACGCGATTGGCTTTAAATTTTCGCCATTGTCTTAATGAGCTCTTTTCCCATCTTCATATATCGGCCAGGAATAACTTATTGTTCTGTTTTACTAATAGCAGGCAAACAATGTACAAACCAGGCGATATTCTTCCCTCACTACAAGTTTATTTGAAAAAGCTTGGGGATAAAACTGAGCGAGCTTCGAAAAGGGTTGATATTCCATTGAATGGGTAGGTTAATTCCTCACCATAATGCAATCCTTGTGCAGATCAACAATGTTTTGCTTCGATAATGAGAGCTTTCGATTTTTATGCGCGTTTCGGGAAGGCGCTACGATTACCAGAACAGAAATGGTAGATTTTCACCATAGTTGGAAAATTACTGTCAAGGAAACATTCCGGTAATTTTTTTCCAATTTTCTAGAGATAAAAAAATTTATCAGTTTATTAAAAACTATTTCCCAATTGCCAGTGCATAAAGTAGCTGATACGATTGCTGTTAATAACATTCGAAATGCCATGATAGCCTTAGCCAAGCCAGCTGCTGAATTCTCCAAGAATCAGCTTTTAAACATTCAATTAATTGGCAGAAAAATTAAGGAAATAGAAGACTGCATGAAACATGGAAAAAGTTTAACTGGAAAATTATTCGCCGAACAGGTTTTTTGCCCATTTTCGTCGTAATTCACTTTTTTTTAGGTGCAATTGGTTCCCGAAGAGCTCAGCCATCCAATTACAGTCTGTGCTTCTCAGAGATGCATAGAATACAGAAAAATCGGCACTGGCCCAAATGCTAAAATGGAAGTCATCTATAAAACAATTTGCCATAGTCCCTGCTCTCTTGAAGGCGTTCAAACGGAATCTCGACCGAATCCATCACTTAGAAGTTGTTACATTTTCCAAACAGCTGATAAGGTAAATCGTTGTAAACATTGTGGATGCGGATGGGAAGAGCACATCCATCGACGGTATAAGTTGGATAAGGAAATAAAAAAGGTTCTTGATCCCGACGTAGAATCAATGTTGAGCAAAAGCAAAAACACCAAAGCAGCTGCTAAATTATTTCTTAAAAAAGAAAGAGAACGAGTAAGTTTTCCTCATTATACTTATCCTTTGCTTAGCAAAAAGAATATGAAGGCGCCTCAAATGTTGCTCTGACCCGTGCTGCAGAATTTGCTGCCTACTTGAAGGAGAATTCTATTCTGCCATACAATGACGCTTATAAGGAATACATCGACCGATTGATTAAGGATGAGGCAAGTCGTTTTTACGCTTTAACTCGGTCCCTTGAATTCCTCCGATAACCGCCATAGTTCAATGGGACAATCTTTTGAAACAAAGATGCTTACGTACACGACCAACCTACACTCTGATAAGGAGTAATAAAGCCAGAAATGCATTAATACGACCCATAATGCGCAGCAAAACGACTTTGGCAACAAAGACATTCGGAAATAGTTGTGCGCTGATAAGAAATGCGGATGGCCACGTTTTATTCAGTTTTCGATTGTAAAAAGATATCTCACGTAGGGGGCTACAAAGAAATTTTCAGAAAAAGGTCATCAGTCAAGGAGGGTCACCTGATCACTTGAAAGTTCTTGAAGCCAATAAGGAGGCCTACGAAGCTCATGTATTTCTATCTTCGGCTTTAGTATAAGATTTTCAGATCGAAGCTATTGAAAATCAAAAAACATCAGCTGGAACAAAAACTGCCGAGGAAATCCAACGAATTGCTGCAGAATTTAAAAATACGAAGGATTGTTCTACTGTACTTCAAGATCCTCAGGTGCAAGCCAGCCATTCCTCTTTAATTTATCTCTTCCAGCAAATACATTTAATTGATCTGCAACGAAAGAAAACTAGCAAAGATGTTGAGATAAAAACTACTAATGGATGGTTCAGCACAAAATTTAATTCTTTCATCAGTGGAACGGCATCAATGGCGAGAACTGGAGTAATGACGGTGGCAAGCAGTTTTAGAGACACTACACGAACACTATTGTCGTTTGGTCGTAGAAAAAAATAAATTTTTTATTTAATGCTACCGCGTTTATCTGTCTATCCCATACAGCTAACACCCGCGAGGTCAGGGGTTCGATCCCCGATGGAAGCAAAGCTTTTTTGCGTTTGTTAAATAAACTGTTACAACTTATTCTTTACTAAAAATATAAATAATTGCGATAATAATCATAGTTCCATGGATGAAGTCTGCTCATTGAGGTCTTTCACTATATCAGCTATTAATTTTCCGGATAGCTGCAACATGCTCAAGGTTTGAAGTTTCTGTTGGATCTAAAACCCAAAGATTTTTTTCATCTGGGAAAATAATGTACCCCAGCTGTTGTCAAGGGCGATTTTCTATTTTCTTTCATATCCTTCAAACTGCGAGATATGCCTTCTTGATATTCATTTCGTAATCGGTATAAATCGGTAAGAATAGTGCTGCCCTCCCTACGCTTTGCCATATTCTCCTACAAACTATATTAGCCTTTTCAATTCCACTATGACTGACTTCGATTTCAATAATATTGCGTAGATAAGTCAAATAAGGGTCCGCTCCCACTTTCAAAGCGTTAAACTGAAGAAGAGCCGAGAATTCAACACTGGTTTCCTTTATGCGATCACATTCGTATTCATAATTCCTTGCCTGGAATGGATAAGTATGATTTGAAAAGGTCCACCTTTGTTCTCAACTCTTTCAAGATAATTTCCGCTTTTTGTTTATAAGAATTACAACCCTTGAGCTTTTCTAGATCTTCAGGAGTAGCCACAGATTCCCACGTTACTACGTTTCTGCTTGTCTGTAGGATGTGCTTCAAAAAGGAGCATCCACAGTCCACACACTTATCCGTTCCCAATGTATCCTCCTTCAGAGCAATGTTTTGTGTGGGTTGGTTGTTGTCAGTATACAACGGCTAAATGAATTAAGATTTAACAAGACGAAAAAGGGTGCCTGCATTTTTCTTGTGTAGTTATCGGTGCAGTTTATTCTCGGAACATAATCTTTTTGGCATCCCGGTTCTTCCTGGTACACGTCAGTGCATAACAGTGAGGTGCAAACAGTACGAGGGTGCGGTAGTTTTACTCTGCGAACGACTCTCTGAATATCAATTATACTTTAGTGAGGAAAAGCCTTACTCGTTTCCGTTCCATTATTGTTTCCATTTTTCGGTCCTTATCCTTTAATCCTTCGATCTACAATTAGCGTTTGTGTTTGAGGATTTCTAAACTAACTTCTTTTATTTGAACCTCCACATAATTTTTATTCATCAATTGATCTATGACTAAATCAGTCAAAGGGCCTGCCATAGATGTCAGGAATTTTCTTGCTTTCTCAATGTTTACCGTATCATCGACTTGATGGACCATCAATCCTTGAATTTTGGCCAAAAGTCTGAAAAATTATATAATCTATTGACAATCTCGGTGGATAGAACGCTTGAAAATCAGGGATTGCGGACTAGAAAATGGCAAAATTCAGATAAAGCGGGCTCACTGATTTTCAAGCGTTAATAGAGTGAAGCGAATTGCCTAACCTTTTGCATTGTCCTATATTATGAACCCATCCAGCTGAGAGAGTTGAATGCGTGCGTTCATCTTGTTCGGACGTAGCATCCATCATCAAAATGCACATATAACGGAAACAATCGTTGTCGAAACAGAATATGTTGTCTCTGAAAATTGTCATAATGAACTAATACAGCTGTCACCAAAAAATGAAGAACATTTGAAAATTCCTAAACTTTTCCTAAACAATTCCTGCAACGTCAGGGCAAATTTACCGTCAATTCGGTCTAACACAGCTCGCCGCGGCGATGAAAAAGCGGACATCACGTACTTTTGCGTAACCGTAATCCCAAATAATTACAATCATCTGGCCGACAAATTCTAGACATTATGAGGCAAATTCAGTAATAGCTGTTAATTTATTCGGATTCAGCATACCAAAATCTATGATAATGAATTTTTTCAGCTACATCGGCTTATTAGATGAAGAGAAAATGGTAATGCCAAAATCAGATAAATTTCACAAACATGTCCTTCTTTTATTTCATTATGGCACTTTCCTAAAAAATTCATTATCATAGATTTGCATGTGGACAATTTTATGCAAAAGAGAGAATTATAAAATATGCAGCCAATCTCCGTAACATTTGTCGGCCAGCTGGGCAACCGCTAAACATGGGAAAATTTGAATTCGTGGGTAGTATTTTTTAAAGGAACAGTCCGGGCTTACGGTAGGAAGAGCATCAGTACGCAGAGTACGTAGCATGCAAATTACGTATTTTGCAATTTAGAACAGCGTGCATTTTTGGAATTATGTTATTTATGCATCGTTTCTCATTTTTTTACTTGCAAAATAATCGCCATAATATTGCAAGCAAAAACAGCAAAAAAACTAGAGTAAATAATGTAGAAAATCAAAGAAAATGATAAAAATGATTTTGAATTTTTCAAATTCGAACGCATTTTCGCGGTTCGTGTGCACACGTGAGCACGAGCGTCCCCCTAGCCTGGACTGTTCCTTTAACAATAAAACGAATTTTACTCGATGGATCGGCATTCTTTATGTATAATTATAGTTGCAAATTACTAGGCACTTTATGAGCAACATTTTGATACCAAGAACACCAAACAACTCTTCGAAAAGCCATTTTTAGGAGCCTTCAGGCTGGATAAAAGTGGTCCATTTTTCAATTAGGCTCAACCCTTCGATATTTTGATGTTTTAATATGCGTTATATAGTAATTCGAGGTCGATAAAACACGAGAAAGCATTGAAAAAGTAAACGTCGAAATTAGACCATTAAAATGTCGTTATTTTTTGCGACAGACTATAGAATCCTGCCTATTATTTTTTTAAAAGATAAACTCACTTATTTAATGGAATTTTCACTGCAGACGTTTTTTCTACTTGCCGTAGATAAGCATTCAACGGTTCCCAAGTGTCTCCAGGTCGATAGAGAGTCGATCTTGTATTTGTGAAGCAAAAGAGAATATTCTTCGTCGCATCTCGGTGCAACTTGAGAAAAATGCTGTCCAAACGCTTTCGAAATCCTACAGAGAGCCGTTTTTCATTGGGTTTTAGCAGTATACAAATTGCATTCAGTGTTCTGAAACAAGAAATATGACTGAAAAGAATGAGCCTTACCCAACATGAGTAATAAGCCGTACGATTTTATCAAAATTCGCATCATCTTGCCGAGTACCGCGAGTGTCATTGACACCAGGAGTATCAATCAATCGCAGGAATTTAATAGTGCCATTTTCTTCCCATTTTATGGTATGAATAAGCGGATCCTGAGTACTGGATTCGCCTTTTACATCAAAATGTTCATTTCCACTCTTTCTGTTCCCCCTTTCACAATTTGATTCAATCGTAATTGTATCTTGTCGTATTTCCTACAACTTGAAGATAAAATTTTTAGAAAAACGCCCACGTCGGTTCCATTTTCCAATAGAACATTAGAGCCTCTGGTAATGGACGACTTCGTCAAGATAATGGGTTTCTTCTCCAATGCTTCATTTAGTGAACCATATTTGATATAATTTGCAAAGCTGTTGATAAATGTCGTTTTTCCAACGCCTGTCTCTCCAAGGAGGAGAACATTAAAAAAATGCAAAGTGCCAGCGGGCTGATCCCCTCCAAGCGCCGTGGGCGAGGGCGCACAAGATTTACTAAAGTATTCAGGATTGCAAAGCAACATTTGACATACGGCGGTGGTTTCATTTCCTCATTTCTCTTTGGGTTTCTCATTGATAGCGAACGTCGTAGTGGATCCGTCTTGGGTTTAGGAGCTATAATTACCTCCACTGGCGGAGAGGGATTTCTGAAATTAGCAGTCAGAAAAGTATAATGAAAGACCTGGGAGTATGTGGGCTACTATTCTGCTCCATTGAAGTTTTTGATGCAGTAACATAACTTCTTTCTAATTCTTTTACCTGAGGGCCATTATAATCCGGCGGAGGTATGTAAGCAGCTTCTTGAAGGATCTCTTCACGTGGCGTGAGCATTTGTCGAGTTAATACATTTGGATAGAGGGCAAAAACACATTTACATTGAGGACATGTAGTTTTTTTCACAGTCGGAGGACTTAGTGGGATGCCAATGTTTTTGTCCACAATATTTTCTGCTGATCCACGCACCCTGGCTGCTGAGCGTCCCCTTAATTTTCCTTGCTAACTAATGGAAGGTGAACCAACATTGCTTGGTAAGACGTATTTCCATTAAGAGAGCTTGCATCGTCAAGCTTTATTTGTTGAAATTCCCTTGTGCACGAATCGATCGCTTCTTGTGGTGATGATGTCTTTAAAAGAATACTGAAAATCATCAAAATATCTATAACTAGCCTGCTCACTCTTTAGCTTCCGCCAAACCTGTTGCTAGTAGCTTTCTCGTATCCAATATTTTAGAAATCCATTCGTCTGCCATTTTCTTAATTCCTGGGCTAATATCTGGCTTGTCTAAACATTCGAGCAGGCACGGGATTTCTTTAAAGCGATTCTCATGTAGTAAGCGAAAAAGGTGAGAATTGATCTCCGGCATCAGTGTTTGAAGTACTTCATAGGGTGGCGATCTAACTTCCTAAATTGTCTGTTTCAAGTTTTCACTTTCTTATTGTAAATTGTGATTGTGTGACCGACCACTTTTTTTGAGCTCCCACTACGCGCCTAGGCTCATTCAAACCGATAAGTTGTAGCCTGAGAGTGAGGCGCTGAGGAGGAGTGAGGCTTCGAAGTTTCACTTTTTTACACATCATTTTTCAAGCTCAGGAGCTGAGATTTGGCCAGAAGGTGCCGGCAGCCGGCGTCTCCCAGCTGAATTTTTTTTTTAAAGTTTGGGCGTCACACGGCGGAGACAACAGGGTTTTTACCAAAATTAATCCTTTTCCTCAGGGAACAGCCAGGTCGGCACAGTTAGGGTTTGGCCGGATTTTACTTATCCGCACTAGTATTTGGCCGCTATGAGTTTGGGCCGTCCTCGAATTCCGCCGTCAAGGATTTGGCCGTCAACGTTTTGGCCGTTTTTTTCTGCAATCCGGCTTTTTTGGCAAACGTCGAAAGTTTCGCTATTTGCCTATGCTGATTTTACACTCATTCTCAGGGTTTTCCCACTATTTTCTAGTTATTTCTCAACTAGAAGCATATAATAAACATTAGAAAACCAAAAGATGCTTTATTTTAGGAAAAATAAAAATAATGCAGTTTTTTCCAAAAAATTTCAGGCGTGAATGAAAAAATGCCGGATTGCAGAAAAAAACGGCCAAAACGTTGACGGCCAGACCCTGAGCGGCCAATTCGTAACGCGGTCATTCTAAAACGGCCAAACTCTATGACGGCCAAACCCTAACTGTGCCGCCAGGTCAGCGGATTAGTCAAAAATGGTCTTTTCGCTTTTCTTTTGTCAGATCGAAGGCTGACATCGGGGGACAGTAAGGGTTTGGCCGTCATAGGGTTTGGCCGTTTTAGAATGTCCGCGTTACGAAGTGGCCGCTCAGGGTTCGGCCGTCAAGCGTTTAGCCGTCAAGAGTTTGGCCGTGTTAGGTTTTGGCCGTATTTTTCTGCAATCTCGCATTTTTTGGTTGACGACAGATTTTTCACTAATTTGCTGCATTATCTTCATTTTTATTGATTTTGGTTTTTTATTGTTTGTATATGTTATCACTGGTGAAATAGCGACGAAATAGCAGGAAAATTGTGAAAAGATGGGGATAAAATAAACCTGGGACGTCATTTGAAATAGCGAACAATCTGTCGTCAGCCAAAAAAATGTGAGATTGCAGAAAAATACGGCCAAAACCTAACACGGCCAAACTCTGGACGGCTAAACGCTTGACGGCCAATTACTAACGCGGATAAGTAAAATCCGGCCAGACCCTTACTGTCCCGACATCGGCCAAGAAGGTTGTCTACAGCCAAGGCTAACAATGCCCGCTAACTGGGGCCTCCGGTGGCGCCCCGGACTTTTCACTCACGCCTGGACTTTTCTGACTATCTAACAACCTCCTCAAAAAAAACTGGGTTAATCTAGTCGAGAAACGAATAATTTATACTAATGTAAAATCTTATCAATGTCGTACTTTGCGGTTACAACCTACAGTTCCACAGAGCATATAAAATTTACCTTTTCCAACCAAGCATAATATTGTTCCAAGCATTTGCACTGCTCGGGAAGACATTTACATTTTGATTGGCGAAGTTCGCTGACAATATGTTTATGTTTTTCTTCTACTTCCCAATCGGCCAGAAGAATATTATGAATAAGTATAACTTGTTTTCTAGGTAAATTGTTCAGAAATGGAAAAGGTGATATCATTCTCAATAGTGACGGTATCCCCAAGTTGAGAAGAACTGAAATAATGGTAAAAAACCATAGAAAAATAGTTAAAAGAGTATTTCTCATGGAAAAAGAAGATTGTAAAGTATGTAAAAATTAGATGAACCAAGCGGAATGTTTGCATTCTCCTATCGATAGACTGGGGAATTCTATTGCTAATGTCTTGATAAGAAAGAGAAATAGAAAGGAGCAATAGTGGGGTACCTGGGGATTTTTATTGTAAAAAAAAATTCATGAAAAGAGTAATGCAAATGCCGCAATCACATGAGCTACCCAAAAGTGCTGAAGCTGATTCCAAATGAAACAATATTTAAAGGGACCCTCCGGGAGTAAAATAAAAGTTTGAAAGGTTTGACCCGCCTGATGCTAACTTGCGTTACGTAAAGGTCGTTTGCGGCAGCGACTCGGCTATTCAGGTAGATATCTCGGCGTTGCCTCGATCTTTTCGAATAATTTAAAGTGCAGCAGAAAGAGGAGACCCTCAGCTTTATTGCTATATAAATCCGGGAAAGTTAGGGACAGGGTCCCACAAAAGCTTATTTAGTTTCAGCCCCTCCCCCACAAAAGAAGGGAAATGCAGTTATCCTTTATCACCACAAAAGTCCAGAAATGTAGGATGTCAGTAAAACTAAATATAGCGCTTTTCTGACATTCGGCTGTTATCATTGGGAATTAATTTATTATCCCGTAAGGATATTTGCTCACTGATTGTTTTTTTTTTGCTGACATTTTGGAATGCCTCCGTTTACGGGCTGGCATGACGAAAAAGGGTATTGCTGTAATGTGTTTTCCCAGGGAGAATTCTTCTTTTTATTGTGAGAATAAGCGCGAAGCGCGACGGGGCATAATTTTATTCCATTAGCAAATAGCGAAAATCCACAATCTCGGCGGATAGACAGAAACGTATCGCAAAACAGCTTCTCATTGAGACTGTAAATTGCTCCTATGCGAAGATTCCGTCAAAATTAATATCACAAGAAAGCTTATGATCTCCTCTTTCAGATCTTAAATTATTTTAAAAACTTGAGATATGGCCGAGATATCTACCTGAATAGCCGAGTCGCTGTCGCAGGAGACCGTTACTTAACGCAAGTTAGCGTCAGGCGGGTCAAACCTTTCAAACTTTTATTTGACGCCCGGAGGGTCCCTTTAACATTTTACCCCTAGCGGCCCATTCTTTCCACTGATCCTGGCGATCTTATTATCCAATATTAGTGATGATCATTTAGGCTTAACATAAGATTCTATGCAAGTTTTTAAACTGTTGATCAAACTTCGCTCTCTAGTTTCGCTGGTGAAATTCTCACCCCAGCATGTTATCAGCGAAAGTTTTACGATTCTTGGCGATGCGGAAATTGTTCAGGCTACATTATCGGATTATGGGCCTATCGAAACATGCTGATAAGAAGGAGAGATCAAGTTCCGCAAGAAAATTAAAAACCAGCACAATAAAGAGGGACCAACTGTCTTTCCATGGCAAAAAAAAGAAGAAAGCAGGAATTTTAACTCAGGAAATGGGATCTGTCTTTATTCTACCAGTAGACATTAAATAAATTCCCCAAAATACCCTAGGAAATGCAGTAGACAACATTAGAAAGTATCATTGGCTGCTGTGGTCCATTTTCCTCGAAATAAGGAATATTTCCGATTCGAGTTCTTGATAATTTTCTGGCTGATACTTGACATGTTCCAGGACGAAGCCGCTGCCTTCTGTAGCCATTCCTGCCTTCTTCAGCGCCGTTAAGATGTCCTCCAGGGTGTGGCCAACTTTCTTGTACTCGACTCCAGCCATTGTAAAACCAGTAAAGGAGAGGAAACCAGCGAGACACTGAAAATTGGGGATTTTTAATAAAAATTTGGTCATTTGTCCCGTTTTCCGCCCATTTACCCTGATTTTTTTTGTACAGAAATGTACAAAAATTGTGTAAAAACCTTTATTTGCTAGAAAAATTGGGTAAAATTCACAATTTCCTCGAAATTATCACATATTCTCCATGTAATTCATGGTAATCGTAATCTTTCATCGTTTCCTCTGGTCGATAGAGAACTTCCGAAATTTCGAATCCTTTTCCTGAGCTTGTGCTCATTCCAGATTTCTTTAAAGCAGAGCAAATATCCTCAAGAGTATGGGACAATTCCTGGTAGAGAACGTCTCCTACGGCGTATTCAGGGAATTTTAAGAAGCCGGCGAGAATCTGAAGGCACAAAATAACCAAAAAAAATTTTAAAAAGCCCAGAATTATCACATTTTATCGAAAATTGTTTCAGAAAAGCAGTGAGGACTGAAAAATACCATAATAGGTCATTTTTTAATGTACATGGGAAAATAAACGGGTGTAAACGACGGACAGGAGTAAATAGCCGCAGTTAGTCAGGGAGAAGAACCACAGTTCGACAACTAAAAAGCCCAAATACCAGAAATTCTGGATTTTTACCCAGAAAATGCGTAATTGGCATGTAATCCACGGAAATATTGACAAAAATCCCTAGTACTGCGCGGCAAATCGAACCTGCGACCCGGTAGCGAGCAAATTTAGCGCGATGACCACTGGGCTACTCGCCCCCAGTTTCCCACCTGCCCTTGGACAAAAAAGCCTTGCCTCCACGCGGGATTGAACCACGGACCTTTGGTTTACAAGACCAATGCTCTGCCACTGAGCTATAGAGGCGTGTATCCGTCATAAATCCTCAATTTCCCGCCATTTTTTAGTGTTGACAGAGAACTTTCCCCCTATTTTAGCTCCCGCTGCCCTAATCCATCCATATTTTCCATCTGTGTCAATAAATCCCATTTAAATCGTGCTAAACCGGCTTAAATGATTTACCATAGCCTCTATAGCTCAGTGGCAGAGCGTCTGTCTCGTAAACAGAAGGTCCACGGTTCAATCCCGTGTGGAGGCAACTTTTTTGGCCATTTTTTCCTATTTTTTAGCCATTTTACTTACCAAATAGCCGCCATCTTCAATTAAATCGACGGTTCGTTTCACCGCCTGTTCAAATCCTTCCTGGGTTTGGCAAACGTTTGTTAAGCAAAAATGTGACATGACAATCTAAAAAACTGGCTGTCCAGTGCTTTTTGACACAAGCTTACGCCAAATTTTTTCGGCACATCGACGGCATTCTCACGCTTCCAATGGGAATTTTTGATCACTTCGTCGTCAAAAATATTTACCTAAAAAAGCAGAAACCTTACAATTTAAAGGAAAACGGCTTACGTCGAGAATCGCCTGGATTTTTTCCCGGGTTCGATCTTGCATGAGGTCCACAGACTCGGCGCTGCCTTCCGTTTCTTTAATTATACCACAAATGTAGTTAAAATCATAGGGAAGCCTATAAAATTCTTTAAACGAAGGAGGAATACGATACTTTTCCTTTAAAATCCACTTCCGGAGAGCTTCCCGGTTCTGGGAACAATAGTCGGAAACGTAAAAGGATTCGGCAATATCGCGGAGGACAACACAACCGATTATTATGGGTCCTGAAATAAAATTTTAAAATAATCTTATAAAGTTCCGTTTATATAGTATTTTGTGGAGTAAGAGTTGCTTATTTGGACTTGAAAATCAGGAGATTCGAACGTAAAATTTGATAATTTCAAAAAGAAAATTTTATCCTTTGGAGTCTTTAAAAAATTCACAGATTCTTTAAATTAAAACAAAAAACTATCATTTATGCTGTTTCGAATGCGAATGATCTGCTCTACTTTTTGATACTGAAATCACCGGAAAGGGGGCTAGAAAAATTTTAAAAATTCGGGATTTTCTAATGTTTTGGCGGTCAAAGTTTGAATTTTTCAGAAAATACGCAGCTTTTTCCAAAAATATGGGCAAAGGTTATGGGTAATGGCTAGCATTTTTAAGAATTTTTTGCTTTATTTTTTGATACTAAAACCGTCAAGAATGTTTATGGAAAAATTACGAAAATTTGAAATTTTCTACGCGCCGTAAATTTGAATTTTACAATAACGCGCAATTTTATTTCAAATTTAGCGATGAAAATAAGTTGCGCTCAGCAGTTTGGCTCCAAAATTCCTACCTGTTCCTAAATCCAATACGTTCTTAACCTTCTTCGGGAATCCTTCCATGCTTCGAATTAATTTAGGAAAAATAGGGTAAGTAATCTGGGCGTAGGGGCCCTCGGCTGTCCGATAATATTGCTCATAGTAGACATCTGGGTCGAATTTTTGGTAGTCTTCGTTAGCTTGTTCAGCGGTCATTTGCGACAAGAAAAAGGGGAAAGAATATTTTGTTGTTGTATCATTTTCGACGCCTTGGAGATCACAGTGGGTACAACCGGCTGATAAAACGGGTTTATTTTGATAGCTAGGGTGGGAAATATGGCGAATATGACAAAAATACGGCGAATTTGGCAAAAAACGGGTGATTTTTCTTAGATCAAAAGGTTTTTCGCCAAATTTTGGAGGATTTTTATTCTGAGGCACCTAGAAAGTTAAATTCTTTATTAAATGACCATAAAATTGATGAGAATCAGTTCAAAAATCGAAGGAGACCTGAAAGTGCAACAATTGGAGCAAAAATGATCATTTTTCCCCGTGTAGAATTGCATAAATTTCCGCTACAGCAGCAGAAATTTGTTCCACCAGTTTTTACACATTTTCCATTGTCAACACCCTAAATTTTAAATATTTTAAAGGGTTTATGGGTCCCTTACATGACAAACATCCCCAACACCGCCATTGTAGACTTGTTTATAGTCGGAGCAGCCATAAATTACTCCTTTTATCTTATTTCCCTGATCCTTGGCACTGACGACGCCTCTGAAAATTTTAAACAAATATTAGTGGCTAGAAATGGGAAAAAAAAGCTAAAATCCCGGGTTTCTAGGGTCCTGGAAGGAAAAATTTGCCACATTTTCCAGTTTTCAAGAAAAATTCCCGGAAAACTCCAAAAAATTCAATATCTAATTAGATTTTGAAAAAATAGTAAAATTTATGTTCTTTCAGGGCCCCACTGAGCAAAGTCCCTTGATTCAGGGAATAATCCCTAAAATTTCCAATAAAAATCGACTTACTTGAAGCATTGTGTCACATAAACATTGCATAAAATGCTCTCATTTACAGCTGGTTGATAATTTTGATTTATTGAACCTAGAATATATTAAATTACGGTAGTTTTAAAGAACTTACTGGCTGAAAAACAATTTAAAGCGAAAGCACTGGAACACAGAAGAGCTAGAAGAAAATAAAGCATTTTTAGTTACCAGGAATGATCTATTAATTTTTCCTCGGCGGCTTTTATGGATGACAGATAAGAAGGTGACCATAATCACGTGTTTATTGTGCTCCTTAGGAGACAAAATAGACAAAACAATGGCAAAACAGTGACGTTTTGGCTGGAAAATAGAAAATTTTGAGCTATTGTAGCCAATTTTCCAAATCTCGGGGCAGAAGCTAACGCCTCCGAAACCCGGGAATTTGAATTATATTTCAACCCCGCCGGTCCCTAAACCTTTTGATTTTTTGCCAAAAGTGTTCTCTACGTGTAATTATTCTTTTTCTTTTTTTTCATTAAACTTTTCGCTGCAGGACCTTACCCAAACGACCAAAGTTCGATCTCCGTCGCGTACAACTGTAAAAAGTTCAAATTTTCCGCCATTTTGAATGAAAAACTGTTTATTTCCAGCTAATTTCTAAGGTCTCCAGATACCCTTTGAGATTGGAATAACTTCTACACCAAAATCTGGTCCATGAAGATAAGTGTGATATTCGATGTGCACATCATCGCTGGATGGCTTTGTTATCGACAAATATTTATAAGCTCTCGTGGGATCCGCAACATGGCGGAAAGTATACGTGTTCCAGGTTTGAATAGTTATCTAAAAATCGTCTACACCGGGAAGACGACGACCTTACCGCCAGGTCATTCACTCGATTGTGCAATTTTACGACGAATCTTTCTCCATTTTTAAATGGCGTGGCAAAAGTTGACTGAACATTCCAGATGCTTTCTCTCTGGCCCCAGGGCGACATATTTGACCTCAGAATAGTATTCCCATTTTCGAATCGAATTTGGAACAGGACTTGGTAAGTGGAAGAAAGGAGATTAATTGCCCAAGAATCTTGATTTCGGGTTGTGTGGCCACTTATCAACACGAAATCATCAATTTCCATGATTTTCTGCTTATTTGGGAAACACATAATGGCATTTCTATCCGGGTTATATTCCATGGGACGGAGAGAACAAATCCCGGTGTAATTTCCGAAGGGACCGGTGTCTTCTACCTGAAATTTTGGGGTTTTTGCAGGATTTGAGGCTTTACCTGGGCAGAAGACGAGAAAACAGCCAAAAGTAGGAAAAATAGAGTCATTTTCCAGGGAAATTGGTGAAGAAGGAACTGCCAGGCAATTTTATACTGGGAAACTGGCTACGTAGCTCATAAAATGGCACTTTTATACATGGGAAATGTATTTCGACGTCTAGAAAAGGCGGAAAATCAGGCCACAATCAATTTGGCGTAGAAATTTGGATAAAAATCTCTGGAATAAGCAAAAAAATCCGAAATTGTACGAAGTTTAACCACGAAAATGCCAGGAAAAATATTTATGGGCCCAAAACGGAAATATTGGGAAAACCCGGAAAATTTTTTTCGGCAACTCGAGGAATCGAACCCGAGACCTTTTACTCACCAATTTCACTCGCTTCCCCCAGGCGGAAAGGATTTCTGATGCGCCGGCCCGTTTTATGGTCCAAATATCTTGAAAATTCCCCCAGAAACTCTTCCATAAGTTGATTTTCGGATATTCCGTGGGAAAATGACCAGTCACAGTTCCCTGAACTGTCTCTCCGCGCGATTCCTGTGATTAATTACCGCCAGATCCACGTCATTGACGCCAATTTCCGGCGGAATTGACCAAATTTCCAGCAATTTCTTACTATAAAACTTCTTCCCAGCGGCTTCTGCTACATCCACTCGACAATATGAGACTTTTCCTCCTTTTCGCCTTTGTTTTCTACTTTGTTTCTGGTTATCGAGACTGTAAGTCGATTTTATTTCCAATTTTAAAGCAATTTTTCAGTTGATCGTGGAAGAAATGATGATCGTCGAGGACTTGGAAGAGGACGTGATTTTGATCGTGGAAGAGGAGGATTTGGAGGAAGAGGAGATGACTTTGGAAGAGGAGGATTTGGAGATCGACGTGACTTTGGAAGAGGAGGCGGAAGAAGTGATTTTGGCCGAGGAGGGCCCCAATTTGGACGTGGAGGTTTTGGAGGAGGATTCGGCGGCTGGGGAAAATAAGCTTTAATCGTTTGTCCATAAAATTGTACATAAATCGTAAATTATTCATTTTTTCCCTTATTTCTATGGAAACCGAGTATAAATAGCGGTTCTTCGTGCTCTAATCAAACAATTTCACTAGAAACCAGTGCAAAATATTCTTCCTGGGTGGTCAGGCTGCCTGATAACTATTCTGTCCTCTTTATTATTCACTGGAACAGGAAGTGTACTCTATATTAAAAGGTTGATAAGCAGCTAACTATTCTGCTGTCTAACTGTGGTTCCTTTGGCTGTCTAATTTCGGCTTTTAGCTGTCTAATTGGGGCTCTTTTCCTGGAAATGTTGCTCCTTTTCTTCTTTTCCTTGGCTGCAGCCGGAATTCTCCCCGATCCAGAAGTCAATATGACTACGGTAACCCCATTTTCCCATTTAAAACATCAAATTTAAGCCAGAAATCATTGAAAGATGGGATTATCCGTCCGAAATCCACACAGTCACCACGGCGGACAATTATATCCTAACTATGCATCGAATTCCCCATGGAAAATGGCAGGAATCTGGGGGCTCCGTAGCTTTGGGTACGCGTACCCAAGTAACAGTGCACTTTTTATTTCGTACCCAAGTAACAGTGCACTTTTTATTTCGTACCCAAGTAACAGTGCACTTTTTATTTCGTACCCAAGTAACAGTGCACTTTTCAAAGCGTACCCAAGTAACAATGCAACTTTCTGGACTTTAGTCTATTGTTGTTCTTGCGTGTCTGTGGTGTTGGTATAGGGGTATTCGAACTGATTGTCCAACTATCAGCAATGATATTTTGTTGCGATTTTTCTATCTAGTCTTTCTTATGAAGAAATAACAGAGAAGTTCTTCTAGATTTATTATGAGCGGATCGTCTGCTACATCTCAGACGGCGCTTATATACCGGCTTTGTTATGATCAATTGGAATATTTGGCACTTTATTATAGGGGAAAACGAGGAATAACACGTGGCTTACGCCTACGGGGGAGAATATCAATTTATTCGTGACATTTCCCTCTTCATTAGTCAGCATGTACAAGCATGAGGCTAAGTTCTTTTTCTCTTTCCTATCAGGTTACAGTTCATTGGTCCCATAACCTGTCTAAGAAAGAGATATTGCGTCGTAGGCCGAACTTCTACAAGCTTTGCTTGATTGCCCTTAGAAAGGTCTCCCTCTGTTCAACAGGAAGCAAGGGTAAGCAAGGAGACTGACTCTCTGGTAGCCTGCTTGGGGTCTACTGAAGGAAGTATTTGTAACAAAGCAGACATTGACTGAGGCACTGAGCCTTTCGCCCATTCTTTTCTGAAGCTTATCGAGCACAGCAGTCTCGACTCTGTATTTCTACTTACAAGTAAGCTTACGAAGTTCTAAGTCTTCTTAATGCTCCCGAAGTTCGAAGCTCTTGGTCTTCACAATGCTCTATGTAGATCAGAACATATCTCCACTGGAATGGAGCACAAAGAATTCCATTGGTGGGCTAAAATTCCCCTGCACTGTTGTTGAATGCTCGTGATTGTTGCCGAACGCCAGCGCAGTAGCTGAATGGTCCACTATGTTTCCAGATCGGGAGGCATTGAAATTATTAATTAAACAGATTTTATCGACAAATCACGAATGCTTCCGTTGGGCTCGCTTCGCTCTTGAAACTAGAGGGAATCCTTCGGTAGATTTGGATTCCTTTCTTGTTATAGAAAATCCGGCAGAAGAAATTCCGAGAGATAGCTTGGAAGGGACAGAAAACAAAATATCATTGCTGATAGTTGGACAATCAGTTCGAATACCCCGATACCAACACCATAGACGCGCAAGAACAACAATAGACTAAAGTCCAGAAAGTTGCATTGTTACTTGGGTACGCTTTGAAAAGTGCACTGTTACTTGGGTACGAAATGAAAAGTGCACTGTTACTTGGGTACGAAATGAAAATTGCACTGTTACTTGGGTACGAAATAAAAAGTGCACTGTTACTTGGGTACGAAATAAAAAGTGCACTGTTACTTGGGTACGCGTACCCAAAGCTACGGAGCCGAATCTGGGCTAAAAAGGCCTGTAGCCTTCCTCCAGCATCCTCTAGAAGCTTCGAGTTCAACTTGGGTCACAAATCTGCCAGAATTCTCTCTCAGTACGTCGTTTACGGAAAAATTACAGCAAAATTAAGGCTACATGCTAGCAGACGCCGGATTCGATGTTTGGATGGGAAATAACCGCGGAAATTTATATTCGATTGGATCACCGACAATGGACACAAAATCTCATGAATATTGGAAATTTAGGTAAGAAATCTTCTTTAAAGAAGTTACAGTAACCTTTTCAGTTGGGACGAGATGGTAAAATACGATTTGGATGCGTCAATTGACTACGTTTTAAAGCAGACTGGCGCCAGTAGCGTCTATTATGTCGGCCACAGTCAGGGAACCCTGATAATGTTCTCAAAACTCGCGGAGGATGCGAAATTTAATCAAAAAATTAAACAATTCCATGCCCTGGCTCCCATTGGAGTTGTTAAAAATATCAAAGGATTCTTGGCCTTTTTGGCTAATGAAATGTACTTCGAGACTCAAATTTATTTGGATCTTTTTGGGAGAAATGAATTTTTATCAGAACATGGGATTTATCACCTGTTGGCTAAGGATTTTTGCTATGACGTAAGTTTTTAAATTTTAGAAATTGACGCGAATTTTGAAAAAGGCGTACAAATTCAAAATTTGCGGGAAATGCGAAAATTGAATAAGAATTCGAATTTCCCGCCAATATTTTGAATTTCTTCCCATTTTTTTCAAATTTCCCGTCAGAACAGTGGAATTTACCTGATTTTTCGAGATTTTCTTTCAGTATCTCCTTGGCGAAGCTTGTGAGCATTTAATTTTTGCCATATGTGGTCCCAGTCATCAAATGAACTTGACCCGGCTGCCTGTCTTCCTTTCCGATGAACCAGGCGGCACTTCTAGTCAAAATATTCTTCATTTAATACAAATGGTCCGCTCTGGCAAGCACCAAATGTTTGATTATGAAAATTCCCGCCAAAATGAGCTACACTACGGCCCGGAAAATGTAGAGTCTTCTGGGTTTTAGAATTAGTTCAAAATTCAGAAAACCCCGCCAATTTATGACATCACCAAGATCAAAACGGATATGTACCTTTACTGGTCGCCGGATGATTGGCTGGCCGATGAAATTGACGTCACAAATCATCTCCTAGCCAATTTACCGAAACAATATCTCAAGGGAAATTATAAAATGATGGATTTTAACCATTTGGACTTTGTTTGGGGAAATAGAGCCGCTGCCGAAATCTACAAGCCCATGATTCAGACAATGCTAGATGATTATAATTCTTGAGTGTAATAAAGACTTCAAACCTTAATTCTTGTAAAAAAAGGATATGGAAGGCATCTTCTTTGAATTGCATCATGGAAGAGAAGAGGGTGTGCTTCTGGGTTAATCAGTGAGTAAACATCCTTTTTTTGATGATAAGCAGACTTTTCTCTCCCCTATCTCTCCTAAATTCTCACTCTATTACTTTGCTTTAGGTGCTATTTTGAGCATTTACTTGCAGATTTATACGTTTTATAGTGTTGCGTTTCAAGAATGACTGATCTCTGGGAAATATTAAACCAAGAAAATTGGATGAGAAGGATGACTATTGTTACATCTGCTTACCACGTAACCGACTTTTGTCCCGAACGTACTGATCCTTATGTATGTTTTTAAAAAACGACATATCGTGACTTTATAGTATTGTCAACCGAACTTTTCTATGCTGAAATGTCGCCCAGCTGATGATGCAATATATGACAGTAAGCTCCTCGGCCTGCCTTGTGTATTTTTCTCGACAACAACATGGAGAAAAGACTTGCCCACAACCACTCCTTACCCAGTAAATGGAACCTCACAGATGGAATATTGGCGGCTTCGGGTATCTTTGGACCGATTTCGGGACTATGACATGTGGTATATTACACATCCAATTCAAAGAGATGGCAAATATCAAGTGCAGCTGGTGATGACTATGAACGATGATGAAAAAAGGCTAGCTCTTGGAATCGAAGGCATAATTCCAATTCCTAAAGGGACTCCCAATCCATTTTTGTATTATGATGGAAAGAATTGGCACACTAATAATTATGAAGGTGTCAATCCCTGGTCCGGTTATCATTTAGACTATTGGGTAAATTTAGTAGTTTTTGGTGATTTTCCATTAACTGAGTATTATGACCTGTGTACAAAGGCATAATACCGTCACGTATGCCGCCATTGTTTCTATTCATGTAAATAAATATGTAAAAGTTTACCAAGTTTATAGAATTTTATTCAAGCACAATTTAAAGGGACAGTCCATCCGTAAAAATTTATGCTTCTTGGGATTACTGTAATTTAAAAATTCTCGGTTTCATTTGGTTTTGACTGCTTTAATATATTGCAAATACGCTTAATAGTAAAAAAGAACAATTGTAAACATAAAAAACCGACAGAGAAAGTGGAAATCATAAAAATGAAATTTGGGAGCCATTTTCATCTTCTTTTGAACTTTGCGAGCTTCTTATTGCATCAATTTTGACAAGGTTCCTTTTAAAAAAATTCCTCATTGTTTGTAGATTATTTATAGTCGATTTCCAACTCTGGGGGAAACGGGCGTTGAAGGACCACTTGAAAATCAGGCAAATTTTTCGAATGTTCATGGGATTCAAACGCGCGCGTCTTGAGGTCCCGCAGCGCCTGCTTCCCCAGAGTTGGAAACCGACTATAGCGCTAAAAGAAAGTAAGAAAAAGCAGCAAAAATTAGCCAAAATATAAGTAAAACAATTTTTGGGAAAAAATGTTTTCCCTGAAAATCAGGGAAAGTTAGCGTCGGCGGATCAACCCGGTCAACTTTTGGATCTACGTCTGGACTGTCCCTTTAATTCTTTCAACCAGCTGTCGTATTAGATATTCTTGACGCAGAAACATTCACAAATGTTGTTGTCGTTTTTGATCGGAACCAATTTCGAATAGCTCGGCGATATGGCGGGATGAAGTAGAGACTTACAGCTGCGTCTATAATTCCCGTCGTTACCATAATATTATAGGTCAAAGTTTGAAAGATCGGATGCGTGGCGTTGGCCACGACAGCGAGGTTAAAAACCAAAACAGCAAGGAAAATTAGCAAAGGGCAGCAGGCTTGAATCGTCAGGACCTGGAAAATTTAATCTACAAATAAAATTTCAGCCTACCCAAACAATTTCCTTCTGTATTTTATAATTTCTGTTCGAGACACCTCGTCCCATTTTTTCGATGCTTCTGATGATAAAAAATCGGAAGATTAGGGCCAAAACACAGCAGAGGAAGGGATAATACACTGAATATTCCATAACACTGCTCTACAATGGATGAATTCTTATATTTTCCAAGGGAAACGACGTACAGCAAAATCCTGGACAATTTCTTGGCCAAATACGGTATAATTTCCAAATTGTTCTTGTTGTTCCAAAGAAAAATACGGCACAATTTCATCAGGTGGAATATATTGGGTAATTGTATGGGCCTGAAATGAATACGGTAATTTTTCGACCTGTAAGGTGCTGGTAAACTCACATCCTGGACGCGCCTACTGGTGCCGGGTTCGATTTCCCGGGTAGACTTCAAAGTTTTTAAGCTATCAGATGGATTTTTCTGAGAACGCAAAATTTTTGGGGTATACGGGAATTTTTCTTGGCAGCAGTCGGGCTTTTCTGGATCCCAAAGATTTTTCTTGGTACCAGGGGGATTTTTTCGGGTAAATTTTTCGGTATCCAGTGAAATTCTCCAGATATCCGAGAGATTTTTCTGGGTAGCAACAGGATTTGTGTACCAAATGTATATTCCTTGATTGCCAGGGGATTTTCTGGACGGTACCCGGTGTATTTTTCTGGGTAGCATAGTGTTTTTTGAGGACCAAGGAATTTTTCGGGTATCAGTGGATTTTTTGATTTTTGATTTAAGAGCAACTTTTTTGGAACCAATGGTTTTTTTTCCTGGTTTCGAGGGATTTTTCCGATCTCCAAGAGAGTTTTACAGGTTCCCTGGAATTTTCAGGGTATTTTTTACATTAGTTTCCATCACTCAAAATTGCGCCAAAAGTGGTTCCAAAGATGCAAATTCAAACCACTTTTCCCGCTTAATTCTATAATTTCATCTAATTATTTTTAAATTGTCTGTGCGTGGCCAATTTACGCAGTAAATGACGTGACTCACAGCTAGAATTATCCATGGAACAGCGAAAATAATAAGAATTGGTAGGATTTTCCTTGTTTTTGGGGCCTTTCGATGTAGAAGATAGAGGCGATAGCCCATGTTGAAAGTGCACAAAGTTAGGTTAAACATAAGCGGAGCGTAATTCATCATTTCTATCACAAAGCAAAAATAAGATCCAATCCAGCAGCAGGCTCCATAGGAAATGTACACCGTGAGACCTTGACCGTAGCTCAATCCTGTCCGTTGATTGAAGCTCATCCATCCTCCCAGTCCTCCATAAGCATCAACAGCAGAGAAAATTAGCAGCAACCAGGAGAATTGCTTTAATTCTGGAGGGGTTTTAAAGAGGGTCATGTAGATGACCAGTCCAGGCAGAATTAGGGAGAAGATGACTTCAATTGTAGCCAGGGAAAGGACGGACGCGAGCCAGAATTCCATTGGGAAAAATGGAAATGAACGGACCCGCGGTTATTAGTAAAGTTTATTAGCCAATTATTGAGCAGAGACCACACACCTGAATTTTCAGGGAATTTTATTTATAACAATCATTTAAAATTCAAATTTTAACGATATCTATAGGAATTGGGGCAGTTTTGGAATTTTGCTGAATAATTTCTAAGGCACGAAGGGGCAATGGACGGGGAAGGGCAACAGCCGCCAGGAAAAATAAAGAATCCGGTCGATTAAATGGAACTCTTAAATATCGAAATTTATAAATTGGCGGGAAATAGCCATTATAATGTAGATCACTTTGACTAGAACGACGAAGAAATTCATCGACTCGGAGGTAAAGATGATTCCCATCAGGTCCTACCACGAATTCCTTGATCCATCCTTTAAAATTTTGGGCGGTGGAAGCAGCGACGCCAGTTTCTAAATCAACGTGATAGACAGATGAAGTACTGGTGAATTCATCTCCTTCTTTTGACCAAACAAACAAATAATTATCAGTCCAGGCACCACGAGGAGTCCTATTTACCTGAAAATTTGAATATTTTAATCATTTTTCCTTTATCGTTTTGAAAATTCCAAGGATTTCTTCCATTTTCACAGGTTTTCAAGGATTTCTAACGTCAGGGAGAGAAAATGACGGATTTTATTAAATAAAACTCACATTATGCATATTCTTATGCCAGAGACAGCAAATAGTCGACGGAAGTCCATGAACAATGAACAAATGAACAATTTTTTTCATGTGAAAAATGAATCAACCGGTATTTTTTTTTTATTTTTTAACCCTTGAAAACATAAAAACTCACATTGTTCATATTCTTGTGCCAGAGACAGCAAATAGTCGATGGAAGTCCATGGACAAGTATTGAATCTACCAAATTTCTTGTTCGAAAATTGTAGCGTTTTATTTCCAGGAGAGATTTGGTCAATCCGCTGATGATGTCTCCATTTAAATCGACACAATTGAAGTCGTCAGAATCTAAGGGGATAGGCTGATTATCTCGTATTATATTAAGCTCTCGGGAGTCCAAACGACAGTGGTGAGCAAATTCAAAAGGTTTGCCAGAGCCCCCATGATTTTTGACCATCAGGAAGCAAATATCTCCGTTTGAAAGAGGGCCAGCCCTGTCGACAATTGCTGCTTCCGATTGATCGGGACCTATCTCGAGGAAACTGTCTCCTTGCTTTATTTCCATATGTTTCCAGTCCAGTCGTAATGCCCAAAATCGCTGCGGATGTTCAACGTTGCCACTTTTTATCCAAAATCCCAAATATTCCGACAGCAAACGAATAAAACCTTTGCCTGATGGCAAAATAATACGCCTAAAATATATTTCCTAATTTAAAAAAAATTACAATAAAACATACTTTTCATCCTGATGACCGAAAATATCCGTCCGTCCAAGATAATAGTAACCGGTGGAGCCATCGGATTGTGAAGTGGAATAATAATCATATGTTTGCTTGAGAATCCAACGGCCATCGAATAAATAGCCCCGATCTTGTCTCATTGTGTCATGCTCTTCATCTTCAAAGCTGTGGCACTCGTAGATTGGCATGACACCTTCAAGAAACAGGTTTATTTCTACATTTACATTAGGTAATAGAGCTAGTTTGAGAATAAAAGGAATAATGAACGTAGAAATGGCATTCCATAAGGTTGAGAAGAAAAAATAAGCAAGTCATGTCGCATGTTTCATTCACTTCAGATAGAGCGCGTTTATCGCGTTCACAACAAGATACTATAAAACATATTAACGAATACTTCGTCAGATTGTTCCAGGAGGATTACTGTAATAATTTTTAAATTTAGCAATAAGTAATTGGATAAAATAAGAATTTATTAAATTTTGGCATTAAAATCATTGAGCATTGTCTGAATCATGGGCTTGTAGATTTCGGCAGCGGCTCGATTTCCCCAAACAAAGTCCAAGTGATTAAAATCCATCATTTTATAATTTCCCTTGAGATATTGTTTCGGTAAATTGGCTAGGAGATGATTTGTGACGTCAATTTCATCGGCCAGCCAATCATCTGGCGACCAGTAAAGGTACATATCCGTTTTGATCTTGGTGATGTCATAAATTGGCGGGGTTTTCTGAATTTTAAATAATTTTTTAAGAAAAAGAAAGAAATTTACGTGTTCTGGTCCATAGTGGAGCTCATTTTCTATTGGAATATCATAATTGTACATTTGTTGCTTGCCAGAGCGGACCATTTGTATCCAATGGACCATATTAATACTGGAAGTACCGGCTGGCTCATCGGAGAGGAAGACAGGAATACGGGAAACGTTCATTTGATGGCTATTTGGGCCACAAATGGCGAAAAGGAGGTGTTCGCAAGCGTCGTCGATCAGTAACTGAAAAAAAAAGAAAAAATGGGGAAAATTAGAAAAGTTTAGGGAAAATTTGATTCTTTATTCTATATTCTAAAGAGACCTGGGCATCTTTCTTCCAGGTCCACTTTAGTAAAATAAACCTGGCTTTTCTGATTAAAATGCACAAGAAATTATAAAAATTAAGCGTCGGGATCAGGGATGGGCGGATACCGGATATCGGATAGTCGGATACCGGATTTTTGCCGAAATCCCGGATAATAATCCGGAAAATAATCCGGCCGGATTATTTTTTTCGGATGCGGATCCTCCGGTATCCGAAACGGATAGTGACCAAAATCCGGCCATTTTCCGGATTTTTAGGAATTCATATTTGAAATGCCGCGGAACCCTCTTTTTCACGGGGAATCTTTATTTTTTGAACGCGCGCAGAAATGACGGCCACAAGTTGCCAACCTTCTCGACCTTTGCCGCCGTCCCCTCGTCGACATCTCCTCCGCATAGACAAAACGGCATTTCTCTGGGTCTTGTAGAAGAGAAAAGGTTTGTAATGGAACCTCCATGCCTGGATTTCAAAGGAAAAAAGAGATGCTATGGTCATCTTTATTCCCTTTATCTACTCCTCGTGGAAACAATAGAGTCGGAAAGGCTGTTCAGCGCAGCGAGCCTTACGCTGTCTGATTTGAGAAAACGCATGGTGGATCAAACATTGGAGCGACTTCTCTTTCTCCGAGCAAACATTGATATTTTAGGATTTGTGTAATGTTTTCTTTTTATATTAACGAGGCCAACGCCTTCAAATTATATTTTCGTTAGTTGTTTCCGTTTTTCAAGTATTTTTATTCAGAATAAATTGTTTTTTACTAATATTTCTTTATATTTCTGTTGAAAAAAAGAACAAAACCATAAAAAAACGCTATTATCCGGTATCCGAATCCGGTATCCGAAATCGGGAACCACTATCCGGCATCCGACCGGATGATTTTTTTCGGATGCGGATCCTCCGATATCCGAAACGGATGATTTTTTTCAACTCCGGATCATCCGGTATCCGTTTCGGATAGTGAAAATCACTATCCGCCCATCCCTGGTCGGGATCAGAAGATATGAATTTTTTAAATTGGCGCGCAATTTATCTGACCCACGGCTAATTTCAATTTTTTCAATTTTCTTCATTTTTATGATTTTTTTTCTGTTTTTTTGGTGCAATTCGAGGAAACCCGCGCGCTTAATAAAATTAAAGCAAAAACTCGACCATTTAAAGTAAAAATCAACTCACATCATAGCAATATTTCTCGGCGTACATGTTGTAGATCCCATCTTCGGGTAAAAATTCATTTCTCCCAAAAAGATCCAAATAAATTTGAGTCTCGAAGTACATTTCATTAGCCAAAAAGGCCAAAAATCCTTTGATATTTTTAACAACTCCAATGGGAGCGAGGGCATGGAATTGTTTAATTTTTTGATTAAATTTCGCATCCTCGGCGAGTTTTGAGAACATTATCAGAGTTCCCTGACTGTGGCCGACATAATAAACGCTACTGGCGCCCGTCTGCTTTAAAACGTAGTCAATTGACACATCCAAATCGTATTTTACCATCTCGTCCCAACTGAAAAGGTTACTGTAACTTCTTTAAAGAAGATTTCTTACCTAAATTTCCAATATTCATGAGATTTTGTGTCCATTGTCGGTGATCCAATCGAATATAAATTTCCGCGGTTATTTCCCATCCAAACATCGAAACCCGCGTCAGCTAGCATGTAGCCTTAATTTTACTGTAATTTTTCCTTAAATGACGTACTGAGAGAGAATTCTGGCAGATTTGTGACCCAAGTTGAACTTGAAGCTTCCAGCCCATGTTGAAGGAAGGCGACAGGCCTCTTTCCTCCTGGTTGTTGCCCTTTTCCATAAGGAATTCGATGCATATTCAGGATATAATTATCCTTTGTTGTAACTTGGTGGATTTCTGATGGATAACCCCATCGAGCAACGATTTGAGGCTAAAAATTTACTATGTAAAGGGAAATAGAGCTACCGTAGTCATATTGACCTCTGGATCCGGGTCAACTCTGGCCAGAGCCAAAGGAAGAAAAGCAGCGAGAAGCAGGAGCATGGCTGCTACTGATGGTTTTCTTATCTTTTTACTGCCAGCTGGACTCTATTCTTCTAGCAAAAGAATGGGAAGATAAGGGAAATTTTAGAAGAGATCAGGGTTCAAAGAATCGCCACATGGCCATAAAGCAGCATATCAAATTGTGATATGTGCGCCTGGACATAGTACAGATCCTGTTTTGGGGGAAAATTAGTAGGAAATGGGCACGGATTAGAAAAATTCGACAAGATGAACCCGCCAACGCTGATTTTCCCTGATTTTCAGGGTAGAAGTTACTGTTTTCGTTCGCTTTGTATACATTTTCTGCAATTTTGGCTCATTATTCTTTATCTTTTTATTGCAAAACAAGGAGATATAAAAATTTCAGGAGAAAAATCTAAAAAATCGGAAGAAAATGCGAAAAATAAGAAAAAGGGCTCCACCGGCACGTGCACCCGTAAATTCTTGGCAAGGATCCGGCAGCGCATTATATATTCAAGCTAATTTCTGGGAGCTTTGCCCAAAGTTACTTGCTGACGGTTCGGTCAGACCTCCCTAACAACGGGGGCTGTGCCATGAGAGTAGCGGCGGACAAAATTCAAATTTCTGTCAAAGAGATTTGGTTTTGCGTTCGCTTACCGTATTCTTTTTATTTTTTGGCTACTTTTCTTTATTTTCGCTGTAGGACCATTTGGCAAGTTTTGGCGGGTGTTTGAAGCGAATTTTTGAAAAAAAAGAGGGAAATCGTTCTTTTTTTAAAAAAAGAATTCGTGTTTTTCAGAATATTTTTCCTCTTCTTTAATTTCTCCGTCCGGCCTTTGATTCTTTTCGACTGCAGACGTCTCGAGCCATTTCCAGGCATATTTCCCATGTATAAACGACTCTTTTTATGTTGCTACGTAGTCAACTTGACAGTATAAAATCCCTAAGCTCTGCGTCTTTTCACTGCTGGTAAAGAATGGTTCTATTCATCTTCCTTGTAGCCGCTTTCATCCTCCCAGCTCAGGTGATTGAATGCTTTTCCAGTATAGAGAAAATTCAGGCTGACGACGATCGTGGTCCTTTTGGAAATTACACGGGAAGCTGTTCTCTTCGCCCAATAGCTGGCGCCAATGGCCAGCACATCATGTGCTTTCCTAATGAAGCTAAAACTTTCCAATTAGGTGATAAAGTAGAAATATCATATGGCGGAGTCAGTGCTTGGAGTATAAACTTCGTTTCTGCCGAGTTTAAACTTCTCTTTCACTTGGCTGTTTACAAGACAGGAGAGAAGACAGGAACTTTGGTTTTTAATAGCAATATTAATGGATGGGGTAATGAAGAAGTCCATGATGTCGTACCTATGAGCGATGAGTTCAGGCTGTTCATTACGAATACTCTCGAATTTCTTAAGGTTAAGCATTGAATACTCTTTTTTTATTTGTATATTTATAGATAGAAGTCATGGACCGCATGGAGCGTCGCTGGAAATTTTATGATTTCACGTTTGCCCATAGAACTTCCAAACCGGAATCGGACTACAAATATCTCAGCATTAACCTTGCTCGACCCTATGTTGGATATAAGAGCCCGGATGCCTTTATAGACTCAATCAAGTATTCGGATGTTCCCTTCCAAGTGGGACGCTACTTCCTTGTATAAAAAATGCAAGAATAAAAATCAAATTTACTTTATTTACGGGAAAACAGTGAATAGAAATATTGCTTCAATCGTCTAACAAGGGGACCATTTTTGTTTAGGTTGGCTTTACCATTCGAAAGAGCGTTAAAAATTAGGAAGATAGTCGTTTTCAAAAATTTTGGAATCGCTCAGTGCGGCGCCACGCGACATTTTATGTTTACATGTTAAAAATCCGAAAAATGATTGTAGTCAATTCAAAATTGCAATGAAAATGTGGTAGCCAAGTGGTTGTGCACTAACTTGAAATATTTTAACTTTTTTTGGGTTGGTCGATTCCCCAAATTATTTTTCAATATTTTCGAAGCGGCCTTCACCCATTTTCATTTCTACTGCGTATGAATAGCAAACCAAAGCGTAATAACGATGCTTACGATGAGCAAGAAATGTAATACAAACGAGAAAAAAAGTCACAGGAAACAGTGGAAAATAATTTTGCCTTACTGGGGAATCGATCCCTGGGTATTGAATTGGCTACAATCTGGTTAAAAATCTGGAAATATCCGAAAAAAATGCCATGGACGACCCGTGGAATCGAACCTGGGATCTCCGGGCTGTAAATCTGGCGTGTTGACCACGAAATTTTCCTACCCGGTAGTCCATATAATGGCCAGATTTTAAAATTTTCCAGATTACAGGCATTCCTTTCAAAATTCTCACCTGTTTAGGGTCCATTTTCCCTGTGAATTGTAAATAAAAGGGCCATTATAAAGTCCACTATAAAGCTGCACTTCCTGCCTTTCCTTTACTTTTTTTGCGGATAAAAATGATTCTCTTCTTACTACTCGTAGGCGCCTTTGTCCCGGTCCAAGTGAGCTGTTAAAATTTTCTTTAAAGGATTGATTTCAGGCCCAGAATGCTAGCTGTCCTCTTCGTCCTTTGGACACGGATAAACGTCGTTATATGATGTGCATTCCCTCAAAATCAGAGGCCTTCGAACTCGGGGATTATTTCCAATTTTCTGGAATTTCTGAAACTGGCAATGGCTTCCAAGCTTGGAGCGTTAATTTATTGTCGTCGAGTTATGAAATCCTGTTCCATTTAAACATCCGCCCTGCACAGAAAAAATTCGTTTTAAATCGAAAAAAAGGCGGGCCATTTATGATGGCAGGCAAGTGGCAAAAAGAACAAGTCGAAAAATTTAATGGCACTGTTGGAGCGGATTTCCTATTGAAAATTACGAACACAGAGAAAAGTATACAGGTAATCCTTTAAATTTTGGGAAATTAGGATAAAATTGACTCTGCCCGCTGTTTACATGCGTTTCTTATGTAAACGGCAAGCAGACGGAAGTTCAAAACTTTTGTAGCATTTAAATCCACTTTTAAATGATCTACAGTACCTAATTTCAGATAGAAGTCACAGAAAAACCTGGAGCGACCTCAAAAACCTTTAATTTTGCCCATAGGACAGCTGCCCCGGCTACAGATTACAAATTTCTCTTCATAGTCAAAGAACCAGCAATGAAAATTGCTCACATAGAATTCCGGTCTCATCTAACCGCTGAAAAAGAAAACGATACAGTAATCGAAACTAAAGAAGATCCATGGAAATTGACTTATAAATACAGTTAATTGGTATGATTTCTGAATAAAATGCTCTAATTCAATAAAAAACGTTTCATTGCGGTTCCTTTTATTGGTAAAATTGTCATAAATCTTCCTGCTGGCCTGTTCTTCGATTCCTATCCATAAAATTCCTTCTTTTCAAGTCTTCTAGGCCCCTATTCCCAGTTATAATCGCGTTATTTTACGGTCTACGTCGACACTATAAAATCTCTTTTTTCTTCTTGCCTGTCTGCTGGAAGAATGGCCCAATTCTTCTTTCTATTCGCCTGCATCGTCTCCGGGATTCTTGCCCAAGTGAGTAGACGGTTTTACTCGTAAAGTACTGCCTTCAGGCTGGAAATTCTTCCTGTTCTCTTCAACCAGTTGAAGGGGATAAAACCCGGTACATAACCTGCATCCCTAATAAAGCCGAAGCCTTTGAAATTGGCGACTCTTTTCGGATCTTTGAATTCAAGCCGAATTCAAAGATTACTGGCACGAATAAATGGTGGAGTATTAATTTGCTCTCTGCCGAGTACAAAAATCTGATGCATATGGCCGTTCGACCAGGAGAAGATGGCAAAAAAGGATACATTTTGGTTACCAGCAACGATGGGCCTTGGCATACTGGAAAATGGGGAAAGCAGGCGATTCATAACATCGATTTTCCATTGGATCAACACGTGGAATTTAAAATTACGAACGAGGATAAGGAAATAAAGGTCAATTTTTATTTATTTTTTAGTTTCGAGACCATTTTTAGGTTGAAATAAGCGGCCAGGCTGGAAATTCTCCCAAGAAGGCGTCGTTTAGCTTCAGCCATCGAACTCCTAACCCAGAAAAAGACTACAAATACCTCAATTTTATCCAAAATCATTTGGATACTTTGAGTGAACTTGGCCGTGTTGAATACCGTAGCCATGAGGATAATAAAGACCAAGAAATCAGCTTCTCAGAAGAAGTGGCTCATGGATTGGGAAATCTTAAAATTCTACGACCATTGCTTTAAATAAAGGGCTTTATTCGTGCATACAAGTACTGGAACTATTTTTCGGCTGGTAAAAATCCAAAAGACCGAGTTACCACAAAAATATTACCAAAAATCCTATTGATAACCGCGGGAATTGAACTTGGGACCCGCAGCTCAAATATTTTGAACTTTGGGATAGGCGGCTCAAATATTTCGAACTTTGGGACCTACAAATCAAATATTTCGGACTTCGGGACTCGCAGCTCCAATATTTCGAGTTTTTCGACCAGCAGCTCAAATATTTCGGATTTTGGAACCCTCAGCTCAAAAATTTCGGGTTTTGGGACCTACAAATCAAATATTTTGAACTGTTCACGCCTTAAAAATCCCTGAAGCAATACGCGCCCTATTTCTGTCATCAGCATGCTCAAATAGTTCCAAAATCCCTTTATTTAAATGTTAATTTTCGGGAGCCTTGAAAGAATCCCAAATCCGTGATCAATCACCCTTGAGCTGTCTCGCTGGCTGTGATATTCCACGTGAGCCATTTCCGGCATTTGAACCAGATGAAGATATTTGTAATCTGTGGCCGGGTTGGGGGTCCTGTGCTTGTAAACCAGGGAATATTTCTTGGAATTTGGATCATTTTTCCCTCGGCGAATTAATTCTACCTGAAAAAAGGCCTAAAATTATGCAGGAAAGTTACTTCAATTCCAGCGGCGGTATTGGTAATTTTAACCTCCAATTTTTCATCCAATGGAAAATCAATATCGAAGTGGAATTCTTCTTTATGCCAGCCGCCATTAAAATAAGGCCCGTCATTATTATTTAAAACGATGTAGCCCAGAGAATTTTTTCCTGGTCTGATGGCCAAATGAAGAGGAGTCGCGTAGTCCTCAGAAAGAAGATTGACACTCCACCATTTTGCCGGCCCAGAAGCATTTGGGATCGGTTTAACCCCACTAATCCGAAAATAATCCCCGAATTCGAAGGATTTCGCCTTATTTGGTATGCACATTATGAACTTGGTCCTGTCCTCTTCCAGAGGTTGCAGGGAACAGACACCGGTGTAATTTGCCTCCTGAAGGGTCAGTTATAATAAAAATTGGATAAAATCAGCTGAGTTCGAAGTCCTGAAATGAAATAGACGGCTAGAAAATAGAACAAAACCATTTCTCCACCAGACGGAAATGCAAAAAGAAGGAGAATTTTATAGTGTCGACGTAGATCATAAAATACCTCGAGAATGGGACTCTAGAAGACTTCAAAAGGGGGGAATTTATGGATAGAAATCAAAGAACAAGTCAGAATCCGAAACGCAAAAAGGCAACCCTAAAAATTGAGTAAAAATTTCAATGAGAAGCTTGTTTTTAGAAATAAGTACACAGTAATCGGGACTTTTAGGAAAGATCTTTATGACGTCGTGATCAGCTCGTCGAGAGGAGCAAGGTGATATGATTAGTTTTCAAAATATAGACTTTGATATTTATGGCTCTCAATAAGCTGTTCCGTATTTCTAAATTTCGAATTTGAGTAGAATTTTCTAATTTTCGCCACCTGGGCTGTGCTCTTTTTTTTCCTCAAAGGAAGACTTCCTGGTTTCCTATTTTTTCCTTTGTTTTAGGCTTCACTTTCGGTCGTATTCTCATCTTTTCTCACCAGTGAATGTCCCTTTTTGCAGGTAGCCAATTTAGTGAGAAATTCAAATTTTTCACCACGCGATTTCTATAAAAACACGTCGTTTCTCTCCATCTTCTCTGCCAAAAATCACTCTATTTTTCACTTATTTTCACGGCGATCCTCCCGGTATTTTCAGTACCAATTTACCATTTTCACATGGATCTTCTCAAGATTTATACCAATGCCGTTGTTGATGCCACCAAGGCTGCTGTTGATGTGGTCAAATATGCCCCAGGTATATATTCTTTGAATTTTGAGCTGGATAATCGAAAAATTCCATTATCTTTTAATTTTAAATCAGAAACCCAATTTAGACCCTAAAAATTGGGCAAATTCCCAGATAATCAGCAAATTTCAGAAGCCATGGCTAAACACGCAGCAGAAAGAGCTGCTTCTGAGTATGCTGCCAATCACGGAAGTGCTTACAAAGTTTCCGTTACAGAGAAGAAGTGAATAAATTAATTTTTAACATAGCATGGCGTAAATTGACGCGTGGAAGCGGTGTTTCCCCTGGCAAGGTCTTGAAATGTAAGGCCCAAAAATTGGCACGTGAGACGATTTTCAACAGGAAATTAGGAACAGAACGAGGAAAAAGGGGAAAAACGCGTTTTTATGGCGTTTTCGCTGACAAGAGATTAAAACAGCGCAGGGAAGCAGCTCAATATTGGAATTTTATCATGTCTCTGCGCACCAAAACGTTCTTCTCATAAAAAATGCGTTTTTCTCTCGCAAACCGATTATTTCGAGAATTCGCATTTTTTTGCCGCGCAAAAATTAATCTCAATTTGAATGGAATCCGTGCAAGCTCACACACGCTGTCATTGGCAACCAGAACACAAAACACGTGCACATTGTGCACAGCACAATTAGGGCTTTTACGCCTAATGTGCTGGAAAAAATGGACAGATAAAAATAAACAACAACAAAAGAAGATGACGGAAATGTCGGGAGAGAAGACGGCAAAACCAAAGCAGCAAAGGAGGACGAAGAGGGCCGAGGAGGAGCTGCCTGAAATACAAAAAATTATAAAAAGAACAACGAATTTCAGAGAATCACAGACAATTTTAGTTGACCATTATTATGGCCGTTGTTAGTGGTCGCAAAACGCAGGGACAATTGAAAAATGGCAGCGAGAAAGAATACGCGGCATTTGATCATAGATTCTGTTGGGTATTCCAGTTTTTTTTTTCAGGAAAAAAATGATCCTTTGGACGGTTATTGCAACAATTCCTGCCATTTTAAAATTTTCCTGTAAATCCGCTAGTTAACGGGAATTTAACCGAATTATTGCGGAATGTTTTTTTGCGAATAACCCGAGAAATTTTGCTGACCATGGTTTCATTTCTCTTCGCCCCCGCCAATTGACAAAAAATATCCGGGGATCAAGCGCATGACCGCGGGTTTACACCAAAAATTGGTAGAAATCGTGGCGGCAGAAAGGATCAGTTCAAAAATCAGCGAGACTTTGAAGGAATCCGTCAAAAATGTTCTGGCAACTTGTTATTTTCGAAATTTCGAGTGTCTTCAATTCTCTGATAATTTTAAAACTGGCAAAAAATACACTGAAAGTTAAAAAAAAGTAGTAGAAAATTTACGAACCTCGCTGTAGATGTCCACGTTGCCTGTTTCGGAGATTCAGCTTCGTCTTATATGCCTGAAAAAAGCCACTTATAACATTAGAAACTATAAACAAAGATAAAAATAAACCTGCGTAAAAATGAGCTCTTCTCATCTCGAAAAAAACCCATTGCTAAACCGATACATTAACAAGAAAAGTCACCGTTGAACCGGGATATTTTCGAACTCGGACAAGCTTGCACCGGTCGCTTTCATATTTGAACAGGATTGTTCGACAGTGACTTTTTCGGTACCGACAACTGGGTTTTGATCACGAATCCGAGCTCCGAAAATGGAGAGAAAGCTGTGCAGTCTATTCTTGTCAATTTCTTGCGCAAAAATACAGGCAATATCTAATTTAGCCGAAGGAAAGCGACGTTGACCGGTCATCATTTCAATTTTCTGATTTGAAATAAGACCGGTCGTTGTTTCTATTAGAAAAATGAGGAATTTTCATCGTAGCCAGCAAAATTTTGCGGCTAATTTGCAGAAAAATATTCGAAATTCATGGCGAGGCCGTGATCGTCGAAATGTCGACCAGAATGACGGCAAAAATTCAAAATACGCAGAGATAGCGGCAAAAATAGCTCGACTCAAAAGAAATTCGCCGGTTCCAGTGACTAGCGACTTTTAACTTCGAAATCGACCGTACAGCTTTCTCTCTCATTTTCAATTGGTAGAAATCGACTGAAATTTAAAAATAATAGAAAAATAGCGACCTCATAGTCATCGTCGATCGTCGGCTGCCCTTCCACCCGTCGTCGACGTCCGCCAGAAGTCCAAGGTCCAGCTGGTCACCTGCAAATAAGTGCGACATCAACGAATCACAAGAAAAAAAATTAAAAAAAGCACGGTAAAAATTCAAATTTAGGGTCAAAAATAGCGCTTGGGAGTCTCGAGAACTTCCGGATCTCCTTGGGTACCGATTGGGTCCGGCTGCCCTATTCCAGTCCTCCGCAAATGGACACGGTGTCTCCGAAGAGAGTGTGACCAATGGGAGCAGGGGATACCCAGGTACCGGGAGAACCAGGCAGGACTCTGGCCAGGCGGCCATCTGCCACAGGAGGCGGAGGATCTCCACGCGGCGCGTCCTTTCTGCCGTCTCGACCCCATTTTTGAGCGAAAAAAAAGTAACTTCACAAAAATTTGAAGCTGCCAGCAAAAATGGCATCGAAATAGAAAAATACGCGCAAAAAAAAAATTAGAAATAACAACATGACCTCGGTTTGAAGAAGCCGACCAGCCAGCGCCACCGCAGAGAGAAGACTGACGAGAAGACTGACAAGAAGCGATGTTCGAATTGACAAAATTTGACCAGTTGGCGCGTCGGTTTCATGTCAACTTGACAGAAATTGCACAAATGGTTTAAATATCGCTTTTCTTGGGTAAAAAGGGATTCTGATGAATTCGAGGGCGGAAATAAGTGTAAACGAGCTGTCGGAGCCATGTCGAGACCTGTCGACGTCCATTGGTTACCGGCCCGAATTCCTAAAGATAAAATTACAGGATAGAAAACGAAAATTTTATTCGTTCAAATATTAGCAGTACGGAAATTCCATTGATTTTCGGCAAATAGTATCTTCTCATCCGATAGATTAGAAGCCAGTGCAGAATGGTAAAGAACCGCATCAATTTTCAGACTTGCTGGCTTAGTAATTGCCAGGTATTTGTATTCAGTCCGTGGATTGGGAATCCGATGACGGAAGACGTACGGCAGCGGGGAGTTGGTGTTCTTTTTCCACATGTCAATTTCAAACTAAAAAATGGTCCATTTAAAGGAAAAACCCTTACCGTAATCCCCTCAGGGCCATTTTTAATCCTGTGCCATAGTTTTCCTTCAATTTTTGATGGGAATAAAACGTAGGTTTCCGTTCTGGGCGTCCAGGGTCCATTTCCCCAAGGAGCTGCGTTATTATTAAATAAAATTAAATTAGATCCTGGGCGGATGCTGATATGGTACAGGGGTTGATAGCTCGAGGAGAGGAGATTAATTGACCAGGTAGCGGACGATCCGCTGTAATCAATTCCAGCAATCCGGATCTCATCGCCGAATTCCAAGGCTTTGGCTTTATTGGGGATGCACATCATGTACTGGGCTTTTTCGCAATTTAAAGGGCGAAGGGGGCAGGTGCCAGCGGTGCCTTTATAAGGGGCGAGGGGGTCGACGACATTGAACTGGGCGACTGTCGAGTGAAAAAGGGCCAGGAATAGGAAAATGGGGCTCATCCCGGAAAATATGAACACAAATTTTCAGCTGGTGGACTTTATATACAAATCCTGACGCAACCGCATAAATTTCCACATTATGTAGCCTATTAACACAGGGAAATGCAGTCTACCAGCTTGAAATTGGCGCCAGGCTTGTCACAAAAGGAAAATTCAATTTTGAAGTGATCTCGCAGAGTCTAACTGTGGCTCTTTTAGCTGTCTAACTGTCGTTCTTTTAGCTGTAAAAATCCATTTTTATTTTCCAGACGTCTGAAAACCATTTTCCCGGGTATAAACGACTCCTTTTATTCTCCTACGTATGTCAGTTGACAGTATAAAATCCCCAGATTCCCCTCTTTTTTTCCATACAGAAGAATGTTCTTGTTCTTCTTTCTCGCTGTCCTCGTCTCAGCCCAGGTGATAGAATTTTCCATCAATTAAATAAACTTAGGCTGACGATTCTGGTCGTTATGGAAATTATTCGGGTACTTGCTCATTCCGTCCAACGGATCCATCTAAGACCCAATACATTTCCTGCATCCCAAACAAAGCCCGGGCTTTTGAATTCGGAGATTATTTCGCATTTGGCGGAACTTTGGCCCGGACCCCGCATTTTACTATCAGACTTCTGTCGGCCAATTATGAGACCCTTTTTCAATTGAATATCCGCCCGGAGCAGAGAAAACTTGTGTTTTCTAATGGTCGAGATAAGCAGGGGGAAGAAACATACACCTACAAGGTGCCCCGACGTAATGACGCCGACCTTTTGAACGGGCCTGATGGTATTACGGTAATTTCTTTAAAAATGGGAAATAAATAATATTTTTAGTTTCATATGGATGGAGACAGTTTTAGAGATTCACCCGCTGAGACTTTTACTTTCCGCCATAGAACTGCTAATCCGGCTACTGATTACAAATATTTGATGATTACTGAATCAGAATCGACCATTTTTGGCGGAGCTCTCTATCACAGCGGCCGAGCTTCGACGTACATATTCGACACCATTCCTATAACTGGCAATCTATGGAAGTATTGATCACGATATGAAATAAAAATTATGAAAAGAGAGGTTTTATCCAGAAATTTTGCAATTTTTTTCCTTTTAGTGGCTTATTTAGCTGTTTTTGCTTATTCCCTTATTATTTTCCAAAGCATCAGAGCTCTTCTCCTTTGTGACTAAGCCGCCGCATTCTTTAAAGGCCGCTGGGTCCATTTCCAATGAGAAAAGGGGGGCGAAATTGAGTGAATTTATGGCCGAACGTCAGAATCCCTATAAAACCTACAATTTTCCCCTTTTTTCTGAATCAAAGATGGCGCTTTTTCTCCTATTCCTAGCCTTTTTTGTCCCAATTGAAGTAAGCTTTCATTTTTTTTACTGAGAATCCCTCTGTTTCAGGCCCAAAATTATACAGGAACTTGTCCTCTTCGCCCAGTTAACAATGACACTTCCTCCTACCGAATGTGTTTCCCCAATAGCGCTGGCTCATTTCAAATTGGAGATGAAATTATGATTTCTGGAATTAAAGCAAATGGAAATCGGAATTATGTCGTGCAATTTAATCTGGGCACAGAGAGCCTGATTCATTTCCATTTGAGCATTCGTGCCAGTGCGAAACGGCTCGTTTTTAATAGTTGGTATAATGCAGGAAAGGCTTGGAGACACGAGCAAACATATCCGCTTTCCCCGGCAAATTTTGAAGGACCAAATGTTTGGCATCGGATTAAAAATACTCCGGAAGGGATTACGGTAGGTTCTTATTTAAAATTAGGCGGAAGAGTCATAATTAGGCAGCTAAAGAGCCACTGTTAGACAACTAAAAGAGGCACAATTAGTCAGCTAGAACAGCCACTGTTAGACAGCAAAAAAGCCGCAGCTAGGCAGCTAGAAGAGTCACAATTAGACAGCAAAAAGCCACAGTTACACAGCCTAGCTAAAAAAGGTAAAACAAAGTTTTCAGTTCGAACTCGGTGCCTGTAAAGATTCTCCTTACATTGGAAAATATATCTATCGCCATCATGTCCCCAATCCCAGCACCGATTATCCATATTTCCACATCCATAAACCGACAACCATGGAAATTGGAGCCGTCTACTATTGCCCATCGAATAGCTCGGATTTTGAAGAAATCCAAGTGTCAAAAGAACTGTGGAAATGGGAATAAATCTTTGTGATTGTCAGAATTTTATTTTCGGCTGTTTAACTGTCTAACTGTGGTTCTTTTAACTGTCTTCAATAAGGAAAAATTCCAAGAATTCTGCAGTATCCCGTCTGTATAGCTGTAAAGAACCCCAATACTTTTTGTAGCTAGCCTGTGGACTTCCCCCGGCGTATTGGTAACATTTCCCGTGGGAATGGGGCATAAAATCTGGTCAATTTAGACAGGCAACGAATAGGATTCGTATAAAACCTCCCGTTTTCTTGTTTCACCAGCAGAAATGCTTCTCTTTTTTCTATTAATCGCCTTTTTTAATCCAGCTATGGTAAGTCCTTTAAATCCTTCTTTAAACGACTTTTAGGCGGATTCCTCCTGTCCGTTTCGTCCTTTAAATTCGAGAAAAACAGCCTACAGAATGTGTATCCCGTCAAAAACCGGGGGTTTTGAACTGGGAGACGAGATATTAATCGCTGGAGTCCATAGAAAGGACAGGCCCTACAGCGTCAATTTCAATCTTCTTTCTGAAACTTACCAATTTCCCTATCGGGCAGCTATCATAAGAAACTGTAAAGAAATTAGTTTTAATAGTCATCAAGTTCCTGGAGCTAAAGGAGAATGGCCAAAAACTAATCTCACCCATTATATTGATCCAGAAATATTTGAAGGAAATGTTTGGCATCGAATTAAAAATACGGAGGAAGGGATTACGGTAAGTATTTAAAGTGCCACTGTTAGACAGCTAAAGAGCCACAATTCACGCGAGCTGTCTAACTGTTACACATTTCAACGAACAAGTGCCTTTTTCAGTTCGAAATAAATTTCTGGGAATGGGAAGAGGTTCTGTGCACGGACAGGAATTATCTCAAGAAATATACCTACAAACATCGCGTCGAGAACCCGGCTACGGACTACAAATACTTTCAAATTGAAAAACAAACGACGCTGGAATTTGGCGTCATCATTTATCGCTCGGCCGATCCGAATATTCCGGATAAACTGATCCCATTTAAAGAAGAATTATGGGCGGAATCTGTATGAGGGCCTGTGAACTAATAAAAATCTGTTAGAATATTTTCTCAGGATTTTTTTGCTAATTTGGATGGGGATTTCAGTACAGGAACTCGTTTTTAACCAAGTTTCGGTGATTATGGCTGTCAAAAAGCAAATTTGCTGCTCAAATTTTATTATTTTTTTTTCACATGTTAGCTTTAGCAAATCCCCATGGTTCTTCTTTAAAAAGAATTTCTTCTTCCGTTGAATTCGTGTGATAAATAACATGGCCAAATTGTAGTGTCGTCGGCTTAGTAATAAACAAGTATTTGTAATCTTTAGCCGGGTTAGCAGTTCGATGTTTGAAGGTGAACTTGCTGATATAATTCTTGTCAACACAGGCGGACTCATTCCATTCCCAGAAGCCGATTTCGAGCTGAAATGGAGAAAAAATTAAAGGAAGAAATGCTTCGCTACAGAATTTAGGGGCTGGGCCTTTAAATTTACCAGCTTTAGTGGGTATTCGCGGTTTTAGGAGCCAATTTTTAAAAATTGCGGGATTTGGCTGTTTGGTTGCCTAACTGTGGCTCTATAGCTGTTTACCTGCGGCTTATTTAATTGACTGGCTGTGGCTTTTAGCTGTCTAACAGTGGCTTTTTTCCTGTAACTTACCGTAATTCCTTCCTGCGTATTTCTAATTCGATGCCAAACATTTTCTCCTTCAAAAGATGGAATATCAAAATAATGAATTTCCTCAGAGTTTGGCCATGTTCCTTCCCCCCAAGGATTTGGATGATTATTGAAGCACAGCTGCTTACAAGCGCTTCGAATCCTGGCATGCATTAATGGCTGATAAGTTTCCGACATTTCTGCTGAAAAATTAAAGAAAACCCAATTTTTATACAGTCCTTGACGTCGCCACATAAACTCACCCAATTTTATGCTCTGGTCGCACGGGAAATGTTGTCTACGCTTTTAAAGAAGAGGACAGGCTAGACAGAGAACGGTGATGCAGTTTTAAAACTTCATGAAAGCCATATATTTCCATTTGAAAAGGTCGGGAATTTCCGGGTTTCCGCCAGTTTCCATATCAAAATTGTACTTGCGTCACAGATCTCAGGAACCCGTCGCTTTTTCGAACTTATGGGCTGAACATGAATGAGAAGCCTGCGAACTGCAATTAAAATTTATTAGAATACGATTTTCTTGTTTTAAATTAATGTGAATATGAGAAATTCGGTACAGACAGCCGTTTTTAAAATGGAGTCACAGGTGCCGGGGATATAAAACAAATTTGACAAAGAAAGTAGCTAAAAATCGGAATTTTTTGAATTTTCGAATTAATTTCGCCTATTTTGTCGCCTTTTTCATCATTTAAATGACCATAAATCCTCAGAAATCATCCACAAGGCCGTTTTTAATACCTACACTGATTTGTGGCCAGCTTGGCCTCTTCTCTAGTCTCCAGACATAATTTCCCGTGCGAAATTGGATATAGAATAGAGACTTTTATGTCGCTACGTCAAGATCCGTATAAAATCTGGGCTTTTCTACACTTTTTCTTTGAAGATGATCGTTTTTTTCCTATTTCTAGGGCTCTTTCTTCCTGCTGAGGGGAATAAAGCCCCTGCAGGAAAAGTAAGCAGTTAAAATTTCCTTTAAATCAAGATTTCAGCCTAGAGAAAATGTGGTAGATTTTCTTGCTCGGTCTGGAATCAAGGTCGCCGCCCCTCAAACTTTCACTGGCACCTGTCCTCTCCGTCGCCTCAGGGCCGATGGACAAGCTCACAGGATGTGTTTCCCGAACAAAGTACAATCTTTCGGATTTGGTGATGAGATAATTATTGCTGGCGTGATTGGTGTTCCTTACTTTACCGTAGAATTGAATCTACTCTCAACTATACAACAAAATTTAATGCATTTGAGAATTAGGCACTCATGCAAAGCCAATACTCGGATTGTTTTTAATAACAGGAATCTTAAAGGACAATGGCAAAAGGAAGAACGACATCCATATAGCCTAAAGGATTTTAATGGTAAAAATCTTTGGCATCGACTTAAAAATACGCCGGAAGGGATTACGGTGGGTTTTAATTTAAATTTAGACAGTAAAAAGGGGCACAGCAAAAGAACCACAGTTAGACACCGCTGAGCCACAGTTAGTCAGCTAAATGAGCCAGAATTAGACAGAAAATAGCGCCGCAGTTAGACAGCTAGATGACAATTCCTTTAAAGAAAAAATTAACCATTTTCAGTTCGAATTAAATTTCTGGGAATGGGAAGAAGGCATCTGCAGTGACCAGCCCTATATCGCCAAATATCTTTTCAAACATCGAACTGCTAACCCGGCCACCGATTATAAATATTTAACCGTGGTTAAACCGACATCAATGCAATTTGGCTCTGTTATTTATCGATCAGCAGCTTTGAATACTTCTGAAGTGATTCCATTTAATAAGGAAATGTGGACTGATCCTAAATAAAAGCCTGCGAAAATGAATAAAAATCTGTTTTTCTAAAATTTTTGGCTTTTTTCTATGATATTTTAGCGGTCAGGAAAAGAGGCCTAGAAATTGAGAAAAAAGTGCTTTTTCCTTTAAAAAAAACTGTCTTTCAAACGCTTTTTTGTCTTCCTGTTAACCAAAATGCGACTGTTCTTCTTTTCTCTGTTAACTCATTCATGCCCATGTGTTCATTTTTGAACATTTTTTGCCTTGGTCCCCCCTTTTGTGATTTTTCGGCCGAAATTTTTTTCCTTTATAGAAGAAAAATTTTATAGAAGAAAAAAAAATTTCGACATCTTCGGATCATTTGCAAAAATGGGTTAATATTTTTACTCTTTCAATGGGCTTCTCCCTCTCCTCTTGATCCGCCATCCACAAGCTGTACGCCTTTTTACCATTTTATGGGATGATTTTGCCTTCCAGGCCAAGTAAAGAGCAACAATTCTCTGTTAGAAGTCCTCAAAATGTGCCTCGCAGGACTACGGAAAGCAGCAGAATAACTACAGTAACCCAGTCGACAATTACAACGACGAAAATGAGTCGAGAAACCCCAGAAATGACAAAAGTGACGACAGAAGAAGGGACAACCACCGCTGAAATCGGAAGAACAACTGGAAGCCAGTCTACCGCCACCCAGGGGATAATTCTGCCATTACCGACAATAGCCGACTCCTTTCCCTATCGCCCAATAATTATTGACTCTGTCGTTCTTCTCGTCTTCTTTATTCTTCTGGAAATTGTTTTATGGATCAAAAAGAGAAAAATCAAGAAGGAAAAGATCCTGAAACAGGAGCTGAGCAGACAGTTCCTCAAAAATCAATCAGTGCGAGTAGTCGACGAAAATGACAAAAAAATCGGAAGTAGAATTTACATTTCAATTAATAAAAATCTTACAAGAAGCTTCTTCCTTCAGCTTCCGATGTTTTTGGGGTAAAAAGGCTTTTTTAACGTAGAAAATCAAGCAAGTAGGCAGCGGATTAAGGAAAATGATCAGAAACTGCGGTAAATCAAGGAAAAATGGCTAAAAATCCCGCTTTCTAGCTTCTTGGATCCTTACAGACGGCATCACAGTTCCCTTTCTTTGTCCCTACTCTGCTGCCTTCTTCAAAAAGCGTAGACAACATTTCCTCTGAGAAAATGGGCATAAAATAGTGCGATTTTATGCGACTACGTCAGAATTTCTATATAAAAACTGGAGGATTTCGTCCTGGTTTGGTTGAAATGCTTCTACTTCTCCTTGCTCTTTTCGTCCCAGCAGGGGTGAGTCCTTTAAATTGGCCATTAAACGACATTTTTAGGCGGAAACCTCATGCCCTCTTCATCCTGTAATTGCAGGAAAGGGATATTACAAAATGTGCATCCCGAATAAAGCCCGCTCTTTTGAAATTGGAGACGAGATTCGAATTGGCGGCGTGAACTCGAGCACGGCGCAATTCGCCATTAATTTTAATCTTTTCTCAGCCAGCAGTGTGCTCCTCCTTCATCTGAGCATTCAATCGTCATGCGCAGCTAATACAAGAATTCGATCGGAGAGTAAAAACGCCAAGGGACAGTGGAGTGGAATTGCTGAAACTTATCCCTTCGTTCCGAAACAATTCGTCGGTAATAATGTTTGGCATCGAATTAAAAATACGAAGGAAGGGATTACGGTAGGTTTTTTTTTAAATTTAGAGGGAACAGCCACAATTAGACAGCTAAACAGCCATGGTTAAACAGCGGAATGAGCCACAGTTAGGCAGATAAAAGAGCCACTGCTAGACAGTTAAAAAGCCACAGCTACCCGCTAAAAGAACCGCAGTTAGACAGCTGAAGAGTCACTGTTAGACAGCTAGAAAGCCACCGTTGGACAGCTCTAAGAGCCACAGTTAAACAACGACCAAAATCCCGCAATTTTTAAAAATTGACGTCTAAAACCGCGGAAAACCCGCTAAAATTGGAAAACTTAGAACTTGTCCCTGGATCCTGTCGCGAAGTCTTTCTTCCTTTAATTTTCCCCCATTTTCAGCTCGAAATAGATTTCTGGGATTGGAATGAGAACGTCTGCCCCGACACGCCGTATCTCCACAAACATCTCTTCAAACATCGAACTCCTAACCCGAACACGGATTACAAAATTTTTGAGATAGTAAAACCGATGACGATGAATTTTGGCGTTGTGGTCTATCATTCGGCAGCGGCAAATACCCAAGAACAAATTCCATTTAATGATGAAAAATTGTGGATAGATCCCAAATTTTAAAGGATAAAAGAAATAAAGATACGCAGTAAAAATATTTTATAATATTCTTAAAGTTTCTCTGAAATATACGAAAAAAATAGATGAAAATTAAAAGATTAAAGGGACAGTTAGGGCTAAAATGCAACTTGGCCTTATTATTTAGAGAAAAATTCGCTGATCAGAATGCACTAATTCGTTTTTCATGGAAATGTCTGATTGAGGAGAAAAAAGCATTTTAAGTGATCCAACGCGGGCGGCCAAATGACGTTCGCCCACACGAGCGTCGGCGCGAAATGAATAATTTCAAATTTCGCCCAGAAGCAATTTCTCTAATTTCAGTAGTTTTTACCTTTTTTACTTATATTTTATGTATTATTTGTTTGCTAAATTATCAGCATTCAATGACGAATATTTTGCATCCAAACATGACACATAAGGTGCTGTATTTCTTCTTAAAAAGGATGATTAACAAAAAAGCGCATTTAAGAATAAAAACGCTATGAAATTTCGTAGTTTTCACTTCTAATCAGCATTGTGTATGAACTACACATGTTTAAAATGTTTTACATCAATTGCATGAGATAAATAGAAAAAAAGTATTGGGTGAGTACGGTAGTTGAACTCAGCCCTAACTGTCCCTTTAAGGTTTTCCATAAGTAGTGTACCCCTACAAAAAAGTAACATTTCTTGAGTTTAGATATTATCGACTAAAAGTTTTAGATCTTATCAAATGAGATGACACTATTTTCAAACGACAAAGCGAGAGGAGAGATGGCGACAAATGATAACACCCGTCAGCAGCTGGCATACAGTAGCGCTCATTGGAATTCGTACCCCCCTACTTTTACGAATTTTGCCTTCCTGTCGGTCGTGCTGACGGTTTGGGAGAAAACGATCAATTACAAAGTTGCTCGCCGTGATCTCCTCTATAAGGACGTCTATGTGAAAATCCGCCAAACCCTCAAAAATCCGAGGAAAATTCACCATTTATCTTGACCATTTTATAATGGGAAATTTCAGTGCTACGCCAGACGCGTGCCGGGCCGTTTCCGTCGAAATAACTTGAAGGGATATCTTCAGACGGGTGTCGGGAATGGGTAACAACCGGCCGTCACTCGATAGCGCGTCGACAAGTCGAGATTTTCGACTTTTTTGGCTGAAGCCTATTGATAATATTGATAATAAAATTTGTTTGTTGAACCCCCTCTTTTACCCTAGGCTTCAGCCAAAAAAGTCGAAAATCTCGACTTGTCGACGCGCTATCGAGTGACGGCCGGTTGTTACCCATTCCCGACACCCGTCTGAAGATATCCCTTCAAGTTATTTCGACGAAAACGGCCCGGCACGCGTCTGGCGTAGCACTGAAATTTCCCATTATAAAATGGTCAAGATAAATGGTGAATTTTCCTCGGATTTTTGAGGGTTTGGCGGATTTTCACATAGACGTCCTTATAGAGGAGATCACGGCGAGCAACTTTGTAATTGATCGTTTTCTCCCAAACCGTCAGCACGACCGACAGGAAGGCAAAATTCGTAAAAGTAGGGGGGTACGAATTCCAATGAGCGCTACTGTACATCCCGCCGTCATCCCCTCTTTTATTTCTCACATCTTCAATCAATATTTAATAAGATTACTTATGACACAGCAACATTCAATATATTCAGACGACTATTTTTCGTCAGATGTATCGTGATCAGATGAAGTTTTTGCAATTTCTTTCTAAATAAATTTTTATATCACTATTTTAAACAACAATATTACCAGGATTATGACTTTATCGTCTATGGGGAGACTGCCTCCATCCCTCTCTACAATAGGATTCCCGTCAGCGCCAACAGCATTGTCCCTCACCTCATCATCCTAAATCGGTTAACTACAATCAGCACTCCAGAACCTCGTGGGCATCTCCAACAGTTGTCGGACTGTAGGCCGGGCTGGTGAAATCAATACGAGGAGAAGGACACCCTCTACGATAGCCTAACAGTCGAACTCTTTCCACATGATCTACACGGAGTTTTATCCGTATGCGGGAAATGTCATATATTTGTTGATCCTTCAGTCCAGAAGACTTTGAACCGACTAGATTATTATTAGAATTCATCGGAAAGTCCGGTGATAATTATAATAATTGACTGAAATCAACAATAATCTTTCAGATACTACAGATAAAAATACCGCGAGCGGACTGGAAACGAGTGCCGATCCTTCTCAGGCTGTGTCATAAGTAATCTTATTAAATATTCAAGATGTGAGAAATAAAAGAGGGGATCACGGCGGGATGTATGCCAGCTGCTGACGGATGTTATCATTTGTCGCCATCTCTCCTCTCGCTTTGTCGTTTGAAAATAGTGTCATCTCAGAAATGTTACTTTTTTGTAATGGTACACTACTTCCATAAACTTCTTCTTTCTCATTTTGTTCCACCGTTCCAGCACTGGTCCCCAATTAAGTACAGCTCGCTAAAAAACACGTGATGTAATGACTTCAAGCAATTTATTGAAGCAGAATTTCGTTGGAAAAAAATATGTCAGAATGAAGGGGAAATTAGGCTGAGGTTGGACAGAAATCCAGGATTATAGCCGGTTTCCCTATGAAATTTGTTCTCGTCATGTCCTAATTTGTCACTTGATTTTAAAATGGACCAAATGAGCCTGCTTTTCCCTCCCTTTCTTCGACTTTTGTACGTATCTTGTCGTTTTTCAAAAACGTAGACATCATTTCCCTTGTGAAGGGGCATAAAATGGGGACTCTACGTTAGGATCCGTAAAAAATCTGGGCTTTCTTTCACTTTTTCCATGGAGATGATCCTCTTTTTCCTATTTCTAGGGTTCTTTCTCCCGGCTGAGGGGAATAATGCCAGTTACACGGTGGTAGGTGATTTGAAACCTTCTCAAAATCGTCAATTCAGGATCGCAAAAGTTATATTGGAACTTGTCCTCTTCGCCCGACAGTTCCCGAAAAGATCGCCTTCCTAATGTGTATCCCAAACAAAGCAGGATCCTTTGAAATTGGCGATGAAATCCGGATTGCTGGTGTCAAATTAAATGGCGTTCACGAGCATTGGGTTTTCAATCTTCGAGCCTCAAACTATGATTCTCTATTCCAAGTCAAAAATAGACCAAAATATAATGCGATTGTTTTTACGTCTAATAGAAATGGAAGCTGGGAAAAAAGAAGAAGAACTTTATTTTAATGCAAAAGAATTTGATGGAGAAAATATTTGGCATCGGATAAGAAGTACGCCGGAAGGAATTGTGGTAAGTTGCAGCTAAATGAGCCACAATTAGACGGCTAAAAGAGCCACACTTCGGCAGCTAGAAGATTTTTATTTCAGTTTCAAATAAATTTCTGGGAATGGGAAGATGGCATCTGTTCCAGTGCTCCGTATCTCAGGAAATTCTTTTTTAAACATCGAGCTGCTAACCCGAATAGTGATTACAAATACTTTGAATTCAGTAAATCGACAAAAATTGAATATTGCGCTATAATTTATCGTTCAAATGCCACTTCGTCTGAAGAAAAAATTCAATGGTCTGATGAATTGTGGAAATAAAGAGCTTTTTTCTATTTAAAATGTTTAAATTTCAGTTTCAGTTTGAAATTAACCCAGCGTAGACAGCTGCCTGATTTAATATTTCCCATAATGACCTTTTCAGCGTTCATTTATTGAAAATGGAGCACAGAGAAATGGCATAATTTCATTTTCTCGTGGTCTGGATACTGTAAACCTTTAAAAAAGTTGAATTTTAGTTGATAACAGGCACGAGTAGGAAGTTTTTTAAAGAAAATCTTCCCAGAAGTTCATGTAAACATCAAAAATCCTGGAAAACCGATTAAAACAGGTGAAATTCTACTATTTTTCTGGATATCTTTATGTTTTGATGTCAATTTGGTCTTTGTCCATTAACTAGACCACTTTTTCATCTGAACACTCACTTGACCCGTTCATTTTCCCCTAGAAAACAGCTGCAATCAGACGTCTATTCAATTAAAATAGATCTCTGGGACCAAATATCATAACATAATAAGAAGAAAATTTAATTGTAGAAGGGAGGAGTAACGTGATCAGTTCGACAAGTCTCACGTGCCCTTTACGTCCTCCCCCCCCCCCACAGTTAGACAGCAAAAAACGCCACAGGTAGACAACTAGAAACCTCAGTTACACTGCTAGAAAAGCCACAATTTGACAGCTGAAAACCACACTTAGACAGCCAAGAGCCACAATTAGACAGTAAAGAACCACATCACCCCATTTTTAATGGAAACCTGGCTGTGGATCATCCTTTCCGTGGCCACAGTCGAAATGCTGCTGGCTGTCCTCCTACCAGGAATTGTTGTCTACATGACAATTTATAAAACCCCGCCAGAATTCAAACATTTCTCCCTCCTGCTTCTAATTTATTCTGTGGTCGATGCAGTCGGCTCAACCAACGGCTGGATGTCTTTTAATCAAAGAACGGGAGTCAATTATACGGAAGATCATCTAACTGTCTATATTTCCTATGGAATTTGTACTATTTTTGGAGCTAAATTCTGCTTTGTCGTGGAGATGTTGAATTTAGTTCCGGTGATGTTTAGGCTGCAGAAAAGCAGCTAGAAATCCCCAGTTAGCCAGCAAAAGAACCACAGCTTAGACAGCTAACAAGGGAACCTTTTTTGCGTCGGGAACGATCTGGCTACGAGACATATACCATTCGAAAGAGCATAAAAAGTTATGGTTTTTCACTAATTTTCAGCTGCGGAATCCCTCGGGGTAAAAAGTTATGGGCGATTCATTATCAATCGTCTTGTACATGTCATAAGAGTAAGTCACATGTGGAGGATATTCACAAGCACCCAGTTGGTAAAAGGACCGAGAAAGACATCCAATATTCTCATAGTAAGAAAAATATCAAAAATAAAGAAGAAAATGTTAGAATGTTGTATTTGCAACGTTTGCAAAAAGAAAAAAGAAGGTGACTTGTCACGGAATCGAACCCGAGAGCAAAATGTGAGAAGAGAGCGCGCAACCACTCGGCCACGTTGCTTCATGGAAGAAGCGCCGCTTTGTTCGCTGGCATGGTGAAAACCTGGAAATCGGAATTCGCCATGTTAAAATGTCAATCTGGAATCGCCCATAACTTTTTACCCCGAGGGATTCCGCAGCTGAAAATTAGTGAAAAACCATAACTTTTTATGCTCTTTCGAATGGTATATGTCTCGTAGCCAGATCGTTCCCGACGCAAAAAAGGTTTCCTTGTAAGAGCCGCAATTAGATAGCGAAATCCCTTATCCTGCTAAAATTCTTCCTTTTTAGGGCTACAGTATGACCCAGTACTCCTCTCCTGACCAGATTCGTTCATATTTCTCCCCTGAACAGACTCTTCAGTACCAAAACTACACCATATTTGGCCAATTAATGGACAGCGATTTAATTGTGAGCTCAAAATTGCGCGCAAAAAGTTCTGGTAACAAATTTTAGAGTGAGATTTATAGAGCGACAGCAGTTTATCCCTTCTTCTGCTGTGGAATCGCCTTAATTTTTCGTTATTTTCTTATAAGAAGTATCGAACGGATGGGACGAGGTGTCTCGACACGATCTTATAAATTACAGAAGGAGCTTGTCTGGGTAAGTTGACGTCTTCTAGCACCAAATTTGAATTTTCTACCAGCTTTGGTGTTAAATTTGAATTTTTGTGGGATTTCTGGGTGCTTTTGAGCGTTTTCTGGACTGTTTCCTGGCGCGCAATTTAAAATTTTGAATGTTTTTAAGTAAAAACTGCGATTTTCCAATAAAAAGCTCATTTCCAGGTCCTGACGATTCAATCCTGCTGCCCACTGCTAATAACATTAGCAATCGGTGCCTTTTTTGTGGGAATAGCTGCCCATGCTACTCATCCCGTCTTCCAGACTCTCACTTATCCAATTATGGTGCTCACAGCAATTGTAGACGCAGCTGTAACCTTGTATTATTTTTTGCCTTATAGAATAGCATTTCTTAAATGGTTTGGAATCCAAATGGTGGCCAGGTCAAGGTTACAAAGGGCTGGAAATTCTAATAGTACTCAATAAAAAATTTCAAGTAGCCCATGCCACGAAAATACCCGAAAAAATTCAGTGATATCCATAAAAAATCACCTGAGTAAGCACAAATTTCGTATTTTACCTGAGAAATCGACAGATTACCTGGAAAAGTCTCGTGGATACCCAGAAAATCCCCCGGGAACGCAGTAAAACCCTCAGAGCACCCGGAAATATTGCTGGTACCCGGAAAGAACTTCTAACTACTCGGAAAACATCCTGACATCCGGGAAATTCTTCGCATAATCGTAAAAAGCACCTAGAATACGGAAAAATCCTTGGAAATTCCGAAAAAAGAGGAATCGGAGCCGTTATCTTTCAGCCAGGTAAATTTCTATCAAGTGCACCAGCTCCCTGACCTCTTAAATGATATCAAATGACATTACCAGAACTACCCGCTGATGTTGTTACCCAGCGGCGGGTAATAATCGGCTCCCAACAGCACCTGCTCCAATAACTTATCTCCCAGTCCGACGGCCTTTTCTTCACTTCAAAATTGGTAATTTTCCCAGTTTGATTACTAATTTCTACGGATATTTGATGTCCAATCCGGTGGCTACTAAATTAGCTGAGGAACAATTGATTCCTGATATTTTTCCATCAGTTCCGGGAAATGTTGGCCTAGTGACGGTTATTTATCCAACTACAGGGCAGGTGAGAGCTTTAAAATTTCATAAAAGTAGTAAAAATGGTTTAGGTAACCTTGGGCAAGGAAATAACCCCACTGGCAGCAAAAGAACAGCCACATGTCTTATGGGTGGCGGAAAATGACCAGCTCTATACGCTAATATTGACTGGTAAAGTACATTTTTCTCACAAAACGAGGACTTTTTTTTCGGAAAAATTTATATCAGCTTGTAGAGCTTTTTGAGCTGAGTTTAGCACTGTTTATAATTTTTAAAATCGTGGAGTTTGATCTAACCCGGCCGGGATAATTGTACAAAATGACAGAATAGGAGGACCATACGAAAAATGAGCGTTTTGGGCACTAGGGGCATTAAAATAGGGATTTCTGGGAAAATTATTTGTACCGTTGGAATCAGCTCGCTCAGAGAAACAAAAAGACATGCTCAGCTTTTCAATAGCTCCATAGGCTTCGATTTTACAGCAATTTTGAATTTCTAAACAAAAAGTTAGGAAAAAAATCCTCGGATCATAGGGAAGCGGTGTTTCGGAGCATAAGTCCAAAAAAATGTTGACTTCCGGAAAAGTTGTTTACACCATTGGAATCCTCTCTTCGAGAAAGATGGTATATTTGGGCCATAGAATCTTAAAAATAGGCTCTTTTACGGGTTTAGAAGTATTGGTCACACGCATTTTTGGATGCTGATTACGGTAATACACGTGGTTCACCAGGAGGACGCCTGGAAATAACCCTACCCGTGCTCGGTTTTCCCAAAATGGCATGATTTCGGTCAAATCATCGACCAATCGGCCAATTTGGTCCATAGAACCCTGAAATTAGCCTTTTTTTAGCTTTTTTTTTTTGAACTAGTCACACGTATTTTTGGATGCTGATCACGATGGTATGTTCGGTTTTTCAAGAGTCGGGCCGGAAGTATGCCCACCAGGGTAGGGGTACCTCATAATGGGAAGATTTAGGTCAAATCTTCATCCAAGAGGGTGTTTTAGCGGATAGGGGCAGGAAAATTGCGAGTTCCAGAAAGGTTCTTTATACCATTGCGATCAGCTCATGGAGACAAGCAAAAAGCTATCTTCACTGCATCAAAACGACAACTTTTCAGATCCTGACGTCCCTTCTCGCTCTAATCCCAAGAAAACCCAAGTAAAGCACTGGCTTGTGGTCAATATTCCCGGAAATCAAGTGGATAAAGGCCACGTTGAATCAGAATATTTTGGTCCCGGTCCAGAAAAAGGAAGTGGTTGGTTTTCTCCTCATTTTCGAAGAATATTCCCAGCATTTAGGCCTCCACCGGTATACTTTTTTGGTTTTCAAGCAGAAGGGAAAAATGTGGGAGCATCGGACGGTTCCTTTCAATGAGCTTCGAGGGCGATTTCTTTTTGATGCCAGAAATTTCGCTGAAGAACATAATTTGGGAGAACCCATCGCTGTTAATTTTTTTCAGGTTCGAGAGCATCAAAATTAATTCTGAATTTCTTTTCCAGGCGGAATATGATGATTCTGTGCCAGCTGTCCTTGCTAATTTTAAGAAATTCCCAACTGTTGTGAAGAATATTTGCCCATTAATAAATTACAAATGCTCGAGGATTTTTAAATAAAGATAAGTCGTGTTTTCAATTGAAATCGGTGATCTTTTGATGAATTCAAGGAAGTTTTTCAAGGGAATCAAGAAGAAATTCAGTAATAAGAGAAAGAACAAAAAAAAAATAAATGAAAGACTATTTATACAACTTTTATTCAGATATTTGCACAATGTTTGTATTTTTATCGCGCTGTGAAGGATTTTTTTCGTCTACTGACGCCACTCCAGTCGGCTGTTCGGGCGGATCCCTTTTCCGAGGTGGGCCCACTGGCAGCAAACTCGATCCAAAAATTCATCGCTCCCGATGCAGACACGGCAAGTACAAGCCGCCAAAAACTTGCACATGAAGACATCGGGAGGATCCCTGTCGTCGGGGAGATGCTGCACATGGGCCAAAAAGGGAACTATGTCGGCGGGCAGGAAGAAATATGGCCTTTTTTGGAATTTTGATTGAATTCGCCAACCTCGCGTGGTCAACTGAAATGCAAACAATATAAATAAGAAATAAAAAAAGCAGTTCCAATTTCATAAAAACTCTTTTTTTTCGCGTAAACGCCGCGCATTTCCTAGATTTCTCTCCATTTTTTAAATTTTTGCTTTGAAATTTTTGGCGTTTTTGAGATGGAAATTGAATTTAAATTGATAAATTAAATTGAAAAAAATTCTGATGCATTCATGAGCTTGTAAACCGATAAAAATATAGCATTTTTACGATTAAAATCGATCAGTTTTGATAAAATGGAAGCTCGTCGCCGGTTTTTAACGGATTTTTGTAATAACAGTAAAATTATCGGCTGAATTTGATAATTGCCAGATTTTTCAGCTAGTTTTTGTTCTCGTTTTTATGATTTCTTTATAAAAAATACTCACCCGCACATTGGCAAACTTCTTGTAGATATTCCGGTTTCCTTGATTCCACACCGGTCCCTGTACAATGTTGATCCAATTTTGGAAGACCACATTTCTCATGTAGACACCAAAAAGTCGCAGCAGAATGATGGCCATAATATCCAGGGTCTCAGGACGATTGACGGCGAGAGGGGCTACAGCTTGGCCATTCATGACGGCTGCCTTGTCCGCCTCATCCCGGATAATGTCAGCAACCTGAAAATTAAAATTAATTTTTCGTTTATATTCGAGGCCTTGCCTCATTGCTACGTTATAATCTTATTTTTTTAAAAAACAAGGGCAGTTAGAAATTTAAATGGCGAATCACGCGGTTGGCTCAATTAATCGACGCTGGTCGGCCTTATTGTAACTGGTTTCTATTTTTTTAGGCTAGACAAAAATGCGACGCCAAAAATTCTAAGAAATAAATATTCACCTCAAAGGGACAATCATCAGGACTTGCTTCCGGCAATTCATCGACTTCCTCATCGTCAGGTTCCCCATCGCTGACATCCAAATTCGGATCATCCTCATCCAATTCAAAGCCATCACCTTCGGCGATATTCTCCGCTGGCTCGTCAAATCCCACGGCATCAATATCGGCAATATTCTCGGCTGCTTCCTCCAATGCATAATCTTCATCGTTGTCTCGGCGGGGCTCTGGTGGAGTAAGCTGAAATTTTATGGTTATTTCCTTAATTATTTTATAATTGGCAGGCGGATTTTGATCTAGATTCCTGCATTCTATGGCAACTGGAACAGATGTTATTTTTTTTCAAATTATTCAAAAACTGTCCGGGCTTAGAATTAGAAATGTAGAAAAAATTCGCGCCAAATTTCTGTGCGGTAATAATGCGCCAAAAGCCAAAAAAAAATAATTCTTGCAAAATATAGAGTCAAATGTGTAACTTACAACAAGAGCTGCTCCGGAAATTAGCAAGAAAGTAACAACAGCAAATGTAGCCATGAACAACTGAAAATATTAAATTTTTCACTGAATGAATGGTTTTTTTTGCAGTTATTTTTGATAATAAAGTGATTCCCTCCCGATTCTCTTATCGAAAGAAGAATTAGATCAAAAAGTAACTAACTTCACTGCGGGTCATCTTATATATACCCATTTCAACCGCTGCTATTAATTAGAACCGAGAGAAATAACCGAAAGCGCAAATTAGCCACTAATTTTGACAAAACGAGATTTTGACTAGTTTTTAGCGGTTAATTTTTAGTCTAACAGCGGTAAAAAGCGATTATTAACCCAAGAGCCAAGATTTTGTCAACGAGAAATACAAACCTCGTCAAAATCTCCGCGGACAGAATCTCCATGATTCTCTTCCAATATCAGATCGGCGTAATCTTGAATTTCTTGCTGAAATTTAGATAAATTCAGAGCAGTCTAAACATTTTCAATTTCTAATTTTACCACTGATTATCGCCATTTTTATGAGGGAAAAATGAGTAAAAAGAAACTCACATCCGTCAGCGTCTCCATAGCAGGATACTCGACTGGCTGAAATGTAATTATTGCTATAAGGAAATGATGGAAATATTCAGGATTAACCCAATGACGACCACGATTTTCCTATCAAAAGTTGAAATTTTTGCCATTTTCCACGATTTCGCTTCTTCAGCGCAGAGGAAATTTATCCCTCAGTCGTTTTACACAAAATGGAGCTCTTCTGGTAGCTGAAGATGTGCTCTATCCGCTCCAGCAAGCCGATAGAATAAACAAAATGAGCGTCAAAAGTTATGCGATTTTTGAGAAAAATGTCAATACCGATGTCGCGCGCAGCGACGCGCATAACTCTTGCCGCCGGTCGGCGCCTGATTTTTCATTGATACCATTCGAAAGATTTCGATGTCCTCTACTACATGGTGCTAAAATAATTGCATATGGACCCGTGGATCACGCGATCGTCAATGGGTTTAAAAAACACGACAAGCTGACCTCCAGAATAGCAGGATCATAAACATCCACATTTTCCGTAACTGCTCGAATATTTGCCAAAAATCTTTCGTGTGCAATTTGGGACTGCCGAATATATTCATCAATTTCATCCCTACAAGTAGATTACATAAAAATTAAAAAAAAACTCACATTTCCATGGAAAAAATATCGGAAATATTTAGTTTATCCACCATTCTCAGAAGACAAGAAGCAGAAAAGTGACTCAGATAACCGTTTTTGTCGGTTTTTCGACAAGTATTGTTTTACCACAAAAAAGGCAAGCCGTAAACCGCAAAATTTAAAAATTCCAGAGGATATATTAAAATCCTTAAAAAAGTTAAAAAAAAAAAAGTGGGGCTCCGCCTCGCCTGAAGGTAAGAATTCGCGGCTATGGATACGATCATCGGTCAAAGGGGTGTTCCGGGACAAGGGCCCAGAAAAATCTGAAACTACAGAAAAGCTTTATATACCGTTGGAATCGTCTCGTCGAGAGGAGTTCAGCGGTATGCTCCGTTTTATTTTGCCCTACGGAATTCGGTTCTACGGTCATTGAGATTCCCTAATAAAACTTGAAGAAAAATATCATAAGAATCCTCGCCAAAAATACTATTTTGCTCCATATCTCTGTAATAACGGCCATTTTTTTCCGATTTTTTATGTCAGTTGTGTAGATCTCGTCCTTGCGAGCACGCGGATATTTTAAAATCCTCAAAAAGCTAAGAAAAAGTAGGGCTCCTCCTGAAGATGACAATCCGCCTGGACATGCATCTTCCAAAAGGAAAATTATGGCCAAAATATTGGCAAACCCGGTATTCTAGCCGTAAGTCCTGAAGTAAGCGCCCAAATCGGGAAGTTATGAGTACCATTGTGATCAGCTCTTTGAGCTGAGTAAGGAACTGCTCTTAGTTTCTCGATAGCTTAAAATTAAAATTCCGAGCCTCACAACCTAGTTATTCAGAGTTTATCCGTAATCGCCGAATGTCAAAAGGTGCACAATGGTGTTCTCGCCAATGCCTCCACCTCAGCTTTCTTAAAACCTTCAAAAAAAATCCTCTTTTTAGTGTGTCGACAAATCTCTCAGCTCGTCCGTTTGACTGCGAATGATACGGCGGCGAGAAAATATGATTTATACCGTTTTCTTGGCATAATTTCGCAAACTCGTTGGATGTAAATTGAGTACCATTGTCGGTGACGAGACATTCTGGATTACCATTCCGTGCGAATACCTATTCCAGTAATTTTACCGTGGCGATGGCGGATATCGATCGCGTGACCAAAACTTCAGGCCATCTGGAGAGTGAGTCCACTACTACAAGATAATAGAGTCCCTCGACAGGACCTGCATAATCAGCGTGTACCCTTTGCCATACCCGTTCTGGTGTTGGCCATGGATTTAGTGGTACTTTTCTGCCAATCTTGGCAGACATTTGACAATTTTCACATCTTTTGACGTAGTTTTCGATGTCTTTGTCGACGCCAGGCCAATAAACATAAGATTGTGCTAGCTTTTTCATCCGAACAACGCCTGGATGTCCCTTGTGCAATTCTTTTAGCACGCAAAATCGTAATACTTCTGGTATTATTACGCGATCTCCATACAAAATACATTTTTGAACAATCGATAGTTCATCTCTTTTGTCGTAGAAAGGTCGTAAATCCATTTCTTTCTTTAATCGGGGAAGCTGCCATTTATTAGAGATGATGGAGTCGTAGATTGTGGATAATATTGAATCCTTTTCAGTAATTTTGGCTATTGTTTTGGCTAATAGGGGGAGTTTACGAATTGAATCTTCAAAATTCGCATTGACTTCTTGTTCGACGAGAGCAATAATAATCTCTTCATTTGATGGTTTTGCTGTGGACATCAGCCTGGATAATCCATCAGCTTGGCCAAAACTATCAGTATTGACATAAGCGATGTCAAAATCATACCCAAGGAGAATTGTTCCCCACCTTATCAGACGGTTTGCCATGTGTGTTGGCAACCCATTTTTACTTCCATAAATTTTCAGAAGGGGTTTATGATCCGTCTGGAGGAGAAACTTTCTGCCATAAAGATATTTGTGAAATTTCTTGATAGCTGTGATCAAAGCTAATCCTTCTTTCTCTATCTGACTGTAATTTCTCTCAGCAACGGTCAGCGCCTTGGAGCAATGGTGGATAGGTTTAATTTTTCCATCGGGAAAACGATGTGAGATGACTCCACCTGTGCCATATTCACATCTGCACTGACTATTACTGGCAATTCTGGGTTATAATGACAGAGATTCAAGTCTGACGAGAGTAATTTGATCAACTTGTCAAATGCGAAGTCGCATTTGTCCGACCATACCCATTTCTCCTCTTTATGAGTCAGTTTGTCGAGCGGTCCCCTCAGCTGTTTTACGCTGGGTAAAAATTGACCATAATAGGAGACAAGTCCTAGAAATGACTTCAATTGGGCTACATTTTCCGGTTTTTGCATATTTATAAGGGCAGATATTTTATCCGGATCGGGTCGACGCCCGTTTTTGTCGATCATGTAGCCGAGAAATTTTATTTCTTCTTTGTGGAACGCACATTTTTCTATTTGTAATCGAAATCCATATTCATTTATTCGACTAAATAATGCCAATAAGTTTTCATCGTGTTCGACGCGGGTTTTGCCAGTAATTAGGAGATCATCTAAATATGAAAATGGCTGGAGCTGTTTTTATTCCGAAGGGTAATCTGGTGTATTGAAATAAACCTCGGTGGGTATTGATGACAACCAGTTTTTGGGAATATTCGTCCAGTTCTATTTGGAGGTAAGCATCCGACAGATCAATTTGTGAAAAAATTGTTCCTCCATTCAAATGAGCAAAGATATCTTCAGGAATGGGGAGCGGATGTGCATTGTCTTCCAGATTTTCATTTAGACCAGTGGAAAAATCGACACATACGCGTATTTTTCCATTTGCTTTCTTAGCAGTCACGATGGGAGCCGACCATTGGCTGTATGTTATTGGTTTTATTACTCCTAATTTTAATAATCGGTCGATCTCATTTTCAACTGCCTCTTGTGCAGCGTAGGGAACTTTTCTGGGTGCACAAAATACTGGCACGGCATTTCTCTTCAGTTGTAGATGGGCTTTCTCTTTTGTGCATGTTTCTAGTCCTTTTTCAAATATTTCAGGATATTTTTGAAGTAATATTTTATCGATGGGTACCTTTTTAGTGACTGACTGAATTTTTATTGGATACCCAATCATATCTAGCGCTTTTTGATGTTTTCTGGATTTCTGCATCCATTCCAGTCCCAATAAATTTGTTCCATTCTGGACGACATAGGCATCTCCTTCGAGACTTTGCCCATTGAGACAAAATTTACATTCCAATTTTCCTTTACAGATAAGGTTTGTATTGTTGGCGGTGGTGAATCTTTTATCAGTCATTTTCAACTCTGGTTCACCTATTTTCTGCCAACTTTCAATATCAAGAATCGTAACATCTGAACCTGTGTCAGCTTGTAGAATTAATGGAGTATTATTTATTATCACATCGGTAAATCTCCTTACTACATGGATTCTGTTTGAATTTTCAATCGATTTTTCAGTCACATTTCTTACATAGGAGTGGCTTCTTTGGCTCGGGTTCCTAATATTATACTTTTTAGGCGCTAGCTGAGGATTCTTTCGATAACATCCCTCTATAACATGTCCTTTCCTAGAACAAAAAGTACACCTGACAGTGCTTTTATTTTTATTTTCAGAATTATTTTGTCCTTTGCCTTTTTGGTAACCGTTTGAATTGTTACGGGCATTATGGGTTCTGTTTTTATTTCCAGACCTCTGAATTTGGTTTATTTGTTGTGAATTTGCCATCTCTTTTAAACGTACGTTGTTTTGTCAACTCTTTGACAATTCCTTGGAGAGTGAGAGCTTCTTCAGCCTCTTTTGTTTTATCTGCATAAGATAATAGATAAGGAAGGTGGATTTGGTCGTCCTTTCCTTTCAATCCAACAAGGAATCTTAAAACTTTCAGGTCTTCGACGTCCATTTTATTCATAACCTTATAGAACCTTTCATTTATTCTATCGGCATAGGTTTGATCATCTTCCAACGGATCTTTGTCGAATGAAGAAGACCAGCAATCGTACTGTCTTTTGAAAACTGAAATGGGGATCTCAAATAGATTTTTCAGAACCTTTACGGCTTCGTCAAATTTCAGTTCATTTGGTGCTTTTGGTAATACGTGACTCGCAAAACGACGATATGTTTCAGGTGCTAGTTTTTCAGTTAGGAGTCTTAGACGAGATTTATCATCCAGCTGGGCACCATCGGTGATGAAAATATGTTCATAGCATACCAGTCCGAAAACGCAATATCCGTGTCAGGATTGAATGAAAATTCGGGGAGTCTCTTCTCCAAGTCACCAATTAGACGAGTATTACTGAGAATGATGATGGATGGTTCGTCAGTTTCCTTTTTCGTTTCAATTTTCGATAGTCGTTGATCATATGTGGTCAATAATTTTTGCATTGTTTTCAATATTTGTGCTAATGTAGCATCATCTTCTGAAGCCATTTTCGACGATGATTGTCAGATGGAAATGACGTTAATTCTTGTATGTAGATTTAATTCTGTATTAGCTGTCTGTGATGAAGGATGAGATCAGCTCAGAATACGGAAAACTATTAGAAGTAGATGTTTTGGATGATACTTCTAATAGAGGTATTTTATAGGGATGAATACCTTTTATAATTTGTCTACAATCACAAGGATAGGGATGATCCTTTCTTCTTTCCAATTAGACAATTATATTCAAAGAATCAAACACGATGGTAAGAAACTTGAATTTATTTATTGCTTTTCGTGAATTTCGATAGCTAAACACGATGGTAGAGCTTCGAAATTAGTAAAATAAAAGATCCGTGTTCAGTGACTCCACGATGGGACAAGATACACAAAAACACGACGACGAAAAGACTTATTATGGCTCAAACGTGGTCGCCAATTGTTAGATACTTGGCCGCGATGGGTGTATCTATACAAAAATGTCTCTTTTACTAACAGGACAATTGATAATTATATAAAGAATTTATTTTAATGTAAAATAGAGACAAAAACAAAATGAACCTTTCGGTTCCAAAACACAACAACAACCTTCTGACTGGCGAGAAATCGCGATGACGCGCGCCAGCCAGAAAGGGTGGGAATTCAAATATGAGGAGAATCTTGGGAATACCCAACAGATGGTATAGTTGGTCTTTCGATAGCTCCATGCCAGTCCATTGAGTCACCCTGAGAAATTCCCAAGCAAAGTTTAGAAAAAATCTTCGGAATCCTAGGTTCGGCGGCTATTTTGTCATAGAAATCTAAAAACAAGCTCTTTTAAAGATTTGAAGGTATTGGTCACACACATTTTTGGACGCTGATCACGGTGATATGCGTGGTTTACCATGTAGAAGACAACGAGTTGAATCCAACGCTATGTATAACTTTTGCGGAAGTCTAGATTTTTCTAGACCCTTGTCCCGGAACACCCCTTTGACCGATGATCGTATCCATAGCCGCGAATTCTTACCTTCAGGCGAGGCGGAGCCCCACTTTTTTTTTTTAACTTTTTTAAGGATTTTAATATATCCTCTGGAATTTTTAAATTTTGCGGTTTACGGCTTGCCTTTTTTGTGGTAAAACAATACTTGTCGAAAAACCGGCAAAAACGGTTATCTGAGTCACTTTTCTGCTTCTTGTCTTCTGAGAATGGTGGATAAACTAAATATTTCCGATATTTTTTCCATGGAAATGTGAGTTTTTTTTTAATTTTTATGTAATCTACTTGTAGGGATGAAATTGATGAATATATTCGGCAGTCCCAAATTGCACACGAAAGATTTTTGGCAAATATTCGAGCAGTTACGGAAAATGTGGATGATTATGATCCTGCTATTCTGGAGGTCAGCTTGTCGTGTTTTTTAAACCCATTGACGATCGCGTGGTCCATATGCAATAATTTTAGCACCATGTAGTAGAGGACATCGAGATCTTTCGAATGGTATCAATGAAAAATCAGGCGCCGACCGGCGGCAAAAGTTATGCGCGTCGCTGCGCGCGACATCGGTATTGACATTTTTCTCAAAAATCGCATAACTTTTGACGCTCATTTTGTTTATTCTATCGGCTTGCTGGAGCGGATAGAGCACATCTTCAGCTACCAGAAGAGCTATATTTTGTGTAAAACGACTGAGGGATAAATTTCCTCTGCGCTGAAGAAGCGAAATCGTGGAAAATGGCAAAAATTTCAACTTTTGATAGGAAAATCGTGGTCGTCAATGGGTTAATCCTGAATATTTCCATCATTTCCTTATAGCAATAATTACATTTCAGCCAGTCGAGTATCCTGCTATGGAGACGCTGACGGATGTGAGTTTCTTTTTACTCATTTTTCCCTCATAAAAATGGCGATAATCAGTGGTAAAATTAGAAATTGAAAATGTTTAGACTGCTCTGAATTTATCTAAATTTCAGCAAGAAATTCAAGATTACGCCGATCTGATATTGGAAGAGAATCATGGAGATTCTGTCCGCGGAGATTTTGACGAGGTTTGTATTTCTCGTTGACAAAATCTTGGCTCTTGGGTTAATAATCGCTTTTTACCGCTGTTAGACTAAAAATTAACCGCTAAAAACTAGTCAAAATCTCGTTTTATCAAAATTAGTGGCTAATTTGCGCTTTCGGTTATTTCTCTCGGTTCTGGTTCAATACGGCGGTTGAAATGGGTATATATAAGATGACCCGCACTGAAGTTAGTTGCTTTTTGATCTAATTCTTCTTTCGATAAGAGAATCGGGAGGGAATCACTTTATTATCAAAAATAACTGCAAAAAAAACCATTCATTCAGTGAAAAATTTAATATTTTCAGTTGTTCATGGCTACATTGGCTGTTGTTACTTTCTTGCTAATTTCCGGAGCAGCTCTTGTTGTAAGTTACACATTTGACTCTATATTTTGCAAGAATTATTTTTTTTTGGCTTTTGGCGCATTATTACCGCACAGAAATTTGGCGCGAATTTTTTCTACATTTCTAATTCTAAGCCCGGACAGTTTTTGAATAATTTGAAAAAAAATAACATCTGTTCCAGTTGCCATAGAATGCAGGAATCTAGATCAAAATCCGCCTGCCAATTATAAAATAATTAAGGAAATAACCATAAAATTTCAGCTTACTCCACCAGAGCCCCGCCGAGACAACGATGAAGATTATGCATTGGAGGAAGCAGCCGAGAATATTGCCGATATTGATGCCGTGGGATTTGACGAGCCAGCGGAGAATATCGCCGAAGGTGATGGCTTTGAATTGGATGAGGATGATCCGAATTTGGATGTCAGCGATGGGGAACCTGACGATGAGGAAGTCGATGAATTGCCGGAAGCAAGTCCTGATGATTGTCCCTTTGAGGTGAATATTTATTTCTTAGAATTTTTGGCGTCGCATTTTTGTCTAGCCTAAAAAAATAGAAACCAGTTACAATAAGGCCGACCAGCGTCGATTAATTGAGCCAACAGCGTGATTCGCCATTTAAATTTCTAACTGCCCTTGTTTTTTAAAAAAATAAGATTATAACGTAGCAATGAGGCAAGGCCTCGAATATAAACGAAAAATTAATTTTAATTTTCAGGTTGCTGACATTATCCGGGATGAGGCGGACAAGGCAGCCGTCATGAATGGCCAAGCTGTAGCCCCTCTCGCCGTCAATCGTCCTGAGACCCTGGATATTATGGCCATCATTCTGCTGCGACTTTTTGGTGTCTACATGAGAAATGTGGTCTTCCAAAATTGGATCAACATTGTACAGGGACCGGTGTGGAATCAAGGAAACCGGAATATCTACAAGAAGTTTGCCAATGTGCGGGTGAGTATTTTTTATAAAGAAATCATAAAAACGAGAACAAAAACTAGCTGAAAAATCTGGCAATTATCAAATTCAGCCGATAATTTTACTGTTATTACAAAAATCCGTTAAAAACCGGCGACGAGCTTCCATTTTATCAAAACTGATCGATTTTAATCGTAAAAATGCTATATTTTTATCGGTTTACAAGCTCATGAATGCATCAGAATTTTTTTCAATTTAATTTATCAATTTAAATTCAATTTCCATCTCAAAAACGCCAAAAATTTCAAAGCAAAAATTTAAAAAATGGAGAGAAATCTAAGAAATGCGCGGCGTTTACGCGAAAAAAAAAGAGTTTTTATGAAATTGGAACTGCTTTTTTTATTTCTTATTTGTATTGTTTGCATTTCAGTTGACCACGCGAGGTTGGCGAGTCCAGTCAAAGTTTCAAAAAAGGCCATTTTTCTTCCTGCCCGCCAACATTATTCCCTTTTTGGCCCATGTGCAGCATCTCCCCGACGACAGGGATCCTCCCGATGTCTTCATGTGCAAGTTTTTGGCGGCTTGTACTTGCCGTGTCTGCATCGGGAGCGATGAATTTTTGGATCGAGTTTGCTGCCAGTGGGCCCACCTCGGAAAAGGGATCCGCCCGAACAGCCGACTGGAGTGGCGTCAGTAGACGAAAAAAATCCTTCACAGCGCGATAAAAATACAAACATTGTGCAAATATCTGAATAAAAGTTGTATAAATAGTCTTTCATTTATTTTTTTTTGTTCTTTCTCTTATTACTGAATTTCTTCTTGATTCCCTTGAAAAACTTCCTTGAATTCATCAAAAGATCACCGATTTCAATTGAAAACTCGACTTATCTTTGGCAAATATTCTTCACAACAGTTGGGAATTTCTTAAAATTAGCAAGGACAGCTGGCACAGAATCATCATATTCCGCCTGGAAAAGAAATTCAGAATTAATTTTGATGCTCTCGAACCTGAAAAAAATTAACAGCGATGGGTTCTCCCAAATTATGTTCTTCAGCGAAATTTCTGGCATCAAAAAGAAATCGCCCTCGAAGCTCATTGAAAGGAACCGTCCGATGCTCCCACATTTTTCCCTTCTGCTTGAAAACCAAAAAAGTATATCGGTGGAGGCCTAAAAGCTGGAAATTTTCTCCGAAAATGAAAAAAACCCCTACCACTTCCTTTTTCTGGACCGGGACCAAAATATTCTGATTCAACGTGGCCTTTATCCACTTGATTTCCGGGAATGTTGACCATGAGCCAGTGCTTTACTTGGGTTTTCTTGGGATTGGAACGAGAAGGGACGTCAGGATGTGAAAAGTTGTCGTTTTGGTACAATGAAGATAGCTGCTTGCTTGTCTCGATGAGCTGATCATAATGGTCTAAAGAACTTTTCTGGAACTCACAAATTTTTTACCCTGGTGAGCATACTTTCGGCCTTCCCTTAAAACATCAAACATACTATCGCGATCACCATCCAAAAATGTGTGTGACCAATACCTCTAAATCCTTAAAAGAGAATATTTTGAAGATTCTATGACCCAAAGCAGCCGGTTTCCCTATAATCTGATGATTTTTTCCCAAACTTTTTGTTTGGAAATTTCTCAGAGAGACTCAATGGACTGGAACTATCGAAAAACCGAATATACTATCATGCTCGTCTCGAAGAGCTGAGCACGATGGTATAAATAACTTTTCTGGAAGTCCACATTTTCTACCTGAAACACCCTCTTGGATGATGATTTGACCTCAATCTTCCCTTTATGAGGTACCCTACCCTGGTGGGCATACTTCCGCCCCTTCTTTTGAAAACCGAAAATACCATCGTAATCAGCATCCAAAAATACGTGTGATCAGTTCCGAAAAAGTTATAAAAGCGCCTAACTTTAGGGTTCTATGGACCAAAATAGCCGATTGATCATAACCTTGCCATTTTCGGATAACCGTGAAAGGGCTAGGCAATTTCCAGACGTTCTCCTGGTGAACATATCACCGTGATCAGCGTCCAAAAATGTGTGTGACCAATACCTTCAAATCTTTAAAAGAGCTTGCTTTTAGATTTCTATGACAAAATAGCCGCCGAACCTAGGATTCCGAAGATTTTTTCTAAACTTTGCTTGGGAATTTCTCAGGGTGACTCAATGGACTGGCATGGAGCTATCGAAAGACCAACTATACCATCTGTTGGGTATTCCCAAGATTCTCCTCATATTTGAATTCCCACCCTTTCTGGCTGGCGCGCGTCATCGCGATTTCTCGCCAGTCAGAAGGTTGTTGTTGTGTTTTGGAACCGAAAGGTTCATTTTGTTTTTGTCTCTATTTTACATTAAAATAAATTCTTTATATAATTATCAATTGTCCTGTTAGTAAAAGAGACATTTTTGTATAGATACACCCATCGCGGCCAAGTATCTAACAATTGGCGACCACGTTTGAGCCATAATAAGTCTTTTCGTCGTCGTGTTTTTGTGTATCTTGTCCCATCGTGGAGTCACTGAACACGGATCTTTTATTTTACTAATTTCGAAGCTCTACCATCGTGTTTAGCTATCGAAATTCACGAAAAGCAATAAATAAATTCAAGTTTCTTACCATCGTGTTTGATTCTTTGAATATAATTGTCTAATTGGAAAGAAGAAAGGATCATCCCTATCCTTGTGATTGTAGACAAATTATAAAAGGTATTCATCCCTATAAAATACCTCTATTAGAAGTATCATCCAAAACATCTACTTCTAATAGTTTTCCGTATTCTGAGCTGATCTCATCCTTCATCACAGACAGCTAATACAGAATTAAATCTACATACAAGAATTAACGTCATTTCCATCTGACAATCATCGTCGAAAATGGCTTCAGAAGATGATGCTACATTAGCACAAATATTGAAAACAATGCAAAAATTATTGACCACATATGATCAACGACTATCGAAAATTGAAACGAAAAAGGAAACTGACGAACCATCCATCATCATTCTCAGTAATACTCGTCTAATTGGTGACTTGGAGAAGAGACTCCCCGAATTTTCATTCAATCCTGACACGGATATTGCGTTTTCGGACTGGTATGCTATGAACATATTTTCATCACCGATGGTGCCCAGCTGGATGATAAATCTCGTCTAAGACTCCTAACTGAAAAACTAGCACCTGAAACATATCGTCGTTTTGCGAGTCACGTATTACCAAAAGCACCAAATGAACTGAAATTTGACGAAGCCGTAAAGGTTCTGAAAAATCTATTTGAGATCCCCATTTCAGTTTTCAAAAGACAGTACGATTGCTGGTCTTCTTCATTCGACAAAGATCCGTTGGAAGATGATCAAACCTATGCCGATAGAATAAATGAAAGGTTCTATAAGGTTATGAATAAAATGGACGTCGAAGACCTGAAAGTTTTAAGATTCCTTGTTGGATTGAAAGGAAAGGACGACCAAATCCACCTTCCTTATCTATTATCTTATGCAGATAAAACAAAAGAGGCTGAAGAAGCTCTCACTCTCCAAGGAATTGTCAAAGAGTTGACAAAACAACGTACGTTTAAAAGAGATGGCAAATTCACAACAAATAAACCAAATTCAGAGGTCTGGAAATAAAAACAGAACCCATAATGCCCGTAACAATTCAAACGGTTACCAAAAAGGCAAAGGACAAAATAATTCTGAAAATAAAAATAAAAGCACTGTCAGGTGTACTTTTTGTTCTAGGAAAGGACATGTTATAGAGGGATGTTATCGAAAGAATCCTCAGCTAGCGCCTAAAAAGTATAATATTAGGAACCCGAGCCAAAGAAGCCACTCCTATGTAAGAAATGTGACTGAAAAATCGATTGAAAAATTCAAACAGAATCCATGTAGTAAGGAGATTTACCGATGTGATAATAAATAATACTCCATTAATTCTACAAGCTGACACAGGTTCAGATGTTACGATTCTTGATATTGAAAGTTGGCAGAAAATAGGTGAACCAGAGTTGAAAATGACTGATAAAAGATTCACCACCGCCAACAATACAAACCTTATCTGTAAAGGAAAATTGGAATGTAAATTTTGTCTCAATGGGCAAAGTCTCGAAGGAGATGCCTATGTCGTCCAGAATGGAACAAATTTATTGGGACTGGAATGGATGCAGAAATCCAGAAAACATCAAAAAGCGCTAGATATGATTGGGTATCCAATAAAAATTCAGTCAGTCACTAAAAAGGTACCCATCGATAAAATATTACTTCAAAAATATCCTGAAATATTTGAAAAAGGACTAGAAACATGCACAAAAGAGAAAGCCCATCTACAACTGAAGAGAAATGCCGTGCCAGTATTTTGTGCACCCAGAAAAGTTCCCTACGCTGCACAAGAGGCAGTTGAAAATGAGATCGACCGATTATTAAAATTAGGAGTAATAAAACCAATAACATACAGCCAATGGTCGGCTCCCATCGTGACTGCTAAGAAAGCAAATGGAAAAATACGCGTATGTGTCGATTTTTCCACTGGTCTAAATGAAAATCTGGAAGACAATGCACATCCGCTCCCCATTCCTGAAGATATCTTTGCTCATTTGAATGGAGGAACAATTTTTTCACAAATTGATCTGTCGGATGCTTACCTCCAAATAGAACTGGACGAATATTCCCAAAAACTGGTTGTCATCAATACCCACCGAGGTTTATTTCAATACACCAGATTACCCTTCGGAATAAAAACAGCTCCAGCCATTTTCATATTTAGATGATCTCCTAATTACTGGCAAAACCCGCGTCGAACACGATGAAAACTTATTGGCATTATTTAGTCGAATAAATGAATATGGATTTCGATTACAAATAGAAAAATGTGCGTTCCACAAAGAAGAAATAAAATTTCTCGGCTACATGATCGACAAAAACGGGCGTCGACCCGATCCGGATAAAATATCTGCCCTTATAAATATGCAAAAACCGGAAAATGTAGCCCAATTGAAGTCATTTCTAGGACTTGTCTCCTATTATGGTCAATTTTTACCCAGCGTAAAACAGCTGAGGGGACCGCTCGACAAACTGACTCATAAAGAGGAGAAATGGGTATGGTCGGACAAATGCGACTTCGCATTTGACAAGTTGATCAAATTACTCTCGTCAGACTTGAATCTCTGTCATTATAACCCAGAATTGCCAGTAATAGTCAGTGCAGATGTGAATATGGCACAGGTGGAGTCATCTCACATCGTTTTCCCGATGGAAAAATTAAACCTATCCACCATTGCTCCAAGGCGCTGACCGTTGCTGAGAGAAATTACAGTCAGATAGAGAAAGAAGGATTAGCTTTGATCACAGCTATCAAGAAATTTCACAAATATCTTTATGGCAGAAAGTTTCTCCTCCAGACGGATCATAAACCCCTTCTGAAAATTTATGGAAGTAAAAATGGGTTGCCAACACACATGGCAAACCGTCTGATAAGGTGGGGAACAATTCTCCTTGGGTATGATTTTGACATCGCTTATGTCAATACTGATAGTTTTGGCCAAGCTGATGGATTATCCAGGCTGATGTCCACAGCAAAACCATCAAATGAAGAGATTATTATTGCTCTCGTCGAACAAGAAGTCAATGCGAATTTTGAAGATTCAATTCGTAAACTCCCCCTATTAGCCAAAACAATAGCCAAAATTACTGAAAAGGATTCAATATTATCCACAATCTACGACTCCATCATCTCTAATAAATGGCAGCTTCCCCGATTAAAGAAAGAAATGGATTTACGACCTTTCTACGACAAAAGAGATGAACTATCGATTGTTCAAAAATGTATTTTGTATGGAGATCGCGTAATAATACCAGAAGTATTACGATTTTGCGTGCTAAAAGAATTGCACAAGGGACATCCAGGCGTTGTTCGGATGAAAAAGCTAGCACAATCTTATGTTTATTGGCCTGGCGTCGACAAAGACATCGAAAACTACGTCAAAAGATGTGAAAATTGTCAAATGTCTGCCAAGATTGACAGAAAAGTACCACTAAATCCATGGCCAACACCAGAACGGGTATGGCAAAGGGTACACGCTGATTATGCAGGTCCTGTCGAGGGACTCTATTATCTTGTAGTAGTGGACTCACTCTCCAGATGGCCTGAAGTTTTGGTCACGCGATCGATATCCGCCATCGCCACGGTAAAATTACTGGAATAGGTATTCGCACGGAATGGTAATCCAGAATGTCTCGTCACCGACAATGGTACTCAATTTACATCCAACGAGTTTGCGAAATTATGCCAAGAAAACGGTATAAATCATATTTTCTCGCCGCCGTATCATTCGCAGTCAAACGGACGAGCTGAGAGATTTGTCGACACACTAAAAAGAGGATTTTTTTTGAAGGTTTTAAGAAAGCTGAGGTGGAGGCATTGGCGAGAACACCATTGTGCACCTTTTGACATTCGGCGATTACGGATAAACTCTGAATAACTAGGTTGTGAGGCTCGGAATTTTAATTTTAAGCTATCGAGAAACTAAGAGCAGTTCCTTACTCAGCTCAAAGAGCTGATCACAATGGTACTCATAACTTCCCGATTTGGGCGCTTACTTCAGGACTTACGGCTAGAATACCGGGTTTGCCAATATTTTGGCCATAATTTTCCTTTTGGAAGATGCATGTCCAGGCGGATTGTCATCTTCAGGAGGAGCCCTACTTTTTCTTAGCTTTTTGAGGATTTTAAAATATCCGCGTGCTCGCAAGGACGAGATCTACACAACTGACATAAAAAATCGGAAAAAAATGGCCGTTATTACAGAGATATGGAGCAAAATAGTATTTTTGGCGAGGATTCTTATGATATTTTTCTTCAAGTTTTATTAGGGAATCTCAATGACCGTAGAACCGAATTCCGTAGGGCAAAATAAAACGGAGCATACCGCTGAACTCCTCTCGACGAGACGATTCCAACGGTATATAAAGCTTTTCTGTAGTTTCAGATTTTTCTGGGCCCTTGTCCCGGAACACCCCTTTGACCGATGATCGTATCCATAGCCGCGAATTCTTACCTTCAGGCGAGGCGGAGCCCCACTTTTTTTTTTTTAACTTTTTTGAGGATTTTAATATATCCTCTGGAATTTTTAAATTTTGCGGTTTACGGCTTGCCTTTTTTGTGGTAAAACAATACTTGTCGAAAAACCGACAAAAACGGTTATCTGAGTCACTTTTCTGCTTCTTGTCTTCTGAGAATGGTGGATAAACTAAATATTTCCGATATTTTTTCCATGGAAATGTGAGTTTTTTTTTAATTTTTATGTAATCTACTTGTAGGGATGAAATTGATGAATATATTCGGCAGTCCCAAATTGCACACGAAAGATTTTTGGCAAATATTCGAGCAGTTACGGAAAATGTGGATGTTTATGATCCTGCTATTCTGGAGGTCAGCTTGTCGTGTTTTTTAAACCCATTGACGATCGCGTGATCCACGGGTCCATATGCAATTATTTTAGCACCATGTAGTAGAGGACATCGAGATCTTTCGAATGGTATCAATGAAAAATCAGGCGCCGACCGGCGGCAAAAGTTATGCGCGTCGCTGCGCGCGACATCGGTATTGACATTTTTCTCAAAAATCGCATAACTTTTGACGCTCATTTTGTTTATTCTATCGGCTTGCTGGAGCGGATAGAGCACATCTTCAGCTACCAGAAGAGCTCCATTTTGTGTAAAACGACTGAGGGATAAATTTCCTCTGCGCTGAAGAAGCGAAATCGTGGAAAATGGCAAAAATTTCAACTTTTGATAGGAAAATCGTGGTCGTCATTGGGTTAATCCTGAATATTTCCATCATTTCCTTATAGCAATAATTACATTTCAGCCAGTCGAGTATCCTGCTATGGAGACGCTGACGGATGTGAGTTTCTTTTTACTCATTTTTCCCTAAAAAAAATGGCGGTAATCAGTGGTAAAATTAGAAATTGAAAATGTTTAGACTGCTCTGAATTTATCTAAATTTCAGCAAGAAATTCAAGATTACGCCGATCTGATATTGGAAGAGAATCATGGAGATTCTGTCCGCGGAGATTTTGACGAGGTTTGTATTTCTCGTTGACAAAATCTTGGCTCTTGGGTTAATAATCGCTTTTTACCGCTGTTAGACTAAAAATTAACCGCTAAAAACTAGTCAAAATCTCGTTTTGTCAAAATTAGTGGCTAATTTGCGCTTTCGGTTATTTCTCTCGGTTCTAATTAATAGCAGCGGTTGAAATGGGTATATATAAGATGACCCGCAGTGAAGTTAGTTACTTTTTGATCTAATTCTTCTTTCGATAAGAGAATCGGGAGGGAATCACTTTATTATCAAAAATAACTGCAAAAAAAACCATTCATTCAGTGAAAAATTTAATATTTTCAGTTGTTCATGGCTACATTTGCTGTTGTTACTTTCTTGCTAATTTCCGGAGCAGCTCTTGTTGTAAGTTACACATTTGACTCTATATTTTGCAAGAATTATTTTTTTTTGGCTTTTGGCGCATTATTACCGCACAGAAATTTGGCGCGAATTTTTTCTACATTTCTAATTCTAAGCCCGGACAGTTTTTGAATAATTTGAAAAAAAGATAACATCTGTTCCAGTTGCCATAGAATGCAGGAATCTAGATCAAAATCCGCCTGCCAATTATAAAATAATTAAGGAAATAACCATAAAATTTCAGCTTACTCCACCAGAGCCCCGCCGAGACAACGATGAAGATTATGCATTGGAGGAAGCAGCCGAGAATATTGCCGATATTGATGCCGTGGGATTTGACGAGCCAGCGGAGAATATCGCCGAAGGTGATGGCTTTGAATTGGATGAGGATGATCCGAATTTGGATGTCAGCGATGGGGAACCTGACGATGAGGAAGTCGATGAATTGCCGGAAGCAAGTCCTGATGATTGTCCCTTTGAGGTGAATATTTATTTCTTAGAATTTTTGGCGTCGCATTTTTGTCTAGCCTAAAAAAATAGAAACCAGTTACAATAAGGCCGACCAGCGTCGATTAATTGAGCCAACAGCGTGATTCGCCATTTAAATTTCTAACTGCCCTTGTTTTTTAAAAAAATAAGATTATAACGTAGCAATGAGGCAAGGCCTCGAATATAAACGAAAAATTAATTTTAATTTTCAGGTTGCTGACATTATCCGGGATGAGGCGGACAAGGCAGCCGTCATGAATGGCCAAGCTGTAGCCCCTCTCGCCGTCAATCGTCCTGAGACCCTGGATATTATGGCCATCATTCTGCTGCGACTTTTTGGTGTCTACATGAGAAATGTGGTCTTCCAAAATTGGATCAACATTGTACAGGGACCGGTGTGGAATCAAGGAAACCGGAATATCTACAAGAAGTTTGCCAATGTGCGGGTGAGTATTTTTTATAAAGAAATCATAAAAACGAGAACAAAAACTAGCTGAAAAATCTGGCAATTATCAAATTCAGCCGATAATTTTACTGTTATTACAAAAATCCGTTAAAAACCGGCGACGAGCTTCCATTTTATCAAAACTGATCGATTTTAATCGTAAAAATGCTATATTTTTATCGGTTTACAAGCTCATGAATGCATCAGAATTTTTTTCAATTTAATTTATCAATTTAAATTCAATTTCCATCTCAAAAACGCCAAAAATTTCAAAGCAAAAATTTAAAAAATGGAGAGAAATCTAGGAAATGCGCGGCGTTTACGCGAAAAAAAAGAGTTTTTATGAAATTGGAACTGCTTTTTTTATTTCTTATTTATATTGTTTGCATTTCAGTTGACCACGCGAGGTTGGCGAATTCAATCAAAATTCCAAAAAAGGCCATATTTCTTCCTGCCCGCCAACATTATTCCCTTTTTGGCCCATGTGCAGCATCTCCCCGACGACAGGGATCCTCCCGATGTCTTCATGTGCAAGTTTTTGGCGGCTTGTACTTGCCGTGTCTGCATCGGGAGCGATGAATTTTTGGATCGAGTTTGCTGCCAGTGGGCCCACCTCGGAAAAGGGATCCGCCCGAACAGCCGACTGGAGTGGCGTCAGTAGACGAAAAAAATCCTTCACAGCGCGATAAAAATACAAACATTGTGCAAATATCTGAATAAAAGTTGTATAAATAGTCTTTCATTTATTTTTTTTTTGTTCTTTCTCTTATTACTGAATTTCTTCTTGATTCCCTTGAAAAACTTCCTTGAATTCATCAAAAGATCACCGATTTCAATTGAAAACACGACTTATCTTTATTTAAAAATCCTCGAGCATTTGTAATTTATTAATGGGCAAATATTCTTCACAACAGTTGGGAATTTCTTAAAATTAGCAAGGACAGCTGGCACAGAATCATCATATTCCGCCTGGAAAAGAAATTCAGAATTAATTTTGATGCTCTCGAACCTGAAAAAAATTAACAGCGATGGGTTCTCCCAAATTATGTTCTTCAGCGAAATTTCTGGCATCAAAAAGAAATCGCCCTCGAAGCTCATTGAAAGGAACCGTCCGATGCTCCCACATTTTTCCCTTCTGCTTGAAAACCAAAAAAGTATATCGGTGGAGGCCTAAAAGCTGGAAATTTTCTCCGAAAATGAAAAAAACCCCTACCACTTCCTTTTTCTGGACCGGGACCAAAATATTCTGATTCAACGTGGCCTTTATCCACTTGATTTCCGGGAATGTTGACCATGAGCCAGTGCTTTACTTGGGTTTTCTTGGGATTGGAACGAGAAGGGACGTCAGGATGTGAAAAGTTGTCGTTTTGGTACAATGAAGATAGCTGCTTGCTTGTCTCGATGAGCTGATCATAATGGTCTAAAGAACTTTTCTGGAACTCACAAATTTTTTACCCTGGTGAGCATACTTTCGGCCTTCCCTTAAAACATCAAACATACTATCGCGATCACCATCCAAAAATGTGTGTGACCAATACCTCTAAATCCTTAAAAGAGAATATTTTGAAGATTCTATGACCCAAAGCAGCCGGTTTCCCTATAATCTGATGATTTTTTCCCAAACTTTTTGTTTGGAAATTTCTCAGAGAGACTCAATGGACTGGAACTATCGAAAAACCGAATATACTATCATGCTCGTCTCGAAGAGCTGAGCACGATGGTATAAATAACTTTTCTGGAAGTCCACATTTTCTACCTGAAACACCCTCTTGGATGATGATTTGACCTCAATCTTCCCTTTATGAGGTACCCTACCCTGGTGGGCATACTTCCGCCCCTTCTTTTGAAAACCGAAAATACCATCGTAATCAGCATCCAAAAATACGTGTGATCAGTTCCGAAAAAGTTATAAAAGCGCCTAACTTTAGGGTTCTATGGACCAAAATAGCCGATTGATCATAACCTTGCCATTTTCGGATAACCGTGAAAGGGCTAGGCAATTTCCAGACGTTCTCCTGGTGAACATATCACCGTGATCAGCGTCCAAAAATGTGTGTGACCAATACCTTCAAATCTTTAAAAGAGCTTGCTTTTAGATTTCTATGACAAAATAGCCGCCGAACCTAGGATTCCGAAGATTTTTTCTAAACTTTGCTTGGGAATTTCTCAGGGTGACTCAATGGACTGGCATGGAGCTATCGAAAGACCAACTATACCATCTGTTGGGTATTCCCAAGATTCTCCTCATATTTGAATTCCCACCCTTTCTGGCTGGCGCGCGTCATCGCGATTTCTCGCCAGTCAGAAGGTTGTTGTTGTGTTTTGGAACCGAAAGGTTCATTTTGTTTTTGTCTCTATTTTACATTAAAATAAATTCTTTATATAATTATCAATTGTCCTGTTAGTAAAAGAGACATTTTTGTATAGATACACCCATCGCGGCCAAGTATCTAACAATTGGCGACCACGTTTGAGCCATAATAAGTCTTTTCGTCGTCGTGTTTTTGTGTATCTTGTCCCATCGTGGAGTCACTGAACACGGATCTTTTATTTTACTAATTTCGAAGCTCTACCATCGTGTTTAGCTATCGAAATTCACGAAAAGCAATAAATAAATTCAAGTTTCTTACCATCGTGTTTGATTCTTTGAATATAATTGTCTAATTGGAAAGAAGAAAGGATCATCCCTATCCTTGTGATTGTAGACAAATTATAAAAGGTATTCATCCCTATAAAATACCTCTATTAGAAGTATCATCCAAAACATCTACTTCTAATAGTTTTCCGTATTCTGAGCTGATCTCATCCTTCATCACAGACAGCTAATACAGAATTAAATCTACATACAAGAATTAACGTCATTTCCATCTGACAATCATCGTCGAAAATGGCTTCAGAAGATGATGCTACATTAGCACAAATATTGAAAACAATGCAAAAATTATTGACCACATATGATCAACGACTATCGAAAATTGAAACGAAAAAGGAAACTGACGAACCATCCATCATCATTCTCAGTAATACTCGTCTAATTGGTGACTTGGAGAAGAGACTCCCCGAATTTTCATTCAATCCTGACACGGATATTGCGTTTTCGGACTGGTATGCTATGAACATATTTTCATCACCGATGGTGCCCAGCTGGATGATAAATCTCGTCTAAGACTCCTAACTGAAAAACTAGCACCTGAAACATATCGTCGTTTTGCGAGTCACGTATTACCAAAAGCACCAAATGAACTGAAATTTGACGAAGCCGTAAAGGTTCTGAAAAATCTATTTGAGATCCCCATTTCAGTTTTCAAAAGACAGTACGATTGCTGGTCTTCTTCATTCGACAAAGATCCGTTGGAAGATGATCAAACCTATGCCGATAGAATAAATGAAAGGTTCTATAAGGTTATGAATAAAATGGACGTCGAAGACCTGAAAGTTTTAAGATTCCTTGTTGGATTGAAAGGAAAGGACGACCAAATCCACCTTCCTTATCTATTATCTTATGCAGATAAAACAAAAGAGGCTGAAGAAGCTCTCACTCTCCAAGGAATTGTCAAAGAGTTGACAAAACAACGTACGTTTAAAAGAGATGGCAAATTCACAACAAATAAACCAAATTCAGAGGTCTGGAAATAAAAACAGAACCCATAATGCCCGTAACAATTCAAACGGTTACCAAAAAGGCAAAGGACAAAATAATTCTGAAAATAAAAATAAAAGCACTGTCAGGTGTACTTTTTGTTCTAGGAAAGGACATGTTATAGAGGGATGTTATCGAAAGAATCCTCAGCTAGCGCCTAAAAAGTATAATATTAGGAACCCGAGCCAAAGAAGCCACTCCTATGTAAGAAATGTGACTGAAAAATCGATTGAAAAATTCAAACAGAATCCATGTAGTAAGGAGATTTACCGATGTGATAATAAATAATACTCCATTAATTCTACAAGCTGACACAGGTTCAGATGTTACGATTCTTGATATTGAAAGTTGGCAGAAAATAGGTGAACCAGAGTTGAAAATGACTGATAAAAGATTCACCACCGCCAACAATACAAACCTTATCTGTAAAGGAAAATTGGAATGTAAATTTTGTCTCAATGGGCAAAGTCTCGAAGGAGATGCCTATGTCGTCCAGAATGGAACAAATTTATTGGGACTGGAATGGATGCAGAAATCCAGAAAACATCAAAAAGCGCTAGATATGATTGGGTATCCAATAAAAATTCAGTCAGTCACTAAAAAGGTACCCATCGATAAAATATTACTTCAAAAATATCCTGAAATATTTGAAAAAGGACTAGAAACATGCACAAAAGAGAAAGCCCATCTACAACTGAAGAGAAATGCCGTGCCAGTATTTTGTGCACCCAGAAAAGTTCCCTACGCTGCACAAGAGGCAGTTGAAAATGAGATCGACCGATTATTAAAATTAGGAGTAATAAAACCAATAACATACAGCCAATGGTCGGCTCCCATCGTGACTGCTAAGAAAGCAAATGGAAAAATACGCGTATGTGTCGATTTTTCCACTGGTCTAAATGAAAATCTGGAAGACAATGCACATCCGCTCCCCATTCCTGAAGATATCTTTGCTCATTTGAATGGAGGAACAATTTTTTCACAAATTGATCTGTCGGATGCTTACCTCCAAATAGAACTGGACGAATATTCCCAAAAACTGGTTGTCATCAATACCCACCGAGGTTTATTTCAATACACCAGATTACCCTTCGGAATAAAAACAGCTCCAGCCATTTTCATATTTAGATGATCTCCTAATTACTGGCAAAACCCGCGTCGAACACGATGAAAACTTATTGGCATTATTTAGTCGAATAAATGAATATGGATTTCGATTACAAATAGAAAAATGTGCGTTCCACAAAGAAGAAATAAAATTTCTCGGCTACATGATCGACAAAAACGGGCGTCGACCCGATCCGGATAAAATATCTGCCCTTATAAATATGCAAAAACCGGAAAATGTAGCCCAATTGAAGTCATTTCTAGGACTTGTCTCCTATTATGGTCAATTTTTACCCAGCGTAAAACAGCTGAGGGGACCGCTCGACAAACTGACTCATAAAGAGGAGAAATGGGTATGGTCGGACAAATGCGACTTCGCATTTGACAAGTTGATCAAATTACTCTCGTCAGACTTGAATCTCTGTCATTATAACCCAGAATTGCCAGTAATAGTCAGTGCAGATGTGAATATGGCACAGGTGGAGTCATCTCACATCGTTTTCCCGATGGAAAAATTAAACCTATCCACCATTGCTCCAAGGCGCTGACCGTTGCTGAGAGAAATTACAGTCAGATAGAGAAAGAAGGATTAGCTTTGATCACAGCTATCAAGAAATTTCACAAATATCTTTATGGCAGAAAGTTTCTCCTCCAGACGGATCATAAACCCCTTCTGAAAATTTATGGAAGTAAAAATGGGTTGCCAACACACATGGCAAACCGTCTGATAAGGTGGGGAACAATTCTCCTTGGGTATGATTTTGACATCGCTTATGTCAATACTGATAGTTTTGGCCAAGCTGATGGATTATCCAGGCTGATGTCCACAGCAAAACCATCAAATGAAGAGATTATTATTGCTCTCGTCGAACAAGAAGTCAATGCGAATTTTGAAGATTCAATTCGTAAACTCCCCCTATTAGCCAAAACAATAGCCAAAATTACTGAAAAGGATTCAATATTATCCACAATCTACGACTCCATCATCTCTAATAAATGGCAGCTTCCCCGATTAAAGAAAGAAATGGATTTACGACCTTTCTACGACAAAAGAGATGAACTATCGATTGTTCAAAAATGTATTTTGTATGGAGATCGCGTAATAATACCAGAAGTATTACGATTTTGCGTGCTAAAAGAATTGCACAAGGGACATCCAGGCGTTGTTCGGATGAAAAAGCTAGCACAATCTTATGTTTATTGGCCTGGCGTCGACAAAGACATCGAAAACTACGTCAAAAGATGTGAAAATTGTCAAATGTCTGCCAAGATTGGCAGAAAAGTACCACTAAATCCATGGCCAACACCAGAACGGGTATGGCAAAGGGTACACGCTGATTATGCAGGTCCTGTCGAGGGACTCTATTATCTTGTAGTAGTGGACTCACTCTCCAGATGGCCTGAAGTTTTGGTCACGCGATCGATATCCGCCATCGCCACGGTAAAATTACTGGAATAGGTATTCGCACGGAATGGTAATCCAGAATGTCTCGTCACCGACAATGGTACTCAATTTACATCCAACGAGTTTGCGAAATTATGCCAAGAAAACGGTATAAATCATATTTTCTCGCCGCCGTATCATTCGCAGTCAAACGGACGAGCTGAGAGATTTGTCGACACACTAAAAAGAGGATTTTTTTTGAAGGTTTTAAGAAAGCTGAGGTGGAGGCATTGGCGAGAACACCATTGTGCACCTTTTGACATTCGGCGATTACGGATAAACTCTGAATAACTAGGTTGTGAGGCTCGGAATTTTAATTTTAAGCTATCGAGAAACTAAGAGCAGTTCCTTACTCAGCTCAAAGAGCTGATCACAATGGTACTCATAACTTCCCGATTTGGGCGCTTACTTCAGGACTTACGGCTAGAATACCGGGTTTGCCAATATTTTGGCCATAATTTTCCTTTTGGAAGATGCATGTCCAGGCGGATTGTCATCTTCAGGAGGAGCCCTACTTTTTCTTAGCTTTTTGAGGATTTTAAAATATCCGCGTGCTCGCAAGGACGAGATCTACACAACTGACATAAAAAATCGGAAAAAAATGGCCGTTATTACAGAGATATGGAGCAAAATAGTATTTTTGGCGAGGATTCTTATGATATTTTTCTTCAAGTTTTATTAGGGAATCTCAATGACCGTAGAACCGAATTCCGTAGGGCAAAATAAAACGGAGCATACCGCTGAACTCCTCTCGACGAGACGATTCCAACGGTATATAAAGCTTTTCTGTAGTTTCAGATTTTTCTGGGCCCTTGTCCCGGAACACCCCTTTGACCGATGATCGTATCCATAGCCGCGAATTCTTACTTTCAGGCGAGGCGGAGCCGCACTTTTTTTTTAACTTTTTTAAGGATTTTAATATATCCTCTGGAATTTTTAAATTTTGCGGTTTACGGCTTGCCTTTTTTGTGGTAAAACAATACTTGTCGAAAAACCGGCAAAAACGGTTATCTGAGTCACTTTTCTGCTTCTTGTCTTCTGAGAATGGTGGATAAACTAAATATTTCCGATATTTTTTCCATGGAAATGTGAGTTTTTTTTTAATTTTTATGTAATCTACTTGTAGGGATGAAATTGATGAATATATTCGGCAGTCCCAAATTGCACACGAAAGATTTTTGGCAAATATTCGAGCAGTTACGGAAAATGTGGATGATTATGATCCTGCTATTCTGGAGGTCAGCTTGTCGTGTTTTTTAAACCCATTGACGATCGCGTGATCCACGGGTCCATATGCAATAATTTTAGCACCATGTAGTAGAGGACATCGAGATCTTTCGAATGGTATCAATGAAAAATCAGGCGCCGACCGGCGGCAAAAGTTATGCGCGTCGCTGCGCGCGACATCGGTATTGACATTTTTCTCAAAAATCGCATAACTTTTGGCGCTCATTTTGTTTATTCTATCGGCTTGCTGGAGCGGATAGAGCACATCTTCAGCTACCAGAAGAGCTATATTTTGTGTAAAACGACTGAGGGATAAATTTCCTCTGCGCTGAAGAAGCGAAATCGTGGAAAATGGCAAAAATTTCAACTTTTGATAGGAAAATCGTGGTCGTCAATGGGTTAATCCTGAATATTTCCATCATTTCCTTATAGCAATAATTACATTTCAGCCAGTCGAGTATCCTGCTATGGAGACGCTGACGGATGTGAGTTTCTTTTTACTCATTTTTCCCTCATAAAAATGGCGATAATCAGTGGTAAAATTAGAAATTGAAAATGTTTAGACTGCTCTGAATTTATCTAAATTTCAGCAAGAAATTCAAGATTACGCCGATCTGATATTGGAAGAGAATCATGGAGATTCTGTCCGCGGAGATTTTGACGAGGTTTGTATTTCTCGTTGACAAAATCTTGGCTCTTGGGTTAATAATCGCTTTTTACCGCTGTTAGACTAAAAATTAACCGCTAAAAACTAGTCAAAATCTCGTTTTATCAAAATTAGTGGCTAATTTGCGCTTTCGGTTATTTCTCTCGGTTCTGGTTCAATACGGCGGTTGAAATGGGTATATATAAGATGACCCGCAGTGAAGTTAGTTGCTTTTTGATCTAATTCTTCTTTCGATAAGAGAATCGGGAGGGAATCACTTTATTATCAAAAATAACTGCAAAAAAAACCATTCATTCAGTGAAAAATTTAATATTTTCAGTTGTTCATGGCTACATTGGCTGTTGTTACTTTCTTGCTAATTTCCGGAGCAGCTCTTGTTGTAAGTTACACATTTGACTCTATATTTTGCAAGAATTATTTTTTTTTTGGCTTTTGGCGCATTATTACCGCACAGAAATTTGGCGCGAATTTTTTCTACATTTCTAATTCTAAGCCCGGACAGTTTTTGAATAATTTGAAAAAAAATAACATCTGTTCCAGTTGCCATAGAATGCAGGAATCTAGATCAAAATCCGCCTGCCAATTATAAAATAATTAAGGAAATAACCATAAAATTTCAGCTTACTCCACCAGAGCCCCGCCGAGACAACGATGAAGATTATGCATTGGAGGAAGCAGCCGAGAATATTGCCGATATTGATGCCGTGGGATTTGACGAGCCAGCGGAGAATATCGCCGAAGGTGATGGCTTTGAATTGGATGAGGATGATCCGAATTTGGATGTCAGCGATGGGGAACCTGACGATGAGGAAGTCGATGAATTGCCGGAAGCAAGTCCTGATGATTGTCCCTTTGAGGTGAATATTTATTTCTTAGAATTTTTGGCGTCGCATTTTTGTCTAGCTCAAAAAAATAGAAAACAGTTACAATAAGGCCAACCAGCGTCCATTAATTGCTCCAACAGCGCGATTAGCCCCGTTTCTTTGCCATTTAAATTTTTAGCTGTCCTTGTTTTTTTAAAAAAATAAGATCATAACGTAGCAATGAGGCAAGGCCTCGAATATAAGCGAAAAATTAATTTTAATTTTCAGGTTGCTGACATTATCCGGGATGAGGCGGACAAGGCAGCCGTCATGAATGGCCAAGCTGTAGCCCCTCTCGCAGTCAATCGCCCCGAGACGATGGACATTATGGCCATCATATTGTTGAGAATGTTCGGCGAAATGATGAGAAATGCGTCTTTTGGCAATTGGATCAACATAAGACGGGAGCCCATCTGGAATCAGAGCTACCGCAATATGCTGAAGAAATTTGCCAATGTGCGGGTGAGTATTTTTTATAAAGAAATCATAAAAACGAGAACAAAAACTACCTGAAAAATCTGGCAATTATCAAATTCAGCCGATAATTTTACTGTTATTACAAAAATCCGTTAAAAACCGGCGACGAGCTTCCATTTTATCAAAACTGATCGATTTTAATCGTAAAAATGCTATATTTTTATCGGTTGACAAGCTCATGAATGCATCAGATTTTTTTTCAAATTAATTTATCAATTTAAATTCAATTTCCATCTCAAAAACGCCAAAAATTTCAAAGTAAAAATTTAAAAAATGGAGAGAAATCTAAGAAATGCGCGGCGTTTACGCGAAAAAAAAAGAGTTTTTATGAAATTGGAACTGCTTTTTTTATTTCTTATTTGTATTGTTTGCATTTCAGTTGACCACGCGAGGTTGGCGAGTCCAGTCAAAGTTTCAAAAAAGGCCATTTTTCTTCCTGCCCGCCAACATTATTCCCTTTTTGGCACATGTGCAGCATCTCCCCGACGACAGGGATCCTCCCGATGTCTTCATGTGCAAGTTTTTGGCGGCTTGTACTTGCCGTGTCTGCATCGGGAGCGATGAATTTTTGGATCGGGTTTGCTGCCAGTGGGCCCACCTCGGAAAAGGGATCCGCCCGAACAGCCGACTGGAGTGGCGTCAGTAGACGAAAAAAATCCTTCACAGCGCGATAAAAATACAAACATTGTGCAAATATCTGAATAAAAGTTGTATAAATATTCTTTCATTTATTTTTTTTTTGTTATTTCTCTTATTACTGAATTTCTTCTTGATTCCCTTGAAAAACTTCCTTGAATTCATCAAAAGATCACCGATTTCAATTGAAAACTCGACTTATCTTTATTTAAAAATCCTCGAGCATTTGTAATTTATTAATGGGCAAATATTCTTCACAACAGTTGGGAATTTCTTAAAATTAGCAAGTACAACTGGTACAGAATCATCATATTCCGCCTGGAAAAGAAATTCAGAATTAATTTTGATGCTCTCCAACAACCTGAAAAAAATTAACAGCGATGGGTTCTCCCAAATTATGTTCTTCAGCGAAATTTCTGGCATCAAAAAGAAATCGCCCTCGAAGCTCATTGAAAGGAACCGTCCGATGCTCCCACATTTTTCCCTTCTGCTTGAAAACCAAAAAAAGTATACCGGTGGAGGCCCAAAAAGCTGGAAATTTTCTCCGAAAGGGAAAAAACCCTACCACTTCCTATTTCTGGACCGGGACCAAAATATTCTGATTCTACGTGGCCTTTATCCACTTGATTTCCGGGAATGTTGACCACGAGCCAGTGCTTTGCTTGGGTTTTCTTGGGATTAGAGCGAGAAGGGACGTCAGGATCTGAAAAGTTGTCGTTTTGATATAGTGAAGATAGCTTCTTGCTCGTCTCGATTAGCTGATCATAATCGTATAAAGAATTTTTCTGGAACTCACAATTTTCCTGACCCTATCTGGTAAAACACCCTCTTGGTCGATGATTTGACCTCAATCTTCCCATTATGAGGTACCCCTACCCTGGTGAGCATACTTTCGGCCTCCCCTTAAAACATCAAACATACTATCGTGATCACCATCCAAAAATGTGTGTGACCAATACCTCTAAATCCTTAAAAGAGAATATTTTGAAGATTCTATGAACCAAAGCAGCCGGTTTCCCTATAATCTGATGATTTTTTCAAAAACTTTTTGTTTGGAAATTCAAAGCTGCTGTAAAATCGAAGCCTAGGGAACTAGCCGGGGGCGGGCTCAACTGAATTTTTATGGCTACCAAGGGCTCATCCGCCATCCAGATGGAAAGACTCCATAGTACAAATATACGGTACTAACTGGATGAAAGAATGTCAAGAATGAGAAACACAAAGAAGTCAAAAATTCCACCTCTCACAATTTTCACCACGTGTAAACGTAGATTATGAAATAAAGATAAAGATAAAGGGCTCATTTGAGCCGGGGGCGGGCTCAATTGAATTTTTATGGCTACCAAGGGCTCATTTGAGCCGGGGGCGGGCTCAATTGAATTTTTATGGCTACCAAGAGCTCATTTGAGCCGGGGGCGGGCTCAATTGAATTTTTATGGCTACCAAGGGCTCATTTGAGCCGGGGGCGGGCTCAATTGAATTTTTATGGCTACCAAGGGCTCATTTGAGCCGGGAGCGGGCTCAATTGAATTTTTATGGCTACCAAGGGCTCATTTGAGCCGGGGGCGGGCTCAATTGAATTTTTATGGCTACCAAGGGCTCATTTGAGCCGGGGGCGGGCTCAATTGAATTTTTATGGCTACCAAGGGCTCATTTGAGCCGGGGGCGGGCTCAATTGAATTTTTATGGCTACCAAGGGCTCATTTGAGCCGGGGGCGGGCTCAATTGAATTTTTATGGCTACCAAGAGCTCATTTGAGCCGGGGGCGGGCTCAATTGAATTTTTATGGCTACCAAGGGCTCATTTGAGCCGGGGGCGGGCTCAATTGAATTTTTATGGCTACCAAGGGCTCATTTGAGCCGGGGGCGGGCTCAATTGAATTTTTATGGCTACCAAGGGCTCATTTGAGCCGGGGGCGGGCTCAATTGAATTTTTATGGCTACCAAGGGCTCATTTGAGCCGGGGGCGGGCTCAATTGAATTTTTATGGCTACCAAGGGCTCATTTGAGCCGGGGGCGGGCTCAATTGAATTTTTATGGCTACCAAGGGCTCATTTGAGCCTGGGGCGGGCTCAATTGAATTTTTATGGCTACCAAGGGCTCAATTGAGCCGGGGGCGGGCTCAATTGAATTTTTATGGCTACCAAGGGCTCATTTGAGCCGGGGGCGGGCTCAATTGAATTTTTATGGCTACCAAGGGCTCATTTGAGCCTGGGGCGGGCTCAATTGAATTTTTATGGCTACCAAGGGCTCAATTGAGACGGGGGCGGGCTCAATTGAATTTTTATGGCTACCAAGGGCTCATTTGAGCCGGGGGCGGGCTCAATTGAATTTTTATGGCTACCAAGGGCTCATTTGAGCCTGGGGCGGGCTCAATTGAATTGTTATGGCTACCAAGGGCTCAATTGAGCCTGGGGCGGGCAGCCTGGGGCGGGCTCAATTGAATTTTTATAGCTACCAAGGGCTCAATTGACCCGGGGGCGGGCTCAATTGAATTTTTATGGCTACCAAGGGCTCATTTGAGCCGGGGGCGGGCTCAATTGAATTTTTATGGCTACCAAGGGCTCATTTGAGCCTGGGGCGGGCTCAATTGAATTGTTATGGCTACCAAGGGCTCATTTGAGCCGGGGGCGGGCTCAATTGAGCCTGGGGCGGGCTCAATTGAATTTTTATGGCTACCAAGGGCTCAATTGAGCCGGGGGCGGGCTCAATTGAATTGTTATGGCTACCAAGGGCTCAATTGAGCCGGAGGCGGGCTCAATTGAATTGTTATGGCTACCAAGGGCTCAATTGAGCCGGGGGCGGGCTCAATTGAATTTTTATGGCTACCAAGGGCTCAATTGAGCCGGAGGCGGGCTCAATTGAATTTTTATGGCTACCAAGAGCTCAATTGAGCCGGGGGCGGGATCAATTGAATTTTTATGGCTACCAAGGGCTCAATTGAGCCGGAGGCGGGCTCAATTGAATTTTTATGGCCACCAAGGGCTCATTTGAGCCGGGGGCGGGCTCAATTGAATTTTTATGGCTACCAAGGGCTCATTTGAGCCTGGGGCGGGCTCAATTGAATTTTTATGGCTACCAAGAGCTCAATTGAGCCGGGGGCGGGCTCAATTGAATTTTTATGGCTACCAAGGGCTCATTTGAGACGGGGACGGGCTCAATTGAGCCGGGGGCGAGCTCAATTGAATTTTTATGGCTACCAAGAGCTCAATTGAGCCGGGGGCGGGCTCAATTGAATTTTTATGGCTACCAAGGGCTCATTTGAGACGGGGACGGGCTCAATTGAGCCGGGGGCGAGCTCAATTGAATTTTTATGGCTACCAAGGGCTCATTTGAGACGGGGGCAGGCTCAATTGAATTTTTATGGCTACCATGGGCTCATTTGAGCCGGGGGCGGGCTCAATTGAATTGTTATGGCTACCAAGGGCTCATTTGAGCCGGGGGCGGGCTCAATTGAATTGTTATGGCTACCAAGGGCTCATTTGAGCCTGGGGCGGGCTCAATTGAATTTTTATGGCTACCAAGGGCTCAATTGAGCCGGGGGCGGGCTCAATTGAATTGTTATGGCTACCAAGGGCTCAATTGAGCCGGAGGCGGGCTCAATTGAATTGTAATGGCTACCAAGGGCTCAATTGAGCCGGGGGCGGGCTCAATTGAATTTTTATGGCTACCAAGGGCTCATTTGAGCCGGGGGCGGGCTCAATTGAATTTTTATGGCTACCAAGGGCTCATTTGAGCCGGGGGCGGGCTCAATTGAATTTTTATGGCTACCAAGGGCTCATTTGAGACGGGGACGGGCTCAATTGAGCCGGGGGCGAGCTCAATTGAATTTTTATGGCTACCAAGAGCTCAATTGAGCCGGGGGCGGGCTCAATTGAATTTTTATGGCTACCAAGGGCTCATTTGAGACGGGGACGGGCTCAATTGAGCCGGGGGCGAGCTCAATTGAATTTTTATGGCTACCAAGGGCTCATTTGAGACGGGGGCAGGCTCAATTGAATTTTTATGGCTACCAAGGGCTCATTTGAGCCGGGGGCGGGCTCAATTGAATTTTTATGGCTACCATGGGCTCATTTGAGCCGGGGGCGGGCTCAATTGAATTGTTATGGCTACCAAGGGCTCAATTGAGCCGGGGGCGGGCTCAATTGAATTTTTATGGCTACCAAGGGCTCAATTGAGCCTGGGGCGGGCTCAATTGAATTGTTCTGGCTACCAAGAGCTCAATTGAGCCGGGGGCGGGCTCAATTGAATTTTTATGGCTACCAAGGGCTCATTTGAGACGGAGACTGGCTCAATTGAGCCGGGGACGGGCTCAATTGAATTTTTATGGCTACCAAGAGCTCAATTGAGCCGGGGGCGGGCTCAATTGAATTTTTATGGCTACCAAGGGCTCATTTGAGACGGGGACGGGCTCAATTGAATTTTTATGGCTACCATGGGCTCATTTGAGCCGGGGGCGGGCTCAATTGAATTTTTATGGCTACCAAGGGCTCATTTGAGCCGGGGGCGGGCTCAATTGAATTTTTATGGCTACCATGGGCTCATTTGAGCCGGGGGCGGGCTCAATTGAATTTTTATGGCTACCAAGGGCTCATTTGAGCCGGGGGCGGGCTCAATTGAATTTTTATGGCTACCATGGGCTCATTTGAGCCGGGGGCGGGCTCAATTGAATTTTTATGGCTACCATGGGCTCATTTGAGCCGGGGGCGGGCTCAATTGAATTGTTATGGCTACCAAGGGCTCAATTGAGCCGGGGGCGGGCTCAATTGAATTTTTATGGCTACCAAGGGCTCATTTGAGCCGGGGGCGGGCTCAATTGAATTTTTATGGCTACCATGGGCTCATTTGAGCCGTGGGCGGGCTCAATTGAATTGTTATGGCTACCAAGAGCTCAATTGAGCCTGGGGCGGGCTCAATTGAATTTTTATGGCTACCAAGAGCTCAATTGAGCCGGGGGCGAGCCGGGGGCGAGCTCAATTGAATTGTTATGGCTACCAAGAGCTCAATTGAGCCTGGGGCGGGCTCAATTGAATTTTTATGGCTACCAAGAGCTCAATTGAGCCGGGGGCGGGCTCAATTGAATTTTTATGGCTACCAAGAGCTCAATTGAGCCGGGGGCGGGCTCAATTGAATTGTTATGGCTACCAAGAGCTCAATTGAGCCGGGGGCGGGCTCAATTGAATTGTTATGGCTACCAAGAGCTCAATTGAGCCTGGGGCGGGCTCAATTGAATTTTTATGGCTACCAAGAGCTCAATTGAGCCTGGGGCGAGCTCAATTGAATTTTTATGGCTACCAAGAGCTCAATTGAGCCGGGGGCGGGCTCAATTGAATTTTTATGGCTACCAAGGGCTCATTTGAGACGGGGACGGGCTCAATTGAATTTTTATGGCTACCAAGAGCTCAATTGAGCCGGGGGCGGGCTCAATTGAATTTTTATGGCTACCAAGGGCTCATTTGAGACGGGGACGGGCTCAATTGAATTTTTATGGCTACCAAGAGCTCAATTGAGCCGGGGGCGGGCTCAATTGAATTTTTATGGCTACCAAGGGCTCAATTGAGCCGGGGGCGGGCTCAATTGAATTGTTATGGCTACCAAGAGCTCAATTGAGCCGGGGGCGGGCTCAATTGAGCCTGGTGCGGGCTCAATTGAATTTTTATGGCTACCAAGGGCTCAATTGAGCCGGGGGCGGGCTCAATTGAATTTTTATGGCTACCAAGGGCTCAATTGAGCCGGGGGCGGGCTCAATTGAATTGTTATGGCTACCAAGAGCTCAATTGAGCCGGGGGCGGGCTCAATTGAATTTTTATGGCTACCAAGGGCTCATTTGAGCCGGGGGCGGGCTCAATTGAATTGTTCTGGCTACCAAGAGCTCAATTGAGCCGTGGGCGGGCTCAATTGAGCCTGGGGCGAGCTCAATTGAATTTTTATGGCTACCAAGAGCTCAATTGAGACGGGGGCGGGCTCAATTGAATTTTTATGGCTACCAAGGGCTCAATTGAGCCGGGGGCGGGCTCAATTGAATTTTTATGGCTACCAAGGGCTCAATTGAGCCGGGGGCGGGCTCAATTGAATTTTTATGGCTACCAAGGGCTCAATTGAGCCTGGTGCGGGCTCAATTGAATTTTTATGGCTACCAAGGGCTCAATTGAGCCGGGGGCGGGCTCAATTGAATTTTTATGGCTACCAAGGGCTCAATTGAGCCTGGTGCGGGCTCAATTGAATTTTTATGGCTACCAAGGGCTCAATTGAGCCGGGGGCGGGCTCAATTGAATTTTTATGGCTACCAAGGGCTCAATTGAGCCGGGGGCGGGCTCAATTGAATTGTTCTGGCTACCAAGAGCTCAATTGAGCCGTGGGCGGGCTCAATTGAGCCTGGGGCGAGCTCAATTGAATTTTTATGGCTACCAAGAGCTCAATTGAGACGGGGGCGGGCTCAATTGAATTTTTATGGCTACCAAGGGCTCATTTGAGACGGGGGCGGGCTCAATTGAATTTTTATGGCTACCAAGGGCTCAATTGAGCCGGGGGCGGGCTCAATTGAATTGTTCTGGCTACCAAGAGCTCAATTGAGCCGTGGGCGGGCTCAATTGAATTTTTATGGCTACCAAGGGCTCAATTGAGCCGGGGGCGGGCTCAATTGAATTTTTATGGCTACCAAGGGCTCATTTGAGACGGGGGCGGGCTCAATTGAATTTTTATGGCTACCAAGGGCTCAATTGAGCCGGGGGCGGGCTCAATTGAATTGTTCTGGCTACCAAGAGCTCAATTGAGCCGTGGGCGGGCTCAATTGAGCCTGGGGCGAGCTCAATTGAATTTTTATGGCTACCAAGAGCTCAATTGAGCCGGGGGCGGGCTCAATTGAATTTTTATGGCTACCAAGGGCTCAATTGAGCCGGGGGCGGGCTCAATTGAATTGTTCTGGCTACCAAGAGCTCAATTGAGCCGTGGGCGGGCTCAATTGAGCCTGGGGCGAGCTCAATTGAATTTTTATGGCTACCAAGGGCTCAATTGAGCCGGGGGCGGGCTCAATTGAGCTCTTGGTAAAAAATTAAAGGGCACATGGCTTACAAATCCATGGCCCGCAAATTAAAGGGCACATGGCCCGCAAATTAAAGGGCACATGGCTTACAAATCCATGGTTTGCAAATTAAAGGGCACATGGCCCGCAAATTAAAGGGCACATGGCTTACAAATCCATGGTTTGCAAATTAAAGGGCACATGGCCCGCAAATTAAAGGGCACATGGCTTACAAATCCATGGCCCGCAAATTAAAGGGCACATGGCCCGCAAATTAAAGGGCACATGGCTTACAAATCCATGGCCCGCAAATTAAAGGGCACATGGCCCGCAAATTAAAGGGCACATGGCTTACAAATCCATGGTTTGCAAATTAAAGGGCACATGGCCCGCAAATTAAAGGGCACATGGCTTACAAATCCATGGTTTGCAAATTAAAGGGCACATGGCCCGCAAATTAAAGGGCACATGGCTTACAAATCCATGGTTTGCAAATTAAAGGGCACATGGCCCGCAAATTAAAGGGCACATGGCTTACAAATCCATGGTTTGCAAATTAAAGGGCACATGGCCCGCAAATTAAAGGGCACATGGCTTACAAATCCATGGCCCGCAAATTAAAGGGCACATGGCCCGCAAATTAAAGGGCACATGGCTTACAAATCCATGGCCCGCAAATTAAAGGGCACATGGCCCGCAAATTAAAGGGCACATGGCTTACAAATCCATGGTTTGCAAATTAAAGGGCACATGGCTTACAAATCCATGGTTTGCAAATTAAAGGGCACATGGCCCGCAAATTAAAGGGCACATGGCTTACAAATCCATGGTTTGCAAATTAAAGGGCACATGGCCCGCAAATTAAAGGGCACATGGCTTACAAATCCATGGTTTGCAAATTAAAGGGCACATGGCCCGCAAATTAAAGGGCACATGGCTTACAAATCCATGGCCCGCAAATTAAAGGGCACATGGCTTACAAATCCATGGCCCGCAAATTAAAGGGCACATGGCCCGCAAATTAAAGGGCACATGGCCCGCAAATTAAAGGGCACATGGCTTACAAATCCATGGCCCGCAAATTAAAGGGCACATGGCCCGCAAATTAAAGGGCACATGGCTTACAAATCCATGGTTTGCAAATTAAAGGGCACATGGCCCGCAAATTAAAGGGCACATGGCTTACAAATCCATGGTTTGCAAATTAAAGGGCACATGGCCCGCAAATTAAAGGGCACATGGCTTACAAATCCATGGTTTGCAAATTAAAGGGCACATGGCTTACAAATCCATGGTTTGCAAATTAAAGGGCACATGGCCCGCAAATTAAAGGGCACATGGCTTACAAATCCATGGTTTGCAAATTAAAGGGCACATGGCCCGCAAATTAAAGGGCACATGGCTTACAAATCCATGGTTTGCAAATTAAAGGGCACATGGCCCGCAAATTAAAGGGCACATGGCTTACAAATCCATGGCCCGCAAATTAAAGGGCACATGGCTTACAAATCCATGGCCCGCAAATTAAAGGGCACATGGCCCGCAAATTAAAGGGCACATGGCCCGCAAATTAAAGGGCACATGGCTTACAAATCCATGGCCCGCAAATTAAAGGGCACATGGCCCGCAAATTAAAGGGCACATGGCTTACAAATCCATGGTTTGCAAATTAAAGGGCACATGGCCCGCAAATTAAAGGGCACATGGCTTACAAATCCATGGTTTGCAAATTAAAGGGCACATGGCCCGCAAATTAAAGGGCACATGGCTTACAAATCCATGGTTTGCAAATTAAAGGGCACATGGCTTACAAATCCATGGTTTGCAAATTAAAGGGCACATGGCCCGCAAATTAAAGGGCACATGGCTTACAAATCCATGGTTTGCAAATTAAAGGGCACATGGCCCGCAAATTAAAGGGCACATGGCTTACAAATCCATGGTTTGCAAATTAAAGGGCACATGGCCCGCAAATTAAAGGGCACATGGCTTACAAATCCATGGCCCGCAAATTAAAGGGCACATGGCTTACAAATCCATGGCCCGCAAATTAAAGGGCACATGGCCCGCAAATTAAAGGGCACATGGCCCGCAAATTAAAGGGCACATGGCTTACAAATCCATGGCCCGCAAATTAAAGGGCACATGGCCCGCAAATTAAAGGGCACATGGCTTACAAATCCATGGTTTGCAAATTAAAGGGCACATGGCCCGCAAATTAAAGGGCACATGGCTTACAAATCCATGGCCCGCAAATTAAAGGGCACATGGCCCGCAAATTAAAGGGCACATGGCTTACAAATCCATGGTTTGCAAATTAAAGGGCACATGGCCCGCAAATTAAAGGGCACATGGCTTACAAATCCATGGTTTGCAAATTAAAGGGCACATGGCCCGCAAATTAAAGGGCACATGGCTTACAAATCCATGGTTTGCAAATTAAAGGGCACATGGCTTACAAATCCATGGTTTGCAAATTAAAGGGCACATGGCCCGCAAATTAAAGGGCACATGGCTTACAAATCCATGGCCCGCAAATTAAAGGGCACATGGCCCGCAAATTAAAGGGCACATGGCTTACAAATCCATGGCCCGCAAATTAAAGGGCACATGGCCCGCAAATTAAAGGGCACATGGCTTACAAATCCATGGTTTGCAAATTAAAGGGCACATGGCCCGCAAATTAAAGGGCACATGGCCCGCAAATTAAAGGGCACATGGCCCGCAAATTAAAGGGCACATGGCTTACAAATCCATGGCCCGCAAATTAAAGGGCACATGGCCCGCAAATTAAAGGGCACATGGCTTACAAATCCATGGCCCGCAAATTAAAGGGCACATGGCCCGCAAATTAAAGGGCACATGGCTTACAAATCCATGGTTTGCAAATTAAAGGGCACATGGCCCGCAAATTAAAGGGCACATGGCTTACAAATCCATGGTTTGCAAATTAAAGGGCACATGGCCCGCAAATTAAAGGGCACATGGCCCGCAAATTAAAGGGCACATGGCCCGCAAATTAAAGGGCACATGGCCCGCAAATTAAAGGGCACATGGCCCGCAAATTAAAGGGCACATGGCCCGCAAATTAAAGGGCACATGGCTTACAAATCCATGGCCCGCAAATTAAAGGGCACATGGCCCGCAAATTAAAGGGCACATGGCTTACAAATCCATGGCCCGCAAATTAAAGGGCACATGGCCCGCAAATTAAAGGGCACATGGCTTACAAATCCATGGTTTGCAAATTAAAGGGCACATGGCCCGCAAATTAAAGGGCACATGGCCCGCAAATTAAAGGGCACATGGCTTACAAATCCATGGCCCGCAAATTAAAGGGCACATGGCCCGCAAATTAAAGGGCACATGGCTTACAAATCCATGGTTTGCAAATTAAAGGGCACATGGCCCGCAAATTAAAGGGCACATGGCTTACAAATCCATGGTTTGCAAATTAAAGGGCACATGGCCCGCAAATTAAAGGGCACATGGCTTACAAATCCATGGTTTGCAAATTAAAGGGCACATGGCTTACAAATCCATGGTTTGCAAATTAAAGGGCACATGGCCCGCAAATTAAAGGGCACATGGCCCGCAAATTAAAGGGCACATGGCCCGCAAATTAAAGGGCACATGGCCCGCAAATTAAAGGGCACATGGCCCGCAAATTAAAGGGCACATGGCTTACAAATCCATGGCCCGCAAATTAAAGGGCACATGGCCCGCAAATTAAAGGGCACATGGCTTACAAATCCATGGCCCGCAAATTAAAGGGCACATGGCCCGCAAATTAAAGGGCACATGGCTTACAAATCCATGGTTTGCAAATTAAAGGGCACATGGCCCGCAAATTAAAGGGCACATGGCTTACAAATCCATGGTTTGCAAATTAAAGGGCACATGGCCCGCAAATTAAAGGGCACATGGCCCGCAAATTAAAGGGCACATGGCTTACAAATCCATGGCCCGCAAATTAAAGGGCACATGGCCCGCAAATTAAAGGGCACATGGCTTACAAATCCATGGTTTGCAAATTAAAGGGCACATGGCCCGCAAATTAAAGGGCACATGGCTTACAAATCCATGGTTTGCAAATTAAAGGGCACATGGCCCGCAAATTAAAGGGCACATGGCTTACAAATCCATGGTTTGCAAATTAAAGGGCACATGGCTTACAAATCCATGGTTTGCAAATTAAAGGGCACATGGCCCGCAAATTAAAGGGCACATGGCTTACAAATCCATGGTTTGCAAATTAAAGGGCACATGGCCCGCAAATTAAAGGGCACATGGCTTACAAATCCATGGTTTGCAAGTTAAAGGGCACATGGCCCGCAAATTAAAGGGCACATGGCTTACAAATCCATGGCCCGCAAATTAAAGGGCACATGGCTTACAAATCCATGGCCCGCAAATTAAAGGGCACATGGCCCGCAAATTAAAGGGCACATGGCCCGCAAATTAAAGGGCACATGGCTTACAAATCCATGGCCCGCAAATTAAAGGGCACATGGCCCGCAAATTAAAGGGCACATGGCTTACAAATCCATGGTTTGCAAATTAAAGGGCACATGGCCCGCAAATTAAAGGGCACATGGCTTACAAATCCATGGTTTGCAAATTAAAGGGCACATGGCCCGCAAATTAAAGGGCACATGGCTTACAAATCCATGGTTTGCAAATTAAAGGGCACATGGCCCGCAAATTAAAGGGCACATGGCTTACAAATCCATGGTTTGCAAATTAAAGGGCACATGGCTTACAAATCCATGGTTTGCAAATTAAAGGGCACATGGCCCGCAAATTAAAGGGCACATGGCTTACAAATCCATGGTTTGCAAATTAAAGGGCACATGGCCCGCAAATTAAAGGGCACATGGCTTACAAATCCATGGTTTGCAAATTAAAGGGCACATGGCCCGCAAATTAAAGGGCACATGGCTTACAAATCCATGGCCCGCAAATTAAAGGGCACATGGCTTACAAATCCATGGCCCGCAAATTAAAGGGCACATGGCCCGCAAATTAAAGGGCACATGGCCCGCAAATTAAAGGGCACATGGCTTACAAATCCATGGCCCGCAAATTAAAGGGCACATGGCCCGCAAATTAAAGGGCACATGGCTTACAAATCCATGGTTTGCAAATTAAAGGGCACATGGCCCGCAAATTAAAGGGCACATGGCTTACAAATCCATGGCCCGCAAATTAAAGGGCACATGGCCCGCAAATTAAAGGGCACATGGCTTACAAATCCATGGCCCGCAAATTAAAGGGCACATGGCCCGCAAATTAAAGGGCACATGGCTTACAAATCCATGGTTTGCAAATTAAAGGGCACATGGCCCGCAAATTAAAGGGCACATGGCTTACAAATCCATGGTTTGCAAATTAAAGGGCACATGGCCCGCAAATTAAAGGGCACATGGCCCGCAAATTAAAGGGCACATGGCTTACAAATCCATGGCCCGCAAATTAAAGGGCACATGGCCCGCAAATTAAAGGGTACATGGCTTACAAATCCATGGTTTGCAAATTAAAGGGCACATGGCCCGCAAATTAAAGGGCACATGGCTTACAAATCCATGGTTTGCAAATTAAAGGGCACATGGCCCGCAAATTAAAGGGCACATGGCTTACAAATCCATGGTTTGCAAATTAAAGGGCACATGGCCCGCAAATTAAAGGGCACATGGCTTACAAATCCATGGTTTGCAAATTAAAGGGCACATGGCTTACAAATCCATGGTTTGCAAATTAAAGGGCACATGGCCCGCAAATTAAAGGGCACATGGCTTACAAATCCATGGTTTGCAAATTAAAGGGCACATGGCCCGCAAATTAAAGGGCACATGGCTTACAAATCCATGGTTTGCAAATTAAAGGGCACATGGCCCGCAAATTAAAGGGCACATGGCTTACAAATCCATGGCCCGCAAATTAAAGGGCACATGGCTTACAAATCCATGGCCCGCAAATTAAAGGGCACATGGCCCGCAAATTAAAGGGCACATGGCCCGCAAATTAAAGGGCACATGGCTTACAAATCCATGGCCCGCAAATTAAAGGGCACATGGCCCGCAAATTAAAGGGCACATGGCTTACAAATCCATGGTTTGCAAATTAAAGGGCACATGGCCCGCAAATTAAAGGGCACATGGCTTACAAATCCATGGTTTGCAAATTAAAGGGCACATGGCCCGCAAATTAAAGGGCACATGGCTTACAAATCCATGGTTTGCAAATTAAAGGGCACATGGCCCGCAAATTAAAGGGCACATGGCTTACAAATCCATGGTTTGCAAATTAAAGGGCACATGGCTTACAAATCCATGGTTTGCAAATTAAAGGGCACATGGCCCGCAAATTAAAGGGCACATGGCCCGCAAATTAAAGGGCACATGGCTTACAAATCCATGGCCCGCAAATTAAAGGGCACATGGCCCGCAAATTAAAGGGCACATGGCTTACAAATCCATGGTTTGCAAATTAAAGGGCACATGGCCCGCAAATTAAAGGGCACATGGCTTACAAATCCATGGTTTGCAAATTAAAGGGCACATGGCCCGCAAATTAAAGGGCACATGGCTTACAAATCCATGGTTTGCAAATTAAAGGGCACATGGCCCGCAAATTAAAGGGCACATGGCTTACAAATCCATGGCCCGCAAATTAAAGGGCACATGGCCCGCAAATTAAAGGGCACATGGCTTACAAATCCATGGTTTGCAAATTAAAGGGCACATGGCCCGCAAATTAAAGGGCACATGGCTTACAAATCCATGGTTTGCAAATTAAAGGGCACATGGCCCGCAAATTAAAGGGCACATGGCTTACAAATCCATGGTTTGCAAATTAAAGGGCACATGGCCCGCAAATTAAAGGGCACATGGCTTACAAATCCATGGTTTGCAAATTAAAGGGCACATGGCTTACAAATCCATGGTTTGCAAATTAAAGGGCACATGGCCCGCAAATTAAAGGGCACATGGCCCGCAAATTAAAGGGCACATGGCTTACAAATCCATGGCCCGCAAATTAAAGGGCACATGGCCCGCAAATTAAAGGGCACATGGCTTACAAATCCATGGTTTGCAAATTAAAGGGCACATGGCCCGCAAATTAAAGGGCACATGGCTTACAAATCCATGGTTTGCAAATTAAAGGGCACATGGCCCGCAAATTAAAGGGCACATGGCTTACAAATCCATGGCCCGCAAATTAAAGGGCACATGGCCCGCAAATTAAAGGGCACATGGCTTACAAATCCATGGTTTGCAAATTAAAGGGCACATGGCCCGCAAATTAAAGGGCACATGGCTTACAAATCCATGGTTTGCAAATTAAAGGGCACATGGCCCGCAAATTAAAGGGCACATGGCTTACAAATCCATGGCCCGCAAATTAAAGGGCACATGGCCCGCAAATTAAAGGGCACATGGCTTACAAATCCATGGTTTGCAAATTAAAGGGCACATGGCTTACAAATCCATGGTTTGCAAATTAAAGGGCACATGGCCCGCAAATTAAAGGGCACATGGCCCGCAAATTAAAGGGCACATGGCTTACAAATCCATGGCCCGCAAATTAAAGGGCACATGGCCCGCAAATTAAAGGGCACATGGCTTACAAATCCATGGTTTGCAAATTAAAGGGCACATGGCCCGCAAATTAAAGGGCACATGGCTTACAAATCCATGGTTTGCAAATTAAAGGGCACATGGCCCGCAAATTAAAGGGCACATGGCTTACAAATCCATGGTTTGCAAATTAAAGGGCACATGGCTTACAAATCCATGGTTTGCAAATTAAAGGGCACATGGCCCGCAAATTAAAGGGCACATGGCTTACAAATCCATGGCCCGCAAATTAAAGGGCACATGGCCCGCAAATTAAAGGGCACATGGCTTACAAATCCATGGTTTGCAAATTAAAGGGCACATGGCCCGCAAATTAAAGGGCACATGGCTTACAAATCCATGGCCCGCAAATTAAAGGGCACATGGCTTACAAATCCATGGCCCGCAAATTAAAGGGCACATGGCCCGCAAATTAAAGGGCACATGGCCCGCAAATTAAAGGGCACATGGCTTACAAATCCATGGTTTGCAAATTAAAGGGCACATGGCCCGCAAATTAAAGGGCACATGGCTTACAAATCCATGGTTTGCAAATTAAAGGGCACATGGCCCGCAAATTAAAGGGCACATGGCTTACAAATCCATGGTTTGCAAATTAAAGGGCACATGGCCCGCAAATTAAAGGGCACATGGCTTACAAATCCATGGTTTGCAAATTAAAGGGCACATGGCTTACAAATCCATGGTTTGCAAATTAAAGGGCACATGGCCCGCAAATTAAAGGGCACATGGCTTACAAATCCATGGTTTGCAAATTAAAGGGCACATGGCCCGCAAATTAAAGGGCACATGGCTTACAAATCCATGGTTTGCAAATTAAAGGGCACATGGCCCGCAAATTAAAGGGCACATGGCTTACAAATCCATGGCCCGCAAATTAAAGGGCACATGGCTTACAAATCCATGGCCCGCAAATTAAAGGGCACATGGCCCGCAAATTAAAGGGCACATGGCCCGCAAATTAAAGGGCACATGGCTTACAAATCCATGGCCCGCAAATTAAAGGGCACATGGCCCGCAAATTAAAGGGCACATGGCTTACAAATCCATGGTTTGCAAATTAAAGGGCACATGGCCCGCAAATTAAAGGGCACATGGCTTACAAATCCATGGCCCGCAAATTAAAGGGCACATGGCCCGCAAATTAAAGGGCACATGGCTTACAAATCCATGGCCCGCAAATTAAAGGGCACATGGCCCGCAAATTAAAGGGCACATGGCTTACAAATCCATGGTTTGCAAATTAAAGGGCACATGGCCCGCAAATTAAAGGGCACATGGCTTACAAATCCATGGTTTGCAAATTAAAGGGCACATGGCCCGCAAATTAAAGGGCACATGGCCCGCAAATTAAAGGGCACATGGCTTACAAATCCATGGCCCGCAAATTAAAGGGCACATGGCCCGCAAATTAAAGGGTACATGGCTTACAAATCCATGGTTTGCAAATTAAAGGGCACATGGCCCGCAAATTAAAGGGCACATGGCTTACAAATCCATGGTTTGCAAATTAAAGGGCACATGGCCCGCAAATTAAAGGGCACATGGCTTACAAATCCATGGTTTGCAAATTAAAGGGCACATGGCCCGCAAATTAAAGGGCACATGGCTTACAAATCCATGGTTTGCAAATTAAAGGGCACATGGCTTACAAATCCATGGTTTGCAAATTAAAGGGCACATGGCCCGCAAATTAAAGGGCACATGGCTTACAAATCCATGGTTTGCAAATTAAAGGGCACATGGCCCGCAAATTAAAGGGCACATGGCTTACAAATCCATGGTTTGCAAATTAAAGGGCACATGGCCCGCAAATTAAAGGGCACATGGCTTACAAATCCATGGCCCGCAAATTAAAGGGCACATGGCTTACAAATCCATGGCCCGCAAATTAAAGGGCACATGGCCCGCAAATTAAAGGGCACATGGCTTACAAATCCATGGCCCGCAAATTAAAGGGCACATGGCCCGCAAATTAAAGGGCACATGGCTTACAAATCCATGGTTTGCAAATTAAAGGGCACATGGCCCGCAAATTAAAGGGCACATGGCTTACAAATCCATGGTTTGCAAATTAAAGGGCACATGGCCCGCAAATTAAAGGGCACATGGCTTACAAATCCATGGTTTGCAAATTAAAGGGCACATGGCCCGCAAATTAAAGGGCACATGGCCCGCAAATTAAAGGGCACATGGCTTACAAATCCATGGCCCGCAAATTAAAGGGCACATGGCCCGCAAATTAAAGGGCACATGGCTTACAAATCCATGGTTTGCAAATTAAAGGGCACATGGCCCGCAAATTAAAGGGCACATGGCTTACAAATCCATGGTTTGCAAATTAAAGGGCACATGGCCCGCAAATTAAAGGGCACATGGCTTACAAATCCATGGCCCGCAAATTAAAGGGCACATGGCTTACAAATCCATGGCCCGCAAATTAAAGGGCACATGGCCCGCAAATTAAAGGGCACATGGCCCGCAAATTAAAGGGCACATGGCTTACAAATCCATGGCCCGCAAATTAAAGGGCACATGGCCCGCAAATTAAAGGGCACATGGCTTACAAATCCATGGTTTGCAAATTAAAGGGCACATGGCCCGCAAATTAAAGGGCACATGGCTTACAAATCCATGGCCCGCAAATTAAAGGGCACATGGCCCGCAAATTAAAGGGCACATGGCCCGCAAATTAAAGGGCACATGGCTTACAAATCCATGGCCCGCAAATTAAAGGGCACATGGCCCGCAAATTAAAGGGCACATGGCTTACAAATCCATGGTTTGCAAATTAAAGGGCACATGGCCCGCAAATTAAAGGGCACATGGCTTACAAATCCATGGTTTGCAAATTAAAGGGCACATGGCCCGCAAATTAAAGGGCACATGGCTTACAAATCCATGGTTTGCAAATTAAAGGGCACATGGCTTACAAATCCATGGTTTGCAAATTAAAGGGCACATGGCCCGCAAATTAAAGGGCACATGGCTTACAAATCCATGGTTTGCAAATTAAAGGGCACATGGCCCGCAAATTAAAGGGCACATGGCTTACAAATCCATGGTTTGCAAATTAAAGGGCACATGGCTTACAAATCCATGGTTTGCAAATTAAAGGGCACATGGCCCGCAAATTAAAGGGCACATGGCTTACAAATCCATGGTTTGCAAATTAAAGGGCACATGGCCCGCAAATTAAAGGGCACATGGCTTACAAATCCATGGTTTGCAAATTAAAGGGCACATGGCCCGCAAATTAAAGGGCACATGGCTTACAAATCCATGGCCCGCAAATTAAAGGGCACATGGCTTACAAATCCATGGCCCGCAAATTAAAGGGCACATGGCCCGCAAATTAAAGGGCACATGGCTTACAAATCCATGGTTTGCAAATTAAAGGGCACATGGCCCGCAAATTAAAGGGCACATGGCTTACAAATCCATGGTTTGCAAATTAAAGGGCACATGGCCCGCAAATTAAAGGGCACATGGCTTACAAATCCATGGCCCGCAAATTAAAGGGCACATGGCTTACAAATCCATGGCCCGCAAATTAAAGGGCACATGGCCCGCAAATTAAAGGGCACATGGCTTACAAATCCATGGCCCGCAAATTAAAGGGCACATGGCCCGCAAATTAAAGGGCACATGGCTTACAAATCCATGGTTTGCAAATTAAAGGGCACATGGCCCGCAAATTAAAGGGCACATGGCTTACAAATCCATGGTTTGCAAATTAAAGGGCACATGGCCCGCAAATTAAAGGGCACATGGCTTACAAATCCATGGTTTGCAAATTAAAGGGCACATGGCCCGCAAATTAAAGGGCACATGGCCCGCAAATTAAAGGGCACATGGCTTACAAATCCATGGCCCGCAAATTAAAGGGCACATGGCCCGCAAATTAAAGGGCACATGGCTTACAAATCCATGGTTTGCAAATTAAAGGGCACATGGCCCGCAAATTAAAGGGCACATGGCTTACAAATCCATGGTTTGCAAATTAAAGGGCACATGGCCCGCAAATTAAAGGGCACATGGCTTACAAATCCATGGTTTGCAAATTAAAGGGCACATGGCCCGCAAATTAAAGGGCACATGGCTTACAAATCCATGGTTTGCAAATTAAACGGCACATGGCTTACAAATCCATGGTTTGCAAATTAAAGGGCACATGGCCCGCAAATTAAAGGGCACATGGCTTACAAATCCATGGTTTGCAAATTAAAGGGCACATGGCCCGCAAATTAAAGGGCACATGGCTTACAAATCCATGGTTTGCAAATTAAAGGGCACATGGCCCGCAAATTAAAGGGCACATGGCTTACAAATCCATGGCCCGCAAATTAAAGGGCACATGGCTTACAAATCCATGGCCCGCAAATTAAAGGGCACATGGCCCGCAAATTAAAGGGCACATGGCTTACAAATCCATGGCCCGCAAATTAAAGGGCACATGGCCCGCAAATTAAAGGGCACATGGCTTACAAATCCATGGTTTGCAAATTAAAGGGCACATGGCCCGCAAATTAAAGGGCACATGGCCCGCAAATTAAAGGGCACATGGCTTACAAATCCATGGCCCGCAAATTAAAGGGCACATGGCCCGCAAATTAAAGGGCACATGGCTTACAAATCCATGGTTTGCAAATTAAAGGGCACATGGCCCGCAAATTAAAGGGCACATGGCTTACAAATCCATGGTTTGCAAATTAAAGGGCACATGGCCCGCAAATTAAAGGGCACATGGCTTACAAATCCATGGCCCGCAAATAAAAGGGCACATGGCCCGCAAATTAAAGGGCACATGGCTTACAAATCCATGGTTTGCAAATTAAAGGGCACATGGCTTACAAATCCATGGTTTGCAAATTAAAGGGCACATGGCCCGCAAATTAAAGGGCACATGGCTTACAAATCCATGGCCCGCAAATTAAAGGGCACATGGCCCGCAAATTAAAGGGCACATGGCCCGCAAATTAAAGGGCACATGGCTTACAAATCCATGGCCCGCAAATTAAAGGGCACATGGCCCGCAAATTAAAGGGCACATGGCCCGCAAATTAAAGGGCACATGGCTTACAAATCCATGGTTTGCAAATTAAAGGGCACATGGCCCGCAAATTAAAGGGCACATGGCTTACAAATCCATGGTTTGCAAATTAAAGGGCACATGGCCCGCAAATTAAAGGGCACATGGCTTACAAATCCATGGTTTGCAAATTAAAGGGCACATGGCCCGCAAATTAAAGGGCACATGGCTTACAAATCCATGGTTTGCAAATTAAAGGGCACATGGCTTACAAATCCATGGTTTGCAAATTAAAGGGCACATGGCCCGCAAATTAAAGGGCACATGGCTTACAAATCCATGGTTTGCAAATTAAAGGGCACATGGCCCGCAAATTAAAGGGCACATGGCTTACAAATCCATGGCCCGCAAATTAAAGGGCGCATGGCCCGCAAATTAAAGGGCACATGGCTTACAAATCCATGGCCCGCAAATTAAAGGGCACATGGCCCGCAAATTAAAGGGCACATGGCTTACAAATCCATGGCCCGCAAATTAAAGGGCGCATGGCCCGCAAATTAAAGGGCACATGGCTTACAAATCCATGGCCCGCAAATTAAAGGGCACATGGCCCGCAAATTAAAGGGCACATGGCTTACAAATCCATGGTTTGCAAATTAAAGGGCACATGGCCCGCAAATTAAAGGGCACATGGCTTACAAATCCATGGCCCGCAAATTAAAGGGCGCATGGCCCGCAAATTAAAGGGCACATGGCTTACAAATCCATGGCCCGCAAATTAAAGGGCACATGGCCCGCAAATTAAAGGGCACATGGCTTACAAATCCATGGTTTGCAAATTAAAGGGCACATGGCCCGCAAATTAAAGGGCACATGGCTTACAAATCCATGGTTTGCAAATTAAAGGGCACATGGCCCGCAAATTAAAGGGCACATGGCTTACAAATCCATGGTTTGCAAATTAAAGGGCACATGGCCCGCAAATTAAAGGGCACATGGCTTACAAATCCATGGCCCGCAAATTAAAGGGCACATGGCCCGCAAATTAAAGGGCACATGGCTTACAAATCCATGGTTTGCAAATTAAAGGGCACATGGCCCGCAAATTAAAGGGCACATGGCTTACAAATCCATGGTTTGCAAATTAAAGGGCACATGGCCCGCAAATTAAAGGGCACATGGCTTACAAATCCATGGCCCGCAAATTAAAGGGCACATGGCCCGCAAATTAAAGGGCACATGGCTTACAAATCCATGGTTTGCAAATTAAAGGGCACATGGCTTACAAATCCATGGTTTGCAAATTAAAGGGCACATGGCCCGCAAATTAAAGGGCACATGGCTTACAAATCCATGGTTTGCAAATTAAAGGGCACATGGCCCGCAAATTAAAGGGCACATGGCTTACAAATCCATGGTTTGCAAATTAAAGGGCACATGGCCCGCAAATTAAAGGGCACATGGCTTACAAATCCATGGTTTGCAAATTAAAGGGCACATGGCTTACAAATCCATGGTTTGCAAATTAAAGGGCACATGGCCCGCAAATTAAAGGGCACATGGCTTACAAATCCATGGTTTGCAAATTAAAGGGCACATGGCTTACAAATCCATGGTTTGCAAATTAAAGGGCACATGGCCCGCAAATTAAAGGGCACATGGCTTACAAATCCATGGTTTGCAAATTAAAGGGCACATGGCCCGCAAATTAAAGGGCACATGGCTTACAAATCCATGGCCCGCAAATTAAAGGGCACATGGCTTACAAATCCATGGCCCGCAAATTAAAGGGCACATGGCCCGCAAATTAAAGGGCACATGGCTTACAAATCCATGGCCCGCAAATTAAAGGGCACATGGCCCGCAAATTAAAGGGCACATGGCTTACAAATCCATGGTTTGCAAATTAAAGGGCACATGGCCCGCAAATTAAAGGGCACATGGCTTACAAATCCATGGTTTGCAAATTAAAGGGCACATGGCTTACAAATCCATGGTTTGCAAATTAAAGGGCACATGGCCCGCAAATTAAAGGGCACATGGCTTACAAATCCATGGTTTGCAAATTAAAGGGCACATGGCCCGCAAATTAAAGGGCACATGGCTTACAAATCCATGGCCCGCAAATTAAAGGGCACATGGCTTACAAATCCATGGCCCGCAAATTAAAGGGCACATGGCCCGCAAATTAAAGGGCACATGGCTTACAAATCCATGGTTTGCAAATTAAAGGGCACATGGCCCGCAAATTAAAGGGCACATGGCTTACAAATCCATGGTTTGCAAATTAAAGGGCACATGGCCCGCAAATTAAAGGGCACATGGCTTACAAATCCATGGTTTGCAAATTAAAGGGCACATGGCCCGCAAATTAAAGGGCACATGGCCCGCAAATTAAAGGGCACATGGCTTACAAATCCATGGCCCGCAAATTAAAGGGCACATGGCCCGCAAATTAAAGGGCACATGGCTTACAAATCCATGGCCCGCAAATTAAAGGGCACATGGCTTACAAATCCATGGCCCGCAAATTAAAGGGCACATGGCCCGCAAATTAAAGGGCACATGGCTTACAAATCCATGGTTTGCAAATTAAAGGGCACATGGCCCGCAAATTAAAGGGCACATGGCTTACAAATCCATGGTTTGCAAATTAAAGGGCACATGGCCCGCAAATTAAAGGGCACATGGCCCGCAAATTAAAGGGCACATGGCTTACAAATCCATGGCCCGCAAATTAAAGGGCACATGGCCCGCAAATTAAAGGGCACATGGCTTACAAATCCATGGTTTGCAAATTAAAGGGCACATGGCTTACAAATCCATGGTTTGCAAATTAAAGGGCACATGGCCCGCAAATTAAAGGGCACATGGCTTACAAATCCATGGCCCGCAAATTAAAGGGCACATGGCCCGCAAATTAAAGGGCACATGGCTTACAAATCCATGGTTTGCAAATTAAAGGGCACATGGCCCGCAAATTAAAGGGCACATGGCTTACAAATCCATGGTTTGCAAATTAAAGGGCACATGGCCCGCAAATTAAAGGGCACATGGCTTACAAATCCATGGTTTGCAAATTAAAGGGCACATGGCCCGCAAATTAAAGGGCACATGGCTTACAAATCCATGGCCCGCAAATTAAAGGGCACATGGCTTACAAATCCATGGCCCGCAAATTAAAGGGCACATGGCCCGCAAATTAAAGGGCACATGGCTTACAAATCCATGGCCCGCAAATTAAAGGGCACATGGCCCGCAAATTAAAGGGCACATGGCTTACAAATCCATGGTTTGCAAATTAAAGGGCACATGGCCCGCAAATTAAAGGGCACATGGCTTACAAATCCATGGTTTGCAAATTAAAGGGCGCATGGCCCGCAAATTAAAGGGCACATGGCTTACAAATCCATGGTTTGCAAATTAAAGGGCACATGGCCCGCAAATTAAAGGGCACATGGCCCGCAAATTAAAGGGCACATGGCTTACAAATCCATGGCCCGCAAATTAAAGGGCACATGGCCCGCAAATTAAAGGGCACATGGCTTACAAATCCATGGTTTGCAAATTAAAGGGCACATGGCCCGCAAATTAAAGGGCACATGGCTTACAAATCCATGGTTTGCAAATTAAAGGGCACATGGCCCGCAAATTAAAGGGCACATGGCTTACAAATCCATGGTTTGCAAATTAAAGGGCACATGGCCCGCAAATTAAAGGGCACATGGCTTACAAATCCATGGCCCGCAAATTAAAGGGCACATGGCTTACAAATCCATGGCCCGCAAATTAAAGGGCACATGGCCCGCAAATTAAAGGGCACATGGCTTACAAATCCATGGCCCGCAAATTAAAGGGCACATGGCCCGCAAATTAAAGGGCACATGGCTTACAAATCCATGGTTTGCAAATTAAAGGGCACATGGCCCGCAAATTAAAGGGCACATGGCTTACAAATCCATGGTTTGCAAATTAAAGGGCACATGGCCCGCAAATTAAAGGGCACATGGCTTACAAATCCATGGCCCGCAAATTAAAGGGCACATGGCCCGCAAATTAAAGGGCACATGGCTTACAAATCCATGGCCCGCAAATTAAAGGGCACATGGCCCGCAAATTAAAGGGCACATGGCTTACAAATCCATGGCCCGCAAATTAAAGGGCACATGGCCCGCAAATTAAAGGGCACATGGCTTACAAATCCATGGCCCGCAAATTAAAGGGCACATGGCCCGCAAATTAAAGGGCACATGGCTTACAAATCCATGGTTTGCAAATTAAAGGGCACATGGCCCGCAAATTAAAGGGCACATGGCTTACAAATCCATGGTTTGCAAATTAAAGGGCACATGGCCCGCAAATTAAAGGGCACATGGCTTACAAATCCATGGTTTGCAAATTAAAGGGCACATGGCCCGCAAATTAAAGGGCACATGGCTTACAAATCCATGGTTTGCAAATTAAAGGGCACATGGCCCGCAAATTAAAGGGCACATGGCTTACAAATCCATGGCCCGCAAATTAAAGGGCACATGGCCCGCAAATTAAAGGGCACATGGCTTACAAATCCATGGTTTGCAAATTAAAGGGCACATGGCTTACAAATCCATGGTTTGCAAATTAAAGGGCACATGGCTTACAAATCCATGGTTTGCAAATTAAAGGGCACATGGCCCGCAAATTAAAGGGCACATGGCTTACAAATCCATGGTTTGCAAATTAAAGGGCACATGGCCCGCAAATTAAAGGGCACATGGCTTACAAATCCATGGTTTGCAAATTAAAGGGCACATGGCTTACAAATCCATGGTTTGCAAATTAAAGGGCACATGGCCCGCAAATTAAAGGGCACATGGCTTACAAATCCATGGTTTGCAAATTAAAGGGCACATGGCCCGCAAATTAAAGGGCACATGGCTTACAAATCCATGGTTTGCAAATTAAAGGGCACATGGCTTACAAATCCATGGTTTGCAAATTAAAGGGCACATGGCCCGCAAATTAAAGGGCACATGGCTTACAAATCCATGGTTTGCAAATTAAAGGGCACATGGCCCGCAAATTAAAGGGCACATGGCTTACAAATCCATGGTTTGCAAATTAAAGGGCACATGGCCCGCAAATTAAAGGGCACATGGCTTACAAATCCATGGTTTGCAAATTAAAGGGCACATGGCCCGCAAATTAAAGGGCACATGGCTTACAAATCCATGGTTTGCAAATTAAAGGGCACATGGCTTACAAATCCATGGTTTGCAAATTAAAGGGCACATGGCCCGCAAATTAAAGGGCACATGGCTTACAAATCCATGGTTTGCAAATTAAAGGGCACATGGCCCGCAAATTAAAGGGCACATGGCTTACAAATCCATGGTTTGCAAATTAAAGGGCACATGGCTTACAAATCCATGGTTTGCAAATTAAAGGGCACATGGCCCGCAAATTAAAGGGCACATGGCTTACAAATCCATGGTTTGCAAATTAAAGGGCACATGGCCCGCAAATTAAAGGGCACATGGCTTACAAATCCATGGTTTGCAAATTAAAGGGCACATGGCCCGCAAATTAAAGGGCACATGGCTTACAAATCCATGGTTTGCAAATTAAAGGGCACATGGCCCGCAAATTAAAGGGCACATGGCTTACAAATCCATGGCCCGCAAATTAAAGGGCACATGGCTTACAAATCCATGGCCCGCAAATTAAAGGGCACATGGCCCGCAAATTAAAGGGCACATGGCCCGCAAATTAAAGGGCACATGGCCCGCAAATTAAAGGGCACATGGCTTACAAATCCATGGTTTGCAAATTAAAGGGCACATGGCCCGCAAATTAAAGGGCACATGGCTTACAAATCCGTGGTTTGCAAATTAAAGGGCACACGGCCCGCAAATTAAAGGGCACACGGCCCGCAAATTAAAGGGCACATGGCTTACAAATCCATGGCCCGCAAATTAAAGGGCACATGGCCCGCAAATTAAAGGGCACATGGCTTACAAATCCATGGCCCGCAAATTAAAGGGCACATGGCCCGCAAATTAAAGGGCACATGGCTTACAAATCCATGGTTTGCAAATTAAAGGGCACATGGCTTACAAATCCATGGTTTGCAAATTAAAGGGCACATGGCCCGCAAATTAAAGGGCACATGGCTTACAAATCCATGGTTTGCAAATTAAAGGGCACATGGCTTACAAATCCATGGCCCGCAAATTAAAGGGCACATGGCCCGCAAATTAAAGGGCACATGGCTTACAAATCCATGGTTTGCAAATTAAAGGGCACATGGCCCGCAAATTAAAGGGCACATGGCTTACAAATCCATGGTTTGCAAATTAAAGGGCACATGGCCCGCAAATTAAAGGGCACATGGCTTACAAATCCATGGCCCGCAAATTAAAGGGCACATGGCCCGCAAATTAAAGGGCACATGGCTTACAAATCCATGGTTTGCAAATTAAAGGGCACATGGCTTACAAATCCATGGTTTGCAAATTAAAGGGCACATGGCCCGCAAATTAAAGGGCACATGGCTTACAAATCCATGGTTTGCAAATTAAAGGGCACATGGCCCGCAAATTAAAGGGCACATGGCTTACAAATCCATGGTTTGCAAATTAAAGGGCACATGGCCCGCAAATTAAAGGGCACATGGCTTACAAATCCATGGTTTGCAAATTAAAGGGCACATGGCTTACAAATCCATGGTTTGCAAATTAAAGGGCACATGGCCCGCAAATTAAAGGGCACATGGCTTACAAATCCATGGTTTGCAAATTAAAGGGCACATGGCCCGCAAATTAAAGGGCACATGGCTTACAAATCCATGGCCCGCAAATTAAAGGGCACATGGCTTACAAATCCATGGCCCGCAAATTAAAGGGCACATGGCCCGCAAATTAAAGGGCACATGGCTTACAAATCCATGGTTTGCAAATTAAAGGGCACATGGCTTACAAATCCATGGTTTGCAAATTAAAGGGCACATGGCCCGCAAATTAAAGGGCACATGGCTTACAAATCCATGGTTTGCAAATTAAAGGGCACATGGCCCGCAAATTAAAGGGCACATGGCTTACAAATCCATGGTTTGCAAATTAAAGGGCACATGGCCCGCAAATTAAAGGGCACATGGCTTACAAATCCATGGTTTGCAAATTAAAGGGCACATGGCTTACAAATCCATGGTTTGCAAATTAAAGGGCACATGGCTTACAAATCCATGGTTTGCAAATTAAAGGGCACATGGCCCGCAAATTAAAGGGCACATGGCTTACAAATCCATGGTTTGCAAATTAAAGGGCACATGGCCCGCAAATTAAAGGGCACATGGCTTACAAATCCATGGTTTGCAAATTAAAGGGCACATGGCCCGCAAATTAAAGGGCACATGGCTTACAAATCCATGGCCCGCAAATTAAAGGGCACATGGCTTACAAATCCATGGCCCGCAAATTAAAGGGCACATGGCCCGCAAATTAAAGGGCACATGGCTTACAAATCCATGGTTTGCAAATTAAAGGGCACATGGCTTACAAATCCATGGTTTGCAAATTAAAGGGCACATGGCCCGCAAATTAAAGGGCACATGGCTTACAAATCCATGGTTTGCAAATTAAAGGGCACATGGCCCGCAAATTAAAGGGCACATGGCTTACAAATCCATGGTTTGCAAATTAAAGGGCACATGGCCCGCAAATTAAAGGGCACATGGCTTACAAATCCATGGTTTGCAAATTAAAGGGCACATGGCTTACAAATCCATGGTTTGCAAATTAAAGGGCACATGGCTTACAAATCCATGGTTTGCAAATTAAAGGGCACATGGCCCGCAAATTAAAGGGCACATGGCTTACAAATCCATGGTTTGCAAATTAAAGGGCACATGGCTTACAAATCCATGGTTTGCAAATTAAAGGGCACATGGCCCGCAAATTAAAGGGCACATGGCTTACAAATCCATGGTTTGCAAATTAAAGGGCACATGGCCCGCAAATTAAAGGGCACATGGCTTACAAATCCATGGTTTGCAAATTAAAGGGCACATGGCCCGCAAATTAAAGGGCACATGGCTTACAAATCCATGGTTTGCAAATTAAAGGGCACATGGCTTACAAATCCATGGTTTGCAAATTAAAGGGCACATGGCCCGCAAATTAAAGGGCACATGGCTTACAAATCCATGGTTTGCAAATTAAAGGGCACATGGCCCGCAAATTAAAGGGCACATGGCTTACAAATCCATGGCCCGCAAATTAAAGGGCACATGGCTTACAAATCCATGGCCCGCAAATTAAAGGGCACATGGCCCGCAAATTAAAGGGCACATGGCTTACAAATCCATGGTTTGCAAATTAAAGGGCACATGGCTTACAAATCCATGGTTTGCAAATTAAAGGGCACATGGCCCGCAAATTAAAGGGCACATGGCTTACAAATCCATGGCCCGCAAATTAAAGGGCACATGGCTTACAAATCCATGGCCCGCAAATTAAAGGGCACATGGCCCGCAAATTAAAGGGCACATGGCTTACAAATCCATGGCCCGCAAATTAAAGGGCACATGGCCCGCAAATTAAAGGGCACATGGCTTACAAATCCATGGCCCGCAAATTAAAGGGCACATGGCCCGCAAATTAAAGGGCACATGGCCCGCAAATTAAAGGGCACATGGCTTACAAATCCATGGCCCGCAAATTAAAGGGCACATGGCCCGCAAATTAAAGGGCACATGGCTTACAAATCCATGGTTTGCAAATTAAAGGGCACATGGCCCGCAAATTAAAGGGCACATGGCTTACAAATCCATGGTTTGCAAATTAAAGGGCACATGGCCCGCAAATTAAAGGGCACATGGCTTACAAATCCATGGCCCGCAAATTAAAGGGCACATGGCCCGCAAATTAAAGGGCACATGGCCCGCAAATTAAAGGGCACATGGCTTACAAATCCATGGCCCGCAAATTAAAGGGCACATGGCCCGCAAATTAAAGGGCACATGGCTTACAAATCCATGGCCCGCAAATTAAAGGGCACATGGCCCGCAAATTAAAGGGCACATGGCTTACAAATCCATGGTTTGCAAATTAAAGGGCACATGGCCCGCAAATTAAAGGGCACATGGCTTACAAATCCATGGCCCGCAAATTAAAGGGCACATGGCCCGCAAATTAAAGGGCACATGGCTTACAAATCCATGGTTTGCAAATTAAAGGGCACATGGCCCGCAAATTAAAGGGCACATGGCCCGCAAATTAAAGGGCACATGGCTTACAAATCCATGGCCCGCAAATTAAAGGGCACATGGCCCGCAAATTAAAGGGCACATGGCTTACAAATCCATGGTTTGCAAATTAAAGGGCACATGGCCCGCAAATTAAAGGGCACATGGCTTACAAATCCATGGTTTGCAAATTAAAGGGCACATGGCCCTCAAATTAAAGGGCACATGGCTTACAAATCCATGGTTTGCAAATTAAAGGGCACATGGCCCGCAAATTAAAGGGCACATGGCTTACAAATCCATGGTTTGCAAATTAAAGGGCACATGGCTTACAAATCCATGGTTTGCAAATTAAAGGGCACATGGCCCGCAAATTAAAGGGCACATGGCTTACAAATCCATGGTTTGCAAATTAAAGGGCACATGGCCCGCAAATTAAAGGGCACATGGCTTACAAATCCATGGCCCGCAAATTAAAGGGCACATGGCTTACAAATCCATGGCCCGCAAATTAAAGGGCACATGGCCCGCAAATTAAAGGGCACATGGCTTACAAATCCATGGCCCGCAAATTAAAGGGCACATGGCCCGCAAATTAAAGGGCACATGGCTTACAAATCCATGGTTTGCAAATTAAAGGGCACATGGCCCGCAAATTAAAGGGCACATGGCTTACAAATCCATGGCCCGCAAATTAAAGGGCACATGGCCCGCAAATTAAAGGGCACATGGCTTACAAATCCATGGTTTGCAAATTAAAGGGCACATGGCTTACAAATCCATGGTTTGCAAATTAAAGGGCACATGGCCCGCAAATTAAAGGGCACATGGCTTACAAATCCATGGTTTGCAAATTAAAGGGCACATGGCCCGCAAATTAAAGGGCACATGGCTTACAAATCCATGGCCCGCAAATTAAAGGGCACATGGCCCGCAAATTAAAGGGCACATGGCTTACAAATCCATGGTTTGCAAATTAAAGGGCACATGGCCCGCAAATTAAAGGGCACATGGCTTACAAATCCATGGTTTGCAAATTAAAGGGCACATGGCCCGCAAATTAAAGGGCACATGGCTTACAAATCCATGGTTTGCAAATTAAAGGGCACATGGCCCGCAAATTAAAGGGCACATGGCATACAAATCCATGGCCCGCAAATTAAAGGGCACATGGCCCGCAAATTAAAGGGCACATGGCTTACAAATCCATGGTTTGCAAATTAAAGGGCACATGGCCCGCAAATTAAAGGGCACATGGCTTACAAATCCATGGTTTGCAAATTAAAGGGCACATGGCCCGCAAATTAAAGGGCACATGGCTTACAAATCCATGGCCCGCAAATAAAAGGGCACATGGCCCGCAAATTAAAGGGCACATGGCTTACAAATCCATGATTTGCAAATTAAAGGGCACATGGCTTACAAATCCATGGTTTGCAAATTAAAGGGCACATGGCCCGCAAATTAAAGGGCACATGGCTTACAAATCCATGGCCCGCAAATTAAAGGGCACATGGCCCGCAAATTAAAGGGCACATGGCCCGCAAATTAAAGGGCACATGGCTTACAAATCCATGGCCCGCAAATTAAAGGGCACATGGCCCGCAAATTAAAGGGCACATGGCTTACAAATCCATGGTTTGCAAATTAAAGGGCACATGGCTTACAAATCCATGGTTTGCAAATTAAAGGGCACATGGCCCGCAAATTAAAGGGCACATGGCTTACAAATCCATGGTTTGCAAATTAAAGGGCACATGCCTTACAAATCCATGGTTTGCAAATTAAAGGGCACATGGCCCGCAAATTAAAGGGCACATGGCTTACAAATCCATGGCCCGCAAATTAAAGGGCGCATGGCCCGCAAATTAAAGGGCACATGGCTTACAAATCCTACAAATTGTAAGCCATGTGCCCTTTAATTTGCGGGCCATGTGCCCTTTAATTTGCGGGCCATGGATTTGTAAGCCATGTGCCCTTTAATTTGCGGGCCATGTGCCCTTTAATTTGCGGGCCATGTGCCCTTTAATTTGCGGGCCATGGATTTGTAAGCCATGTGCCCTTTAATTTGCGGGCCATGTGCCCTTTAATTTGCAAACCATGGATTTGTAAGCCATGTGCCCCTTAATTTGCGGGCCATGTGCCCTTTAATTTGCAAACCATGGATTTGTAAGCCATGTGCCCTTTAATTTGCAAACCATGGATTTGTAAGCCATGTGCCCTTTAATTTGCGGGCCATGTGCCCTTTAATTTGCAAACCATGGATTTGTAAGCCATGTGCCCTTTAATTTGCGGGCCATGTGCCCTTTAATTTGCGGGCCATGGATTTGTAAGCCATGTGCCCTTTAATTTGCGGGCCATGTGCCCTTTAATTTGCGGGCCATGGATTTGTAAGCCATGTGCCCTTTAATTTGCGGGCCATGTGCCCTTTAATTTGCAAACCATGGATTTGTAAGCCATGTGCCCTTTAATTTGCGGGCCATGTGCCCTTTAATTTGCAAACCATGGATTTGTAAGCCATGTGCCCTTTAATTTGCGGGCCATGTGCCCTTTAATTTGCAAACCATGGATTTGTAAGCCATGTGCCCTTTAATTTGCGGGCCATGTGCCCTTTAATTTGCGGGCCATGTGCCCTTTAATTTGCGGGCCATGTGCCCTTTAATTTGCGGGCCATGTGCCCTTTAATTTGCGGGCCATGTGCCCTTTAATTTGCGGGCCATGGATTTGTAAGCCATGTGCCCTTTAATTTGCGGGCGATGTGCCCTTTAATTTGCAAACCATGGATTTGTAAGCCATGTGCCCTTTAATTTGCGGGCCATGTGCCTTTTAATTTGCAAACCATGGATTTGTAAGCCATGTGCCCTTTAATTTGCGGGCCATGTGCCCTTTAATTTGCAAACCATGGATTTGTAAGCCATGTGCCCTTTAATTTGCGGGCCATGTGCCCTTTAATTTGCAAACCATGGATTTGTAAGCCATGTGCCCTTTAATTTGCGGGCCATGTGCCCTTTAATTTGCAAACCATGGATTTGTAAGCCATGTGCCCTTTAATTTGCGGGCCATGTGCCCTTTAATTTGCGGGCCATGGATTTGTAAGCCATGTGCCCTTTAATTTGCGGGCCATGTGCCCTTTAATTTGCGGGCCATGGATTTGTAAGCCATGTGCCCTTTAATTTGCGGGCCATGTGCCCTTTAATTTGCGGGCCATGGATTTGTAAGCCATGTGCCCTTTAATTTGCGGGCCATGGATTTGTAAGCCATGTGCCCTTTAATTTGCGGGCCATGTGCCCTTTAATTTGCAAACCATGGATTTGTAAGCCATGTGCCCTTTAATTTGCGGGCCATGTGCCCTTTAATTTGCAAACCATGGATTTGTAAGCCATGTGCCCTTTAATTTGCGGGCCATGTGCCCTTTAATTTGCAAACCATGGATTTGTAAGCCATGTGCCCTTTAATTTGCGGGCCATGTGCCCTTTAATTTGCGGACCATGGATTTGTAAGCCATGTGCCCTTTAATTTGCGGGCCATGTGCCCTTTAATTTGCAAACCATGGATTTGTAAGCCATGTGCCCTTTAATTTGCGGGCCATGTGCCCTTTAATTTGCAGGCCATGTGCCCTTTAATTTGCAAACCATGGATTTGTAAGCCATGTGCCCTTTAATTTGCGGGCCATGTGCCCTTTAATTTGCAAACCATGGATTTGTAAGCCATGTGCCCTTTAATTTGCGGATCATGTGCCCTTTAATTTGCGGGCCATGGATTTGTAAGCCATGTGCCCTTTAATTTGCGGGCCATGTGCCCTTTAATTTGCGGGCCATGTGCCCTTTAATTTGCGGGCCATGTGCCCTTTAATTTGCGGGCCATGTGCCCTTTAATTTGCGGGCCATGGATTTGTAAGCCATGTGCCCTTTAATTTGCGGGCCATGTGCCCTTTAATTTGCAAACCATGGATTTGTAAGCCATGTGCCCTTTAATTTGCGGGCCATGTGCCCTTTAATTTGCAAACCATGGATTTGTAAGCCATGTGCCCTTTAATTTGCGGGCCATGTGCCCTTTAATTTGCAAACCATGGATTTGTAAGCCATGTGCCCTTTAATTTGCGGGCCATGTGCCCTTTAATTTGCGGGCCATGGATTTGTAAGCCATGTGCCCTTTAATTTGCGGGCCATGTGCCCTTTAATTTGCGGGCCATGTGCCCTTTAATTTGCGGGCCATGTGCCCTTTAATTTGCGGGCCATGTGCCCTTTAATTTGCGGGCCATGGATTTGTAAGCCATGTGCCCTTTAATTTGCGGGCCATGTGCCCTTTAATTTGCGGGCCATGTGCCCTTTAATTTGCGGGCCATGGATTTGTAAGCCATGTGCCCTTTAATTTGCGGGCCATGTGCCCTTTAATTTGCAAACCATGGATTTGTAAGCCATGTGCCCTTTAATTTGCGGGCCATGTGCCCTTTAATTTGCAAACCATGGATTTGTAAGCCATGTGCACTTTAATTTGCGGGCCATGTGCCCTTTAATTTGCGGGCCATGGATTTGTAAGCCATGTGCCCTTTAATTTGCGGGCCATGTGCCCTTTAATTTGCGGGCCATGTGCCCTTTAATTTGCGGGCCATGTGCCCTTTAATTTGCGGGCCATGTGCCCTTCAATTTGCGGGCCATGGATTTGTAAGCCATGTGCCCTTTAATTTGCGGGCCATGTGCCCTTTAATTTGCAAACCATGGATTTGTAAGCCATGTGCCCTTTAATTTGCGGGCCATGTGCCCTTTAATTTGCAAACCATGGATTTGTAAGCCATGTGCCCTTTAATTTGCGGGCCATGTGCCCTTTAATTTGCGGGCCATGGATTTGTAAGCCATGTGCCCTTTAATTTGCGGGCCATGTGCCCTTTAATTTGCGGGCCATGTGCCCTTTAATTTGCGGGCCATGTGCCCTTTAATTTGCGGGCCATGTGCCCTTTAATTTGCGGGCCATGGATTTGTAAGCCATGTGCCCTTTAATTTGCGGGCCATGTGCCCTTTAATTTGCGGGCCATGTGCCCTTTAATTTGCAAACCATGGATTTGTAAGCCATGTGCCCTTTAATTTGCGGGCCATGTGCCCTTTAATTTGCAAACCATGGATTTGTAAGCCATGTGCCCTTTAATTTGCGGGCCATGTGCCCTTTAATTTGCGGGCCATGGATTTGTAAGCCATGTGCCCTTTAATTTGCGGGCCATGTGCCCTTTAATTTGCGGGCCATGTGCCCTTTAATTTGCGGGCCATGTGCCCTTTAATTTGCGGGCCATGTGCCCTTTAATTTGCGGGCCATGGATTTGTAAGCCATGTGCCCTTTAATTTGCGGGCCATGTGCCCTTTAATTTGCGGGCCATGTGCCCTTTAATTTGCGGGCCATGGATTTGTAAGCCATGTGCCCTTTAATTTGCGGGCCATGTGCCCTTTAATTTGCAAACCATGGATTTGTAAGCCATGTGCCCTTTAATTTGCGGGCCATGTGCCCTTTAATTTGCAAACCATGGATTTGTAAGCCATGTGCACTTTAATTTGCGGGCCATGTGCCCTTTAATTTGCGGGCCATGGATTTGTAAGCCATGTGCCCTTTAATTTGCGGGCCATGTGCCCTTTAATTTGCGGGCCATGTGCCCTTTAATTTGCGGGCCATGTGCCCTTTAATTTGCGGGCCATGGATTTGTAAGCCATGTGCCCTTTAATTTGCGGGCCATGTGCCCTTTAATTTGCAAACCATGGATTTGTAAGCCATGTGCCCTTTAATTTGCGGGCCATGTGCCCTTTAATTTGCGGGCCATGGATTTGTAAGCCATGTGCCCTTTAATTTGCGGGCCATGTGCCCTTTAATTTGCGGGCCATGTGCCCTTTAATTTGCGGGCCATGTGCCCTTTAATTTGCGGGCCATGTGCCCTTTAATTTGCGGGCCATGGATTTGTAAGCCATGTGCCCTTTAATTTGCGGGCCATGTGCCCTTTAATTTGCGGGCCATGTGCCCTTTAATTTGCAAACCATGGATTTGTAAGCCATGTGCCCTTTAATTTGCGGGCCATGTGCCCTTTAATTTGCAAACCATGGATTTGTAAGCCATGTGCCCTTTAATTTGCGGGCCATGTGCCCTTTAATTTGCAAACCATGGATTTGTAAGCCATGTGCACTTTAATTTGCGGGCCATGGATTTGTAAGCCATGTGCCCTTTAATTTGCGGGCCATGTGCCCTTTAATTTGCGGGCCATGTGCCCTTTAATTTGCGGGCCATGTGCCCTTTAATTTGCGGGCCATGTGCCCTTTAATTTGCAAACCATGGATTTGTAAGCCATGTGCCCTTTAATTTGCGGGCCATGTGCCCTTTAATTTGCAGGCCATGTGCCCTTTAATTTGCAAACCATGGATTTGTAAGCCATGTGCCCTTTAATTTGCGGGCCATGTGCCCTTTAATTTGCAAACCATGGATTTGTAAGCCATGTGCCCTTTAATTTGCGGGCCATGTGCCCTTTAATTTGCGGGCCATGGATTTGTAAGCCATGTGCCCTTTAATTTGCGGGCCATGTGCCCTTTAATTTGCGGGCCATGTGCCCTTTAATTTGCGGGCCATGTGCCCTTTAATTTGCGGGCCATGTGCCCTTTAATTTGCGGGCCATGGATTTGTAAGCCATGTGCCCTTTAATTTGCGGGCCATGTGCCCTTTAATTTGCGGGCCATGTGCCCTTTAATTTGCGGGCCATGGATTTGTAAGCCATGTGCCCTTTAATTTGCGGGCCATGTGCCCTTTAATTTGCAAACCATGGATTTGTAAGCCATGTGCCCTTTAATTTGCGGGCCATGTGCCCTTTAATTTGCAAACCATGGATTTGTAAGCCATGTGCACTTTAATTTGCGGGCCATGTGCCCTTTAATTTGCGGGCCATGGATTTGTAAGCCATGTGCCCTTTAATTTGCGGGCCATGTGCCCTTTAATTTGCGGGCCATGTGCCCTTTAATTTGCGGGCCATGTGCCCTTTAATTTGCGGGCCATGTGCCCTTCAATTTGCGGGCCATGGATTTGTAAGCCATGTGCCCTTTAATTTGCGGGCCATGTGCCCTTTAATTTGCAAACCATGGATTTGTAAGCCATGTGCCCTTTAATTTGCGGGCCATGTGCCCTTTAATTTGCAAACCATGGATTTGTAAGCCATGTGCCCTTTAATTTGCGGGCCATGTGCCCTTTAATTTGCAAACCATGGATTTGTAAGCCATGTGCCCTTTAATTTGCGGGCCATGTGCCCTTTAATTTGCGGGCCATGGATTTGTAAGCCATGTGCCCTTTAATTTGCGGGCCATGTGCCCTTTAATTTGCGGGCCATGTGCCCTTTAATTTGCGGGCCATGTGCCCTTTAATTTGCGGGCCATGTGCCCTTTAATTTGCGGGCCATGGATTTGTAAGCCATGTGCCCTTTAATTTGCGGGCCATGTGCCCTTTAATTTGCGGGCCATGTGCCCTTTAATTTGCAAACCATGGATTTGTAAGCCATGTGCCCTTTAATTTGCGGGCCATGTGCCCTTTAATTTGCAAACCATGGATTTGTAAGCCATGTGCCCTTTAATTTGCGGGCCATGTGCCCTTTAATTTGCGGGCCATGGATTTGTAAGCCATGTGCCCTTTAATTTGCGGGCCATGTGCCCTTTAATTTGCGGGCCATGTGCCCTTTAATTTGCGGGCCATGTGCCCTTTAATTTGCGGGCCATGTGCCCTTTAATTTGCGGGCCATGGATTTGTAAGCCATGTGCCCTTTAATTTGCGGGCCATGTGCCCTTTAATTTGCGGGCCATGTGCCCTTTAATTTGCGGGCCATGGATTTGTAAGCCATGTGCCCTTTAATTTGCGGGCCATGTGCCCTTTAATTTGCAAACCATGGATTTGTAAGCCATGTGCCCTTTAATTTGCGGGCCATGTGCCCTTTAATTTGCAAACCATGGATTTGTAAGCCATGTGCACTTTAATTTGCGGGCCATGTGCCCTTTAATTTGCGGGCCATGGATTTGTAAGCCATGTGCCCTTTAATTTGCGGGCCATGTGCCCTTTAATTTGCGGGCCATGTGCCCTTTAATTTGCGGGCCATGTGCCCTTTAATTTGCGGGCCATGGATTTGTAAGCCATGTGCCCTTTAATTTGCGGGCCATGTGCCCTTTAATTTGCAAACCATGGATTTGTAAGCCATGTGCCCTTTAATTTGCGGGCCATGTGCCCTTTAATTTGCGGGCCATGGATTTGTAAGCCATGTGCCCTTTAATTTGCGGGCCATGTGCCCTTTAATTTGCGGGCCATGTGCCCTTTAATTTGCGGGCCATGTGCCCTTTAATTTGCGGGCCATGTGCCCTTTAATTTGCGGGCCATGGATTTGTAAGCCATGTGCCCTTTAATTTGCGGGCCATGTGCCCTTTAATTTGCGGGCCATGTGCCCTTTAATTTGCAAACCATGGATTTGTAAGCCATGTGCCCTTTAATTTGCGGGCCATGTGCCCTTTAATTTGCAAACCATGGATTTGTAAGCCATGTGCCCTTTAATTTGCGGGCCATGTGCCCTTTAATTTGCAAACCATGGATTTGTAAGCCATGTGCACTTTAATTTGCGGGCCATGGATTTGTAAGCCATGTGCCCTTTAATTTGCGGGCCATGTGCCCTTTAATTTGCGGGCCATGTGCCCTTTAATTTGCGGGCCATGTGCCCTTTAATTTGCGGGCCATGTGCCCTTTAATTTGCAAACCATGGATTTGTAAGCCATGTGCCCTTTAATTTGCGGGCCATGTGCCCTTTAATTTGCAGGCCATGTGCCCTTTAATTTGCAAACCATGGATTTGTAAGCCATGTGCCCTTTAATTTGCGGGCCATGTGCCCTTTAATTTGCAAACCATGGATTTGTAAGCCATGTGCCCTTTAATTTGCGGGCCATGTGCCCTTTAATTTGCGGGCCATGGATTTGTAAGCCATGTGCCCTTTAATTTGCGGGCCATGTGCCCTTTAATTTGCGGGCCATGTGCCCTTTAATTTGCGGGCCATGTGCCCTTTAATTTGCGGGCCATGTGCCCTTTAATTTGCGGGCCATGGATTTGTAAGCCATGTGCCCTTTAATTTGCGGGCCATGTGCCCTTTAATTTGCGGGCCATGGATTTGTAAGCCATGTGCCCTTTAATTTGCGGGCCATGTGCCCTTTAATTTGCAAACCATGGATTTGTAAGCCATGTGCCCTTTAATTTGCGGGCCATGTGCCCTTTAATTTGCAAACCATGGATTTGTAAGCCATGTGCCCTTTAATTTGCGGGCCATGTGCCCTTTAATTTGCAAACCATGGATTTGTAAGCCATGTGCCCTTTAATTTGCGGGCCATGTGCCCTTTAATTTGCGGGCCATGGATTTGTAAGCCATGTGCCCTTTAATTTGCGGGCCATGTGCCCTTTAATTTGCGGGCCATGTGCCCTTTAATTTGCAAACCATGGATTTGTAAGCCATGTGCCCTTTAATTTGCGGGCCATGTGCCCTTTAATTTGCAAACCATGGATTTGTAAGCCATGTGCACTTTAATTTGCGGGCCATGTGCCCTTTAATTTGCGGGCCATGGATTTGTAAGCCATGTGCCCTTTAATTAGCGGGCCATGTGCCCTTTAATTTGCGGGCCATGTGCCCTTTAATTTGCGGGCCATGTGCCCTTTAATTTGCAAACCATGGATTTGTAAGCCATGTGCCCTTTAATTTGCGGGCCATGTGCCCTTTAATTTGCAAACCATGGATTTGTAAGCCATGTGCCCTTTAATTTGCGGGCCATGTGCCCTTTAATTTGCGGGCCATGGATTTGTAAGCCATGTGCCCTTTAATTTGCGGGCCATGTGCCCTTTAATTTGCGGGCCATGTGCCCTTTAATTTGCGGGCCATGGATTTGTAAGCCATGTGCCCTTTAATTTGCGGGCCATGTGCCCTTTAATTTGCGGGCCATGTGCCCTTTAATTTGCGGGCCATGTGCCCTTTAATTTGCAAACCATGGATTTGTAAGCCATGTGCCCTTTAATTTGCGGGCCATGTGCCCTTTAATTTGCAAACCATGGATTTGTAAGCCATGTGCCCTTTAATTTGCGGGCCATGTGCCCTTTAATTTGCGGGCCATGGATTTGTAAGCCATGTGCCCTTTAATTTGCGGGCCATGGATTTGTAAGCCATGTGCCCTTTAATTTGCGGGCCATGTGCCCTTTAATTTGCAAACCATGGATTTGTAAGCCATGTGCCCTTTAATTTGCGGGCCATGTGCCCTTTAATTTGCAAACCATGGATTTGTAAGCCATGTGCCCTTTAATTTGCGGGCCATGTGCCCTTTAATTTGCAAACCATGGATTTGTAAGCCATGTGCCCTTTAATTTGCGGGCCATGTGCCCTTTAATTTGCGGGCCATGGATTTGTAAGCCATGTGCCCTTTAATTTGCGGGCCATGTGCCCTTTAATTTGCGGGCCATGGATTTGTAAGCCATGTGCCCTTTAATTTGCGGGCCATGTGCCCTTTAATTTGCGGGCCATGTGCCCTTTAATTTGCGGGCCATGTGCCCTTTAATTTGCGGGCCATGTGCCCTTTAATTTGCGGGCCATGTGCCCTTTAATTTGCGGGCCATGGATTTGTAAGCCATGTGCCCTTTAATTTGCGGGCCATGTGCCCTTTAATTTGCGGGCCATGGATTTGTAAGCCATGTGCCCTTTAATTTGCGGGCCATGTGCCCTTTAATTTGCGGGCCATGTGCCCTTTAATTTGCGGGCCATGTGCCCTTTAATTTGCAAACCATGGATTTGTAAGCCATGTGCCCTTTAATTTGCGGGCCATGTGCCCTTTAATTTGCGGACCATGGATTTGTAAGCCATGTGCCCTTTAATTTGCGGGCCATGTGCCCTTTAATTTGCGGGCCATGTGCCCTTTAATTTGCGGGCCATGTGCCCTTTAATTTGCAAACCATGGATTTGTAAGCCATGTGCCCTTTAATTTGCGGGCCATGTGCCCTTTAATTTGCAAACCATGGATTTGTAAGCCATGTGCCCTTTAATTTGCGGGCCATGTGCCCTTTAATTTGCGGGCCATGGATTTGTAAGCCATGTGCCCTTTAATTTGCGGGCCATGTGCCCTTTAATTTGCGGGCCATGTGCCCTTTAATTTGCGGGCCATGTGCCCTTTAATTTGCGGGCCATGTGCCCTTTAATTTGCGGGCCATGGATTTGTAAGCCATGTGCCCTTTAATTTGCGGGCCATGTGCCCTTTAATTTGCGGGCCATGTGCCCTTTAATTTGCGGGCCATGTGCCCTTTAATTTGCGGGCCATGTGCCCTTTAATTTGCAAACCATGGATTTGTAAGCCATGTGCCCTTTAATTTGCGGGCCATGTGCCCTTTAATTTGCAAACCATGGATTTGTAAGCCATGTGCCCTTTAATTTGCGGGCCATGTGCCCTTTAATTTGCGGGCCATGGATTTGTAAGCCATGTGCCCTTTAATTTGCGGGCCATGTGCCCTTTAATTTGCGGGCCATGTGCCCTTTAATTTGCGGGCCATGTGCCCTTTAATTTGCGGGCCATGTGCCCTTTAATTTGCGGGCCATGGATTTGTAAGCCATGTGCCCTTTAATTTGCGGGCCATGTGCCCTTTAATTTGCGGGCCATGGATTTGTAAGCCATGTGCCCTTTAATTTGCGGGCCATGTGCCCTTTAATTTGCGGGCCATGTGCCCTTTAATTTGCGGGCCATGTGCCCTTTAATTTGCAAACCATGGATTTGTAAGCCATGTGCCCTTTAATTTGCGGGCCATGTGCCCTTTAATTTGCAAACCATGGATTTGTAAGCCATGTGCCCTTTAATTTGCGGGCCATGTGCCCTTTAATTTGCGGGCCATGGATTTGTAAGCCATGTGCCCTTTAATTTGCGGGCCATGTGCCCTTTAATTTGCGGGCCATGTGCCCTTTAATTTGCGGGCCATGTGCCCTTTAATTTGCGGGCCATGTGCCCTTTAATTTGCGGGCCATGGATTTGTAAGCCATGTGCCCTTTAATTTGCGGGCCATGTGCCCTTTAATTTGCGGGCCATGGATTTGTAAGCCATGTGCCCTTTAATTTGCGGGCCATGTGCCCTTTAATTTGCGGGCCATGTGCCCTTTAATTTGTAAGCCATGTGCCCTTTAATTTGCGGGCCATGTGCCCTTTAATTTGCGGGCCATGGATTTGTAAGCCATGTGCCCTTTAATTTGCGGGCCATGTGCCCTTTAATTTGCGGGCCATGTGCCCTTTAATTTGCGGGCCATGGATTTGTAAGCCATGTGCCCTTTAATTTGCGGGCCATGTGCCCTTTAATTTGCGGGCCATGTGCCCTTTAATTTGCGGGCCATGTGCCCTTTAATTTGCAAACCATGGATTTGTAAGCCATGTGCCCTTTAATTTGCGGGCCATGTGCCCTTTAATTTGCAAACCATGGATTTGTAAGCCATGTGCCCTTTAATTTGCGGGCCATGTGCCCTTTAATTTGCGGGCCATGGATTTGTAAGCCATGTGCCCTTTAATTTGCGGGCCATGGATTTGTAAGCCATGTGCCCTTTAATTTGCGGGCCATGTGCCCTTTAATTTGCAAACCATGGATTTGTAAGCCATGTGCCCTTTAATTTGCGGGCCATGTGCCCTTTAATTTGCAAACCATGGATTTGTAAGCCATGTGCCCTTTAATTTGCGGGCCATGTGCCCTTTAATTTGCAAACCATGGATTTGTAAGCCATGTGCCCTTTAATTTGCGGGCCATGTGCCCTTTAATTTGCGGGCCATGGATTTGTAAGCCATGTGCCCTTTAATTTGCGGGCCATGTGCCCTTTAATTTGCGGGCCATGGATTTGTAAGCCATGTGCCCTTTAATTTGCGGGCCATGTGCCCTTTAATTTGCGGGCCATGTGCCCTTTAATTTGCGGGCCATGTGCCCTTTAATTTGCGGGCCATGTGCCCTTTAATTTGCGGGCCATGTGCCCTTTAATTTGCGGGCCATGGATTTGTAAGCCATGTGCCCTTTAATTTGCGGGCCATGTGCCCTTTAATTTGCGGGCCATGGATTTGTAAGCCATGTGCCCTTTAATTTGCGGGCCATGTGCCCTTTAATTTGCGGGCCATGTGCCCTTTAATTTGCGGGCCATGTGCCCTTTAATTTGCAAACCATGGATTTGTAAGCCATGTGCCCTTTAATTTGCGGGCCATGTGCCCTTTAATTTGCGGACCATGGATTTGTAAGCCATGTGCCCTTTAATTTGCGGGCCATGTGCCCTTTAATTTGCGGGCCATGTGCCCTTTAATTTGCGGGCCATGTGCCCTTTAATTTGCAAACCATGGATTTGTAAGCCATGTGCCCTTTAATTTGCGGGCCATGTGCCCTTTAATTTGCAAACCATGGATTTGTAAGCCATGTGCCCTTTAATTTGCGGGCCATGTGCCCTTTAATTTGCGGGCCATGGATTTGTAAGCCATGTGCCCTTTAATTTGCGGGCCATGTGCCCTTTAATTTGCGGGCCATGTGCCCTTTAATTTGCGGGCCATGTGCCCTTTAATTTGCGGGCCATGTGCCCTTTAATTTGCGGGCCATGGATTTGTAAGCCATGTGCCCTTTAATTTGCGGGCCATGTGCCCTTTAATTTGCGGGCCATGTGCCCTTTAATTTGCGGGCCATGTGCCCTTTAATTTGCGGGCCATGTGCCCTTTAATTTGCAAACCATGGATTTGTAAGCCATGTGCCCTTTAATTTGCGGGCCATGTGCCCTTTAATTTGCAAACCATGGATTTGTAAGCCATGTGCCCTTTAATTTGCGGGCCATGTGCCCTTTAATTTGCGGGCCATAGATTTGTAAGCCATGTGCCCTTTAATTTGCGGGCCATGTGCCCTTTAATTTGCGGGCCATGTGCCCTTTAATTTGCGGGCCATGTGCCCTTTAATTTGCGGGCCATGTGCCCTTTAATTTGCGGGCCATGGATTTGTAAGCCATGTGCCCTTTAATTTGCGGGCCATGTGCCCTTTAATTTGCGGGCCATGGATTTGTAAGCCATGTGCCCTTTAATTTGCGGGCCATGTGCCCTTTAATTTGCGGGCCATGTGCCCTTTAATTTGCGGGCCATGTGCCCTTTAATTTGCAAACCATGGATTTGTAAGCCATGTGCCCTTTAATTTGCGGGCCATGTGCCCTTTAATTTGCGGACCATGGATTTGTAAGCCATGTGCCCTTTAATTTGCGGGCCATGGATTTGTAAGCCATGTGCCCTTTAATTTGCGGGCCATGTGCCCTTTAATTTGCAAACCATGGATTTGTAAGCCATGTGCCCTTTAATTTGCGGGCCATGTGCCCTTTAATTTGCAAACCATGGATTTGTAAGCCATGTGCCCTTTAATTTGCGGGCCATGTGCCCTTTAATTTGCAAACCATGGATTTGTAAGCCATGTGCCCTTTAATTTGCGGGCCATGTGCCCTTTAATTTGCGGGCCATGGATTTGTAAGCCATGTGCCCTTTAATTTGCGGGCCATGTGCCCTTTAATTTGCGGGCCATGGATTTGTAAGCCATGTGCCCTTTAATTTGCGGGCCATGTGCCCTTTAATTTGCGGGCCATGTGCCCTTTAATTTGCGGGCCATGGATTTGTAAGCCATGTGCCCTTTAATTTGCGGGCCATGTGCCCTTTAATTTGCAAACCATGGATTTGTATGCCATGTGCCCTTTAATTTGCGGGCCATGTGCCCTTTAATTTGCAAACCATGGATTTGTAAGCCATGTGCCCTTTAATTTGCGGGCCATGTGCCCTTTAATTTGCAAACCATGGATTTGTAAGCCATGTGCCCTTTAATTTGCAAACCATGGATTTGTAAGCCATGTGCCCTTTAATTTGCAAACCATGGATTTGTAAGCCATGTGCCCTTTAATTTGCGGGCCATGTGCCCTTTAATTTGCAAACCATGGATTTGTAAGCCATGTGCCCTTTAATTTGCGGGCCATGTGCCCTTTAATTTGCAAACCATGGATTTGTAAGCCATGTGCCCTTTAATTTGCGGGCCATGTGCCCTTTAATTTGCGGGCCATGGATTTGTAAGCCATGTGCCCTTTAATTTGCGGGCCATGGATTTGTAAGCCATGTGCCCTTTAATTTGCGGGCCATGTGCCCTTTAATTTGCGGGCCATGTGCCCTTTAATTTGCAAACCATGGATTTGTAAGCCATGTGCCCTTTAATTTGCGGGCCATGTGCCCTTTAATTTGCGGGCCATGGATTTGTAAGCCATGTGCCCTTTAATTTGCGGGCCATGGATTTGTAAGCCATGTGCCCTTTAATTTGCGGGCCATGTGCCCTTTAATTTGCGGGCCATGTGCCCTTTAATTTGCGGGCCATGGATTTGTAAGCCATGTGCCCTTTAATTTGCGGGCCATGTGCCCTTTAATTTGCAAACCATGGATTTGTATGCCATGTGCCCTTTAATTTGCGGGCCATGTGCCCTTTAATTTGCAAACCATGGATTTGTAAGCCATGTGCCCTTTAATTTGCGGGCCATGTGCCCTTTAATTTGCAAACCATGGATTTGTAAGCCATGTGCCCTTTAATTTGCAAACCATGGATTTGTAAGCCATGTGCCCTTTAATTTGCAAACCATGGATTTGTAAGCCATGTGCCCTTTAATTTGCGGGCCATGTGCCCTTTAATTTGCAAACCATGGATTTGTAAGCCATGTGCCCTTTAATTTGCGGGCCATGTGCCCTTTAATTTGCAAACCATGGATTTGTAAGCCATGTGCCCTTTAATTTGCGGGCCATGTGCCCTTTAATTTGCGGGCCATGGATTTGTAAGCCATGTGCCCTTTAATTTGCGGGCCATGTGCCCTTTAATTTGCGGGCCATGTGCCCTTTAATTTGCGGGCCATGGATTTGTAAGCCATGTGCCCTTTAATTTGCGGGCCATGGATTTGTAAGCCATGTGCCCTTTAATTTGCGGGCCATGTGCCCTTTAATTTGCAAACCATGGATTTGTAAGCCATGTGCCCTTTAATTTGCGGGCCATGTGCCCTTTAATTTGCAAACCATGGATTTGTAAGCCATGTGCCCTTTAATTTGCGGGCCATGTGCCCTTTAATTTGCAAACCATGGATTTGTAAGCCATGTGCCCTTTAATTTGCAAACCATGGATTTGTAAGCCATGTGCCCTTTAATTTGCGGGCCATGTGCCCTTTAATTTGCAAACCATGGATTTGTAAGCCATGTGCCCTTTAATTTGCGGGCCATGTGCCCTTTAATTTGCAAACCATGGATTTGTAAGCCATGTGCCCTTTAATTTGCAAACCATGGATTTGTAAGCCATGTGCCCTTTAATTTGCGGGCCATGTGCCCTTTAATTTGCAAACCATGGATTTGTAAGCCATGTGCCCTTTAATTTGCGGGCCATGTGCCCTTTAATTTGCAAACCATGGATTTGTAAGCCATGTGCCCTTTAATTTGCGGGCCATGTGCCCTTTAATTTGCAAACCATGGATTTGTAAGCCATGTGCCCTTTAATTTGCAAACCATGGATTTGTAAGCCATGTGCCCTTTAATTTGCGGGCCATGTGCCCTTTAATTTGCAAACCATGGATTTGTAAGCCATGTGCCCTTTAATTTGCGGGCCATGTGCCCTTTAATTTGCAAACCATGGATTTGTAAGCCATGTGCCCTTTAATTTGCAAACCATGGATTTGTAAGCCATGTGCCCTTTAATTTGCGGGCCATGTGCCCTTTAATTTGCGGGCCATGGATTTGTAAGCCATGTGCCCTTTAATTTGCGGGCCATGTGCCCTTTAATTTGCGGGCCATGTGCCCTTTAATTTGCGGGCCATGTGCCCTTTAATTTGCGGGCCATGGATTTGTAAGCCATGTGCCCTTTAATTTGCGGGCCATGTGCCCTTTAATTTGCGGGCCATGTGCCCTTTAATTTGCGGGCCATGTGCCCTTTAATTTGCGGGCCATGTGCCCTTTAATTTGCAAACCATGGATTTGTAAGCCATGTGCCCTTTAATTTGCGGGCCATGTGCCCTTTAATTTGCAAACCATGGATTTGTAAGCCATGTGCCCTTTAATTTGCGGGCCATGTGCCCTTTAATTTGCGGGCCATGGATTTGTAAGCCATGTGCCCTTTAATTTGCGGGCCATGTGCCCTTTAATTTGCGGGCCATGTGCCCTTTAATTTGCGGGCCATGTGCCCTTTAATTTGCGGGCCATGTGCCCTTTAATTTGCGGGCCATGGATTTGTAAGCCATGTGCCCTTTAATTTGCGGGCCATGTGCCCTTTAATTTGCGGGCCATGGATTTGTAAGCCATGTGCCCTTTAATTTGCGGGCCATGTGCCCTTTAATTTGCGGGCCATGTGCCCTTTAATTTGCAAACCATGGATTTGTAAGCCATGTGCCCTTTAATTTGCGGGCCATGTGCCCTTTAATTTGCGGACCATGGATTTGTAAGCCATGTGCCCTTTAATTTGCGGGCCATGGATTTGTAAGCCATGTGCCCTTTAATTTGCGGGCCATGTGCCCTTTAATTTGCAAACCATGGATTTGTAAGCCATGTGCCCTTTAATTTGCGGGCCATGTGCCCTTTAATTTGCAAACCATGGATTTGTAAGCCATGTGCCCTTTAATTTGCGGGCCATGTGCCCTTTAATTTGCAAACCATGGATTTGTAAGCCATGTGCCCTTTAATTTGCGGGCCATGTGCCCTTTAATTTGCGGGCCATGGATTTGTAAGCCATGTGCCCTTTAATTTGCGGGCCATGTGCCCTTTAATTTGCGGGCCATGGATTTGTAAGCCATGTGCCCTTTAATTTGCGGGCCATGTGCCCTTTAATTTGCGGGCCATGTGCCCTTTAATTTGCGGGCCATGGATTTGTAAGCCATGTGCCCTTTAATTTGCGGGCCATGTGCCCTTTAATTTGCAAACCATGGATTTGTATGCCATGTGCCCTTTAATTTGCGGGCCATGTGCCCTTTAATTTGCAAACCATGGATTTGTAAGCCATGTGCCCTTTAATTTGCGGGCCATGTGCCCTTTAATTTGCAAACCATGGATTTGTAAGCCATGTGCCCTTTAATTTGCAAACCATGGATTTGTAAGCCATGTGCCCTTTAATTTGCAAACCATGGATTTGTAAGCCATGTGCCCTTTAATTTGCGGGCCATGTGCCCTTTAATTTGCAAACCATGGATTTGTAAGCCATGTGCCCTTTAATTTGCGGGCCATGTGCCCTTTAATTTGCAAACCATGGATTTGTAAGCCATGTGCCCTTTAATTTGCGGGCCATGTGCCCTTTAATTTGCGGGCCATGGATTTGTAAGCCATGTGCCCTTTAATTTGCGGGCCATGTGCCCTTTAATTTGCGGGCCATGTGCCCTTTAATTTGCGGGCCATGGATTTGTAAGCCATGTGCCCTTTAATTTGCGGGCCATGGATTTGTAAGCCATGTGCCCTTTAATTTGCGGGCCATGTGCCCTTTAATTTGCAAACCATGGATTTGTAAGCCATGTGCCCTTTAATTTGCGGGCCATGTGCCCTTTAATTTGCAAACCATGGATTTGTAAGCCATGTGCCCTTTAATTTGCGGGCCATGTGCCCTTTAATTTGCAAACCATGGATTTGTAAGCCATGTGCCCTTTAATTTGCAAACCATGGATTTGTAAGCCATGTGCCCTTTAATTTGCGGGCCATGTGCCCTTTAATTTGCAAACCATGGATTTGTAAGCCATGTGCCCTTTAATTTGCGGGCCATGTGCCCTTTAATTTGCAAACCATGGATTTGTAAGCCATGTGCCCTTTAATTTGCGGGCCATGTGCCCTTTAATTTGCGGGCCATGGATTTGTAAGCCATGTGCCCTTTAATTTGCGGGCCATGTGCCCTTTAATTTGCGGGCCATGTGCCCTTTAATTTGCGGGCCATGGATTTGTAAGCCATGTGCCCTTTAATTTGCGGGCCATGGATTTGTAAGCCATGTGCCCTTTAATTTGCGGGCCATGTGCCCTTTAATTTGCAAACCATGGATTTGTAAGCCATGTGCCCTTTAATTTGCGGGCCATGTGCCCTTTAATTTGCAAACCATGGATTTGTAAGCCATGTGCCCTTTAATTTGCGGGCCATGTGCCCTTTAATTTGCAAACCATGGATTTGTAAGCCATGTGCCCTTTAATTTGCAAACCATGGATTTGTAAGCCATGTGCCCTTTAATTTGCGGGCCATGTGCCCTTTAATTTGCAAACCATGGATTTGTAAGCCATGTGCCCTTTAATTTGCGGGCCATGTGCCCTTTAATTTGCAAACCATGGATTTGTAAGCCATGTGCCCTTTAATTTGCAAACCATGGATTTGTAAGCCATGTGCCCTTTAATTTGCGGGCCATGGATTTGTAAGCCATGTGCCCTTTAATTTGCGGGCCATGGATTTGTAAGCCATGTGCCCTTTAATTTGCGGGCCATGTGCCCTTTAATTTGCAAACCATGGATTTGTAAGCCATGTGCCCTTTAATTTGCGGGCCATGTGCCCTTTAATTTGCAAACCATGGATTTGTAAGCCATGTGCCCTTTAATTTGCGGGCCATGTGCCCTTTAATTTGCAAACCATGGATTTGTAAGCCATGTGCCCTTTAATTTGCAAACCATGGATTTGTAAGCCATGTGCCCTTTAATTTGCGGGCCATGTGCCCTTTAATTTGCAAACCATGGATTTGTAAGCCATGTGCCCTTTAATTTGCGGGCCATGTGCCCTTTAATTTGCAAACCATGGATTTGTAAGCCATGTGCCCTTTAATTTGCAAACCATGGATTTGTAAGCCATGTGCCCTTTAATTTGCGGGCCATGTGCCCTTTAATTTGCGGGCCATGGATTTGTAAGCCATGTGCCCTTTAATTTGCGGGCCATGGATTTGTAAGCCATGTGCCCTTTAATTTGCGGGCCATGTGCCCTTTAATTTGCAAACCATGGATTTGTAAGCCATGTGCCCTTTAATTTGCGGGCCATGTGCCCTTTAATTTGCAAACCATGGATTTGTAAGCCATGTGCCCTTTAATTTGCAAACCATGGATTTGTAAGCCATGTGCCCTTTAATTTGCGGGCCATGTGCCCTTTAATTTGCAAACCATGGATTTGTAAGCCATGTGCCCTTTAATTTGCGGGCCATGTGCCCTTTAATTTGCAAACCATGGATTTGTAAGCCATGTGCCCTTTAATTTGCAAACCATGGATTTGTAAGCCATGTGCCCTTTAATTTGCGGGCCATGTGCCCTTTAATTTGCGGGCCATGGATTTGTAAGCCATGTGCCCTTTAATTTGCGGGCCATGTGCCCTTTAATTTGCGGGCCATGTGCCCTTTAATTTGCGGGCCATGGATTTGTAAGCCATGTGCCCTTTAATTTGCGGGCCATGTGCCCTTTAATTTGCAAACCATGGATTTGTATGCCATGTGCCCTTTAATTTGCGGGCCATGTGCCCTTTAATTTGCAAACCATGGATTTGTAAGCCATGTGCCCTTTAATTTGCGGGCCATGTGCCCTTTAATTTGCAAACCATGGATTTGTAAGCCATGTGCCCTTTAATTTGCAAACCATGGATTTGTAAGCCATGTGCCCTTTAATTTGCAAACCATGGATTTGTAAGCCATGTGCCCTTTAATTTGCGGGCCATGTGCCCTTTAATTTGCAAACCATGGATTTGTAAGCCATGTGCCCTTTAATTTGCGGGCCATGTGCCCTTTAATTTGCAAACCATGGATTTGTAAGCCATGTGCCCTTTAATTTGCGGGCCATGTGCCCTTTAATTTGCGGGCCATGGATTTGTAAGCCATGTGCCCTTTAATTTGCGGGCCATGTGCCCTTTAATTTGCGGGCCATGTGCCCTTTAATTTGCGGGCCATGGATTTGTAAGCCATGTGCCCTTTAATTTGCGGGCCATGGATTTGTAAGCCATGTGCCCTTTAATTTGCGGGCCATGTGCCCTTTAATTTGCAAACCATGGATTTGTAAGCCATGTGCCCTTTAATTTGCGGGCCATGTGCCCTTTAATTTGCAAACCATGGATTTGTAAGCCATGTGCCCTTTAATTTGCGGGCCATGTGCCCTTTAATTTGCAAACCATGGATTTGTAAGCCATGTGCCCTTTAATTTGCAAACCATGGATTTGTAAGCCATGTGCCCTTTAATTTGCGGGCCATGTGCCCTTTAATTTGCAAACCATGGATTTGTAAGCCATGTGCCCTTTAATTTGCGGGCCATGTGCCCTTTAATTTGCAAACCATGGATTTGTAAGCCATGTGCCCTTTAATTTGCGGGCCATGTGCCCTTTAATTTGCGGGCCATGGATTTGTAAGCCATGTGCCCTTTAATTTGCGGGCCATGTGCCCTTTAATTTGCGGGCCATGTGCCCTTTAATTTGCGGGCCATGGATTTGTAAGCCATGTGCCCTTTAATTTGCGGGCCATGGATTTGTAAGCCATGTGCCCTTTAATTTGCGGGCCATGTGCCCTTTAATTTGCAAACCATGGATTTGTAAGCCATGTGCCCTTTAATTTGCGGGCCATGTGCCCTTTAATTTGCAAACCATGGATTTGTAAGCCATGTGCCCTTTAATTTGCGGGCCATGTGCCCTTTAATTTGCAAACCATGGATTTGTAAGCCATGTGCCCTTTAATTTGCAAACCATGGATTTGTAAGCCATGTGCCCTTTAATTTGCGGGCCATGTGCCCTTTAATTTGCAAACCATGGATTTGTAAGCCATGTGCCCTTTAATTTGCGGGCCATGTGCCCTTTAATTTGCAAACCATGGATTTGTAAGCCATGTGCCCTTTAATTTGCAAACCATGGATTTGTAAGCCATGTGCCCTTTAATTTGCGGGCCATGGATTTGTAAGCCATGTGCCCTTTAATTTGCGGGCCATGGATTTGTAAGCCATGTGCCCTTTAATTTGCGGGCCATGTGCCCTTTAATTTGCAAACCATGGATTTGTAAGCCATGTGCCCTTTAATTTGCGGGCCATGTGCCCTTTAATTTGCAAACCATGGATTTGTAAGCCATGTGCCCTTTAATTTGCGGGCCATGTGCCCTTTAATTTGCAAACCATGGATTTGTAAGCCATGTGCCCTTTAATTTGCAAACCATGGATTTGTAAGCCATGTGCCCTTTAATTTGCGGGCCATGTGCCCTTTAATTTGCAAACCATGGATTTGTAAGCCATGTGCCCTTTAATTTGCGGGCCATGTGCCCTTTAATTTGCAAACCATGGATTTGTAAGCCATGTGCCCTTTAATTTGCAAACCATGGATTTGTAAGCCATGTGCCCTTTAATTTGCGGGCCATGTGCCCTTTAATTTGCGGGCCATGGATTTGTAAGCCATGTGCCCTTTAATTTGCGGGCCATGGATTTGTAAGCCATGTGCCCTTTAATTTGCGGGCCATGTGCCCTTTAATTTGCAAACCATGGATTTGTAAGCCATGTGCCCTTTAATTTGCGGGCCATGTGCCCTTTAATTTGCAAACCATGGATTTGTAAGCCATGTGCCCTTTAATTTGCGGGCCATGTGCCCTTTAATTTGCAAACCATGGATTTGTAAGCCATGTGCCCTTTAATTTGCAAACCATGGATTTGTAAGCCATGTGCCCTTTAATTTGCGGGCCATGTGCCCTTTAATTTGCAAACCATGGATTTGTAAGCCATGTGCCCTTTAATTTGCGGGCCATGTGCCCTTTAATTTGCAAACCATGGATTTGTAAGCCATGTGCCCTTTAATTTGCAAACCATGGATTTGTAAGCCATGTGCCCTTTAATTTGCGGGCCATGTGCCCTTTAATTTGCGGGCCATGGATTTGTAAGCCATGTGCCCTTTAATTTGCGGGCCATGTGCCCTTTAATTTGCGGGCCATGTGCCCTTTAATTTGCGGGCCATGGATTTGTAAGCCATGTGATGCTTTAGAAGCAAAAAAATTCGCGATTTTTGATGTTCGATTTGCGGCCGTTTGTTATAACTCTTATAGGCAAGCCTTCGTCTTGCGTGCGCACGAAAATGTCAATTGCACTATTTTGCAATATTTTTGAAAACGACGATTCCAATTGAATTTTTTCCTATTCTTTTTTGCATGTTAGTCTACAGATGATGGGGAATTTGTTAAAACCGTTTTGAAAAGAGTTGACGGTAAACAGAGGATTTGGTGTTCAAAACCAGGTTGTCTTCGGAAATGCTCCTCGTTTCTCGTTTTCAGATATTCTTCTTTCTTTTCTGTGAATTATTTCTGATTAGCTGCGTTGTAGTGTATACGTAAGGTATTTTTTAGAGTAATCATTTAAAAATGCGTACTGCGGAAAGTTGGCGCGGCTCGTGGGGGCGGATAGTTGGTTAGTTACTGGACCATGGTCATCATTTCGTTTACACACCAGTCTTCGAATTTTTGTCTGATGATCGTTTTTAACGGTCTGTTCCAATCAATATCCGGAGGCTAAAGTAAATAAGAAGTTGAACAAAATTTAAAGCAAACCTGAAGATACTTGGTGCAAACAGGAGGAATTGTGACCGAGTCCAGGTCAGTTTCAGCTAATTTGTCCTGAGTCTCTTGTGATTGATGGGCTGAAAACTTGTCCTAGAAGAGACATCTACTGAGTCCAAACAAATTGCTTCCAAAAATCTTCTCTAAGTAGACTGACTGAAGTTGATTTATTGTCCATCCACGAATAGCCGCACCAATGAAGCTCCAGCTTCCCGCTAAACTTCTGGACAATTTTTGGATCAGGTCGCTTCCTCTGCAGGAGAACAAATGGCTGGAGTTTCACTCCATCGTGGCGGGCGGTCCTTCGGCTGATCTTTACTTTCTTTTGACGTTCTGAGTGTACCCAAGCTTCATCAAATTTTCTATCATGCACTTTCCTGCCAGCTCCAGGTAATCGTTTAGCATTTTTATTCTCTGAACTAAAATACAGAAAATAATATTTCAGTATTGAAAAACTAATGCTCTTTGTCTTAGAAGTTTTTCTTTTTTCTTCCAGTCTCGAATACACTTCCTGCCAACGTTGTATTTTGTAGCTGCTTTACGATTAGTGGTTTTCTTGGCATATTCAACAGCTTCTAGTTTTCTAGACATCAAAATAAACTTTCTTTTCCCTGAGGAAGCAAGAGAAGTGTTGTTATTTGCTTGAAATTCTTCATCTGATTCACCCATAATATTCGCATCTTCATCTGACAAGGGAACCTTTTTTGCGCGTGCTTCGATCTCCACACAAGACATATACCATTCGAAAGCGCGTCGAAAATTATGGTTACTGGCAAAAATTCAGCTGCCTAATGCAAGATCGTAAAAAGTTATGCGCGAATATAGTTTTACATGGTTAAGCCCGAGTTTTTGATTTTTAGCATGCCAGATCACAACTCACCAACATTTCCATGAAGCTGCGTGGCCGAGGGGTTAGAGCACTAGCTCACCACAATTTTGTCCCAGGTTCGACCCCGCGGTCGACCAACATCCTTTTTTCTCTTCCAAAACGTTCAAATTCATCTAGAAACACCTTTTCTTATTATTTTTTGCATGTTTACTCACTTTTCAAGCCATTATCAACATTGCCCAACTGCGGATAAGCTTGGCTGATGTTGTTTGAATTGAATATGTCAAATTGGTCAGAAAAGCCAACTTCATTGTGGAAAACACCAACTTTCAATGCAAAGTAGAAGAAAAAAGAGTTTCCCGATAAATTTGAGCGTTTTGGAAGAAAAAAAAAAGATGTTGGTTGAACGCGGGGTCGAACCTGGGACAAAATTGTGGTGAGCTAGTGCTCTAACCCCTCGGCCACGCAGCTTCATGGAAATGTTTGAGAGTTGTGATCTGGCATGCTAAAAATCAAAAACTCGGGCTTAACCATGTAAAACTATATTCGCGCATAACTTTTTACGATCTTGCATTAGGCAGCTGAATTTTTGCCAGTAACCATAATTTTCGACGCGCTTTCGAATGGTATATGTCTTGTGTGGAGATCGAAGCACGCGCAAAAAAGGTTCCCTTGTGAGGTATCAACAGGTTGTGTTTCATCACCCGAGTCTGCCATATCCTGAAAATAAACAATAAAGCAACTGAACAATAGCAAAGAAGTAGAACGCAAGAAGAACAAATAAAAAACAAACTCTAAAAATTAAGTTTCAATATAACATTTTACCCTGGGGTTATACTAGGGAGGGGTTCGAATTCAGTTTTTACGGTAACAGGAATTTTCAAATTATAACCGAGAATGCAAAACCGATGTCCGAAAATCATGTCAGATCCTAATTTTACTGAGATTTCGGTCTATTCCGTCTTGCTTTGTCAACCAGTCTGGTTGTCTCTGTTTGGTGTGGCCCCCAAAAAGGTTTGTTGCTGTTTTTTTTTTCCTGCGCTTTATCGTTAGCTTTTAACCCATTGACGACTTTTTTTGAAATTATTTTCGAAAATAAATTGATGTAAAACAACAAACGAAAACTTTCATCTCGTCAACATTAATTTGATCCTTCATTTTTTCAGTTTTAAAGAGACACTGTAGAATTGTTTGCAAGTTGATTTTATTAAAGGAAACCTGGGGGACTGAGGACGGCTGACTGTAGGATTTCACGTTAAGTAAAATCTACAAATATGAAACGAAAATGAATAAAAACGAGAAGTCATTCACTTGCGCAATCATAATTCAAATGCGCGGGTGGATGACTATTCGCCCGCGGGCGAATAGTTGTGGCCGCGGGCGAAAAGTTGTGGCCGCGGGCGAAAAGTTGTGGCCGCGGGCGAATAGTTGCGATTGCGGGCAAATAGTCGTAATAACAGGTGGATGCGACTCGTCTGGAAAAAAATTCCGCGGAAGTAAATTGACACCATGTTTCCCGGCTCGGGAGTAAGTTGACAGTGCCAAATTTCATCACTTATGGTCTCTCTTTGACCGACAAATCATTTATGCTTCCGAAGGCTCGCTGCGCTCGCGGGGCTAGGGGGGTATCCCTCGGGAGATTTGGATTCTTTAGTTTATAGAATGTCCGGGAGGAGAAAATCAGGGAGGAGATCGCGTGGTAGGTCAAAACAGCTCAAGGTCGCTTTTTTATATTAAAATTCAGGAAGGATTATAAGAAAAGCCTGCCATTACGACTATTCGCCGGCGGCTGCGACTATTCGCCCGCGGCCACAACTTTTCGCCCGCGGCCACAACTTTTCGCCCGCGGCCACAACTATTCGCCCGCGGCAAAAAACGGGCGAATAGTCTCCCTACCCAAATGCGCGCCAAAGGCAAACGGCGCTAATAAGAGCAGTCGCTTCGGGATCATTTCACTAGAGCAGCCAGTCCCCCAGGCTTCCTTTAAATAGAACTGATTTTGCTGATTATCATGTTGGAAGATTTTTCTATAAAAAGATACAGATTACTGCAATCTTCCGCCAATTGGCGGAAGTTTGAATTGTCAGCGCGTCGGCTGTATTCATCTAACCATTCTTCGCGTTTTTCTTTCATATTTTTCTTTCATAGTTTCTATCTTATTCTTTATGCTAAAAATAATGAATAGCAGCTGGCAATAATTTAGAACACTCTCTGATGCCAGTAATACAGTGCAAAATGTAATTTTTTTAATAAAAGAAGCGCTGCGCAAATATAATATAGGAAAAGTTGTTTACAGCTATATTTTCTGTGTTTTTCTTATTTTTCTCTGCTGCAATAGTAAAATTATTATCTTTGAAAAAAACAAGAAAAAAAAACAATAGATTTTCAAAAAAATATTTTTAATCTTTCAGTGTCCATATTTTCAGCTATTAGTTATATTATGCTATATTATTTATATATTATATTAGCTATATTTCAGTGTACAAACACTGAAAGATTAAAAAATATTTTTTTGAAAATCTATTGTTTTCTTTTTTCTTGTTTTTCAAAGAAAATAATTTTACTATTACAGTTCTTGTTTTAACTTGATTTCTTTGCAGTTCACTTACCCAGTTGCTGTAGTTGGCACATGTGCCATTATCTATGCTCTATTTGCCATGGTTTGTGAACATTTGAAAATATTGATGTAGAATTTTTTAAGAGTGACAATGGGCCAGTCGTCCTCGAGAATAATATCGATGGTGGTCTTGGCGGTGAAGAAGAGAATCTTGACTTGGATGAGGAAAATGGCCGAGAAGATGAGCACCTCTCCGGAAATGAAGATGATCCTGCAGAATCTGGAGCTGAAAACGAAAATATCAACGGAACTGACGACGACGACGGCAGAAGCATGGATCCACTAACTCTTCCATACAATGTTCGTAACTTTTATTTTTATTAAACTTACCCTCACCCAGCAAAAATTTTTGGTGAAAGTGGTGTCCGCGATAATTTAGCGTCATTTTTTGGATTTTTCCTTTCATTCGTAATTCTTGCCATTTTTGCAGTCTGCTTTCATTTTCTCTTTTTATTTTTTGTTGCTAAATAATCTACGGACCGCAGCGAATTTTTTAAGCCTATTTGTGCAAAAATTGAGGCAAAATGAAGCTCAAAAATTTAAAAAGAATGCAACTACGCTACGTAAAATTCATTTGTGAAATTTCTGCTTGTGCCATTTGTTTTTATGCTTGAAAATGTTGTTTTATTGTAGTAGAACACATTTTCAATATACTGCAGCAGTTTAAATTAAATAAGAAGAAAAAAGATATAAACTACAGTAATCCCTTGTTGTTTTACATTTTGTTGAGTGAGGGTTCCTTTAATTTTTCGTTTAAAGGGACTGTGAAGGATTAAAATTATTTTTTGAAAAGTTGTTTTTTCTTTTCTTTCTCGTGCTTAAAATTAAGAAAATAATTATTATAGCATACTAGAACAGGAAAAATATACAAAATAAAGCTGCAAACCACGTTTTAGAAATTATTCGTATGCTGCAGTCATTTTATTCAAATAAAATTGAATTTTCGATATTATCACTATTTTCCATCCATCAAATGATGTGCTAAATTATTGCTAACATGTCTACATTATTTTCAATAAGAGAAATAAGCAAGAAATACGAAGAAAATAAAGAAAATCGAAATTAATAGATGACTAATCATAACCCACGCTTCGCCCGCGAAATTCAAACTTCCTTAGATCTAAGGAAGATTGCAACTTTAAAAATCTGTAGAATTAGTGCATGATAATCAGAAAAATCAGCTCTATTTATTAAGAGCAACTTGTAAAAAATGCTTCACAGTCCCTTTAATCCGGTAAATATGCAATTTTTTTCAGGTCATTTTTCATCTCGCGTGTTGAAGATAAAAATGTAGCCCTTTCTGGCGATGTAATTGAGCCGCTGGCCGTGGGAAGGCAAGAAACGATAGTAATTATGCGGATACCCTTGCTGGCCATTTTTGGTGTACAAATCCGCGACTTGTTTTTCTCCAACTGGCTGGCTGAGGCTGATGATGCCAGCTGGAATGTGCTCACGAACACGGTCTACAGAAAGTTCGGTTTGAATTTGAGAGTTAGTTATTTTTTTAAATATTAAATTCAACTGAAAATTATTATCATTTTAATCGATAAAATTGCCCTTCTCCAGTGCGTAGAAAGCCGTCTATTATTGTACGCTAAAATTCGACTAGCGAGCCATTTCTCTCGTACTTTACCCTGAAAATCAATTTTTAATTTTAAAAAAGACCTCATGATTGCCGCAATTTCCAAAAGATCAAACTTTTTTTAAATTTACTTAGGAATTTATTTAAATTCTTTGGTTTCAGCGGAGAACAAGCGGCTTTAAATGGAAATACAACAAAAAATTTTACACTGTGCGACCTGAGAAAGTTCAAGATGTCCATGCCCATGGACACCCCACCAGAGATGCCGACGACCCCGTCAAGGTCCAGCTGTCGAAATTTATGGCGGCACAGTCCGCCCCTCCGCTGAGCCGACTAGAAGATCAAGCCCAGAAAATCCTCAATGTTGTAAAATGTAATAAATAATGTGTACTGTACTTATGTTTTTTTAAATCTTGTTCTCTCAGCTTTTCTGTTTATTTTTAGTTGAGAATTTATTGTGCAGTTTTGTGATCTTTGGATGATTTTTGTTCATTCGATTAGTTCCCGGAATTGTAGATTCAGAAATATGCACGTTACTGGGAAGAATAGAGGGAATAAAGGATTTTGAAAGGTGAATTTCGTCGACTATTTCCTGCCTCTGGCACAAACATAAAAATTATGTGAGTGATAAGCCCATTTTTTTGCCGAATTTGCATCAAAAAAGGGGATTTTCGTCGATATTCGTCATTTTTGAGTGCAAATACGTGCTTTTTGGTGAATTATGTTGAATTTTCAGGTTAAGACAACTCCTCGTGGAGCCTGGACTGATAATTTTCTTTTTGTCTGGTCAAATGAAGGAGGCGAATTTTCTAGTGAAGACTATAAAAATAATTTTTCTTGGCGGCTGCTGCCCTCCCTGAACCATTGTCTCCCCTGGCAGAAGAAATTATTAAACAAAATTCTCATTACCTCTTAAATTAATTTCTTAATAAAAATTTCAAATAAATTTGAATTTTGAGCAAGATTTGGGGGGATAACTGTGGCTCTCGGCTGTCTAACTGTCGCTCTTCGGCTCAAGAAAACCTTCAACGTCCAAAACGCAGTCTAGTGATAAAGTTTATGTCAACAGCAACTGGGTCATGACCCCCTATCGCCCCGAGAACACAGATACAGGACAGCTGTCACAACAACTCGTTCATTTGTGGCAAAAATAATGCTTCTACTTGGTTGTTTCGCCCTATTTTCGAGGTATATTTAATTACTTAGAAATTTGCTTGAAAACGTTGTAAAATTCCATATTTTTGGCCTCTTCCTTATTTACAATCCCTGCAGAGTTCACTTTGTCACCAAAGAACCGGCTGTTTATCTTTTGGGGGACAACTTTCTCTCATTTTTCGAATTTTTTGAACTTTCCCGTCTTTAAATAACCAAATAGTCATCAAAATCGCCCTAGAACCTCAAAAAAGTCATGAGAATTTCATCTACGCTAATTGATATCAAAGTTCTATGGTTCCAGCTGGCGGAAGCACTCATTATCAGCCATTTTCCTACCCCTCGGCATTTATTTGTCCCAAAAACATTAGCAATTTTTGATTCCCTAGGCATTTTCAAGCTGTAAAAGTCCTTTAAAATACGGAAATTAAATTAAAATAGCCCAAAATTCCAGTGGAATCCTCGCCATGGCTCCCAGCCTCCCACCTGCTCAACTTTTTAAGGAAAATGGTATAATTCCTGATGTTTTGTCTTCAATTGATGAAAATCTGTCGAAATTAGTGGTATCCTATGGCGATTTACAGGTATTTCTCCCTCTAAAGCAATTTTTAACGCCCAGGTGGCCCTGGGAAATGAGCTGACGCCTACCCAAGTCCAAAATAAGCCAAAAATCCACTGGGAAGCTGATCCAAACAAGCTCTACACCCTAATAATGACGGATCCTGATGCTCCATCCAGAGAAAATCCAATTAGGCGGGAATTTAAACATTGGATTGTGATTAATATTCCCGGAAATCAGGTGGAAAACGGCTATGAGCTAGCTGAGTACATTGGCTCCGGACCACCTAAAGGAACCGGTAAGAAAATAAACAAATCCAAAAAAAGTTCCAGGCCTTCATCGCTACGTTTTCCTGATCTACGAGCAGGCAGAAAAGCTCAAAAAAGCAGAAAAAGTCACCAGTACCCAGGTCAAAGATCGCCCGAAGTGGAAAGCTGCCAAATTTGCTGAAGAAAATGGCCTAAAAGGCCCAATAGCTGGAAACTTTTTCCAGGCCCAGTACGATGACTACGTGCCCCAGTTACACGCCCGTTTACATTGAAAATTATCGTGATTTCAAGTGGTAAATACAGTTTTTTGATAATTTAAACGGAATATCCTGGTATCGGCGCCTGCTCCAAGATAATCGGGCAGGATTGTTGTCCCAAAGGCCCCGGGTTCAATTCCCCGAGTTGACCATAGGTTTTTTTTCGGGTATGCAGCTGATTTTCTGGTTAGCAGGCATTTTTACCTCTATTCCTGGGATAAATTACCGATGACATGGTGTTTACGTGCTCTAAGCCCAAATCTGCTAAAAAATGGTAGAATTGTGTTATTTTCAATGAAATTTTGGCAAATTCACAGGAATTTCGATCATTTTCGTCAATTTGGACTAAAAATCCGTACAAAATCTAACGTATTCTGTGCTTTGGAACCCCAAAAAGTACCACAATTTCATCTATGATCACGCGGCCAGCTGATATTGTGATCTGTGTCCATGTGCCTTGGCGCCGAAAACAAATAACCCCCTTTCAAGCTGCTGATAACTTCATTTCCCGCAGTTTTTTATTTATTTCTCCTTTTACCGGCCTTTTTAGGTGTAAAAAGGCTAAAATGACGTCAAACGTGGTAGAAATGTTTAAAAACTTTAATTTAACCGCGGATTTGGGTTTAACACTTCCTAGCGGCTTTGTGGAGGCTTCTGTGACTTTTTCTGGTAATTTCCAGGTATTTTTTTCGTTAAAAAATGTTACCGTAATTTCAGATCTGCCCAGGGGATAAAATAACGCCGGCCCAGAACCGAGAAAAGCCTAAAATCTCCTGGGAAGCTCATCAATTCGTTTATTATACCCTGATAATGACTGGTAAGCTCCGTTTTTACCACATTTTAACATTTTAGACGCTGATGTGACTATGGGAGGTGAAAAAATGGAAATAAAACATTGGCTAGTGGCAAATATCCCGGGAAATGAGGTGGAAAAAGGCCACGAGGCGGCGGAATTTATCCCTGCCGCTCCTTCAAAAGAATCCGGTTTCCCGGCATTTTTCCTGGTTAAAATGGCGTTTTCCCTTCAGGAACCCATCGCTACGTATTTTTAATCTATCGACAGAAGGAAAAGTTACCAGAAGATGTAATAATCTCAAGATTTGAGCTGGGAGGTCGAGCGCCGTTTAAAACTGCCGCGTATGTGGCGGAAAAAGAGCTTATTGGACCAATTGCCGGCAATTTTTATCAGGTTTGGACTTATTTTTGCGCTAAATAGAAGTTTTCTAGGCAGAATACGATGATACAGTGCCGGAAATGCATAAAAACTTCATGAAATTCCCATACATCTTCTGGAATGCCTACAATTTGGTTTGGTTCAAAGTGGCGCAATGGTTTAAATCGTGATAAAATTTTTTAAATAAATAATCAGCCAGAGAATATTTTTTTGCAGTATTATTACCATAAAATAGACCAGAAAATTATGTACAATACATTACCCGTTTTTTTATTAATTCGAGAAATTAGGAAAATTGATTAAAGGGACAGTTAGGGCTAAAATGCAACTTGGCCTTATTATTTAGAGAAAAATTCGCTGATCACGATGCACTAATTCGTTTTTCATGAAAATGTCTGGTTCAGGAGAAAAAAGCATTTTAAGTGATCCAACGCGGGTGGCCAAATGACGTTCGCCCGCACGAGCGTCGGCGCGAAATGAATAATTTCAAATTTAGCCCAGAAGCAATTTCTCTAATTTCAGTAGTTTTTACCTTTTATACTTATATTTTTATGCATTATTTGTTTGCTAAATTATCAGCATTTAATGACGAATTTTTTGCATCCAAACATGACACAAAAGGTGCAGTATTTCTTCTTAAAAATGACGATTAACAAAAAAGCGCATTTAAAAATAAAAATGTTACGAAATTTCGTAGTTTTCACTTCTAATCAGCATTGTGTATGAACTAAACATGTTTAAAATGTTTTATATCAATTGTATGAGATAAACAGAAAAAAATATTGGGCGAGTACGGTAGTTGAGCTCAGCCCTAACTGTCCCTTTAAAACAACTTTCGGTCGACCAGAAAAAGCTCAAGTTTTTATTTTTTTTGCACATAAATTTACCCGTTAATTTATTAATAATCGACGAATTATTCCAAGCGGTCAGTTATCCAGCAAACGGGGTAGCTGCCACCTTACAGACGGCTCGATATATTGCCGCACCACAGGGATCATCATTCCATTCGCCATTCCACGTTGGATCAGCGTTTCGAATATACATCTGAAGTCGTGAATTTTGCTCAATTTTTCTTTCTTACCCCGACGCATTGCCCTGCTGGGCCGTTAGGCTCACCACTTCGAAAACCATTATGATCAAACTGAAAATTTAAAGAAAACTTGAATTTTTCAAGAAATTACCGGTGTACCGTCAGTCCAAAAAGTAGGAGGAGTCATCAAGCCAATATACCAATAATCGAACATTGGTCTTCGCGCTGCGATTTCATCTAAAAACGGGTTAAATTTCCAGAAATTCAAGGGTAAATTACCGTAGATAAACTGATTTTCAGCATCGCTGTGAATTGAAGCTAAATGGCCAACTCCCATGGTTATAGCTTGGCAATTTGCTTCAGCATCGGCAAATAATCGTCGAGTTGTATCATCAAAATAATAACAATAGCTCGTGTACAATACCCAGCCGGGGGTGCAAACTGAAAATTTTAAGAAAATACCGTAATTTTCCTATTTTTGAATAGTATGGGACGCCTTTTTTAGGAAAAACTGTTCCAACTTCAAATCGCCGCCAAAATCCAGCAAACTGCGCTACAGGAGAAATTTAAAGATCACTAAACAGCTCAGAAAGTCTTCTATTTGGTACAAAAAACTGTTTAAGGATAGCCCTTTCTAGTCAAAAGTTATGGCGTTTTGGAATGGAAACCGCTATTCAAAATTAGGAATTCTTACTGTACATAGGTGTCGTCGTCGTTGAAGGACTTGTACTTGTAGTCGCTAAAATGTTTTTAAATTGTTTTTAAAATCTTTCTTTTTGGCTGTCTAATTATGGCTCTTTTAGCTCTCTTTTCCTTTAAAAAAACTCACAGCTCATTGCCAAAGTCATAAGAACCGATGTAGTAGACGTCATTTCTTCTTCGTACATGTCATCTGCTAGAAAATTCCCATTTAAAGACGAATTTAAAGCGGAAAACATACGGGTAACAGTGGGAATGCAACCCCAGACGACGACGAGAAGGGAAAAGAAGGCGATGACGGGAACGGAGACGGCCATTGAACAATTAGACGCTTGAAGGATATCTCGCTTTCAAGCTTGCGATCGGTTTAAAGGAAGATTAGCAATCCGGAGGTGTATCATAGCCGCCGCTAATTTGAGCGCAGATTTCCCGCTAAACTTCTCCAAAATCCTGCTATAAATTAAGGAAATCTCGCGCGGTTTTATGTGAAAGCTAAGGAAAGATGCCGCGAGATCTGAAAACCGAAAAAAATGGAGAAAAATCTTCATTTCCCGCAATTTTGAACAGTTCATCTTAGCCGTCTAGATGTGGCTTTTGGCCGTCTAATTGTAGCTCTTTGGCTGTCTAACTATGGCTCTTTTTGAAAATATAAGAAAATCCCTCGAATTTTGGATCTTCTTCTATATTTTATCCATTTTATGACGTTTCCCCAAACAAACAGAGCCCAGGTTGCCTTCTGTCACGTCTGGATTCATTTAATTGAAATCTCAATTCAGTTCCCGGCTCTTGACGTGAATTCATCATCGTTTTTGACATCATTCGGTCCGATCTCTTGACGTAGTTTTCGTCCACTCAGATGAGATTCAAAAAAAAATTTAATCCCGCCATAAGAGGGACGCCCTGATCTTAAAAGAACGAACAGATCATCCTGAGCTGTCTGTTCTTTAAAACTTTCTGGTTTCTGAATGGAAAATAACAATTTTTGAACCTTTAAACTCTCCCGGTTACGTAGAATTTAATTATTTTTACGGTCTGCTGAATTTTGAGGAAGAAGGCGGGAAATTGAACTTTGGAATGGGAAAAGGAAGCAGAAAGCGACTATACAGCTCATGGTGGCTCTTTTTCTTTCTTAGAAATTTAATTAATTTTTGGGTTACTGTAGGACAAATTTTAGCCAATCCTTTAAATTTTTACTTGATGAATACCCGTCAAGTCCCTGAATTGGGTAAAAAGAGCCGCAGTTAGGCAGGTAAAGAGCCACAATTAAACAGCCGGTCCCCTCCACTTCGATCCTCTCCACCCCCATGCTTTGAACCTCTTTTTCCGTTTTCCCAAGCCCGTTGCCATAAATCCTGTTGCGTACGCAGAATTCCTGCCAGAACAATGTAAATTTGCCGAGAAATTTATGGCACAGAATGTATTTTTATCCTTTTCCTCTCAGCCACTTTCTTCAGTAAAAAATATTCTATGAAATGAGCTGATTCCTCCCTTATTTGCCCTTCAACATCTACTAATAAAATTTATTAACGCTCATCTTGATTTCTGAAGATAAACAAGTTCAGTTTCCATTATAAGAACAACGTCAGCTAATTTTGTTAGTCGGGAAAAGTAGTCTAGTAGAGGTCAGAATGAGCAGGGCTATTTTCGGGCTGGGTATCCAGTTTTTTGGATGCCTTAATTTAATGTCATTTCCATATATTAATTAAAAATTTTGACTGGATCTGTCTGCAGAGACACGGGGTGTATAAATGAGGATCGTTTAAAGATGAGGGGCAACTCACAGTCGGAGCCTGGAATCCCGTGTTCCCAACCATTTTTGTATTAATTTTCTCTTTAAGAATATTTTTAAAGAATTTATTAATTCTTTTACTTCTAGTTCTACAAATTTGCCTCAATTTTCTGGGCCTAGCTTGGACTTCCTGGCAGGCAGCGCTCCATTTGACCAGAAAATAGTCAAAGGTTGGATTCCTCGGGTTGCCTACAGGAGTTTTTCGGATAATCTGGGAATTTTTCTGCCTACCACAGAATATTTCAGGGCTTTATGAGGAGATTTTTCTGGATATCCGCAAAATTTTCCGTGTAGCCAACAGATTTTTCAGGGTATCCGGGGGTTTTTTTTTTCGAAAAACCGGGGAATTTTCCCGGACACCTGCAGAATTTTCAGGTTACCAGAGGATTTTCCGCGTAACCATAGCGATTCTTCCTACCGTTTTCCAATTTCCACAAGCGTCTAGCAATTTCTTTTCCATCCGGAACAGGCGCCTTCCTTGTCTGAACTCCTAGACGGAAGTTACGAAAATTACACAAATTCCCACCTGCTTTCTTTTAATTCAATCAATTTACCCATACTCCCACGTGAATATTAGCCAGTAGAAGTCAATTTGGACCACCCGGGTAGACTCTACTCCCCGCCTCCTCTCCAGCTCATTAGGAGCTCTTCTCCTGGCGATATTTACTGTTTTCCAATATTTTTAGCTCTGCTTTTTATGTCTAGACTAAAATAACCCCCATGTTTTTTTTTCTCATTTTCATTTGGCTTCTCGCAGGTGAAATTGCCGCTCTCCGCGACTATTCATCCCGACCACGTAGACCGACATTTCATACTTTTAATTAAGGACACAATTAAAGGAAAAATTAAAGGATTCCTGGCATTCTTCACGCGACACGTGAGCTCATCCATTTCATTGTCTCATTTTGGGAGAGATCCTAAGAAATCCTTGCAAGAGAAGGCGGGCGCCACTATTATTTTCTTACTGGGGGCAGGGTTTCGCGGCTCGGTTGTCTAACTGTGGTCCTTTAGCTGTTTAGCTGTGGTTTTTAAGTTGTCTAACTTTGGCTTTTAACTGTCTATCTGTGTTTCCTGCAGCTGTTTAACTGTGGCTCTTCGTGCTATCTAACCGTGGCTTTCTCAGCTGTCTAACTGAGGCTTTTTAGCTGTCTACCTGTGGCTCTTTTATCTGTCCAATAAGCCCAGAACATTGCACTTTGCCCCTTACACTAAATAATTTATTAAAAATGTTCTAAATTGGAGCAGTAGGAACACAGGTGGTAAATTCTTTCGTAATGGCTACGTAGATAAATTTATAAAGCCACGCGGTGTGGGGAAATGTATTGGTTCTAATTTTCTACGACTATTTCATCTTTTAATATAATTTGGTTTAAAAGATTAATTTCTATTCGATTTAAAAATAGCTCCAACATTTTGTTGTTACTGTAAAATAGCGCAGAAAATTCTCTACAAAACGAGCTGACACCCCTATTTTTAGAATAAAAATTAAGAAAACGCTGAATTTTTTGAAAAATACCCGCGAAATCAAAATGCGAAATTATTCTATTATCGCATTTGCTCTTTAAAATGGCTCACGATGCGAAATTCTCCGCTCTTTTTTAAAACATTCAAGAGTTCTATAAGGATTAAAATATGGCGGATTCAGTACAGAAAGCCGCTTAAAAATCGAGCCGCAGGTTCCTGAGATCCGACCGATAGCAAATTTGATAGGAAAAATGATCAAAATCCTGAAAAATGGTCAAAATCGTGAAGTTTTGGTCAAATCTGGGGTAAATTCTACGCATTTCTGCACTTTTCTGGTGCCATTTCCTATTTGAAACATGATTCCTTGACATTTTCCGGTGTCAAGCTGTGATATCCTTTTGTTGGTGGAATGTTTGTCCATCCATCTTGGCCCGCGTAACATTTTCACGTCATTTTTAAATGTGTAATTATTTCCCGGGCCTGCTTTTTTTTATCCCGCCAAGGCGAATAATTATTTCCTCGTCATATTTCCGTGGTTCAGACGTTTTTTTTTTCTGATCTACTGGACGAGTGGGCGCCCCTCCGCCACTTCCACCTGGTGTTCTATAACCGCCAGCCAGCCAGCAGGCCATATTTGACCTTCTGGCTAACGTAATATCCAAGTGGACCGCCTTTAATTTAATCCAAAGAGTGTAGGTTGACTCAATATTTCCCAATTATTACGAGTGGTCGAGCTGGAAGAGAGAGAAATGACGGGACGACGAGGGGGAATGAGTCAACTTGACGAGTCAAAGACCCGAGAACTAAAAATTAAATTGAATTCTTTGAATTTTTTCCCGGCATGAAATATTCAGAATTCTTTACTGGTCATTCAGAAACATAAAAAAGTAGAAATCTACGAAATCCCGCCCTAAATTAGCCAAATTTTACCGAAATTAGTCCATATTCTTCCATTTTTTCTAGAAACCGCGGAAAAGGTCAATTCCTCCTGCTGCATATAGGATTTTTTCTGGCCTTTTTTTGAAATCTCTGAAGATTTAGGGGACTTTTCTGGGAATCTGGCTGTTCTTTCATCTATCAGCGATTTCCTTATGTCGTTTGGGGGTTTTCAAGGGCTTTTACTGGTGATTTTTCTGAATACCAAGGGATTTCTCTGGGTACAAGGGAATTTTTCGCGTTTCCTATGATTTTATTTCTAATAATCTTTCAGCTTGTCGGCTACTGTGTTGCGGGATCAAAATCCTTTAAAAAGTCTTAAAAATGTACCGGGAAAAGGGCATCTGCTCATTTAAAGTACTACTAAATTATAATACAGGATAATATCATTGTTGAGCCGCTGGGGAGTAGGAAGAAATTATTGTTGTCCAGATTTCTGTATTGAGGAGGAGGAGGGTGATTCCTCTTCCGGGAAGGGGGAGCCCAATGATGTCGGCTGTACTCTTACAGGACATAAATAATAGGATTACGGAGTGGGAGACAATAAAAATGGGTACTATAAATTCTGGGTTGTTTTTCTTATCCGAATCCAGATTTCTAACAATTTTTCTCCATTTTTCGCTACTCTTAGGCTGCAGTAATGCTTCAGGCTTCCCTTATTTAAAGAAAAGTGCAAGATCTTTGAGCTTTTCACTAAAAACTTGGAAAAAAAGCCCGAAAATTGACTTTCTCCCCCGGTTTCTAGGCAAATTTTCTGATGACATAATTTTTACGACACAATTTGTATGAATAAACCCCCGCAACGATTATATTTTCCCCTTTAAATAATAGACAGATTAACGTTTTTCAACTATTATCTTCGATTTCCGGTCCAGTTGACCTGAATAAATCTACGTAATCTAGAAGGAGAACAAACAGCGGGTTTTATGCTCTCGGGGTTATTTATTTCTAAAAATTATGGTCTTATGCTGTTTGATCAACATTAGGCAATTATTTATGGGAGATCCGCTATACAAATCTGCTGGTATATTGAGAATTGTTGAATTTTCATAGAACAGGTGAAGGAAAATGGCACTGAGCAAAGATAATTAGGCGATTTTGGCTCAGGTGCAATGGTTGTACGAGGTGCGCATTAAATATTTAGAGTTTTAGCCGTCGAACTGCAGCTTTTTTGAACTACAGTAAGCCAACCTTCAATGAAAATCAGGTTGCTTCATTTTTCCGGGTATTCGAAGAATTTTTGGGGGTTTCCGGGTATTTTTACCAACATTTTTGGTAAGCGCGCATCTTCGGCGGTCAGAAATCTGGCCAGTAGTCAGCGCGTCGGATTGTAGTGTAAAAATGACCCTGGTTCGATTCCCCGGGTTGACCAGGTTATTTTTCAGGGGATCCGGGGGAATTTTGCGGGTTTTCAAGGGTTTTTATTTTTGGTATGCACTCGTAAAAAGTTCCCTGGTTCAATTTGCCCATTGACCAAAGGATTTCTGCCCGATTTCTGTGACGAATCCCCCTGTCCTTTCTATTTTTCCCCGTTTTCCGGCTTCAAATTCCCCGTGGTCTAATGATGTTATTCTTTCTGACGTCTATAAGCGATGACCAGACGGTTGCCAGCTGTGATCTCGTCAATCTCCCTGATTGTTTCTTCCGTTCTCGTAATCTTCCATGCAGCCGACTATTTGCCTAAATTCACCTGACCCGTTCATTTTCTTGCCAATTCTCCCGCTCGTTTGAAGTTAACGAGCCGCGTCCGGATTTCAAAATTGGCGCCTATTTGAACTTTTGTCTTTAAAATCAACGTTTTATTGCCCGTAGTTGATTGATGGCTCTTGATCCAGGAAAAAGTCGGAGCTCCGCCCTCTTTTTGCCTTTTAAACTCCGCCCACAGGGGCTTTTATGACTTGCCAGGAATTTTTTCATTTTAAATTTCAACAAACACGGGAGGAGGAGGAACAAAAGGCGGTTTTCTTATAAAAAGTCACCTACTTCCTCTTTTCTTCAGCCTGAAATTCCTTATTTTCCTCTTGTTCTGGCCAAGAACTCTTCAGGATTATCTTACTTTGCCAATTGGCGTTGTTCTTAAGCTATAATCTTTGTTTTTAAAAGGATGGCCCTTTGCCATACAAACTGGCACAGAATTGTACCACTGACGTTTAGATCCCAAAATTTTTAAAAACCGAGGGATTTTCCCCCCTTTATAAGGTTTTTATGGAACTGGACGGGCATTTTTCCCTTCTCCTGGTCATTTTTAGCGCCTAAATCTTCTAAAAAGGATTACTGTAGGTTTTTACTGCCACGGTTAGACAGCCAGATGCTTTAAATCAGTCTGATAAGTTACTGTAGGCCAAAAACATAGTGTTCTTCCTTAAAATGGATAGAAGGCGCCTGAAATATTAGAGAATATTCTCTAGTGATCAGAAAAATACCCGAAGGGATCCAAAAAGCCTCGGACACCCGTAAAAACCGTTTTGTGGTTGGAAAATTTCCTGCATACCCAGAAAAATCCCGCGATTACCCAAAAAATCGCCAGGCATCCGTCCCGTTCTGTTCCAATTTACTGTGGGTCCAAAAATCTTTCCTATTCTAATAATTCCGCCTTTCTGTAGCCGGAACTACACGTCCCTTTAATTTTTTTCTAAGAATTATCGCCCTCTACTCGCGCCGAGTTACCTCACACAATCACTCCTACTCCCGATAATAGAATTCCAATTAATAGCTATGGGCTAGCCAATTCGCAACAATTCTCTTTCTATCTGGTCTCCTTGCACTTTTTCCCCATTTAAATTGAAAAAACGGAATATTTTCAGGTAATCCTCTTCACAAAAAGCAGCATCCCCTGTTAAATGTCTACAACTATGCGACTAATTTTGGCTCTTGTCCTCATTTCTGGTTAGTTTAAAGTTCCCCTTTAAATCTAGTAAAAAATCCTTTAAAAATGGAGAGAAAGCCTCATTTCCTGAAAAAATAGCCGCTCATAGCACAAAATTGAAATTTTATCCGGCACTCTTCAATCGCGTGTAGATCCTTTTGCAAAATCGTGCGAAAAAAGAGAACGCAGCCGTATTTTTTACACAAAAAAAGAGGGAAATGACCTCTTGAGCAAACTAGAAGCTCCCTGAGAGGTCGAAAATCTTTTATGATCCATGATTCTGATTCTCCAGCCAGTTACATGGCTCCGGAGTTGAATTTATACAAATTTTGCCAATGAAAACCCACAAAAATGTTCCTGAATCCTAAAAATACCCTAGAATAGTGATAAAAATCCCGGGAACCCCAGAAAAATACGGAAAAGTCCATTTATCTACCCTGGGAATCACGTCTGAGACCATGGAAGCACCCAGATTTTTGTCAGCCAGCTCTTGACGTGGCCCTGACTCTTTCCATCAAATATTTCGTAATTTTAATTAAATTACGTGCCAAAAAATGACATCATTCCCTGTCTAAAGTTCAAAAGTTCTCTGGTTCTCGTATCCCCCTCCACCGACGCTGCGCAAATAGCACTAAATGTATGTTATTAGCTGGTAATAAAATTGAAGAATTCTGCTGCTTTTCGCTTGAAAAATGGTTCGCTGTCCATCACTGGAAGAAAATTAGCTGCTTGGCCTCGGTCTGGACTCCCAGTTATGAATTTCAGTGTCAGATTTAAGAGCCAAAGCTCCCTGGTTCGATTCCCAGGATTTTTTCGGATGTTGGGTGATTTTTCCGATGTTTTGATGGAATTTTCGAGTATCCAAGAGTTTTTCGAGTATTTTGCAGGTTTTTCCAGATACCAAAGGATTTTTCTGGCTATTTCTGTGTAAAATAAGCTAAAATACAGTAATTTTCCCTTTAAAACGCTTTGTTTTTTCAGCTCTCTGCTCTACAGCCTTCTCATCTCCAGTTGTTGATGAGACGTCGCGCTTCTCGGGTCCGGCTATGGCCTTCATCGCCAAGAGAAGTTTCAGCGGCTATATGCCTTGGCAGAAAAAGTGGGCACGATTGGAACCCTCAATCCGGTAGAGTCTTTTCCCTTCAGGACCTAACTAAAACATTCCAGATTCTTCAAGAGAGCCGGCAGCCAGCCCCTTCTCTACGAGGACGACGCCTTCTTCTAAACGGCGGCTATTTTAAAATCCTAACATCTTTTATTGTAAAAATTTAACATCTAGAGAGAAAAATGAGAGAGAGAGAGATCCGTCATGCCATCCTTTTCGCATATCTACAGAAAAAAATCCCTGTCGTCCCAAAAAACAATTCCACTTGTCCGCTTTATGTGTGATGATGTAAATTTATGTTCAGTCCAATGAACTGTGTTATGAAAACTGTGTATTTTCTTTCGTTTAAACCAAAACCCAAAAATTCAGAAGAATCTCATTTATTTACAACTGGAAGGCATGCAGAACGTATGGTCGGTCCGGGATGTCGAATCCCCAAAATTTGACACGGCTACAGGAAAAAATGAATGAATATGGGTGAATTTGGGGGAAATTTATACCAAAATTGTCGGGATTCCGTAATTTTCTATACTTTTCATAATTTTCAAACGACCAGCAAAGAATTCTGAGCTTTTATGACCCAAAAATTCAAGAAATCCAATTTCCCGGGGTCTTTGGCTCGATAATCCGACGCTCTGACCAGAAAAAGTGATAAAATACCCGAAATACCGGGAAAAAATCCCAGAGTCTCCTGGAAAAGCCCCTAGGCATTCCCAGTGAATCAAAAGTGGGATCTTCAGCGAGCTACCACAAGTCAGCCCAAGTTCCTCGCCTTCTGTCTCTTATTCCCCCTCCTGGTCTCCTCAGCACCGATTTTTCAACATTTTTAGTAGCAAACATTTATTTAACATCTATTTGTTTACTATTTTCCCATATGAACTAATAAATACAAAAATGTACACGATTTAGCCAATTATTCAGATGTTTCTTTTTTTTCTAAATTTTTGCGACTTCTTCATTCTCAAACTGAACATAGTTTCCATCTTCGGGCTTCTTTCCGCTGGGGAGTCTGAATTTTTTCTTCCAATTCTTCTTCTGTAATGTTCCGCTGCCTAAAAAGGTGCTAATTTTATAAGGAAGCGGCTTTTTACTTACAATATGCTCCTATTTTCGCTCCATTGGCTGGATACTCGCTTGTAAACTTTGATGTAGTTTTCTTCCAGATGGGCGATTCATGGGCTTCCCATTCCAAAACATGCACATTTGGAAGCTCGTTTGATTTTTATTCCCGATTTTAAACTAAAATGGCCCAGTATTTTTTAAGAAATAAAATAAAATAGATCTTACCATTTTTTTATTCAAATACAGTTCCAATTGGGTAAAAGGGATGACGATTTGGTGTTTAGATTCTTTTAAAAAGTTTGGTCGTTTAATGGATTCAGTATCGTAACAGATTTCGATCTTGAAGATTTCCTGAACAGAAAAATTAATGACTGTGGGACGGTAAACTTACAGCTATAACAATTACGCGCAATCTCGTTCACGTATTGGAAGAATCCATATGAAAAACCAGGCAACAGCAATGACGGGGTCACCAGTTGCAAAGAATCCTGAGAGCATCGTCCTAGTCCAAACGTGCCGTCCGTCAGCGATGAAGAAAAATTATCTCATGCCTGTAATGCGCGGTCCGCTCAAGGTGATTTGTAGGGCGAATGCTACAATCCGTGAGAAGGAGATATTCAACCAACATTGGGCTGCTGCAGCCAGGATGTACATGAAAGCAGCCATTCGCACTCCATCGATGATCTCCACATCGAATTTGGTCGGGGCGTAGACCTTTCCTTTCAGTTTGTTCATAGTTTCTCGCGCGCTGTAGTAACCAATGATCAGGCTATAATTCCTTTAAATGAAAAAAAATTGCCAAAAACACTTACCGAAACGTGAAATCACTGGAATATTCGGTTCAAAATTGAATTCTTGAATTAAATGGCCATTTTCCATAATAGAAAATGGGTCTCTCATTGTTCCATAAACCAAAAAGCAGCTTAATCTATGTAAGCCATAAAACCGTCCAAATTATACGTCCGGTAGGTTAAAAATCGCCAAGTTTTCTGGAAAAAATTACTGGATTTACGAATAAAAAGAGGGAAAAAAGAAAATGTTATCAAACGAATGATAAAAGAGAAAACAAGAGGCGGTATAGGCGCAGCGTCACAGGGCAATTAAAGGTCGGAGGGCGGCCGCAAGCGGGCGCAAGGGGGCGCATCTACCACCGACGGATGTTTAAATAGGATTTCTAATATATAAATGGTGCACCGAGGTTAAAAACAGCATATTCTTAGAGAGGGCAAAAAACTGGGCAAGAAAATGCCTTGAATCGTTCAAAAAACCACGAAATTGCTAAACTAATTTTACGCGTTCTCCTGTCGTTGAAGCGCCCAGGGATCTTATTTTGCCTCCACAGCTCCTCTGGCAATCAATGGCTATGATAAATTTTTAAATTTTCAAAGTTTTCGTCTTTCCTTGAACTGCCAATTTCTCCCGCCAAAAATAGTCAAAGACAGGCAAACGATTTGACAAATTTTACATGTTTTTCGGTCAAAATCGTCGCTTTTCCAATCATTCTCTCCCATCAGCAGCCACTGGAAATGGGCGTCCCTACTTTGCTGTTTATTTTCTTCAACTTTTTAGGTATTTTTTGGCTTTTTTACTTATTTCAGCCAGTAAAATTAATTGAAATTTGATGAAAATTATTGAATTATCTGGCGCAGGCGATGATCTTGGAACTTGCGCTAAAGTCAGCGGCCTTTGAAGCCGTGGACATGGAATTTTGGTTAATTTTTTCCGTGTTCTTCATTGGAAAGCAGCGTCGAAATTCGACTATTTGATGGCTGCGAAATTGTGCAACTTTGGAAATTACCGCCAATTTCGCTATCAAAATCCAAACGCAACCGAAACAACCAATTTCCGGATCTTAAAAAGTGGCGCAATCAGCCGACTTCCCCTCATTTTTACCGCATTGCCGCATAGACGATGATTTGGAAAATCAGCAAGCAATTAAACTCAAATTCTGGACTATTTTATGGACGAGCTGGGAAATTTTGTAACTTAGGAAATTACCCTTGGCTGAAAAAACCACGCGCCACCAGACCAATTCCCGGCGCTTGAAAAATGGCGCGCCTCATTTTGACGACATTTACAAGATTTGAAGCATATTCAAACAGTTTTTTTTTCAGTGCTGGTGAATTTTGTGATTGTGTGTGGTGGCAAGAAGAAGCCGGCGACGCAGGGAGCGGCTCCTGGTGCCAAAACCGGCCTAACCTCCGGCGCCTATGAGAATTTTGATGGCAAGGATAATGCCGACGCCTAGAAGAAGAAGAATAAGCCCGGCGAGCCCGAATCGTGACAGAATCGAAGTTCAATAATCTTCGCACAATAAAGGCTTAATTTCGCCCTCTTTTTGTCTTTTTTTGTTTCTTGTTCACTTGTGAAGAAAGCTGCATGGCCAGGAGACTCGACGAGATTCGGAAAATTGAAAAAAGGAGCCAAATATCTTTATATTTTGGGATGTTCACAAGGACGACGATTATTTTTCAAAATTCTGAGCCTTCCAGTGTGTCTAGTGGCCGCTCGATCGCTTCTTTCCCATTTTCCTCCAATTCGAAATGTTTTTTGCTGGGCAGAAGACTCCAAAGTCCATCGCAAGTGTCGAATATTATTTTCAGTCGTAATTTATCCCTTTGACTGACAGAATCCCCATTTTTTCCATTACACGTGTCTTTTTCCCGTATTTTTCGGTTATAATCGAGTTTCTTCTCTCTTTACGTGCCGGGAACCCGCGTTTTCAAAGAAACTAACAAATATTTATGTACTGTGAAAATTACAAAAGAAAACGATGCACAAGAAGCCCGCCGAAAAATAAATGAGATCTCATGGAGACGACAAATATTCCGGGTGATATTGGACTCCAACATAATAAGGATGATCTGTAAACTAATTTAAAGGACTGTCAGGCAACTCACCCTTCAAATAGTTTGCATGTCTTTGTCTAATTTTGGCCGGAAATCTTGGCAGCTGAAGAGAACAAGAAGAAAGACATGGAGAAGCGGCACGAGAACATTCACCACGGGAGAAAAATCCAAGAATATACAAAAAAAGATCAAATAAAATAAATTCATTATTTAGTTTTTCTTTTGTTTGGCGACGGTTTTCTTCTTCTTGTGCTCGAAAATCTTGGTAAATGGCTTTTCAGGACAATTTTTCAGGAAATTCTTTGAGAATTTCTTCTGGCGCAGTTCCAATTTCCAACGCCCGTGGATCCTCGCTTTCCTGCACAGCGTAGGCATAGTTCAAACTTTAGATATTATCTCCAGACAATTGGATCCTCAAACGGATTGCTAATCCTGGAGCTAGAGTTACTTTCAACTTAAAGCGTTCATTTTGTGCTACTTTCGTGTTGCAGTCACGCTTACCGACTGTTTTTACGCCTCCATGCCACTATGCACGAATCCCGGAGATGAAGATTCGCTTTGAGAGCCTCCCCATTCTTCTCACCAGAATGATTCCAGCTTCTAATTCTCTGAAAATCAGCATCCCGCCAAGCGACAATGGCCTAATCGATCCCCGCACGATGGTTCACTTTACAACGGCCAACAAGTCCTTCCGGCGCCTAAGGGTATTACATAGGTCAATCAGACAATCCAAGTTTGTCTTGCTAAACTTGGCTGATCCACCCCCTGGCTATATCACACGGCCACCCGGACTACCCCATTCAAATGTACCTCACCTTTGAGTACGCACTGAGCTGAATCTCAGAACCTGCAGATCCCTGGTGCTCTTTCGTCTTTCCTAGGCTTAATAGATCCCTCCAAGAAGTTCACTTAACAACGGCCAGTTCGGGAGAAAGGAATAAACGAGGCTTGTAAAACCCAGGGGTGTCTTGGCACCAACTGGTAAACCGAGTTTACTCTTCTCTGAAACTTGGGATTTTCAATCCCCTCGCTCTTTCTTACTATGCACCGTCTCATTCAGCTTTCATAGAAGGCACCTCATCTCCCCAAGGCTACACTCCATCAATGATCTCAACATGTTCAAATTTTGTTGGGACGTAGACCTTTCCTTTCAGTTTGTTCATAGTCTCTCTGGCGCTGTAATAACCAATGATCAGGCTATAATTCCTTTAAATGAAAAAAAAATTGCCAAAAACACTTACCGAAACGTGAAATCACTGGAATATTCGGTTCAAAATTGAATTCCTGAATTAAATGGCCATTTTCCATAGTAGAAAATGGGTCTCTCATTGTTCCATAAACCAAAAAGCAGCTTAATCTATGTAAGCCATAAAACCGTCCAAATTATACGTCCGGTAGGTTAAAAATCACCAAGTTTTCTGGAAAAAATTAATGGATTTACGGATAAAAAGAGGGAAGAAAGGAAATGTTATCAAACGAATGATAAAAGAGAAAACAAGAGGCGGTATAGGCACAGCGTCACAGGGCGATTAAAGGTCGGAGGGCGGCCGCAGCCGGGCGCATCTACCACCGGCGGAAGTTTAAATAGGATTTCTAATAAATAACTGGTGCTCCGAGGTTAAAAACGGCATATTCTTAGAGAGGGCAAAAAACTGGACAATAAAATGCCTTGAATCGTTCAAAAAATCACGAAATTGAATTTTGAAGCGCAAAAATACGGCAGAAATTTGTAAAATGACCCGTTTTTTCTATGTCAACCATGTAGATCTCGTTCTCCTGAGTACAGCGATATAAAAAAATCCCAAAAAGTTGAAAAAAGTGGGCCTCCGCCTCGCCTGAAGATGAAAATCCCCGACTATGGATATGATCATCGACCAAAACGGTGTTCTGGGACATGGCTCCAAGAAAATCTTGACTTCCAGGAAAGTTCTTTATATTTTCTTTAAAGGAATGGGAGTAGACGAGTCGAATGCGAAGAGTCGTCGCTCTGAGGAAGCTTCTCATCTCCTAGAAATGACCGAGAGCCAGGAAGATGATCTCCTGACCAAAATCGAGCGTCTTTGCCTTCGAGGAACTGAAATTAAGACACCAGTCCGCATGGAAATTCTCGAATTGAAGGGTGAGTTGTCTCCATGAGATCTCATTTATTTTTAGGCGGACTTCTTGTGCATCGTTTGCTTTTGTAATTTTCACAATACATAAGTATTTGTTAGTTTCTTTGAAAACGCAGGTTCCCGGCATGTAAAGAGAGAAGAAACTGGATTATAACCGAAAAATACGGGAAAAAGACACGTGTAATGGTAAAAATGGCAGTCAAAGGGGTAAATTACGACTGAAAATAATATTCGACACTTGCGATGAACTTTGGAGTCTTCTGCCCAGCAAAAAACTTTTCGAATTGGAGGAAAATGGGAAAGAAGCGATCGAGTGGCCACTAGACACACTGGAAGGCCCAGAATTTTGACTGGGAATCGATAAAATGGTCGTCGTCCTTATGAACATCTCAAAAATGCCAAAAAAAGCACGTATGCTGGTAGAAATCCAATTTCAGAGGACGAATTCGATATTTGGCCCCTTTTTCAGTCTTTGAAGTCCTGTCGAGCCTCCTGGCCATGCAGCTTTCTGCACAAGTGAACAAGAAACAAAAAAAAGACAACAAAGAAGGCGAAATTAAGCCTTTATTGTGCGAAGATTATTGAACTTCGATTCTGTCATGATTCGGGCTCGCCGGGCTTTTTCTTCTTCTTCTTCTTCTTCTAGGCGTCGGCATTATCCTTGCCATCAAAATTCTCATAGGCGCCGGAGGTTAGGCCGGTTTTGGCACCAGGAGCCGCTCCCTGTTTGCTCGTCGTCGCCGGCTTCTTCTTGCCGCCACACACAATCACAAAATTCACCAGCACTGAAAAAATCCTCTTTAAATATGCTTCAAATCTTGTAAATGTCGTCAAAATGAGGCGGGACATTTTTCAAGCGCCGGCAATTGGCGGTAATTTGAAAAAGTTGCACAATTTCGCAGCTGATCCATCAAATAGTCGAATTTCGACACTGCTTTCCAATGAAGAACACGGCAAAAATTAACCAAAATTCCATGCCCACGGCTTCAATGGCCGCTGACTTTAGCGCAAGTTCCAAAATCATCGCGGGAGGGTGACTTTTACACCAAGCGCGACTTGGTCTAATGGTACCCCGCTTGGTCTAATGGTACCCCACTTGGTCTAATGGTGAATTACTGGCTAGAAAGACAGTGCCAAATCTCATCACTTATTGGCCGGCAAATCATTTATGCTTCCGAAGGCTCGCTTCGCTCGCGGGGCTAGGGGGGTATCCCTCGGGAGATTTGGATTCTTTAGTTTATAGAATGTCCGGGAGAAGAAAATCCGGGAGTAGATCGCTTGGTAGAGCAAAACAGCCATCAGTAACGATATTTTACTGTTTTTCCCACATAAGCCCGGATTTTCTTCTCCCGGACATTCTATAAACTAAAGAATCCAAATCTCCCGAGGGATACCCCCCTAGCCCCGCGAGCGAAGCGAGCCTTTGGAAGCATACGTGATTTGCCGATCAAAGAGAGTTTATGAGTGATGAGATTCGGCACTATCAACTTACTTCTTCCGCGGAAGTAACTTGACGAGTCACAGAGAAATAAGAAGTTTCTTCTTTTCCGACAACAATTCACACTTAACCGCCAGGTGCATTTTGTCCGAGCGGCGAATTACCTCGAAGATGGCCGCGTAGGAACCTTTGGCAATTTTCTTGACGATTTTGTAGAAACCACGAGGCGTCGCCAGCACTTCTTCACCGCCATCATCTGGGGGGAACCGATCCGTAGGCATCACGATGATAAAATGGCTGGGGGGAGTAAAAGCGATAAAAACACGTAAAATTGTCGAAAAAGCGAAGTTTTCTCTGTCATCTAACGGTTTTTGACCAAAATTGGCCGCTCCACCCCGAAGAGGAAGAGACAAAGGGATGCCTGTCCTACGGTATCTTGAGGCGCTTGCTTCTCATACCAAAAAAGATCGAAACGCAAAAAAAAAACCACGAATTTCCTACGTTTTTACGTAGTTCACATCTTGGCTTTTTCAAGAAGCGGCTTTGTTATGAAATAAAAAATGAGTTTCTGAATAAAAGAAATTTGACATAATTCTACAAGCGATGTTTAGTTGACAGGAGTAAACTGAAAATTGATTCATTACTACACAGCTAGCTGCCCAGGATGGCTGATCAAGTCGATGCTCATCCACAATTCCAAGTAGAAGACGAAAGTTCGATATATGAAAGTTGGACCGAATGGGGGTTGGAATCTATCGTCGACTTCATGCCTGAATTTGGAAAAAAGTGCAACATATGGCTTACAGGGGACGACGTCGCCGTCAAAAAGAAAATCGAACAGAGCCAGAAACCGTCGATTTGGGAATATAATTCCAAAGGAGGAGTGCCGACCGAGTTGGCCAATCTGAATCCCTCGACATTCTTGACCAGCCGCCAGGGACGGATTCTTTGTTTCTTGCCCAAGGACATCCTCATCCGAATCTGTTCCATGGTTTGTTTTTTTATTAACTGCCGTATTTGCCTATTCAGCTGTCACCTGGCAATTTTATTCGTCTCTCTTTGACCTGCCGTTTCCTCCACTGGCGAATGTTCACGTTTTGTACCTGCTACGCACCGTACACCGCGGAAATGAGGATCGAAGACATGCATTTTGACGACGATTTCTCGAAAGGTACGAATACCATGGCACTGACCTTGGTACATTCTTTAGATTCCAGCATTTTCTATTATGAAGAGGATAATAGTGGTTTTGATATAGAAAACGAGCGGGTTCTCTCCTGTGACCAGCCGTTCTGCCTTCGAAAGCCGTTCTTCTTCGATACGCTGGAATTGACCCTTACTGTAGGCTGATTTTTTTGGTTAAATTACTGTATACTTTAGCTGCCTTTCTATCGCAAAAAATACTACGATATGTGTCTGCCCAACATCATGGCTGTCCGTGGTCTGGCACGTAATCTCATTGTTTATATCGAAAACAGCACTTATTACCTGAATAGAACCACAAGAATTCTAAATTTTTCTGATACTAATAATTTTTTCGCGGTATTTTTTCTACTTTTCATTTTAATTTGCTTTAGACCATCAATGCCACCTATTATCATCGTTTTGCTTATAGTTATGGTCGTGTATCAGATGATGCATGTTCTATTACGGATAATACAAATATTTATATAAATTGCCCATACGCCCGCCAGGTAATTTGAGCTGTAAAACGTCTAAAAACATTTTTCAGATGGACAGGGTCATGACCGACAACTTACGATATCGTCTCAATGTGCCGATCTTCCAAAACAGAATTGGATTTTACTTTAAACCGTTGGATAGTGCGATTATAGCCACTTTGAGGAATTTCCTCGCTGGATCGAAGAACTTGGTTTTACATAGATACTGTAAGATTAAAAAAATTAACGACAGATTCCCTCTGTATGTCCGCTAATTTTTATTTAAATGAATTTTCTTAGATTGGAATATCTGTTTCAAGAGTTCGGTGAATTTGAGGAATTTTTTTATGCACAGTGCCCAAGGCAAACCTACTACGAGTTCTTTTATGATTGTCATTTTTGGAAGAAAATTGTTACAACGGAAAATGGAGAACAACTCAGAATCGAAATTAAAATGCCAATAGACGGTGATCGAAGATATTCTATGCTTACTTCTGTGACAATTGGAAAAGAAGAAATGTTCGATGAAATGGTAAATAAATACATTGACTATCCGAATCCGAACTGGATGAAGAAGGTTCCTCGGAACAGCATGTTGTGGAAAATGGAGACGGCTGTGGAGCCGGGCGATGTCGAGGAATTGCACAGGGCCGTGGAATCGAATGAAAACGAGGAATCGAATGAAGCCGAGGAATCGAATGAAAACGATGGATCGGATGAAGCCGAGAAGGAGCAGAGAGACATCTTCTGTTGTCTGAACAACAATTCCTGTACTATCCAGTGATAGAAAATAAAAAAATGAGATCAGACTTCTGTTATTTATAAGACTTCCTGTGGTTGTTTTGTGAGGAAATTCCTAAAAGTTCTCCCGCTCTCCCCGTCCCTCGCAATAATCAGAATCGGGATGGGTCACCTCAGGAGATGACAAACCCAAAGTGGGGGAGGGACGACCAGGCGGGTGGCCGGCCTCGATCTAGCCTCGTGGTATTGGGATAAAATTTTAGGTGAAGAGAGCTGTTGAAGGCCGTTTAAAGGGCGTGAAAAGTCCCTTTAGGACACAGATGCTTGTTTGTTTGCTCAAGATTTAAAAAGACCTAAAGCGAAAACAGCTGGGAGAGAAAATATCCATAGATCAGGGGATCTTCTTTGTTGCCAGCAGGCTGCAGAAATACAACGATAGCCAGCGAAAACAGCTGGGCTGGAGGGGAGATGGCTGCCATTTAAAACGGATAAGGAGACCGGGATAATTCGTCAGTTTCAAGTAGGGTTGTGCGCCGACACGACAGGCACCTCAAATGTCGTGTCGTGTCGTGTCGTCTGTCGTGTCGTGTCGTATGCCTGTCGTGTTAGGGACGAAATCAAGTAAAATGGCGATTTTTTGAAATTTTTTGCATATTTTTTCGTAATTTTTAGTGTTTTTTCAATTTTTTTCTCAAATTTTTCTATTCCAATATTTGGCATTTTTTGTTGGTTAAAATTTTACTTCTGTAACTAACATGCGATACTTAGGCGAGAACATGGTAGCAGACACCGGTCATAGACACTATTCCCATACATTTATTAATAGCGCTGACTTTGGACCTGCATACTTGGCCCAAATTGGTCATAGAAATCTCTAAAGTAATAAGCTAATAGGCTAGTCAGCAGTAGCCAATAGTATGACAGTACACGCGGCTTGGGTTGGATAACCATACTCAACAGTAAAATGCTTATTGACAGTTAGAAACCTCTAACGATTACTTTAAAAAGATTCCTTATATCATAAAAAGCTTATTCGGATTGATATATAACAAAAAACTAGAGAATTCCCTATTTGGGAGCATTTTTTGGTTTCATGATACGACACGACATTTCAGACGACATTTGCTGAAATGTCGTGTCGTGTCGGGTCGTCTAGCCTGTCGTGTCGTCTCCGCACGACACGACACGACACGACACGACACGACAGGCTCCGGATTTTGCCTGTCGTGTCGTGTCGGCGCACAACCCTAGTTTCAAGTAGAATTCCTGGAAGAATTGGTAATATCCGGAGGTAAATATCCAGGGAAACCGGCCAGTTTCAGCGATGATCCTCTTTTCTAGTCAAATTCCTGTATTCCATCGTATTTCTCAATTCCCACATCAATTTTTAAAAGAATCTTCTACTAATTTTATTAAAATATCACAATATCACATATTTCTTCCAGAAGAGACTGATGATGGTGTAAAAATAAAAAAGATCACCGTTTGTACATTACCTTGAAAAATAGAAAATATCACAGAAAATTAGAGAGAAAACTCACTATGACGTAGTTAATTGTGGGGAAAAACATGACCGGGAATTTGGTAGCTGTAGCTACGTGCATGTTGGCAAAACATAAGTCATCATTCGACCATTTTCATCCAAAAATTAGTTTTTTCTTCGTTTAGATCATAAGAACTTGTAGAAATAGCAGCTTTTTCTATGAAAGCCACATTTTCCGGGTAATTTATACTCCGGTAGGTTAGATCATCCAAGTTTCCTGAAAAACGACGGTTATTTTAGGAAAAAAAAGGGCCAAAAAAGAAAGATTCAGGAAAATGACTATAATTAGTCCAACTGGCAGCTAAATTAGCCTTAATTTGTTTTAAAAATAAGAGGAAATGATTGGAAATTGATAAAAACCAGCTGATGATAAGAAAAAGAAAAAGATTAGATAAAGTTTTAGGCGAAGAGAGCTGTTGAAGGCCGTTTAAAGGGCGTGAAAAGTCCCTGTAGGACACAGATACTTGTTTGTTTGCTTAAGATTTGAATATGCCAGCAGTCCGCGAAAACATCTGGGCTGAAGGGGGAGATGACAGTTGATTTAAAGGGGCAATTGGGTGGCAAAATCCGTCAGTTCCTAGTAGAATTACTGGAGGAATTGGTAATATCTGGGGTAAATAAGGGAAAAAGCGGGTATTTTAAAGGCTAGGAGTCCGAAAATTCCAATTTTTGAACTTCTGAAGAGCTGGCTAAGCAGATCTCAAGATACTGAGCACAGTGATATGTTCATTTTCTCAAAAACTTAGAAAAAACTCTCAAAAAAGAGTTGCTGGTTCTGAAATTGGAAAAACGGATACTCCGGGGCATAATTCCAGAAAACTTGGCACTTCCAGCCAAGATTTTTATACCGTTAAAATCAGCTCGGTGAGAACTACAAGAAGATGCTTTGAGTTTAACAGAATTTTAAGTCTACAAGTATCAGCTCGAATCCTACGAAGTTTTTCAATAATTGACAATTATTTTGCGATTTTTTTAACAAAATGATTTATTTACACAATTTTTTATTGAAGTAAACTGTAATCCATAGATAGGAGAGGCTGGTATGATAGAAGAAGTCCAAGCGGAACATGTTGAGAACCTAAAAATTGGCAATTTTTCTAATAAATATTGGGGAACCTACAATTTACCCTCCGTAAATTGACCTGTAGTGTGATCAAGTAATTCCGCACAAATCCATGGATGAATCGGACTTGTCCGTGTTGTATCCAGGATGAAGGAGTTGAGCTCATGCTCCCGTGCTGAAAAGGGCTATTTTCTATAAATTATGGGGAATTCTTAAAGAAAAAAAACGTCGGGAAAAATGACATACCGAATAAGTTCAGTTGGAGACCTCATTGGCCTTTGTAAAAATTATTAGAATAGAAAAGTCGTCGAATTTCTCCAAAAGTAAAAGTTCTTGCAGAAAATCAAATAAAAACGGAACTTTACATATGAAAGTTCCAAATTCCGGGTAATTTATGTTCCGGTAGGCGATATCATCCAAGTTTCCTGAAAAACGACGGTTATTTTAGGAAAAAAAGTGCCAGGAGAGGAAGAATAAGGGAAAATTAACAGAATTAGACCAATTGACAGCTAATTTGAGCCAAATTTACTTTAAAAAAGAGAAGATGATAAGAAATTGATAAAAAACAGCTGGTGATAAGAAAACGAAGAAGATTAGATAAAATTTTAGGCCAAGAGAGCTTTTGAAGGCCGTTTAAAGGGCGTGAAATGTCCCTGTAGGCCACAGATACTTGTTTGTTTGCTCAAGATTTGAATACGTCGATAGTCCGAGAAGATTGCTTCATCCTCGAATGGACCGGTGATTTAAAAAATGCGGGGTAATTTGCCCATGAAAAAATCAAAAAATAAGTAGATTCAGGGATTTCCCCTGAACAAAAGCGAAAAAAAGTTGCCTCCACACGGGATTGAACCGTGGACCTTCTGTTTACGAGACAGACGCTCTGCCACTGAGCTATAGAGGCCTGGCTTTTTCGCTTTTATGTTCCTGTCAGTATTTAACACCCCATTTAAATGGAATATTGACCTAGCTGTCAATGGATTAACACCAAATTAAAGGAAAGAAGGGCTGAAACCGTGCCTCTATAGCTCAGTGGCAGAGCGTTGGTCTTGTAAACCAAAGGTCCGTGGTTCAATCCCGCGTGGAGGCAAGGCTTTTTACCCTGAGAGTCCCTGATTTAGGGGGCTTGGGTCTAAAAATAAGCAAAGTTCAGCATCTGCGCGCCCATTTCCTTGTTTATAAAATCCCATGATGCAGCTGTCAAATGGTCCATCCAGCGGGTAACCTGGACACTGTCAACCTTTTTGATCATTTTACCCAAATGTCGCCAAATATTCGTTGCATCTTTTCTTTTACGCTGTTTATTTGGGTAAATAAGCATGTTTTCAGTATTTTCAGTTAAATTCCAGATATTGGGGCCAATTGAACCGTTAGCCTACAATTTTACTGACCTAAATCTTCGAAATAATGAATGGTGGAGTATTGCGTGTCCAATGAGCGGGTAATTTTTAAATTCGAATTAAAAAAACGCTGGGCACCCGCAGCTAGGGTTGCGCGCGGGCCGGGCCGGGCCGGCCCGCAAGGCCCGACCTTTCCAGGGACCTAAAACCAAAGTCGACCAAGGGGTTTTCGGGATCGATTTTTTTGCCTGTTTTATCGTTCTTAACGCATTTTATGCCTATTTTAGTGAATCCAAGCTATTTTCAATGTAGAAAAACTACTTCAGAGTAGAAAATCTAAATTTGTCGCACTAAGTGTCACAACAGGGAGAGTGCGAGCGGTAGTAGCAGTGTATCATCATAAACGGTTATATACGTACACGAGCAGAATGTTGCAAATATTACCCTTCAAAAAATAAAAGATATCAGAAGAAGAATAATGAAAATGAGGAATTCTCATGCTTCCTTATTCATGTCTGTATGAATCAGTTTTTGCCATTAATAGCGTTACTTGGTTATTCCACTAGGAAAAAGGAAGAAAAAGGCGAATATAGTTAGAAGACAATTGAAGAAAAGTGATTTTAGAATCGGGGGATCGAACTCGCAGCTTTGAAATATGGTGTTAGGTGACTAACCGACTGCGCTATAATGAACAGTTGGAAATTTAGAAAAATTTGGTCGAAAAAGTGAACCCGGCCCGGCCCGCGCGCAACCCTACCCGCAGCCGAGTGAGTAGCGGACTGACCCGCCAAAAGCCCTGGATTCGGCTCCCCCGGTAGACACTTTAGATTTTTTCCGGATATTTCTGATATTCCGCGGTTTTTTGACCAAAATCCTTCTAGACTGGGATCTTTGGGTTTCAGTGGAAGTTTTATGGGGGTAACAGTAGGATTTTGCCGAATATCAAGGAATTTTCCATAGTTATAGGGGATTTTTATAGACTTTGAAGGATTTTATCAAGTATTCCAGGAATTTTTCGAAATTTTAGGCAGCCGCGAGATTTCCCGCATATCCGGCAAATTTTTCAGTTATTTTTTTAATTAACCAGCGCATTTTGCCAATATTTTCGTGATAAAAGCACCTAAAGTTTTCTATTGAATGTGGCACACTCAAAAAGGATGAAAAAAATACAAAAACAATAAAATTCCCTGTATTCGAGAGCAAATTCCCCTAAAATTTAGTAATAGCGAACCATTTGGTTGCGAGATCCACGAATTATCCTCATTTTTCAGTCCAAAACTCAATGTAACGATAAGGATCACTGCCTATTCTCATGCTTCTGCAGTTCTTCTCACAGCAGCCCCATATTCTGCTCAAGTTGTGTTGAATGATCGGATTTCTGGAGCTCTCCAAGTTTTTAATTCCGTTATATTTGGAACGACGCCTATTGATGGCGGATATTTAGTGAGATTCGGCTTTAAATTAAACGGAACAACGTTTACTGTAAGTTTTAAGGTTTGAGCAGTTCAAATCCCTTCAGATGGCGGATTTTCGCGGCTTTCAAGGCTCAATTTCCAGTAATCTCACCGTGGCGGACATTTCCTACATGAATATTAACACAGCCACAGCCAATATCAACTTCTGCTATCCATATTTGGAATGTTTTCGATAATTTCTGCCAATTTTTGACTATAATTACCATAATAAATATCAATATTTCGTTGAAAATATCAAAAGCCTTGCCTCCACGCGGGATTGAACCACGGACCTTTGGTTTACAAGACCAACGCTCTGCCACTGAGCTATAGAGGCACGGTTTCTGGCCATATTTCCCTTAATTTGGTGCTAATCCACTGACAGCTAGGTCAATATTCCATTTAAAGGGTGTGTTAAATACTGACAGGAATAGAAAAGCGAAAAAGCCAAGCCTCTGTAGCTCAGTGGCAGAGCGTCTGTCTCGTAAACAGAAGGTCCACGGTTCAATCCCGTGTGGAGGCAACTTTTTTTCGCTTTTGTCCAGGGGAAATCCCAGAATCTACTTATTTTTTGATTTTTTCATGGCAAATATCGCAATTTTCTAATATTTTTATTTAAAACTGCTACAGATCCTAACTAGCTACTGAAAATTCCCAGAAAATTAGTGGGTAAGCTTCTTGGGAGGCTCATCGTCGCCATTTCCGGAATCTGGCTTCTTGGCGACTTGAGCCGGGTCGTCTCTTGGATTTTTAGGGGCCTGGAGGTCTTTCTTCTGCTCAGGAGCCTAAAAAACCACACAATTTCTCTTTTAAAGGGTTTTACCTTGGCCTGAATCCCAGCAGCGCCACAATATTTCGAACAATACGGCAGCATGCTCATCATCCCAATTTCACAGCATTCTTTCTCCAAAATTGAGGCAGCAGGATGCCCAGCCGGCTAAAAATTCCCCGAATTAATCAAAAATTCAAATTTACCAGGTCTTTGGCTTCTGTGACGATTTTCTTCTCCCCAGGCATTTCAGCGGCAAGTTGCTGAATTTTTTTAATAAATTTTCGTTTAATGGAAAAATTACCATGACCTTCAGAGCAGCAGCCCCGCAATATTTCGAACAATAAGGCAACATGCTCATCATCCCGAATTCACAGCATGTCTTTTCCAAAATGGAGGCGGAGGGGTGAATGGCGATCTAAAGCTGTCTAACTGTGGTTTTTCTTCCTGTCTAACAGTGGTCATTTCGCTGTCTCATTGTGGCTTTTCGCTGTCTACTTGTGGCTCTTTCAGCTATTTAACTGTGTCTTTCCAGCTGTGTAACTGCGGCTCTTGGCAGTCTAATTGTGGCTCTTTAGCTGCGTAACTGCGGCTTTTATCTGTCTAGTTATGGCTCATTTAGCTGTCTAACTGTGGTCCTGTTTCCTGTCTACCTGTGGCTCTTTTAACTGTCTGATTGTGGCTGGCAAAACCTACCAGAGCATTTTGCTGCTCCGAGCAATATTGAGCACAAATTGGCATCAGGATGTCCATATCGTAGCCCATTTTACAGCAGCGATGATTCGGCGAACCGGCAGCAAGGGCAGTCAACAGAGCGAAGGAGAAGATCTTCAGCATTTTGTGGTGGCGATGCTTTTTCCCCTCCAGTTGCCTCATTTTATACTAATCAAGGGCAAATAAACAGGGCAAAAAGTCCGTGGTTATCACGAAAAGGACATGATTTTAACTGTCCAATGATTTGTTTTTGTCGATGGAAGCTGTGTGTTCTGATTTTTTCATCATATTCAGCTTGGAAACACGGGTATTTTCATGAACAATAGCTGCGAAATCATGGAAACTTCGAGAAGTTTGAGTTGCAAAGAGTTTTTCAAGGGCTAATAATTGAGAAAATGGGATTTGTCCAGAAAAGCTGTCTAACTGTGGTTCTTTTGCTGTGTAACTGAGGCTCTTCTGCTGTCTAATTGCGGCATTTCTCACTGTCTAATTGTGGTTCTTTGTTCCCGAATTTAGGCCGTCTTTTTCCCGCTTTTTTTAGAGTAAATACCGTAATTTTTCTAATAAATTCATTTAAAACTGCTATAAGTCCTGTCTAGCTATCGAAAAGCGCCCAGAAAATTACTGGACGATCTTCTTGGGAGGCTCATCATCGTCGTCGTCGGGTCCTGGTTTCTTGGCGGCTTGAGCAGGGTCGTCTCTTTGATTTTCAGCCGCTTGGAGAACTTTTTTCTGCTCAGGAGCCTAAAAAACCCGTAAATTCTGCTTTAAAAGGTTTTTACCTTAGCCTGGAGCTCAGCACAATATTTCTTGCAGACAGGCACCCTTCCCATAGATAATAGGCAGCATTTTTGTTGCAAAATTGAGGCAAATGGATGACCGGCGGGCTTAAAAATTTGTTTTTAAAGAAAAATTCGAATTTACCAAGTCCTTGGCAGCTGCGATGATTTTCTCTTCAGGGGTTTCACCGGAAAGTTGCTGAATGTTTTTTTGCTTCATTTAAAGGGGAAAAATTACCATGGCCTTGGGCTCAGCTGCGCTACAATATTGACTGCAGACAGGCAACTGACCCAATGAAAATGCACAGCATTTTTGTTCCAAAATTGAGGCAAATGGATGACCGGCCGGCTAGAAATTTCCTGTTTCAAAGGAAAAATTAATTTTACCAGGTTTTTGGCTTCTGTGACGATTTTCTTCTCCCCAGGCATTTCAGCGGCAAGTTGCTGAATTTTTCTATTAAATTCCATTTTAAAGGGAAGGTACCATGGCTTTGAGCTCAGCAGCCCCGCAATATTTGCTGCAGTAGGGCAACATGTTGTAGCTCATTCCGAATTCACAGCATGTCTTCTCCAAAATCGAGGCGGAGGGGTGCATGGCGATCTAAAGCTGTCTAACTGTGGTTTTTCTTCCTGTCTAACAGTGGTCATTTCGCTGTCTAATTACGGCGTTTAGCTGTCTAATTGTGGCTCTTTCAGCTATCTAACTGTGTCTTTCCAGCTGTGTAACTGCGGCTCTTGGCAGTCTAATTGTGGCTCTTCAGCTGTCTATATGTGGCTCTTTAGCTGCCTAACTGCGGCTTTTAGCTGTCTACTTGTGGCTCTTTCAGCTATCTAACTGTGTCTTTCCAGCTGTGTAACTGCGGCTCTTGACAGTCTAATTGTGGCTCTTTGCTGCCTAACTGCGGCTTTTATCTGTCTAGTTATGGCTCTTTAGCTGTCTAACTGCGGTTCTGTTTCCTGTCTATCTGTGGCCTTTAGCTGTCTAATTGTGGCTCTACCTACCAGGACATTTTGCTGCTCCGAGCAATATTGAGCACAAATTGGCATCAGGATGTCCATATCGTAGCCCATTTTACAGCAGCGATGATTCGGCGAACCGACAGCCAGTGCAGTCAGCAGAGCGAAGGAGAAGATCTTCAGCATTTTGAAACGGGGATGCTCTCCTCCTCGAACCGGCTCATTTTATACCAGTAAAGGACGAATAAACAGGGTAAAAAGTCCGTTTTGAGGTTATCGTACGCCTTCTAGACAAGGAAGTAAAATGAAGTTATCAGACGACTTGAGGACAAGGAAGTATACAAGATTTCAACTGTCCAATGATTTGTTTTTATCGCTGGAAGCTCTGTGTTTTTATATTTTTCATCATATTCTGCTTATAGACACGATATTGTGGACTTTCTCGTTGTTCTTTATTTTCTTGACAATAGCTGGAAACTTCGAGAAGAAGGAGTTGCAAATTTTTCGGCGTAAATAATTGAGAAAATGGAAGGAACGCCTCCTGTTTTTTTGCTGGAAATGGATTATTCGATTTCGACTCATTTTTCGTGAATATACACCGGATTTTGATTGGTAACTGACATAGTTGTTCACAGGCCGGCCCGGGACGGCCCGAGCTTTTTTTTTGGCTCGCCATTTTTTGGCTCACCATTTTTTTGGCTCACCATTTTTTTGGCGAGTCGAATTTTCACGCGTTCTTCATTTTTCACAGCTGAAAACGTACGTCATGGCGTAATTTGGACAATTGACGTTGGTTTTTATTCCCAACACTGATAATTCTTGCATTTTTTTGCATAAAAGGCACGTTGCTGACTGTTTCCTAGTTAGGTAACATCATCTATACATTTCTACCGCAAAATAGCAATGTTTCGAAGCCGGAGCCCTATAGTTTTACCCTTTACTTCACTTCTGATCGCCATTATCCTTATTTTCCAACTAGCCGGTATCTACGATATCCTTCGTAAGCATAAAACGTTGTTACATATAGGCACAGCAGTATTTAATCATTTTCAGCTTAAAAAAGCAACAAATTTTAGCAGAAAACACACGAAAAACGCAAGACGGATCAGCGGTGAGAATAAAATCCAACGTCGGTTGTTCAAATTACGCTATGACGTACGTTTACAGCTGTGAAAAGTGAAAAACTCAAAAAAGTCGCGCCAAATATGGCGAAAGTGAGCAACAATGGTGACTGATTTGAAATACGTAACTGATCAAAAAGCCCAAAGTAGGCGTGACTCTAACAATCTTTAGATAACATTTAGCATAAAAGGGCTCGTCCCCCATTAGATAAGTCAGTTTGGTCCTTTTCTCCTCCTCTTCTTTTAAAATTTTCCTATTCTTGTCTCTCCTTTTCAAAAAAACCACAATAATCAAAGTTTTTAGAAAATCAACGGTCATGTCTGCTAATCATATCGTTAAAGGAAAAGTCGGCGATCAGTTTGAGGTATATTTTTTTTTTTTTTTTTACACGATTTATTTCCCGCTCTATCACTTATATGTTGATATCTCCCATTCATCATGGGGTCAGGAATTTCTTTTCTTTAGTGCACTTTCTTTCGGCCGCCATTGCACTAGATGACTGTCGCCGTTTTTTTTGTCCTCATTTGCGATCCGCCAGTGTCGCCATTGCTACGGCAGCGATGGTTGATCCAAATTTGGAGATCTACTAGAGCGTACAACCTCACGGTGCTCCAATCCGGCTTGAGGTCGGGTCCTGTCCTTCGTCACAGCTGCGCGGCGGCGGAGAACAGCAACAGCAGTCGTCGACGGTAGAAGTCAGCAGCAGCTGCCGTTGGTCGCCGGTAGCAGAGAAATTGGAGACCAACCGCCCACTGGGAAAAAATTGACCATATATGCAATTTAATTCCAAAAAAAAAGTTCCCTAGGTTGCGAAGAATTACCAAGGCACGTGAGCAAACGGCGTCGGTGTTCCCCAGCAAACTCCTCGTGGTCCATCTACTCCTATTCCAGATGGTGATGGTCCCAAAAATACTGACATCGCCACCCGTCCGGACTTCCGCAAAGTTGATAAGAACGATCCAGTTTGGGGCAAGTAGGATGCCCTCAAGTGATCATCATTGTTGAATAAATGTTTTTTAAGGGACGATATGATCCATGCAAAATGTGGTTTTTGAGCCAAAAATGTTATTTTGGCGAGTTACGGAGTCGTTTATATACCAAAATGTTTCTAAAAATCAGCTGAGTCGATTGCAATATAAATCAGATTACGAAAATAAGGAGCTATAAAGGAAAACGTAAATTTTGTTTTGGAGTCGCAAAATTTGAGCATGATGTTTACGCGTACTCTAAAATTTCGCGGAAGTTCCGCAGAATTCAAATCCTGCCTTTCCGTCCCTTTAAAGATTCGTAGGGATTCTATTGAATTTTCGTCATAGAAATATCGGCAAAGATCCCAGCGAAATGGCGAATCAAACCTTGATATTTTCGCGTCTGAGTGATGCGCGCTAAACAAAGGGTGCCTGGAGCTCATTTTCAGTAAATAACTCCTATAACGTCCTCTATTTTCCCGAATTTTTGTTCTAGAAATCAGTGAATACAGTAAAAACACAATAATTTATTCACAAATATATTAACAAGCTTGCTGGTACGCGGGATATTTTTCAGTACTCGAGAACTTTTATGGAAGCCATAACATTCATCGAATGTTTTAGTCGTTACTATCATTCACGTCTAAAAAATGTCGTTTAAAGAAAAAATAATGAGGGTTTACCTTCAAGCGTAGGACAATTCACTAGTTTTCGCTTCAAGAAATGATTCAGTGAGGTTCCCGCCATTTTTTTCGATTTAAATAAACGACTTGTTTATGCTTTTCTCACCGCTCGTTTGTTTGTTCTCCCTTGTTCCGCCCTATTTCAATAGGCGGCCAAAATATACTAACTCAGAGAACAGGAGGATCGCGATCAAAAGATCGCGAGCCCGCAAGATCCATTCGTAAACAGCATAACAAGAGTCTAGAAAACATTTTTCCATAGAGGCGGCTATTTGCATGGGGTCGGGGTCTGTTTTGCAGAGATCTTTAAAGATTGTTGACGTGGGGTAGGCGTTTCTCTATTCACGTGCGTAAACATTCCAGGATATAAAAGAGGCCCTGGCGAGGCATTTTTGCCATTTTCTATTTCCCAGACGACCTCAATTTACGCTTCTTTCTCTAAAAATGACGATTTTGCTCAAATTTCGAGTAATTTCCCTCGATTTCTTACAATTTCCTGATTTTTTGCTGTCCTTTTCCATTTTTTGATCTCACTTTTTCAGATTTAACAATGTCTGCCCGAAAAATTGTCGATGGTAAGGTTGGAGACGAATTTATCGTTTCTGACGACTACCAGGGAAATTGGATGAATGGAACCGGCATTCCCCTGCAAGAAGAACGTGGCTTGCCTGAGCCAGTCGCTTCTGGGACTGAAATTGGCAATGTCACCGTCGTAGAACGCCCAGATTTCCGATCAGTTGATAAGAATGGCCCAGTTTTTGATAAGCCGCAGGAGCACTAGAATCTAGTGACTAGATCTCGCCTGATCTCTCTATGATTCTCATATTGATGTAAATATTTTTAATTTTTGCCATATTGGCAAGCAATAAAATATGAAAATATGGAGTTTTTAACCATTTTTCCCCGTTTTTTCATCGAATTCCTTCGAAGCAGCAAATTTTATCCAAGGAATCGTCAGAAAATCCATTTTCCGCCAAAAATTGTTATGAAATACTGGAAAAAAAGCTCTTGGACCCTAGAAATACTCGGAAAAATGCTCCGATCGATCCGCTGAATCGAACCCGGGATCTCTGGTCCTGTAACTTGGCTCCGATACTGAATTTATAAAAAAATTTACATACAGACCCCAGAAAAATGTTTCTGGATCCGGATTTGCCCAGAAATTTGGTCAAAAACATAGAAAGGGTAAAAATAAGAACAAAAAATAGGAAAACCCTGTGCATGCCCCAAATTCTTGCAAAAATAAAAAGTATAAGGCCCTGGAACAATGAAAATACCCGGAAAAATCTCTGGAATTTCTCGGGAAATCGAACGCGAGACATTTGTCGTTCCGGCACACCTCGCGAAATTTGAATTTTTCGCCGCGCGCTTTTTCGCGCCAAAAGTTATATTGGGAAAAGTTCCCGAGGTAAGTGCTGCTAAGCTGAGCGATCCAGACATGCTCATGAGCTGTTCTTGGTATCAAAATGATCCAGAGACAATAATCTAAAAAATGGTGGAGCGACATCTTGCAATTTGTGCCTTTAAAAATAATTTAGTTTGAAATTTTCCATAAATCAGTGGATTGCGAAAAAATAAAGGCCTGAATCAAAAATCTGCTTCCACCATTTTTTAGATAATCGTCTTAGCTTCATTTTGAGCCCAAGAACAGCCCATGAGCATGTCTGGATCGTTCAGCTTAGCAGCACTTACCTCGGGAACTTTAGTCGCCGAGCTGAGCGTTACGTAACGCATGTCAAATTTCTCGACGCTGGCTAATGTTATTTTTTTTCTCTTCATTATATTCATTTTTTCTTTTGTTTTCTTGTTTCTAAATAATGTATACAGGACCAGCAAACTTTCCAACAAAAGAATTTGCAAAATTTGATGCAGTAATAAGGCGAAAATGTTGAAAACATTGCAAAATCACTAGTGATTTCATTTTGATGATTTCTAGTTGTTCCTTTTACTTTTCGGTGTTCTAACTGTTGTTTTATCGTACCGGAGTATGTTAGCAATGTAGAAAATAAGTTAGAAATAAAAGAAATGATGGAAAATTAGCATTTGTAGTCCATTTAGCATACGACATTTCGCTTCCAATTTTGCTCATAATTTTAATTTTACTCATTGCTGCTTTGCTCTCGCTTGTTGTTTTATTGCTGTTATTGTGTTTTTTGCTATTTTTTCTCGATAATACATTGTTAATAGATACTTTTGCAATAAAAAATAAGGAAAGACAAAGAACAGCAAGAGCTCAGGAAACCATTTTTGTAGATCGACCAAGTAAGTTTATTTCTTCGATAATAACGGTTTTTAGGTATTGGTTTTATGGGTTTATTGATGTATTGTAGTTATAGTAGAACCAGCTGTAAGGAAAATCCCTGCAAAAATTTTTCCTTGCTAGAAAACTTGTATTTTATATGCCCGAGCTTCCTTCCTATCCCCCTTCGCTAAACTCGCTTATACCTTGTTGTTTTTAGTTTTTTAGTCGTCACATTACTTGGAGAGCTCTAATCTAACGTAAGTTTCAGCATCATTAGTGGAAAAAATCATTTAGACCCCTGAAATAGTAATAGATTTGATTTTATCGTTTATCGTTGTAGTTCTCACCTATTCTGCTGATTTCTACAACAATGGTCTTTGTTATAGCTGTATCTACGAATACTCCTCTGTTTTTGGATAAAATAAACTATGAAAACATAAAATTTGTGTTGAAAACTGGCAAAAAATGATTTTTCATGAAAAAGGAAAAAAGCAAAAATATTTCGGTTGCGGCGGGGATCGAACCGACCACCTTTCGGATTGTCGCGCGCCTTAGACCATTCGGCCAAAATTTTAGCGTCACAGTCCTTTAAGGTGGCGGCCTCCGCGAGCTGTGCCGGTTAAATACTGTGTAACAAGCAGGATTTCTGACCGCGAGTCTTCTATCACGACGACTTTTTACCCAAGACATAGGAAAATTTTCGTTAGTATAGAATATTTATTAGAGTTCAATTTCTTCTATCTTAAATTTATACGGAAAAAGTCTACAAATCCGAAGAAGATATCGAAGCCTACACGGGTGGCCATCAGACTTACAACATTTTTCATTTATGATTTCCTTTTCGTGTAGATAACTGATGTTTGTATCTGAAATAACTGTTTTTTAAAGAAAATGTGCTTTGCCTACCTATTTCCAGTAAAAAATGACGATTTTAATTCAAAAAATAGAGAAAAATCAGTAATTCCATTGAATTTTGGAGAAAATATAAGCTTTATCTATGAAAGCCTGAAAAATCGAATTATTTGAAATAAAAAACCAAAAAAAAATGATAAAAAGAGAGGAAAAGTGAAGGTTTCTGGCCAAATAGGAGATTGAATATGGATCTGTTAAAGGGCGGACAGTCCCCTCGGGGGCAGATTTACTGCCAGCCGGTGAGAAATTGGAACTGTCGAGTTACGAAACGCCTTATTTTGCATAAAATTAGCATATATTTTCATGGATTCTTGGCTTTTTCTTTTTATAAATTAGCCTAGAAAAGATAAATTTAATTTTTCTGGTGAATTTTCAAGTAATTATTCAAATTTCAGGTCAAATAGCTATTATAAATCCATATAAGACCTTGAAATCCCCTTAAAATTGCTTAAATTAAATAAAAATGACGCCCAAGATTGAAAAATGCCGGTAAAAAGGCAGGGAGAAAGGTTAACAAGGGTCAGTGAGGTGAGGGCGGTCAGTGTCGAAGTCAGGAGAAGTTTGCCACGCTGTTGACACTTTTTGGTCATCGAAAAAACCATTTTCTTCTTCTTTTCCGTCTTCTGAAACGATAAAATGATTTTTAGCTGTAAAAACTGATAAAAGACCAATTTTTTGAACCATTTCTCCTTTTCCCTTGCTATTTCTCCTGCTATTTCTCACTTTCGACCATGGTCCCTCATCTGCCGTCCATTCCCAGTGATTCATTTTTACACACAGCTGACTATTCCTGGTTTTGTCGTGACAGTGAGCCTCCGTTTTCTCTATTCTTCTATCTTTTGCCTCTTTTGGCACTCTATTCCTGGCGATAAATTGCGTTATTTGCCTGAAACAGGCCGGCATTACCGTACTCAAACCGACCAGTCCTCGGAATAGATATTCCCACAAGCTGCCTGCCTTTTATTCCTCTTTTACCTCTCTTTTTGGTCAAAATTCTCCCGATTTTCTTGATTTCTTTACCCAAAGGTATATTAATTCTAAATTTCTAGAATGTCTTTGGATTTATTGGAAAAATTAATGTTGAATGATGGTTGGAAGGAGAGGATGACGCCGATTAACTGTGCCTATCATGTCACTTCAACCGTGGCGACGGTAATTATAAAAAAAATTAAATATAAAAAGTTTTAATAGAAGCCCAGGCCAGTATTTGATCATCTCCAATGGCATCTAGCCAATGATGAAACCTTCGACAGGAAGCTTGTCGGGCTCCCCTGCGTCTTTTTCTCCACATCCACTTGGAATCATAATTTGCCTACAAGCAGTCCGTATCCAACCCGAGGAAAAGTAGGAGAAAAATATTGGAGGATTTCTGTTCCTTTAAACCGTTTCGAGAACTATGACATTTGGTATTGTCAAGAACCGGCAGGAGATGGCATTTATCAGGTCAGATTGATCCTTACAAAACCTGAAGAAAGAAGATTTATTCAAGGAATTGATGGAATAATTTTATTGCCAAAAGACAAGCCCAATCCCTTTTTATTTTTCAATAATATTGACAATAAATGGTACAGTAACAACTATAAAGGGCCCCCATTTGATTATTTTACTAATTTTGTTATTCTTGATAGTTTTCCTTTAGAGGGGAATGAGCGCTGGGATACAGTTCGTAGATCTCCAGCAGGGGCTGGCGGGAAATTGGCCTATCTCTCAACTTCAATTCGGGCGGGTTTACTCACCTTGTGGTCGGGATTTCATAGAAAAGTGACTAAAAATGAGGAATTGAAGAAGGAATTGGTAGAATTGAGATGGAAAATCCCAACGGAATACGATATTGTCCTGAAAAGTGTTGTTAATAAATTCGAAAATATTTATTTGACTTCCCCTAATGTTCAAATTTGTACTGGGGCCTGTGGACGCCGTAGGACTAAATCTATCTAGTTTTTGGTTGTATTTCTCATAAATATATTGCCCAAGCCATTCCCCAAGCCATTGTATCCCGATTTTCCTATTGCTTTAGATTACTGTAATTTGTTAATTATTTATCTTCAATAAAATTTCATTCTAATAATTTACTGCCTTTCCCGAAAGTTCGACTGAAATCCCCCCGTGATGGCATGTCGAAGAATGAATCAATCCGAGGCGTGTCCTCTTTATTTGCACAGAGTTATAGGTGATGAATCATTTTCAAATTCCGACAAGCCAGGAAACTTTCTCCTAGTTTTTGCGCCTCACACTTTTCTAGTTTCATCACTTTTTATCCTGTTGTTAGGACATATTTCATACACAGCCCAGCTTTTCCACCTTCTTTTATTTATTTCCTTTCTTTTCGCTCAAAAGTTGTAGAATAATTGTCGATTTAGAAGAAATGAACAAGAAAGATTTCAAAAGCAAAGACCAAGAAGAATACGAAGAAAAAAAAGAAGAAGAAGATCTCTTGGACAAACTAATGCGCGAGGACAAATGGAAAAGCAGAATGGTGGAAACAAAAATTGCCTACCATGTGACGAATGTTCCGACGAAGCGTAAAATGGAAGTAGCCATTGACCCAGCCTACCCTGATGGACCTCGTCTCGTTAGCCAAGGCTCGGCAGTATTATTTCTTTAAAATTAATAATTTTATAATTTCCAGGATATTCCCAAGCCTGAATTCAAGGAACTCCAATGGCAACTGGCCAATGATTGCAAATTTGATGAGAAACTTGTTGGGCTACCGTGTGTGTTCTTCACCACAACTGCTGATTCCAATACTAGCTGCTTTAAATTACCCACTGCATCGCCTTATCCTACGAATGGTATTTGGAAGGATTCCCATTGGCGAGTTAGTTTGCCCCTGGATTTGTTTAAAGATTATGACTTTTGGTATTGTAAGTATCCAAAATATGAAAAAGATGAAAAGGCATTAGTGTACCAGGTGAGAATAATTTTAACAAAAGATGAAACGAAATATTTTGATGGTTTCACCGATATTGTTAAGTTTCCTAAAAATGAACAAAACCCATTTCTTTACACAGTAGAGGGAAAATGGTACACAAACAATTTCAACCCCAAGAATCATATTGACAAGGACCTAAATTATTCTGTTACTTTTGTTGTGCTAAAAGATGTGCCCCTTAAAGGGATTGAGGGTGTTAAGTGGGACAAAGTTGAAAAATGTAGCACCATAGGTCAGCCCCAGCCATTAGAACGTGATGAACACTCTGCCACTGTGAGTAGGCAATGGCGTGCTTATCGGATGCGAAATGAGAAAAATAATGCAGGAAATGAACAGTCTCATTCTGAGGTAGGAAGTGATGCGTCTGAGTTAATTTTAAATGAATTACTAAATGCTTCTGATAGATTCATCAGAGTAGAATCACGACAATCTGATTCTGACCAATAATTCCTATCCCGTTGTTCATTTTGCTGTAATATTGTAGCCAACCTTGCCTTTGACCCGAAATAAATATTTATCAATAATATCTGGTAGATGAAAATAGTCTTACGACTTATTGATATCTTATTACGTTTTCGATTCTGCCTAAGTTCCCATCATTTTTTATTCCTGTATTTACTATTCCATTTAATTGCAGCTAATATATTTTTTTTTTCTTTTAGAATGACTGTTGATGATGATTTGACCAAAATAGAAGAGAATGCTTTCAAAAACGAGAAAGAAAATGCAGGAAACTCCCCAGATCTATGGGAATATCTGAATGAGAACGTCGACTACTGGCAAGAAAATATGGTAGAAACAAAAATTGCATATCATGTGACCAATGTTCCAACGGAATGTAAAATTGAGGTGAAGACGATGCAACCTTTTGCCGGTGCTCCGCCGATCATCTGTCAAACTTCAGCGGTATTGTCTTAAATTTTTATAAATTTATGATTTTTAGGAAGTTCCGCAGCCCGCATTTAAGCTGCTCCAATGGCATCTGGCCAATGACTATACATATGACAAGCAACTTGTTGGACTTCCATGTGTTTTCTTCTCCACCACTGCATATTCCTACGATGAATCCTTTAGATTTCCGGATTTCTCCCCATATCCCGCCCACGGTACCGAAGGAGAAAAGCATTGGCGAGTGAGGTTACCTTTGGATTTGTTTAAAGACTACGACTTTTGGTATTGTAAATATCCTAAATTTTTTCCTAAAAAAAGATCAGGTGATCATATATATCAAGTAAGACTGATTTTAACCAAAGGTAAAGCTGAAAGAAAGTTGATAGAGGGTATTCCTGGGATTATGAGTTTTAAGAAAGAAGATAAAAATCCATTTCTTTATTACGATGCTAAAGAAAAGAAATGGTACACAAATAACTATAACAACAAGACTACAGTGAAATATTTTGTCAATTTTGTTATACTTCATGATGTCTCCTTTGAAGGGATCGAAGGTATCCAGTGGGACGAGGTAAAGAGATCATCTAGCGGTACAGGGCGTCCCTTAAAGCGCGATGAAATGGCTGCGGCTGTGATTAGGCAATGGTCCGCATATCGAAAGCAAACTAGCCCAAGAAATCAAGTTGAAAAACCGGATGAAGCAGTTGATCTAGGGGTAGAAGAAATAACAGAAAGTGTGAAGGATATGAGTACACCCTCCACATCCAAATCTAAGTAGTGGTTCCATTTAAACTTGTTAGACCCGATCCTATCCTTTTTGGTATTGCCCTGGCCGTTAATATTTTTGTATTATTGTAATTTTCATGTTTGCGTGCCCAATAAATATGCAAAAAAGTAATAAAACGTGTAATTCTATTGATTTCAAGACGAGAAAAGATGGCAAATAGTAATTCATATATTTATTTCCTTATTTTTTTTGTATTTGCAATTATTATAGTTGGCATATACAAAATAATACAAAGCTTTGCTGCTTATCGTCCATACATTCCGTACATTCCAGGGTATCCTCCGTACATTCCTCGCATGCCGTATCCTCCCATTCCATATCGTCCCATTCCGTATCCTCGCATTCCATAGCCGCCCATTCCGTAACCGCGTCCCATGCCCATCATTCCCCCTGAAAATAGAGAAAATTAGCAGAGAAATCTTAAAAATCAGGCTGTCTGACTGTGGCTGCTTGTAAAAGTTGGAAAAGAGCCGATTTTCATCAAAAATTTCAGATTTTTGATGTTTCAGACACAAATTTTGATTTAGCCGCCTATTTTTCAGTCAAAACGCTCGATTTTCTGGTAAAATGACCGAAAAAAGGCTACCAAGAGCCACAGTTAGACAGTAGATTCGAAAAATTGGAAAATTTAGGAACCTAAGCCAAAATGAGCGCGAACTGTGGCCTCTTTAGCTGTCTAACTGTGGCTCATTTCCTTTTCTCTTCTCCAATTGTAGCTCATTCGCTGTCAAACTGTGGCTGTTTTTGCTGACTAATTGTGGCTCTTTTAGCTGTCTAACTGTAACCCTTTTAGTTGTCTAACTGCGGCTTTTATAGCTATCAAACTGTGGCTTTTTTCACCGCCTAACTGTGGTTCAATTAACTGTCTAGCAGTGGCTCTTTTGTCTGTCTAACTGTTGCTCTTGTAGTTGTCTAACTAGTCTTTTTAGCTGTCAAACTGTGTCTCTTTTAGCTGTCTATATGTGGCTATTCAGCTTTCTAACTGCGGTTCCGGGTTGTCTAACAGTGGCTTATTTTACTGTCTATTTGTCGCTCTTTTAGCTGTCTACCTGCGGCCCATTTTGCTGTCTAATTGTGTCTCTTTTTGCTGTCTAACTGTGTCTCTTTCTCTATAAAAAAACTCACATTGAGCTGTGGCATAGTCCACCAAGCAGAGGGCCAAGACAGCGACAAGAATATAGCTGAGAAGAGATTGCATCTTTTGTTCTTGAAGGAGGAGAACTAAGTTCTGGTATCGGCTGTCCCCCGCTGGTCACTTAAGTACCCATTGCCAGTGTAATTCCGTTGTTTGTAGAAAAATAGAGATGGAGAGAGGGAATGCGCCTAGAGACAATGGTAAAAGGTCGAGACGATGGGCTGTTTTCGGCTGGGTGATGGATCACCCAAAATGGGCATAGATCACCATCATCGAATTCGGCAATCGGCGTGTGGATGACGCAGATGCTTTTGATCACTGTGATCAGGGTCTTCCCTTAATTCCCCCCGGGGGGACAGGGGAGTGGATCATGATGTCAATTGTCCGATTTTCCTGATCTCTGCTGTCGTTCGCTGAACATCCGCTGCCTGTTTCTGTCGAAGCTTATAAAAGCTTGCGCCTAAGCTTACCAGCCAGCGGATTCTAAAGCCAATATGCATTCTCTTCTTCGTGTTGTACTCCTCCTCGTTTTGGTATTTTGCCTAGTTGACTTCGCAGCTGCTCAGTGTAAGTTTTTTAGCCTTTTAAACGGTTTAAAACACCAATAAATACCTGGAAATAGCCAGAATACTGTGATTTTGGACAAAAATACAGAAATCGGGCGGAATTTTTGAAAACAAGCTAATTTCCCCGGATTTTAAAGAATATTCTGGCGGTATTCTAACCTAATTTGAAATTTGAGCTAGTTTTCCTTGATTTCTTCGTTCTTTTCGACTAAAGGAGGTTTAAAATTTATAAAAAACAGCATAGCCCCTTAAAATTCCCTAATACGTCGAAAATTTATTGAAAACAGCCCCTCAACAGTTATTTTGGCGGTAAACCAACGACAATTCAAAAATTTTGGCGGTAACCCGGCTCAATTTTGAAAAACAAGTCCGGTTTTCCCAGAGTTTTGGCAACTTTCCTCCATATTTTGTGCTTTTAACTGAAAGAGGCCTTTAAAACTTTCTAAAAATGTAAGGAAGCCCTTTAAAATGAATCGAACACATCAGTTTTGTGATAAATGAGCGCCAGCAATAAAAATTAGGCTGTAAACTTGCTCTAACGCTAATTTTCTCAGTATTCGAATGTTTTACCTCATTTTTTCGAATTTCCAGCCAATTTTCTCCTTTCCTGATCAAAAAATCATTTAAAATATGCTTCCCGCCTAGTTTTTTCTTGTAAATGAGCCACAATTCCCCCTGGTGACGCGTTCCAGTTCAAATTACCAGCTTTTACCAAAAAATGTGTTTTTGACAGTTTTGTTTTTATTTTTTTTCTGCTGCCATTTTTCTCACGTCGTGTCTTCTCTCCTTATCAAGATGATCTTTGTGGCTTGATGATCATCGAAAAATGGCAGCGGAAACAATAGAAAAAAAAGCTAAAAATAGCGCAATTTTTAAATGGGTATTGGAAATGACCAGTATTTTGGGGGATTTCGCTTTGGAGCAAGCTTACAGGGCTTGGATTACGGCAGTTTTCATTTGAATTCTGGTTTTAAACCAGTTTTTAATGAGAAACCGCTACTAAATTTTTTTTAAAGGTCTGCTTGACTTTTTTTATCATTTTCGCATTGGAGCGCGACTACTGTCAGATAAAATTCCGGATTTTAACGGATTTTCAGCTCGTTTTCCCAAATTTTTCATGGTTTAAAGGACTGCCCGCCTGTTTATGTTATTCCACCAGAGTTCCTTTAAATTGGCGCTGATCTATCCAATAAATACCTGGGGAAAGAGATAATATCAATAAGTTTTTGGCCGTTTTTGGTCATTGCCCTTTCGCCCGCCGATAACAAAAATTTTTGGGGTTACCCGGGGTAAAAACCTGTCAAAATCGGACACACATCAATAATTTCAGGGGGCTACGGCTACGGGCGCTACGGTGGCTGGGGAGGACATCGTGGATACGGATGGGGACGTCGTGGTGGATACGGAGGATATGGCGGATATGGACGACCATGGGGAGGCAGATATTATGGATGGGGAAAATAAACACCGCCAATTGACAGTTGCTCCAGGATTCCTTCCTTTTTTTGTAATTTATGACATTTTTACAACGTTTCTGTACATAAAAGACTGTAAAATAAAGACACTTTTGTAAATTTTAAGGGTCTGTGCGTTTTTCAAGGGCTTTTCGGGAATTTTCGGGTCTTTTCCGCGTCTGCTGGCAAAATTGAAGTCAGTTCGCCATAAAATGTGCCCTCCATGGGCATACCGCGGTCTCCCATCCAGAAATTCTGGCACGCTAGTAGTTAGCGCTGAAAATTGGGGTATTTTCGTATCTGCGCGGTATTTTTGACCCAGAGAGTAGAAAAATAGGCTTGATTTTCACTCCAAAGGTCTCGGGTTCGATTCCCCGAGTTGCCTCCAGCTTTTTCCAGACTTTTGTGATGTCCCAGACTCTTTTGTCAATATTTCTGATAGTTTTTCAGGCCTAAACACCGGGTTTCTTCCCAAAATGTCTACATACACGACTTTTCGTGATCAAAATGGCTCGTATCATAGAAAATCAGCTACAAAGGCTTTCTGCTATTTTACTGGGAAAATAAACCAATTCCAGTCGTTTTAAAAGCGGAAAACTACCCAGACAGGGGAAAATGGACAAAGAACAGTTACCTACGTAGAATTGCCCTTTTCTGTAGTCCTGATAATTTTAAAAGGTCCTTTAAAGGGCATTTTTTATCAGAGACGCCAAGTTTCAATGTCCTCCTGGTCATCAAAAGTCGGCAGTCTACCCCACATCCTTGTGACCTGAAAATGGCCACAGTTTGACAGGGAAAAGAGCCACAATTAGACAGCTAATAGAGCCACGGTTAGACAGCTAAAAGAGCCACGGTTAGACAGATCAAGAAACCACAGTTAGACAGATAATAGAGCCACAGTTCAACAGCTACCGTTTCCGCCTAATTAAACTACATTCTATGATCTGATTGCAATGAAACCTGCCTGGCACCTATTTCCTTCCTTCAAGTCACGATCTGATGATTCGTTATACGGCGAATTTCCCCCAGATCAAACCCCGTTTGGACATAGTTCACCCACTGGTGACGTAGCACCGGGTCTTTTCATTTCATTACAGCAGCTTTTGGTCAATTGATGGCCAGTTTTCTCTTGTGTAAGGGGCTGCCATAGACACAAAGCAGTAATAAATAACGGACACGTGGCCAGCAATCTTTAAAGAAAAGGGAAAAGGTTATCAATAAGGGGGAATTGAAGGAAAATAGACCGCTTGGGATAAAAAAAGAGGAAAATGAGAGACTTGAAGGGCAATTGTAACCAGATCCATGGGAATTCTGCAGCTGAAGGGCTCTTTTATTTGAAAAGGGCAAATTTTGGATCTGGGAGCAAGGTATACACTGCCCTGGAGAAAATTTAAGATACGAAGAGCTCGGGTTCAATCCCCCCGGCTTGCCCAGAAGATTTTGAACTATTTTCTGGTGTTTTTCCGGATCTCCAAGGTATTTTTTGGGTACCCGGGGGATATCCGGAAAATTTTTTGGGTTTTTAAGATTACCCAGAATATTTTCCGGGTACCCGAAGGTTTTCTTGTATATTTGGGAGGTTTTTCCGAGTATCAAGTTATTATTCCGGGTTTTCTGGTCTTTTTCGAGCCTCCAGGAGATTTTTCCTGATAAATACAAGATTTTTCCGTGTATCGTAGTCTCCCCAGGAGTTTTTCCCATATATCTCTAGAAAAAACGCTTTAAATTGCCCAAATCCGCTCGTAATCCAAGCTATTTGGTAAAGAAAATTCCTCAGTTTTCTTGCTGCCAAGATTTTACGGTTTGGGCGCATTTTAAGCTATTCAAATGAGAATTTGTATGGTGGTTGTTTGTCTTCTCCTTCCCCCCGTCTGTATTAATATTCCCACCGTTTGTAGGCGTCTAAAATGGAGAATATAAAAGAATCGCTGGGAACGGCTGCTTTCAATTGCCTTCGCTGCCTAGACTGTCGACTTTTTTACAGTCTTCATGGCTTGAAAACTTCTTTTTTTCCTATTTTCTTATTAAAAATTGCTCATCATTAATTTGTTTAATTTTCACCCTTTTCAGGATCATAATTATCTTTGAAATATAATTACCAAAGAATGTTTGGAACCATTAATTTCTTTCTGAAGATTTCCCTGTCATTTTATTGGACTGCCGAAATAAATCTGATCCAGACGAAATAATGCATGTGTCGGCAACTTGAACTGCTAGAATTTGGTAAGTTTTCGTTAAAAATTAGTCGGAAAACCCTTTTGAAGCTTGATTCTCCTCTCCGGGAGCTTCTACGCGACTACCGCCGTTCTACTCACCCCTCGGTTAATTTTACTGCTCTTTTTAATACCAGTCGCTACGCGCGCCTACGGCGCGCGGCTCCTAGGCAGGGATCCAAGGCCGTATGGAAACACCGGCTTCGCCGGTGGACTTTAGTTCGCTCGCCCCGGCCCTCGCCTGCGGCTCGAGCCGGACCTCGCTCCCGAACGGGGATTGTCCTAGGCTTCGATGACCCGACCCAAGTGGTCGTAGCCCAGCTCCATTTTAGTAAACAAATTCAAATTACTTCCAGTGACAGAAACTGCACGGTATCTATTTCATTGGTACGCAGCCTCCCCAAGGTCCCCGTAGCTACTTCGCCGGAGGGCTTTAGTCCACTCGGCCCGTCGCTCCCCTTAGGGTCGCTCCGGTCCTCGTTCCCCCTCCCCATAGTCCCTTGTAGTGGTCCCTCCGCGCACTGGCGTGTCCACTCGGCCCGTCGCTCCCCTTCGGGTCGCTCCGGTCCTCGTTCCCCCTCCCCATAGTCCCTTGTAGTGGTCCCTCCGCGCACTGGCGTGTCCACTCGGCCCGTCGCTCCCCTTCGGGTCGCTCCGGTCCTCGTTCCCCCTCCCCATAGTCCCTTGTAGTGGTCCCTCCGCGCACTGGCGTGTCCACTCGGCCCGTCGCTCCCCTTCGGGTCGCTCCGGACCTCGTTCCCGCTCCCCATAGTCCCTTGTAGTAATCCCCGCTAAGCTCTGGATAGTCGCTTGTAGTGAGAAGGGAATCTCTACTGGCCACATCTAAAGAAGTCGAACGATAAGCATATTCTCGTAAGAGGCCCGACATAGCCGTTTACTTCAGTGAGATTTACTCGGCGCAACTTAAAACTACGCAATATAGTCTTAGAAACATTTTGAGAAGTGAGAGAAGTCAAAAGAAAAAAGCAGGATTTTTTGATCCCGAAGAGAGCCGAACTTAGGGTCTTGCAACGAAAACGGTTTTCTAGAAAAAAAAAAGAAAAAGACTAATTATGCAGAGGCAACCCTTCTGGCAAAAGAGCAAAAATTTTGGTTGCGACGGGGATCGAACTTTGGTCGTTTGGGTCGGGTCCCGCAGCGAAAACTTTAAGAAAAAAAAAAAAGAAAAATACTAATTATAGTCTGTTTCAAATGGAAAAAATCGGCCCTTGGGTGGTTAAAGGTTAATTCGATCTAGATAGAGCGCATCCGGGCGTCAGATGGGTCAGATTGATACTTTTATTTTTGAAAATAAGTATTTTTCTACCAATTTTGATATTCTTTCAATTCTAATTTTTATTGCATTTTATTGCTCGAATTTTTCTCTATCTAACAATAGAAAGGATCAGCAAAGTTCATGTCAAATGTAAAAAACGTATTTTTTATGAAAAAGCTTTTGTCTTAATTATTTTGAATTTTCGGAAAATTGCGCCAAGGTCCCATCACTCCGAAAGTTTTTCCAATTGAAACAGACTATAACCATAGAGAAGTCGTTTGGCAAAAAAGCAAAAATTTTTGGCTCCGGCAGGGATCGATCCCCTGACCCCGTGGGTCTTAACCTGGACAGACAAACATACAAACAAACAAAACACATTACGTTCTTTTATTATTAGATAAAATTCGTTTTCAAGATCACTGAACATCTATACCGTTGCCGAACCTTTGTGGATTTTATGCGCAAGACTGATCAGATCAAGGAAATAAAATCCAATGCAGAATAACTCAAAATTGAGATAAAAAAAGAAAACATTGGAATAAAATTAGAAGAAAGAACCCAAGAATTATCGAAATCTTATCATTTTTTAAATAAAATTATATTTTTGAAAGGTTATTACGGTACTAGACAAGGAATCATTGGGGATACTGGAAATGATCATAGGCCAAAAGGCTATTTGGGGCCATACCAGTTCTAAAATGGCCATTTTCTCAAGATTTTCTATGTCAGCTTTGTAGATCTTGCCCTGCTGAGTACGGTGATATGTTAAAATCTTTAAAAAGTTAAGAAAAACTAGGGCTCCGCCCAACTTCGAGGCGGTCATGCGAGACTTTGACATGAGATCATAGGGAAATGCTATTAGGGCCCCTAAAAGTATACTAGGGTTCTTTTTCTCGGGATATTCGCTGATAATCCTGCTCAGAATTTTGTGCTGATCACGGTGATATGTTTATTTTATCGGAAACGTTGGAAAAAATACTACCTTTTTTGGTTTAATGGTAATGGTCTGGGATTTTGGATCATAGACCAATCGGCTATTTTGGCCCATAGAATCCTAAACACCGATACTTTTATGCGAGGGATGTTCTTCTTTGCTGAAAAACCGCATTTGGGATCGATCGAGTACTACACCTATATACCTTGATGGAGGAAGCGCGGAGTGGACAAAATGGAAGAAAAATGAGAGGATTACTGTATTTTCTTGTATTATTTCTCTTTATAATTTTGAATAAAGGAGCAGTATTGGTTCATAGTCGGTTTGTGGACAATTTTCGCTTCAAGAGTCTCCGGTTCGATTCCCTCAGGTGACCACAGGATTTTTTGAGGATTTTTCCGGGTAATCAGCGATTTTTCCGGGTAGCTAGCTTTTTTTTCGGAGTATTCAAGGATTTTTCCTAATAAAGAGGGATTTTCAGGGGTAACCAGCGATATTTTTGGGCATCCAGTGACTTTTCAGGGTAATGAGGAATTTTTTTCCGGTATCCTGGGATTTTTCCTGGTATTAGCGGAGTTTTCTGGGTATTTAGCCATTTTTCCGGATATCCAGCCATTTTTTGTGTATCCAGCGATTTTCCGCGCTGACAAACGGATTTTTCGGATATTTCAAGTGTCTCGTTGATTTTTAAGAATACGCGCCCAGAATTCTGCCAAAAATAGCCCAGTTCTAATTCCCGCGACCTTTAAACCAATTGTCATCTTCCTTCTCCCGTCTCTCTGTCTACAATTGGAGTCTCCCAGTCTCTAGACAGTCGGAAATAGCCGTACACAGTTTTGATTACAGCCAGAACAAGTTTTTCGCCAGCGATCCAACGAAAAAGGACTGATTCGATGGCCAGACGGGTGAAGACACGGAATTCAGTCCATTTTCCAGCGTACTTCCGTCCATTTCGCCTTGTAGTCCTTTAATTTTTTAAGTTTGGGGAGTTTTGTGAGTCAAATGGCGTAAATACCGCAATTTCGTAATATTTTCTCCAATTTCCCCTGTCATAAGTGGATTTTGAACTATTTCGAAAGAAATCAGAGACAAATAAATAGCATGCGGCCTGATTCAGCCTACGCACCGTCATTACGACTAGTCTTCAGCTAATTTGAAGGTCGGTTTTCCATTAAAAGGAGGTTTTGATCGAATTCACGGAAAAAGAGCCACAGTTAGACAGCTAAAAGAAATTTTCAAGCCTTTTTCCCGGCTCAAAAAGCATCAAAAGTTTTCGCAGTCAGCAGGATTCGAACCTACGCGGGCAGAGCCCAATTGATTTCTAGTCAATCTCCTTAACCACTCGGACATGACTGCGTGCTGGCGCGGCTAATTGAATGGGCCGGGATTCCGCTAGGCAGCCCTTGGACCATTTCGCTGTCTAATTGTGGTTCTTTTTCCTGTCTAACTACAGCTTTTTAAGCTGTCTAGTTGTGGCTTTTTCCCCGTCTAAGTGTGGCTGGTTTAGCCGTCTAATTGTGACTTTTTTGATTGTGGCTCTTTCGCTGTGTAGCTGTGGTTTGTAGAGTTGCCTAACTGTGGCTTTTTGGCTGTATCTATCAGCTGTCTAGTTGTGGCTCTTTAGCCGTCTAACTGCGGCCTTTTCTCCATCTAACTGTGGCTCTTTTTCCCGTCTAACTGTGATTCTTTTCCCTATCTACAGTGGCTCTTCCGCTGTTTAACTGTGTCCCCATTTGTCATTGAACTTTCCCGTCTATTTTGCAACATTTCTGTCTCCAGTAAAACCTGTTCAGTGTCGGGTGACCGTCAGATGTCTCCTGAGGTAAAAAGGCCGCCATTTCCCGTATTTTACCTGTCGATTTGTCTCATTTTTCTTGGCTTTTTGCTTGATTTCCGCCCTAAAACGGCTATCAATCGAAGTTGTCACAGTCCCCCGCCCAACTGTCTGACCTTCACCTTCTATTCTGGTGCCAGTGGAGCCTTGGCCTTGTTCTCTGTCTTGCACACGACTTTTTAAGACATTCCCTTGATTTAAATGGATTTTTTAGGGTAACAAAATGCTCATCAAGAAGCAATTCAATCAATCAGAGGAGATTGTTGTTAATAAGAAGGAGGTTGGTTATTTTCACTCATTTAAGCAGAAATTTTTCTAGCCTTTATTCCATGTTTAGTACCAAAAAATAGCCCAGAAAATTCTCTACAAAATGATGTAAAACCCGTTAATTTTCGATTTAATTTAAAGGAATAAGGAAGTTTTTGAAAACGCGCCAATTTCAAAATTCAAAAAAGCCGCTGAATTTTCATTTTTCGAAATTTTCGACTCTTTTGGCGGGTAATTCAGTAATTTTAGTCGTCTAAAAGCTAAAAATATTCCAGCTTCGTCTATTCGTCCTCTCCTGCCTAGAATCCGTCGGCTGTACTTCCGATCATGCCCAAGCTTTGGCCGATATCTTGATCTGTTCCGATTACCGCGGCCATTATTCCCACGGGTTGAATCGTCTTCACATTTATGTCAAAGACATCGCCGAAAAATCGACAGCCATCAGTGGAGAACCCGTAATTTTAAAAGAAAAAGGCTCCACAGCTTGGGTCGATGGCTCAAATCTGCTGGGACCCGTTGTGGGAAATTTCTGCATGAAGTTGGCTGTCCAAAAAGTGGGTTAAGCTCTTTTTAGACCTTTAAAGCTTTCGATTTAAAGAAGATCCAATCTAAAGAACGATTTCAGGCAAGAGAATTCGGAATCGGCTGGGTTGTGACCAAAAATTCAAATCATTTTGGAATTGCCGGCTGGTACGCGGATTACGCTGTCAGACATGGAATGATTGTAAGTTTTTGTCTATTTTTAAGGTTTTAAAGGACACAGTATTTTCTGGTTACTGTAGGAGGAAAAGAGTATTAAACAGCGGGCAGAGTTTCTTAGGAAGACGTGTTGGGAAAAAATTTGCTGAAAACCCGCAAAAAAAGCGCTTTTCTTTCATTTTTCCACGTCTTTACAAACTTCTAACCAGTCTACAGTAACCAGCGCGAAATTCTGAGTATTTTGAACATAAAAATGGGAAAAATTGGAAATGAGGGGAATTTTATCTAATTTTTTATGCTCAGTCCGCTGTTTACAATTCGCCTGATGTTTGCGCGTCAAATAGGAAGCGTCCTGTAGCCGAGAAATGAAATTTAGCGCATTTTTCATAATTTTTAAAGCTCGTTACCGTAATCCTAAGCAGAATTCTGAGAATTTTGAGCAGAAAAATGGAAAAATTGGTAATGAAGGGAATTTTATCCAACACTCTGCCCGCTGTTTACGCGCTGCTCATCGTTTACAGCCGTTTTTCTCCAAAACTTCGCTATTTTGCTAATTTTTAAATTTCTACCATAATTATCACAAAATTCCGTATTTTTAAGCCCAAGAACACCAAAATTACTGTATTTTTCAGGGAATGGCCTTCACAAACACGAGCCCCTGCGTATTTCCAACAAATTCTGCTGAAAAGGCGCTTGGTTCAAATCCAATTTGCATGGCAGCGCCGGCCAAACACGGCGACAGTTTCTTCCTGGACATGGCGTCGACCACCGTAGCCTATGGAAAAATAGAAGTCGTCGACAAGCGAGGCGGAAAGTGGATTCCCTCCGGTTGGGGAGCGGATGCCCGTGGAAATGAGACCCATGAGCCCAAAGTTGTGCTTTCTGGCGGTGGATTACAGCCCCTGGGAGGAGCAGAAGAAACCGGAGGATATAAAGGAACTGGCCTCTGTATGATGGTTGAGGTCATGTGCGGAATTCTGGGAGGAGCTGCCTTTGGAAAAAATATTCGACAGTGGCAAACGACCGAACAAAATGCTGATTTGGTAAGATTTTGACAAAATTTTGTTGTTTTGAAGGCCTATTAGGCTGCGCCATAAGTCATGTCACTGATGCCAGATCTCGCTTATTTTCCAATCAATCTCAATGATCTCAAGTGCGCTAAGTAGCCCCACCAGTCTAGTAATTAATTAGATAAAATTTGGCTTTCCACACAAGACCCATAAAAAATGACAGCCCTTTAAAGGAAATTTGATATTCCATTTTTTTCGATTTCGACCACTTCCAGGGGTTTTCGAGAAAAACTTTCTATAGAAGAAAATTCGAGCTAATTATGCCCTGCTCAAAACACTTGGCAGATTGGAATTTCGCTGGAAAATAAGGGAGATATGGCGCCGCCAAAAGAGGACCTTAAGCGCAAAACTTCCGGTCGTCGGCGTCTCTCTATAAAGAGAGATATCGATAAACGGTTTTCAGATTCGTAATCTCTGAGTTATTTCCAGCAGATTGATATATCATATGCCCAGGTACCACACAGGATTGAGGAGATATCGACCTCACCCATTTCTTCCGTCGACCAGTATATCGTTGGAAAAATCGAGGAAATCCTTTTCAAAATTTTCGCCGTGTCTTTTCACCTTGAATATGTCTCTGACGGCCAGATAAACATTGTGGAGCAGTAATATGCCGTTTCCATAAAAGATTATTCTGGTCTGGTCTACTGGTCGACGGAAGAAATGGGTGAGGTCGATATCTCCTCAATCCTGTGTGGTACCTGGGCATATGATATATCAATCTGCTGGAAATAACTCAGAGATTACGAATCTGAAAACCGTTTATCGATATCTCTCTTTATAGAGAGACGCCGACGACCGGAAGTTTTGCGCTTAAGGTCCTCTTTTGGCGGCGCCATATCTCCCTTATTTTCCAGCGAAATTCCAATCTGCCAAGTGTTTTGAGCAGGGCATAATTAGCTCGAATTTTCTTCTATAGAAAGTTTTTCTCGAAAACCCCTGGAAGTGGTCGAAATCGAAAAAAATGGAATATCAAATTTCCTTTAAAGGGCTGTCATTTTTTATGGGTCTTGTGTGGAAAGCCAAATTTTATCTAATTAATTACTAGACTGGTGGGGCTACTTAGCGCACTTGAGATCATTGAGATTGATTGGAAAATAAGCGAGATCTGGCATCAGTGACATGACTTATGGCGCAGCCTAATAACAGGGTCCTGGAGGGAAAACACGATAGTTTTTCCCATTTAATTGAAGTTTTTTGAATAAAAATTGACGGAAAATGGGCGCGCGAATAGTTTTGAGCCCAATCAGCCGCGATTTTTCAAATGCAAAAAAAGCTTCAAAAATTGCGTACAGGAATTTTATTCCGCGTGAATCGAAAAGATGAGTTTCACGGCACGCAGTTGTACGCAAATTTGAATTCAAACCTCCCGCAAAGTTGAATTTGTACACAAAATAGCCGCGAAATTCGAATATCCGCCAAAATGCTCTTGAACTTGAATTTTTGCATATTTCGAGGCAGTTTTACTCAGATTTACCCATTTTTCTATATTTTTAACGCATTTTCATGTAAATAATCGCTGCAGGACGTTACAATTGGAAATACAGCTATTTCTCATTTTTTTGCGTAAAAATAGCCAGTAATTTTGAATTTTGTCTCATTTTTCCAGAAGTTTACCCAAATATTCCTATATTTTTTTATTGTTACCGTATTCTAGCTAAGTTCTCCATTTTCAGGGTCAATGCTTCGTGGCAATCGATCCTGACTGTTTTGCCCCTGGCTTTGGCGATCGGCTCCAGACATTTATGGATGAAACAAGGGATCTCACACCGGTAGGACTTACAGTAATACTTTCCTTTAAAGAAAAATCACAGAAAGATCCTACACGGCCGGTACAAGTAGCCGGAGACCCTGAAAGGGCTCACATGTTCCTTTGCGATGAAATGGACGGAATTGTATATAAAAAGAGCCAACTGGAACATTTGGTAATGGGATTTTTAACCAGAAATCTAGTTTTTCAGACGAAATTGGCTGCTGAACTTGGTGTGGAGATGTTTAAAGCGAAAGAAGTTTCCATGGCTGACAGCGATTGATTTGAAATCTTCTCTATGTGTACAGAATTTTAGACAGAAGAATAATATTTTCCTACAAATAAAGTGTTAGAGTTAGACAGCCAAAAGCCACATTTAGACAGCCAAAAGTCAGTTATCTCGCCCAGTTCTCTTCAAAATCCAAATTAAACTGAAAATTTTATTAAGAAATTAATTTAACAGGAATCGGAGCTGTTTTAGAATTTTGTTCAAGAATTTCTAAAGCAAGAGGTGACAATGGACGAGGGAGGGCAACAGTAGCCAAGAAAAATAAAGATTCTGGGCAATTAAATGGCACCCTTAAATATCGAAAATTAAAAATTGGCGGGTAATAGGGATATTTAAAATCGCGATTATTGGAACGACGAAGATATTCGTCCACTCGAATGAAGAGGTGATTCCCGTCTGGTCCTACCACGAATTCCTTGATCCATCCTTTAAAATTTAGGGCGGTAGCAGTGGCAACGCCAGTTTTTAAATTTACATGATAAACGGATGATGATCTATTGCGCATATAGTCGTAATTGTCATCATCATCGTCGTCATCAGGATATTCAGTGCCTTCGTTTGACCAAACAAAAAGATAATTATCCGTCCAGGCTCCACGAGGTGTTAAATTGACCTAAACATTTCAAATTATCCCTATAAATCTTATTAATGATGGCCCTAACAGCGAATCAGAATGGGATCATAGGTCATGAGGGTATTTTGGGACATATGCCCAAGAAAAACGGGATTTTCAGCAGAGTTCTTTATACCACCGTGCTCAGCTCGTTGAGAGGAGCAAGAAGGTCTATTCGATTTTTCGATAGCCCCACGTATGCTTAATTGGTCATGGTGGTCGAATTCCCAAACAATAAGTTGAGAAAAAATCAAAGGAAGTAGGGAAAAAAGGCTATTTTTGCCACAAGAACCATAAAATTATGCACTTTTATAACTTTTTTTGAACTGATCACTGAGATCTCGAGCTGCTGATCATGGTATTATGTTTAATTTCTCAAAAAGATGGCCGGAAGTATGCTCAACGTCTCGCGGGTTTCCCATTTTCGAAGACTGGGATCAAATCATCGACCAATCGGCTATTTTGGTCCATAGAATCCTAAAATTAGGCATTTTTATAACTTTTTTTGAACTGGTCAAACGTATTTTTGGATGCTGATTACGATGGTATGTTTGGTTTTTCAAAAGAAGGGCTGGAAGTATGCGTATATGCACTCGAAAAGGATGAATTTCGACAAAAATTTCCCTTTTTCCGATATATTCGGCAAAAAAATGGGCTTATCACTTACATTGCTCTGAAACTTATGCCAGAGGCAGGAAATAGTCGACGGAAGTCCTTGGACAATAATTGAATCCACTAATTTTCTTGTACGCAAGTTGTAGCGTTTTATTTCCAACAGAGATTTCGATAATCCGCTGATGATGTCTCCATTTAAATCAATACAATTGAAGTCGTCCGCATCCAGTGGGATAGGCCAGTTATCCCGGAATATGCTGAGATTTTGAGCGTCCAAGCGGCAGTGATGGCCAAATTCAAAAGGCTTATCTTGCCCCGTATCTTGGATCAACAGGAAGCAAATATCGCCATTTGGAAGTGGGCCAGCTCTATCCACTACGACAGCTTCGTCCCATTCTTCATTTCCTTCAAGGACAGTTTCTCCAGCTATGATTTTCTGCATTTTCCAGTCCAATCCTAATCCATGAAACTTCTGTGGACGTTCAAAAGAGCGCCACTCTTTCAATAGAGCAAGATTTTCAGATAATAGTTGAAGTTTCTCTCCACCGGATGGAAGGATGAGTCTTCTAGAAATATAATAAAGTTTCTGCTGTTTCAATAAAGGGATCCGAGCGGATTTTAGGCTTTTTTTTCGTTTTTCTCACTTAAAATCTCATTTTTCTACCCAAGAACTAGTTCATTTAATGGATTTCTAGGAGAGTTTGAAGAATTTTTAGGGTGCAAGTTGAGGAGTCAGATCCCGCTAAACTTTACGACTCCTTTATTAAAATAGAGCTCTAAAAATTTTAAAAATGAAATAAAACCAACATTGGATCCTGATGTCCGTAGAGATCAGTCAATTCAAGATAATTATAAGTATCCGGGTCATCTGACTCATTGAGTAATGGACCGGGATAATCATCATAATCTTTCTTCACAATCCAACGACCATCAAATAAATTGCCACGATTCTTTGTATCTATATCATCTTGCTCGTCTTCATAGCTGTAGTACTCGAAAATTGGCATGAGAAGATGAAAACCTTAAAATTTTACTTCAGCAGAATCAAGAAAAGAGCTGTAAAATTTGAAATAAGACGATTTTCGCCAATTTTCAGGGGGAAATAAACAAGAAGTCAGACGAGTGAGACAGGGCGCATTTACCTTTTACATTTTTCATTTAAACAGATAAAACAGCCGCAATTAGGCAGCCAAAGGCCACAGATAGACATTTTCTCTTCAAAATCCAATTTTATTTAGCAATAATCATTTTATGGTTGACGGGCGTCGACAGGACTCGACATGGCTCCGACAGCCCGGGTACACGTATTTCCACTTTGTAAAACGTTAGAAATTCTTTTTTATACAAAAAAACCGATTTCCAAACCATTTGTACAGTTTCTGTCAAATTGACAGGAAAGTGACGCGCCAACTGGTCAAAATTTTGTCAAGTTGGCCATCGCTTCTGAGTCGTCAGTCTTCTCTCTGCGGTGATGGCAGCTGGTCGTCTTCTTCAATAAGAGGTCTCGTTACACTTTTCTTTTTTAAATTTTTGCGCTTACTATTATTTTTTGATGCCATTTTTACTGCGAGCTAAAAATTTTTGATTTTATCTATTTTTTGCCTAAAAACGGGGAGTCGAGCCGGCACAAGGGACGCGTCACGTGGAGATCCTCCGCCTCCCGTGACAGATGGCCGTCAATGGCCAGAGTTCTGCCTGGATCTCCCGGCACCTGGGTATCCTCTGCTCCCATTGGACACGCTCTCTTCGGAGACACCGTGCTCATTTGCGGGGGACTGGAATAGGGCAGTCGGACCCAATCGGTGCCCAAGGAGATCCGGAAGTGCTCGAATCCCAAGCGCAATTTCTATCTAAAATTTTAAACTTATCCCATTTTTGTGTATTTTCCTTTGTGATTTTTGTTGCTGTCGTGTTTTTTCAGAGTCTGGATGTTGGGACGAGTGGATGGAACTGGCAGCAGCGAGATCGACGGAGGAAGATTCGAGGAATGACGGCCATCTACAGTCAGTCGACTTTAATTGCCAATTTTAGTTATTCTCATTGTAGGAGGAGCACCATTTTTCGTAAAAGAGGCAGAATAAAAATGGACAAAATAAGAAAACAGCCAAAGATGGTCGACGAAATGCAAGGAAATGCAAGGAAATGCCGAAAATTGACAAGATAAGACAGAAATTCAACGGTATTTCACATTTTTTGACTGTTCTAATGATTTTTTTCTTCCAGTAGCCATTGCTGACTCTGAAAAAGCAAGGAATCGATGACAATAGAAGATGACACTGAAAATCCCCCTCAATTTGACCTGAGGATAGAAAAGAAATGCCAAGAGAGCTTCCCAAGAAAGTCAAAAGACAGCTAGCCGAGGTTCATAACTATTTTTTAAACTTTTTGAGCGATCCGGAGCCCGGACAGACAGCGTCGACTCTGATCAAAATGGCCATCCAACAGGGCCGTCAAATATTAGGGTTATGCGTCCTGTACCATTCTATTCTTATCCATATTTTCATTTGTAAATGACGCCAATCGGCTGCTTATTTCGATGATTTTTCCCATAAATTTTCTCTTTTGATAAATTCTAAATATCGGGCAGCATTGACACCTTGAACACAACGACGAATGGCAACGGTCGGCCGTCCCGTCTCCTGCAGTTCGAAATACTGGATTTATTTTCTATTTTCTCTGTGATTTTTATCGATTTATTTTCAGGTCTCAGCACATTTCGAAGCTCCGCTCCCGCTTCCTCTTCCTTCTTTCTGGAAGAAGCAATGGTCAACTGTCCCGATGCAATGAAGCCGCTGCTCAAGGTTTGTGGATATTTCATGAAAATTTTAAGACTGTCAGACAGCCGTCGAATAGTCGCCACATTTTTGGGCGACTCCTGCCATTCCATTTTCGTCTATTTCTAAGGCTAAAAAAGATATCCTGACAGGTTTCTGTCGTAGGCGGCATTAGACAGCCCATTTTTAGTATCCGAACCACAAGCTTTTCCCACTTTTAAAACGGAGTCGAATGACGAGCAGTCGACGGATCGGACAGACATCGTCGACCGGCGATCATTGTGTCCCATGTCTGACCATTCAACGAAGCCCTTCACTTACGATGTCAGCTAATTCTCATTTGATTTTCGTCCATTTTCATCGCTAAAAAGATGCTCTGATACATTTTAGTCGATCAGAGAGCTCCCCTTTCCCGTGAATTTTGGCCTTTTTTTAATTCTTAAAATTGAATGGAATCAAGCTTGATCACAATGAGCAACGGTCGACGCTGTTTGTCCTAGATTTTGTAAAGATTTCCTATTATTCGGGATATCCGGTTTTTTTATCATTTGGAGTTAGTTTATCGCTTTATTTTCAGACGTCAGCCATCTCTCTCCGCCGCTCCTATGCCGCCTCCTTTTCAAGAAGTCCTCGTCGACTGCGGAGCCATCGACTGAGGTTTGTAGATTTTTTCTATGCACATGAATTTTACGGGAAAATGCCAACTCAACTATAATGTTGATTTAAAAAGAAAATTGAATTTTTGAGCGGATACAGTAGCTTGGAAATGTTTCAAAAATTCGACTGCCTTTTATCCAATATTCCTCAATCTGCTGCTATTTTTTCATGGCATTTTTGAATGGAAACCAACTGTATTTGCTGTTGATTCATGCCATTTCTTTCAGGTTGTCGATCTCTTCTCATGGATTCTGGGATCGGTAGCCTTGTGGACTTGACGAAGATTGCCCTGGTCCTTCTCTTTTTTTGTGATCTCAATATTCTCGGCACCAACAGGCGTAAAAGCCCTGTTGATGCGTTCGTGTTTTTGTTTATTTGAACTTATTGGAGAGGGAAAAGGTCCTGGGTTAGGAGAAACGTACCATCATTGGGTTCTCCGCTATTCAGGAAAGAATGCTGAAAATATTGCGCTGCCGGCAATTTTGTTGCTTTGCCACGTTGATTACTGTAGAAAATGACAATTTTTGAGTCTTGTCTGCGCAGTTTCAAGCTCTTGACAGTGAAAAAACCCTTGATATGCGAGCTTCTACATTTTGCTGGGGCAGGAATTGCCCAAATTTATTCAAATGCTTATTAATGCGGAAAACTACCGCCGTTTTTGGTAGCAGCTCTTCCGCCAGTTTATTTAGCGATTTCTTTTGAAAAATATCCAAAATCACCTCATATTTTGAACTAGAACGTGGGTTAGTGTCCTTTTTTAAAAAATACCAAATTTTGAACTAGAATTGCTCTTTCCGTCGATGTGTGAGCGTCCATTTTTGATAAATACAAATTGCCGCTAATTTTGAACTGCGATTGCTCTTTAGAAACCAAAAAAAACAAAAATATATGGAGATTTATTTTTTTACATAATTTACAACTAAAAGAGTTGACTAATCCATGGAGGGGTTTCCAATCGACCGGTAGAATTATTCTTCTGGTCATTGTATTGAATTACGTGGAGAATAGAGACCTCATTTAAAATTCTCTGCTCATTTTCCATCCTGCTACCAGAATTTGGTTCAAAAGGATCCGAAAGTCGATAAATTTCCAGGAGTCTTGAATTCAAATCGGTGCCATTATAATTTCCAGCTTCTCTTTTAGCCATATTTTTTTACATATTTATTCCTGATTTATCTTACTCTTTAGATATCTCTCATTTATATGGGGTCAGAAAAGCTTGTCTTCTGTCTCCGCAATTTACGATTTTTGGCGGTCCGGATGTTGACTTTGAGGTCTTCCATATCTCTTTTTACGTTGTCTTCCCATCTGTTTGGTGGTCTTCCTGTTTTTCTTTTGCCTGTTCTTTCGTGTAGCAGCATTTTCTTCAGAATATGTTCCTTCTCTCTGCGGTACGCGAAACTGAGCCTCTTTTCTCTTATCTTTTCGCTTGTCTTTCTCATCTTGAGACTTCCCAAGACATACACGTTGGCCACTTGATCTGTTCTCCTTAGCCCACTTGCTTTTCTAGCCATGATCATTGTGTTTACATTTATCCGCCTTTCCAATTTTCGCGTCATTGGCCATAACTCGGGTCCGTACATCATCGAAGGCCTTACCACCGTTTTCAGAATTTGTCCTTTTAGCCTCATCGGCACCATCTCATCGAATAGTATTCCTTTGCATTCCAAGTATTTGGCCCATCCTGTTCTGATTCTGTGGCTAACGTCCTCTTCCATTGATCCATTTGCCATGATTATACTTCCAAGAGGTCTTTTATCTGCTCATCCTTTGAGATTCCGATTCCCGTCCATTCAGTTTTCGCAGTGTTTACAACTAACCCATTTGGATATATTTTTGTTCTTTTTTTGTTTCTAAAGAGCAATCGCAGTTCAAAATTGGCGGCAATTTGTATTTATCAAAAATGGACGCTCACACATCGACGGAAAGAGCAGTTCTTGTTCAAAATTTGGTATTTTCAAAAACGGGCGTTCTACTTCAAAATTAGCGGAGATGTTGGGTATTTTTTTTTAAGAAATCACTAAAAAGCCAACGAGAGAGTCTCTGCAAATATGGATAAGAATAGAATGGTACAGGACGCATAACCCTAATATTTGACGGCCCAGTTGCATGGCCATTTTGATCAGAGTCGACGCTGTCTGTCCGGGCTCCGGATCGCTCGAAAAATTTAAAAAATAGTTAAAAAAAATAGTTAAAAAACACCTGCTGAAACAGCTGGCTGGTCAGAAAAGTAACTCCTGAAAGGAAAAACGCCACAGCTGTCGGGTACAACGGGCGCACACATTACCAGTACTCAAGTTCCGGCCCCTTGACAAATGACAATTGATCCAGTTTGTCACGGGGAACATTTGCTCACCTGGCAGGTAAAATGCCAAGGTCAAACTAAAGAGGATTGGGAGGGAAACGGGATGACATCTTGGGGGAATCGACCTTTGTACGCCTGGAGGATGAATTTACCTCACAGGAAAGGTAAATAGACTCAAATTTCGAGCAGGAACATAGGCTACATATTAATGGAAAGTCGCAGTCTGGCCTGGAGCCCGAAAAATTTGAAAAATTGCAAGAAATCCCGAAAATTTGATGAAAATAGGAAGAATTCGCCATTTCTACGAATTTTGAGTTGCGAATTTTGCGCGCAAATTCAAAAAATTCGGCATTTCTTTAAATTAAAGTCAATAATTGTGTACTATATATCACATTGTAGAGAATTTTCTGGGCTATTTTTTGATTGTAAGCGAAGCTGGAAAGCATGCAAAAATATTAAAGAAAATTCGAATTTCAAGCAAAAATGGCTGCCTTCACGCTCCAAAAAAGCCTATACCCCCTAAATTCCCAAATTTTGTTCAGCAAAGGTTCCCGGAGCAATTTTGAGTAATTCTAGTGGCTTTTTCATTAATTAGACGCAATTATACGGGTAAATGACCAAAAATATTGAAATTGACACCCAAAATGTGGCAAAACATGGCAATTTTTCATGTTTTCATGTCGAGAAACATGATTCCCTTCTCTCGTGATATTCGCCCCTAAAACTAAAGGAAAAGAAACTGAAAATATAAGCCAAAAAGCACTTTGACTACTGAAAATGTCGTCCCAAATACGCCGAAGAGCAATGGGGGCACGCGAGAGACACAAAAGAGGAGAGGGCACTCTCTTGAAGGCGGAGAGACGACGGCGAGAGAAAGACAAATCGGGAGGACAAATATGGGCAGAGGGGAGACCAAATGGAGACGGAGAAGCCAGGGAGAAGTTGCAAATCACGCGAGATGCGTGGAAGACAAATAGACAAAAGGAGGGACTATCAAAAAGCGTGGGATCGTAATGTTAACAGTTTTAGACGCGCAGTGGAGGAAAAAATGGCTTTCTAATGATGAAAAGTATACTACCTTGTAGAGCTCTTCGAGAGGAGCAAGATGGTGTGCTCGGTTTTTATAATAGCTCCACAGGCTAGAATTCTACGGCAATTTAGACTTCCCAACCACAAATTGGAAAAAAATCATCAGAATCATGGGGTTCGGATTTATTTTGGCCTCTAGAACTCTGATTTCAGTCAAATCATCGACCAATCGGCTATTTCAGTCCATAGAATCCTAAAATTAGACACTTTTATAACTTTTTTTGAACTGGTCACACGTATTTTTGGATGCTGATCACGATGGTATGTTCGGCTTTTCAAGAGAAGGGCCGGAAGTATGCTCACCAGGGTAGGGGTACCTCATAATGGGAAGATTTAGGTCAAATCATCGACCAAGAAGCAGAAAATGTGGACTTCTCGAAAAGTTATTTATACTATTGGAATTAGACGAGCAAGATGATCTATATGGTTTTTCGATAGCTCCACGCCAGTCCATTGTGTCTCGCTGAGAAATTCCCAAACAAAAAGTTTGGAAAAAATCGTTGGAATGATTGGCTAGTCGGATATTTTGGCCCATAAAGGTATAAAAACGGCCATTTTTGCAGTATTTAATATGTGAAGCTTGTAGATCTCGTCTTCCTGAGCATGGGAATATGTTTAATTTCTCAAAAACTTAAGAAAAAATAGGGTTCCGCCCGGCCTGAAGATGATAATCCCCGACTACGGGTAAGATCAGCAGATAGAGCGCGTTTGCCAATGTGACTGTTCAAATCACCCGCCAATCGATAGACGATAAATTCTGCCGCTTTTCTCTTTAATTTCTCATCTTTCAGTTCGACTAGGAGTTGATATTTATGGATCGTCATCAGCAGTCCCAGCACAATGATGGCGTCTTTCCTGTAACGTGTATCCCGTTGAATCTGCAGGAGAGAATTCTAACAAAGGTCGTTTTGCATTTTTTTAAATACTTTTTTTTTTCATTTTTCAGCTCACATTGGTCAGCTTCTGTCGTATACAAAGAACTTGCAAGTATATTTCCCAATTAATACAATGCAGCCGAAATATAATTGTGCATGTAGAGGGAGAATTTAGCATGTGGCTGAGTAAGGAACGAAAACCAGCTGAAAAATATCTTTATTTCTTTGATACGAACCTGGAAATTAAAGGAGAAATGGACCACGTGTACGGATTTCGTTTTGAAAAGCTTAAAATTTTAATCCGTTTGTTTTTTACAAACATTTTTAAAAATTTCATTTCAGTCTTCAAGAAATCAGTTTTCAATAGCCTTTGCCGCGCTTTGAAGAAACATCGGATTACGGCAAAAATTGTAGAAGATCTTAGCAGAGGCAATGAACAAATAACAAAAGATTTGTGTGCAAAAATCTATGAAATTCTGAAACCGAAGACTGTATATATGAGAGCGGTACATCGAGTGGAAGCCGTATTTCAGTTGAAAGATTTGGTAGGTTTTTAATATTGTTTTAAAAGGAAAAAAGACAGCGCACAGCAAATTTACAATTTTTTGGAAGCCTTTTTACACCTACAGATCACCCTTTTGGCCTATGATCTTACCCATAGTCGGGGATTTTCATCTTAGGCGAGGCGGAGGCCCACTTTTTTTTTCAACTTTTTGGCATTTTTTTATATCACTGTACTCAGAAGAACGAGTACTACAAAGTTGACTAGGAAAATTCTGCAAAAATGGCCGTTTTTAGGTAGATATGGGTCAAAATAGTCTAAATCTTCCCATTATGAGGTACCCCTACCCTGGTGAGCATACTTCCGGCTCTTCTCTTAAAAAACCGAACATACCATCGTGATCAGCATCCAAAAATACGTGTGACCAGTTTAAAAAAAGTTGTAAAAGTATCTAATTTTAGGATTCTATGGACTAAAATAGCCGATTGGTCGATGATTTGACCGAAATCTTGCCATTCTGGGAAAACCGTGAAAGGGTGGGGCTATTTCCAGACGTTCTCCTGGTGAACCACGCATATCACCGTGATCAGAATCAAAAAATGTGTGTGACCAATACCAGGAAATCCATGAAAGCGTCGATTTTTAGAGTTCTAGAGCCCAAAATAGTCAATTTCCCTATGAAATTTTACCAGTTTCAATTCTAGCTCCAACTTTTCCAACTTTTTTTCCACAATTCTGATCAATGAAACATTTTCAGGAGAAGATTTGTGTACCCCTCAAATTAAAATCAAACGAAGCGGAACTGAATATAAAAAAATTTATATCCGCGGCTAAAGATGTGCGAATATTTGCAAGAACCGCCGACTTGCCCAAAGATGAATTGTGGTATTTACTGGAAATTGTTATGAAGGTACAGTTGGGCACAATTTCTGATTAATTAGCTCCTTTTCAGTGGTTAAATCAGGCCATTTTCCCAAATTTAAACCGTCTTATGATTCAATTCGAAGACCTTGTTGTGCCAAGAACTCCTACAGTCGAAGAGCTAATTCAAATGTATCAGAAATATGATCCTACTGTGATCGGGACGCAAAATATTTCAACTTTTCTTGAATGCAAAAGACCTGCATGTAAAATTGATTGTAGCGAAGGAATCGTTGCAATTGAGTATGGATACAATGAACCGTACATTGCCTAGAGGTGTTCAATTCTTGTTTTAATACCTGCTTTAATAAAGATGGCCTCATTTTTCTCCAAGAAGTAGCTCTCCTACAAGATGATAGTTAGATGATCTTTTCTTCCTTTTCTATTTTTCCGCTATTAAACACTGCGACCTAAATAATCCACCACACGGATCAGAAGCTTAATACCGTAAAAACTGAATTCGAACCCCCCCCCCCCCCCCCCCCTGAGATATAACCCCTCCCCCAAAAGTGCCCCCTCCTTGTGCTATAGCCCCCCGATTTTTCGCTAAACTTCATTTCATACCGAATTTGGCTATCTTTCCTGGGTACTTTTAGGCGTAGAATCCGATTTTGCATAATGTAGGAGCTCTAAAGTGTCTTTATAGCTTAGCAAAATTGCTTATTTCTACGAATATTAGACGAAACAGATGACACTGCTCATCTTTCTATGTTCTGTATGAAGGAGAACAGAGAAGTTCAGCATAAATGCACTAGAAAATACATTTTCCTTGTACTCATCGGCACTCTTTCAACCATTACAATACAAACTGAGTCGAACGCCTAGGAACGCCTCCGAGCCTCTTTGCAGGGTGATCGCTGGAATCAGGATACGATTCTGGTACACAGCAGGGATGGGCGGGTACCCGGATCCGGACCGAAAATCGACCGGTTCCGGTCCGGGTCTACCCGACTCGGGTTGAAAAAAGCCGGACCCGCCCATCCCTGGTACACAGCAAGGCTGCACAGATCTTTCCTTTTTACAGCCGGCCTAGATCGAATGTATTCTTCATCTGGCCCACATCCGGACCGAATCCGGCCATTTTCGGACGGATCCGGGTTCTCGGAAGAGGGCGAAGATACCGAATCGAACAAAATTTCGACGATATCTCGATTCGATATGATGGCACGCCTTGGTCTAAACTGCTCAACCTGGGATGCGCAAGCGGGCCCCAGGGGCAGGCCCGGCCCGCTTCCACGGGCCCGATTGCGCATCACAGGCTCAACGAACAGGAATTATGTGAAGTATTGGGCGAATATCTGGGGTGATAAGGCTAAAGCTGGTCAGGAATTGATAATGATTGTCTATTTCCATCGTCCAACAGCCGTTTGTCTGTAGGAATAGTTAAACCGAATGATACAACCATTTTAGTCATGGTTAGCCAGGCATTCTGCAAAGATTCCGACAGAAAACCGCATAAAAAATAAGATTTTTAAAAGTCTCGAACCACAAAATTAGAGAAAAAGTGGTCAAAAATGAGAAAAAATTGAGAAAAATTTAGAAAATTTCGCTAAAATTTCTCAAAAAAGTTGCATTTTCTTTATATTTGACGGCCTGGAAAGCAGGTTGAAACTTAGCCCCCCCCCCCTATAATAAAACCCCTCTTGGAAAGGGGGGTATTGAAACTTAGCGCCCCAGGGGGTTCCAATTCAGTTTTTACGGTATCTTTTTTTTAACATGGAAAAAGAGCTGTTGAATCAACTATTCCCCCTCACCAGGTCGATTTCTCTGCGATTTGTCAGGAAGCAGACACTTTCGTTCCTGCCATTGACGTAGAGAAAGAAGAAAAAGTTGGTCGCGTGATCCTCAATGAATGTTGCGATGCTCGCTTTTCTCTTATCGGCTCTTCAAAGAAGGTGAAAAAAGTAGACGTGCAAAGAACAGCAGGAGAATCAGCAGAGGAAAGTCAGAAGTGGGGGTCATAGAACCATTTTTTACCATTCGAATTTTTGAATAGGAGATCATTCGTAAGTTATCGTCGAATAGGAACAACTTTCAGATTTTCTGTTGTAATTCTCCCAATATGATGCTTTTTTCTCGCAATCCAAACCATTCGAAATTTCACCGGTCCGACGCGCCAAAGGTTTCGACTTCCGAGGTTGTCAAAGAATTGTGAGGGTATTTCGGGTGTCCACCGATAATTTTTGACGTTTTTGAACCATTCGTGATGCAAAGAGGTTCTTGTGCTAGCTTAAAATCCCCTTTTCTATCAGAAATTTTCCATTTTCTACTGTATTTCTATAAAATTTAGGGTGGACCTATCTTTTTTGACCGCACTGTATAAACCCAATATTTATGAAACACCCTAAAGAAAAAACTACTTCCGCAACGAATAAAACATCAATTTCAGCTGAAACCCGAAATTAAAAAGTGCGAAAGAGACATACCCTACAGCTCACAGTTTTTAAAAATAGCCTAACATGTTGCCATCATCACACAGCAATGAAAACAAAGAAAAGTAATAAAAAGAACGAGAAAATCGTAAATTTAACAATGGCCCTACGGCTGACAGAACCATTTTCGTGCTCACGCGCAACTTTGAAGACTCTATTGGAGATATGAAAATTGGCATGATGCAACTTGGCCTTATGAAGAAGTTCTTTATACCATCGTACTCAGCTCGTCGCGAGGAGAAAGAAGGTGTATTCGGTTTTTCAAAAGCTCCTCGCAATCCGTTTCTACGCCACTCTCGAGATCCGCAATCCGTTTCTACGCCACTCTCGAGAGAGAAAATTGCTATTTTAGCCCATAAGGGTACAAAAAAATGACCCTATAAAAATCTTATTTATATCATTGAAATCAGCGCTTTGAGAGGAGCAAGGAGGTGTTTTCGGTTTTTCAAAATCTCCATAGGTTAAGATTCTACAGCAGTCAGAAACTTCCAAAGTAAAAGTTGCGACCAGATCATCGGCCAAAGGAGCATTCTGGAGGGTCGGCCCAAAAAAAAGTGGACTTCTGAAAAAGTTCTTTATACCATCGTACTCAGCTCGTCGCGAGGAGAAAGAAGGTGTATTCGGTTTTTCAAAAGCTCCTCGCAATCCGTTTCTACGCCACTCTCGAGATCCGCAATCCGTTTCTACGCCACTCTCGAGATCCGCAATCCGTTTCTACGCCACTCTCGAGAGAGAAAATTGCTATTTTAGCCCATAAGGGTACAAAAAAATGACCCTATAAAAATCTTATTTATATCATTGAAATCAGCGCTTTGAGAGGAGCAAGGAGGTGTTTTCGGTTTTTCAAAATCTCCATAGGTTAAGATTCTACAGCAGTCAGAAACTTCCAAAGTAAAAGTTGCGACCAGATCATCGGCCAAAGGAGCATTCTGGAGGGTCGGCCCAAAAAAAAGTGGACTTCTGAAAAAGTTCTTTATACCATCGTACTCAGCTCGTCGCGAGGAGAAAGAAGGTGTATTCGGTTTTTCAAAAGCTCCTCGCAATCCGTTTCTACGCCACTCTCGAGATCCGCAATCCGTTTCTACGCCACTCTCGAGAGAGAAAATTGCTATTTTAGCCCATAAGGGTACAAAAAAATGACCCTATAAAAATCTTATTTATATCATTGAAATCAGCGCTTTGAGAGGAGCAAGGAGGTGTTTTCGGTTTTTCAAAATCTCCATAGGTTAAGATTCTACAGCAGTCAGAAACTTCCAAAGTAAAAGTTGCGACCAGATCATCGGCCAAAGGAGCATTCTGGAGGGTCGGCCCAAAAAAAAGTGGACTTCTGAAAAAGTTCTTTATACCATCGTACTCAGCTCGTCGCGAGGAGAAAGAAGGTGTATTCGGTTTTTCAAAAGCTCCTCGCAATCCGTTTCTACGCCACTCTCGAGATCCGCAATCCGTTTCTACGCCACTCTCGAGAGAGAAAATTGCTATTTTAGCCCATAAGGGTACAAAAAAATGACCCTATAAAAATCTTATTTATATCATTGAAATCAGCGCTTTGAGAGGAGCAAGGAGGTGTTTTCGGTTTTTCAAAATCTCCATAGGTTAAGATTCTACAGCAGTCAGAAACTTCCAAAGTAAAAGTTGCGACCAGATCATCGGCCAAAGGAGCATTCTGGAGGGTCGGCCCAAAAAAAAGTGGACTTCTGAAAAAGTTCTTTATACCATCGTACTCAGCTCGTCGCGAGGAGAAAGAAGGTGTATTCGGTTTTTCAAAAGCTCCTCGCAATCCGTTTCTACGCCACTCTCGAGATCCGCAATCCGTTTCTACGCCACTCTCGAGAGAGAAAATTGCTATTTTAGCCCATAAGGGTACAAAAAAATGACCCTATAAAAATCTTATTTATATCATTGAAATCAGCGCTTTGAGAGGAGCAAGGAGGTGTTTTCGGTTTTTCAAAATCTCCATAGGTTAAGATTCTACAGCAGTCAGAAACTTCCAAAGTAAAAGTTGCGACCAGATCATCGGCCAAAGGAGCATTCTGGAGGGTCGGCCCAAAAAAAAGTGGACTTCTGAAAAAGTTCTTTATACCATCGTACTCAGCTCGTCGCGAGGAGAAAGAAGGTGTATTCGGTTTTTCAAAAGCTCCTCGCAATCCGTTTCTACGCCACTCTCGAGATCCGCAATCCGTTTCTACGCCACTCTCGAGAGAGAAAATTGCTATTTTAGCCCATAAGGGTACAAAAAAATGACCCTATAAAAATCTTATTTATATCATTGAAATCAGCGCTTTGAGAGGAGCAAGGAGGTGTTTTCGGTTTTTCAAAATCTCCATAGGTTAAGATTCTACAGCAGTCAGAAACTTCCAAAGTAAAAGTTGCGACCAGATCATCGGCCAAAGGAGCATTCTGGAGGGTCGGCCCAAAAAAAAGTGGACTTCTGAAAAAGTTCTTTATACCATCGTACTCAGCTCGTCGCGAGGAGAAAGAAGGTGTATTCGGTTTTTCAAAAGCTCCTCGCAATCCGTTTCTACGCCACTCTCGAGATCCGCAATCCGTTTCTACGCCACTCTCGAGATCCGCAATCCGTTTCTACGCCACTCTCGAGAGAGAAAATTGCTATTTTAGCCCATAAGGGTACAAAAAAATGACCCTATAAAAATCTTATTTATATCATTGAAATCAGCGCTTTGAGAGGAGCAAGGAGGTGTTTTCGGTTTTTCAAAATCTCCATAGGTTAAGATTCTACAGCAGTCAGAAACTTCCAAAGTAAAAGTTGCGACCAGATCATCGGCCAAAGGAGCATTCTGGAGGGTCGGCCCAAAAAAAAGTGGACTTCTGAAAAAGTTCTTTATACCATCGTACTCAGCTCGTCGCGAGGAGAAAGAAGGTGTATTCGGTTTTTCAAAAGCTCCTCGCAATCCGTTTCTACGCCACTCTCGAGATCCGCAATCCGTTTCTACGCCACTCTCGAGAGAGAAAATTGCTATTTTAGCCCATAAGGGTACAAAAAAATGACCCTATAAAAATCTTATTTATATCATTGAAATCAGCGCTTTGAGAGGAGCAAGGAGGTGTTTTCGGTTTTTCAAAATCTCCATAGGTTAAGATTCTACAGCAGTCAGAAACTTCCAAAGTAAAAGTTGCGACCAGATCATCGGCCAAAGGAGCATTCTGGAGGGTCGGCCCAAAAAAAAGTGGACTTCTGAAAAAGTTCTTTATACCATCGTACTCAGCTCGTCGCGAGGAGAAAGAAGGTGTATTCGGTTTTTCAAAAGCTCCTCGCAATCCGTTTCTACGCCACTCTCGAGATCCGCAATCCGTTTCTACGCCACTCTCGAGAGAGAAAATTGCTATTTTAGCCCATAAGGGTACAAAAAAATGACCCTATAAAAATCTTATTTATATCATTGAAATCAGCGCTTTGAGAGGAGCAAGGAGGTGTTTTCGGTTTTTCAAAATCTCCATAGGTTAAGATTCTACAGCAGTCAGAAACTTCCAAAGTAAAAGTTGCGACCAGATCATCGGCCAAAGGAGCATTCTGGAGGGTCGGCCCAAAAAAAAGTGGACTTCTGAAAAAGTTCTTTATACCATCGTACTCAGCTCGTCGCGAGGAGAAAGAAGGTGTATTCGGTTTTTCAAAAGCTCCTCGCAATCCGTTTCTACGCCACTCTCGAGATCCGCAATCCGTTTCTACGCCACTCTCGAGAGAGAAAATTGCTATTTTAGCCCATAAGGGTACAAAAAAATGACCCTATAAAAATCTTATTTATATCATTGAAATCAGCGCTTTGAGAGGAGCAAGGAGGTGTTTTCGGTTTTTCAAAATCTCCATAGGTTAAGATTCTACAGCAGTCAGAAACTTCCAAAGTAAAAGTTGCGACCAGATCATCGGCCAAAGGAGCATTCTGGAGGGTCGGCCCAAAAAAAAGTGGACTTCTGAAAAAGTTCTTTATACCATCGTACTCAGCTCGTCGCGAGGAGAAAGAAGGTGTATTCGGTTTTTCAAAAGCTCCTCGCAATCCGTTTCTACGCCACTCTCGAGATCCGCAATCCGTTTCTACGCCACTCTCGAGAGAGAAAATTGCTATTTTAGCCCATAAGGGTACAAAAAAATGACCCTATAAAAATCTTATTTATATCATTGAAATCAGCGCTTTGAGAGGAGCAAGGAGGTGTTTTCGGTTTTTCAAAATCTCCATAGGTTAAGATTCTACAGCAGTCAGAAACTTCCAAAGTAAAAGTTGCGACCAGATCATCGGCCAAAGGAGCATTCTGGAGGGTCGGCCCAAAAAAAAGTGGACTTCTGAAAAAGTTCTTTATACCATCGTACTCAGCTCGTCGCGAGGAGAAAGAAGGTGTATTCGGTTTTTCAAAAGCTCCTCGCAATCCGTTTCTACGCCACTCTCGAGATCCGCAATCCGTTTCTACGCCACTCTCGAGAGAGAAAATTGCTATTTTAGCCCATAAGGGTACAAAAAAATGACCCTATAAAAATCTTATTTATATCATTGAAATCAGCGCTTTGAGAGGAGCAAGGAGGTGTTTTCGGTTTTTCAAAATCTCCATAGGTTAAGATTCTACAGCAGTCAGAAACTTCCAAAGTAAAAGTTGCGACCAGATCATCGGCCAAAGGAGCATTCTGGAGGGTCGGCCCAAAAAAAAGTGGACTTCTGAAAAAGTTCTTTATACCATCGTACTCAGCTCGTCGCGAGGAGAAAGAAGGTGTATTCGGTTTTTCAAAAGCTCCTCGCAATCCGTTTCTACGCCACTCTCGAGATCCGCAATCCGTTTCTACGCCACTCTCGAGAGAGAAAATTGCTATTTTAGCCCATAAGGGTACAAAAAAATGACCCTATAAAAATCTTATTTATATCATTGAAATCAGCGCTTTGAGAGGAGCAAGGAGGTGTTTTCGGTTTTTCAAAATCTCCATAGGTTAAGATTCTACAGCAGTCAGAAACTTCCAAAGTAAAAGTTGCGACCAGATCATCGGCCAAAGGAGCATTCTGGAGGGTCGGCCCAAAAAAAAGTGGACTTCTGAAAAAGTTCTTTATACCATCGTACTCAGCTCGTCGCGAGGAGAAAGAAGGTGTATTCGGTTTTTCAAAAGCTCCTCGCAATCCGTTTCTACGCCACTCTCGAGATCCGCAATCCGTTTCTACGCCACTCTCGAGAGAGAAAATTGCTATTTTAGCCCATAAGGGTACAAAAAAATGACCCTATAAAAATCTTATTTATATCATTGAAATCAGCGCTTTGAGAGGAGCAAGGAGGTGTTTTCGGTTTTTCAAAATCTCCATAGGTTAAGATTCTACAGCAGTCAGAAACTTCCAAAGTAAAAGTTGCGACCAGATCATCGGCCAAAGGAGCATTCTGGAGGGTCGGCCCAAAAAAAAGTGGACTTCTGAAAAAGTTCTTTATACCATCGTACTCAGCTCGTCGCGAGGAGAAAGAAGGTGTATTCGGTTTTTCAAAAGCTCCTCGCAATCCGTTTCTACGCCACTCTCGAGATCCGCAATCCGTTTCTACGCCACTCTCGAGAGAGAAAATTGCTATTTTAGCCCATAAGGGTACAAAAAAATGACCCTATAAAAATCTTATTTATATCATTGAAATCAGCGCTTTGAGAGGAGCAAGGAGGTGTTTTCGGTTTTTCAAAATCTCCATAGGTTAAGATTCTACAGCAGTCAGAAACTTCCAAAGTAAAAGTTGCGACCAGATCATCGGCCAAAGGAGCATTCTGGAGGGTCGGCCCAAAAAAAAGTGGACTTCTGAAAAAGTTCTTTATACCATCGTACTCAGCTCGTCGCGAGGAGAAAGAAGGTGTATTCGGTTTTTCAAAAGCTCCTCGCAATCCGTTTCTACGCCACTCTCGAGATCCGCAATCCGTTTCTACGCCACTCTCGAGATCCGCAATCCGTTTCTACGCCACTCTCGAGAGAGAAAATTGCTATTTTAGCCCATAAGGGTACAAAAAAATGACCCTATAAAAATCTTATTTATATCATTGAAATCAGCGCTTTGAGAGGAGCAAGGAGGTGTTTTCGGTTTTTCAAAATCTCCATAGGTTAAGATTCTACAGCAGTCAGAAACTTCCAAAGTAAAAGTTGCGACCAGATCATCGGCCAAAGGAGCATTCTGGAGGGTCGGCCCAAAAAAAAGTGGACTTCTGAAAAAGTTCTTTATACCATCGTACTCAGCTCGTCGCGAGGAGAAAGAAGGTGTATTCGGTTTTTCAAAAGCTCCTCGCAATCCGTTTCTACGCCACTCTCGAGATCCGCAATCCGTTTCTACGCCACTCTCGAGAGAGAAAATTGCTATTTTAGCCCATAAGGGTACAAAAAAATGACCCTATAAAAATCTTATTTATATCATTGAAATCAGCGCTTTGAGAGGAGCAAGGAGGTGTTTTCGGTTTTTCAAAATCTCCATAGGTTAAGATTCTACAGCAGTCAGAAACTTCCAAAGTAAAAGTTGCGACCAGATCATCGGCCAAAGGAGCATTCTGGAGGGTCGGCCCAAAAAAAAGTGGACTTCTGAAAAAGTTCTTTATACCATCGTACTCAGCTCGTCGCGAGGAGAAAGAAGGTGTATTCGGTTTTTCAAAAGCTCCTCGCAATCCGTTTCTACGCCACTCTCGAGATCCGCAATCCGTTTCTACGCCACTCTCGAGAGAGAAAATTGCTATTTTAGCCCATAAGGGTACAAAAAAATGACCCTATAAAAATCTTATTTATATCATTGAAATCAGCGCTTTGAGAGGAGCAAGGAGGTGTTTTCGGTTTTTCAAAATCTCCATAGGTTAAGATTCTACAGCAGTCAGAAACTTCCAAAGTAAAAGTTGCGACCAGATCATCGGCCAAAGGAGCATTCTGGAGGGTCGGCCCAAAAAAAAGTGGACTTCTGAAAAAGTTCTTTATACCATCGTACTCAGCTCGTCGCGAGGAGAAAGAAGGTGTATTCGGTTTTTCAAAAGCTCCTCGCAATCCGTTTCTACGCCACTCTCGAGATCCGCAATCCGTTTCTACGCCACTCTCGAGAGAGAAAATTGCTATTTTAGCCCATAAGGGTACAAAAAAATGACCCTATAAAAATCTTATTTATATCATTGAAATCAGCGCTTTGAGAGGAGCAAGGAGGTGTTTTCGGTTTTTCAAAATCTCCATAGGTTAAGATTCTACAGCAGTCAGAAACTTCCAAAGTAAAAGTTGCGACCAGATCATCGGCCAAAGGAGCATTCTGGAGGGTCGGCCCAAAAAAAAGTGGACTTCTGAAAAAGTTCTTTATACCATCGTACTCAGCTCGTCGCGAGGAGAAAGAAGGTGTATTCGGTTTTTCAAAAGCTCCTCGCAATCCGTTTCTACGCCACTCTCGAGATCCGCAATCCGTTTCTACGCCACTCTCGAGATCCGCAATCCGTTTCTACGCCACTCTCGAGAGAGAAAATTGCTATTTTAGCCCATAAGGGTACAAAAAAATGACCCTATAAAAATCTTATTTATATCATTGAAATCAGCGCTTTGAGAGGAGCAAGGAGGTGTTTTCGGTTTTTCAAAATCTCCATAGGTTAAGATTCTACAGCAGTCAGAAACTTCCAAAGTAAAAGTTGCGACCAGATCATCGGCCAAAGGAGCATTCTGGAGGGTCGGCCCAAAAAAAAGTGGACTTCTGAAAAAGTTCTTTATACCATCGTACTCAGCTCGTCGCGAGGAGAAAGAAGGTGTATTCGGTTTTTCAAAAGCTCCTCGCAATCCGTTTCTACGCCACTCTCGAGATCCGCAATCCGTTTCTACGCCACTCTCGAGAGAGAAAATTGCTATTTTAGCCCATAAGGGTACAAAAAAATGACCCTATAAAAATCTTATTTATATCATTGAAATCAGCGCTTTGAGAGGAGCAAGGAGGTGTTTTCGGTTTTTCAAAATCTCCATAGGTTAAGATTCTACAGCAGTCAGAAACTTCCAAAGTAAAAGTTGCGACCAGATCATCGGCCAAAGGAGCATTCTGGAGGGTCGGCCCAAAAAAAAGTGGACTTCTGAAAAAGTTCTTTATACCATCGTACTCAGCTCGTCGCGAGGAGAAAGAAGGTGTATTCGGTTTTTCAAAAGCTCCTCGCAATCCGTTTCTACGCCACTCTCGAGATCCGCAATCCGTTTCTACGCCACTCTCGAGAGAGAAAATTGCTATTTTAGCCCATAAGGGTACAAAAAAATGACCCTATAAAAATCTTATTTATATCATTGAAATCAGCGCTTTGAGAGGAGCAAGGAGGTGTTTTCGGTTTTTCAAAATCTCCATAGGTTAAGATTCTACAGCAGTCAGAAACTTCCAAAGTAAAAGTTGCGACCAGATCATCGGCCAAAGGAGCATTCTGGAGGGTCGGCCCAAAAAAAAGTGGACTTCTGAAAAAGTTCTTTATACCATCGTACTCAGCTCGTCGCGAGGAGAAAGAAGGTGTATTCGGTTTTTCAAAAGCTCCTCGCAATCCGTTTCTACGCCACTCTCGAGATCCGCAATCCGTTTCTACGCCACTCTCGAGAGAGAAAATTGCTATTTTAGCCCATAAGGGTACAAAAAAATGACCCTATAAAAATCTTATTTATATCATTGAAATCAGCGCTTTGAGAGGAGCAAGGAGGTGTTTTCGGTTTTTCAAAATCTCCATAGGTTAAGATTCTACAGCAGTCAGAAACTTCCAAAGTAAAAGTTGCGACCAGATCATCGGCCAAAGGAGCATTCTGGAGGGTCGGCCCAAAAAAAAGTGGACTTCTGAAAAAGTTCTTTATACCATCGTACTCAGCTCGTCGCGAGGAGAAAGAAGGTGTATTCGGTTTTTCAAAAGCTCCTCGCAATCCGTTTCTACGCCACTCTCGAGATCCGCAATCCGTTTCTACGCCACTCTCGAGAGAGAAAATTGCTATTTTAGCCCATAAGGGTACAAAAAAATGACCCTATAAAAATCTTATTTATATCATTGAAATCAGCGCTTTGAGAGGAGCAAGGAGGTGTTTTCGGTTTTTCAAAATCTCCATAGGTTAAGATTCTACAGCAGTCAGAAACTTCCAAAGTAAAAGTTGCGACCAGATCATCGGCCAAAGGAGCATTCTGGAGGGTCGGCCCAAAAAAAAGTGGACTTCTGAAAAAGTTCTTTATACCATCGTACTCAGCTCGTCGCGAGGAGAAAGAAGGTGTATTCGGTTTTTCAAAAGCTCCTCGCAATCCGTTTCTACGCCACTCTCGAGATCCGCAATCCGTTTCTACGCCACTCTCGAGAGAGAAAATTGCTATTTTAGCCCATAAGGGTACAAAAAAATGACCCTATAAAAATCTTATTTACATCATTGAAATCAGCGCTTTGAGAGGAGCAAGGAGGTGTTTTCGGTTTTTCAAAATCTCCATAGGTTAAGATTCTACAGCAGTCAGAAACTTCCAAAGTAAAAGTTGCGACCAGATCATCGGCCAAAGGAGCATTCTGGAGGGTCGGCCCAAAAAAAAGTGGACTTCTGAAAAAGTTCTTTATACCATCGTACTCAGCTCGTCGCGAGGAGAAAGAAGGTGTATTCGGTTTTTCAAAAGCTCCTCGCAATCCGTTTCTACGCCACTCTCGAGATCCCAAATAAAAGTTTGAAAAAAAAAACTTGAAGATCACAGACAAAATTGCTATTTTAGCCCATAAGGGTACAAAAAAATGACCCTATAAAAATCTTATTTATATCATTGAAATCAGCGCTTTGAGAGGAGCAAGGAGGTGTTTTCGGTTTTTCAAAATCTCCATAGGTTAAGATTCTACAGCAGTCAGAAACTTCCAAAGTAAAAGTTGCGACCAGATCATCGGCCAAAGGAGCATTCTGGAGGGTCGGCCCAAAAAAAAGTGGACTTCTGAAAAAGTTCTTTATACCATCGTACTCAGCTCGTCGCGAGGAGAAAGAAGGTGTATTCGGTTTTTCAAAAGCTCCTCGCAATCCGTTTCTACGCCACTCTCGAGATCCCAAATAAAAGTTTGAAAAAAAAAACTTGAAGATCACAGACAAAATTGCTATTTTAGCCCATAAGGGTACAAAAAAATGACCCTATAAAAATCTTATTTATATCATTGAAATCAGCGCTTTGAGAGGAGCAAGGAGGTGTTTTCGGTTTTTCAAAATCTCCATAGGTTAAGATTCTACAGCAGTCAGAAACTTCCAAAGTAAAAGTTGCGACCAGATCATCGGCCAAAGGAGCATTCTGGAGGGTCGGCCCAAAAAAAAGTGGACTTCTGAAAAAGTTCTTTATACCATCGTACTCAGCTCGTCGCGAGGAGAAAGAAGGTGTATTCGGTTTTTCAAAAGCTCCACGCAATCCGTTTCTACGCCACTCTCGAGATCCCAAATAAAAGTTTGAAAAAAAAAACTTGAAGATCACAGACAAAATTGCTATTTTAGCCCATAAGGGTACAAAAAAATGACCCTATAAAAATCTTATTTATATCATTGAAATCAGCGCTTTGAGAGGAGCAAGGAGGTGTTTTCGGTTTTTCAAAATCTCCATAGGTTAAGATTCTACAGCAGTCAGAAACTTCCAAAGTAAAAGTTGCGACCAGATCATCGGCCAAAGGAGCATTCTGGAGGGTCGGCCCAAAAAAAAGTGGACTTCTGAAAAAGTTCTTTATACCATCGTACTCAGCTCGTCGCGAGGAGAAAGAAGGTGTATTCGGTTTTTCAAAAGCTCCTCGCAATCCGTTTCTACGCCACTCTCGAGATCCCAAATAAAAGTTTGAAAAAAAAAACTTGAAGATCACAGACAAAATTGCTATTTTAGCCCATAAGGGTACAAAAAAATGACCCTATAAAAATCTTATTTATATCATTGAAATCAGCGCTTTGAGAGGAGCAAGGAGGTGTTTTCGGTTTTTCAAAATCTCCATAGGTTAAGATTCTACAGCAGTCAGAAACTTCCAAAGTAAAAGTTGCGACCAGATCATCGGCCAAAGGAGCATTCTGGAGGGTCGGCCCAAAAAAAAGTGGACTTCTGAAAAAGTTCTTTATACCATCGTACTCAGCTCGTCGCGAGGAGAAAGAAGGTGTATTCGGTTTTTCAAAAGCTCCTCGCAATCCGTTTCTACGCCACTCTCGAGATCCCAAATAAAAGTTTGAAAAAAAAAACTTGAAGATCACAGACAAAATTGCTATTTTAGCCCATAAGGGTACAAAAAAATGACCCTATAAAAATCTTATTTATATCATTGAAATCAGCGCTTTGAGAGGAGCAAGGAGGTGTTTTCGGTTTTTCAAAATCTCCATAGGTTAAGATTCTACAGCAGTCAGAAACTTCCAAAGTAAAAGTTGCGACCAGATCATCGGCCAAAGGAGCATTCTGGAGGGTCGGCCCAAAAAAAAGTGGACTTCTGAAAAAGTTCTTTATACCATCGTACTCAGCTCGTCGCGAGGAGAAAGAAGGTGTATTCGGTTTTTCAAAAGCTCCACGCAATCCGTTTCTACGCCACTCTCGAGATCCCAAATAAAAGTTTGAAAAAAAAAACTTGAAGATCACAGACAAAATTGCTATTTTAGCCCATAAGGGTACAAAAAAATGACCCTATAAAAATCTTATTTATATCATTGAAATCAGCGCTTTGAGAGGAGCAAGGAGGTGTTTTCGGTTTTTCAAAATCTCTATAGGTTAAGATTCTACAGCAGTCAGAAACTTCCAAAGTAAAAGTTGCGACCAGATCATCGGCCAAAGGAGCATTCTGGAGGGTCGGCCCAAAAAAAAGTGGACTTCTGAAAAAGTTCTTTACACCATCGTACTCAGCTCGTCGCGAGGAGAAAGAAGGTGTATTCGGTTTTTCAAAAGCTCCTCGCAATCCGTTTCTACGCCACTCTCGAGATCCGCAATCCGTTTCTACGCCACTCTCGAGAGAGAAAATTGCTATTTTAGCCCATAAGGGTACAAAAAAATGACCCTATAAAAATCTTATTTATATCATTGAAATCAGCGCTTTGAGAGGAGCAAGGAGGTGTTTTCGGTTTTTCAAAATCTCCATAGGTTAAGATTCTACAGCAGTCAGAAACTTCCAAAGTAAAAGTTGCGACCAGATCATCGGCCAAAGGAGCATTCTGGAGGGTCGGCCCAAAAAAAAGTGGACTTCTGAAAAAGTTCTTTATACCATCGTACTCAGCTCGTCGCGAGGAGAAAGAAGGTGTATTCGGTTTTTCAAAAGCTCCACGCAATCCGTTTCTACGCCACTCTCGAGATCCCAAATAAAAGTTTGAAAAAAAAAACTTGAAGATCACAGACAAAATTGCTATTTTAGCCCATAAGGGTACAAAAAAATGACCCTATAAAAATCTTATTTATATCATTGAAATCAGCGCTTTGAGAGGAGCAAGGAGGTGTTTTCGGTTTTTCAAAATCTCCATAGGTTAAGATTCTACAGCAGTCAGAAACTTCCAAAGTAAAAGTTGCGACCAGATCATCGGCCAAAGGAGCATTCTGGAGGGTCGGCCCAAAAAAAAGTGGACTTCTGAAAAAGTTCTTTACACCATCGTACTCAGCTCGTCGCGAGGAGAAAGAAGGTGTATTCGGTTTTTCAAAAGCTCCACGCAATCCGTTTCTACGCCACTCTCGAGATCCCAAATAAAATTTTGAAAAAAAAAACTTGAAGATCACAGACAAAATTGCTATTTTAGCCCATAAGGGTACAAAAAAATGACCCTATAAAAATCTTATTTATATCGTTGAAATCAGCGCTTTGAGAGGAGCAAGGAGGTGTTTTCGGTTTTTCAAAATCTCCATAGGTTAAGATTCTACAGCAGTCAGAAACTTCCAAAGTAAAAGTTGCGACCAGATCATCGGCCAAAGGAGCATTCTGGAGGGTCGGCCCAAAAAAAAGTGGACTTCTGAAAAAGTTCTTTACACCATCGTACTCAGCTCGTCGCGAGGAGAAAGAAGGTGTATTCGGTTTTTCAAAAGCTCCACGCAATCCGTTTCTACGCCACTCTCGAGATCCCAAATAAAAGTTTGAAAAAAAAAACTTGAAGATCACAGACAAAATTGCTATTTTAGCCCATAAGGGTACAAAAAAATGACCCTATAAAAATCTTATTTATATCATTGAAATCAGCGCTTTGAGAGGAGCAAGGAGGTGTTTTCGGTTTTTCAAAATCTCCATAGGTTAAGATTCTACAGCAGTCAGAAACTTCCAAAGTAAAAGTTGCGACCAGATCATCGGCCAAAGGAGCATTCTGGAGGGTCGGCCCAAAAAAAAGTGGACTTCTGAAAAAGTTCTTTACACCATCGTACTCAGCTCGTCGCGAGGAGAAAGAAGGTGTATTCGGTTTTTCAAAAGCTCCTCGCAATCCGTTTCTACGCCACTCTCGAGATCCGCAATCCGTTTCTACGCCACTCTCGAGAGAGAAAATTGCTATTTTAGCCCATAAGGGTACAAAAAAATGACCCTATAAAAATCTTATTTATATCATTGAAATCAGCGCTTTGAGAGGAGCAAGGAGGTGTTTTCGGTTTTTCAAAATCTCCATAGGTTAAGATTCTACAGCAGTCAGAAACTTCCAAAGTAAAAGTTGCGACCAGATCATCGGCCAAAGGAGCATTCTGGAGGGTCGGCCCAAAAAAAAGTGGACTTCTGAAAAAGTTCTTTATACCATCGTACTCAGCTCGTCGCGAGGAGAAAGAAGGTGTATTCGGTTTTTCAAAAGCTCCACGCAATCCGTTTCTACGCCACTCTCGAGATCCCAAATAAAAGTTTGAAAAAAAAAACTTGAAGATCACAGACAAAATTGCTATTTTAGCCCATAAGGGTACAAAAAAATGACCCTATAAAAATCTTATTTATATCATTGAAATCAGCGCTTTGAGAGGAGCAAGGAGGTGTTTTCGGTTTTTCAAAATCTCCATAGGTTAAGATTCTACAGCAGTCAGAAACTTCCAAAGTAAAAGTTGCGACCAGATCATCGGCCAAAGGAGCATTCTGGAGGGTCGGCCCAAAAAAAAGTGGACTTCTGAAAAAGTTCTTTACACCATCGTACTCAGCTCGTCGCGAGGAGAAAGAAGGTGTATTCGGTTTTTCAAAAGCTCCACGCAATCCGTTTCTACGCCACTCTCGAGATCCCAAATAAAATTTTGAAAAAAAAAACTTGAAGATCACAGACAAAATTGCTATTTTAGCCCATAAGGGTACAAAAAAATGACCCTATAAAAATCTTATTTATATCATTGAAATCAGCGCTTTGAGAGGAGCAAGGAGGTGTTTTCGGTTTTTCAAAATCTCCATAGGTTAAGATTCTACAGCAGTCAGAAACTTCCAAAGTAAAAGTTGCGACCAGATCATCGGCCAAAGGAGCATTCTGGAGGGTCGGCCCAAAAAAAAGTGGACTTCTGAAAAAGTTCTTTACACCATCGTACTCAGCTCGTCGCGAGGAGAAAGAAGGTGTATTCGGTTTTTCAAAAGCTCCACGCAATCCGTTTCTACGCCACTCTCGAGATCCCAAATAAAAGTTTGAAAAAAAAAACTTGAAGATCACAGACAAAATTGCTATTTTAGCCCATAAGGGTACAAAAAAATGACCCTATAAAAATCTTATTTATATCATTGAAATCAGCGCTTTGAGAGGAGCAAGGAGGTGTTTTCGGTTTTTCAAAATCTCCATAGGTTAAGATTCTACAGCAGTCAGAAACTTCCAAAGTAAAAGTTGCGACCAGATCATCGGCCAAAGGAGCATTCTGGAGGGTCGGCCCAAAAAAAAGTGGACTTCTGAAAAAGTTCTTTATACCATCGTACTCAGCTCGTCGCGAGGAGAAAGAAGGTGTATTCGGTTTTTCAAAAGCTCCACGCAATCCGTTTCTACGCCACTCTCGAGATCCCAAATAAAAGTTTGAAAAAAAAAACTTGAAGATCACAGACAAAATTGCTATTTTAGCCCATAAGGGTACAAAAAAATGACCCTATAAAAATCTTATTTATATCATTGAAATCAGCGCTTTGAGAGGAGCAAGGAGGTGTTTTCGGTTTTTCAAAATCTCCATAGGTTAAGATTCTACAGCAGTCAGAAACTTCCAAAGTAAAAGTTGCGACCAGATCATCGGCCAAAGGAGCATTCTGGAGGGTCGGCCCAAAAAAAAGTGGACTTCTGAAAAAGTTCTTTACACCATCGTACTCAGCTCGTCGCGAGGAGAAAGAAGGTGTATTCGGTTTTTCAAAAGCTCCACGCAATCCGTTTCTACGCCACTCTCGAGATCCCAAATAAAAGTTTGAAAAAAAAAACTTGAAGATCACAGACAAAATTGCTATTTTAGCCCATAAGGGTACAAAAAAATGACCCTATAAAAATCTTATTTATATCATTGAAATCAGCGCTTTGAGAGGAGCAAGGAGGTGTTTTCGGTTTTTCAAAATCTCCATAGGTTAAGATTCTACAGCAGTCAGAAACTTCCAAAGTAAAAGTTGCGACCAGATCATCGGCCAAAGGAGCATTCTGGAGGGTCGGCCCAAAAAAAAGTGGACTTCTGAAAAAGTTCTTTATACCATCGTACTCAGCTCGTCGCGAGGAGAAAGAAGGTGTATTCGGTTTTTCAAAAGCTCCTCGCAATCCGTTTCTACGCCACTCTCGAGATCCGCAATCCGTTTCTACGCCACTCTCGAGAGAGAAAATTGCTATTTTAGCCCATAAGGGTACAAAAAAATGACCCTATAAAAATCTTATTTATATCATTGAAATCAGCGCTTTGAGAGGAGCAAGGAGGTGTTTTCGGTTTTTCAAAATCTCCATAGGTTAAGATTCTACAGCAGTCAGAAACTTCCAAAGTAAAAGTTGCGACCAGATCATCGGCCAAAGGAGCATTCTGGAGGGTCGGCCCAAAAAAAAGTGGACTTCTGAAAAAGTTCTTTATACCATCGTACTCAGCTCGTCGCGAGGAGAAAGAAGGTGTATTCGGTTTTTCAAAAGCTCCTCGCAATCCGTTTCTACGCCACTCTCGAGATCCCAAATAAAAGTTTGAAAAAAAAAACTTGAAGATCACAGACAAAATTGCTATTTTAGCCCATAAGGGTACAAAAAAATGACCCTATAAAAATCTTATTTATATCATTGAAATCAGCGCTTTGAGAGGAGCAAGGAGGTGTTTTCGGTTTTTCAAAATCTCCATAGGTTAAGATTCTACAGCAGTCAGAAACTTCCAAAGTAAAAGTTGCGACCAGATCATCGGCCAAAGGAGCATTCTGGAGGGTCGGCCCAAAAAAAAGTGGACTTCTGAAAAAGTTCTTTACACCATCGTACTCAGCTCGTCGCGAGGAGAAAGAAGGTGTATTCGGTTTTTCAAAAGCTCCACGCAATCCGTTTCTACGCCACTCTCGAGATCCCAAATAAAATTTTGAAAAAAAAAACTTGAAGATCACAGACAAAATTGCTATTTTAGCCCATAAGGGTACAAAAAAATGACCCTATAAAAATCTTATTTATATCATTGAAATCAGCGCTTTGAGAGGAGCAAGGAGGTGTTTTCGGTTTTTCAAAATCTCCATAGGTTAAGATTCTACAGCAGTCAGAAACTTCCAAAGTAAAAGTTGCGACCAGATCATCGGCCAAAGGAGCATTCTGGAGGGTCGGCCCAAAAAAAAGTGGACTTCTGAAAAAGTTCTTTACACCATCGTACTCAGCTCGTCGCGAGGAGAAAGAAGGTGTATTCGGTTTTTCAAAAGCTCCACGCAATCCGTTTCTACGCCACTCTCGAGATCCCAAATAAAAGTTTGAAAAAAAAAACTTGAAGATCACAGACAAAATTGCTATTTTAGCCCATAAGGGTACAAAAAAATGACCCTATAAAAATCTTATTTATATCATTGAAATCAGCGCTTTGAGAGGAGCAAGGAGGTGTTTTCGGTTTTTCAAAATCTCCATAGGTTAAGATTCTACAGCAGTCAGAAACTTCCAAAGTAAAAGTTGCGACCAGATCATCGGCCAAAGGAGCATTCTGGAGGGTCGGCCCAAAAAAAAGTGGACTTCTGAAAAAGTTCTTTATACCATCGTACTCAGCTCGTCGCGAGGAGAAAGAAGGTGTATTCGGTTTTTCAAAAGCTCCACGCAATCCGTTTCTACGCCACTCTCGAGATCCCAAATAAAAGTTTGAAAAAAAAAACTTGAAGATCACAGACAAAATTGCTATTTTAGCCCATAAGGGTACAAAAAAATGACCCTATAAAAATCTTATTTATATCATTGAAATCAGCGCTTTGAGAGGAGCAAGGAGGTGTTTTCGGTTTTTCAAAATCTCCATAGGTTAAGATTCTACAGCAGTCAGAAACTTCCAAAGTAAAAGTTGCGACCAGATCATCGGCCAAAGGAGCATTCTGGAGGGTCGGCCCAAAAAAAAGTGGACTTCTGAAAAAGTTCTTTATACCATCGTACTCAGCTCGTCGCGAGGAGAAAGAAGGTGTATTCGGTTTTTCAAAAGCTCCTCGCAATCCGTTTCTACGCCACTCTCGAGATCCGCAATCCGTTTCTACGCCACTCTCGAGAGAGAAAATTGCTATTTTAGCCCATAAGGGTACAAAAAAATGACCCTATAAAAATCTTATTTATATCATTGAAATCAGCGCTTTGAGAGGAGCAAGGAGGTGTTTTCGGTTTTTCAAAATCTCCATAGGTTAAGATTCTACAGCAGTCAGAAACTTCCAAAGTAAAAGTTGCGACCAGATCATCGGCCAAAGGAGCATTCTGGAGGGTCGGCCCAAAAAAAAGTGGACTTCTGAAAAAGTTCTTTATACCATCGTACTCAGCTCGTCGCGAGGAGAAAGAAGGTGTATTCGGTTTTTCAAAAGCTCCTCGCAATCCGTTTCTACGCCACTCTCGAGATCCGCAATCCGTTTCTACGCCACTCTCGAGAGAGAAAATTGCTATTTTAGCCCATAAGGGTACAAAAAAATGACCCTATAAAAATCTTATTTATATCATTGAAATCAGCGCTTTGAGAGGAGCAAGGAGGTGTTTTCGGTTTTTCAAAATCTCCATAGGTTAAGATTCTACAGCAGTCAGAAACTTCCAAAGTAAAAGTTGCGACCAGATCATCGGCCAAAGGAGCATTCTGGAGGGTCGGCCCAAAAAAAAGTGGACTTCTGAAAAAGTTCTTTATACCATCGTACTCAGCTCGTCGCGAGGAGAAAGAAGGTGTATTCGGTTTTTCAAAAGCTCCTCGCAATCCGTTTCTACGCCACTCTCGAGATCCCAAATAAAAGTTTGAAAAAAAAAACTTGAAGATCACAGACAAAATTGCTATTTTAGCCCATAAGGGTACAAAAAAATGACCCTATAAAAATCTTATTTATATCATTGAAATCAGCGCTTTGAGAGGAGCAAGGAGGTGTTTTCGGTTTTTCAAAATCTCCATAGGTTAAGATTCTACAGCAGTCAGAAACTTCCAAAGTAAAAGTTGCGACCAGATCATCGGCCAAAGGAGCATTCTGGAGGGTCGGCCCAAAAAAAAGTGGACTTCTGAAAAAGTTCTTTACACCATCGTACTCAGCTCGTCGCGAGGAGAAAGAAGGTGTATTCGGTTTTTCAAAAGCTCCACGCAATCCGTTTCTACGCCACTCTCGAGATCCCAAATAAAAGTTTGAAAAAAAAAACTTGAAGATCACAGACAAAATTGCTATTTTAGCCCATAAGGGTACAAAAAAATGACCCTATAAAAATCTTATTTATATCATTGAAATCAGCGCTTTGAGAGGAGCAAGGAGGTGTTTTCGGTTTTTCAAAATCTCCATAGGTTAAGATTCTACAGCAGTCAGAAACTTCCAAAGTAAAAGTTGCGACCAGATCATCGGCCAAAGGAGCATTCTGGAGGGTCGGCCCAAAAAAAAGTGGACTTCTGAAAAAGTTCTTTATACCATCGTACTCAGCTCGTCGCGAGGAGAAAGAAGGTGTATTCGGTTTTTCAAAAGCTCCTCGCAATCCGTTTCTACGCCACTCTCGAGATCCGCAATCCGTTTCTACGCCACTCTCGAGAGAGAAAATTGCTATTTTAGCCCATAAGGGTACAAAAAAATGACCCTATAAAAATCTTATTTATATCATTGAAATCAGCGCTTTGAGAGGAGCAAGGAGGTGTTTTCGGTTTTTCAAAATCTCCATAGGTTAAGATTCTACAGCAGTCAGAAACTTCCAAAGTAAAAGTTGCGACCAGATCATCGGCCAAAGGAGCATTCTGGAGGGTCGGCCCAAAAAAAAGTGGACTTCTGAAAAAGTTCTTTACACCATCGTACTCAGCTCGTCGCGAGGAGAAAGAAGGTGTATTCGGTTTTTCAAAAGCTCCACGCAATCCGTTTCTACGCCACTCTCGAGATCCCAAATAAAAGTTTGAAAAAAAAAACTTGAAGATCACAGACAAAATTGCTATTTTAGCCCATAAGGGTACAAAAAAATGACCCTATAAAAATCTTATTTATATCATTGAAATCAGCGCTTTGAGAGGAGCAAGGAGGTGTTTTCGGTTTTTCAAAATCTCCATAGGTTAAGATTCTACAGCAGTCAGAAACTTCCAAAGTAAAAGTTGCGACCAGATCATCGGCCAAAGGAGCATTCTGGAGGGTCGGCCCAAAAAAAAGTGGACTTCTGAAAAAGTTCTTTATACCATCGTACTCAGCTCGTCGCGAGGAGAAAGAAGGTGTATTCGGTTTTTCAAAAGCTCCTCGCAATCCGTTTCTACGCCACTCTCGAGATCCCAAATAAAAGTTTGAAAAAAAAAACTTGAAGATCACAGACAAAATTGCTATTTTAGCCCATAAGGGTACAAAGAAATGACCCTATAAAAATCTTATTTATATCATTGAAATCAGCGCTTTGAGAGGAGCAAGGAGGTGTTTTCGGTTTTTCAAAATCTCCATAGGTTAAGATTCTACAGCAGTCAGAAACTTCCAAAGTAAAAGTTGCGACCAGATCATCGGCCAAAGGAGCATTCTGGAGGGTCGGCCCAAAAAAAAGTGGACTTCTGAAAAAGTTCTTTATACCATCGTACTCAGCTCGTCGCGAGGAGAAAGAAGGTGTATTCGGTTTTTCAAAAGCTCCTCGCAATCCGTTTCTACGCCACTCTCGAGATCCCAAATAAAAGTTTGAAAAAAAAAACTTGAAGATCACAGACAAAATTGCTATTTTAGCCCATAAGGGTACAAAAAAATGACCCTATAAAAATCTTATTTATATCATTGAAATCAGCGCTTTGAGAGGAGCAAGGAGGTGTTTTCGGTTTTTCAAAATCTCCATAGGTTAAGATTCTACAGCAGTCAGAAACTTCCAAAGTAAAAGTTGCGACCAGATCATCGGCCAAAGGAGCATTCTGGAGGGTCGGCCCAAAAAAAAGTGGACTTCTGAAAAAGTTCTTTATACCATCGTACTCAGCTCGTCGCGAGGAGAAAGAAGGTGTATTCGGTTTTTCAAAAGCTCCACGCAATCCGTTTCTACGCCACTCTCGAGATCCCAAATAAAAGTTTGAAAAAAAAAACTTGAAGATCACAGACAAAATTGCTATTTTAGCCCATAAGGGTACAAAAAAATGACCCTATAAAAATCTTATTTATATCATTGAAATCAGCGCTTTGAGAGGAGCAAGGAGGTGTTTTCGGTTTTTCAAAATCTCCATAGGTTAAGATTCTACAGCAGTCAGAAACTTCCAAAGTAAAAGTTGCGACCAGATCATCGGCCAAAGGAGCATTCTGGAGGGTCGGCCCAAAAAAAAGTGGACTTCTGAAAAAGTTCTTTATACCATCGTACTCAGCTCGTCGCGAGGAGAAAGAAGGTGTATTCGGTTTTTCAAAAGCTCCTCGCAATCCGTTTCTACGCCACTCTCGAGATCCGCAATCCGTTTCTACGCCACTCTCGAGAGAGAAAATTGCTATTTTAGCCCATAAGGGTACAAAAAAATGACCCTATAAAAATCTTATTTATATCATTGAAATCAGCGCTTTGAGAGGAGCAAGGAGGTGTTTTCGGTTTTTCAAAATCTCCATAGGTTAAGATTCTACAGCAGTCAGAAACTTCCAAAGTAAAAGTTGCGACCAGATCATCGGCCAAAGGAGCATTCTGGAGGGTCGGCCCAAAAAAAAGTGGACTTCTGAAAAAGTTCTTTATACCATCGTACTCAGCTCGTCGCGAGGAGAAAGAAGGTGTATTCGGTTTTTCAAAAGCTCCTCGCAATCCGTTTCTACGCCACTCTCGAGATCCCAAATAAAAGTTTGAAAAAAAAAACTTGAAGATCACAGACAAAATTGCTATTTTAGCCCATAAGGGTACAAAAAAATGACCCTATAAAAATCTTATTTATATCATTGAAATCAGCGCTTTGAGAGGAGCAAGGAGGTGTTTTCGGTTTTTCAAAATCTCCATAGGTTAAGATTCTACAGCAGTCAGAAACTTCCAAAGTAAAAGTTGCGACCAGATCATCGGCCAAAGGAGCATTCTGGAGAGTCGGCCCAAAAAAAAGTGGACTTCTGAAAAAGTTCTTTACACCATCGTACTCAGCTCGTCGCGAGGAGAAAGAAGGTGTATTCGGTTTTTCAAAAGCTCCACGCAATCCGTTTCTACGCCACTCTCGAGATCCCAAATAAAAGTTTGAAAAAAAAAACTTGAAGATCACAGACAAAATTGCTATTTTAGCCCATAAGGGTACAAAAAAATGACCCTATAAAAATCTTATTTATATCATTGAAATCAGCGCTTTGAGAGGAGCAAGGAGGTGTTTTCGGTTTTTCAAAATCTCCATAGGTTAAGATTCTACAGCAGTCAGAAACTTCCAAAGTAAAAGTTGCGACCAGATCATCGGCCAAAGGAGCATTCTGGAGGGTCGGCCCAAAAAAAAGTGGACTTCTGAAAAAGTTCTTTATACCATCGTACTCAGCTCGTCGCGAGGAGAAAGAAGGTGTATTCGGTTTTTCAAAAGCTCCTCGCAATCCGTTTCTACGCCACTCTCGAGATCCGCAATCCGTTTCTACGCCACTCTCGAGAGAGAAAATTGCTATTTTAGCCCATAAGGGTACAAAAAAATGACCCTATAAAAATCTTATTTATATCATTGAAATCAGCGCTTTGAGAGGAGCAAGGAGGTGTTTTCGGTTTTTCAAAATCTCCATAGGTTAAGATTCTACAGCAGTCAGAAACTTCCAAAGTAAAAGTTGCGACCAGATCATCGGCCAAAGGAGCATTCTGGAGGGTCGGCCCAAAAAAAAGTGGACTTCTGAAAAAGTTCTTTATACCATCGTACTCAGCTCGTCGCGAGGAGAAAGAAGGTGTATTCGGTTTTTCAAAAGCTCCTCGCAATCCGTTTCTACGCCACTCTCGAGATCCCAAATAAAAGTTTGAAAAAAAAAACTTGAAGATCACAGACAAAATTGCTATTTTAGCCCATAAGGGTACAAAAAAATGACCCTATAAAAATCTTATTTATATCATTGAAATCAGCGCTTTGAGAGGAGCAAGGAGGTGTTTTCGGTTTTTCAAAATCTCCATAGGTTAAGATTCTACAGCAGTCAGAAACTTCCAAAGTAAAAGTTGCGACCAGATCATCGGCCAAAGGAGCATTCTGGAGAGTCGGCCCAAAAAAAAGTGGACTTCTGAAAAAGTTCTTTACACCATCGTACTCAGCTCGTCGCGAGGAGAAAGAAGGTGTATTCGGTTTTTCAAAAGCTCCACGCAATCCGTTTCTACGCCACTCTCGAGATCCCAAATAAAAGTTTGAAAAAAAAAACTTGAAGATCACAGACAAAATTGCTATTTTAGCCCATAAGGGTACAAAAAAATGACCCTATAAAAATCTTATTTATATCATTGAAATCAGCGCTTTGAGAGGAGCAAGGAGGTGTTTTCGGTTTTTCAAAATCTCCATAGGTTAAGATTCTACAGCAGTCAGAAACTTCCAAAGTAAAAGTTGCGACCAGATCATCGGCCAAAGGAGCATTCTGGAGGGTCGGCCCAAAAAAAAGTGGACTTCTGAAAAAGTTCTTTACACCATCGTACTCAGCTCGTCGCGAGGAGAAAGAAGGTGTATTCGGTTTTTCAAAAGCTCCACGCAATCCGTTTCTACGCCACTCTCGAGATCCCAAATAAAAGTTTGAAAAAAAAAACTTGAAGATCACAGACAAAATTGCTATTTTAGCCCATAAGGGTACAAAAAAATGACCCTATAAAAATCTTATTTATATCATTGAAATCAGCGCTTTGAGAGGAGCAAGGAGGTGTTTTCGGTTTTTCAAAATCTCCATAGGTTAAGATTCTACAGCAGTCAGAAACTTCCAAAGTAAAAGTTGCGACCAGATCATCGGCCAAAGGAGCATTCTGGAGAGTCGGCCCAAAAAAAAGTGGACTTCTGAAAAAGTTCTTTACACCATCGTACTCAGCTCGTCGCGAGGAGAAAGAAGGTGTATTCGGTTTTTCAAAAGCTCCACGCAATCGCTTTCTACGCCACTCTCGAGATCCCAAATAAAAGTTTGAAAAAAAAACTTGAAGATCACAGACAAAATTGCTATTTTAGCCCATAAGGGTACAAAAAAATGACCCTATAAAAATCTTATTTATATCATTGAAATCAGCGCTTTGAGAGGAGCAAGGAGGTGTTTTCGGTTTTTCAAAATCTCCATAGGTTAAGATTCTACAGCAGTCAGAAACTTCCAAAGTAAAAGTTGCGACCAGATCATCGGCCAAAGGAGCATTCTGGAGAGTCGGCCCAAAAAAAAGTGGACTTCTGAAAAAGTTCTTTACACCATCGTACTCAGCTCGTCGCGAGGAGAAAGAAGGTGTATTCGGTTTCTCAAAAGCTCCACGCAATCCGTTTCTACGCCACTCTCGAGATCCCAAATAAAAGTTTGAAAAAAAAACTTGAAGATCACAGACAAAATTGCTATTTTAGCCCATAAGGGTACAAAAAAATGACCCTATAAAAATCTTATTTATATCATTGAAATCAGCGCTTTGAGAGGAGCAAGGAGGTGTTTTCGGTTTTTCAAAATCTCCATAGGTTAAGATTCTACAGCAGTCAGAAACTTCCAAAGTAAAAGTTGCGACCAGATCATCGGCCAAAGGAGCATTCTGGAGGGTCGGCCCAAAAAAAAGTGGACTTCTGAAAAAGTTCTTTACACCATCGTACTCAGCTCGTCGCGAGGAGAAAGAAGGTGTATTCGGTTTTTCAAAAGCTCCACGCAATCCGTTTCTACGCCACTCTCGAGATCCCAAATAAAAGTTTGAAAAAAAAAACTTGAAGATCACAGACAAAATTGCTATTTTAGCCCATAAGGGTACAAAAAAATGACCCTATAAAAATCTTATTTATATCATTGAAATCAGCGCTTTGAGAGGAGCAAGGAGGTGTTTTCGGTTTTTCAAAATCTCCATAGGTTAAGATTCTACAGCAGTCAGAAACTTCCAAAGTAAAAGTTGCGACCAGATCATCGGCCAAAGGAGCATTCTGGAGAGTCGGCCCAAAAAAAAGTGGACTTCTGAAAAAGTTCTTTACACCATCGTACTCAGCTCGTCGCGAGGAGAAAGAAGGTGTATTCGGTTTTTCAAAAGCTCCACGCAATCGCTTTCTACGCCACTCTCGAGATCCCAAATAAAAGTTTGAAAAAAAAACTTGAAGATCACAGACAAAATTGCTATTTTAGCCCATAAGGGTACAAAAAAATGACCCTATAAAAATCTTATTTATATCATTGAAATCAGCGCTTTGAGAGGAGCAAGGAGGTGTTTTCGGTTTTTCAAAATCTCCATAGGTTAAGATTCTACAGCAGTCAGAAACTTCCAAAGTAAAAGTTGCGACCAGATCATCGGCCAAAGGAGCATTCTGGAGAGTCGGCCCAAAAAAAAGTGGACTTCTGAAAAAGTTCTTTACACCATCGTACTCAGCTCGTCGCGAGGAGAAAGAAGGTGTATTCGGTTTCTCAAAAGCTCCACGCAATCCGTTTCTACGCCACTCTCGAGATCCCAAATAAAAGTTTGAAAAAAAAACTTGAAGATCACAGACAAAATTGCTATTTTAGCCCATAAGGGTACAAAAAAATGACCCTATAAAAATCTTATTTATATCATTGAAATCAGCGCTTTGAGAGGAGCAAGGAGGTGTTTTCGGTTTTTCAAAATCTCCATAGGTTAAGATTCTACAGCAGTCAGAAACTTCCAAAGTAAAAGTTGCGACCAGATCATCGGCCAAAGGAGCATTCTGGAGGGTCGGCCCAAAAAAAAGTGGACTTCTGAAAAAGTTCTTTACACCATCGTACTCAGCTCGTCGCGAGGAGAAAGAAGGTGTATTCGGTTTTTCAAAAGCTCCACGCAATCCGTTTCTACGCCACTCTCGAGATCCCAAATAAAAGTTTGAAAAAAAAAACTTGAAGATCACAGACAAAATTGCTATTTTAGCCCATAAGGGTACAAAAAAATGACCCTATAAAAATCTTATTTATATCATTGAAATCAGCGCTTTGAGAGGAGCAAGGAGGTGTTTTCGGTTTTTCAAAATCTCCATAGGTTAAGATTCTACAGCAGTCAGAAACTTCCAAAGTAAAAGTTGCGACCAGATCATCGGCCAAAGGAGCATTCTGGAGAGTCGGCCCAAAAAAAAGTGGACTTCTGAAAAAGTTCTTTACACCATCGTACTCAGCTCGTCGCGAGGAGAAAGAAGGTGTATTCGGTTTTTCAAAAGCTCCACGCAATCGCTTTCTACGCCACTCTCGAGATCCCAAATAAAAGTTTGAAAAAAAAACTTGAAGATCACAGACAAAATTGCTATTTTAGCCCATAAGGGTACAAAAAAATGACCCTATAAAAATCTTATTTATATCATTGAAATCAGCGCTTTGAGAGGAGCAAGGAGGTGTTTTCGGTTTTTCAAAATCTCCATAGGTTAAGATTCTACAGCAGTCAGAAACTTCCAAAGTAAAAGTTGCGACCAGATCATCGGCCAAAGGAGCATTCTGGAGAGTCGGCCCAAAAAAAAGTGGACTTCTGAAAAAGTTCTTTACACCATCGTACTCAGCTCGTCGCGAGGAGAAAGAAGGTGTATTCGGTTTCTCAAAAGCTCCACGCAATCCGTTTCTACGCCACTCTCGAGATCCCAAATAAAAGTTTGAAAAAAAAACTTGAAGATCACAGACAAAATTGCTATTTTAGCCCATAAGGGTACAAAAAAATGACCCTATAAAAATCTTATTTATATCATTGAAATCAGCGCTTTGAGAGGAGCAAGGAGGTGTTTTCGGTTTTTCAAAATCTCCATAGGTTAAGATTCTACAGCAGTCAGAAACTTCCAAAGTAAAAGTTGCGACCAGATCATCGGCCAAAGGAGCATTCTGGAGGGTCGGCCCAAAAAAAAGTGGACTTCTGAAAAAGTTCTTTACACCATCGTACTCAGCTCGTCGCGAGGAGAAAGAAGGTGTATTCGGTTTTTCAAAAGCTCCACGCAATCCGTTTCTACGCCACTCTCGAGATCCCAAATAAAAGTTTGAAAAAAAAAACTTGAAGATCACAGACAAAATTGCTATTTTAGCCCATAAGGGTACAAAAAAATGACCCTATAAAAATCTTATTTATATCATTGAAATCAGCGCTTTGAGAGGAGCAAGGAGGTGTTTTCGGTTTTTCAAAATCTCCATAGGTTAAGATTCTACAGCAGTCAGAAACTTCCAAAGTAAAAGTTGCGACCAGATCATCGGCCAAAGGAGCATTCTGGAGAGTCGGCCCAAAAAAAAGTGGACTTCTGAAAAAGTTCTTTACACCATCGTACTCAGCTCGTCGCGAGGAGAAAGAAGGTGTATTCGGTTTTTCAAAAGCTCCACGCAATCGCTTTCTACGCCACTCTCGAGATCCCAAATAAAAGTTTGAAAAAAAAACTTGAAGATCACAGACAAAATTGCTATTTTAGCCCATAAGGGTACAAAAAAATGACCCTATAAAAATCTTATTTATATCATTGAAATCAGCGCTTTGAGAGGAGCAAGGAGGTGTTTTCGGTTTTTCAAAATCTCCATAGGTTAAGATTCTACAGCAGTCAGAAACTTCCAAAGTAAAAGTTGCGACCAGATCATCGGCCAAAGGAGCATTCTGGAGAGTCGGCCCAAAAAAAAGTGGACTTCTGAAAAAGTTCTTTACACCATCGTACTCAGCTCGTCGCGAGGAGAAAGAAGGTGTATTCGGTTTCTCAAAAGCTCCACGCAATCCGTTTCTACGCCACTCTCGAGATCCCAAATAAAAGTTTGAAAAAAAAACTTGAAGATCACAGACAAAATTGCTATTTTAGCCCATAAGGGTACAAAAAAATGACCCTATAAAAATCTTATTTATATCATTGAAATCAGCGCTTTGAGAGGAGCAAGGAGGTGTTTTCGGTTTTTCAAAATCTCCATAGGTTAAGATTCTACAGCAGTCAGAAACTTCCAAAGTAAAAGTTGCGACCAGATCATCGGCCAAAGGAGCATTCTGGAGGGTCGGCCCAAAAAAAAGTGGACTTCTGAAAAAGTTCTTTACACCATCGTACTCAGCTCGTCGCGAGGAGAAAGAAGGTGTATTCGGTTTTTCAAAAGCTCCACGCAATCGCTTTCTACGCCACTCTCGAGATCCCAAATAAAAGTTTGAAAAAAAAACTTGAAGATCACAGACAAAATTGCTATTTTAGCCCATAAGGGTACAAAAAAATGACCCTATAAAAATCTTATTTATATCATTGAAATCAGCGCTTTGAGAGGAGCAAGGAGGTGTTTTCGGTTTTTCAAAATCTCCATAGGTTAAGATTCTACAGCAGTCAGAAACTTCCAAAGTAAAAGTTGCGACCAGATCATCGGCCAAAGGAGCATTCTGGAGAGTCGGCCCAAAAAAAAGTGGACTTCTGAAAAAGTTCTTTACACCATCGTACTCAGCTCGTCGCGAGGAGAAAGAAGGTGTATTCGGTTTTTCAAAAGCTCCACGCAATCGCTTTCTACGCCACTCTCGAGATCCCAAATAAAAGTTTGAAAAAAAAACTTGAAGATCACAGACAAAATTGCTATTTTAGCCCATAAGGGTACAAAAAAATGACCCTATAAAAATCTTATTTATATCATTGAAATCAGCGCTTTGAGAGGAGCAAGGAGGTGTTTTCGGTTTTTCAAAATCTCCATAGGTTAAGATTCTACAGCAGTCAGAAACTTCCAAAGTAAAAGTTGCGACCAGATCATCGGCCAAAGGAGCATTCTGGAGAGTCGGCCCAAAAAAAAGTGGACTTCTGAAAAAGTTCTTTACACCATCGTACTCAGCTCGTCGCGAGGAGAAAGAAGGTGTATTCGGTTTCTCAAAAGCTCCACGCAATCCGTTTCTACGCCACTCTCGAGATCCCAAATAAAAGTTTGAAAAAAAAACTTGAAGATCACAGACAAAATTGCTATTTTAGCCCATAAGGGTACAAAAAAATGACCCTATAAAAATCTTATTTATATCATTGAAATCAGCGCTTTGAGAGGAGCAAGGAGGTGTTTTCGGTTTTTCAAAATCTCCATAGGTTAAGATTCTACAGCAGTCAGAAACTTCCAAAGTAAAAGTTGCGACCAGATCATCGGCCAAAGGAGCATTCTGGAGGGTCGGCCCAAAAAAAAGTGGACTTCTGAAAAAGTTCTTTACACCATCGTACTCAGCTCGTCGCGAGGAGAAAGAAGGTGTATTCGGTTTTTCAAAAGCTCCACGCAATCGCTTTCTACGCCACTCTCGAGATCCCAAATAAAAGTTTGAAAAAAAAACTTGAAGATCACAGACAAAATTGCTATTTTAGCCCATAAGGGTACAAAAAAATGACCCTATAAAAATCTTATTTATATCATTGAAATCAGCGCTTTGAGAGGAGCAAGGAGGTGTTTTCGGTTTTTCAAAATCTCCATAGGTTAAGATTCTACAGCAGTCAGAAACTTCCAAAGTAAAAGTTGCGACCAGATCATCGGCCAAAGGAGCATTCTGGAGAGTCGGCCCAAAAAAAAGTGGACTTCTGAAAAAGTTCTTTACACCATCGTACTCAGCTCGTCGCGAGGAGAAAGAAGGTGTATTCGGTTTCTCAAAAGCTCCACGCAATCCGTTTCTACGCCACTCTCGAGATCCCAAATAAAAGTTTGAAAAAAAAACTTGAAGATCACAGACAAAATTGCTATTTTAGCCCATAAGGGTACAAAAAAATGACCCTATAAAAATCTTATTTATATCATTGAAATCAGCGCTTTGAGAGGAGCAAGGAGGTGTTTTCGGTTTTTCAAAATCTCCATAGGTTAAGATTCTACAGCAGTCAGAAACTTCCAAAGTAAAAGTTGCGACCAGATCATCGGCCAAAGGAGCATTCTGGAGGGTCGGCCCAAAAAAAAGTGGACTTCTGAAAAAGTTCTTTACACCATCGTACTCAGCTCGTCGCGAGGAGAAAGAAGGTGTATTCGGTTTTTCAAAAGCTCCACGCAATCGCTTTCTACGCCACTCTCGAGATCCCAAATAAAAGTTTGAAAAAAAAACTTGAAGATCACAGACAAAATTGCTATTTTAGCCCATAAGGGTACAAAAAAATGACCCTATAAAAATCTTATTTATATCATTGAAATCAGCGCTTTGAGAGGAGCAAGGAGGTGTTTTCGGTTTTTCAAAATCTCCATAGGTTAAGATTCTACAGCAGTCAGAAACTTCCAAAGTAAAAGTTGCGACCAGATCATCGGCCAAAGGAGCATTCTGGAGAGTCGGCCCAAAAAAAAGTGGACTTCTGAAAAAGTTCTTTACACCATCGTACTCAGCTCGTCGCGAGGAGAAAGAAGGTGTATTCGGTTTCTCAAAAGCTCCACGCAATCCGTTTCTACGCCACTCTCGAGATCCCAAATAAAAGTTTGAAAAAAAAACTTGAAGATCACAGACAAAATTGCTATTTTAGCCCATAAGGGTACAAAAAAATGACCCTATAAAAATCTTATTTATATCATTGAAATCAGCGCTTTGAGAGGAGCAAGGAGGTGTTTTCGGTTTTTCAAAATCTCCATAGGTTAAGATTCTACAGCAGTCAGAAACTTCCAAAGTAAAAGTTGCGACCAGATCATCGGCCAAAGGAGCATTCTGGAGGGTCGGCCCAAAAAAAAGTGGACTTCTGAAAAAGTTCTTTGTACCATCGTACTCAGCTCGTCGCGAGGAGAAAGAAGGTGTATTCGGTTTTTCAAAAGCTCCTCGCAATCCGTTTCTACGCCACTCTCGAGATCCGCAATCCGTTTCTACGCCACTCTCGAGTGAGAAAATTGCTATTTTAGCCCATAAGGGTACAAAAAAATGACCCTATAAAAATCTTATTTATATCATTGAAATCAGCGCTTTGAGAGGAGCAAGGAGGTGTTTTCGGTTTTTCAAAATCTCCATAGGTTAAGATTCTACAGCAGTCAGAAACTTCCAAAGTAAAAGTTGCGACCAGATCATCGGCCAAAGGAGCATTCTGGAGGGTCGGCCCAAAAAAAAGTGGACTTCTGAAAAAGTTCTTTATACCATCGTACTCAGCTCGTCGCGAGGAGAAAGAAGGTGTATTCGGTTTTTCAAAAGCTCCTCGCAATCCGTTTCTACGCCACTCTCGAGATCCGCAATCCGTTTCTACGCCACTCTCGAGAGAGAAAATTGCTATTTTAGCCCATAAGGGTACAAAAAAATGACCCTATAAAAATCTTATTTATATCATTGAAATCAGCGCTTTGAGAGGAGCAAGGAGGTGTTTTCGGTTTTTCAAAATCTCCATAGGTTAAGATTCTACAGCAGTCAGAAACTTCCAAAGTAAAAGTTGCGACCAGATCATCGGCCAAAGGAGCATTCTGGAGGGTCGGCCCAAAAAAAAGTGGACTTCTGAAAAAGTTCTTTACACCATCGTACTCAGCTCGTCGCGAGGAGAAAGAAGGTGTATTCGGTTTTTCAAAAGCTCCACGCAATCCGTTTCTACGCCACTCTCGAGATCCCAAATAAAAGTTTGAAAAAAAAACTTGAAGATCACAGACAAAATTGCTATTTTAGCCCATAAGGGTACAAAAAAATGACCCTATAAAAATCTTATTTATATCATTGAAATCAGCGCTTTGAGAGGAGCAAGGAGGTGTTTTCGGTTTTTCAAAATCTCCATAGGTTAAGATTCTACAGCAGTCAGAAACTTCCAAAGTAAAAGTTGCGACCAGATCATCGGCCAAAGGAGCATTCTGGAGAGTCGGCCCAAAAAAAAGTGGACTTCTGAAAAAGTTCTTTACACCATCGTACTCAGCTCGTCGCGAGGAGAAAGAAGGTGTATTCGGTTTTTCAAAAGCTCCACGCAATCGCTTTCTACGCCACTCTCGAGATCCCAAATAAAAGTTTGAAAAAAAAACTTGAAGATCACAGACAAAATTGCTATTTTAGCCCATAAGGGTACAAAAAAATGACCCTATAAAAATCTTATTTATATCATTGAAATCAGCGCTTTGAGAGGAGCAAGGAGGTGTTTTCGGTTTTTCAAAATCTCCATAGGTTAAGATTCTACAGCAGTCAGAAACTTCCAAAGTAAAAGTTGCGACCAGATCATCGGCCAAAGGAGCATTCTGGAGAGTCGGCCCAAAAAAAAGTGGACTTCTGAAAAAGTTCTTTACACCATCGTACTCAGCTCGTCGCGAGGAGAAAGAAGGTGTATTCGGTTTCTCAAAAGCTCCACGCAATCCGTTTCTACGCCACTCTCGAGATCCCAAATAAAAGTTTGAAAAAAAAACTTGAAGATCACAGACAAAATTGCTATTTTAGCCCATAAGGGTACAAAAAAATGACCCTATAAAAATCTTATTTATATCATTGAAATCAGCGCTTTGAGAGGAGCAAGGAGGTGTTTTCGGTTTTTCAAAATCTCCATAGGTTAAGATTCTACAGCAGTCAGAAACTTCCAAAGTAAAAGTTGCGACCAGATCATCGGCCAAAGGAGCATTCTGGAGGGTCGGCCCAAAAAAAAGTGGACTTCTGAAAAAGTTCTTTGCACCATCGTACTCAGCTCGTCGCGAGGAGAAAGAAGGTGTATTCGGTTTTTCAAAAGCTCCTCGCAATCCGTTTCTACGCCACTCTCGAGATCCGCAATCCGTTTCTACGCCACTCTCGAGTGAGAAAATTGCTATTTTAGCCCATAAGGGTACAAAAAAATGACCCTATAAAAATCTTATTTATATCATTGAAATCAGCGCTTTGAGAGGAGCAAGGAGGTGTTTTCGGTTTTTCAAAATCTCCATAGGTTAAGATTCTACAGCAGTCAGAAACTTCCAAAGTAAAAGTTGCGACCAGATCATCGGCCAAAGGAGCATTCTGGAGGGTCGGCCCAAAAAAAAGTGGACTTCTGAAAAAGTTCTTTACACCATCGTACTCAGCTCGTCGCGAGGAGAAAGAAGGTGTATTCGGTTTTTCAAAAGCTCCACGCAATCCGTTTCTACGCCACTCTCGAGATCCCAAATAAAAGTTTGAAAAAAAAACTTGAAGATCACAGACAAAATTGCTATTTTAGCCCATAAGGGTACAAAGAAATGACCCTATAAAAATCTTATTTATATCATTGAAATCAGCGCTTTGAGAGGAGCAAGGAGGTGTTTTCGGTTTTTCAAAATCTCCATAGGTTAAGATTCTACAGCAGTCAGAAACTTCCAAAGTAAAAGTTGCGACCAGATCATCGGCCAAAGGAGCATTCTGGAGAGTCGGCCCAAAAAAAAGTGGACTTCTGAAAAAGTTCTTTACACCATCGTACTCAGCTCGTCGCGAGGAGAAAGAAGGTGTATTCGGTTTTTCAAAAGCTCCACGCAATCGCTTTCTACGCCACTCTCGAGATCCCAAATAAAAGTTTGAAAAAAAAACTTGAAGATCACAGACAAAATTGCTATTTTAGCCCATAAGGGTACAAAAAAATGACCCTATAAAAATCTTATTTATATCATTGAAATCAGCGCTTTGAGAGGAGCAAGGAGGTGTTTTCGGTTTTTCAAAATCTCCATAGGTTAAGATTCTACAGCAGTCAGAAACTTCCAAAGTAAAAGTTGCGACCAGATCATCGGCCAAAGGAGCATTCTGGAGAGTCGGCCCAAAAAAAAGTGGACTTCTGAAAAAGTTCTTTACACCATCGTACTCAGCTCGTCGCGAGGAGAAAGAAGGTGTATTCGGTTTCTCAAAAGCTCCACGCAATCCGTTTCTACGCCACTCTCGAGATCCCAAATAAAAGTTTGAAAAAAAAACTTGAAGATCACAGACAAAATTGCTATTTTAGCCCATAAGGGTACAAAAAAATGACCCTATAAAAATCTTATTTATATCATTGAAATCAGCGCTTTGAGAGGAGCAAGGAGGTGTTTTCGGTTTTTCAAAATCTCCATAGGTTAAGATTCTACAGCAGTCAGAAACTTCCAAAGTAAAAGTTGCGACCAGATCATCGGCCAAAGGAGCATTCTGGAGGGTCGGCCCAAAAAAAAGTGGACTTCTGAAAAAGTTCTTTGTACCATCGTACTCAGCTCGTCGCGAGGAGAAAGAAGGTGTATTCGGTTTTTCAAAAGCTCCTCGCAATCCGTTTCTACGCCACTCTCGAGATCCGCAATCCGTTTCTACGCCACTCTCGAGTGAGAAAATTGCTATTTTAGCCCATAAGGGTACAAAAAAATGACCCTATAAAAATCTTATTTATATCATTGAAATCAGCGCTTTGAGAGGAGCAAGGAGGTGTTTTCGGTTTTTCAAAATCTCCATAGGTTAAGATTCTACAGCAGTCAGAAACTTCCAAAGTAAAAGTTGCGACCAGATCATCGGCCAAAGGAGCATTCTGGAGGGTCGGCCCAAAAAAAAGTGGACTTCTGAAAAAGTTCTTTATACCATCGTACTCAGCTCGTCGCGAGGAGAAAGAAGGTGTATTCGGTTTTTCAAAAGCTCCTCGCAATCCGTTTCTACGCCACTCTCGAGATCCGCAATCCGTTTCTACGCCACTCTCGAGAGAGAAAATTGCTATTTTAGCCCATAAGGGTACAAAAAAATGACCCTATAAAAATCTTATTTATATCATTGAAATCAGCGCTTTGAGAGGAGCAAGGAGGTGTTTTCGGTTTTTCAAAATCTCCATAGGTTAAGATTCTACAGCAGTCAGAAACTTCCAAAGTAAAAGTTGCGACCAGATCATCGGCCAAAGGAGCATTCTGGAGGGTCGGCCCAAAAAAAAGTGGACTTCTGAAAAAGTTCTTTACACCATCGTACTCAGCTCGTCGCGAGGAGAAAGAAGGTGTATTCGGTTTTTCAAAAGCTCCACGCAATCCGTTTCTACGCCACTCTCGAGATCCCAAATAAAAGTTTGAAAAAAAAACTTGAAGATCACAGACAAAATTGCTATTTTAGCCCATAAGGGTACAAAAAAATGACCCTATAAAAATCTTATTTACATCATTGAAATCAGCGCTTTGAGAGGAGCAAGGAGGTGTCTTCGGTTTTTCAAAAGCTCCACGCAATCCGTTTCTACGCCACTCTCGAGATCCCAAATAAAAGTTTGAAAAAAAAAACTTGAAGATCACAGACAAAATTGCTATTTTAGCCCATAAGGGTACAAAAAAATGACCCTATAAAAATCTTATTTATATCATTGAAATCAGCGCTTTGAGAGGAGCAAGGAGGTGTTTTCGGTTTTTCAAAATCTCCATAGGTTAAGATTCTACAGCAGTCAGAAACTTCCAAAGTAAAAGTTGCGACCAGATCATCGGCCAAAGGAGCATTCTGGAGGGTCGGCCCAAAAAAAAGTGGACTTCTGAAAAAGTTCTTTATACCATCGTACTCAGCTCGTCGCGAGGAGAAAGAAGGTGTATTCGGTTTTTCAAAAGCTCCACGCAATCCGTTTCTACGCCACTCTCGAGATCCCAAATAAAAGTTTGAAAAAAAAAACTTGAAGATCACAGACAAAATTGCTATTTTAGCCCATAAGGGTACAAAAAAATGACCCTATAAAAATCTTATTTATATCATTGAAATCAGCGCTTTGAGAGGAGCAAGGAGGTGTTTTCGGTTTTTCAAAATCTCCATAGGTTAAGATTCTACAGCAGTCAGAAACTTCCAAAGTAAAAGTTGCGACCAGATCATCGGCCAAAGGAGCATTCTGGAGGGTCGGCCCAAAAAAAAGTGGACTTCTGAAAAAGTTCTTTACACCATCGTACTCAGCTCGTCGCGAGGAGAAAGAAGGTGTATTCGGTTTTTCAAAAGCTCCACGCAATCCGTTTCTACGCCACTCTCGAGATCCCAAATAAAAGTTTGAAAAAAAAAACTTGAAGATCACAGACAAAATTGCTATTTTAGCCCATAAGGGTACAAAAAAATGACCCTATAAAAATCTTATTTATATCATTGAAATCAGCGCTTTGAGAGGAGCAAGGAGGCGTTTTCGGTTTTTCAAAATCTCCATAGGTTAAGATTCTACAGCAGTCAGAAACTTCCAAAGTAAAAGTTGCGACCAGATCATCGGCCAAAGGAGCATTCTGGAGGGTCGGCCCAAAAAAAAGTGGACTTCTGAAAAAGTTCTTTATACCATCGTACTCAGCTCGTCGCGAGGAGAAAGAAGGTGTATTCGGTTTTTCAAAAGCTCCACGCAATCCGTTTCTACGCCACTCTCGAGATCCCAAATAAAAGTTTGAAAAAAAAAACTTGAAGATCACAGACAAAATTGCTATTTTAGCCCATAAGGGTACAAAAAAATGACCCTATAAAAATCTTATTTATATCATTGAAATCAGCGCTTTGAGAGGAGCAAGGAGGTGTTTTCGGTTTTTCAAAATCTCCATAGGTTAAGATTCTACAGCAGTCAGAAACTTCCAAAGTAAAAGTTGCGACCAGATCATCGGCCAAAGGAGCATTCTGGAGGGTCGGCCCAAAAAAAAGTGGACTTCTGAAAAAGTTCTTTACACCATCGTACTCAGCTCGTCGCGAGGAGAAAGAAGGTGTATTCGGTTTTTCAAAAGCTCCACGCAATCCGTTTCTACGCCACTCTCGAGATCCCAAATAAAAGTTTGAAAAAAAAAACTTGAAGATCACAGACAAAATTGCTATTTTAGCCCATAATTCCTGACCAGCTTTAGCCTTATCACCACAGATATTCGCCCAATACTTCACATAATTCCTGTTCGTTGAGCCTGTGATGCGCAATCGGGCCCGTGGAAGCGGGCCGGGCCTGCCCCTGGGGCCCGCTTGCGCATCCCAGGTTGAGCAGTTTAGACCAAGGCGTGCCATCATATCGAATCGAGATATCGTCGAAATTTTGTTCGATTCGGTATCTTCGCCCTCTTCCGAGAACCCGGATCCGTCCGAAAATGGCCGGATTCGGTCCGGATGTGGGCCAGATGAAGAATACGTTCGATCTAGGCCGGCTGTAAAAAGGAAAGATCTGTGCAGCCTTGCTGTGTACCAGGGGGGGGTTCGAATTCAGTTTTTACGGTATTAAGCTTCTGATCCGTGTGGTGGATTATTTAGGTCGCAGTGTTTAATAGCGGAAAAATAGAAAAGGAAGAAAAGATCATCTAACTATCATCTTCTAGGAGAGCTACTTCTTGGAGAAAAATGAGGCCATCTTTATTAAAGCAGGTATTAAAACAAGAATTGAACACCTCTAGGCAATGTACGGTTCATTGTATCCATACTCAATTGCAACGATTCCTTCGCTACAATCAATTTTACATGCAGGTCTTTTGCATTCAAGAAAAGTTGAAATATTTTGCGTCCCGATCACAGTAGGATCATATTTCTGATACATTTGAATTAGCTCTTCGACTGTAGGAGTTCTTGGCACAACAAGGTCTTCGAATTGAATCATAAGACGGTTTAAATTTGGGAAAATGGCCTGATTTAACCACTGAAAAGGAGCTAATTAATCAGAAATTGTGCCCAACTGTACCTTCATAACAATTTCCAGTAAATACCACAATTCATCTTTGGGCAAGTCGGCGGTTCTTGCAAATATTCGCACATCTTTAGCCGCGGATATAAATTTTTTTATATTCAGTTCCGCTTCGTTTGATTTTAATTTGAGGGGTACACAAATCTTCTCCTGAAAATGTTTCATTGATCAGAATTGTGGAGAAAAAGTTGGAAAAGTTGGAGCTTGAATTGAAACTGGTAAGATTTCATAGGGAATTTGACTATTTTGGGCCATAGAATCTTAAAACAGGCCTTTTTAAGGATTTTAAGGTATTGGTCACACACATTTTTTGATTCTGATCACGGTGATATGCGTGGTTCACCAGGAGAACGCCTGGAAATAGCCCCACCCTTTCACGGTTTTCCCAAAATGGCAAGATTGAGGTCAAATCATCGGCTAATCGGCTATTTTGGTCCATAGAATCCTAAAATTAGACACTTTTATAACTTTTCTTGAACTGGTCACACGTATTTTTGGATGCTGATCACGATGGTATGTTCGATTTTCAAAAGAAGGGCCGGAAGTATGCTCACCGGGGTAGGGGTACCTCATAATGGAAACATTTAGGTCAAATCATCGACCAAGAAGCTGTTTCGGCAGGTAGAGGTAGAAAAAGTGGACTTCCAGAAAAGCTATTTATACCGTCGTGCTCAGCTCGTCGAGAGAAACAAGAAGGTGTATTCGGTTTTTTGATAACTCCACGCCCGTCCATTGAGTCTCGCTGAGAAGTTTCCAAACAAAAGTTTGGGAAAAAAACGTCAAAGTCTTAGGCAAATAGACTTTTGTGCCATATCTACCTAAAACGGCCATTTTTGCAGAATTTTCTATGTCAACCTTGTAGATCTCGTTCTCCTGAGTACAGCGATATAAAAAAATGCCAAAAAGTTGAAAAAAAGTGGGCCTCCGCCTCGCCTAAGATGAAAATCCCCGACTATGGGTAAGATCATAGGCCAAAAGGATGATCTGTAGGTGTAAAAAGGCTTCCAAAAAATTGTATATTACCAGTCCGCTGTCTTTTTTCCTTTTAAAACAATATTAAAAACTTACCAAATCTTTCAGCTGGAATACGGCTTCCACTCGATGTACCGCTCTCATATATACAGTCTTCGGTTTGAGAATTTCATAGATTTTTGCACACAAATCTTTTGTTATTTGTTCATTGCCTCTGCTAAGATCTTCTACAATTTTTGCCGTAATCCGATATTTCTTCAAAGCGCGGCAAAGGCTATTGAAAACTGATTTCTTGTAGACTGAAATGAAATTTTTAAAAATGTTTGTAAAAAACAAACGGATTAAAATTTTAAGCTTTTCAAAACGAAATCCGTACACGTGGTCCATTTCTCCTTTAATTTCCAGGTTCGTATCAAAGAAATAAAGATATTTTTCAGCTGGTTTTCGTTTCTTACTCAGCCACATGCTAAATTCTCCCTCTACATGCACAATTATATTTCGGCTGCATTGTATTAATTGGGAAATATACTTGCAAGTTCTTTGTATACGACAGAAGCTGACCAATGCGAGCTGAAAAATGAAAAAAAAAATATTTAAAAAATGCAAAACGACCTTTGTTAAAATTCTCTCTTGGAGATTCAGCGGGATACACGTTACAGGAAAGACGCCCTCATTGTGCTGGGACTGCTGATGACGATCCATAAATATCAACCTCTAATTCAACTGAAAGATGAGAAATTAAAAAGAAAAGCGGCAGAATTTATCGTCTATCGATTGGCGGGTGATTTGAACAGTCACATTGGCAAACGCGCTCCATCTGCTGATCTTACCCGTAGTCGGGGATTATCATCTTCAGGCCGGGCGGAACCCTATTTTTTCTTAAGTTTTTGAGAAATTAAACATATTCCCATAATCAGGAGAACGAGATCTACAAGGTTCACATAGAAAATACTGCAAAAATGGCCGTTTTTATACCTTTATGGGCCAAAATATCCGACTAGCCAATCATTCCAATGATTTTCTCCAAACTTTTTGTTTGGAAATAACTGACCGGTAACCACCTTCTTTCTCTTCTCGACGAGCTGGACACGGTGGTATGAAGAACTTTTCTGGAAGTCCACTTTTTTCTACCTCTACCTGGCGAAACGCCCAGTTGATCGATGATTTGATCACATTTTGGGATAACCGTGGAAGAGTGGGGCTATTTCTATGCGTCCTCCTGGAGAACCACGCATATCACCGTGATCAGCATCTAAAAATGTGTGTGACCAATACCTTCAAATCCTTAAAAGAGCCTGTTTTTAGGATTCTATGGCACAAAATAGGTCCGAAACCTGGAATTCCAATGATTTTCTCCAAACTTTATGTTTGGAAATAACTGACCGATAACCAATGGACTGGCGTGGAGCTATCGAAAAACCAAATATACCTTCTTGTTTCTCTCGACGAGCTGATTCCAATGGTATAAAGAACTTTTCTGGAAGTCATGATTTTTTTGGACCAATGCCCCAGATCACCCCTCTGGCCGATGATTTGGCCTCAAACTTCCATTTCGCAAAAGTGCTAACCTGTTTAGCATACTTCCAGCCATCTTTTTGAGAAGTTGTGTTGAGGGTTTGTCATCTCCTGAGGTGACCCATCCCCATTCTAATTATTGCGAGGGACGTGGAGAGCGGGAGAACTTTTAGGAATTTCCTCACAAAACAACCACAAGAAGTCTCATAAATAACAGAAGTCTGATCACAATTTTTTTATTTTCTATCACTGGATAGTACAGGAATTGTTGCTCAGACAACAGAAAATGTCTCTCTGCTCCTTCTCGGCTTCATCCGATTCATCGTTTTCATTCGATCCCTCGTTTTCATTCGATTCCTCGTTTTCATTCGATTCCTCGGCTTCATTCGATTCCACGGCCTCGTACAATTCCTCGACATCGCCCGGCTCCATAGCCGTCTCCATTTTCCACAACATGCTGTTGGAAGGAACCCTCTTCGGCGCGTTTATCTGATTCTCAATGTATTTATTTACCATTTCATCGAACATTTCTTCTTTTCCAATTGTCACAGAAGTTAAAATAGAATATCTGCGATCACCGTCTATTGGCATTTTAATTTCGATTCTGAGTTGTTCTCCATTTTCCGTTATAACAATCTTCTTCCAAAAATGACAATCAAAAAAGAACCTGTAGGTTTGCCTTGGGCACTGTGCATAAAAAAATTCCTCAAATTCACCGAACTCTTGAAACAGATATTCCAATCTAAGAAAATTCATTTAAATAAAAATAATGGACATACAGAGGGAATCTGTCGTTAATTTTTTTAATCTTACAGTATCTATGTAAAACCAAGTTCTTCGATCCAGCGAGGAAATTCTTCAAAGTGGCTATAATCGCACTATCCAACGGTCTAAAGTACAATCCAATTCTGTTTTGGAAAATCGGCACATTGAGACGATATGGTAAGTTGTCGGTCATGACCCTGTCCATCTGAAAAACCTTTTTTGATAGTTTACAGCTCAAATTACCGGTACAGCCCCACTTTCGCAAGCGGACGTTTTCATATCCGCCGGAATCACAACGGCCGGTTTCACAACTGGTATTTTTCAAAACCGCCGAAAAAATAAGCGCCGGAATCGAAACGGCCGAAATCGCATCGACCGTTGTCGAAAAATCACGTACCATTGACAACATCAAACGCCAAGCCTTCTACAGCCTTCCAGAGTGTTTTTTTCGGTTTTTTTTTGTTTCCATCGTGTTCAGCGACCTCAATATAGTCTAGGAAAAATCATAAACTGGTAAAATACAGAAAGATTGAAGAAAGCGAGATGGTGATCGGTGGCGTAACGTCAAAATCATGGTCTCAGAAAGGGAATTTCCTCTTATGATGTTATTAGGTCGCGTCAAAAATCTTTAGAAAAACGCCATAACTTTTCTAATTTCCATGCTATTTGGGAGTTTCAGGTGTCAAAATGTTCCTTGGGACCTGAAGAAAAATACGGTGAAAACCAGAATTCCGGAGGAGCTCATCTCCGGGTACAGGCCCGCGCCGCAGTTTTGGCCAAAATCTATTTTAAGGCATAACTTTTGAGGAACGAGGGATTTACAAAAACGGTAAACATAGAAAGAATCTCCAGTTCGAGACGGTCGTGCTGCACCAAAAAAATCCCGGAAATGTTTCACCCGCCGCGCGTAGGCCCTGATTGCAAAAAATGTATAACATGGCCGAGTGGGTTTTGGAAATTACGGCCAGAACGACCAGGGTTCAATCCCAGCCGGTGAGAAAACGGCGACAAACCTTTTTTTCTTTTTTTGCTTTTGGTGCAATGTACTCCTACGGCCATGTTATGCTATATTTCTGATGAAAAATCATCTGATTCAGCCAAGCTACGCACATTCGAGGTTTTCCTTATAGTAAAATATAGCTAAAATAAGACAATTTCGCGAAACTATCGTAAAAACAATCTTAGTGGGTAAAACAGTGTTTTCTTTCATAAACTTGCTGATGTGATACGATGACAAGCATTTTCTACACGAAATAATACGAAAGACATCAATGCGGCCTGTATGCTGCCAATAGGGAAAAACCACTAATGTGCGTAGCTTGGCTGAATCAGATGATTTTTGCCGGGATTCTTCGAAATATAGCATAACATGGCCGTAGGAGTACATTGCACCAAAAGCAAAAAAAGAAAAAAAGGTTTGTCGCCGTTTTCTCACCGGCTGGGATTGAACCCTGGTCGTTCTGGCCGTAATTTCCAAAACCCACTCGGCCATGTTATACATTTTTTGCAATCAGGGCCTACGCGCGGCGGGTGAAACATTTCCGGGATTTTTTTGGTGCAGCACGACCGTCTCGAACTGGAGATTCTTTCTATGTTTACCGTTTTTGTAAATCCCTCGTTCCTCAAAAGTTATGCCTTAAAATAGATTTTGGCCAAAACTGCGGCGCGGGCCTGTACCCGGAGATGAGCTCCTCCGGAATTCTGGTTTTCACCGTATTTTTCTTCAGGTCCCAAGGAACATTTTGGGCCAATAGGGAAGTTCACCAAATACTATTTTTGCGTGCTGCAGCGTGTAGGTCAGCTTTCAAGCGGTAAAACTTTCGGGAATAGTAAAATAAACTCTACTAAGCCTAAGCCCACTTTTTGACAGAAAAGAAATGAGAGAAAAAATTTTTAGAAAGGTTTTTGGGGCGCAAGTGTGGGGAAGTTCACCAAATGAGCCTCAACTTCGTCGCCCTGTAGCTCGCCAGGTTGACTTGCCAATTTGATTCAAACGATTGAAATAGACACAACTAAGCCTAATCATGACTACGGTAGAAAAAAAATTAGAAAAAAACGATTTTGGAGGAGGTTTCAGGGCGATGGTGAACTTGGTGATGGTGAAGTTCCCTGTTCGCCACATTTTGACACCTGAAACTCCCAAATAGCATGGAAATTAGAAAAGTTATGGCGTTTTTCTAAAGAATTTTGAAGCGACCTAATATTCTTTCAGTATTTTCCTAATTTCTGATTTTTCATAGACTATATTGAAGCTGCTGAAAACGATGGTGACGTTAAAAACCTATGAAAATTATTCTAGAAGACTGGGTGCGTTGACGATTGGAGTTGAAGAAAGTTTGAAGACGATTTCTTTATTTTCCACTATTTTCATTGTTTCTTATTTTTTCTAGACTAATTTGAGGTCGCTGAACACGATGGAAACAAAAAAAACCGAAATAAAACACTCTGGAAGGCTGTAGAAGGCTTGACGTTTGATGTTGTCAATGGTACGTGATTTTTCGAAAGCGGTCGTTTCGATTCCGGCGCTTATTTTTTCGGCGGTTTTGAAAAGTTCCATTGCGAAAACGGGCAAATTTGAAAACGTCCAGTTTTGAAAACGATTTTTCTGAAAGCGGGGCTGTACCAAATTACCTGACGGGCATATGGGCAATTTATATAAATATCTGTATTATCCGTAACAGGATATCTATCCCATGAATAATAATGATAATCATAAACATAATGATGATAATAGGTGACATTGATGGTCTAAAGCATATCAAAAGGAAAAGTGGCAAAAATACCGTGAAAAAATTATTGGTATCAGAAAAATTCTGAATTCTTGTGGTTCTATTCAGGTAATAAGTGCTGTTTGCGATATAAACAATGAGATTACGTGCCAGACCACGGACAGCCATGATGTTGGGCAGACACATGTCGTAGTATTTTTTGCGATAGAAAGGCAGCTAAATTATACAGTAATTTAATCAAAAAATTCAGCCTACATTGAGGGTCAATTCCAGCGTATCGAAGAAGAACGGCTTTCGAAGGCAGGACGGCTGGTAATAGATGAGACGCCGCTCGTATTCTATATCAAAACCACTATTATTCTCCTCATAATTGAAAATGCTGGAATCTAAAGAATGTATCAAGGTCAGTGCCATGGTATTCGTACCTTTCGAGAAATCGTCGTCAAAATGCATGTCTTCGATCCTCATTTTCACGGTGTACGGTGCGTAGCAGATGCAAAACGTGAACATTCGCCAGTGGAGGAAACGGCAGGTCAAAGAGAGACGAATAAAATTGCCAGGTGACAGTTGAATAGGCAAATACGGCAGTTAATAAAAAAAAACAAACCATGGAACAGATTCGGATGAGGATGTCCTTGGGCAAGAAACAAAGAATCCGTCCCTGGCGGCTGGTCAAAAATGTCGAGGGATTCAAATTGGCCAACTCGGTGGGCACTCCTCCTTTGGAATTATATTCCCAAATCGACGGTTTCTGGCTCTGTTCGATTTTCTTTTTGTCGGTGATGCAAAGCATGTCGTCCATTATAGGCCATGTGTTGCACATTTTTCCAACAGGAGGCGTGAAGTCGACATTAGATTCTATCGAACTTTCGTCTGTCGAACTTTCGTCTTCTACTTGGAGTTGTGGATGAGCATCGACTTGATCAGCCATCCTGGGCAGCTAGCTGTGTAGTAATGAATCAATTTTCAGTTTACTCCTGTCAACTAAACATCGCTTGTAGAATTATGTCAAATTTCTTTTATTCAGAAACTCGTTTTTTGTTTCATAACAGAACCGCTTCTTGAAAAAGTCAAGATTTGAACTACGTAAAAAAGTAGGAAATTCGTGGCTTTTTTTTGTGTTTCGATCTTTTTCTCTCTTAAGCAATTTCCAGTTTTATTTCGTTAAACCATACAAAGCAGTTTTAACCCTAAGCAACAAACTATCTGATTTTGATGATTTTTTCCCAAGTTCTATCTTGGGATTTCAAAAATGCAATTGATTACCAACCAATGGGCTGGCGTGGAGCTATCGGAAAACCGAATAGACCACCTTACTCGCCTCGACGAGCTGATCACGGTGGTCTAAACAGCTTTTCCGGAAGTCATTTTTTTCAACTTTTTGAGATTTTTTTTATATCGCTGTACTCAGGAGAACGAGATCTACAAGGATGACCTAGAAAATCTTGCAAAGGTGGCCGTTTTTAGGTAGATATGGGTCAAAATAGTCTATTTGCTTAAGATTTTGACGTTTTTTTCCCAAACTTTTGTTTGGAAGCTTCTCAGCGGGACTCAATGAACTGGCGTGGAGCTATCAAAAAACCAACTATATCATCTTTTTCCTCTCGAAGTGACGATTCCAATGGTCTAAAGAACTTTTTTGGAAGTCAAGGTTTTTTTGGACCTAGCCTCCCAAACACCGCTCAGGCGATGATTTGACCGAAATCTTGCAATTATGGGATGGCTGCGTACGGGTGGGGACATTTCCAGGCTTCCACATGGTAAACCACGCGTATCATCGTGATCAGCATCCAAAAATGTGTGTGACCATTACCAGGAAATCCATGAAAGCGTCGATTTTTAGGATTCTATGGGCCAAAATAAATCCGAACCCCACGAACCGAACGGATGATTTTTCCCAATTTGTGGCTGGGAAGTCAAAATTGCCGTAGAATTCTAGCCTGTGGAGCTATTGGAAAACCGAGTACACCATCTTGCTCCTCTCGAAGAGCTCTACAAGATAGTATACGTTTCATCTATAGAAAGCCATTTTTTCCTCCACTGCGCGTCTTAAAATGTTAACATTACGATCACCGGCTTTTTGATAGTCCCTCCTTTTGTCTATTTGTCTTCCACGCATCTCGCGTGATTTGCAACTTCTCCCTGGCTTCTCCGTCTCCATTTGGTCTCCCCTCTGCCCATATTTGTCCTCCCGATTTGTCTTTCTCTCGCCGTCGTCTCTCCGCCTTCAAGAGAGTGCCCTCTCCTCTTTTGTGTCTCTCGCGTGCTCTTCGGCGTATTTGGGACGACATTTTCAGTAGTCAAAGTGCTTTTTGGCCTATATTTTCAGCTTTTTTTCCTTTAGTTTTAGGGGCGAATATCACGAGAGTAGGAAATCACGTTTCTCGACATGAAAACATGAAAAATTGCCATGTTTTGCCACATTTTGGGTGTCAATTTCAATATTTTTGGTCATTTTACCCGTATAATTGCGTCTAATTAATGAAAAAGTTACTAGAACTACTCAAAATCGCTCCGGGAACCTTTGCTGAACAAAATTTGGGAATTCAAGGGGGTTTTGGCTTTTAGAGCGTGAAGGCAGCCATTTTTGCTTGAAATTCGAATTTTCTTTAATATTTTTGCATACTTTCCAGCTTCGCTTACAATCAAAAAATAGCCCAGAAAATTCTCTACAATGTGATATATAATACACAATTATTGACTTTAATTTAAATAAATGCTGAATTTTTTGAATTTGCACGCAAAATTCGCAACTCAAAATTCGAAAAAATGGCGAATTCTTCCTATTTTCATCAAATTTTCGGGATTTCTTGCAATTTTTCAAATTTTTCGGGCTCCAGGCCAGCCTGTGACTTTCCATTAATATGTAGCCTATGTTCCTGCTCGAAATTTGAGTCTATTTACCTTTCCTGTGAGGTAAATTCATCCTCCAGGCGTACAAAGGTCGATTCCCCCAAGATGTCATCCCGTTTCCCTCCCAATCCTCTTTAGTTTGACCTTGGCATTTTACCTGCCAGGTGAGCAAATGTTTCCCGTGACAAACTGGATCAATTGTCATTTGTCAAGAGGCCGGAACTTGAGTACTGGTAATGTGTGCGCCCGTTGTACCCGACAGCTGTGGCGTTTTTCCTTTCAGGAGTTACTTTTCTGACCAGCCAGCTGTTTCAGCAGGTGCAAGGCAGCTGGATTGTGGCATTTTTTTATTATAGGACCACAGTTAGACAGCTAAAAGAGCCACAGTTAGACGAGTAAAGGAGCCACAGTTAGACAGCAGGAGGGTTTCCCCCTATCCCAGGCCTAATTTCTGCTTATTTCTTGTATAATCGGATTCCTGGCACGAAATAGAGAAGAAGACTTATTGCTCTCAATTAATATAATTGGATGGATGCCAGTATTTTATTCAGGAAATCCAATTTTCTTGGAGTTTAGAGCGAAATTGTCACTGAAATCTCATTTGGCCACAGTTGGACAGCCAGGTTCTAACTGTGGCTCTTTTGCATGTTTACCTGTGGCTCTTTCAGCTGTCTAACTGTGGCTTTTTTTCCTTGTCTAACTGCGGCTCTTTAGCTCCTTGATTGTATCAATAAAGCCACAGTTCACACTTCGAATCGTGAATTTGCATAGGCGGATCATTTCCCGTCCATTCCGCCCACCATCTGGCCGCTCCCCCGGCCTCTCCCTCCCTGTTTATAGCCAGCTTCCTTTCCCAATTGTTATTCTATCCGGAAATCTCTTGAAAAACATCAAAACATTGGGCCAGAATCTACTGAATAGGCGTATAAGTGGGTTCTATTGTGTCCTGCTTTCCCCCGCGGCCAGCAGTGGCAGTTTCCCTAATCTAATTCAAAAAATTGCGCCTAAAATTGGTGGTTTTTGCCCTTGGGCCCAGGATTTCAACAACTTTCCCAAGAATTCCTCTTCGATTTGTGATCGCGTGACGTTTGAAGGTAATCTCTTGTGTACACATTAGAATGAAATACTCTCTCTCCCGCCCGTCAGCCCCGTTGTTCTTTGCCGATCCTCTTGAAAATCATCTTACCCTTTAAAGAATCGTTGAAAGAGAAAGTTCAAGCATTTTCTGGGCCCAAAAATTCGCAAAGAACGCTGGTAAATAGCGGACAGGCCGCATTTCATAAAAACAGCGCTAAATATTGAAAATAAGCGTTTTTCTCTGATTTTCGGCTATTTTCCTAAAATTCCAGTCAGTTTACGGTAAACTCTGAATATTTTAATAGCAAAAATTATTAAAAACAAGTGTAATACGAATTTTATCCAACGATTACCCTGTGTTTACGCTCGTTCTCTTGAGGGCGCTTACTGTAGCTGAAAACTCTCGTTTTTCTCCAATTTTTCGGGGTTTTCTTGGTTTTTCAGTTTGAATGCCGTAATCAGCACTAAATTCTGCGTATTTTATTACCAAAAACAGTAAAAATCGACCAGAAATTGCTTCAAAATGTCCCCCTCTAACCTGCTCGCTTTTTAACCCCCGTTTTCCTCCCCAAAACCCTCAAAATGAACTCTTATCCACCTCATTTAAACCAGTTAATAAATCACCTGTCTCGGCAATATTTACTGGGGTCGATTTCGCGGGCAATAGAGAGAGCTTTACGCGAGGGAAGAGTCAGCAGGGGAACGGCTGATATATGACCCGTCGGAGGGCTTGCCATTTTCTGCTCTTCTTCTAGCCGTCGTTTCCTTTAAATCTGGGGCTATTTATCATTTTCGGGGAGGAGTTATGGCTCCCAGTACACTTCCTGGGTGAATAGGCCACTGTTAGACAGCTAAAAGACGCAGTTAGACAGCTAAAATCACCACAATTAGACAAAAAAAGCCACAGGCAGCCAGCAAAGAGACACAGCTAGACACCGAAAAGCCACAGTTAGACATCTCGACCTAAAATGCCCATTTTCCTCTATTTTTGCCTCAGATTTCCAATTTAACGCCATTTTGAAGTCGCTGGTAAATGCGCCCGATGGATAATAATCCGCTCCAATAGCATTGAGGTCGACTGGGCCGGCTAGCCGGCGACACATCCCCCGCCAGCCGCCCCGCCGTGAACTTTTCCCTCCCGCTCTTGTCCTCACCTGACTTGTTTATCCGAATATTTTGTTATTCAAGTGATTTTTCTATTTTCCTACGCGTCATTTTGCTATTTCCTGCTTTAAATTTACTAGAAATATTATGAAATAACTAACAATAGGAAGCCGAGAGATGGCAATGAGTCATCCTTTTCATTCCCACGAGCGGGGCACAATTTCCCAATGGTAGACGCTTTTTTGTATAAAAATGGCGACTATTCGTCATTTAAATCGCCGCTTTAGCCTAAATTTTACATAAAATAATCGTTTTGGGACCTAAAATACGAAAATATTTGTAGAAAATCTTATTCTGGGTTATTTTCCTGGGAAAAACAAGATTTCCAGTAGTTTTAAGTCCCGTAGACTTTTAAAAACCGCAAAAATCTCAATATTTCCCAGAATTCCACCTGTTCTTCGCAGTTTTAGTCAGAAATGTGCTCCTAGACCTTTAAAACACCCCAAATTACGGTGATTTATTTTGGAACAGCTAGAGAGCCACAACTAGGTAGGTAAAGAGCCACAGTTCACACTCAGCCGCCTAGCTGCGGCGCCCAATCATTTTTATACCCTTCCAGAGCCTTTTAGACCTTTAAAAATTGAAGGGATCCTATTGTTTACGTGGTTTCCCGCAATATTTATCCGCTTTTGTTTGCCCGAGATTGAAAAAAATAGCTTCTAGAAGGATCTGAGACTTGAAACCGGGCATTTATCCCGTAAATTCTTCAATTAGACGCTTTTGAGTGCCACAATTAGACAGCTGAGTGTAAAATGTGGCTCATTCCATTGTCTAATCGCGGATTTTCCTGCTGTCCACCTGTGTCTCTTTGAGCAGTCTAATTGTGGCTATAAAACCAGTTTTTTCTTCCTGTTCCCTGTCAATTTCTCCTTGTTTTCTTCCCCTCTCCCCAATTTCTTCCCCTAGTCGATCAATATTATCAGCCAGCTGTACTGATAGCACCATATCGCCCTTCCGAACGCACTTTACACGCTTCATTTAAGATCCTTTATCACTTGTTATTTCTCCACCGCCGGTCGGGAACCCTACAGTATACGGAAATGCTTTAAAATTTCGAAATTTTGCGCTAAAACGTTCGAATTTGCGTATTTCAGAGGTTTTCGCGGGTAAAAATCCTTGACGCATCAGATTTTCGCGCCAAAAGTCCCTGGTTCAATTCCCCCGGTTGCCCAAAAGGTTTTCCTGCCATTTTTGTGTTATTTCTGCGTCTACCACGTATCACCCAGCTGTTTGTTCCGCTGCCGATGGCAGAAAAAGCCACATGAACCTTTTTTGACCTCTTGACGTGAGCGCGCGTTCCTTCATGCAGAAAATTCCTTCTTCCTCGTTTTGAATGGCAAAAGGGCCAAAAAGGAGGGCACGGCCGCAACTTGTTGACGATTGCGGGAGTAAACTACTTTAAATGGCCTTTTTTCCGGGTTTCTGTGGGAGATTTTAGGCTTTTTTCCATGTTTTCTCACTAGAATCATCTAATCCGCCATTTAAATCGAGGTTTAAAGGGCGGTTTATCTCTCTGAGTGGGTGATAATCCTACAAAGACAAGAAAATCCAGTGGAACTGAAATCTTTTTAAACGAAGATCGTCCTCTCTTTCTAATCTTTCCCCAATTCCTTTTTATTCGGGGAATACTGTAACTCACATCATTTTTGGCTATATAATAACACCCGAGGTATTTATGATCACGGGAAGGTGGGCATTAAAATTCAGAGAGAGAGAGATGTGGTAGACAATAACAGGGATTGTTATTAGCCGCCGCTGGGAAATCGGCACTTTTCTTTCTCTTTTGCCCTAAATTTACAGCTCTATGAGCCGCAGTTAGACAACTAAAGAGCTACAGTTAGACAGCCAAAGAGCTACGATTAGACAGCTAAAAGCCACAGTTAGACAGCCCCTTCCGTTTCCCTTTGATCTCCGGTTAAAAAGCTTTCGGTTCCACTGGATTTCGAAGAATTTGCCTGATAATCAGGGTATTTGGCAGCTAATATGGGATGAATCGGGATTTAAATGACTGTTTGTGCGATTTTTGCTGCCAAAAATATCCTTCTTCTGATCAAAAGAACTTTTTCCTATTATTCATCACGGCGACTAGACGACTAGACAGTCAGACGGGCACATCTTAGCCGGTGAATCAGCGTGGCCTGGAAAATTCTGAGGGGGAGGCTATTTTGCACAGATTTTACCTGCAATTTTAAGTAGAAAACTCCGAAAAAAGCTTTCTCTGTCTAACTGCGGCTTTTAGCTGTCTAACTGCGGCTATTCAGCGGTTTAACTGCGGATCTTCTAGTTGTCTGACTGTGGCCTTTTTGCTGTCTTACTGCGGATTCTAACTGTCTAGCTGCGGCTCCCTTAGCCAAAAAGCCCAGGAAACACCGGAAATTCCCTAAAATCCTGATAAACTGCCGTATTTCCGTGTTTTTCTACCAATTTTTGCACAGCTGTAGTCCCTGTATCATCCGCCACATTATTACACAGTTAACTTTGCCCTTTTTACCCCACGTCCCTGGCCTGCTGGAAACGAGAAATGTCACACCTCGAGTTACAGTCTGTCTGTGTACTGGTCGCCTGTGTGCCGCCTCATTGATTTTTGTGCCCTCCCGCTGTCAGGGGCGGTCCTGCCCGCCAGCCGTTCCCTCGGCAACTCGCTCTCCTCCGCTCTTTGTCTGCCTTCCATTATTGGAAAACTTTATCTTTAATTTCTTTTTTAAATTAGAAATTCTTTTTCAGGGTGTTCATTTTCTATCGCAAAAATGCATCGCCCGATGCCAAAACCACAGTCTACACATCGTCATCATCGCGTAGACGCCCTGTGGGACAGTAATGCTGACAAATATCGCGTATGCTGCAGGACTGTTCATGTCACCAAGGTATTTTTAAGTTTTCTTTAAAGGAGAATCTTTCCCGTAACTGTGGAATCAAAAATCCTGGAGCGAAACGCAAATTTGAACGGGAAAAGGGCGAAATTTCAAAATAACCGCTAAACTTAGCAGGTGACGCGACATTTTTGCGGGAAAACCTCATTTAAATGGATTTTTACCTCTTTTTAAAGCCTTTTAGGATATTTAAGAAGCTCCAGAGCCGCTTACCGTAACCTACGACCCAAAATTTTAACTGGAATCTAAAAAATTTCTACAATTTTTCCCATAAATCAAATTTTGCGACATTTCGGCGTCAACCTCGTGACCTTTCCGATGTCCGTAGTAATTTTAAAGGGATTTCTAGTAGTGAGAAAAATTCCTACGGTAGTCTGAAGTGCGCTTTTTAACGGGAATTATTTAAATTTGAAAAAAAGCGCATTTTTACCACGTGACAGGCGATTTTGGCGTCAATTCACTGAAAATCAGATGATCAGCGGCTATTTTTGAATTAGGCGCCAATTTTGGGAATTTTAGAGACCTGAGGGGATTTTATGCCTATTTTTGAGTCCCAAAGCGATTGAATATTACTGTAGCCCTTTTTTTAATCAGTATCCCGGAAACTGGTCTAAAAATAGGCGCTAGCATGCCGAAATTTGTCCAAAATGACCTCTGTTTCCATCTGGTTAAACAATTTTGGACAATTTTACTGGATCGGGAAGTAATTTCGAATTTCTTTGGATTAAAACGGCGGGAAAATCAATTTTCAAAAATTTATCCAATTTTCAGGCTACTCAATTCATCGGACTCGTTCAATTGGTTATTATTGCTGTCTTCACATTGGCTCTTCTCTTCTTCTACACAAAGCAAATGAATGTAAGCCACAATTAGACAGGAAAAGGAGCCGCAGCCAGACAGCTGCAAGAGACACAGATAGACAGCTGAAAAGACGCAGTTAAACAGCTAAAAGAGCCACAGTTAGGCAATTAAAGAGCCGCATTTAGCCAGCTAAATGAGACACAATTAGACAGTAAAGGGCTGCAGTTAGACAGCAAAAGACCACAATCAGACAGCCACGATCCAAATTTTTCAGGGAACTCTTCCCGAAGATCACTGGGTCGCTCAATCGTCTGCCCGTTACATTACCTCCTTCCTGACGGCCGTCTCCCTCCAGCTTTCCTTGGTTTTGATGATGCTCCACGGTGTTCGCGTCGGTCGCCGTAGCCTTCTTCTTCCCTTCATTATATTCGCTTCGTTTGCTGTTTTCTTGGCCTTTGTTCAGGTATGTGCTCGATTTTTTCTTGTTTTCAAAGGATTAGAAGGGGAGGATAAGCGGGAGAAAGAACTTTGCTCGCAATTTTGTGAATTGAAGCCAGTGATGGGAGTTTTGGTGCTTAGAAAAAAAAAATGACGCTGTTTTTCTGATAACGGTAGTTCAAATTTGAAAACCCGCGGAAATGGAGGAAAAACGGGCGTAAAATTACGTAATTTTATCCAATGCGAGCAAGCAAAGTACGCAACCCGCGTGTTTTTGAAATTTCTGTTCCAGAATTGGCGGAATTTGCCTCAAAAACGGTGGGAAATTGAAATTTTTAACCGGGAAAAGCGGAAATTGAAATTTTGTACCTGACCCCTACGAAATATCAAAATTCGCACGCAATTCTTGGCGGTAACCCAAATTCGCGAAATAAAATAGCCGGGAATTGTCCTTCCTTCCGAATTGGAAATCAGATTCAAAACTCTGAAAAGAAAACAGGCGCCACTTCAAATTTAAACGATTTTCGGGTCAGGAATTTGAATTTTGATTTGAAAATAGGCGGGATTTCAAAATTTTCCCCCAATTTCCGGCAAATTTACGGACTTTCTTGGGTTTTAGACCACTTTTCTTAATTTTATCTACGTTTTTATGTAAATTGCCGTATTTTTGGCATCTTTCTGACTTTTCTAACTACAAAAGATCAAAAATATTCTCATAAGTTCCCGTTTTCTCACCTTTTTTGCTATTTTAACTTCCTGTCGGAAAATTACGTCCCGATTCTTCTTATTCGAAGGGTTTTCGATCAAAAGAAAGACGGGGAAGATTTTTGCCGCCCTTTGATCTTCCCAAAAATGCAAAAAAGCCCGCCAAATCGGACTTTATGATTACTAGGGCGGGAATCATTCATTGGTTGTCGGTGCGGCCGGGACTTCTCTCATGAATAATAAATAATGAGGGAGGGAAAATCTCGAGGCGTTCGCTTCGGGACTCAAAATCTCTTAAAGAGAGAAAAAAATGGAAAAATTGCAGGTTTCTTCGGATTTTGTCGCCGCCAGCCAGCATCAGCCCGGATCCGCCAGTGGAATTCAGCTCTTCAGCCATGTTCTCGGCATGTTCATGCACCTCTGGTGTGTCACCGTCGTCTGGCGCTGCTACTGCTTCCTGGGAGATAAGAAGGTTAGTCAAATATTCTTAAAGAGAAGGAAAATATGGGGAACTTTGAACCGGAAGGGGGGAATTCACGTGAGGGGCGTGACTACCATTGATCAAAATTGGATTTTCTTTGGAATTTTTGTAGGATTTTTGCATGTAATTGATATCAAAAAATAAAGCACAAAATTCTCTACAGAATGATATATAAATCACTAGTTTCGGCTTTATTTTAACGAAACGCGGAATTTTTTGAAAAATGGCGCAACTCTGGATCGGAAGTAGAAATTCATGTGACCGTCCATTACCAAAACTAGATTTTCTTTAATATTTCTACAGAAACTGTTTACATGATTAGTATCAAAAAATAGATCATAAAATTCTCTACAAAACGATATAAAAATCACAATCTTTTGCTTTAATTTAAAGAAGCACCGTATTTTTTTAAAGAAAGAACTGAAGTCTTTGAAATTTCTAAATTCAAAAAAGCGCTCAAATCTTCATTTTTTCTTTCAGGCGGAGATTTTTCAAGTTTTCTCAAGTTCCAAAATGTTCTCTAATATTCAAAATATGGCGATTTCAGCAAAGAAAACCGTTTTAAATTGGAGCCACGGGTTCCGGAGATAGGAGCAGGAACAAATTTGATAGAAAAAAATTACTAAAAACGGCCGAAAATCGAGGAAAATGCCGGTTTCCCCGGCTCCTAATGAAACGAATAAGAAAAATGACTGAAAATCCTGAAAAACGAAGAACCTTCCCACTTTTTTCCATTTTTCAGCTAATTTCTGTCTTTTTCAGGTCGCTGAGCAGATTGGCGAGCAGCTCCAGGCCACTACCATGGCATTCGTCTACGATTATTCCAAGCCCCCGGCATACAGCGAAACCGTTGAGAAGAGTCCCCTGACCATTGCCTAATTCTCCCAAATCTCGAATTGGATATTCTTAGCCATCGTAGCTGTCTCCCCAAGTATTATCATGTTCTCATAGAAATTGTTAATATTTTCTCCAAATCCCGGTATCTGTCAGTTCCCAGAGTTGGGCTTCAGTGATCTAAAAGGTTTTTTTAGCCATCCGTGTAAAAAATACAACACAATAATGTACACATACAAATTGTTCTTCTTCTCTTTGTAATTTTATTAAAATTAAAATAAATTTCATTGATTTGGAGTAGCTAGTTGGAATATTGGGGAAAATTTGAAAAATCCGGCCGTTGGCGGGTTTTAAATCTCGGCGAGGGCAAGAACTGGGGGCTGTGGAACGCTATGCTCAACTTTATCACATTTTAGATCCGAAAGTTGCTAATGTGGCGCGGCAGCCGATCTTCCGTTGTATTCGGGGTGCAGTTTAGGTTTTTTGAGCACACGACGAATGCCAGGAGCTAGTGCAGTTCTGGAAAATACAGTAAGCCTTGGTTCCATTATTAAATGAATTATTTGCAGAGAAACTGAGCTGCAGAACCTGGAAAGGACCGCATTTTGGCCCATTTTTTAAATTTAAAGTCGCACAGCTCCCACAAAAAGTTTAACTGCGGCTCTTTAGCTGTCTAACAGTGGCTTTTAGCTGTCTAACTGTGGCTTTTAGCTGTCTAACTGTGGCTTTCCTGGCTAACTAACTGCGGCTCTTCTCACTATCTGTGGCCTTTTTTGCCGTCTAACTGTGGTTCATTGCTGCCTAATTTAATTTGCTGTATAATTGTGGCTCTTCTAACTGTTTAACTGTCGCTCTTTTAGCTGCCTAACTGTGGCTTTTTTCCCAGAAAAAAAAGAATAACCAACCTCGGAATTATATCTGATCAATAAACATTCACCGAAAGATCTCCTGCCCAGTATTTTATAAAATTTAAACGCATTCAATTCAGCAGGAATCAAGGCTAGATCCAACTAGCAGTAGGTACAGGCCTTTCCATAACAAAAAAGATGGTTAACTCATTCTAAAATAGTTGATTTTTTAAGAAATACAGAAAAGTATACCTCATTCTGCGGAAAATATGAGGCTACCGGTCTTTTCTGCTGACTTGGAGCGCTTTTTTAGCGCTTCAGTCATTTTCCGAGGAATATCCCTAAAGGTTTTTTACATTTTTGGCTGGATTTAGAGTTTAATACCTCTAGGTCACTTTTATGCTGTTCATGGCTTTCTAGGTTTCAACATTTTTGAGAAAAACTGTTTCAGGATCAATTATTGAGACACCTACTGCTGCTACTTCTGCCTTACGGGTTAAAATGAAGAAAGACTGGATATATGACAGTCTGAAAAAGAATTTATAAAGTTTTTTAGCCATAAAAGAAGAAAAAATGAAGGTTTTGGGCAAGAAAATGAAGTGTAGGCCGTCTCTTAGGCCAGCAGAGAAAAATATAGGCGCCGATAGACACAACAAATCGTATCGATGGAAATTAGTCAGCTTTAAAACGTTGGGAATAACTAGAAGGGGTTTTTCTGAGTCTTATGAATTGGATATGGTCATTTCTGCTAGAAAACAGCAAGATTTTAATGGTTATTGTGGCCATTTTCCGATTCTCAGGCTTCCAGTGAAAGAAAAACAAAAATTAGAAAGAAAATTGACACATTTTTTCTTTCTCATTTTTATTAAACAACTTTAAAATGTCGTTGTAATTGAGGTATAAGTAATAAGAACAAGTCGCAAATTTCGATTCTGCATAAATCTTCAAGTTTTAAAGCGCAATCCAGTCTTAAGAGTAAGCAAAGATGTAAGCAGGCATGGAAATTGCATTAAAAACAAAGTTAACTGTGATTCACAGCAGAAATTCATCCGTTGAGGACCACAGAAAGGCTCCTTTCCAGACATGACGCAGAAGCTACCAAAACCGATTAGGGGATCTAAATTTTGTCAATATTTAGGGTGAAAATAAGCTGACCAGCTGCATTGTTTAAATACCAAAGCCGCTATCGATTTTATAAAATCCTGTTATTGTTCCGACAGAAGAGGGATTTTAGGGGACAACAGAGTTCTTTCAGCTTCCAGGGGGATTCACATTCAACTAAATTTTAAATTTCAAGAGTCGAAAAAATGCCTTACTCAGTAGATTCATGGATTTTGGTCCAATTTGCCAGGAAAGGAGAGTATTTAGATCACCAAAATAGAAGGAAAAAAGTCAATTTTGTAAAAGCAGAGGTTTTCCGGTTTTACGTCCCGGAATTATAGCAGCCGATGTAATTTTCATTGTTTTTCACGCCGTTTAAGCTGGAAATTAGTATTAAATTAGTCAAGAAGTGGCCATTACAGTACAGGTCCCAATAATAATGCCGCAATGATAGCGGCTGTCATCCACCATTGAGTTTATGTCTCCCGCTATGCATTTTTCGTTGTCACCACCAGTTTCTGTATTAAATTTTTTGGAAAATAAACCAATTCCATCTTCATTTAACCACCGGGAAGCTTTCAAGTACTCCAAATAACCATAAAACGAATAAAAGACTAGATTTATGCTAGTCTGAAACATTTTTTGTTAAAATTGCCAGGGAAACTAAAGAATTTGAAGAAATAAACGGAAAAATGACGAAAATATCCTGAAAAACGAGCAGAAATCGAAATATTTCTAAAAAGAAGGAGAATAGGCGCTATTTTAGACCGCTGGACCCAATATTGACGTAAAATTCGCGCCCCGATAGACATAATAAATCGTATCAACGGAAATTTACATGAAAACAGTGAAAAATATATTTTATTTAACCAATTCACAATGATTAAGACACTAAAACGTTACTCTTACTTGATAGGATGATTTCTTGAATCACTTCGCAGTCTTAATGTTTCCTTTAAAAAGTTCTCGAATCTGTGTATTTCAATATTTTTAACTCCTGAATATTTCAATTATTTTGGACAAGGAACAACACTTACTAAAAATGTGAGCTGTCCAGTTCATTGAGAATATATTTTGTTCATTCCATCAGGGCTATCCAGTTCGAATCGACTCTATTCGTTTCCTGCAGCCAATCTTGTTCCGGTAGATAATCGGCTTGTTAAAATCTGTAATTTATTTAGCGAAAATCGAGAATAGTACTTCCTATCAGGTAATTCAGTTCACTGCAGGATTATTTCGATTAGCTGATTGGCGTCAATTGTGAGCGAGAAGTTTTTGCAATCTAATTCTGGAATTTTCCTCTATTTTGGTATATAAGCTACCAATCCCAGGACACATATTTGTTGAAATGTAAGGTAGAATAGTCCGGCGATTAATGGCAACGAATGCCTGAATCAGGAAATAGGAAAAGGGAAGGAATCCCACAAACTTTACAATCGTCTTGGCCGTGTTTTTATGTATTCCAGATGAGGATGACCTAATAATTCCAATAAAAGCTGTCAGGCCTTTACAATGCCTTAAATTAAAGAATTTTAGGAGTTAAAACTATTCCTACATATAGAGATGTCTCCCCCTTCCATTAATTCCAAGGATCTGATCATTTTAAATACGCACAGAAGTTTTTGCGGTTACAACGGGCAACTGTCCGCGGGATCTTCAAAAAAATGTGAAAAAGAGCTTGAAAAACCTTACGATTTCAAGAAATTATCCTATTTTACCAGGTGTTTCTTCTTTTAAAGGACTGCTTGTTTCGTCCTTAGATAAAATCGAAGAGAGACTGAATTTATGACAGTCTGAAAAGAAACAGTGGATTTTTCGATGACCAGAGAAAGTAAAGTGGGAAAATAGACGGCTAATGGAGCGCCCAGGGACGAAAAATGTCAACGGGCGAACAGCGTCAGACACAACAAACTGAATCGATTTCTTATTCGCAACAAGACAAATTTGTATTTAAATCTTTTTATTAAAAGAATGAGTAATTATAAGACCAAAATGAACACCGTGATCCACTGGAATAGACTATTACTATTGAGCAGTTTCCTTAATGAGATCAAATATGTTTTTGTAATATTTTTTTTGTACGTAGCTGCGATTTTTTCAATAAACTACAAAAGGCCGCTTCTCATGGGCTTGAACATTTGACATAATTCGCTGCTTTGCCCATAAAAATCCTGAAAAAGGCCTATATTTTAAGGAATATTTTGGGATTTACCTCGCTGACGAAGCTCGAGACTATTGGAAATGAGCCAAAAATAGAATTTGACATCATTTTACCGCCTCATGCAAGGAATTCCATCAATTCTTCTTCTCCTGACGAATAATGTTGCCCAGGAAATGTTGTGGAATAACTTCTGAGAAGCCAGCTGAACATAAAGTGTTCTACAGTCCATTGTGGTGCCACAAAATATCGCAGCTGGAAGCAGGAATTGCACCATGACCAGAAATAGTTCCTATCCATCTTTTAGCCGGTTATTTCTCTAATTTTCTTCAAAATATCCAATTTTTCTGATGAAATTGAAGGGAGACTGGATATATGACAGTCTGAAAAGGAAATGATCGGCTATTTTGATGAACAGAGAAGGGAATTTCCGAGAAAAACAGGGAAATCAACGGCTGGAGAGCGCTTTCTACGCCGGAAAATTTCAGCGGGGCGGACAGCGCCAGACATAACAAAGTTTTTCGGCTAAATTTATTATTTTTAGATCATTTTCTGATTACAAGATTGGAATCATTTAAAAAGTTTCATTTAAACGGAACAAAGACCATCTGATGAAGAAGGAAGCAATCTTCTAGATGAATGTGCCGGTAAATTTTTTTTTTAGTTGATGACTGATCAACAAAGGCATTATTTCCAATTTTTGGCTATAAAATAGAACTTTTCCAGAGAAATATGGACCATACCTCCATAAAAGTCCAAAATTCCGATCCCTTCCTTCATGAATAGGCAATTTCTGTATGATTATTGTGGTGTGAGGATAGTTTGGGGCTTTTTGGAATAGAAAATTCTGAAAATTTGATGTAATTTGGAAATTTGTCTACCATATTCTCTGCTTATCCCCACTGAAGAACAAAATACGTGTAAGATCCAGTCGTAATGATCACTAGCACATCTGAAATAGGCATAATTACCAGAAATTGAGCGAAACACACAAAATAATTCTAAAGCAGCGGATTTTTAAAGAAGAATGCTACCTCTTCCAGCAGGTTTTGTTCTTTTTTTTCGGCGTTGTTTCCAAAATTAATCGCGTCTTGTAACATAATTTGATGTATAATTCTTGCACGGTCTGAAAATCTATCGAAAATTACCAAAAGAGGAGGACAAAACTAACCTGATATGCTTACTGGCCGCCTCATTCAAATATTTATATCATTTTTTTTACAGAATATCGAAGAAAGACTGGATCTATGACAGTCTGGAAGCAGATCTATGAATTATTTAGCCGATAAATGAGAAAAAATGGAGGTTTTGGAAGAAAAAGACGGCTTGCGAGTCTCTTTGATTGAAAAAATGGTCAATGACGACGCGCCGAAGGCAAAACAAGCAGCCCTGCCGAAATTTAGGCATTTGTACAGGCCAAAAACAGCTGTAAATCGATCAGAAAAGTGATAGGAATCCATGGTTTGGTCTCTATTCCTCCATTTTGATCGCTTTTTCCAACAAGCAGGGCTATATTCACCAATTTTCAGGATAATTTTATGGTTTTTGGATCCTAAATTGGATAAAAATAAGCAGAAAAGTATTTTATTTTGGAGAATTGAGGATCATAATAACAGAGATCGGTAGCGTCTTCAAATCCAAAGCGCACATCATTTTCGTATTCCTCCAATACCTGAAGCCGGTACAGAATTCTGGTACCATAGCAGCTCTAAAATATTCTATTTTTTAAAGGAAAATCAGGTACTGTACCTCAAAATGGGCTTCTCTTTTAAAGTTGCGCTATTTTTGAATGAAGTAGACCTGCAGTGCAGCCAAGAAATCCTTGAATTTGTCAATTACTCCACATCCAGCATCGGAATGTTTCCAGCCAAAGGCTTTTGATCTCAGAAATTATATCCTTACTTTGGCCACGTTTGGTTTTGATGCAGCCCTAAGCCAGTTTCCCGCACTTTAAGAGCTTCAAGTTTTACTGGATGTCTGAAACGGGTAAAATTATAAAAAAATGAGGCTTTTATTCACATTATTGGCTTCAGGGCCGTTGCGGCGTTGATTTTAGCGAAATTCCCATTCTAAACATCCTAAACGCATTTTTCACGGCTAAAATAACCAAATAACTCCTCGAAATTGGACATACATTGGGCATTTTGGTCTCTTCGTTGTCCAGTTTTATTGCAAAGTTCTTGGAGAGTTGATTATGAGAAGAGGGAAGTGAACCACTTATCACAATACTTTAAACCAATGTTTTTGCCATGTTTTTATAGTTGTATTCCCCATTTTCAGCTATTTCTATTAATAAGTAATAAAATAGAGACTGGATATATGCCAGTCTGAAAATTTACGGATTTTTTTAGTTTTAGACAGGAAAAGAGAGAATTTGGGGGAAATTCAGGCAGAAACGCCCGCCACGGAAAGAAACAGCCAGCGACAGACAAAACAATCCATTTTGACGGCAAATTCCTGCATCAATACAATTTCCATTTATTGAAATTGTTCTCTGCAATAAGACAGCTTGGTTCCACTGGATTTTTGGGGATTTTGGGATTATGGGGGTCTCAGTTGGATAAACGGGCAGATTTTTGGGATTTTAACTGATAAAATTAATAAATTCCTGATTTTTTTCTCTGTACAGCGTAAAATTATTGAGAAAAAGCCCCTGGACCTCAAAAATACCCGAAAAAACCCTTTAGACGAGCCGGGGAATCGAACCCGGGAGCTTTGCTGCGACAATCTGTTGATTTTCCTTCTCTTTCCCGTTCAAATTTTGTTTCTCACCAATTTACCGCCAAATTGCGGGATTTTGAACTTTTAAACCGGTTAGAATTCTCGCCACCGTCTTCTGTTGATTTCTTGTCGAGACAGGCAGCAAAGCGGTCCACTTCCGGTCGCTTTTGTTGTGTCACGTGGCATTTTCCTTTTCGCTTGCTGAAAAAACGTCAGAACATTTGGGATTTGCTTCTTTTTCTCGATTTTTCATTGATTTTGACCCCTTTTTGGGGTCTAAAGTCCTAGAAATTCTAAAAATAAACTTAATTACTTTGTTATTTCAATATTTTCCCATCCCATTGTCTCACAAACATTTCGCAACGGGGCGCACTTGTCTGCTTACGTCATAGCTGTCCGTATTATTTTTCCTGGCGCTCTGACTCACAACCACTTGAAATTGCTTCAAAACTGGCTATTTCTCCTGATTTTTCTCATTTTCTCCTTCTTTTAATTTTAAATCTACCGGAAACCGGCGAATTTTTACAGAAAATGTCGTACGGCCAGCCATATGGACAGCCTAACCTTCAAGCTATCTTCGCTTCCGTTGATAAGGACAGGTACGCGCAGTTTTGTACTATTTTTTGAATTAATTTGAACTGTAAACTGTTTAAAATTTTAGATCCGGTAAAATTACAGCAGATGAGCTTCAAAAAGCCTTGTCCAATGGAACTTGGAAGCCATTTAACCCGGAAACTTGTCGAATGATGATTGGTAAGCACCTTTTCCTTTAAAATTTACAGCTTTATGGCTTCAGTAAACTCGAAAAATGAAAAATTTGCTTAAAAACGGAAAAACCTGTAGAACATTGAAAAATCAATCGGGCGCGCAGTTCAAACACTTCCGCATTTCTTTCATTTGCCCATAAAAATTGTGATTTATGCATCATTTTGTAGAGAATTTTCTGGGCTCTCTTTTCCTATTAAACATGTTTAGAATCCGAGCCGGGAAATAAAAGAAAATTCGAATTTGTCGATCAGCCAGAACTTTTGTGCAATCGCTTGTGGCGCCAAGAATTGACGTTTAAATTGGTTTTTAAAACAGTTTCCCTGCAATTAGATGACACTTCGACTAAAAATATAGAAATTTTGGTTTAAAACGTTTAAATCCCGCCAAAAATCGGATATTTAGCGGCTTTTGGATCCAAACGCCTCATTTTTGCGGTTTTTCCTTGCAGCGCGCCCGATTTTCTCATTTAAAAAGATTCGTTAAATTTTCTTTAATGAAATCTACGTATAACTATACCGTATCCAATTAAAAATCTGCTTATTTCGAATTTTTCAGGAATGTTTGACCGTGACGGAGATGGCGCCATAAATCTTCCCGAATTTGAGGTAACCGCCAAATTTTTTTAAATTTAAAGTTTAATTTCCAGGCTCTTTGGCGTTATATCAATGATTGGACAAATTGTTTCCGTAGTTTTGATACAGATCATAGTGGAAATATTGACAAAAATGAGTTGCGCAATGCCCTGACACAATTTGGTAAGCTAATTTCTTATTTTTCTAGCCATTTTTCCAGGTTATCGCCTCTCTGAACAATTTTATAATATTCTTATGATGAAATTTGACCGCAGCCAGACTGGAAATATTAATTTTGATGATTTTATCCAGCTCTGCGTCGTTTTGCAGACTTTAACAGCTGCTTTTCGGTGAGTTTTAGAATTTCGGAAAGAACAGTGAGACCCGCACCCGTAAAATTTTGGCAGCCTGGGAACGGCAATACGTCTAGAGGCAAAAAATTGACCAGCCGTGGATTTTCGGAAGATTTTCGCAATTTTTTCGGATTTCTAGGGGATTCTTGGAATTTTTAAGGATTACCAGGGGATTTTGACTAATTTCCTCGAAAATTTATAGGATTTTCACTTGCTTACACGGAATTTTGCGGATATTTCAAAGTTTCCAGGGGATTCTTGTAACTGACCGAGCATCCAAGGGTTTCAGTCAATTTTTATGGTTTTCCAAGGAATTTTAACATTTTTTAAAGTTTCAATGAGATTTTTTTGCAATTTTGAGCGGATTACCTCAGATTTTCGGGAATTTTTACAATTTTTGAGGAAGACCGGGATATTTTGACTGATATTTTGGAAATTTAGAGGATTTTCTGTGTTTTCCTGAAATCCTTGCAATTTTTGAGGTTTCCATGAAGTTTCTTAAATATTTACGGATTAGAAGCGGGTTTCCGTAGTATTTTTTAAATTTTGAGCGAATTCCCGGGGTTTTTATTCAAATTTCCAATAATTTCAACTATTTTCAGCGACAAGGACCATGATCGAGACGGCGTAATCACCGTGCACTACGAGGAGTTTCTAACAATGGTGTTTTCTTTAAAGATGTAGTTCCTTTTCCCTGAATGTTGGTTGCATGCCTATTTGCCAGGGAATTTGCCGTTTTCCCTCAGCATTTTACCCGCAATCTTTCCCGGTTTAAAAACATTTCACTTTTTTACTTCTTCAGGGCGCTGGCGTGATTGTCTCTTTCCTCAAGTAGTCTCTCCTCCTCTAGATGTCTCACCCCGCTCTCACACTCCGGCTCGTTGTGATCCTAACCTCTCTTGCTTCTATCCCTGCCTTGTACAATCACAATTTTTATATCACAAACAGTTTATTGTCATCAATTAATAAAATTATTTGAATTTTAAACGTTTTCCGGGAGAAAATCGGGGATTTTTGGGAAAATAAGCGGGATTTACGCGCAAAAGGTCCCAGGTTCGAATCCCCCTCTTGACCGAAGGATTTTCCTCCCATTTGGGCCTATTTTCATGCTTGGATCGCACGTAGCCGCCGCATAGTCAGCGATTTCTTCTCCCTTATCATAAAATCACTGATCAAATAAGCTTTGCGTAAGGTGAGGAGTATCAAAAGTCGACGAGATAAGAGAAAGAAGCGGCAGAAACCCTAATTTAAAGCAAAAATAACTTCAAAAAGTCTCTTCAACCACCTCCTGTTAATTTAAAGAGCTGTTCTTCTATAGAATGAGAGAAAAATTGTTGAGAATCCAGCAGGATGGCTGGTCCATGGGCCATTTTCAAGCTGAATTAAACCAGGAACGCCTACTATCTTTAACGGGGAAGTTTCTAGCGCTGTGACTCGCCCGGAAACAGACTCTGTCCCCTTTCTTGAGCCATTAGAAGGCGAAAATGGCGCTAAATTTATAAATAAGCATCTCAGAAGCTGGCGGAGAGCGCAAAAGTGGCAGAAATCCCTTACGCCCGCCCGAATTTCGATGAAAAGATCCCAGGTTCGATTCCTTGGCTTGACCAAAGGATTTTTCGGGTATTTCTAGCATCTACTGGATTTTTGCCCATATTTCTGGGCAATTCCGGGTTCAGGAATATTTTCTTGGATATTTTCATGAATAAAAACTGGATAAAATCGATTCGAGGCCATGTAACCCGCCAGCCATCAGAATTTCGATGGAATTGACGCTTCAAAGGTCCCGAGTTCGATTCTCCAGTTTCACCAAAGGATTTTTGCCAAACTTTCTGTTAATTTTAAAGCCAAGATTACTGTAATTCCTCTGCTCTGATCTTTTCTAGTTTCTAGTCACATTTTCTTGTGTTTATCATCTCTTTATCATCCCCGTCTGCTTGTAAACCCTCTCTAATCAGTAAATTGGGAAGATCTTCTATATTTACGTTATCACAGCATTTTCTCTGTTTCAACAGAGCCATAAATCGGTCTTGATAGCCCTGGAAGAAGCTTTGGCTCTTTGCTGGGATACGGTATCTTCCCCCTTTGCTCTTGTGCTCTTTTACTCCACCTTTCTCCCTCTAATCTTTCCCCCCAGCTCGGATTAATCCCAATTTATCGCTATCACATCATCTCAGAACGGGAATTATTCATGAACATGCACGTCTTGATTAATCCACAAGTGTCTACAAGTGATGTATGGTGCCATTTTTAAATGTCAATTGATAAATCCTGGAGGAAAAATCAATCTTGCAGGAATCCTGGGGAAGTTGTGATAAATTTGGAAAAAAATTCATTTGTCACCCTGAAAAATCGCTTGAATATCCTGGTGCCCGGTAAAAAACCGCCGTTATCCAAGGAAAAAACCCTGGGATACCAGAAAAATCCTTCGGAACCCGGAAAAACCTCTTGGTATGCAAAAAAAAAACCCCGGTTCTCAGGAAAAATCCCCCTTGTACCCAAAGAAAAAAGCGCCAATACCCAAAAATTCCGCCGGTTCCCCAGGAAAATCTCCTAGTACGCAAAAAAATTCAGGGATATAGGGCTCCTCGATTTTTTCCTTTTTTTTATGATGTATACTGTAATTTCCGCTCAGGAACCCAGGTTAGAGGCTCTAGCAGTTCCTTTAAACCCCTACAGTATCCCTATTTCGATTTTTTATCCCCAAGGCGCCTTATTTCCTGTCTTCAGCTGCTTTTCTGCAACTTCCTGGTCCATCTGTGTTTTGTGTTTCGGCCAGACGTCTCAATTTATAGAGCAAACTCTATTGCTAATAATGTTCAGTGTAGTGTTCTGAACACGGCGTACCCTCCCAGGCTAACGAACAGCTTCCACACAAGATTGCACAAACTCTGTTAGTTAATAAGGTTCTAATTGAATAGAAAATCCCCAGGAGAGCTAAAAATGTCTCCCACAGAGTGGGGAGGTCGAGAATCAAGCGCTACTAATGAAAGGGGAAAAAAATTTCCGCTCTACTTGGGATCAACGAGGCCAAAGGTTCGCGTAGAAGGTCGGAAACCTGGAGGAAGTAGAAAATCAGGGCACACGGGTGCAGCGCATAGTATAAAATACAATTTCAAGAGATTTTAGTGCATTGTAGGCACCGAAACTTTGAGAAAACCCGAAAAAATGTCTGGATACTCGGAAAAATCCCTTGGCACTGGGAAAAATGAACCGGACACCCAAAAAATCGCCCATATACCCGGAAAAATCCCCCAGGTACCCGAAAAACTCTCTAATACCCAGAAAATTACCCGAATACCCGAAAAAAAATCCAGTAAAACCCTCGGATACCTGAAAAAATGGATATACGAAAAAATTCCCGGATAACCGAGAAAATCCCTTGGATACCCGGAAAAATTAGCGATATCTAGGGAAATCCTCTAATTTACCCGAATTTTCGAACCCAGAGCGCTTATTTTCGGGTTGCTGTTCTTCTGCGACTTTCCTGGTCATTTTCCCTGTTTCCTACCCAGAATTTTGATCGTTTATGGACCGTACTTGACTCTAGTTTGTTATCTCCTCTTCTCTGAGCCGAATTTGAAACTTCTTCCGTGTGTTTTAATAGCTACGTCACGTAGTGGAGTCTATCCCCGTAAACAAGTCCAAATTCCCGTAATTTTTATCTAGAAAGAGAGCTGGACCAGGACCTCGCCTAGAAGGGAGCTTAAATGACGTAACGGCCTGAGCTCGCAGAGCAGCCAGCTACGGTAGACACCTGATTTCAGGGAGTTTTTCCGCAGGCTCACGGTACATCTTCTGCTTGAAAGGAATGTTACCTAGCAGTTAAATTTCTTGGCTACAGTATAATAGCGCTTTAGATCATGACAGCTAATTCCTAGACCAGATTGCCAAGCGAATAACTTGGCTACGGTAAATGAAAATGGGTGGCAGAGATTTTAAAGCGGGTGCTAGGGGTTCCAAATTTGAATTGTTGTGCCGGTTTGATGCTTTACGCTTTTCCGCAGACGCACAGGGACCCGCAATCCCGGAAAAAGCCAACCGAGAGAGTATTTTTCTTAAAGGGACAGTGCAGGTGAGAAAATACGTGCGCACAACTGCGCTGAGGCCTGCACGAAAATGTCGTTACGTACTGAAAAATTAATTTTCGTTTTCCTTGTAATTTACAGTTTCTGCTTCATTTTTTTTAAACTTTATGTTGCTAATAACTTTTATACATAGGCAGACCCTATAAAATAAAGAAACATTGGAAATCTCAATAAAAATAAAAAAAATAAAATTGGTTGGGTAACTTTACGGCCCCAAAGCGCCGGGGCCGTATGGTTACCCTCGGGGCCGTATGGTTACCCTCGGGGCCGTATGGTTACCAATAACGGGAATCAAGCGTTTTATGAGCTTTTTAACTGTTTTTTACACTGATCTGATATAGTATAGTAGGCCTATCAGATTTTATAGACATAAATGCATAAAAAATCAGTTTTTGTTTACTTTTTTTTGCCGGTGTTAGCTATCTCGAAAGCTAACGTAATCATCTAGCCTAACACCCCCTCCCTCGCTGGGGCTCCGAAGTCGACATGCCGCAGGCATGTCGACAAGGAGCCATAAAAGCAGGGGGTCCGGGGGACGCAGTCCCCCGGCATGATTACCTTGGATCTTGCCGAAAATAATAAAGAAATTCACTAAATAGGCGAGCCGTTCGCATGTGGTAACCATACGGCCCCGAGGGTAACCATACGGCCCCAAGGCGGCGGGGCCGTAAAGTTACCCACCCAATAAAATTTCATCGAAAAAAATTTTTACGTACGCAGACATTTTCGATGCGGCGTGGGTGCAGTTGGGCTCACGTACTTTTCTCGCTTGCACTGTTCCTTTAAATTTTCCCGATTTAGGGGAACTTGTGGGTGAGCGGAACCCAAGTTTCCCTTTTTACGCGGCAAAGATCTATTTAAATGGAAAATTGACCCAATTTCGAAAGCAATGCCGCTGTAAATGCCTAATTTTGATCTAATTTCAAAGATCTGGACTACTTCCTGTCTCCTATGAATTTAATAAGAATATAACAAATTCCATTTAGCTTTTCACAGAGCTTTCACTTGTTTACTGCTCGTTTTCTACCTCGCACAAGATCTTTGCCGCCATTGACTAATCCTCGACTATTTTTGAGGCAAATGGTTCTTGGATTTGAACGGATTCATAATCCCGGGCAAAAAAGTCACTTTACACACGTCAGAAACCTTTTATTTTCGGGAGATTAAGCGAAAAATTGACCAGATTACAGTAATCCAGAGGATTCTAGGCCAATTTCTTCTGTCTGACTCAGCTGATCTTCGAATTATTTTCTATTCCGCCTTTTGATCAGCTACTCAGATGAAATAATTGTGTTCGTTTTTATGTTCCCTGACTAATCGCCAGCCAGCCAGCCGTTCGAGGTGCCACCTGGTACGAGAAAATGAAATAAACATAGGAAAGATCAAGGAATCGAGGGGAAAAGTCAAAAGAACGGATCTGTGATGGGAAATTGACTGGGAAATTGAATGGGAAATTTGATGGAAACGGGTGGAGGGGAAATGGGAAAGATCAGGGAAATCAGACTGGGAATACGGTAGGAAGGAAGGTAATGTTCTAGAAATCCAAGAAATTGAGCTTTCTTTCACAGAATTGACTGGATTTTTTTGAAAATGCGGTTTTCCGGTAGGATATGGGTCGGATCATAGGGAAGCGGGGTATTTCCGAGAATAGGGGTAGAGGAAACAGGTCTTCTGGTAAAGTTATTTATACCATCGTGATCAGCTCGTCGAGTTGAGCAACAAGGTATATTCGGTTTTTCGATAGTTCCACGCCGGTCCATTGGTTACCGGTCAGTTATTTCCAAACAAAAAGTTTGAAAAAAAAATCACCAGAATCACAGGCTAATTGGCTATTTGGGCCCATAAAAGTATACTATTATCTCTTTTTTAGGATTTTTGCTAGTTGAATTGTTCAGAATTTTCTGCTGACCACGGTGATGCGCCGATTTCCACAGAAGCATGGAAAAAAGTGCTACCTTTTTTGATTTGATGGTAACGATCCTGGGATTTTGGCTAGGATCATAGGCCAATAGGCTATTTTGGTCCATAGAATCTTAAAAATAGGCTCTTTTACGGATTTGAAGGTATCGGTCACACACATTTTTGGACGCTGATCACGATGATATGCGTGGTTCACCAGGAGAACGTCTGGAAATAGCCCCACCCTTTCACGGTTTCCCAAAATGGCAAGATTTCGGTCAAATCATCGACCAATCGGCTATTTTGGTCCATAAAATCCTAAAATTAGGCACTTTTATAACTTTTTTTGAACTGGCCACACGTATTTTTGGATGCTGATTACGACGGTATGTTCGATTTTTCAAGAGAACAGCCGGAAGTATGCTCACCAGGGTAGGGGTACCTCATAATGGGAAGACATAGGTCAAATCATCGACAAAGAAGTTGTTTCGGCAGGTAAAGGTAGAAAAAAGTGGACTTCCAGAAAAGATATTAAAGTCCCTTCAAAACTGCCCAAAACTACTAAATTTTCCCGGAAAGCTATTTTTCTACCTGAAAAACCTTCCAAAACCCTCTCTACGTCCTCTTTTTCCTTTATTTATTCTCAAAAATGTTTCTTTTCCCTCCGAACTCCGCCCAAAGGTCGAATTCTCGCGTTCCTCTCTCAACCTCCTATAATCTTTCCTCTTTTGAACGGCTCTTGGGCGTGGTTAGAGCTCCAGAGGCGGAGCCAGTATTCTGTATAAATACAGAAGAAAAACTCAAAAATCACACATTCTGCAGGAATGGCTGCCTCTTTCCTGGCTCTTGGATCCCTTCTCCTCCTTGCAGTCGCTCTAACTTCCGCTGGTCATCACCACCACCACCACTACAAGACCGCGGACGAACTGGATTTGAATCCAACTGAGCGTCGGATCAAGGAAAACCTTGACAATTTTCTGGAAGAAGGCTGGAAAAAGCCTTTTGACTGGCGTGCCAAGTACACTCCCCCTTATCCAACACGTGGATGTAATGACCCAAATTACGATGGAACGGGCTGCTGTCTACAATTGGTTGAGGTAAGAAATGGATCTTAAAGCGGGAAATTGGGAATATTCCAGATTGATATCAAAAAACTCCATCTGAAGAAGGAGATTGAGCCAGTACTCCCACATGCCTGGGCTTGTCAAACTGGAAGCAAAGGCTTTTGTTTAAAGGAAAACCCGATTCTTGGAGGAGAGCCGGAAATTGAGGGGGAGTGCAGACCAGCCTCGTGAGTTACCAAAATGCTTCCTAAAAGCCCCGGTACCCTGAAAAATTCCCGTATTTATTGAAAAATCCAATTGGTAGTCGAAAAAATCTCTGAATATCCGAAAAATCCGTCGGATACCCAGGAAAACTCCCAGAAAATGGCAAAGATCTTCTGATTTTCCAAAAAAATCCCCTTGATATCACGAAAAATCCCTCGGATACTTGAAAATACCATCAGATATCCAAAAAAATCAGGAAAAATTCGTGGGAGCCCGGAAAAATCATCTGGCGCTTAGCAAAATTCTTTGAGTATGCAGAAAAATTCCCAGATATCCAAAGAAAAATCGCAGATGCCCAGAAAAATCCCCGGGTAATTGCTAAAATTCCTGGGCATCCGGGAAAGCCCCTAATCGAATAAAACTTTCCCTGGCACCAGCGAAAAGTTCTCTGGAACTTGGAAAAGCCACCGAATACCATAAAAAATTAGCGAATAGTCCGAAAAATGCCGTCGGTACCCGAAAAAATCACAGGTTGTCCAGAAAACGCTTTAGATACCCTAAGAAATCCCGCAACTCATTGAAAAATTAGCTGGGTAACCTGAAAATCTCCCTCATACCCAGAAAAATCCCTTAGAACACGGAAAAATCCCCGAGTTTTTAGAAAATATCCCTGATACCCGTAAAAATCCCCGGATATCCAAAAAAAATCCCTCGGGCGCCCTAAAAATGCTCCGGAAACACTTGGATTTGAATTCGATACATAAGAAATTGCCTTTTTTCAGCTATAACGCGATGATGGTCGCCTTTACTGATGATAATGGCCGCTACGCCAATCGCCTGGTCCCTAGCACCATCGTTAGGAGCTGTGCCTGCTTCTGAGATCTTCCTCCAAAAATCGACACTGTCCTACCTCTTTATAATCCTCCCTCCTGTCCCCTACCTCCCTTCATTTCCCCTCTCTCGGTATGGACTTGATCTCCCCAGTAAAATTGTTGAAGAATTGTTGAATCACAATTGGGCGAATGGAAATTGGGCCAATGGGGATGATCAGGACCATTTACACAGAAAAATGTGACTGATACCAAGTGGAATTTTGGTGTTGATCAGGCTGGAGAATAAATGGCGGATTCTAGCAGCTGGTAGAAACCCAGCATGGAATAATGGTCGAATTCCCACGCCAAAGGTCCGAGTTCGATTCCTTGGGTCGTTCAAAGGTTTTTTCTGGGTATTTCTAGTGTCCAGGGGATTTTTGCTCGTATTTCTGGGCAAATTCGGTTCCAGGAACAGTTTATGGGCATTTTCATGGGCAAAAATTGCATAAATTCAGTTCCGGAGCCATGAAACGGGCGCGCCCATGGAATTGTGGTGGAATTCCAGTTCCAAAGGTCCCATGTTCGATTCACCCGGTTGACCAAAGCATTTTTTCGGGTATTTTTTAATGTTCAGCAAATTTTTGCCAATATTTTTGTAAAAATCATCTTGGTATCCGAAAATATCGCAAAAATCCACGAGGTACGTGGAAAAATTCTTCATTACCCTGAAAATCTCCTGAATATCCGAAAAAAATCATCTTGGCATCCGAAAAAACCCTCTAGTACCTGCAAAATCCTCAACTATCAAGAAAAACCCCCGAATTTTCAGAAAGATTCGCGGATACCGGGAAAATTCACTCGCGCACGAAAAAAACCTTCGAATACATAACCATAGCACATTTTTGGCAACTGCAAGGGTTCAAATTCTTGCAGAAGAACGCATTGAAGCAGATTTTGTTCATTTGGATCGTCCCACGAGCAACTTTCCCAGGCTTTTTTTCCTAAAAATACTCTATCCAGCTGATTTCTCTTCAGTCGAGAAGATGTTTCGTCCTCTTTTCTTCCTACTTTTATTATCCACAGTTGGTAAGAATTTTATAACCTCAAAATAAATTTAAAGCCCTTTTTAGCCGCCCAATTTGAAAAGGAATGTGGCTGGAATGAGGTATGGAGCAGCTGTTACTCCACTGGCGGTCCCGGCTGCAAAGAACCGACCTGTACCCACCAGGGTCCTCCTATATTCTGCTACAGAAACTGCGAGCCAGGATGCGTCTGTAAGAAGGGCTACGTTCGTCATGAGGAGATCGGAAAATGCGTCAAACCGCGTGCATGTGATAACGATTGACTATAAATAAAATCCTTTCTAATATTTCTTGAGAATTATGAAATAAATAAAAATTTGGGAAAAAGTCATCGGAATCATATGGAAATCGGCTATTTTGGCCTGCAAAAGTACTAAAATTGCCATTTTTGCAGGATTTTCTATGTTAAACTTGTAGATCTCGTCCTCCTTAGCACGGAGATATGTTTATTTTCTTAAAACCTTTAAAAAAATTAGGGCTCCGCCTCGCCTGAAGATGAGAATCCGCGGCTATAGATAGGATCATCGGTCAAAGGGCTGTCTGGGACATGGGTTCAATAAAATCTTGAGTTCCAGAAAAGTTATTTATACCATTGGATTCAGCCCGTCGAGAGGAAAAAGAAGCTATATTCGGTTTTTCGATAGCTCCACGCCAGTCCATTGAGTCTCTCTGAGAAATTCCCAAACAAAAATTTTGAAAGAAATCATTGGAATTCCATATTTCGGACCTATTTTGTGCCAAAGAATCCTAAAAACAGGCTCTTTTAAGGATTTGAAGGTATTGGTCACGCACATTTTTAGATGCTGATCACGATGATATGCGTGGTTCATCAGGAGGACGTCTGGGAATAGCCCCACCCTTTCACGGTTTTCCCAAAATGGCAAGATTTCGGTCAAATCATCGACCAATCAGCTATTTTGGTCCATAGCATCCTAAAATTAGGCACTTTTATAAGATTTCTTTGAACTGGTCAAACGTATTTTTGGATGCTGATCACGATGGTCTGTTCGGTTTTCCAAGAGAAGGGCCGGAAGTATGCTCACCAGCGTAGAGATACCTCATAATGGGAAGATTTAGGTCAAATCATCGACCAAGAAGCTGTTTCGGCAGGTAAGGGTAGAACAAAGTGGACTTTCAGAAAATTTATTTATACCATTGGAATCCTCTCCTCGAGACGAACAAGATGGTCTATTCGGTTTTTAAAATCCCCTTCTCTGTACAATCTGGAGCAAGTAATAAAAATTTTGATGGAGTCGGTGTTCTACTGGATTTTCCTTCAAGAAATTTTCCCAGGCTGTTTTCTCTAAAAAAAATCCTCCGAATTTATTTCATTCGAGAAGATGTTTCGTCCTCTTTTCTTCCTTCTTCTACTAGCCACTGCTGGTAAGGATTTTATAATTACGCGGTAATTTTAAACTCAGGCGCCTACGTCTATGGAAAATGCGGTGAGAATGAGGTTTGGACTAATTGTTATCGAGCAAATTGTAAGGAGACAAGCTGTGAATGGCCTCGTCCTCCGGTGCGTTTCTTTGTCAAAAAAATAGGAAATTTCTTTAAGAAAGACAGAAAATGCACAGGTCGCTGCTATCGTGGCTGCGTCTGCAAGAAAGGATTCCATAGAGATGATGTTTGGAGTGGTAAATGCGTGACTTGGGATGATTGCTTCTAACAGAAAAAAACCACTTCAAATTGAGTGAAAAATCCCTGAAATTTACTGATTTTTACACAAAAAATTGTTCCAGGGGATATTAGCTCGCCGGAGCTTCAAAATCGGAAAATTTTTTGGGTAAATTAGTGGTAGGGCCGCCCAATTTTGAGCAAATGGCCGCGGATTTGAATCTCTGGTTCGACCAATGGGTTTTACCGCAATTTTGGGGTGTCTGGAAGGTCTTTCCCCAAAAATCCAAACACTTGACGAATTTTGTGGCGCCAGAGTGTCGAATTCCAAGGAATTTCTTGCTCAGCGGGCCAAATTTTGCATAAAGAAAGGCGGGTTTGAATCCCCGAGCGAATTCCAAGGGATTTTTCCACATACCGAGATATTTTTCTGGTTTTCATAAAATTTTCCAGGAATCCGATTGATTTTCCTGGAAATTCCGTGGATTTTTCCCGGAATCGCAGGATTTTCTCAGATATAGGCAGATTTTTTCAATTTCCATTGGATTTTTATAATTTCTGTGCACAAAAAATAGCTGTGGATGCATATTTATTATCCAAAAATTAAAGGAAATCATGGAGGAGATGTAGAAGAGAGAGAGAGAGAGGCAGGTGTCTATTTTCCCCAGCCGTAGCCATATCCACCATAATGAGGGTACATTCCCCACATCATACGACGACGGAATCCCCATCCGCCCATTCCATATCCACCATAACCGCCGTAATATCCACCGTAGCCATAATCTGAAAATTATTTTAATTATTTGAGGGCTTTTTTAAAGGTCTGTACGCTCTGGCGCTAATTTTTTATCTGCTCCAATGATAATTATAAGATTTTAATTTATTTAAACCTTTTTTTTAGCATTTTTTGTACAATTTTTAGTGCAAAAAATATAGAAAAATGTAGCAAATTTTTTAATATAGGAAACAAAGTAGAATTTAGCTAGAAAACATAATTTTTAGCAATAAAATGAATTAAATTGAGTATTTTAGATTAACTGCTAGAAAAATAGAAATTCTCGTATAGAATGATGTAAAATTGTGTAAAAAGAGTATTTTAACTAGAAAAAGCCTTAAAAATACTTACAGGCAGTAGTATAATCAATTAGGCAAAGAGTAAGAGCCAAGACGAGAAGAAGACTGAGGAGAGAATGCATTTTGGTCTGTTTTCTGGTCTTCCCCTGCCATTTTTATACCCGAATTCAATTTTAGAAAATCAGCGAAGAATTAGTAACCCATTTTCGGGTAGATTGAAATAGAATGCAAATCGAGGAGAGTTCCTGATCAATTCCATTGGAAATTGGCGAATTTGGTCAGATGGAAAAAAGTCAGCTCTTGTTTCACGTCATTTACACGAGGTCTTTTGTCTGTGTCCAGTCGACGGTCAATTCGGCGATCATGATCACTGTTCCTCGAGTTTTCAAGGTCGACAGCGGTTGTCGCTTTCCTTACGTCAAAAAAGGGGCAGTCCTTTTCTTTCTTCTCCTCCCGTTGACCCTTTAAAAGGAGGAAGAGGCAAGGGGAAAAATATCAACAACAAACATGCAATCTCTTCTCAGCATTCTTCTTCTCGTTGCTGTTACTCTCTGCTTGGTGGATTATGCCTCGGCTCAATGTGAGTTTTAGGCGCCAAAAAATTCGCCGCTTTTTTCTGAGCAGAGTGAACTAAAATTTACCGAAAAAAATGGAGAAAAACCTCGAAAAATTACCATTTTTCTCAGTGCGTCACGCAAAAAAAGGACCGCTAGCCGTTTACAAAGCGAATTTTTGATTTACCGCTCAAAATACGCAATTACGTACACAAAAAGATTTCACAAAATTTTTGAAGTCCGATATTTGCGCGGATTTCCATAAAAGTACGCAATTTTTCAATTTTTTTTCAATCCGCCACCCAAAAATTCAAATTTTTGTTTTCTTTTTTTTAAATTAATAATTTTTCTATTTTTCAGGGGGCTACGGTGGCTATGGAATGGGCGGCTACGGAATGGGCGGATGGGGAATGCGCAGACGTATGATGATGATGGGAGGATATCCCTACGGAGGATATGGAGGATATGGAATGTACGGAATGTATGGACGATAAACAATCAGCTCCTGCTCCTCTTCTACGCCTCATTGTATAATAAACCAGCCATTTTATGACGACTGTACTTGTCCTGCTTATCAACCAGTACATAATAAATACATCGATGCCTTATTTTTGTAGATTTATGAGGAAAATGGTGGGAAATGGGCCGAAACCAGGGGAAATTCGAAAATTCTAGTGGAACTGAGCACTTCGCCACAGTTAGACAGTACACTCAATGCCCAATTTCTCCGTACAATATTTCTCCAACCACTTTTTGGTCTGCGATATTGTGTATGGATCCATATTTTTCCTCTCCGGCCCAGTAATTCTCCAGTAATACTTTCCTGAGCTGGTCAGAGTACAGTAATCCAATATTCAGAGAACGGTGGACGATTTTCCAGACGAAATAATGCGATTATATGAAAATTGAAAGGAAAATAAACAAATTTAGATTTTTTAAAAATATTTTTGGTTCTAGCCGGGCGCGAATAGAATTTTTGAGGACGCAGTGATAAATGCCAGGAAATATCGAGCACAGAAATCTAGAAAATGGGTCCTGGTGGTCAAATGGTCCTTGGTTCGATTCCCCTGTTGACCATCGCGTATTTCCGGGTATTTCCAGTGCTCCTTATGTTTTTTTCCGGTATTTTCATGGACAAAATGTGTTCTTTGATAACTGCGGACAAAATCTAACGTTATTTTTCTGATTTCACAGTGTAATGAACTTAATTTGATCTAAAATAGGGCAATTTCCATGACATCAGCCAGTTTTGGACCTTTGGACAGGCAGAAAAGTTCAATTTTGAGATAAAATAAGGTCAATTGGTCCTAAAGGTTCCGGTGTCTATCTGTGGTGCTTTTAGCTGTCTAACTGTGGCTCTTTTCCCTGTCAAATCGTGGCCCTTTTTCTGTCTAAATGTGTCTCTTTAACTGTCTATCTGTGGTGCTTTTGGCTGTCTAATTGTGGCACTCTTAACTGTCTAATTGTCTCTTTCAGCTGTCTATCTGTGGCTCTTTAACTGTTTAATTATGGCTTATTTAGCTGTCTAAATGCGGTTCTTTCGCCTATCTAACTGTGCCTCATTCAGTTGTCTAAGTGTGGCTCTTCCAACTGTCTAACTGCGGTTCTTTGGCTGTCTATTTGTGTCTCTTTTGCTTTCTCATTTGCCCATTGTTGACCAGTGCCACGAATCGTCTCAGCCGTCCCGCCAGGGTGTAACCCAACGACGTGGCGACCTTTTTAATCGAAGTAATCACCCAGGTCATGCGACTAGTCGAACCCAGTTTTTGTTGACATTTTTCGATGAAACTAACAACAATAACTGCGTCAGGAGATTGGAAGAGAAGGCGACAAGGCGGAAAATTGGACAAATTGATAAAAATAAAACCGGTCTTTTCTTTTTTAGGTTTTATGGTATTGCTGATTGTTATGCTGAAATGTTCCCCCAAAAAAGGGGGAGACTTCTCACGAGTTCTCCTTGTTACAGTGTGTTTTCAGCACATTTGTACCTGAAAACAGGGACAGGATCGGTATTTTTGGGAGAGAAGAAATTCGTGGACAACCGCTGGGTGCTTTTTTGCAGGGAAATTAAGAAAAGTAGCAAAAAAATTTAAAAAGAAGCCGGTGCAAAACCAAATTTCTAGAAGAAATTTGAATTTTGTCCTCCGTTACTTTCATGGTACAGCCCCCGAGCTTGTAGAACCTCTGCCGAGAATTTACGGGTGCGAACTCACGTTCGAAATTTTTTGTTTGTTCTTTTCGTTATTTCTTCCGATTTTTTCTTACTTTTTCTATGAAATTTTTGTATCTTTTAGTATAAAAATATTCTACAGCAATTGCTCTATTTTTTGCACTAAAAATTGTACATCAGAAACGAAAAATAAGCTCAATGTAAATAAAAATGGTACAATTATCAATCAAAATATTTGAAAATCGCAGCGCGCGGCTATTTTTGACCTCCAGCATCAGTAAAATTTTTTTATTTTTCTTCTTCTTGACTATAGAAGCTCCTCATCGACATTTCTTCTCGTTATTTTATACTAAATCAAGGCTAAAAGTTCTATTTTATAGTTGCTAATTAGTAATTATATGTTAGCTGCATAAAAAGCATAAAAAATGAGGAGCAGCATTAGTTTTCTTCAATTTTTCATGTTTTCTAGATTTCCAATGATGTTTAGCTCGTTTTTATCAATTGTTTATTACTAAAATTCGTTTTATGGGTTATTTTCACGTTATCTATCAACTAAAACAAGTGAAGAAGATAATTTTTTATAGTTGCTAACTGTTTTACACACTATTCTTTTAGTTTTCTTTCTAATTATTGCAGGAACATAGCAAACGGCATATTTTCTAGCTGCTAGATGATAATTACTCGATTAAGAACATTAGAAGCAAGAAAAAGATGCAAGAAATCATCAAAATTCATCTTTCTTCGTGCTTTTAGCAGTTATCTTCATTATTTGATAGATTTTTCATGCTAAATATAATTTTCAAGCATATGTACAAGCTTTCAGTTCATTTTCAGCACTTTTCCTTGCTAAAAATTATAGTGTAGCTTATTTTTAAGTTATCTAGTATCTAAAATATGTAAGTATTGCTTTCAGAGGCTTTACAATTGCTTTAAATCATCTTCTCTTTCAATTTTTGCCAATTTCTTCAAGTTTTTCTCGTTGTAAATCAAATTTTTACTGTTTCATTAATTTTCAGGCTGCTCATAGCATTTCTTCATCTAAAAATTATTGTCTAGCTAATTTTTACACTATTTAGCAACTAAAATAAGTGAATTTTGCTCTCTAAGGCTTAGAAATTGCTTTAACTCTTCCCTTTGTTCAATTTTAGTAATTTTCTACTCGTTTTTATCACAGTAAATCAAATTTTTTACTGTTTCATCAATTCAGACTGTTTCTACTGTTTCTGGTAGTTAAAAAATTGTGCTCTTGCTTATTTTCAAGTTCTTTAGCTGCTAGAAGACCAAAAATTCTATGTTTTCGTTAATTTTTATCATTTTCTATGCGCTTTACTCATTTCTCTTCTTCTATTTTCTCTTTCTCTTCCAATATTTTCTATTTTTCAGGATGTTCGTTGATAGCAGTGAGGATGAAGAATGGATGGAGCCAATAAATGTTGAAACATTTCAATATGTTTCTCCTGAGATTAATATGCCAACTGGAAAGCCATTAGAATCAGGCGATGATAATATTTATTTCCTGCCGATTGTTGAGGTTTCTTTTTATTTTTATCCGATTAATTTTATTTTAGAGGAAAGAAAGTTCACCTAGTGTTTTTCCTAACAAATCTTTCCTTAATAAAGTTTCGCGGGCAGCTGCTCCAATGCCTAATCTTGCTCAAAAATCTGCTATGGACACTGGTAAGCGCTTAAAAATGCCAAATTATAGGCGGTTTCCAATCTCCGAGGAGAAGCGTCTCCTTGCCCGGGAGTTTGAATATTTTAAATTCAATTTTTCGAAATTCAAACTCCCGGGGAACGCTAGCTTCTTCCGCAGAGATTGGAAACCGCCTAAAATTCGATGATTTCCAGGTTGTAGTCCTGAAACGATTGAAGCTCTTAAAAATTGTTTACCCAGTGAATTGGATTCAATCATGGAAGAACTTAAAGCCCCAGAAGAGCAGGAAAAACTCAAGAAACAGATGAAAAAGGAAAGCATTGCCATATGGGATTCTGCCTCAATTTATACTGGCCTCGGTACTGATGAAAATGGAAAGTAAGCTAGATTTTTTTATTGTATAGTCGATTTCCAAGGAAACGAGCGTTGCAGGATCGAAAATCAGGCAACTTTCTCAAATTTTCTTGAAAATGCCGCAAAAACCGCAGTTAGACAGAGAAGAAAGCCACAGTTTGACAGCTAAAAGAGCCACAGTTTGACAGCTAAAAGAACCACTGTTAGACAGCTTAAAGCCTCCATTAGACAGCTAAAGGCCGCAGTTAGACAGCTAAAAAAGCCACTTGTGGTCCCGCAGCGACCGTTTCTCCTGAAATTGGAAATCGACTCTGATTATTTTTTTTTCAGTTATCTTGGTCTTTCCCTCACCCGTTTAAATGATCTCCTCTGCAATATTAACCAGCATTTAATCATAATGAGAAGAGACATGATCCAACATGGAATTGCCATTGATGACGCTCGTCAAGCGAAGACTCTCGAAACTCTTGGATTCAATGTAAGAGCTTAAATAATAAGAAATTTATCTGTTTTTTTTAGAATTGTGATAATCTCAAGCAGTTAAAGATGATTTGCAGCTCAATTAAAAGATCCAGCAATGATTTAATTCATCATACTGACAAACTTTATAATAAAATTGAGGTAAGCATGATTTTTTGATTGAAATTTAGACGAAAGTTATGAAAATGAGCAATGGAAATGTTTTTGAAGATGAATATGGAAATTTTGATGGTTTTTATGGTGATTAAACGCTCTTTTATGCTGAGGAGCATTGGAAACCTGCAATAAGCGGCATAAAATTTGAGATAAATGAGAAATTGACCTTTCTAAAACTTTAGAAAAGATTTTGGACTATTTTTTTTCATTCAAAATGGCATTTTAGCATTTTTCAAAAGCTTCTTGACTTTGTTATTCTCCTTTTTCGCAGCTTTTTGTTATTCAAACGCCTTTTTTTTTCAGGGTAGCGAAGAACCTTTGATTAGTGGAAAATATAAGATGGCAGCTGGTTTTCTCCTTGGTGCATCAGCCATTGGAATTATGGTAGCTTATTTTTATCGTCGTGATTAATCTTTTCTCACTTGGCCAAGCCTGTTAGTTGCCATTTTAAATGGTTTTCTTTGTTGTTTATTTGATAAACATTTTTCTTTAAATTTTCTTTGTTTTTATTTCAATTTCTCTAATTTTTTATAATTTTTTGAACTTTAGACTGATAAAAAGGAAAAGAAGAGAACTTGGATGAAATTTAAATGAAATCTACTGGAAATCCTACAATTTTTACCAAGAATTCGGATAATTTGATTAAATTGAAAGCTGAAATTGGAAAAAAAGCGAAGATTTTCGCTGTTTCCTGGCGCTTTTGATTTTCCCTCGTCAAAATCCACGCAGCAAATGTGTTTCTGATATTTTTAAACTTTCTTTTTTTAATTTTCTGTTGATTTTATTAATTTTTATTGGGTTTTTAGAATGTCAACATCTGGAGAAGCAGTAATTGAACCTAAAGAAATAGCCGATATGCATTTTCTTTTTCAAAAGGTTGGTTTTTCCCGGGTTAATTTTAAAAATTGAATTTTTAACAGGTAGATTCCTCTATTTTCACCGTTCTTCCGCCAAAAAACGGCTCCATTATTGCCGATTGTTTAAATTCTTGCCTATTAGAAGCAAATACGTTGGATAATCAACTGGCAATATTAATTTCCGCCACGTTGAAGCGGATTTTAACCTTGTATCGGGATTTTAATCAAAAATTGGAAGAAAAAACGTCGAAGAAAATAATTGACTACATTTTTAAAAAATGGGATTCCGCGGTCGACGTAATTTGCTACGAAGCCGTCGATTCTTTTGCTCTTTTATTGGAAATTCATAAAAATGGCTGTGAAAATTGTAAAAATCGAGGAAATTGCCAATTTCGAGAGGATTTAGCGGGAGAATTATTAAAATCACCCAGCACTTGTCGATCAATCTTTAAATGTATTGTAAGTTCAGTTTTTAGCGGTTTTTTTAAAGAAAAAGCTTCAGAACCATTTGTCCAGCGCTTTTCCATGGCTCAATATTATTGATGAGGAATTTGTTGTGAAATTATATGATCATATTGGAGCTCCTTCGGTAGTCGTCGTAGTAAGTGGCCTTTTCCTGGGAATTTTAGGGGTCCTGGAGGGAAAATATCCGAAAAATAGCCTGATACCCCAAAATATCCGCTGAATACCCGGAAAAATTTGCCAAAATTCCCCGAATACCCAGAAAAATCTCTCGTATCCAAAAAAAATTCTTCCAATAGAAAGAAAAATTTCTGATTACTAGAAAAAATTCGCTACTATACGGAAAAATCACCCAATACCCGTTAAATTTGGACGAATATCCACTAAAATCAACCGGATCCCAGGTAAAACTCCAAACACCCTGAAAAATACTTTGAACCTGCGAAAAATGCGCCAGAGATCCGAAAAAATTTCTTGTTACCACAAAAAATCCCAAAAACCCGAAAGAATTTCTGCCTATCCTGAAAAACTCGTGGATTACTGAAAAAAAACCCTCCGAAAACTCGGAAAAACTCCTGGGTACCCCAAGAAATCCGGCGACTATCCGAAGAAATCTTGTGGTATCCAGAAAATGTGTTGATACTCGAAAAAATCCCAAGAAACATCAAAATTTCCGGGGTTCCCAACGAAATCCGGGGTTCCCAACGAAAAAATTCACGGTTATCCCAAAAAAAATTTCTCCCACACCTGAACGAAGCCTCGAATACCCATGGAAATTTCTACTTCCCGTTTTTTTTACAATTGCAGGGTCTTTTGTTATTCAATTTCTGGGCTGTTTTCTTCAGAAAAAGGCGCAAATCCGTCAATTTCCCCTTTCTTTTTCAGATCTGCGAGATAATTTGCTCTGATTTGGCAATTTCCAAGCCTACTAGGCCTATTCACTTGGATTGTATCAAAAAATGCCTAAAATCTGAAAATAAGGCAATTCGCTCAGCTGTTATGGTAATTTTTCTCCTAATTTTAAAGATTTTATGGATTTTTAGGATCGTTTGCTGCCAAATTTAGTGAAAAAAGGATTATCCGACTTAATTTCCCAGTTATTGGTGAATTTAACCCCTGACGGCTTTTCAAATTCGGCGAATTATTTGGAAACGACGCTGATTTTAGTTGGAATGTTGATTAAAGCCGATGGAAAGAAAACTTGGCCCGATTTAATAGAAAAAGAGCTCCTAATCAAGGCTATTCTTCATTGTAGCTCGCAGGTAATTTTGGAGAGATTTCTTAAAGGAAAAAAAAGGATATTTTAGGTCCGTTTAACAGCCTGGAATCTGCTGTGTATCCATCCAAAAATCTCCACCCCTTATTCTACTGATGATCTTCATTTAATGAGAATTTACTTGACGACTAGTGCAGCAGAACAGTCGCCAGCTATTAGGCAAAAAATGCTGGCAGCTTTTAAACAGGTCAGTATTATATTTCCGTCTTCTTTTCTGACTGTTTTACAATCTATTAGCGTCCAGAAAAGTAATTTACTATGGTTATTTTGTCCAAAGAAAACGGAATTTATGGGAATTCCCGGGATTTCCCTTTTTTTTCCACACATTTTCCGGGATTTTCAAATTGAGACGCCCCGCCAAATCCCCTGAAATGATCCTATAGCGAAAATTTAAGAACGATTAGATAGCTGAGAATAGTCAAGAATATTACGGTAAAAATAAAGAAAAGTAGGAAAATATTTGAAAAGATTACGCGGATGCAAAATCAAGTCTCTTTGACAGAAATTTGAATTCTCATGGCACAGCCCCCGTTGCTAGGGGGGTCTGACCGAACCGTCAGGAACATTGGGCAGATCTCCCAGAAATCAGCTCGTATATATAAGGCCCTGTGGAAGCTTTGGCGAGAGTTTACGGGTGCAGATCCACGATCGAGCGTATTTTTTGCTGTTTTTCGCTTTTTTTCCCTATTTTTTCAACTTTGAAATGGAACCGAGGAAAATTGGCGAAGCCGTTGAAAAATCCGCTAAAACATCGAAAATCTGTGGAAAATCCCTAGAATTCTTATCATATTCGCGTTTTTCAGCCCAAAATATCCCTAAAAACATAAATCTCTCGAAAATTTTCCAACTTTTTAGGGAAACAGAGAATATTTCCGTTAAAAGTTCTTGTAGGTCCTATTACGAATAGCAGAAACTTCTGAAACCGCTTTAAAGAAGAAAAATAAGCCAGAAAATGAAGAACTCACTAAATCCTACGAAAAATTCTTACTGTAAGTCAATTTCCCTTTAAAAAATAGCCAAATAATTACAGGGAGACCCTGAATCAGGCTTTTGATGCCCTTCAGCCTTCTGCTAATTTTAATCGCCGTGTATTTGCCCTCTATATAATTGATTACATTTATCGCCAGGATTATTTACATCCTCCAGGACGAGGTAGGGCGTTTCCCGGTTAATTTTTAATTTAAAATTTTATAGAATTATTCTGGAAGCAATTTGAGGCCCTGAATTTCATAAATTTAATAAAATATGAGAAGCTGGTAAAATGTCTTGATGACGATTTTCAATATTGTCAAATTATGGCGCTAAATATTTTAAAATCCCTGAAAATCCCGGCTGCCGACGAATTTTGGACCAAAAAATCGGAATTTCTACAGGAATCCCTAAAAATTATGAAAACTATTCGATCTCATAATTCTCTATCGGCCAGTTATCGTCTCCAGGTAATTTTTCAGTTAATTTTTCTGTTTAAAGGAAAATTTAGCTCTATGTTCATAAAAATCCCGAAGAATTACTGAAAATCCTCACAAATTTCATGGAAGAATGTGAAAAAGCGCTGGATAAAGCCGAGAAGAATTTAATGCTAATTACGGAAAATCCTCTCCATCCAATTTTGAATGTTTTAGTTCCTCTGCTCCCTGAATCAGGGTGGTTACACGAAAGAAAGTGAGTTTTTCAACATTTTTATTGATTTTTGGGTGGTGGTAGACCATTTGATTATAGTCGGTTTCCAACTCTGGGGGAAACGGGCGTTGCAGGACCGCTTGAAAACCAGGCAAATTTTTCGAATTTTCATTGGATTCAAATGCGCGCGTCTTGAGGTCCCACAGCGCCCGTTTCCCCCAGAGTTGGAAACCGACTATAAGAATTTGGGGCAGAAATAGCAGTAAAAATCCCTCGGACACTAGAAATACCCGGAAAATCCTTTGGGCGGCCTGAGGAATCGAACCAGCGACCCTTGTGAAAAATTCCCCAATTCTCAGAAAAAATCCACCCAATACCACGAAAAATCGCCCGGTTCCCGGAAAAATCCTCGGCTTTTCACAAAAGCTCCCTGGTGCCCAAAAAAACCACCAGATACCGGGAGAAAATCCCTTGGTATCAGAAAAGACCTCGGGTCCTCAGAAAAATCCGTCGATATGCGAAGAAATACGCTGATACCTGGAAAAACCTATCGGAAAGCCGGAGATTGGAATCTGGATGTACCAATCCAGCGCGGTAATCATGGGTAGGCCCGATTTTCTTCTAGAATTAGTTTGCGGGTACAAAAACCGATCAGAAATTGACACAGCGTAAAATTTAACCGTTTTTTTCCAGAAACGACGGAAATTTCGCTGATTTCATAACCCAAAAGCTGATTCCATTATCTTATCGAATTTCTGACTTGGTTACTCCTGTGGTTCATTCAATGGCGCCGGAAGGTTATATTCCTGAAGAGGAGCTAGACGTCCTTGGTAAGTTAAATAATTTTTTAAAGAGCCAGCATTTTAAAGGGCTGAAATCAAAAAATCATCAAATTTTCACTAAAAACGCTGTTTTTTCCTGATTTTTCCCGCTCATTTTGAAAAATAAAACATCCCTGTGATCAGAAATGTGGCGGGTTTTCTAAGCCATAAATTAGACAAAAAAACACAATTTAATATTTTTTTCAGCCGGTCCAAAGCAATCCACCCGCCTGCAGGCGGACATCTCCCAGTTGCTTCTCGTCTGCTGCTGGCGAGCCCATAAACACGTCTCCGAAATCCTACATTGGACCGTAAAAGCTGGCTATCCTGATTACATTGGACCAAAAGAAATAACAAAAATTGGCGAGTATTTCTGGCTGCAGTTGACAGAATGCCGCCATTGTGGGGCGTTTGAAAGCGCCGTGGAAGGATTCACCTACTTGTGTTTTTTCCTTTGGATAAATTCGGATCCCGAAATGCCCAAGCCCATGGACTGGCTGAGGCGGATATTGAAATCTCTGGAAGGAGGTGAAGGTAAGTTTTACAGTTAATTTTAGCCCAAAAACACAGAAAAATGCATAAAAACATGTAAAACTACCTCGGGAAGGCATCCTGGACCGCCAAGCAGCAATTGCAGCGTATTCCCGGGGTATTTTACCCACTAAAAGGGCCACGGACCCCCAGAAAGCCGAAATCCGTCACATTTTTGTATCCAAAAAGCTGGAGGAACACCCGCGTGCCAAATTTACGCTCCAAAACTTCCTGGTTCGGTTCCCCGGCTTGACCAAAGAATTTTTCGAGTATTTTTAGGGCTCAATGGATTTTTACCAATCTTCTGGGCAAATTCGGATGCAGGAACACTTTTCTGGATAGTTTCATGGACAAAAATTGCATAAATTCGATTCCGGGAGCAAGTAACCGGCGGGGCACCAGAATTTCGGGGTAGAGATGGAATAATGGTCGAATTGACAAGGGTCGCTGGTTCGATTCCTCGGGTTGACCACAGGAGTTTTTCGGGTATTTCAAAGATCCCGGGGATTTTTCCGTGTAGCAAGAAGTTTTTCGCTGTTTCCGGGGGATTTTCCAGCTGCCGCAAGATTTTTCCGGCTTCCCAGGAGATTTTTCGAGATCTCCGCGGTCCTTGGCTTTTTTTCTAATATTTCTGGGATTACGGTAGCAAATTGACTCAAAAACCGAGTAATTGAGGTCGAATTCCACTGCCAAGGGCTGCGAGTTCGATTCCTCGGGTTCACTAAAGAAATTTTTAAAAAAATTTTCCGTGTACCGAGGTGTTTTCGCGGTTTCGAGAGAATTTCCCAGCTACCGCGAAATTTTTCCGGGTTCCCTGATGATTTTTCGAGATTTCCGCAGTCCATGGGCTTTTTCCAATATTTCAAGGGCTACGATAGCAATTTTGACTCAAAAATTGGCTAAAAAATCATTTTTATTCCAGATTTGGACAATTTATGTTCAACTCGTCGAAGTGCTGGTCTTCCCCATCTGGTAGAAGCGATTTTGGGTCAAGAATTTGTGACAAAACGGACCGATGGCTTTGAAATGGCCGCCGAGTCTCTTTTGGACTTGGAAGGGCGGGATGTCAAGTACCGGGTGCACTGTTTAAATGTCCTGAAGGCTCTGATCGAATCTTCCCAGCTCCGCGAACGAGTTTCTACAATAATTGAACCAACTTGCCGCCTGGCAATTGCCGGCTGCTCTTCTGATTCTTGGACGGAAAGAAATGCCTCAGCTCAGCTGGCAGCCGCCCTAAAAATTCATATTTTTGGGGTAACTCGAAGCAGCCAACGGGATTTGTACGTAGATTCGAAGAATAGACAAAGCGCCCATGAATTCTTCTCCAGGTTAGAGAGTTTTTAAACTTTTTAAAGGGCTAAAAATTCCAGATACTCGTCCCTTTATTCTTTTTTATTTTATGAACTGAAAGCAGCTGAAAAAGAATTCACAGTCTATCCGATATTGATCTTCCTGACTCATTTGTACTCGACTAATACGAAAACTACGGTAATTTTTAGCTTTCTTCTTGAATTTTCTCCTGATTAGGGGGATATTTTTATTTTTTGAAAAGGACGCTAAAATCTCAAGAAAACTGCAGTTTTTGGGCAAAAATTGAAATTTATTGTTTTTAAATTCGAAAAAAGCACGAATTGCACAGATTGTGGTATGAAAATACTCAGAATTTTGTGCTGAATCAGATGCAATAATTGTTTACTACTAAAAACCCGAGAAAACGGTGAAAAATGACGTTTTCTAGAAGTTTTCTGAAATTTTTCCAACGACATTTACCACATTCCGACTCTACATGCTGTTTACGCACGATACCCTGAAAATGTTCAGAATTTTATGGTGATTACGGTAGGCTAGTTTAAAAATCGTGAAAACCCCAAAAAAATGTGAATGTGTGCTTTTTGGAGTAGCAATCGAATTTTATCCAACGCCGCGAAGAAAATGATGTGCGTCCGGTGTTTTTCTCATTAAAAATTGCTAATTCTTGCTAGTTTCTTTAAAAAAATACTATAATTCCAAGTAATTTCCCATTTCCAGTACTCACTGAAGCCATTTATTCCCTTGTGCCTCAAGACGCTTCTCACCTGCCGAGCTGAGAAATTACGACGATTAGCAGCAGTGGCGACTATTTCCATCTGCCAGGACGATGACGTTCACTCGATTTTAAGCTGGTTAAAAGAAAAAATAGCCGAAAATTTAAAAGAGAACCATAAAAATGCCTGTCTCCTCCTATTACAAGCCATTTTAACCACAAAAGGAGCGGAATTTGAGCAGGAAATTGGTAAGATTATGAAGAAAATTGATAGAGACCAGAGGTAAGATTTTTTTCATTAAAAAATTAAGGTTTTTAGCTGTGAATTTAACCAGAATCTGTATCAGGAGCTGGAAAATCAATTAGAGGACAAGGGTGATTATTTTTCGTCACAAGCAGCTGTAGCCAAGGTAAATTTCTTAATTTTTGGCAGATTTTAACTAGAATTTGGATTTCCGAGCAATTTGGGTCTCACCGCGAATGGGTCCTGAAGCGGGATTTAATAAAGAACCTTTGTTGTATTTTTAGCACCCGATAAAATCTTCAGATTCCCTAAAAACCTGCCAATTACCGGGAAAAATAGCCAGATACCCAAAAAAATCGTCGGATACTCAAAAATTCCACCGAATACTCAGAAAAATTCGCGGATACGCAAAAAATCTACCGAATACCTTAAAAAATCCCCGGATACGAGACATAAATCAACTGGCGCCCCGAAAACCTTTAAGATCGCATTTTACCGTGTGTAGGGGTGCGTAATTCGCGTAAACACCGTGCAATTCGTCGTTTATTGGTCAAAATTCTGCAATTTACATGGGAAAATTTGTTGAATTTCGTCAAAAATATACGGAATTTCCTTATTTTTTCCTAGAAATTGCAATATCCTTCATTTTTTAAGCTATCTGACCAAAATACAAGCCCATTAAATTTTTCTTTAATAAAAATCCTTATATTTCCAGATACAGAAAGAAATCCTCTTCAAACGCTCATTTTCTCCAGTTGAGCGTTGTAATCCTGCGATAAAGGGCGAAATCTGCTCTTGGTTGGTCAAAATAGAAAAATTGGATTTTTCTGATGGAATTCAGGGCCTCTTCACTGATTTTAATTACAATGTGAGTCATTTACCGCCTCCTTTAATGGAAAAACTATTCAGGTTTTGAGAGTTCTTGACAAATATTACGATCCAGCCTTTTATGGCTGCATAGAATTACAGGAAAGGCTTATTTCTACAGCGGAGGCAGTTAAAAATAAGAAATGCTCATTTTTGTAAGGATTTCCATTTAAAAAATAGGAAAAAATGGATTTTAGACCAGAAATGCTGGCGGTTTGCTTCAGTTTACTGGCTAAATGGAGGCCAGTAGACGAGGAGCTGGTAGCCTGGGCCCAGAGCACCATCGATATCGAGGAAGATTACCCAAAAATCAAGGCAATTGAAATCTGCACGGAAAGATATGAAAATCGTAGGTTTTACGGGTATTTTTGATTAATTTCCCAGGGTTTTTTGAATTTTTTCCAACGCAGGAAGTCAAATAACGGGACGCACGCCGTTTACGAGCGTTTTCACCCTAGAATATAATAAAACGTACCAAATTAGGCATCAAAATACTCAGAATTTTGTGCTGAATACGGTAGAATAACTTAGAAATAAAAAAACTGAAGAAAATAGCGAAAAATGGCGTTTTTTTAGAAGTTCTGTGAATTTTTTCCAACGGCATTTGACAAATTAAGCAGCTGCTTGATGTTTACGCACGATAGCATAAAAATGTACAGAATTTTATGCTGATTACGGTAGGCTGGTTTAAAACCATGGAAAACGCTTTAAAACGACACAAAATGGCTGCGTACTGTGCCCTTCAAACATTCCGAGTTCAATTCCTTTTGTGACCACAATTTTTTTTGCTTTTTTTGCTCTTCCCTTTTTCTGCTTTCTAGGAGGATTTTAAAGGTCTACTTTGCCCCAATAATAACAATTTTTTCAGATAAAGGCTACGTCAAAGTTCTCGTGGAAATGCTCCAAGATGAAGAAGCAGAAATCCGTGAAATTGTGAGTTTTTTTGCCTAATTTCCTTGGGTAAACGGCAATTTCAGGCAGCCACAGCTGTTAGCATCAAAATTTTAAAGAAAAACTTCCAACTGAATCCAGAAATTTGCCGCTACGCCCTGATTTCAAAGTTTTTACCTGAAGGAGAGGAACTTTACCGAAGAAGAGAGACAGAAAATGAGGATTTCCTTTTCGATGCTTGCGCAGCGAATGTCTACGCTGAACCACATCTTTTTGGGGATTTTAGCCCAGTTTCTAGCTATTTATAGGGTTTTGGAATTGTTTTAATTGTTGATTTTGTTATTTTTCACCTTGTTACAAATTGTTGATCATATTGTCATTTTTTTACCCAGTGTACAAGTCATAAATTACTGTGATATTTTAATTTAAGATTCCTGGAAGGAAATTATCAAAGAAATAACCAAGAAACAAGTCATGGGACTGAAAATTGCCCAGAAATAGTCGAAAAATGAAGCGATCTTCCAGGAAAACTGAACCCGAGACTTTTACGTGGCAATTCTGCACGATAACCACTGGCAATCTCCTGGACGCCATTATGGCCATCTTTTGGTGCAGAAAACCGCAGAAATGACTCGAATAAGGCCAAAATGACTCATATAATGCAGTTTTATTAATTTTTGGTATGTAATATTCATGGATCACACTCTTGAATGCCACGGGTGCTGGGATCTTGCATTTCACAGGTTACACTTAAAATTGCCACATAAAAGCTGGGTTGATATAAGAATTTCCATTTATCCTCGATACATTGCAGCTCTTTCTCGGCTTGGCCACAGCCAGATGCTATGGACTTCGGCATCTGTAAAGCAAACTGGTAAAAACTATGAAAATGGAAATATAGCAGGTTTCCAACCTCGGGCTTGATCAGCAGGGACGCGGATTTTCAAAAAATCATCAAATTTTATTCGGAATCTTTCAGAATTCAAAAATGCGCGTTCCTGTGGATCAAGCCCGACCCTGAGATTGGAAATAGATTATAACAAGTAATAAACGTACCAGAGAAACATCGGCACCGCCAAGAGATACTTGATAATTCCCATAAGGATTTGTACACTTTACGGTCAAATAACAGCCCGTATCATTTTTATGATATTCAAATGTTGCATTGCCATTCCATTCACCGCTATTGGACATCTTTTCACATGGAAGACAATCTTAATTTCTTATATTTTACGCAGAAAGAAGTTACCATAAGGGGCAGGTGTGGGTGGTGGGGGAGGTTTTCTACAGCTGGCGGCCACTTCTTCATAGAAAAGAAGTACGAAAAAAATTTGAAGCATAGCCAAGTCAGGAAGTTAAAGGGCGATTTCCTTCTCCTTTTATATTCCTCAATTTTAATCAACTTCTACCAGTTTATTAATTAAAGTGAGCTATTTCCCATCGTTTAGCAGTACAGCGGACAGCACCCGGATTTTTTGAAATACGCAATTTCATAGGTCAACAAGTTTTATTTTCCCTGTATCAATTGATTTCATAATCCTTGCTTCTTGGCGCCTTATGCAAATCGATGATCTTCTCGTAAAGGAACAAAACCAGCAAGAATAATAGAAAAATAGCCGTTAATCCAATACAAGCAGTCATTTTTTGCTCAAAAGTATAGGGAACGCAGGTTTCATTCATCTGGAAACCAATTTAATTAAGGAGATTTTAAAACTTACAGTAATCGGAAGAGCCGGCTCAGTGAAAGGAAAGACCATTCTTCTTTCCATAATAAGACGGGGAAGAGAAGGGTAGACGAGAATAACAATGATTATCAACAATTATGGGGTACATCAACCCCCACGGGAGAGGTTTAGACTTTTGTTAGATGGTAAAAATAACAGATTTTATATGGGGAATAATTTTTATAAGGTATTTTACCTGAAAAAAGGTCCAAAAGCCGTCAGAGAGAAAAAATCTGTGCAGGAGGTCGCTGATTCGATTTTCCGTCTTGACCAGGAGATATTCCCGGGTATTTTTAGGTTCCACGGTGTTTTTCCCTATATTTCTGTGCCCAGCGGATACTACAGGCAATTTTTCAGGGCACCAGAGGAATTTTCAGGATATTTTGTTGATTTTTCCGAATACCAGGCGATTTTTCGGGTATTTCCAAGGTCCATGGTATTTTTCCAATATTTCTGTGGCCAGCGGGCAATTCTAGCTGCTGTAGGTTAAAAATTACTGCAAAAAAGCGGGTTAAACCAGATTTTGTTCCATTGGCTCTTCCCACGATAAACTTTCCCAGGCTTTCTTCCCTGTAAAACCGTATTCTAGCCGAATTTTGTTCATTCGAGAAGATGTTTCGTCCTCTCCTCGTCCTTCTTCTACTAGCTGCCGTGGGTCAGTACTTCTTAAAAAAATACAAGAATAAAAATGGATTTTAGCCGTTCAATGCGATATAATCTGCCCACGCAATGAAGAATGGGGCCCGTGTCATCCGGCTGATTGCCCAGAACTTACCTGCAGGCACTCTACTCCTCCGGTATGCGCGCTTTTTACCTCCTAAAATCTAAAATGCTTAGTATCTGTGTAATGAAGAGAAAATTTGCGACAGGACATGTACCTGTAAGCTTGGCTACTTCCGTAATGAGAAGACTGGAAGCTGTGTTACAGCGCGGGAATGCAATATACTATGAAATAAATGAATTTCACTGATTTTTCCCGATTCTTTAATGAATAAATAAGACAGCTGGACAGATGGAAAGACGGATTAACGCGCAGAAGATTCTGGGTTCAATTCCCGGGGAGATCAACATATTTTTGCCAATATTTTTGTGTAGAACATTAAATATTTATTGTCTGCCGTATTTTTCTGAATTCTTCAATAATTTCTTGGCTCTTTCTTCCACCATTTCATACATTTTGTCCATAAATAAAATCCCAGATAAAGGGCCAGGAAGAATAGCAAAAATCCAGCCAATATGATAATTTTCTTCCAAAATGGCGTCTCATCCACGGTTGAAATAACAGCGCCGACCGTCTTATTCTGATAAAGAAATGGTAGAAATATGAAGAAAAATAAAAAGAAAGCACTTACAGTGGCGGCGAAGGACTCCATTAGGGATATTAAACAGCCGGGAAGGGAGAAAAGAGCCGGCTAATCTTTACAATTTGTAGCTGAGGTCGAGGGAGGACGAGAAAAGGACAAACAGAGAGTACTTTTTATTAGGAAATTAATTAAATCGAAGAATTTGCCGGTAAAAAGATGTCTGGAAGAGAATTCCAGCCTTCTGACAGGTGAAAAACACACGTGGTTCCTGAAATCAACTTCAATTCTGTTAAATGTATGGAATATTTAGACGCAGAATACATGAGGGAATGTGGCGCTGACGTAGAACAAACTAAAAAAGCCGGGGGCGATTTCTTTTTGAGGATTTTGGCGCTTTTTAGTGCAAAAATATTGAGAAAAATCCGGCGGAACCCTGAAATACTAAAAAAAATCCTCTGCTCAACACGGAAAGTCGAAGCCGGGACTTTTTATGGGTTAATTCGGTGCCCCAACCGAAATTGCACAAATTTTGATCATAAAATTACCATGAAAGGAAGGAAAAAGTAGATTGAAACTGAAATTGTTCTGAAATATCGGCAAAAATCCTCTGGACACTGTAAATGCCCAAAAAAATCCTCTGGTCAACCTGGAATAACCAAAGAGACCCGGAAACCAGAATCTCTGGAGCATCAGAATGAGCCTCTCCCATTTTCCAGTTTCCCATGCCAATTACCCGAAAATCACATAACAATAACAATTTTGCATAGCCGCAGCTCCCAGTGGGGCTAATAATCTTCCAGACGTTTGCCAGCTGGCTAAAGAAAGCAGGAAAACAGGAAGGGCAAGCCGTCTATGAAAAATATTTCTCAATTATACTGTACAACGTCATTTATTCCAATAAAAGCGCGTTTTCTGGGCACTTCTGTGCTTTTTTCATTGAAATTTAATGCACTCTAATCTTCCTTTTTATTATCGCTCCTTATCGCCGGTTTTCAACAGACTGACGCGTATTTTTGTCCACTGGTCAATGTTTACCCCCCTAAGTGCCCAGAAATATTAGCAAAAATCTCATGGACATTAAAAATCTCAGAAAAATCTTGTGGTCAAGCTGGGGAATTGAACCCGGGACCTTTGGAACGTAAATTTGATTCGCTGACCTCAGTCGCATCGAGATTCCCAGTCGAAGGAGCGGAAATTGACCAGAAATCTGCTACAGAATCCTGTAAATTCTCTAAAATCCTGCTTTTCCCTTAAAATCAATAAAATATTCGCTTTTCCTCCTTTTTAAAGCCAAGAAACCCCGGGAAAGCGTAGCGTTTCTTGTGTTATCTGCTGCTTTTTGTGACTCGGCGTTGAAATTCTATCAGTGTCGTCACTTTTTGTGCATCGAGCATCTCTACTCCCACTCAAAGGATTCATTCCAAGCCCAAAGTACCGGAATTTCTCTTTAAAACTTACTGGAATTCATTAAAAATAAGGAAAAATGGTTCATGTTACTGGTAAGTCCTCCATTTTTTTGAACTTTATGGATTTGCGGGTAATATTGGCAGAAAACCGCCAAATTTTGGTGATTTTTTCATTTTTACCCGGGGATCTTCCATATTTTCCTGTTTTTAGACGGAAAATAGCCAATTTCTTGTGATTCCTTGCTCGTTTTCAAATTTCAAGCTTTTCACGGGTAAAAGAACTAAATTTTGACCCAAAATTTGTTAATTTTTTATTCATTTACCCGGAATTTTAAAGGATTAGCTATGAAAATGGTGAAAATGGCCAGGATTCCCTAAATTTTTAAAATTTCTGAAATCTGCGGGAAAATAAAAGCGTTAGGACTCAAATTTTCAGGATTCTACAAGTTTTGTTAGTTTTTGTTAAAATTTCCCTGCATTCCGTCGAAAATGACCAAAATTCCTGTCAATTTTCCAATTTCTCCTCATTTTTCTCACTTTTCAGTTATGTTTCCCCACTTTTCCTATAATCGCGCTCTATTTCGAAAAGCGGTCTCGCCACTCTCCGGCGGCCAGTCACAGCCACCCCCCAAAATCGATGAAGTCACACGGGTCGGGTAGAGGCCCTCGTCATGCGTTGCCCGTCCCTCCCTTCACATCGATTCTTTCTCCCCCTTTCCTCGCTCTTTCCAAACAATCTGACTACTCTCTCTCTCCTTTTCTGTTTTTAATAATAAAAAGAGGCAGATTCTCAAATAACACACGCACTGTGTGTGGATTGCGCTGGGATTTAGAAAAGCTGAGGATTAGAGCGCTCTGCCGGCGTAAGGGAAAATGATGTAAAAAATCGAAGGTCACATGATATTTACGCTGGGTTTTATAGTATTTTTAGTATGAAAAAATCAGCAATTTCTTGGTGACAAAGTTAACACGATGAAAAGTTGCGAAATCGTTTAAAATTTGGGGAAAAATCAAAAATTATCAGCCAATTTGCTGGATTTTATCCAAAGCTCCCGTTCTTTACAATTTATACGCGCAATTTTTAATTTTCTAAGCTTTCAGCAGCAAAAATTGCGTATTTATTTAGCACGTAAATACCGGTACGCAAAATTGTGGGGAAAATCGAAAATTTAGCGTCAATACGGGGAATTTTAACCAACGCAGAGACGTCCGCTGTTTACAGGTGTTTTCTACTGCTTTTTCCTAATTTTCCGGTAAAATTCTGCGTCAAAATTTGCGTACTTGTTATTTGTACGTAAAACATTTCAAAAAATTAAAAATTCCGCCAGAATCCCGCCATTTTAGCTTACGCGCCCGTTGTTCAAAAGTTCGCGGGCGGTTCCCCGGTTTTTTTTGGATTTTCTACGTCAAAATTACTTATTTTTTTAAGCGGTAAGGGTGGAATCGTAAATGACCAGAAATGGCGCACATTTCTGTTTTGCCAATGTTTTACGGGTGCGAAGACCGGAATTTCCCTAAAATTCCACGATTTTTCCTAATTTCTCTCCATTTTCTTCCATTTTTCGTCTAAAACTGGGTAAAACGACTAATTTTTCTATTTGTCAGATATGTCGTACGCTTATCTGTTCAAGTACATCATCATTGGTGACACTGGTGTCGGTAAATCCTGCCTGCTGCTGCAATTCACCGACAAACGCTTCCAACCCGTCCACGATCTAACAATTGGCGTCGAATTTGGCGCTCGAATGGTTACCATCGATGGCAAACAGATCAAGCTACAAATCTGGGATACTGCTGGTGATTTTTCGCGGTTTTTATAAACTGGGAATTTTAGGACAAGAATCTTTCCGATCCATTACTCGCAGTTATTATCGTGGAGCTGCTGGAGCTCTTCTCGTCTATGATATTACTCGGTACGTGAGCTGTTTACTCGAAAATATTGCAGGAAATATGGTTTTACGTATATTCCAAAATTACGTACCAAAAATCCGCGTAAACGCCGGGCGTGCGCAATTTTTCGAAAAATCTTGGATGAAAACCCCGCGACTTCCAAAAATTCGCCATTTTAGCCGTTTTTTCGACGTTCTTCCATTTTTTGAACGAGCTTACAGTAATCAGCATAAAATTCTGCCCATATTCATGCTATCGGGTGTAAACAGCGAGCACCTCCGTAATCTGCCAAATCCCGTTGGATTAAATTCAACAACTGCAAATAATAGCAATTTTTGCTCATTTTTCAGCGTTTTTTAGCTCAAAAGTTATTGCATCGTATACAGCACTAAATTCTGCACATTTTTATACTAAAATTACCGCAGATTTCGTTATTTTTGATTTAAAAATCATCAAAATGCAAGAAATTTCAATTTTTTTTGCCTGAAATGCGTCGAATTTTTACTAAAAAACGCTGTGTTCCTCTCTAAAAAGCATAGAAATTAGTATTTCTATTAAAAATGACGCTAATAATAGAATTTCTTGTTTACATCGCAAGCTGTCGGCTAATTTCCCTCGGGCGGGGGATAATTTAATCAAAAAGTCAATGTTTTCGCCTTTTTCCGTATTTTTCAACACGAAAACGGGGAGAATAAGTACAAAATCCCAAAAAAACGGCTCATAATATTCCCGTCGCCCAAATCTGAAAAATAAAGCCAATTTTCCAGACGAGACACTTTCAACCATTTGACTTCTTGGCTGGAAGATGCCCGCCAGCACAGCAACAGCAATATGGTCATCATGTTGATTGGAAATAAGAGGTAAACCGCCGTTTTTAAACAGAATTTTCCCGCCTTTAGTGATCTTGAAGCTCGACGTGAAGTAAAGCGAGAAGAAGGCGAGGCTTTTGCTCGTGAACATGGCCTCGTTTTTATGGAAACAAGCGCCAAAACATCGGCAAATGTTGAAGAAGCTTTCATTGATACGGCTAAAGAAATTTACAGAAAAATTCAGGAAGGAGTCTTTGATATCAATAATGAGGTGAGTTTTTCAAGTTTTTTTATGAATTTTAGGGCCATTTTTTATCTAAAAGTATTAGTTTTATGGAGATGGAATATTTTCCGGGCGTGGAATATTTTTTACAGGAAAAATTGCGTAGAAATAGACGGAAAAGTATTAAAATTTATAAAAATAGAATAATTTCATGGAAATGTTGAAGAAAATTCAAAATTATTTGCTTTTTCAACTGAAAATTGAGAATTTCAAGCCAAAAACAAATCCTCAGCCTTGATAAAATTTTATGAAGACCCAAAAGCTTATAAAATGCTGAAAAATATCACAAAACAATAACTTAAATCAAAAAATAGTCTAAAAATTAATTCCAACAATTTTTATGCTACTTTTAGTTGAAAAAAAGCAAATTTTTAAGTAAAAAAAAGAAACAAGCTTCTAAACTGTTTTAGAATTTATAAAAAGTCTTGAAAATGTGAATAAAGAATACAATAATTTACATAAGAAACATTGATTTAGATGAATTAATGCCATAAAAATGAAATAAATTAATTTTTCTGCTTCTTTTAGTTGAAATAAATCAATTTTCTTCTTAAAAAATGAAAAAAATACAATAATTTATACAGAAAACATTTATTTACATAAAAAAGTTCAATTAAAACGATTTAAACTAATATTTTTGCTTGTTTTCATTGAAATCAATCAAATTTTTCGATTTTCTTCAAATTTCAAGATAAAAATTTGATTTCCCTTCCTAAAAATACAAAAATTTCATCTAAAATGAATCAATTTCAGGCAAACGGAATCAAGCTTGGTCCTCAGCATTCTCCAAGTTCTCCATCAGCTCCTGGTGGTGGAAATGCTGGCGGTTTAGCTGGTAGCAATTGCTGTTAAAATGGGAGAGAGAGAAGAATTGTCGCCGGTTACTTATCCAAAAAAATTCATTTTCTTCAAAAAAAAAATTCCAAAAAAATTCAAATTTTCCCGGCCATGTATGTACATTTTTTTCTATTTTTTTCTCTAGTGAACTTCTCGGATTTTCAAACTTTTCACTGGTTTTCCCGATGTTCTCTTCTATTTTTCCCATTGTATGTAGTAGTTTCTTCTGCTTTTTTCTACTGTGATTGCATACATCCATCTCGTCCCTATACCTATCAAAAATCCACAATTTTTCTATTCATCGCAAAATTTTAGTCTAATTTTGTAAAATTTTAATTGTAATCGTCTGCGTTGAATAAATAAATTTTTTTCTTCAGAATAGGAGCAATTTATATGCCCAGAGCCAATTATTCCTGTGTAATACGATCCGGCGATTTTTATTTGCATAGAAATGAAGCTAAAAGAGCTGAAAAACATAGAAAATCGAATAAAATGAAATAAAGCAAAATTTTGATAAAAACACCTGCGCAAGGTGTTTACGCCGTAATTTCAAACACCACATGAACATTGGCTCAAAAGCCATTTCCTCGTGATTTTTACACAATGCACCCGTTTTCCTCTCACTGCGAGTTCATTTTGTTACCCAGACATTGTTTTTCCACTATTTGACACAGAAAAATAATAGAATATGCTGTAAATTACGTTGGAATACTAAAACAAGTAATAAAAATAGATGAAAATGATAAAAATATTGATTTTGTTAATTTTCTACTTCCTTTAGCTTTTTATTTCTGATTTTTTATCACTTCAGCTTCTAAAATTACTAGAATTTCTTGTAAAAAGCGTTAGAATTCAGTTGCAAGCTGTAAAACAACTGAAAATTTATAAAATATTGTTATTCTTCTCATTTTCTTCTTATAAATTTGATCTTTAGCCATTTCAGCAGTCTAAAATCAATAGGAAGATGTAAAATGGATTAAAAACAACTGGAAACACTAGAATATGCTAGAAATAACGGCAGAATTATCTAGCATGCTGCTTTTTTTATAATGTTGCAATTTTTAAAAGCATACAGTGATTTTTCATGTTCTGCTAGTGTTGCTGCTCCTATTTTTGACCTTTCTGTATTTAAAAATAATCTGCAACTGTTGCAATTAGCTAAAAACAGCTGTAAGCACTAGAATATGCTAGAAATAACGTCAGAATTCTTTGGCTTCGTGTAATTTTTGAAAGATTAGCATTTTTAGCAGCATACAATAATTTTTCGTGTTTTTTAGTGTTGTAGCATCAATTTTTGATCTTCTAATGCTACTACAATGAGCTGAAACTGTTGTAATTAGTTAAAAACAGCAGTAAACGCTGGAAAACGTTACAAACAACGGTAGAATTCTTTAGCATCTTGTATTTCTTGTAATATTACCATTTTTAACAGCACATGATCATTTTTACGATCAGTTTTAGTGTTGTAGCTTCAATTTTTGAAGCAAAAGTTGAAAATATACTTTCTAGTCATTTTAGAGCTACTAGAAGAAGTAGAAAGCACTGCAATTCATTGAAAACACATGAAAATAGAAGAAAAAGCTGTGATTTATTGATTTTGATAAGAATCGCTTGGTAGAATCGAACCATCGCGCGATATTCTTGCGCTTTCATGTTATTTACATCTCGCCATTCTTCTCTCTCTCTTAATTCTATTTCTTCTCTCTATTTTCTTTAATTTAATTTATTTTAGGCCCCGGTGAAAATGGCCCATCGAGCCGTCTACAAGGCTCTTTGTGGCATTGGAGATCGTGTGGTGTATCCAATTTTGCCCAAATTTGCTAAACCAGCTTGGAATCATGCTGCTGGACCGAAGACTGTCTTCTTTTGGGCACCCACGATAAAATGGGCATTAGTTGGAGCCGGTTTAGCAGATCTTGCTCGCCCAGCTGAAAAACTTAGCATTTATCAGGTTTGTTGGCTTATTTTTAATACTTTTCAGTGCGTTTATTACAAAAAGAGCGTTCAATGATCATGATAATCATTTTTGACGCATAAACTTAGAAAATTCAGGAAGATGAGCATCTATTCAGCACAGAAATTTAATTCTTTTCAATCTCTTGGATTTTTCAACGCGCATTTCCTTCTGTAAAAGCTGCCGATGATTATTTATGCTGAAAATTATGAATAGTAGCAGTTTTAAACGCTTTTATAGCAGAAACGTTCATTTTTATGTAAAAAATTAATGTTTTAGCTAATTTATCGTATTAACTTTCCAGAACAGCATAAAAAGAAGGAAAAGCTGTCGTTTGGAGCAATTTTAGCTTAGTTTTTGATCTGTGCTCAAGTAGAATTAGATTTTCTTTTTAAAAAAATAGAAGGATTCATTTTTACTCTTGAAAATTTGATGAACAACAGCAATTTTGACGAAAAAAGACGACTGGGATGATTTTTATAAAAGCAATTTAGAACAGTAAAATTTTGCGGTTTTTTGGAGTATTTTCTACTATTAAATAGCTCTACAAAGTAATATTATGCCTCTAATCATTAGAATTTAGCCTAAAAATCAATTAACGGATTTTTAGAAGGAAATATAATCGGAAAACAGCGCCATTTTGTAAATTTGAGTGAGCAGAATCAATTCTTCCTTGATTTTTCAAGTTTATACAGCAAAATTCATTTTCTTCAGTCTTTTTGATCCGCTAACGCTGGAGAATTTTCTTTTTTATGGCGGAAATTGAATCAACCGCCTTTATTTGCCTTCAATTGAAGGAAAGTGACGTATATTTCTAAAAAGGCAAAGCGCCGCTGTCGTAATTTGTTCTCTTTGGGCTTCATTACGAGAGACACGAGCAATTTGACTAAATACTACGGGGACTGGGGCAATTACCCGGCTGCAATTTGTCTTTTTCATCTTGTAATCATGATTTTTAATTAAAATTTTTTCAGAATACTGCCCTCTTTTTCACCGGTGCTATTTGGACTCGATATTGTCTCGTCATTACACCAATCAATTATTATTTATCAAGTGTTAACTTCTTTGTAGCATGTACTGGTTTAATACAATTGCTCAGGATTGCTCACTATAGGTTAGTTTCTCTTATTTTTCAGTTAAATCAATCGTCTTGCGACTGTCGGCGTAATTTTAAAGGGACCCTGAAGCCGTAGAAGCAAAAGTTGAAAATATACTGGAATTGGCCACTCAGGTGGATTTCTCGGCCTTGGATTGATCTTTTTCAATAATTCAAAGTTTAGGAGAAAAAGGAGAACCTGAGCTTTCTCGTGATATAAATTTCTCAGTGGATAAACGAAAGTGTTCTGCAAAACAGTCATTAATTGAATTTTTTTTTATCATTTTCAAGATTCTATTAAATTTATATCAGAGGAAAGGCGAGGATCTCCGCTTTTTCCTACACTTTGAATTATTCAAAAATATCAATCCAAAGCCGAGAAATCCATCTGAATAGCCAAGTAAATTTCAAAGTTGATCGTTTCGGCGGGTCCATTTTTTCAAATATTATTTCTACGACTTTAAGAGCCCGAATTTTAGTTTTTCTATCTTTTTCGCTGCTTTTAAACCCGATTCATTGAAAAAGAGCGTTAAAAACTATCCTAGAAACATAAAAACTGGCAAATTTCTCTGTATAAATGGCTAAAAATAAGAATTAATGACAAATTTCAAATTTTGCGCGTGATTTGCCACTCAGACGTTTAATTTTTATGATAATTTCAGGTACAAACATCCAGAAACCTTTGGACATTCCGCATAACTTATCCATTTTACTAACCAAGAAGAAGCCGGATCGGGTTTTTGGAGGCATAGATTTTTTATAGACAGATTTTTGAAAATTTCTAAGAATAAATTACTCACCTTTGCTTGTCAGATTTGAATAAATTTGATATTTTTCTAGATTTTTAGTAGGTTTCATAGGAAGATTTAGCTGAAAGAGGATAATTGAAGCCGACAAATGGAAAATTAATTGGAATTGATAGACAACCAGCAAATCTTCAAATTTTAGTCGCCTGCAAATGCTTCTACTTCTATTATTTCGGCTAATTTTTGGTTATAGAATAGGTTTGAATTTTTTGCAGTTATTTTTGATTGCAGGATGTTTACAAACGTTTGATTTTATTCCTTTTTTCCGCCATTCTCATTGATTTTCAGTGATTTCTTCGATATTTTAGGCTTATTCTTAGTAAAACAGCGCAGGTTTAATGAATTTTAAATGGAAAACCAACGACAGCGTAAATATCGGGCAATGGAAGCTAAAATTCCTTTTCCCCTCAATTTTACGTAAAATTTGAATCCAGCAACGCCAAAAGGAGGTGAAATTGACAAAGTAGCTCAAATTTTTGGTCAGGAAATAGATTACGTGGAATATGCCCCAATTCCTGCTGTCAATGTCAACTTGGAAGGTAAATTGACATCGGATTTATCCCAAAATAGACGTCCTGGAACAAAAAAGTTTATTACAGCTCAAAAAAATTGGAAATTTCTCAAAAAAAATGGCGTAGAACTCGTTCTTCTGTCCAAAAATGAATTTTATCCAACGATGTAAGACAAATGACGACAGCGCTTGCTGTTTACATCCAGCAGATCGAAAATGTTCAGAATTTTATGATGATTACGGTAGAAAACTTTAAAAATTCTAAAATACTGGAAAATTGCTTTAAAATTCCATTTTTTTGAAAGCCAGTGAGTTTTTCACAACGTTTTTGACAAAATAACACAAAGGTGTCCGATGTTTACGGCCGTTTTTATCCAACGTTAGTGGCCAATTTACCGTTTTGCCCGATGTTTACAACCGGAAACGTCTCTTTGGGAATGAAATCTTAAAAATTTGCGTAGTTTGCAATCTCCTCGATGAATTTGACGATATTATGGCCATTATCTTGCCGACAGTCATCTTAAATGATACTTTAATGGTTTCCAGCATATTTTTAATGGAAATTTGCAAGGTAACAGATCAAAAACGCCGTTAAAATGGTTGTAGCAATTAAATCTCGCCTGTTTTTCCCTTGGAGGAGAAGATATTCCCGAAATTGGCGGTTTAAATTATATTTTACCGCCATTTGAAGCCCAGCCAAGGGCTGCAGCCGTCTTTGTAGCCAGAGAACATTGGAAATCGGTTGTGCTTCTCTTTGAAACGGAAAAAGGTACAAAAATTGGATTTTTTAATAAGAAAAGGTTCCAGAATTCCTGAAAATGACGGCATTCATCTCGGAAGGCCATTTTATCCCATTTCAAACACATTTTACAAGAATTGTGGCTGCCCAGAATGGCAGCTATGATTATTCAGCCCCCCTGCGACATGTAAAAGATCGCCTGTCCCTCCGCTCCCTGATTATCGCCATGGAAGACGATCATCTACTAGAATTATTGAAGAAAGCTGCAGAACATGGAATGTGCAGCAATATTTATCATTTTACTGTGCTTTTGGAGGTAGAAAGCTTTGAAATTCTTGTAAAATCGATTTTTATTAAATAGAGCTCATTTTTCTGATCAAAACGCACCAAAAATTAAAGAAAATGAATGGTAGAATCATGAAATATTAATTTATTCCTTTTTTTAACCCAAAAATAAAGGAAATACGGCTAATTTTGGTATTAAAATATGCAGAATTTTTTGCTGAATACAATGAAAGAACTTTTAAAAAGAAAAAATAGCAAAAAAACGAAGAAAAATCAGTTTTCAGCTAGAAAATGAATTTAATCCAACGAATTTGACAAATTACGACTCTGCCCGGTGTTTACGCACGATACCATGAAAATGAGCAGAATTGTACGGTGATTACGGTGAATTATTCGAAAAATTCTGAGGAAGCCAGAAAATGAAGAAAACCTTGTTTTTTAGTAGTCGGTTTATTTTTCACGCCGCTTTTTGGAAAATCAGAGGTGAACGGCGTTTAACTGGGATTTTAGTACGTAAATTTGAAAAATACGCAAAATATTTTTTAAAATTTACGAACGAAAAAGGAACCCGCGCTTTTGGAAGTTTTTGATACATTTTAAAAAAAATTAATATTTCCCAATTCTGCCGTCCATTTTCACTAATTTTTAGTGCATTTTGATCAGAAAAAAGCGCTCTATTTATTGAAAATCATTTACATGAAATTATGGCCCCCCATTTTTAAGAAATTGCCGCCTTCTTCGTTTCTAGAAGAACTCCAAGCGGAATGCAACATTACTCTGGTCATAAATAAATTGCAGCCCGTTCAAGCAACTAGAAATAATAATATCCAGATTAAAAATTGCCAAGGGAAAGTTATTGTAAGTAAAAAAAAGCTGAAAATAAATGGAAAACTTCAGGGAAAAGGCTTCTCCTGGCCGAAAATTCATCATTTAGTCGATTTTTACATCAGAGAGCAGCTAATTTTTACACATTATGCTATTTTTAATTTATCTACAGCAGAAGTAAGTGAAAAGAGCCACAGATAGACAACTAAAAGAGCCACAATTAGACATCTTAAAAGAGCCACGGTTTGACAGCAAAGAGAGCCACAGTTGTACACCTAGAAAAGCCACAGTTACACAGCCAAAAGGCCACAATTAGACAGCAAAGGAGCCACATTATCGTTAAAACCAACATTTCAGATGATTTTAACCAAAAGAGACATAGAAACATCGATTTATGACAGTAAAACGTTAGAAAATCGAACTCTTCGAGTTACCGTTTACCTGGTTTTTAATTTTATTAATGTTTCTGATTCTTTAACCCAGGAAGCCCCTTTTGTAATGAAAAAGCAACCAAAAAACGGGGAAATTTTACTGGGAAACGATGTTTATGAAGGATATTGCATCGATTTGCTTCGAATGATAGCAGGATTATTAAAATTTAATTATACAATCCATGAAGTAGCCGATAAATCCTATGGATCCAAGGAATTAAATGGGAAATGGAACGGGCTCGTGGGAGAATTAATGACTGGAGTGAGTTTGATCTTAAAATAGAGAAAAAATGGCATTTTAGGTGGCGGATATGGCCATAACCTCGCTGACTATCAGTTATGGAAGAAGTGAAGTCATTGATTTTACTGTTCCTTATATGCACGTAAGTAAATCGGTGTTTTAATAACTTCTAATGCAAATTTCACTAATTCAGCAATTATTCTCATTCTTATTACACTTTTTTAAAGCAGAAAATACTAAAAAACCGAAAAGTTAAAAAATTAGCAGAATTTACATGAAAATTGAATATTTTCCAACGATAATTGGTTAAAAAACACACGTAAACAACGTAAATTCCTAAGGAAATAGCTTTTCGGTGTAAAAAATCGTATTTAAAGGGATAAATGCGCCGACGCTAAATTTCCCTGAGTTTCAGGGTAAAAATTTTTGTTAGCAATCATATTGCTGGCTTTTTCTCGAAATTTCAATTATTTTTCCTGTAAATTTTTAGTGCAAAATAATCTACAGACGACGGGGAATTTTTTAAACCTAAAATTGCAACAAATGATGCAATATTAAGCTGAAAAAATGGAAAATAAGGTAAAAATGACGAGAAATCTTACCTTGAATATCAGTGAAAGTTAGCGTCGGCGGATCTATCCTTTCAATTTTTTTACTGGACAAGTTCCTTTAATTTAAAAAGCTTAAATTAACATAAAACCCCAATTCAGCTCGGAATTTCGATCCTCTTCAAGCGCCCAGCTACTTCTGAATCCAACTGGCTCCTTTTCTTAGCCCCGCTGAGTAAAGAAATTTGGATATTTGTTCTGGTTTCTTACGTGGTGACATCGCTGACAATTTGGATAATTGCCAGGATTTCCCCACACGAGCAGGAAGTCGAAGATGACAAGAAGAAGCTAACTTTGAGTAATTCTTTCTGGTTTACGGTTAGCTCCCTTATGCAGCAGGTAAAAATCGAGTTTATAGCCTTTCTTGGGTAGAAAATTAAGCTGTTCCCGAAAACCTCGAAAATTAGCGAAAATCCAGGAAACTTGAATATTTTCCAACGAGGAAAAACGAGCGTAATCAGCGAACAGCTCTGTTGGATAAAATTCGAGAATTACTTGAAAAATGGCTGTTTTCTCCAATTTTTCGGCGCTTTTCTTATTTTTAAAAATTATAAACGGATTCAGCACAAAATTCTGACCAAAAGACACCAAGAATCCCGCGATTTCCATTTAAAAATGATTTCAGGGCAGCGAAATCTCGCCTCGAGCTGCCAGCACCCGGATTGTTGCCTCTGTTTGGTGGTTTTTTACCCTAATTATTATTTCCTCCTATACGGCAAATTTAGCCGCTTTTTTAACAACTCAACGGATGGTTACCCCGATAGAAAATGCTGACGACTTGGCAGGACAAAGTAAAATTAAATACGGCACATTGGGACGAGGATCTACTATGTCTTTCTTTAATGTGAGCTGTTTTTTCGTTTTTTTATAAAAGTTTTACCATAAAAATAGGTGAAAAATGGTGAAATTTGCCGGTTTTCATGGAAATTTGCGAGTTGTTCCCCCAAATGTTCGAGTTTCTCCACCGATTGTTCGAGAAACCGAGAAAAATCGTGTGAAATCGATATTTTTATCTGAAAGGGAAAATTAAACCATTTTAGGAGTCAAAAATCGACACTTATGAAAGAATGTGGAAGTTAATGTCCAGCCAGCTTTCATTATTCGTATCATCGTCCAAGGAAGGAATTGAACGAGTCAAGGTGGGTGTACTGTAGCTAAAAAACTTCTTAAATCATCCTAAAACTTTCTTTTTCGGGGAAAAGATTGAAAAAATTGCCGGAAAAGAAGCTGTGCTTCCAAAAAATGAACATGCACCCGTAAAATCTATGCAACTGGCCCCCTTTTTCGGGTTTTTGCTGCTGTAACCCTAATAAAAAGTGAAATCGGGCGTATTTCGGTCTTTTTATCGCATTTTTTCCTCCGAAATGCTAGCAAAAATCCCCTGGGCACTAGAAATACCCCAAAAATTCTTTGGTAATGCCGGGGAATCGGACCCAGGACTTTAACGCGTCAATTTGACGCATTTTCGATCCCAGGATCTCCGGCGCGCCCTTTTTCTGCTCCGATTCCCTTACTGTGACCCCTAAATTAGCTCGTGTGGTTATTTTCTACCCAAAAATCTAAATGAACCGCTTTTCAGACCTCAGACTACGCATATTTAATGGAATCTTCAATGCTGGAATACGCAGTGGAAAGGGATTGTGACCTGATGCAAATTGGCGGCCTCCTGGATCAAAAAGGTTACGGTATTGGCCTGCCTAAGGGCTCCCCCTATCGGGAACTCCTCTCCACGGCTATTCTCCATCTCCAGGAGAAGACAGTCCTGACTGAATTAAAGGACAAATGGTGGAAAGACAAGGACACAATCTGCCCACAAAGAAAGAAAAAAGATGCCGATACGGACTCCGCCACTGGGATATTTATCCTCCTAATTGTTGGAATTTTGATTACTGTAGTCATTTTAGCTGCGGAACTGGCTGTACACAAAATTCGAGCGGTATTTTTAGTCAAATTTCTGGGAAAAGTGGGATTTTAGCGTATGGAAACAAGAAATGAACAAAACAATGCAGCAGTGATAAATTTTCGCCTCAGCTTTGTCAGTACGATACCTGCTGGGACTCTTGGACAGTAATAAATTTTTGGCTCTCGCCAACTACCTTGCTTGTCTGCTACCACCACCCAATTTAATCCCTTGAACCCTGACACCCCCACTCGATTGTCTCAAAGCAAAACGGAGAAATTCTTGGCTGTAGAAATGCCAAACTGCGGGAAACTGCGACTCTTTAGAAGACTCTCTAATTAATTTCGGTCCGTCAGACGACCAAACTGTAATTAAAAAATCCGACATAAAAGAACCAGGAAACGGAGACACCAAACATTCCTCTTTATACATCTCCAGCAAACTTTCCAAATAATTTGATTTCTGCAACTTATCATAATTCGCTTCCAGACATGGGTACCCTGATCACCATACTGGTGATATTACTCTGCGGAGAAATGGCCAACGGGTGCAGAAAAATAATCCGGCCGCTTCGCTCATCCACAATGCACTGGTCAACAACGGAAACATTCACTAGTACCCATGGTCACACGGAACCTTTATCCACAGGCTCTATTTTGACCACAAACTTTCCCACAGAGCCTCTCGCAAGCACAATATTTTCGACCGCAGCAGACTCTTCGACCGGATCTCCAGCCAGTACCGAGTCATCTGCGACTTCCAGCGACTCATCGACCGGATCTCCAGCCAGTACCTGGCCTTCTTCAGCTGCTACCGACTCTTCTACCGAACCTCCAGCCAGTACCGAGCCATCTGCGACTTCCAGCGACACTCCCACCGAACCTCCAGCCATTACCGAGTCATCTGCGACTTCCAGCGACTCATCGACCGGATCTCCAGCCAGTACCAAGTCAACTGCGACTTCCAGCGACTCATCGACCGGATCTCCAGCCAGTACCTGGCCTTCTTCAGCTGCTACCGACTCTTCTACCGAACCTCCAGCCAGTACCCAGCCATCTGCGACTTCCAGCGACTCATCGACCGGATCTCCAGCCAGTACCGAGCCATCTGCGACTTCCAGCGACACTCCCACCGAACCTCCAGCCATTACCGAGTCATCTGCGACTTCCAGCGACTCATCGACCGGATCTCCAGCCAGTACCAAGTCAACTGCGACTTCCAGCGACTCATCGACCGGATCTCCAGCCAGTACCTGGCCTTCTTCAGCTGCTACCGACTCTTCTACCGAACCTCCAGCCAGTACCCAGCCATCTGCGACTTCCAGCGACTCATCGACCGGATCTCCAGCCAGTACCGAGCCATCTGCGACTTCCAGCGACACTCCCACCGAACCTCCAGCCATTACCGAGTCATCTGCGACTTCCAGCGACTCATCGTCCGGATCTCCAACAAGTACCGAGCCATCTGCGACTTCCAGCGACACATCGACCGGATCTCCAGCCAGTAGCGAGCCTTCTTCAGCTGCTACCGACTCTTCTACCGAACCTCCGGCCAGTACCGAGTCAACTGCGACTTCCAGCGACTCATCGACCGGATCTCCAGCCGGTACCAAGTCAACTGCGACTTCCAGCGACTCATCGTCCGGATCTCCAACAAGTACCGAGTCAACTGCGACTTCCAGCGACTCATCGACCGGATCTCCAGCCAGTACCTGGCCTTCTTCAGCTGCTACCGACTCTTCGACCGGATCTCCAGCCAGTACCTGGCCTTCTTCAGCTGCTACCGACTCTTCTACCGAACCTCCAGCCAGTACCCAGCCATCTGCGACTTCCAGCGACTCATCGACCGGATCTCCAGCCAGTACCGAGCCTTCTTCAGCTGCTACCGACTCTTCGACCGGATCTCCAGCCAGTACCTGGCCTTCTTCAGCTGCTACCGACTCTTCTACCGAACCTCCAGCCAGTACCCAGCCATCTGCGACTTCCAGCGACTCATCGACCGGATCTCCAGCCAGTACCGAGCCTTCTTCAGCTGCTACCGACTCTTCTACCGAACCTCCGGCCAGTACCGAGTCAACTGCGACTTCCAGCGACTCATCGACCGGATCTCCAGCCAGTACCAAGTCAACTGCGACTTCCAGCGACACATCGACCGGATCTCCAGCCAGTAGCGAGCCTTCTTCAGCTGCTACCGACTCTTCTACCGAACCTCCGGCCAGTACCGAGTCAACTGCGACTTCCAGCGACTCATCGACCGGATCTCCAGCCAGTACCTGGCCTTCTTCAGCTGCTACCGACTCTTCTACCGAACCTCCGGCCAGTACCGAGTCAACTGCGACTTCCAGCGACTCATCGACCGGATCTCCAGCCAGTACCAAGTCAACTGCGACTTCCAGCGACACATCGACCGGATCTCCAGCCAGTAGCGAGCCTTCTTCAGCTGCTACCGACTCTTCTACCGAACCTCCGGCCAGTACCGAGTCAACTGCGACTTCCAGCGACTCATCGACCGGATCTCCAGCCAGTACCAAGTCAACTGCGACTTCCAGCGACTCATCGTCCGGATCTCCAACAAGTACCGAGTCAACTGCGACTTCCAGCGACTCATCGACCGGATCTCCAGCCAGTACCTGGCCTTCTTCAGCTGCTACCGACTCTTCGACCGGATCTCCAGCCAGTACCTGGCCTTCTTCAGCTGCTACCGACTCTTCTACCGAACCTCCAGCCAGTACCCAGCCATCTGCGACTTCCAGCGACTCATCGACCGGATCTCCAGCCAGTACCGAGCCTTCTTCGGCTGCTACCGACTCTTCGACCGGATCTCCAACAAGTACCGAGTCATCTGCGACTTCCAGCGACTCATCGACCGGATCTCCAGCCAGTACCGAGCCTTCTTCAGCTGCTACCGACTCTTCTACCGAACCTCCAGCCAGTACCTGGCCTTCTTCAGCTGCTACCGACTCTTCTACCGAACCTCCAGCCAGTACTCAGCCATCTGCGACTTCCAGCGACACTCCCACCGAATCTCCAGCCATTACCGAGTCATCTGCGACTTCCAGCGACTCATCGTCCGGATCTCCAACAAGTACCGAGCCATCTGCGACTTCCAGCGACACATCGACCGGATCTCCAGCCAGTACCAAGTCAACTGCGACTTCCAGCGACTCATCGTCCGGATCTCCAGCCAGTACCGAGCCTTCTTCAGCTGCTACCGACTCTTCTACCGAACCTCCAGCCAGTACCCAGCCATCTGCGACTTCCAGCGACTCATCGACCGGATCTCCAGCCAGTACCGAGCCTTCTTCGGCTGCTACCGACTCTTCGACCGGATCTCCAACAAGTACCGAGTCATCTGCGACTTCCAGCGACTCATCGACCGGATCTCCAGCCAGTACCGAGCCTTCTTCAGCTGCTACCGACTCTTCTACCGAACCTCCAGCCAGTACCTGGCCTTCTTCAGCTGCTACCGACTCTTCTACCGAACCTCCAGCCAGTACTCAGCCATCTGCGACTTCCAGCGACACTCCCACCGAACCTCCAGCCATTACCGAGTCATCTGCGACTTCCAGCGACTCATCGTCCGGATCTCCAGCCAGTACCAAGTCAACTGCGACTTCCAGCGACTCATCGTCCGGATCTCCAGCCAGTACCGAGCCTTCTTCAGCTGCTACCGACTCTTCTACCGAACCTCCAGCCAGTACCCAGCCATCTGCGACTTCCAGTGACTCATCGACCGGATCTCCAGCCAGTACCGAGCCTTCTTCAGCTGCTACCGACTCTTCCACCGAACCTCCAGCCAGTACCAAGTCAACTGCGACTTCCAGCGACTCATCGACCGGATCTCCAGCCAGTACCTGGCCTTCTTCAGCTGCTACCGACTCTTCTACCGAACCTCCAGCCAGTACCCAGCCATCTGCGACTTCCAGCGGCTCATCGACCGGATCTCCAGCCAGTACCGAGCCTTCTTCGGCTGCTACCGACTCTTCGACCGGATCTCCAGCCAGTACCTGGCCTTCTTCAGCTGCTACCGACTCTTCGACCGGATCTCCAGCCAGTACCCAGCCATCTGCGACTTCCAGCGACTCATCGACCGGATCTCCAGCCAGTACCGAGCCTTCTTCAGCTGCTACCGACTCTTCGTCCGGATCTCCAGCCAGTACCTGGCCTTCTTCAGCTGCTACCGTCTCTTCTACCGAACCTCCAGCCAGTACCCAGCCATCTGCGACTTCCAGCGACTCATCGACCGGATCTCCAGCCAGTACCCAGCCATCTGCGACTTCCAGCGACTCATCGTCCGGATCTCCAGCCAGTACCCAGCCATCTGCGACTTCCAGCGACTCATCGACCGGATCTCCAGCCAGTACCCAGCCATCTGCGACTTCCAGCGACTCATCGTCCGGATCTCCAGCCAGTACCCAGCCATCTGCGACTTCCAGCGACTCATCGACCGGATCTCCAGCCAGTACCTGGCCTTCTTCAGCTGCTACCGACTCTTCGACCGGATCTCCAACAAGTACCGAGTCAACTGCGACTTCCAGCGACTCATCGACCGGATCTCCAGCCAGTACCCAGCCATCTGCGACTTCCAGCGACTCATCGTCCGGATCTCCAGCCAGTACCCAGCCATCTGCGACTTCCAGCGACTCATCGACCGGATCTCCAGCCAGTACCGAGCCTTCTTCAGCTGCTACCGACTCTTCGACCGGATCTCCAGCCAGTACCGAGCCTTCTTCAGCTGCTACCGACTCTTCGTCCGGATCTCCAGCCAGTACCCAGCCATCTGCGACTTCCAGCGACTCATCGACCGGATCTCCAGCCAGTACCGAGCCTTCTTCGGCTGCTACCGACTCTTCGACCGGATCTCCAGCCAGTACCTGGCCTTCTTCAGCTGCTACCGACTCTTCTACCGAACCTCCAGCCAGTACCCAGCCATCTGCGACTTCCAGCGACTCATCGACCGGATCTCCAGCCAGTACCGAGCCTTCTTCAGCCGCTACCGACTCTTCGTCCGGATCTCCAGCAAGTACCGAGTCAACTGGGACTTCCAGCGACTCATCGACCGGATCTCCAGCCAGTACCCAGCCATCTGCGACTTCCAGCGACTCATCGACCGGATCTCCAGCCAGTACCGAGCCTTCTTCAGCTGCTACCGACTCTTCGACCGGATCTCCAGCCAGTACCCAGCCGTCTGCGACTTCCAGCGACTCATCGACCGGATCTCCAGCCAGTGCCGAGCCTTCTTCAGCTGCTACCGACTCTTCGTCCGGATCTTCAGCAAGTACCGAGTCAACTGGGACTTCCAGCGACTCATCGACCGGATCTCCAGCCAGTACCTGGCCTTCTTCAGCTGCTACCGACTCTTCGACCGGATCTCCAACAAGTACCGAGTCAACTGCGACTTCCAGCGACTCATCGACCGGATCTCCAGCCAGTACCCAGCCGTCTGCGACTTCCAGCGACTCATCGACCGGATCTCCAACAAGTACCGAGTCAACTGCGACTTCCAGCGACTCATCGACCGGATCTCCAGCCAGTACCCAGCCGTCTGCGACTTCCAGCGACTCATCGACCGGATCTCCAGCCAGTACCGAGTCAACTGCGACTTCCAGCGACTCTTCTACCGATACCGAATCATCCTCAGCTTATACAGACTCGACTCTCGCTGATACTACCATGGAAGCCTCGACGTCGGCGCCGTCGTCGTCTACTCGGGCAACCGTGCCGACAACTGCGGTACCAGACGGTAAGTTCCGGTTTGTTTTGTTATATTGTAGTTCAGTTTGTGCTTGCGCTCCAATGGAGGAATTCAACGCTCTGATTGCAAGAGATGGGGTCGGCAGACTTACTATTGAGCAAAGTAATACATCGGATTGCTCTCTGAAACTCACATGTACTGGTCTGTATGGTAGCTTGTACCCTGTTGGTATTGGGGTAGTTTATCACTATCTGGTTAGTCGGCTGCTGTTAAGTGTTTTAATTTATTTAAGACATTCGAGTACTGGTCATATCAACCTCTAATTTTACGTTGCGGGTATGTGGAAGTTCTGCCGCATACTTTGATTAGTTGTATCAATGGTAAATGGATGGATGGTGATTACGAATTCAATCGCGTATTCTGCCATTCTACTGCTGTGGTTCCTGTGGGTTACGCGACATGTGAGGATTATCTGGAAACAGTTCCCTATGGTGTATAAATCTGTGTTGTTGTCATCTTATTATGGTCTCAGAGAATAAGAAAGAAACATAAAAACACAACGAATTTTCCGTTTATTATCAAGAAAGATGAAATTATTCGGATTTATCGATGGGTACATTCCATTGACTTTCGATGTCATCTACCGTGGCACAGTCATTCGGTGGTAGAAGTTCTCCTTTCCGGACAAGATCCGCCACTTCGGGTGCCACTTCCATCTCTCCGATTTTTGTTGTCTTTTTTCCATCTTCATTCGATTTATTTATCGCCGTTTTAATCGTCTTCTTTCCATCTTCATTCGATTTATTTACTCCCGTTTTTATCGTCTGTTTTCCATCTTCGTTTGATTTTTTTGTCTCCGTTTTTGGCTGTTTTTCTATCGTCAGCGGTCGGGCGGTTTTCTCTTGTTGTTTAGTTTTTTCCGGCTTTTTTTGACTATCCGGCGTCTTTTCATTGCTTGCTTTAATTTTTCCAGTCATTTCTCTGCTTGTCATCACTGAGATTCCCGTCTTTTCGCTTAGCGAACTATTAGAGGAGGTCTCCTTTTTAGCGGGTTTTTTATCAACTTTAACTGGTGACGTCTTCTTTTCTGCTACTTTTACTGGAGGCTTTGGTTTCGGCTCTTGGCTCTTATTGACTCCTGTTTCTTGATGTTTTTCATCTTCTTTTGCCGTCATCATAGCCGATCGACTGCTCTCCTTGACAAGTTTCTTCTTCTTTGAGCAAAATATTAGCAGCGAGAAAAGGGGAAAAATGAACAGCCAGTAGGGAAACATTGCGGTGGAATGGCTTGAAATTGACAAGATTATGTCGGATTACGGTAATCTGGTAATTTTACAGGAAAAATTAAAAATTTGACATGAAAAACCGTCAAACAGCTGAAAGTGCCACAATTTGATAGAAAATAAGCCTCAGACAGGGAAAAGAGCAGCATTTAAACAACTAAAAGAGCCACAGTTGGACAGCTAAAAGAAGCAGTTAGAGAGAAAATCAGCTACAGTTAAACAGTGAAGAGCCACAGATAGACAGCTTGAAGAACCACAGTTAGACAGAGAAAAGCCACAGGTAAACGGCTAACAGAACCACAGTTAAAAAGAAAAGAGCCACAATTAGACAACGAAAGATATAGTTTGACGGGGAAACGAGCCACATTTAAACAGCTAAAGAGCCACAAGTAGACAGCTAAAAGAGCCACTGTTAGACTGCCGATTTGCGGAATTATAAAGAAGAAGCTAAAAAATGGAAAAAGCTGTTCGCTGAAGCAGAAAAATGGCGCACATTAAAACAACTTGCTGTCCCAGACATTTCTGCCTGCTTTCCCCCCAAGAAATGCTTCGTCTTCTCTTCTTCCTCATTTTATCCATCGTCGGTTAGTATTTTCCGATTCCCAAGAGCTGATTATTCTCTAGCCACCCGATTCGTGGTCATTAGCACCGAAAGCAACATTACCTGCCCTCGAAATGAGAAATATACCGACTGTTATCAGAATAACTGCAAGGAGCCTACCTGTATCCTTCCAAACCTTCCAGTTTGTGTTTTTTCACCAAAAATGAGGACTTTTCAGCCTGCCTGTTATTCAAATGTCACGAAATGGTGTAGAAATGGGTGCATTTGTGAGGAAGGCTACTATCGGGATACAGAATATGGACTGAAGTGCGTCACGTGGGATCACTGTTTAATGATTCAATATAAAATAATTAATTAATTAATAAAAATGCAGAATTTCAAAGGATTTTGGAGAAATTCGACAAAAATGGTGATGGTAAAAACGATCCGACAGGTCATTCGCAGCTATTTTATAATTCGCTCGCTGAAAAATTGGGAAGATCTGGAAAAAACGGGAAGTCGCTGAAAATTTTTCGCAAGATGACAATTTTTTCCCAGGACAACACTATTACAGGATATTTTACATGATTGCACACAGGAGTTTTTTCGGGTATTTTTAAATTTTCTAGGCATTTGTGCTCATTTTTCTGATATGGATTCAGTTCCAAGCCTCAGGATTCTGATGGTCCCCTGAAACCGCCAAAGTTCCCCGATTCAAATTCTCGAGTTTACCATAGGATTTTAAGTAAAATGCCGATATACCCCGCAAAATTCCTCGGTATCATGAAAAATTGCCTGTTTTTTCGGAAAAATCGTCAAAATACTTCGAAAATTCCTTTGATACGCTGAAAAATTTCGATTAATCAAGGGAGTTTTAGCCATATTCCTGGTTTGAAGGTAACATCCGTGCCCAGAATTCGGATGGTAAGCTCACCAGACTGATGCGTAAAAAGTTTCCGGTCCACTTTCCCGGGTAAACTAAAGGAATCGGCCACTTTTCCCCACATTTCCATAAAAAAGTTCGCCTTCTGTTTACCACAATAGCCATCCTCAATGAGTACAGCTGTTCGAGGCTCCTCTCCTCTTTATCAGCGAGGTTTATCGGCCTTCAAATAAATTACACAAACCTTGGGCCTCCTTTTGTTCAATTTCTGAAAAATTAGCCGCGAAAAAACGGCCGGGATTGGCCTCCTCCTCTGCCGCTATTCAGTCAAGGTCAGCTGCGTGTTTTACATAGTCCAGGGCGTGTTGTGGTGGCCCCGAGTTTATTGATCGATCCCTCTCTGTCCACGCTACCTCCTTTTTTCACACATTCATGCCGCCTCATTTAATTCTTTTCCATGGCGGCTGGAGGCCTTCTTTAAATTGAAAACGCCACAGTTCACGCGTTTCAATTAAATATCGGCGTTTGTTTGTTTAAAAAAGGCGACAATTGGCCGTTTTTGTTGGTCGCCAGCACGGTGAGTAAGCCACTGACCACCCTGGCAGCCATTTTGGCAGCCACCCTTCCCCTACTTCTTTTATCTAACCGGAAGAGTGCTCCCTTACGCGTGAAATTGCATCCTCACGACCTTTCCATGGCATTTTATCGGCTATTTTTTTGATTATTTTGAATTTACGCCAGGGAAAGGAGAAATTTTGAATTTATTTGCTTGTAAAATCAAAAAATGTAGTCAATTTGTTCAATAAACTTGAATATTTTGATTGTTTTTCCCTAGAAATCTATAATTTCGAATATTTCTACCAGCAAACTCTAGAAATCGGCTAAATATGCCTATAAATCTTAAATTTTTGAATATTTTCAGCGTCACCACCGATTCTTAAAAGTTTTAGCCGCTGAATTTGAAAAAAGTTGTTGGTTTCTTCCCGGAAAGCTCAAATTATTGAATTTCAACCATCACTAAGTCCAATTTTTACATAATTTACCCGCCAAATTAAAAAAAAATTGAAGATTGCATCCTACGATCCCGGGGGTTTCAAAACTTTCGACAATTTCCCCAATCCCTTACTACTAAAACGCTATGGTGTCTGTCTGTGTGTCCGTTGACATGTCGAAAAATTGTGGCCGAGTGGTCTAAGGCGCGCGCACCAAACAAACGACGAGGGTTCGATCCCCGCCGGTGGCAAATGTGTTCAAAACATTTTTTCTTTTCTGTTTGTGGCTCCACTATAATTATTTCGCAATATAAGTGGGACTGAGTATCAAATGTCGCATTTGACTGCGTATCTCTTAATTCTCATCCTTACGCAGCGAAATTAGTATCATTCGACTGCTCTCAGCCTGGGGAATCAGAATTTGCAACTTATTTTTCCATTAAATGAGACTGAGTATCAAATGTGCAATTTGGCTGCGTATCTGTCTATTTCACCCCTTTCTCAACAAAATGGGTATCATTCGACTCCTTTCAATGCAGGAGAGCTAACCGCGATAATGGTTTTCTATTTCAGCGGAACTGAGTATCAAATGCTCATTTGGCTGCGTATTTCTCATTTTCCATCCATATAAAGCGAAATTATTATCATTCGATTGCTCTCGGTGTGGAGAAGGTGAATTTCACCAGGTTACCATTGAATGAGAATGGGACTGAGTATCAAACACGCTTATTTGACTGCGTAGGACGGCCAATTGCAGAGTTCACCCGGAATATGGGTATTATTCGATTTAATCAGAGTGGATAATTTGTTTGCTTCTATCGCCACTGCAAAAAATTCAACAGTATCTTCGCTGCAGGAAGCAATCGAGGGGAAGGGAACGGTGGGCAGGGGAAGCGAGGTCCGGCACGAGCCGAAGGCGAGTGACGGGCCGAGCGGACTACAGTCCGGCGGAGCCGGACAAAAATCCGGAGCCTTGGACATCCTAGCCCGCGTAGCGGGCGCCCAGCCGAAGACCCCCCGTAGGGGGGTCGAAATGGCTGGTTTCACTTATATTCCCTCCATTTTCAGTACTTTAGGGGATTTCCTTTAAATTTTCTTGTTATTATGGTCCATTAGGAATTTTTCAGTCAAAAACCGCTTTTACAATTTTTTTCTATCGTAATTTCCACAGCAAATTTCTTTTCTTTGAAATTTTCATGAATTTCGGGCATTTTCAAAGGATTTTTGCTCAAAATCTTTGAATTTTCATCCTTTTCCCGGGTAAAATCGTCCGAATTTTTAATTTTTCATATGCTTCCAAGTTTTAAAAGCTGTTTTTAATTATTAGCTGCAGTAATTTGCCCGCAAGTGTCCATTCTCCCGTCCAGCAGGCTCTCTGCCATCCGTTTCTTGCTCTTTCTTCTCTCCCATCGGCCATTTCTCTTCCACTCCTCGCTCTCTTTCCTTCCCTTCAGCTGTAATGTTTCATTAGTCCAATGCCACGTCCCCCATCAGTTCTCTCCCCCCTCTGATCCCCGTCGTTGTGGTCTATTTTTTATTGCCCTCGATTGCTGTTAAATTCTCGCCGAATCGCAACAATTGCTCCCAGCTTCGATTTTATCCAAAAATTTCGTATCAGGGGTGTGGTTTTCTATTTTCCGCTGGGTTTTCAGTAGGCGTTAACTGGTGAGTAATGGGCCCAGATTGATATCAACAGGAGCTGGCCCCTATATTACACCTTTTCTCCCATTCATCCAACTTTTACCTATTGTACACCCGAAAACTTGCTTGATACCAGGGGCGCACGCATTTTGGGACCAGAATTGTTGCAAAAACGTCCCTGGATACTTTAAATAACCGAGAAATCCTGTGATCTAACCGAATTCTTTGTAGTTTTTCGTCTATTTTTCCCTGTAGGACCATAAGAAACTACCGTAACCCTGCCATAACCCCAGAAATAGAGGCAAAAACCCCTGGACTCGAAATATCCGAAAAATCTTTTGGCCAACCCGGGGGAATCGAACCCGGGATCTTTGGTGCGTCAATTTGCTGCGTTTACCACGGGGGCACACATTTTGGACCTAGAAACATAGGAAAAAAGCCTCTAGATGCTAGAAAACCCGTAAAATCTCCTGGATGCTCAAAAATCCCATGGATACCCATAGATACAACAAAAAATCCCCGGAACCACGGGAAAATACACTGATATCCACGAAAACCCCGGAAAAACCCCGAAGATCCGGCGAACGTGCAATGTCACACTCACCAATGTCACACATGGCTGATACACCCCTTCAACACCAATTTTTTCCTGATTTTCTTCTATCATAGGAATGCTTAGGCTTAGTAGAGCCTATTGCAAGCTTTTAAACCGACTTTAAAAGTTCACTTGGTGAGCTACACCGCGGTGAAAGTTAGCCTTTTTGTGTGACATTTCCCCTACTTTCTCACTAAAATGCTCTCTAAAAAAATTTTCTCACATTTTTTTCTGTCAAAATGTGGGCTTAGGCTTAGTAGAGCCTATTTTATTATTTTCGAAAGTTTTAGAGCTTGAGCGCCGACCTACGCGCCGCAGCACCCAAAAATAGTGTTGTGTGGCATTGCACGTTGGCCCGAAGATCCTCTATTTTCCAGCAAAAATCCCTCTGGTACCCAGAAAAATTCACTGGCATCCAGAAAATTCCCGTAAAAATCTCCTAGTGTACCCAGGGAATCGAACCCGGGTCCCTTGGGCGACGTGCTGACCACCCGACCACGACGGGGATTCGGACAGCGGCACCCAAAAACCGGCGAATTTTCAAATTTTAGGAACTTTCCGCCCAATTTCCTTCGGTTTCCTGATTTCTTCGTCAATTTCCCCACGTTTTCCTTTTTCTTTCGTGTCTAGCTGCCTCTGTCTGGCGTTTCCCGCCATCCAGTCCGATCTTCTTTCTCCTACCAGTCGATTTTAATGAGGCAATGAGAATAAACTGGGAGAAGAAGACGAGGGGGATACGCCCTCCTTTAATGAAAGTCTGCCCGTTAAGCCTCGGCTAGTTGGCCATTCGTCGCATTTTTGGCAGCTTCCACTGACCACCAGGGAGCCGAGAGAGCGTCCAATTGCTGGAGGCGCCAGCTGGTTCTAGTAAAAATTCACACGCAATTGCTTTCCTACTTATTCCTGGCCTTTTAACTGGCATTTTCTGGCTTTTCTGGTATTTTTAGACCATAAAAAGTGATAAAATTGGCAGCACTTGACGACAAATTGCATTTACGGGCAGCAGCCCCCTCAGAAGACACCTTTATGTCCTATTGATTACTATATTTCTATTTAAAATAGCTTTCTCTATCATTTTTACGCAATTTTGGATAAAATACATCCATTTTCCTACTGTAAATTCTAAAAAAATGCAGAAAACATTCAAAAATAGGGGATTTCCACCGATTTTCAACTAAAATTCCCCGAATTTCGACTAAAACTACCAAAAAATCCTAAATTTTCCCATTTCCCTGGGTAAAAAAGCCGAATGGCCGCTAATTTACCCGTTTCCCGAAAAACCCAATGGCCAGTAAAAGACCACCATGCTTCTCTTTAATTGGAAGCCCATCTCTGCTCTCCAGTCGATTTCCTGCCAGCTTTTTAGAGCCATTTTTGACAGCTTTCATGTCATTTATCTGACTTCTCATCTAAAAACCAGCCAATATTCTGCGTTTTCGTAAAATATTCCGTGATTTATAGAAATTCTAGGCCATGAAATCCTGATTTTATTGTATTTTACCCACTTTTGAGTAAAAATGTTCAGTTTCCTTGTCGTTCAGGCAACCAGAGACGATGTTTAGGCGTTTTTGATGATTTTCAATAATTTCTAGTGCCTGTTGACCATAGAAAGAACGCAAAAACCCTCTGGACACAAGAAATACCAAGAAAGCTTCTTTGGTCAAACGCTGGAAATCGAACCCGGGACCTTTTGTGCATTAATTCGGCACGCTGAATGCTCAAATCTGAGCGAATCGGTGTTCTGGCGGGAATTCTCTGGTACCTTTTATAATTTTTTGATTTTTTTTTTTGACTATAATTCTTGCAAAAAATCCCCTGGGCACTAGACATACCCAGAAAAACCTGTTGGTGAAGCCGGGGAATTGAACCTGGGACCTTTTTGGCGTCAATTCGGCGAGAAAACCCCTAAATTTGGTGTCGCCGAGTTTTTTGTGCCTTGGTTGCCCATAATTTCCCGATTTTCGATGGTTTTCCAATTTTTTCCGTTTAAAATTCACCATAACCTGGAATTCTTTAATCAGACAAGAAAAATCCACTGGATACCCGATAAAAATCCACTTGAAACAAGGAAAAACCCATCGGATACCCGAAAAAATCATTTCTAGGTCCCAAAACGATCAAAACCCACAGAAATTTGAAAAAGAGCTCAAATTTTAGCGGTTTCTCCCTCTGGAAAGCCAGTAATCTGACTCTCTCCTGTAATGAATTTGCCCTCTGTCCTCATTAATTTCCCTCCAGGTTAATTTATTCATATCCAGCAATTATTGTCTTGCCTTTCTTGCTTGTTAAGCCTGACCTCCTATCGACGTCAATTAGTTAAACTAGGGTTGTGCGCCGACACGACAGGCACCTCAAATGTCGTGTCGTCTGTCGTGTCGTGTCGTGTCGTGTCGTATGCCTGTCGTGTCAGGGACCAAATCAAGTAAAATGGTTATTTTTTGAAAATTTTTGCATATTTTTTCGTAATTTTTAGTGTTTTTTCAATTTTTTTTCTCAAATTTTCCTATTCCAGTCAAGTATTTGGCACTTTTCGTTGGTTAGCGCCTCAAAATTTTACTTCTGTAATTATTTTATGCGATACTTAGGCGAAAACATGGTAGAAGACACTGGTCATAGGCGCTACTCCCATATATTTATTAATAGCGCTGACTTTGGACCTGCATACTGGGCCCAAATTGGTCATAGAAATGTCTAAAGTAATAAGCTAATAGGCTAGTCAGCAGTAGACAATAATATGACAGTACACGTCGGCTTGGCTTGGATAACCATAGTCAACAGTAAAATGCTTATTGACAGTTAGAAATCTCTAACGATTACTTTAAAAAGGTTCCTTATATCATAAAAAACTTATTCGGAATGATATATAACAAAAAACTAGTGAATTCCCTATTTGGGAGCATTTTTTGGTTTCATGATACGACACGACATTTCAGACGACATTTGCTCAAATGTCGTGTCGTGTCGGGTCGTCTAGCCTGTCGTGTCGTCTCGGCACGACACGACACGACCCAACACGACAGGCTCCGGATTTTGCCTGTCGTGTCGTGTCGTGTCGTGTCGGCGCACAACCCTAAGTTAAACCCATAAGTACCCGACCCCCCTCAAAATCGATTTTTGGTCATCAATCCAGGTCACCCATCCAGCCATCCTCTTCCTCTTCGGATCCATCATATTTGTGGCAGTCAGTCTAATTCTATTAGTCTCCCCCCGTTCTTCCTCCTCTTCCCCCTCTCCCTGTTCTCCCTCCCTGAAACATGTTCCGACTCATTGCTACTAAAAGCAGAGACAGGGCTCATTAACCTTGAAGAGGATACCGCCAGGAGGTTTTAGTGGGTAAAGGAGGGCTTTTTTTGGGTAGAAAAACGGCATTTTGGGGGTTTTAGAGGGGTTTTGGCATTTTTTGTAGAAAATTGTCATCTCTCGCGGTTTTTTATAAATTCCACCCATTTTCGAGCATAAAAATTGTGAAAAAGTCTTTCAGCCAAGGTTTTATGGGTGCAGTGACGATTTTTTTTTAATCATTTACGTCTCTGTTGGAAAAAGAAATCCTGTGGTCAACGGGACGATCCAGGTTCGGTTCCCCGGATATTATGCAGAGGATTTTTACTGGAAATACGGGGATTTTCTGTGTATCTGGGGATTTCCCTTGCGATCCGACGATTTTTCCTGGTATTTGCTTGATTTTACGGATATCCAAGGATTGTTTCTGGTATCCAGAAGGTTTTTTATTGCAAAATCCTCATGTTTTCTGCGTTTTCCACGACACAGCTGCCAAGTTTGCACGAATACGAACATTGTTTACCAGCCTTGTATTTTGTTGACTGCAGTAATTATACCTCTGCCATATTTTGCCCAGTTTATAGCTCGATTTCGAGTAAAATATTTGTATTTTACCCAAAGAACAATTAAAAATTGACCTGAATCCTCCTATTTCCTCCAATATTGACCCCATTAACGCTATCAGATTTACTGCTACCCCCTACCAGCTGTAAACGGCGGCGGCTTCTAAAGATCATATCTACAAGTGGCAGATTTACATGATAGGCGCCATTTTCTTTCATATTTTCTCCTAAAAACGCATGAAAACTTCTATTTTCTTCAAATTTTTTTAATTTATACCTGTTTGAGGCCCAGGCGGCACTTTTTCGGATATCCAATGGATTTTTCGGGATCCCAGGTGATTTTTCCATGCAGGATTTTCTTGGGATCCGGACGATTTTCCTTGTACCCGGATATTTTGTGGGTGTCCAGGAGATTTTTCCTAATAACCGGCGAATTTTTCTTATTTCAAGCGATTTTTTTTCCAATGCCAGCAGGTTTTTCCTAATACCCGGCTGTTTCTTTGGGTATTCGGTCGATTTTCCAAGTACCAGGGCATTTTCTGAGAGTCTAGGTGATTTTTCCTAGTATTTGGAGGATTTTCTAGCTTCCAAGGCTTTTTTTCGCCGGTACCCGTTGGTTTTTTTTTTTGCGATGCCAAAGATTTTGAGGTACAGGGGAATTTTTCTGGGTTCTTCTCAGAGTATCAGGGGATTTTTCGAATATCCTGTGGATTTTTTAGGGTATCAGTGCATTTTCGGGGTATCCAAGGTATTTTTTCTGATATTCCGGTCATTTTCCGGTTATCCAAGGGATTTTTCGGGTATCTGGCGTTTTTCCCCTATTTTTCTGCTAAAAATGAACCATTTTCCCTCTTTATCAACTCCTTACTTCCTTATTATTCTCCCCTACCCCTTCTCCCACCCTCAAGTAATGCCGGTGATGATCTCCCCCGTCAAATCTTTGCTCTGATCCCCCGTGTCCACTCTCAGGCAGCCCGCTCTCTTCAAAAGTGTTTGTTGTCCTTCTCCAGAGCTGCGGCTCCGTTTCTCTCAGCCGTGCGAAATGACGCGCCTAGCCGTTCCTCCCCGTCTGTTGACCTTTTCCCGATCGGCGGCGGTGCTCCCCCATATCATTCTCCTCTTTTCTCCATCAAAAATTGGTGATATTTTTAATAAAAAGGGGAGGAATCACGTCATTTTTATGATTCACAAGGTCCCCAGGTGATCAGCCGTCTGACACGAGCCTTGGGGGAATTTGTCGCCCTTTCGGCTTGCCCTCATCTCATTTTTTTGCAGTTCTTTTTGACAATTTATACACGGATCCCCGGGGAAATTGAGCTGGAAATAACTTTTTAGCGAATGTTGCGCATTTTGGGCATTTCTAGCTAAAATTTTGGATTCAAATTGATTGGGCGCCAATATTTTGGCCATTTCTACCCAAAACTGTGAACTTTCCCTGATTTCGCGCCAATACGAGCCTCTAGCTATTTTATTAGCTCCTTTTAAATGGATTACTGTATATCAAAATGTAGCCCTTGATCTCCTCTATTTACTAGCATACAGGAAAAATAATGCAACTGGTCGTGGTGGGACCCAAAGCGCCATAATAACCGAAAAACATAAAAAAAGGGCAGCTTCCAGCCTAATTTCGGGAATTTTTCTGATTCTCTCCTGTTTCTTGAAATTTCCATATTCTTTTACCGAAATTTGACTATTTTCCGCCTGTTTATTGAATTTTTGACTATTTTCTTCAATTTTGTGATCAATTTTCTCCAAATATCCACTTTACTCGGCAATTAGATTAAAAAAGCGTCATTTTGGTAATTTGTTGTGCTATTTTCGGATTTTCGTCGATTTTCACCAAGTTTACGGCTATTTCCTGCCAGATTTTGACTGTTTCCAGCTTATTTTGTTTAATCTTTGTCCATTTTTTTCGAGCTCCTAGCCAATTCTCTTAAAATTTCCATGTTTCCCGGCAATCAAATCTAAAAATGCCGATTTCTGGGAGATTTACAAGGAATTTCCCCATTTTCCCGTCTCCTAGCCTAAAAAAGTGCCCCCTGTCCAATTTGTCCCCTGCCCTCGGCTCAACTCGTCCACACCTCATGTCCATCACATCCACACGCATGTCACTACTTGGGGCGGCTTCTGTTCTGACAACTTGGCCCCTTTCCCTTGCTCACTTGTAGGCCAGTCGACCCCCGTTCAACCCGAGACGAGAAGGAAAGGAAAGCGATGAGCCATGTCCCTTCCCCTGGGAACATCTGGGAGAAGGCGAGAGGGCCTTCTCCCGTTTAAAAGTTTTTCTATAAACAGGCTATATAATTGTTGTCGGGGAGGAGGGAAGAATATGAAAGGGGGAGATAATTGGCAATTAATTTGGGAGATAGGGGAAAAAATGGGAGGAGTGAGCAGGGGCCTGGGAAAAAAAGGTGTTAAAAATGGTCTTTTACCGCCAGTTTTAATCATTTAAACAGGATTTTTTGATAGTTTACAGTATTCGCAACGGATATAAAGAATTTAGACCTCTAAATACCCCAAAAAACCTGAAAATTAGGCAAAAACCCCAGAAAACACTGGCAAATTTTTGAATTTGCGCCTATTTTCCGCCATTTCTTCCCTTCAAATTCCCCGTTTTGCGCCTTACCGTAATCACAACGTTTTAAAATTCTTTTCACCGTGTCCTTTAAAGCTTCTGCTTCAAAATTTGCTCGAAAAATGTAAAAGCTGAGTGAATTCTGGCCCAAATCGGTAGAAATTGGGTTTGACAGCTTTCTGGCGTCTGTTTCACCAATTTAAATTCGAATTTTAGCTTCTTATCTCAATTTTTTAATGATTCTAATATTCTCCGAGTATTTTTTAAATAAATTACTGAGGCACGTTAAAAAAGGCTCGAGAAGCTTAAAAAACTCGCCAAATCGCCTCAAATTTTCTCTCGACCAGGTGATGCCTCCATTTTTTCTCTTTCAAATCTCAATTTCCCTCCAATTTTTCCTTTTTTTAAAATTTAAGAATTGCTTGTCTTTTAATTTGACGCTTAAAAACAATATAGAGCAATAATTTATAATATTTTTCAGGTGGGCGGAGTCGTGGCCCCCGAATTCCCTCGATGCATGGCCTCCTCAGCCAGCAACACGACACGGAGGTCTTGGTGCCTCCGGTATCTGACGATTTCGACGAGGTTAGTCGCCTATTTTTTGTTTTAAACCGCTGTTTACCCGGACTTTTTTATATTCACTCGGCAGTGGAATAAATTATCCCTAAAAGTAAACAATCCAAGTTTTTCAGATGCAACCAGGTTGCGCCCGTTGGCAGCTGTTGAGCGTCTCTTTGCATAGGGTGAGTCAGTTTTGTAGCCTTTTCTGTGTCGACTGGGCTATAAAAGGAAAACAGGGGCGTTGCAACGCGTAAAATATTGGAGAAAAGGGGAAAATGGCCAAGGTTTGTTTGAATTTAAACAAAGATGAGTCAGAAAATCATGGGAAACGGGGGAAAACTAGAAATTTCAGGGATTTTGACCGTTTTCTGGAGAAAATATACGGAAATACAGGGGAAAATACCTTAGTTACCCACAGTGAGACAGTTAAAACGGCCACAGTTGGACAGCTAAAAGCCACCGTTAGACAGCTAAAAGAGCCACAGATAGACAGTTAAAAGAATTTGATCAAACATACGCATTTTCCCGTCATTATGTGAGGATGTACCTGACAAGCTGCTGACTGAAATCCAGTCCCTCGCCTATTGAAGTAACCCATAATTAGCGAGAATTGACGGGCTTCACCCCGCTTGAAAGCGTCGGCTTGTGATAATAACAGCCTGTCCCATGGAATCAAGCTCATTTTTGTGTTTTATGGACCTTTTGATGTCTAAAAAAACGGGCTAAAAACTGGATTTTTAGTTAAAAATTGGAGAAACGAGCTGTTTACGCCCATTTCTATGACTGAAAGCAGCTAAATCCGCTTTTTATGGTAAATTTCCTCAAGTTTAAGCTTCTTTAGGCCATGAAACTGCCTAAAATTGTATAAAAAACACTGTATAAACGCCCAGAAATAGAAAAATGACTAGGAAGCCAGCTGACCGATGATTTTTCACCCAAAAGACCTAAAATCGTCCCAAAATATTTTTTGCTGTTCCGAACTGAACGTTTTTCCTCTCGAGATCATAAAAAGGACAACAACTGTTGGAATCTGGGCGTTTTTATTTGCTCCGTTCCTTTTTTCCAATGTAACAGTAGTTTCCAGCCATTTTGGTCCGATAGACTGAAAAAAACCACAATTAAACAACTAAAAGCCACAGTTCTAGCAACTTGACGCTCAAAAGGTCGCAGGTTCAATTCCCCGTGTTGGCTAAAGAATTTTTCCAGAGTTTCCTGTTTTTTTCCCGAATATTCCGTGTAAAGTGCGTAAAAATCCGTCATTTTACCGCATTTTTTCCCATTTTTGAAGAAAAATCGCCAACTTCCTTCTTTTTTTGCTACTCCCCCCTGCTCCCAGTCGAGTCTGTTAGTTATTTTGGCTCCTCCTAGCGGGGTCCAGTCAGCCAGTAGAGCGATAGATGAGAGAAAGAGCTGCCTGTTGACCTCAGGGACACAACAGGCGCGTCTCGATTACAGCAGATACCTCTCTGCCTCTCTCGGGGAGAACTCCGGCCCATAATCTACTATTTGGTTTCTAATGTTTGGCTTCTTTTTTCTTTAAAAAGCCTTGAAATCTTGCTTTTTCTGAAATTCTGCGGAGATTTTACAGATGTGGGGGGTATTTTTCAAAAATCACGCCATATTTTGAGTTTTTTTGGTAAAAATCCGCTGAAAATCGCCCGTTTTTCCTCCATTAAACGGGAATCCTGCCATTTTCCCAGCCAATTAAGTTGTCAGTTTGATACAGAAGCTAATTTGAAGGCTGGCATGCGAAAAAAAAAGTTGATTTCACCCGGTTTTTCGGCATTTTACCCGCTGGCGATTCCCAGGCCCTTCAGCTCCGATAAAAAATGGCCGTTTTCAATCAAAATCACGAGATTTTCACCTGATCCCGCTGTCCTTTAATTTAACTGATCATCCTGAGCCCCCAGTGGATCTCCCACTGGTCAGCAGCTGTCCACGGAATGTTGCAATGGGTGTATAGCCTGTTAACACGGCTGGCTGGGTGTATATTGTGAATAATTTAAAAGAAAAAAGGAGTTTCAGGCCCACGCTCTTGGCTTTGGTATAGCCATCTCTGGTGGCAGAGATAATCCTCATTTTACATCAGGAGATCCAGCTGTCGTCGTCAGCGACGTGGTGCCCAGTGGTCCTGCTTGGGGTTTGTTGCAGTAAGTTCTTTAATTTTTATTCCACTCAAAAAAGGGAGCCCAACCCTTTAAAAAAATTCTAAATTCTTAATCAAATTACCGTGAACCTATGAGATTCTGGGAATCCTTTTAAAAATTCGAATTTCCCGCATTTCAGCCCTTTAAAACCCTGTGAACTGATAAAGCCCCTAGCGGCCCTTTAAATTTGGCTAGTTTCTTTATGATTTTTTGCTTTCCAGCCCTTTAAAATGCCAGTAAGTTACAGTAACATAAAAATGAACCTTGACAGCCCTTTAAAACCCCGGAAAATTCAAATATTTCCACTTTGGTCCTTTAAAATCGTGCGAACTGAATAATTCTCTGGCAGTCCTTTAAATTTTTAATTATTTTTATCCCCCAGTCCTTTAAAAGGCTGTCATATTACTGTAGCTCCGTTAAAGTCGCTCTAATCATTTGAAACCCCGAGAATTTCAATATTTTGCTTCAAACTCTTTAAAATCTCACTAGTGCCCTGTCAGTTCTTTAAATTGTTTCCGATTCCCCGGTAATTTCTAGCATAAAGTCCAGAAACCGCCTAATTTTTAACCCCAGCTCAAAAAGAGTGCGAACTACAAGTTTTCCCTGTGTATATTTACCCAGTGATTTAGGCTGGAACGCATGTAAGCGTGTTCCTCTGCCGTCTTTAAGACCAGATTTTGACCTGCTGAACAAGCGGGAACGCTCCTTCACGCAGTTTAACATTTCCCGCTTCTTTTGAACTGTAAAACTAGGAAAATATATCCATTCTGGACTCACGTGATCCCAAATTCCCTGGAATTCACCCAAAAATCCCGAGTTTTTCGATTTTTATCACCCGTAAGGCTTCAGCAGCTGAAAATTTTAGTCCAGGGGAGTTTTTATTAGAAATTGCTGCGCACAATCTTCGGATCAAAGCGTCAAGGGTCCCGGTTTCGATTCTCCGGGTAATCCAACGTTTTTGCGAATTTTCTGTACCGCCCACAGATTTTTCTAGCATCTGCTGGTCAAAAAATTGCCTGAAAATCCTTTATAAAAGAACGTAATGTTTCTGTCTGTTTGTCTGTCCAGATAAGACGCGCGGGGTTAGGGTTCGATCCCCGCCGCAGCCTAAATTTTTGCGGGGCGCGCCGTAAGGCGCGCAAGCAGTCGCGAAGCGACTGGTTTAAAAAAAGAGCCAAAAATTACGGAAAATTATTGTATTTCCTTCTTGGTTATGAAAATTAGGCGTTTATGTTCAAATATCGAGGATTTTTGCTGCTCAGAAGTCCGGAGTTCGATTTTTCGCCTTGATCACTGGATTTCTGAGGATTTTTCGAGGATTTTGAGCCCACAGTTGCTCTTTGTATCTACGCGGCGAAAAATTGCCTCAAAATTCAAAAAGACCGCCAAAAATTGCTGAAAAGTTTCCTCTCCCAGTTCTCAATCTTCTTATCCTCTAGTCGAAGTCTCTAGTCGAATAGTCTAGCCGCTGGTTAAAAGTATCGAGTCTCGAGCTCCCCCCGGGGGAGCAGTTTGCGCATGATGGAGGCAAGTCACATCGTTCACCCTCCTCTTCTCTGGCCGTCTTCTGTCTCAAATTCTCGTCTATTTTCAGGGTCAATGACCGAATCCTCTCTGCGAACGGTGTCTCCTTTGAAAATTGCAGTTACTCAGCAGCCGTGGACATTATTAAAAACGCTGATCAGATCAATATGGTCAGTTTTATGCTCTCGCCCGCTGTTTACCCAAATAATTAGATTGTCAAACGTAAAGTTCCCATGCCAGTGATGGAATTTGAACAAAGAACGCTGAAATTTACTCTGAGCAAATCGAAAAAGAAAGAAGATTTTGGAATTGTACTGGGATGTCGATTTTACATTAAAGAAATCAGAAATCCGAAGCTGGCGGAAAAGGTAAGCCCCAAATTTATGAGATCCTATTTATGAGAAATTTATGAAATAAAGCAATAATTTCCATTCAGGACCCTGGATTACGAGAAGGCGACTCAGTTCTAAGGATAAATGGCCAAAGTGTTGATGGAGCAACACTGGAAGAAGTCAATAAATGGCTTGAAAGGTAGGGAAAAGTTTTCTGGACCCAGGAAAGCCCCCCTTAAACCAAGAGCCCCCTGTTTTTACAGAAAAAGCGCTTGAATTCCTTGAGAAACCCCCGGTACCGTGAAAAATCCCTCTCTAACCAGAAAACACCCCCTGAATACTCAGAAAATCCCCTGAATATCCGGGAAAATCCTTCTGTTACACAGAAAACTCGCTTGGTAGTCGGTAACTCCCTCGAACACCCAGAAAATTCCCCTGCGTACGGAAAAATTTGCTGATACCTTTAAAAATCTCTTAGATATCATGAAAAATCCCAGAATATCCAAAAAATTGGCTGCTTTACGAAAAAATCCACCGCGTACCCGAAAAAACCCCCGAGGTACATGAAAAATTCCTATTTTTCCTGCAAAAAACCTCCGATTACCCGAAAACCCCCAGATGTCCGATTTTCCTGGTACCCAAAAAATTCTTCCTCTTGCTGTAATCTCTCTGGGTCAGAATTCACTAATTTTTTAATTTCAGATCACGGGAAAAGCTGTGCCTGGTAATTCAGCGCGATGTCCGTCGTGGAACTTCCCGTTGGCCGAGTCAAAATACCGTCTACGAGAGGCTGGGCAGCGTTAATCCAACCCCTCGCCACAGTCCCAGTCCCCTCATCCAACATGCCCCGCTTTCCAATCGCTCCAGCCACGAGTACATAAATTCTCCCCGTTGGAGGGATGAATCCGTTGATGGTCGACGGGTCAGCAGCCCCGCTGCTTCAGGTAGAAATCCCGTTTTTCTTTAAAAAAATAAGTTTCCAGCCATGGGAAGCATCCAAAATGGGGAATATGAATATTACAATCGCGGAGCACCACGGCCAGAATCCAGTGGAATGCGCCAAGTAACATTTCGAAAAGTTGGCGGGTCCGTAGGAGTTCGTGTCATTGGCGGCAATGAAGTTGGAATATTTGTCTCGGCTGTTGCAGCGGATAGCCCCGCTGCCCTTCACGGCGTCTGCTGCGGTGATAAAATCCTCGAGGTAAGCTGATTCGCTCCAGGAACCAAAATCCTTTAAAAAAACAAAAGAAAAAGGTCCTACAGCGATTTTGAGCAGAAATTACGAGAATTTTTAGGTAAATGGCCGGTCAATGAGGGGAATTTCGAGGGAAGCAGCGGTTCAGCTCCTTTTGGCGCTGGATGATCGTGTAAGCTTACGATTGGAACACGCTAGACAAGAATTTGAACAAGTTCGGAACCAGCAAATGGGAGATAACTTCTTTATCAGGTAATTTAGAGCATTTTTATTTAATTTTTGGGCATTTTGGGGACTTTACAGGCTGTTAGGGAGCTAAAATCCAGGAAAACGGAGTAAAAACCGCGAAAAATCGCTCCAGGACCTAAAACCCTTTAAAAATTCACAATTTTTTCGAGTAAGAAGGTCCTGAAGCGATTGTAACTCCCGGGTTAAGGGTTTTGGACACACCTGTGTCTCATAAAGAAGTTAAAATTTAAAAAATAGGCCATTTTATCCGAATTCCATCCCTCTGCCAAGATTTTACGGGTGCATCTCCCCCAAATTCCCGTTTCCCCCCAATTTTTTTCGTGGACAGCTGTCTCAATCCTTCCACTTCCCTTTGCCGTAATTTGTACTTGCCGTTCCTGCTCGGCTCCCTTTTCACACTGGCTCTAACAAATGATTCGCGGCTTTTTCTCGTCTCCTCAGTGACTGCTGCTGACCAACTGTGGTGGATCCGTTGTTGTAAAGAAATGGCAACAGCTGATAGCCGGCGCATCGCAGAGAAGGTGGTGATTCAAAATCAGGTAGATAGTGGGTAAACAGATGTTAGCGGGGTGCAGGAATTTTGCAAAAATCTTTTGGTAGCCGAAAAAATTCTATGGAAACCCGAAAAATTTGCCAGTTACCCGGAAAATGCCCTGATATACGAAAAAATCCCCAGATCTTCGGAAAATTCGCCGTTTGCTTGAAAAAAGTAGCCCAGTACCCGAAAAACTAAAAAAAATGGGCTGTCACCCGAAAAAATCCGCTAAATACCCGGAAAATTCGCCTAATATTAGGAAGAATCCTTTGGTCAACACGAGGAATTGAACCCGGGAGCCTTTGGGGGTGGGGGGTTCTACTACCCGCGAGTTTCCTGGCGGATTGGCACGTTTTCCACGAAAAATTACCAATTTTTAGAGCCCATTTCACCAAGGACAAGAAGAATTCCCCTCTGGATTTGACCGTAAATGAAGGGGACATTTTCCACGTGACGGATACTCTTTTTGGCGGGACTGTGGGCCTCTGGCAAGCGGCCAGGGTCTATTCTTCTGGGACAAATAAAGGCGACCCTCCTAATAATAAAGGAGTCATCCCTAATCAGGTAAAACCATTTAAAAAAAGTCAAAAATGCGGGTATTTTCCAGGCAACGGCTGAAAATATGGCAAGAGAGCAACGACGACAAGCAGAAAAGGGGAAGGGAACCTTATTACGAAGGAAATTAGAACAAAGACGAACTAAATCGTTGCCTAAAAACTTCTTGGCTGATCCAGCGGAATTATCAGGAAATATACAATTCCCTGCTTATGAAAGAGTCGCCTTGACAACGCCAAGTTTCCATAGGTAAGCGGGAAATTCAAATATGAGGCGAAAAAAGTTTTAAACCCCATTTTTCACAGGAAACATAATCTAATTCTTAGCACGCATTATATTAGAAAATAGAGCAGAAAATTCTCTACAAAACAAGCCGAAAATCATAGCTTTTGCTGGTAATTTAAAGAAATGCTGAATTTTTTTAAAAATCCCCGCAACTTGATGAAGTTTTAATCTACGAAAAATGACAATTTTTTTAAAAAGCACATTTTTATAGTAAAACTATTGGAATACTAAGCTTTTTATATACCAATAAATAGAGCAGAAAATTCTCTACAAAGTGACATATTTTACATAATTTTTGGCGGTAATTTAAAAAAAATACGGAATTTTTTGAAAAATGCGCGCATATTTGTGAAGGTCAGAAATTTAGAATAGAGCCATTTTTTAAAAATGCATTTTCCTCATCAGAATTAATCAAATTTCTGGCATGCTTTACACCAAAAAATAGAGCAGAAAATTCTTTACAAAATGATGTGCTTTTTATATTTCTTGGTTGTAATTTAAAGGAATGCGGAATTTTTTGAAAATTGCGCAATTTCTGACATTTGAAAATTCGAAAAAAATCTTCATTTCCCGCGTTCTTTTTTACTTTTTTTTCGGGTTTTCAATCTTTTAAAAACATTTTCCAGGCCCATCGTCCTCTTTGGTCCACTAGCCGATGTCGCTCGTCAGCAGCTGCTTCAACATTTTTCGATGCATTTTGCTGAGCCAGAAAATGATGGCGGAATTATTCGCCTGGCAGCTGTGGATGCCATAATCGCCTCTGGAAAACATTGCATCTTGGATATTTCAATAGAATCCGTTGAAAGGCTTCAATTAGCCCGTTACGCGCCCATTGTCGTGTTGATTGACATCGATGGTAGGAGTAAAATCCGAGACGCTAGAAAAAAACTCAACGCGCCACATTTATCTTCAAAAAAATTGGCAGAACAGTCGAGCCAAATCAAGAAACATTACGCTCATTTGCTCTCCGCCACCGTGGACGCCACCCTGGAAGAAGGGTGGTTCGACGCCTTGAGAGAGCTCATAGTCCACCTGCAGCAGCGGAGATTATGGATGCCTGAATTTGCACCCAACATGCCATTGGAAGATGTAAGTTTTCACTGATTTTGATGAAAAATGGGAGAAAACGGGGAAAAATGCCATAGAATTCCACAGTTCGCCACTCTGAACAAATTTTGGAAAGTACGTAATTGCGCGTTAGTAATTTTCTCATATAAAGTGTCCCATCTGAGTGTATCAAGAACTCTTTATGTACTCAACGGATTTCGTTACTCTTTTTTGCAATCGATAAAGCACATCGAGTTGTTCTTTAATGAGTTTTGGGGGCTAGGTTTGAGCAATATTTCCATCAAAAATCTCAAAAAGAAGTTTGAAAAGGCTGCCATTTATTTAAACGACGTCGAGCTGCTCCCAAAAAACTCATTAAAGAACAACCCGATGTGCTTTACCGATTGCAAAAAAGAGTAACAAAATCCGTTGAGTACATAAAGAGTTCTTGATACACTCAGATGACAAGCAAAATTCCTATGTAAAATTTGAAATTTTGTAGTTCGCGGGCTCGCTTTGGTTTCATTTAAAATATTTTACTCAACGTGTAGACATCCTGCACTTCCAATAATAGTTGCAAAGTACTAGTTGCATCGAGAGGAACATTTTGATACCAAGAATTGCAAGAAATGATGTAAAAAATAATTTTTATCCCAGATGGGGCTTTTGCTAATCAAATTTTCGTCCATTTTCTGTATCTCCGATGTTCTTCGTTATCTTGTGAATTTCTCTCGCGTTATATAGTAAATCGAGGGTGGTAAAACACGAGAAAGCATTGAAAATGCTTAAAAAATTTTCTTTAAATGAGCGAGGTTCCTGCAGCGATCGCGCGCGCAAACCTTTAAGCCCCCAGTCGCGGCGAGCTGTGATTCAAAAAAATGCGGGTGAACGCGCTCGGAGGCTAAAAATGCGCCCCAATTTTAAAAATTAGAGCGGTCCAGTGCTAAAATTCACTCGAATACTAAAGCAACCACGCTCCAAGACTAAAATTCGCTCTGATGCTAAAAAATAGAGCTGCTCCAGGGCTGAAACCCGCGCTCTAATGCTAAAAAGCCCTAACCATCCAAAATTTTTAAAGAATTGTGAACCAAAATCAAAATGTGCTCTAGAGCGAAAAGTAACAGCGTTAAGCTTAGCTTCAAAATGAAAATTAACTGCGCTCCAATGCTAAAAATTGAAAAATCAGCTTCCCGGCTGTGCTACAACCTCAAAATCCTCCAATTTTCAACATTTTTCATAATTTTCTTTAATTTCAAGAATTTTTACATGGGAAAATTACTGTAACAGTAGAAAAGGCTGGAAAACTTGAGAAAATTAATGAAAATCATGGTAAATTTGAAAATAATTGCTGCCAGATGGCTCACCCAGTGATTTTTCGGAAAATTCCAATGTTTGTCCCGGGATTACTGTATTTTATCCTGTTTTTTTCTTCCATTTAAAGGGCTAATTCCTCTCGGAGAGAAAAGGAGCAGGTTTAAAGGTCTAATTCCCATCCTTTTCAGGTAATTCTCTTCCCACTTTCCACGAAAGGTGCCACCTATGACAGTGATATGGAATCCTTAAAAGGAGATTACGGTGACTATAGCCAATCTTCGAATCCCCTAACGAGGTACCATGATTCTTTCTTTAAAAATACAAATATTTAAAGGTCTATCTACGATTACGAAGGCATGACAGCTCCTGGAACAACGATTGTCACAGCCGAGGGTCCTGCAGCGGGAGAAAGACGCGGCTGGACGACACTCCCCAAAAGACCGGGAGATTCAATTCGAGAGAAAAGCAACGGATTGGGAAAAGATTATATGGGCCCGTCAGCCAGCTCCGGAACGCCCAACAGCACACCGACAAAAAATAATGGAGATGGAAAAATGGGATATTATCATGTGAAGCAGGTAGGAAAATTGGGTTTTTAAAGAAAATCGAGGTTTGTAGCTGTTTTTAGGCCAAAAATACGTAACTGCGACATTTTTTAGTTGACGAATGGACGAAAAACAATCGAGACGCCTGCTGTATACTCGCGTAATTTGTTATAAAGAATTCAAATTGACTTGAAAATTAACAATTTTTCCCTATTTTACGGTATTTTTTGAATCTTTAAAGGAGAGTACCGTAACCAGCATAAAATTCTGAGTAAAACGATCCTAAAAATCCTTTAAATCGGTTGCAAATCGGAAAAGAAGGCCCATAAACAGCGGGCGGCGCGTTTGAAAAAATTCAAGCACAGAGATTTTTAGTCATTTTGGTCCATTTTTTTGGGTTTTCGATTTTTTAAAAAGTGCGCCGCATCCTTCACAAAATTATTAGTATTTTACCCTAAAACCCCTAAAAATCCCCTATTTTCAGCTCCTAACGGACGATTCCTTGTATCAAGACGCCCGGTTGGCTAATGAAATCGCCAATGTTCGACTAAAAGAAGAGGCCAGGTTGAGAGAAGAACGAATAAAAGAAGAACAACGCCACCAGTTGCCTCTCCAACCTCCAAATCCGGAAATGTACTCCCCGAGACAAGAAAGAACCCCCATTTTCTCCTCTACAAGGAGTACCAGCAGTCAACAGCAGCAATCCAAGCCGTTAATTGCTCCAAAACCTAATAATATGTAAGTGTATTTTTATAATCTTTATTGCATCTTGTAGACAATTTTTTGCTGATCATTTTCAGCCAGAAATTAGCGCAAAAGGAGTATTTCCCTGGTCAGGGCGGAGAAAAATAAGCGGGATTGCGCGCCATGGGGTTCCGAGTGGAAAATGGCGGGAAAAATTCAAATTTTCGAACTTTTTAAACCTGATACAGTAGACCGATACCCAAAGGACAATACGTGGGAATTTCCAAGTTAATGTGCAGCTACAGTAACCCAGAACATAAAGAATTGTTACAGTAATCTTAAATTTTGAGTTTGAGCTATAAAATCTACTAATTTTTGTCATTTTTTTATAATTTTCCATTTAAAAACTGTGTACAGTAATCGGTCCTTGAAAAAATAGCTACAGTAATCCAGAATTTAAAGAACTGATTCGATTTTTGAACCAGATGTAGGCAATCCCCGTTTTTGAGTTCAAATACCGCAATCCGCCAGGATATAGCCAATTTTCGGGTCCCCTTCATGAATTTTACCCATTTTTATACCCAATTTTTCCAGAAGTAGCTGTCTTTCGGAGCCTGAGCCTTCTCGCATCGATTCTCCCATCACTTCCTCTTCCATAACAACAAATGGAAACGGGAATAACAGCTTGCTAACCGGCCTGCGTATCAATGGGTCAATTTCTCCTCTCCCTAGTAAAGTCAGCCCCTCGCCAGCTCCTCTGGCCAAGGAGGAAAATGGCAACACCGACGATTTGAGGGACGAGGAGCCTGTCGTCGTAGAGGAAACTTCCGCCCTTGTGGGGGCGGAAGGAGCTGTGCTACGATGTCCAGTATCCAAAGTTGAGTTAAGGATACCGAAAGGAGCCCTGGCTGAGGGAGAAAAACATGAAATTTATGTCAAGGTATGGCTATTTTTAAAGAAAGATTTAAATTGGATGATTTCAGGTCTGTAGGGAAGGAGACAGCCCGCCAATTGACAAATCCAAAGGGGAAACACTTCTCTCACCGTTGGTTATGTGTGGACCTAAAGGTAAAAGGGGAGAATTCGCTGCGGGGCCTGATTGGGGTAGAAAAATGGAAGTTTTCGCTTTGGGAACCTGAAAAAAAGGCAATTTTTCGTGATAAGATCGAAAAATATCCGGGAATTCTGATTTTTCCTCTATTTCGCGAAATTTTGCCGGGGAAATCACGAGGGACATCCAGGCAGGACCCAAAATGTCCTAGAAAACTATTTTTTCGTTGTGGGACCATAGATCGGGTGGGAAATGCTTCGGAAACCTTGAAAAATACATTTTTTTCGTGATAAGATCGAAAAATATCCGGAAATTTGGGTATTCCGACCTAATTCACGGCGGAATCCAGAAAAATATGCTAATTTTCGTGACGAGATCCAAAATGGGCTAAAAATTATTTTTCTGTGGTGATAACCACCAGAAATATTATTTTTATTCGCTGTAGGACCCAAAAATTCTGTAATCTTGCTAATTTTTTCTATTTTGTTGCAGGAATCCCAAAAAATTGTTTTTTTTTTCGTGATCAGGAATCCAAAGCGGTCAACGTTTTCGTGGCGGGAGCCAAAAATCCAAAAAAATTGGAAAAGAAAACTGGAATGGGACCTCCGAGATCTTCAGATATCGAAATCCTCAAAAAAATATTTTATATTCGCTGTAGGATCCAAGAAGCCCCATTTTCGGTTCAGGACCCATCCGCTTTTTTTTTTCAGTTACGGGACATTTTTGTGTCTACACCTACCAAAAATATTAGCAAAAATCTTCTGGATACCGAAAATACCCGGAAAAATCTTTTAGTCCTTCAGGGGAATCGAACCCGGGACCTTTTGCGCGGTAATCCGATGGCCTAGCCAGGTACGCCCCAAAATTTCTTCTCCCCGCCCATTTTTACCCCAAAAATTCTCCATTTTTTCAGGTTTATCCTTCATAATTCCTTGCGAGTTGCGTCTGCCACATTCTGGTCCAGTAGATCCTGACGGACAGTGGAATTTTTCTTTGAAAGCTGGCGAAGGCGGTGGAAAATGGAATCAAATGGACCTCGATGTTGGCAAAGCGGCCGCTGATGGCAATTTCCTTTCTGTGCCCATTTCCCGCTTCTAAATCTCCCTTTCTTTAATAATTTTAACCGGTGCTCAATTTATTGAAAAGGCTTTTTGGTGCTTCTTTTGCTCCATGACATTGTGTCGATTATTCAATTGATTTAAAGAATTCTTTGCGTTGATACAGATTTATATCAATAAATGCTCAAAGAGACAAATAAATTGTGTCAGAAAGGCGTTTAATTCTTGGTCAGGCGGCTACTGGAAGGCCTAATTCTTGGTAGTTGCCTTATTTGGCACATAATATGTCGGCAGGGGGTAACGCTCCTCCATGTACATCATATCCCCTCCAAGACCACCAACTACTCCACCACCACGACGTACTGAAAAGGGGAAATTATTGGGAAACTGTAAAAAATTGGTGAATTTGAAAAAAACCGGTCATTTTGAGACGAATTTTGGACCAGTATTACAAGCCGGAAACTCAGAGCCGGCAAGTCTGTGGGTTACTGGTTGATAGGCGGATGCACCCGTGGATCCGGATTAATAACCACGGATTGACTACAGAATTCTTTGAGATATTTCTGTATTTTCCGTGGGATTTTTGCCAATATTTCTGGTACCTATGCAGTCGCAATGCCCAGAACCCTGATGCACCCGTGTTTTGCTGGGAATTTCTTAGAGTTTACGCGCCAAAGGCCCAGGATTCCATTCTCCAGGGTGGCTACAGGTTTTCGTACGTTATTTCTGGTATTAATAGGATTTCTTTGTACTATTCCTGGTATGAACGCATTTTTAGCGTTCAGAATCCTGATTCGCCCAGGATTTTTGGTTAAAACGCGGGATCGACGCATCAAAGGTCAAAATTTTGACACAACGGATTGGCCAAAGAATATTACTGTTGTTAGGTATCGTCCAAGGAATTTTTGTGATATTTCTTTGCAAATTCAGGTATTTTGGAGCCAAAAATGACCACATAGGGTGGAGTACAACCTGTGCTTACCCATAAAGCCGTGAATTCGTGCGCTTTCCACATCTAGAGAGAATCCAACAGCTGAATAATCCTGCAGGATTAAATTTTACTGGTATTTCTAGACTTACAGGCAGTATTGCATAAAGTAGTAGGCTAAAAATGCAAAGAAAATTCATAGCAGAAACAAGGAACTGAGGAGTTTTGTGGGTATCAAGAATTGCAAACAGTGTTATCAACCAGGAACTTCAATAACAGGAAGCAAACGGTCTATTTTATCTTTAACTGCAATGATATTGGGAAGATTGAGAGTCGCTTGCTCAGAATTATTGACTGAGTATAATTAAAACTTTTCTAGGGAAAATCTTCATTTAATGCAAATGCTTCTAGAGGCCCATAGATTGGCAATCTGGAAGAGTTGGATAAGTTATCAAATCATAGGCTTCGCAGTAAATGTCTTGTGCCACCAGCCGTCCCGGATATGACCAAACACCGTTTGTACATGTCAAATCGGCTTCAACTTGACCGCAACTTCTTTTCATTGCAAAGTAATCGCCCTAAATAATAGTTCAACTTGCTAAAACATTAAAACTAACGGCATCCCAATAGTAGAGAGCCGTTGGGAATTCTCCAAATGGATTAATGCATTTTAAAGGCAAACTGCATCCAGTTTCGTCCTCTCCAATTGTTAAATTGCCTTGGTTTTTTTCATTGATTGTCATCTTATTGCATTTTGGATCACAAACTGGGGATTTGTTTTCATTTTAAAACAGAATACCTTTTGGCGTGGTAGATTCAGGAGCGACAGTGGTCGTAGGTTTGTGAACAACCCCCTTACAGCCGAAAGTTCTTTCCCCGCAGAGGAGGAAAACCAACAGAATAAGGAGCATACCCAGGCCTGGAATTATAGTCATTTTCGGGAATTAAAAGAAAATGGCAAAAGACAACGGCTTCCCGTCTTCTTGCCCTCTTATACCCTGGTTTTAATTAAAATTCTAATGAAAAAAAATGAAAAAGACGCCGTAATTCCCATCATTTTACAGCTGTCTGTTCGTTCTTTAATTAATTAATAAAAAAAGCTGACTGGAGTCTCCGATTTCAAATTTAGCATTCGTATGGACGGTAAATTCTTCATAGTGAATTTTATTTTACTGTCAAACTTTATTGTAAGCAAAGTAAGAGAAAATTGTTCTGGAGGATAGTAGCCGGAATAATGATCACATGAAACCATAATCACGAAAATGATAACAGTTGCAGTGGCTACTACTTGACTCTTTTGCTTTAGCGGTCCATAAAAAGATTATCGGCCCATAATTATTTTAGCGGTCCTTAAAAATTTCTACGGGTCCATTGAATATTAGTGGTCCATTGAAAGATTAGCAGTCCTCAGATGTTCCTGATCATTTTTCAGGATTTTGCGATTTTTCGCTGTGTTCAACCTTCATTTTTCTTCGTTTCTCTTGGATTTTCTTGCGAACTTACGTCACAAAGTCCCCTCTACTGGGACTGCGTACAGTTGGACCCTCGGAAACAATTTTTCTTCTCTTCGGAGACATAAGAAACCTTAGATTCGTTAAAATCACCCTGTCTTTATGGATTTATTAGTAACACAAGCTGGTTGTCCCTTCCAAGCCATCTCCTCCCAGGTTTTTGGCCAATAGGGAAGCTCGCCAAACACTATTTTTGCGTTCCCCGGCTTGTATGTCAGCTTTCAAGCCGTAAAACTTTCGGGAATAGTAAAATAAACTCTACTAAGACTAAGCCCACTTTTTGACAGAAAAGAAATGAGAGAAAAATTTTTTAGAAAGGTTTTTGGGGCGCAAATGTGGGGAAGTTCACCAAATGAGCCTGAACTTCGTCGCCCTGTAGCTCGCCGGGTTGACTTGCCAATTTGATTTAAACGATTGAAATATACACAACTAAGCCTAATCATACCTGCGGTAGAAAAAAAATTAGAAAAAAACGATTTTGGAGGAGGTTTCAGGGCGATGGTGAACTTGGTGATGGTGAAGTTCCCTGTTCGCCGAAATTTTAAGGTCCGTTAACCTTCAATTTTCCCCAAAGGACCGCTAATATTTCTAAGGACCGCCAAAAGAAAACAGAGCATATTTTCTCAATGCAAATCACATCATAGAATTGTTAAAAAAATTTATTATAAGTAATATTTTAACCGTATCTCTCTGAGCTTTAGGAAATGGGAGAATATCACAGCCTGTGACCTGTATTTTATGAAATCGTCTGCTTTCAGCTACTAGAAAAGGACTAGAGTTTAAAGAATAAGTTGCCGGTGGCAAAAAATTGGCAACGAAATTAACAGGGAACTTCTCGTTTCAAAATATCACGGGATTCTTCTTCTAAGAGATCTACTAGGACACGTGTATAAAGAGGAAGCAAATTCACTTCGACAATCTAAAAATATGAAAATTATTTAGAAAATTGCCGACTTAACCTTATAATTTAAGGTGTTTAATCCATCTTGACGCCATCGGTTTTTAGTCTCTGACTTCAGTTTATAACGGCATCTTCAAAATAAAAAATAAATAAAAATATACAACGGCTTACTTATTAATGGGATTATTTTTCTCATGGGAATGCTTGATCATTTTGTATCTAGCAATTGCAGCAGGATACCGTGATATTTTATAACCAGCCAAAACCACCCTGCACAGTAACAATAATGTAAAGTAAACTAAATAAAACCTGGTTGAAAGATCATCATCTTCGCCTCCCCATCCCCAATAATCATTAGAAAATCCATTGATTTTTTTGAATTGATCAATTGTTAAAGCACTTACACCACCAAAAATAGAACCATAAGGCAGCCTAAAATGCAACCATACATGGCCGGAGGCCGGACCCGGCCCCGGCCCCAAATTTTTCCTTTCAGAATGGCGCGACACAACTAAAAAAAGTCATATCTCGGGACTTTCTCGACGGTTTTCAATAATTTCAAGAGCGCTGGAAAGAGAAAAAAATGGCCGAAATTGTGACGCTAGTTTTGGTTTAGCAACCTATAAAAATGAGCTATAATCACCAAAAACAAGCCAAAAACAGCTCGAAAATGCATGTTTTCGCTTATTCACAATTAATTCTAAGCGTTGCTTAGTTGTAACATGAATTATAAAATTCTCTAGGTTTTTCTCGTTATAACGCACTTTAAATTAATGAAAACCATCGAGACAGTGCCGAGATATGACTTTTTTTTAGTTGTGTCGCGCCATTCCGGAAGGAAGAATTTGGGGCCGGGGCCCAAAAGTTGTTGATCATCGGAGGCCGGGGCCGGGCCGGGGCCCGGGGGCCCGGATGGGTCATGTATGAATGCAACATTACCAAAGCCTGATCATAGAGTAAAATATTTTTTTAATGAATCGATTACTATGCCAAAATTCAAAATTGTATTAGGAATTTCTGCGACTGAGCTGGCTTCATCAAAATCTCGAGAAAGACTCAACATTTTCAAATTCTGTTTTTTTGCATTAAATTTCCCATACGGAATTGTCTTAGAATGAGTTTTTTGGAAGTGCTACGAGTATTTTTGAATAAATGGCAATCATTTCCATCTCAATTTTAAAGGGACAGTTAGGGCTGATTTTCGAGGTTACTGTAGCCAGATTAAAAACTTGTCAAAATCCGGTAAAAGCAGCCAGTCGAAAAATTTACAAGCGAAAATTATTCATTTTTCCTATGTAATTTTGTAAAAAACATTTTCCCGCCGACGCTCGTGCGGGCGAACGTCATCTGGCCGCCCGCGTTGGACCACTTGTATCGCGTTTTTCTCCTCAACCAGACATCTTTATGGAAAACGGATTGATGCGTTGTGACCAGCTGGATTTCCTTTAAATAATAAGGCCAAAATGAGAGAAAAAATTTTCCAGCCCTAACTGTCCCTTTAAAATTAAAAATGTAAATAACAGTCGGATTTAGGTGCCAAAACTCATTCTAAGACAACTTGATATGGGGAATCTGTTGCAAAAAACAGAATTGGAAAATATAATGTCTGCGTCGAGATTTTGATGCAGCCAGATGTGACGTTTTATATCAGGAAAAAAGTACGCAATGTCCAGATTTTGTTCAGGGCGGCGGGTTGTGTCCTTGTGCCTCCGAGAAATATGGACAGTAATTAATTTGAAAACAAAAAATACAATCGGAAATGCACGAAAATTCAATGGACCGCTAAAGTACATGAGAGCCTGTATGGCATACCTGTAATGGAATTTGTCAATAGCAACGCTCATATGTCGCGGCTGTCCTGGACACGAGTAGAGATTTCGATCATTTTCGGGAAGCAGATCAACATCATGAAAAATGAAACATTCCCAAGGATAAAGTTTCATCGCTTCGGCATAACCCACATTCATTAACTGAAAATTCAATTTTATAAAATAGAAACGCGGGGTGGATCGACAAAAATCGAAAAGGGAACCGCTTTGAACGCCGAAAAACGAATAGGGCCCTCCGGGGAACTAACTGTTTGTTCCTCCTAAACTATCTCCTCCCGAGGTTTCTCCCGGGCATTCTATAAAATAAAGAATCCAAATCTCCCGAGGAATACCCCCCTAGCCCCCTAGCCTCGCGAGCCTTCGGAAACCTACGTGATTTGCCGATAAGAGAAGCATGAGAGGTGGCTTTTTTCTCTTTTGACTTTGAAAGCACAGAGAAATTCATATGAAATTTGTAAACTGGGCGCACTATCCCTCCATTTCAGGGAAATTATTAATAAACCAATAGATTTTTCCGGCAAATAACGTTTCCGAAGGCTCGAGGGTAGGGGGATATCCCTCGGGGAGATTTGGAGAGTTTATAGAATACACGGGAGAAGAGGTGCTGGGAGGAGATAGTTTGGGAGGGACAAACAGTTAGTTCCCCGGCGTCCTGGACGTTCCCCGTTTTGGGTTTTCCCGGTTTATAGTCAGTTTCCAATCTCGGCTTATCTCATACAATTGATCTAAAACATTTTAACCATGATTAGTTCATACAAAATGCTGATTTTAAGTGGAAACTTCGAAATTTCATAACGTTTTCTTTTTTAAATGCGCTTTTTGGTTTATCATCATTTTTAAAATGGAATACCGCACCTTTTCTATCATGCTTAGATGCAAAAAATTCGTCAGTAAATGCTGATAATTTAGCAAAAAAGAAATGAATAGAAATAATAGTATAAAAGGTAAAAACTACTAAAATTAGAAGAATTGCTTGAGGGCGGAATTTGAATTTATTCATTTCGCGCTGACGCTCGTGTGGGCGAACGTCATTTGGCCGCCCACGTTGGATCACTTAAAGGGACTCTGACAGCAAGTAAGTTTGCTCCAACTCGTCTCCGAATCGGAGTTGGAGCGCGTTTGCTGTTCTTCCAATTTTTTTCTCTCGGAATTGCTCAAAATATATCGTTTTCTATCATTTCTTTTATGCTAAAATAATATCCAAAATATTTGCAACAAGTTTAGCAGAAAAAATCATTAAAAGAGCATCAAATTTAAATTTGGAAAAAGGAGTATTATTGCGCGATGGCTAAATACAGTAACTAAGAGCCCGCGAATTCAAACATCTGTCAGTGTCCCTTTAAAATGCTGTTTTCTCCGCAACCAGACATTTTCGTGAAAAACTAATTAGTGCATCGTGAATTTTTCTCTAAATAATAAGGCCAACTTGCATTTTAGTCCTAACTGTCCCTTTAAAAAATAATTAATATACCTTGCCTCTATTGAATGTTTGATTAGCTATTTGCTCGGCAATAATAATAACATAATCAAGTTGTTGTTTTTGCAAGAATGCATGAATATTATGAAGAAATATTCTTAAATGTTCTTCTCGATCGCGATAAGGAACAACAATAGCAACCTAAAAACATATTTCAACTAAAAATAAAACGAACTCTATGCTGAGATGAGCAATTTATTGGCTTTCCATGGCCTCCTTTCTCTAACATTGGGTACAATTTTTTGATAGATTTCATGGATGGGCCGTCTTTCCATATCCTAAAATATCTCTGTAACTGGTATTATTCTTAATGCTTACATATAATGAAAAACAGATAATATTTTACGTAGTTGACAAACCTTATCGGTCCGACGAGCTTAGGTGGTTGTTTAGGGCAAGATTTTAATTGGGAAGGTTGACGTTGAAATGTCCAATTTTTGAGCCAGACCAATTCTGAAACAGAAACTTCAGAGAATCTATCAATTTTATACAGTTAACAATAATACAATAAAAATTTCTCTGAGAAACACATCGGATATTTGATCATGAAAAAGACGAATTCGCTGTTAGTTTGGCCAACACTAAACTTCACCCTTTTTCGGTTTTGCGCCTCGAAAACCGCCGTTCGTGTAGGGCTACCATCGGTTTCAGGGTAACCGAAAACCGAACGAAATAACCGGAAACCGATTGAAACCGAAACCGTCGGTTTTCGGTTATCGGTTTTCGGTCCCTAATCGGTTTCGGTTTTCGGTTTTCGGTTTCAATCGGTTTCTCTCAGAAACCGCTTGGAAACCGATTTGACCGGCGGCAATTTGAATTGTTGAATTTTTCAAAGAGATATTATCAATGAAAACAATTTCTGAGAGAAACCGATTGAAACCGAAAACCGATCGAAACCGAAAACCGGAAACCGTCGGTTTCGGTTTTTTCCGGTTTCGGTTCGGTTACCCGAAAACCGAACCAATGGTAGCCCTAGTTCGTGCCATGAAACTTTCAGAAATAGTAAAATAGACCTTTCTTAGCCTAAGCCTGCTTTTAACAGAAAAAGAAAGTGAAAGAAATAATTTTTTGGAGCCCATTTTGGTGAAAACAGTACTAAACTTCACCCAAAATGGTCCATTTCGCTAAGCTTGTAGCTCGCTTGTCAACTATTGCGAACCTATCCAAATAGGTGAAATGGGCACAACTAAGCCTAAACCTGCCTTCTAGAGCAAAAAAAATCTGAGAAAAATAATGTAGAAACGGTTTTTCAGAGGTGGGTGAAGTGGGTGGTTTAGTGTTCGCCGTTAGTTTGAGTGATTTTGCTAATTTTGATAGTATTTTCGGATGGTCTTCAACTGAAGGGATTGCTAAACAGGGCAGATGCTTTGATTCAACTATACTTCCTGAAGGGAGACCACCACCATTAGAAAGAGTGCCAAAGATTATGTCTATGTGCCAATTTACAGCTTCCATGAGTCAAGCGGAAGCGCGTAGCACGACATTTTTCGTCTACTGGTCAAAATCCAAGCCAACTGAATCCGAAAGCAATGTAAAAAGTTTCATATCTTTTGAATGGAAAATGCTATCGCTGAACGGTTTTTTGCTCCATGTAGCTAACTTCTTTAGCTACAAAATGATAGTTAAGCAGACGAAAATTCAAATTCAAACGTGCGCCAGAGCAAAAGAACGCGCATACGTTGCGAGATCCGTGAGCGAATTTCGAGGCTCCCTGTGGCTTTCTCTGTTCAAAAAGTGACACAACTTACTAATGGCGTTAAAATTGATGTCATAAGGTCGTCCATTGATCAGAAGATGCAATGCACCACCAACGAGAAACAGTATAATTACCAGCTTACTGGATGCTGGAAACATTTCCCAGGCAAGTCTTGTCTTATTTCGTCTTGAAAAGTGACTCGAGACCGTTGGGATCTCAATCCGACGGGCTGAAATTGTAAAAGACAATGGCTTCCCATCTTTCTGCCCACTTAGTCTCCAGTTTTAATTAAAATTCTATCATTATTAATGAAAAAGACGCCGTAATTCCCATCATTTTATGGCTATCTGTTCCTTCTTTAATTAATTAACAAAAAAAGCTGTCTGGCGGCTTTTTTCAGAAGAAGGACAGGCGCTAAGGGAATCTCTTCAGAAAAATCCCAAAAATGCCCGAATTTCTTACAACCTGGAGGAATTTCTCCTATTTCACATTAAAAATCGCCCTGTATTATTCCCCAATTTGCCCGCCGCAAAAGGAGACAATGATCCTGCTCAAACATGACATTTGGTCCAATGTTGTCCAGAAAAAGCTGTTATGCTCGGATATTTGCCAATGATTTCATTTATTTTTTTACGATATGAGGATATTTTTGTTATTTTAAAGCCCTGGAAATCGGTATAAAAGGGGGTAACTGGGCTAGGAAGACAAGCTCATCCAGCTCTTCTCATTAATGCACTCTATCTGTTTATTAGCTCTTGTTGCCACGGCCTCTGGGCAGTTTGGCCAGCCACGACCTGGTAGCCCACAGCAATTCCAAGGCTCTCAGTTTATTAACCAGCAGAAACCGTATCCCGGAGGAAATCAAGGCTTCCCAGGCTCTCAGTTCTCTGGAAATCAGGGAGGAAATCAGCTACCGTACCCCGGAAATAACCAAGGATTCCCAGGCTCTCAATTCCCCGGAAATCAAGGATTCCCCGGATCCCAGTTCCCCGGAAACAATCAAGGATTCCCCCAATTCCCTGGAAATCAGGGAATCCCTATGGGACCTGGCCCTGCTCTGCCGCCTTTCCAGGGCCAGCAACCGTACCCCCAGCAGCCATTTAATGGACCCTACAACCCGTACCAGGGCCAATGGGGACAACAAGGCCAAAACTTCCCCTATAATCAGGGACAACAAGGCGGTTTCTTCGGAAATCAGGGACTTTTCGGAAACCAAGGACTCCTGGGAGGAGTAACTGGAACCCTGAACAATCTCCTCCAGGTACTGTAACTTTTTTAAAAGAAATTTGGAAATTCCAGCAAGTTCTCGGAACTGTTGGCAACATCGTCCAGAAGATTGGATTCCTTCTTCAGGGAGTTACCCAAGATCTTGGCTTCCTGGTTAATCAGCTCCTCAACCCTCAGCTCCCTTGGGCCCAGAAACAGCCATTGATCCAGCAAATCGTCAATTCTCTTCCTCAGAATGTCAAGGTGGGTTACTGTAAGCTGAAAATAGAAGAAAAGTTGGAAAAATGGGGGAAAATCAACGAAAAATCGACAAATTGCGAAGAATTGACGACTACGCCCGAAGTTTAGCAGCTGGCGTTGGGAGAAATTCAAAAAGCCCGTGAATTTCGCATTTTCTCCCAATTTTGATTATTTTTCGGGTATTTTCAAGTTTAAAAGGCTCAGAAGAGTTACTGAGACGTAAAAATTAAAGAAAAGGAAAGAAAAATGAGCTAGAAATCGCCAGATTACAAAAGAAAATCCGGACCGCCCGCTGTTTAACAGCCGTCAACTTGGCGGTTTTGTTAGAAAGAATTGGAAACTTTCGGAAGTTTAGCATTTTTGACGGGATTTTGATAACTTTTTTCCAATACTTTTTAGTGCTCTAGAATTAGAAAAGAATTCTCCATTTTTTAAGACCAATTTCAGCTAGATTAAAGCTCTTATGGGATTTTAATGCCATTTTTCAGGCCGCTTTCAACCAGCTCGCTGTCACTTTGGTCAACCTTTCCCAATCTCTCATCGGCCAGCCTCCTCAAGTTCAACAAGCCGTCAGCCAAGTCCTCGTCCTTCCCTTCAGCCAACAATTCCGCAATTTGCCCGCTCAACAGCAACAGGTTCAAATCCAGGGCATTCTCAGCCGTTTGAACCAGCAGCAGCTTCAAATTGTTGCCACTCTTCTCAATCAATTTGGTGTAAGTTTGGATTTTTTAAGTAAAAAAAAGAAGAATTTTCAGCAGCAAATTAATCTGGCCAGTATCAATGTCAATCCCAATGTCAACGTAGGAAATACGAACTTAGGAAATGGCAACATTGGAGGCCCATTCGGTGGAAAGAAGTAAATCCGCCAGCTTCTTATTTCTATTTCTTTCCGGAATTTGTATTCAATTTTGTAAATAAACATTTAAATTTCAGCTAAAAGAGCCATAGTTAGACAGCTAAAGAGCCGCAAGTAGACAGCTAAAGGGCCGCACTTAGACAGCTAAGGATGCCACAGTTAGACAGAAATAGGGCCGCTTCCCACTTTCCCCTGCCAACTATCTCCTTTTAAATGACTCGTCAATATTCGAAAGACGTAAACTTTCGCGTGCTGTTGTCCTATTCAAATCCGCGCTGTATCTGCCCTACGGATCCTGCCAGCGTCCTTTAACGGACCAATTTGAACTGCTTGGCCTAAAATTTTATCTCTTTTCTTATCTTACAGTAAAAATCTTATCATTTTCACATTAAAAACAGGATTCCCTTTAATTTTAATGCTTCCAGCTGATTTCTTCAACAAAAAAGACCCAGGAAATCCCAAAAATTGAGTCAAAATCCCTTATTTTCCTTCTTTCTTTCATTTTCTCTCGTAAGCTCGCAATTTTTTTCAGGAAACTTGGATGATTTAAGCCTACCGGGACATAAATTAACCGGGTTTTTGTGGCTTTCATAATTGGAGCTGCTATTTCTATAAGATCTTTTGATCAAGAAGAATAATTTCGGCTATTGGTCGACTACAGACGTGAAAATCCTGAAATTTCTAAACGAAGGCCTCGTGGCAAATATTTCTGAGAGGACATTGTGGATTAATTAAATTAACCCGAAAAAATGTGAGTAATTTCCTACTAGAATTTCTCTTTAAACAAAGCATTTCAGAACAAAAACAATTAAACGGGCAAAGATCGTTCCATGCGAAATTTTTTTAATTTTTTTGTAAGTTTTAGCAATTAAAACTGCCAATAATCTCCTCATTTTAGGTGGTTTTCCAACTTTTGTTCTTTCTGAATTTTCTTTACCGCACCACGCACACACAACGGTCTGAAGAAATGTGAAATCAACTACTAACAACAGAGGAAATTGTGATAGAATAATAAATTTGTATGGTAATCTTGTACGAGAATTTCTGTAGAAACTGAGGGGGTTTTATCTTCCATTGGTCACAAGTAGGCAACTAAAACAGCCACAGATAGACAGCTAAAGAGCCACAATTAGACAGAGAAGTAGCCACAGATAGACAGCTAAAGAGCTACAAGTAGACAGCTAATTGAGCGGCAGTCAGACAGCTGAAGAGCCACAATTAGACAAGGTAAAGTCACGGTTAGTTAGGAAAAAGGCACCCGTTGGACCGCCAAGATCCACAGTTAAACAGCTAAAGGAGACACAGTTAGACAGGGAAAAGCCACAGTTAGACATTTATTTCAACGATTTTATCGTCTTTTTATCCTCAGGTTCTACATGCCCGATAGATTACACACCGTCCATTATCATGACGGTAGTAGCCTTTCTGACAAATGCATCCGGCTAGGCAACCAGGCTTACAAGCTGCCTAAACTCTGATTTTTTCTTCAAAATGATAGAAAACCTACAGAAGGAAGAGGATATTTGCAGGTCGGCTCTTTACAGCCAAATTGACCCTCATAATTTGATGGATAACAATCAGTCCAGACCTCATTTGGCGGGCAATTATTGGCGGCTAATGGGGGTTTTAAATTTATTTTGAAGTTACGCAATGCTTACCAACGGAAGCTAGCAAAAAAAGGAAGAAAAACGAGCGAAACATCTTCTTGAATGAAGAAAATTGTGGAGGATTTTTTAGAGAAAAGCTTGGGAAAACTTATCGTGGGAAGATCCAATGGAACAAAACTCCAAATTTCACTTTTGCTGCTAATTCTCGTATCAGAGCGTCATTTTCTGTAAGAAACGTCCTGCAAATTAGCCAAAGATCCATGTTCCTGGTCTTGTAGACGATGAATAAACAGCAAATTTTCTTTTTCTCCCCTTTGAACTTTAAAAGATGCGGCTCTTTAGCCCCAATTATCCATTAATCTTCTAATAATTATGCTATTCAGCTTGTTTTCTTGGTTTTAAAAATGTTATGAACCAAAATTGTACAGAAAGCGGCCAATAATCCATCTCTGATCCTATCAAGTTCTGATAAAGGGGCAAATTTTTAATTTTTGACCATCAAAACAGAAATGTTCACTGCTAATTGGAAATGGTTACAGAGATCATCATCACATCCTGGGATGATCAGCAGATTTCCGGGGAGAATTTACACGCCGCCCACATTCTCAGATCATTTTCTTGCTCGGCTGTCTGATTGTGGCACTTTCAGCTGTTTAGCTGTGGCTTTTCTAGCTGTTTATCTGCGGCTCTCTCGCTGTCGGACTGTGGCCCTTTTTGCTGTAGAACTGTGGCTCTTTTAGCTGTCTAACTGTGGCTTTTGTAGCTGTCTTATCGTGGCCTTCTAGCTGTCTACTTGTGGCTCTTTTAGCTGTCTATCTGTGTCTCAAAACCAAGTAAATGGAATCTATTTTCTAGATTTCACAAGAAATTCAGCGAAGAAACTTCCTGATACAATCTCCAAGTTCTTTCCCCAACGAGATTCCTCCTCATTTATTGTCAATTCGAACAGGGAAGTCATTTTCCGTCCATTCTGATCAAATATCCTAATTTTCCACATTTCTTTGCGCCGGAAATGGTCATAATTTCCCTATTTAATAGCGTCAATCTACTTGAACTTCGCTTCGGATTCAATAATCTGAGTCAGAAGGAGATTACTCCCACTTCCTTCCTTTTTATCTGGGATTTAGCCTAATTTTTCCGGTAAATATGACGTGCAGACTAATTTTTATAATTTATTTGATGTTATCTGATATAAAAATGAATTTTTCTTGTAGATTTTTGATGCACTTTGGAATAATTTCGGAAATTTGCCTAATAGTGGCTTTTCGCTGACTAACAATGGCTGCTGACCGTCTACTTGTGGTTCCTTTGCTGTCTAGTTGTCTCTCTTTTAGATGTCTAACTGAGGCTCTTTCATTGTCTATCTGCGGCTCTTCAGCTGTTTAACTGCGGTCCTTTCGCTGTCAAACTGTGGCTCTTTTAGCTGTCTAACTGCGGATCTTCCAGCTGTCTAACTGCGGCTTTTTTAGCTGTCTAGCGGTGGTTCTTCTCCTTCAGCTGTCCATTTGTGGCTTTTCCGCTGTCAAACTGTGGCTCTTTAGCTGTATAACTGTAGCCATTTTTTGATCTTCCTCCTCCAAAAATAGCCGTTCCCCTGCCCATTCATTTGTCCCAGGTGTTATTTCTCTTTTTCCCAACAGTTCAGACACAGACAAGTCGGATAAATATTTTTCTAATTTCTCAAAAAGCCGCTCAGGATTGGCTTCTGCTAATTGCTCCCTCTGAACAGTATTACCCGCGGATAAAATGCAATCTCTGCTGCCGAACATTGCCAATTTTTCGAATTTTCTCTAATTAATTGGAGGTCGGGGATCGCCTGGTCCAACATCACCGACCAGTCGGCTAGTATTCTCTCCTCCTCCTCTGTCTTATTAGCCGGCAATTCAAGGATTACTCATCGATAGAAATATTGAAAAGAGGAGGGTAAACTTCCGCCCTTTTTGATGAAAAGATTGAAACTTACCGCATTTCAACATCCGCTTCGTGATTTTCAGCAGTTTCGCTACCGTAATCCTAGAATTCCTTATGGTTTTTATTATTTAAATCATTGCGAATTTATTGGAAGCAAGAGTTTTGGGTCCTACCACGAATTTGATATGGATTTACCCAAAAATTAAATTCCGATAAACTCAAAATTGACCGTTAACTTGAAGTTCAAATTTCTTTAGCAAAATATAAGAGAATTTGCACATGTTTGGTAGCAAAAAATAGAGGAGAAAATTTCCTACAAAATGATATATAAATCATAATTTGTGACTTTAATTTAAAGAAATGCGGAGTTTTTTCAAAATGGCTGTAATTGGTGAAATTTCAAAATCCGAAAAAAAACCGCCAAATCTTCATCTTTCAGCAGAATTTTGCTAGGAAACCCCATTTTTGATGGAGTTTTATGGGTTTTCATTTTTTGGAGGACTAATTAGAGCTCCTTTAAATGGAAGCCACATTTTAACAGCTAGTTAGCCGCAATTAGACAGGAAAAGAGCGACAGTTAGACAGCTGATATGAAGAAAGTTTCCTCACAGAGCCACAGTTCACACGCTTGGTTTGTCTTCTCTCCATTTACGCGCAATTTTTCCCTAATTTTGTCCAATTTCCCATGAAAACCAGCGCTTTTTGTAGATTTAAAATCAGGTCAACAATAGTACTAAATTTGGGTGGGAGGCTACCAAGAACTTGAAGTATAAATAAACAAGGCGCCAAAAATGCTCAAGTTTCGGAAATTACTCGTCTTAATTTCCTTTCCAGACACAAAATAAACAAAGCTTCCCCCTTTAAACCCCGCGCTATTGTCATTTTGCCTTAGCCGATAGTTTAATGAATTGTCCTCCTCCTCCTCCTCCACGAAATTCCATTAGAATTTGGTTTTTTAATCTCGAGACGTGTGGATTACAAGAGCCAACAGTAGAAATTAAGAGCCTTTGTTGGCTACAATCATGTGAAATCCTTCTTTTCTTCGTCAAATTGCCTTTTTTATGCTATTTTTTGGCATAAAGAGGGGAATTTGTCACTAATTCTGGTCATTGGTCGTTTAGGTTGTCTAACTGTGGTCCTTTCGCTGTCTAACTGTGGCCCTATTGATGTCTAACTGCTGCTCTTTTAGCTGTCTTACTGTAGCCCTCTTAGCTGTCTAACTGTGTCTCATTCTGCCTCTAATCAGCCCAAAATCCCGTTTTTTCATAGAATTATTTTCCTAAACCCGTAAAATCTCGGCAAATGGTCCAATTTCTCCAATAATTCTTTCTATTTTCAGAAAATGAACTGCAATTACACCAAACCCTACAGTTATGTGGAATTCTTTATTCCTTTCACTTATGGCTTCCTGTCTATTTTACTCTACATTGTGTTGATAATTCTAATCATCAAGAAAAAGAAGCTTCATCAGCCATTTTATTACTATTTTATTTTTCTCTCCGTTATGGTAAGTTAGGGATTTCAGTAGAAAATTAACAGTAGAAGGGGAAAAGAGTCTAAAAATCGCCTGTTTTGCAGTGAAAAAGAGCTGTTTTTGCAGTCTAGGACGCGCTAAAATTACTATTTTTCATGTAAAATGGCCTAAAATGACGGTAGTACCCGTTTTTGAGCAAGGAAAAGCTACAAAACAGGCAGTTCTAATGACTTTTGTCTAACTGTGGCTCTTTAACTGTCTAACAGTAGCTCTTTCAGCTGTCTAACTGTGGCCTAGGAATTGAACCTGGAACCTTTTGCGCAATTTTTGTTCTAACCGCTTTTTTTTACCTAGAAATCACAATTTTCCTTTAAATCAAACCTACAGTAACCTTCTTTTTTCAGAATACAATCCTCTGGATCGATTTATTCCTCTTAAATCGGGTGAATCGCCTTCCAGTAAGTGTTTTCCCACCAAAAATCGTCTGTTTCAGTTCCTTTGCTCGAGTATTCTCTCAACTTTCGGGGAATATACTTCATTCCTCAATATTACGTTGATAATCTTTACCGTAACCTCTGTCAGCCAGCTGCTCGTGATGATGTTAATTTCTGCTAATCGTTTTTTTGCTGTCGTTTCCCCTACAAAATCAGTGGGTTACTGTAGTTTCCTTTAAAGGAGAAAATTGTAGATTCTCCCAAGTCCAATGAAATCAATTCTCCTGATTCTTGTAATTTCCTTCCTTTGTTCTACGACCGCCTTCAGTTGGACTGCTGCCTTCGTGCCGGGACCTGACGGCCATCCCCAATTTAAAGCAGCTCCAGGATGGCCAAATGTAAGCCCGTTTAAAGGAATTTTTAAAGGAAATCTTTAGCTAGCTCCCGTTTATCTTATCAGCCCAATTGGAGCGGTTTGTACCGTTTTTGTGCCCTGTTCTACCCTCTACGCTGTGTGGATTTTACTGAAAAATAAAAAACATAATAGAAATTATGTTGAAATGAAGCTGTTGATCACAAGCTTTTGCTTTTCGCTATCGTCAATATGTTTGTCGATTTATATGGTAAGTAGCGGGCCTGATTTTTTGGAAAAGCGGAGCATTTGCTGGGTTCCAGGGGATTTTTTCGGATAACAGCGCGTTTTTGAGGGTATCCAGGGAATTTTCGGAGTATCCATAGTATTTGTTCGGGTAACGAGCGGATTTTTCGACTATTCCGCTGATTTTTCCGATCAACCGGAGATTTTGAAGGATAATCGGAGCATTTTTTGCGTTACTCCGCGAATTTCTCAAAAAAACGGTGAATTTTAGGAGATTTGTGATCTTTTTTGGACATTCAGGTTTTTTTCGCATATTCAGGGATTATTCTGGTTAACCATCGGTTTTTTTAATACCGCGGGATTTTCTGGGTATCAGGGATTTTTTCCGGGTATCCAAGGGATTTTACTGGATACTATTTTTCTGGATATTGATGGGTTTTTCCTGGTAACCGGCAGGTTTGCTCCGTATCCGAGGGATTTGTGGAATATTAAATGGATTTTTTCGGCTATTCAGGGGAATTTCCCGGTAAAAGCGCAATTTTTGAGTATCTGACGGATTTCGTCGATAACAGTGCTTTTTTCTGGGTATTTGGAGATCTTTCCGTGCAATTTTGTCCACCAAAAAAAGCTCAGAATCCTCTAATTTTATCCGCAATTACAGATCGGAATCTTCTTAGGCCGTTACGTGCTCCAAAACGACGATATTGCTGCCGCCTTCAATAGCGTTAAAGGTCTATTCCCCTCAAATTTGTCCGTAATCAACAATTTCAGAAATAATGCTGGATTTGGCTACCCTCCCAGCCGGTTGGCTTCTTCTCCTAACCAATCGAGATATTCGAAATTTGTGTAAAAAGAAGAAATTCCTCTCATCCCAGTCGACTTTCTGACTATGTTAGAAGAAAAAATGCCATATGAATTGATTTATTCAAGTTTCAAGTTTCAAGTTTATTTTCGGTATCAAGTAATGACGTGTAGATTTACGTCGGTCTTGCCGCCCACATGTCGAGAAACCATCGCTTCGCGTCGCTTCTCGCTTGTCGATCCCAGGGAGAATGAGGTCCATATGCCGTCTCGTTTGACTTCCGGATGTCGGTGTCCCATCTTATCGGTGGACGTCCAGGCCTGCGTTTCCTCTGTCGTGGGTGCCAAGTAGTGGTGGCTGTCGACCATCTGGAGGGATTCATTTGAGCGATGTTGATTGCCCAGTTAATCTTCCTTCTCCAGGCGAGATCCACGATGTCAGGGAGAGCAGTCCGACGGCGTACTTCCTCGTTTCTTACTCGGTCCAGGAGGGATAGGCTCAGCATCGCCCTTTCCATGCGTCGTTGTACGCTTTGTAATTTGCGTCTGTCGGATTTGCGAAGGTGCCACACTTCACAGCCGTACAGGAGACTTGGAACGACGCATGTTAGGAAGACGCGGCGTTTCATCTTCATTGGCATTGTTCTTTGGGAAAAGAACAGACGATGCCGATTGAAGGCGGCCCATCCAGCTCCGATCCTCCTGGTAATTTCCTGGTCATCTTCGGTGCAAGTCACGGAGCAACCAAGATAGGTGAAGTGGCGGACGAATGTAACAGGCGTACCATTGATCAGCAGGTTGCCTTCGTCGGAGTTGGTCATCGCTACTGTTTTGGAGCGGTTGATTTCCAGACCAACGCGACGACTCGCCTCTTCTAACTCCGTGACCATCCGCTGTACTGCCGGCAGACCTCTTCCTATGAGAACGACATCATCGGCGTATCGTAGATGGGAAAGTCGTCGACCATCGATTTTGACGCCTAATCGTTCCCAATGGACTTGGCGGAAGATGTCTTCGAGTACAGCATTGAACAGTAGAGGGGACAGGACACATCCTTGGCGGACTCCTCGTTGGATGAGGACCTCTACTAGTTCTTCTTGCACCTTGATCTTGGAACCAGCCTGGTCGTAAACCTTCTGCAGCATTTCGACATAGAGGGGAGGAACTCCGTGCCGAAGCAACGAAGTCCAGACGGCGTCCCACTCTATCGTATCGTAGGCCTTTCGAAAGTCGACAAATACGAGGTAGATGTCGTTGCCGTAATCGTTGGCCTTGTCGATGAGCTGCTTGATAGTATGAAGGTGTTCGACTGTAGAATAGTTTCGGCGAAAGCCGGCTTGTTCTACGGGCTGGTTCGACTCCAACCAACCATGAATCCTGGCCAATATCACGCGTGTGAACAGCTTATAGGGAGCTGGTAACACGGAAATAGGACGGTAATTGGCTAGGTCTGTGAGGTCGCCTTTCTTTGGAATAAGGGTTGTGACAGAATCAGCAAACCCAGGCGGAACCTCGCGGGACTCGAGCATCCGTGTGAAGAGTTGCGCAAGCGCAGGGACGATATCGTCTTCTACACAGCGGAGCATCATGGTGGTAATGGAGTCATGATTTATTACGATCTTATTAAATTTTTGTGATTAGACAGGAATTGGAAGGGGAAGGGAGCCATTTCCAGGACCGGGGACAGCTGGAAGAGGAGGTGGAACAGGAGTAGACGGGGTTCCAGTAGAATTTCCAGGGAAAGGAGTTCCAGTCGAATTTAAATTCCCGCCAACAGGAGCCGGTTTTCGAGGAATTAAAGGATTGAACCGGGGTCCAAGACCAGGAGCTCCAGAAACAGAAGAATTACAGCCAAAAGGAGGGAAACGAGGGAAAGGGCGTCTAGGAAGGTCAGGAATGATTGGATCCGAGCCATTTGCAGCAGGAATAAGTGGCTGAGATTGTCCAGGACGGGGCAAACCGTCATTTGAACCAGGAAAAGAGGGGCCATTAGCTCCTAAACCAGGAGCCAGTTGTCCACCATTGAAACCGGGAACCGAGGAGCCATTAACTGGAGAAGGAGGCAGAGGTTGGCTACCATTTCCTAGCCCAGAAATAGGAGCCGGAGGAGCTGCAGGAACCGGTGGAATTAGCTGCCCATTATTTCCAGGAACAGGAAGCCCTGGTGGCTGAGGAATTTGAGGTTGACTGCCATTTCCTAGGCCTGGGAGAGGACCACTTGGAGGGATTTCTCCGCCATTTGAACCGGGAAATGGGACGCCATTTCCTCCTGGAAATCCAGGGGGAATTTGTCCTCCGTTGCTCCCAGGAAATGGAAAAGATCCGCTAGGAGTTGTTGGCAGTCGAAGACCTCCTTGACCACCAGGAAGATTAATTTGAGCGTCAACAGTTGCCAAAATGGCACAGAAAAGAGAAATTCCGATCATCTGAATTGATTTTTATATTGAAAATGAGAGGAAAATACCATAAATGAGAAAAAAGACGACTGAATGAGGTTCTATCCCCCTTTTCCGCTTTTATACCGAAAAAACTGGCTGTATTTGTAGGGTTTTATGCTAATTTTGACTATGAAATCATAAAAAATAAGGGAAATGGTGTGTTTTTAGGGCAAGAGCTCATTGTTGCTATTTGAAACAGGGAAAAGGCGCGTCATAATATTGTTTTGGGATCAGTCTGATGTTACCAGCCGTCTGTTGCCGATTTTTTATAATTTGCATAATCATTTTGGGATCATTTTGTGTCATGGAACCAAGAAAACACAGGTTTTTCTCGAAAAAGAGCTAGACAGGGAAAAGAGCCACAGTTAGACAAGGAAAAGACACAGTTATACAGCTAAAAAGACGCAGTTAGACAGCATGCTCCCAAGTTCGACTCTCCGGGCAAACCAACGGATTTTTCTGCGTATCCCGGGGATCTTTTCTTAATTTTCTGCCCCATAAAAGCTAACAAAACCACAAAATGCCACATTTATTCCAATATCACTCAATCACTGCAAGAAACATGACAAGCTGTCTGGGTAGGGAAGCTGAAAATCCATTTTTCCATTAAAAATGACCAATTACTGACTTATTTGAATTTCCAGCACAACCCGCGTAATCAAATTCTACGCATTTTTCCTGGGAAGGATCCCAATGCCATCGTTTCATAGGAGTCAAGCCACAATATTCTCCAGAATCCATTACCAGGCTGCACACCGGGGTGTAGGTTGATGGGAAATTGTCGGGGCTGTTGGCTGGAAAGGGGAGAATTTTTTAAAGGAAAATTGAAGGGGAATCGTGTCGGTAGGAATTTCCTTGTAGTTTTTATGGCTCTGAGGACTTCAGCGCCTCATTTTCTTCGCGCCAAGCTATTTCTTATGGTGCAGTGGTAAGTAAGCAGACTGCCGTGCAACAGATCCGGGTTCTATTCCCAGCGGGGACAAGACATTTTTTCTTTTAAATTTTCCACTTTTCTATGCTTTTACATCAAATTTTTAACATTTTCGCCCCAGAAAAAAAGTTTCCTGGTCCAAAAATCGCCTCAGGACCCATAAAACCCTCTAAAAACCGTTTCAGAGCCCCGAAATCCCCAAAAAACGGCCATTTTCTTACCCTGAACATCAGTTGGATCAATTCCAGTAGCACAGAATTCACACTTGGACTTGTAATCCCACAGCAATTTAGTACAGGCACTGGGCGTATAGCTGCAACTTTTCAGAAATGGGCTATACAGCCAGCCAGCGCTCATATCAGCACAGAAGAATGGATCCCGTGGGAAGCAGGAATCGACGAAGGAGACTTCTGGCTGAATTCCAGGCTTTTCAGCGCCTAAATACCGGGAAATTGGAGTTTTTAAATTTTAAAATTACCGCAAAAAGCTGCCAGGAGAAGAAATACGAAAACGACGATCATTTCAAGCAAAACTGGGGGAAAATGGCTTTATTTGAGCATAAAGGAGACATGAATACAGACAGCTAATAATGAGATTGCGGGAAACGGGGAGAAATCTAGCCGTATGGCCGCTTACAAATATATTTTGATTGTGTTAAATCACAGGGAAAATCATTCCAAGCTTTGAAACCATTCATATAATAGGCAAATATGTCGGATTGTACCTGAAAATAAGGGGAATTAGAGAAGCCACAGTTAGACAGCAAAGTGAACAGGGCGACTGACTCTTTTAGCCGTTTATTACACAATTTTTATTGGATGCGAGAGATTCTTAGCATTGAAAAATAGAGCAGAAAATTCTCTACAAAATGATATATTTTTCATAATTTTTGGTGGCAATCTGAAGAAACGCGGAATTTTTTAAAGAGCCTAATAGTAAAATTTCTAAATTCGAAATAAAAATGAAAACAAGCCACAGTTCGCACGCCGCTGCCTAATTGTGGCTCCAGCTGTCGTACTGTGGCTTTTCAGCTGTCTACTTGTGGCTCTTTTAGCAGTCTAATTGAGGCTCATATAACTGTCTAACTGTGATCCATTTGGTTGTCTATTTGTGGCTTTTCTAGCTGAGTAACTGTGGGTCTTTTAGCTGTCTATCTGTGGCCGACTTACTATAACACAATCTCCTGTTCCATCTGGATTTGGCCCTTCGTTGTACCATAATGTAAAATCAATCTTAAATTTTAAAATTTTCTTTAAAAAACTTCTTCCACTCACCGGTGTCCCATCAGTAAATGCAAAAGTATTCAGACCAGCTCCTGCTGGTCGAAATGCCCCAAACCAGACGAATCCCTGTTCTCCTTGAGGGGTTCCAGTCGTTGTAAGACCGAAATACGCAATTTTTTTAAATTTAAAAAGACCCGCTCACTGACTAAATAGTCATTTTCTTCATTAGAATGAATTGAGGCCAAATGGCTGCCCTTTGCGACGCAGGCGTCTTCCGCCTGTTGCCAGGTGAGCTTCTCCACGACCACGAAATAACAAGAATTTGTAAGATTATAGAATAACCAATCCGCTGGGCACCCTAAGAACTATAAAACAGGGTCCCAAGTGGAAAACCTACCGGCCACGGGCCCACCACCAGGAGCTGTCGCTGCACAACCAAAAATATCTTGAAAATTGAACAGAAATAAGAAAATAACAAGCATCAGGGGAAAAGCGACCCCCGAGAGGACCTTGAAATGTAGGCTAACGAGTCAACTGAAGCGAAACTGACACTGAATATCATTATGCGTCTTATCCACGGAGAAAAATGGCCCTTGACCCAGAGGAACGCGAGACAGCGAAATCTTTCACTGGTTTCTCGAATGTTTACAAAATCTTCTCTGCCACTTTACTTAACATGAATTTCAACTGAAAAGCGGGAATAAAATGTGGGACAGCGACACATTTCACAGCTCACAACTTTAAAAAATAGGCTATCACGTTGGCATCACTACGCAACAAAGAAAACAAAAAAAAACATAATCAAAGGAACGAGAAAATCGTGAAATGAACAATGATCCCACGGCTCACTGCACCATTTTCGTGCTCACGCGCAACATTTTTGGGGATATGAAAATTGGACCCAACCGAATCTTGACTTCCAAATAAGGGAAACCTCTCGGGAAACCAGAGCAACCTCTCGGGAAATCAGAGCAGCTTCTTGGGAAATCAGAGCAACCTCTCGGGAAACCAGAGCAACCTCTCGGGAAATCAGAGCAGCTTCTTGGGAAATCAGAGCAACCTCTCGGGAAATCAGAGCAACCTCTCGGGAAATCAGAGCAACCTCTCGGGAAATCAGAGCAACCTCTCGGGAAATGAGGGAAACCTCCCGGGAAATCAGAGCAGCTTCTTGGGAAATCAGAGCAACCTCTCGGGAAATGAGGGAAACCTCCCGGGAAATCAGAGCAGCTTCTTGGGAAATCAGAGCAACCTCTCGGGAAATGAGGGAAACCTCTCGGGAAATGAGGGAAACCTCTCGGGAAATGAGGGAAACATCTCGGGAAATGAGGGAAACCTCTCGGGAAATCAGAGCAACCTCTTGGGAAATCAGAGCAACCTCTTGGGAAATCAGAGCAACCTCTCGGGAAATGAGGGAAACCTCTCGGGAAATGAGGGAAACCTCTCGGGAAATGAGGGAAACCTCTCGGGAAATGAGGGAAACCTCTCGGGAAATGAGGGAAACCTCTCGGGAAATGAGGGAAACCTCTCGGGAAATCAGAGCAACCTCTTGGGAAATCAGAGCAACCTCTTGGGAAATCAGAGCAACCTCTCGGGAAATGAGGGAAACCTCTCGGGAAATGAGGGAAACCTCTCGGGAAATCAGAGCATCCTCTCGGGAAATGAGGGAAACCTCTCGGGAAATGAGGGAAACCTCTCGGGAAATGAGGGAAACCTCTCGGGAAATCAGAGCAACCTCTTGAGAAATCAGAGCAACCTCTTGGGAAATCAGAGCAACCTCTCGGGAAATCAGAGCAACCTCTCGGGAAATGAGGAAAACCTCTCGGGAAATGAGGGAAACCTCTCGGGAAATCAGAGCAACATCTCGGGAAATGACGGAAACCTCTCGGGAAATGAGGGAAACCTCTCGGGAAATGAGGGAAACCTCTCGGGAAATGAGGGAAACCTCTCGGGAAATCAGAGCATCCTCTCGGGAAATGAGGGAAACCTCTCGGGAAATCAGAGCAACCTCTTGGGAAACCAGAGCAACCTCTCGGGAAATCAGAGCATCCTCTCGGGAAATGAGGGAAACCTCTCGGGAAATCAGAGCATCCTCTCGGGAAATGAGGGAAACCTCTCGGGAAATGAGGGAAACCTCTCGGGAAATGAGGGAAACCTCTCGGGAAATGAGGGAAACCTCTCGGGAAATGAGGGAAACCTCTCGGGAAATCAGAGCATCCTCTCGGGAAATGAGGGAAACCTCTCGGGAAATCAGAGCATCCTCTCGGGAAATGAGGGAAACCTCTCGGGAAATCAGAGCAACCTCTTGGGAAACCAGAGCAACCTCTCGGGAAATCAGAGCATCCTCTCGGGAAATGAGGGAAACCTCTCGGGAAATCAGAGCATCCTCTCGGGAAATGACGGAAACCTCTCGGGAAATGAGGGAAACCTCTCGGGAAATGAGGGAAACCTCTCGGGAAATGAGGGAAACCTCTCGGGAAATGAGGGAAATCTCTCGGGAAATCAGAGCATCCTCTCGGGAAATGAGGGAAACCTCTCGGGAAATCAGAGCAACCTCTTGAGAAATCAGAGCAACCTCTTGGGAAATCAGAGCAACCTCTCGGGAAATCAGAGCAACCTCTCGGGAAATGAGGAAAACCTCTCGGGAAATGAGGGAAACCTCTCGGGAAATCAGAGCAACATCTCGGGAAATGACGGAAACCTCTCGGGAAATGAGGGAAACCTCTCGGGAAATGAGGGAAACCTCTCGGGAAATGAGGGAAACCTCTCGGGAAATCAGAGCATCCTCTCGGGAAATGAGGGAAACCTCTCGGGAAATCAGAGCAACCTCTTGGGAAACCAGAGCAACCTCTCGGGAAATCAGAGCATCCTCTCGGGAAATGAGGGAAACCTCTCGGGAAATCAGAGCATCCTCTCGGGAAATGAGGGAAACCTCTCGGGAAATGAGGGAAACCTCTCGGGAAATGAGGGAAACCTCTCGGGAAATGAGGGAAACCTCTCGGGAAATGAGGGAAACCTCTCGGGAAATCAGAGCATCCTCTCGGGAAATGAGGGAAACCTCTCGGGAAATGAGGGAAACCTCTCGGGAAATCAGAGCATCCTCTCGGGAAATGAGGGAAACCTCTCGGGAAATGAGGGAAACCTCTGGGGAAATGAGGGAAACCTCTCGGGAAATCAGAGCATCCTCTCGGGAAATGAGGGAAACCTCTCGGGAAATGAGGGAAACCTCTGGGGAAATGAGGGAAACCTCTCGGGAAATCAGAGCATCCTCTCGGGAAATGAGGGAAACCTCTCGGGAAATCAGAGCATCCTCTCGGGAAATCAGAGCATCCTCTCGGGAAATGAGGGAATCCTCTCGGGAAATGAGGGAATCCTCTCGGGAAATGAGGGAAACCTCTCGGGAAATGAGGGAAACCTCTCGGGAAATCAGAGCATCCTCTCGGGAAATGAGGGAAACCTCTCGGGAAATGAGGGAAACCTCTCGGGAAATCAGAGCATCCTCTCGGGAAATGAGGGAAACCTCTCGGGAAATGAGGGAAACCTCTCGGGAAATCAGAGCATCCTCTCGGGAAATCAGAGCATCCTCTCGGGAAATGAGGGAAACCTCTCGGGAAATCGAATATTTGTTTTTGAATGGTTTTTAACAATTTATTGCCATAAATCAGGCATCGCAAGTATCCTTACTGACGCTAATCCGCGATACATTATTAAAAGTGCTGCCATTGCAGGAATCAATGTGGATGTTGTTGATTTCCTCAAGACGGACGTTCATCTTCCTAGCACAGCAGAAAGTATCCGTCCAAACCTGAAAAATGCCCCTAATTTTTGTAATTATCGAAAATTACCAGCCAATAAGTTCCATTGTCTCGGAAATGGGCTTCAGGCCTCTTCTTTGCAGGTCCAAGTGGCCCCCAGCACCAGCTGTTTCTACTCGGAGTACTGTCATTATTGTAGAGAAGACCCGCCTACAGTTTCTTTAAATAAAAATTCAAATAAAATACCCATGACATTTCCAAAATAATTGGAGCCGCCTCATCGAAGCCTATGCAGATACTGAAAATGGGCCTATTTTCCAACAAAATTTATTCACAAACGCCCAGCTTGCTGTTTACAAGCCGTTTTCCGTACGAATTACAGAAATATTCGTAAAAATCCTTTGGTTTATTCAGCGGAGTCGAACCCACGAGCTTTGGATTGTAAACCCACAAAATCCACTCACTTATCCTGTTGATATCTGACATTGACAATTTGTCCAGGTTCAAAAGTATACGGTACAATTACTAAAACTACGATTTATGTTAAAAGAAGACAAACATTGCCCCAAAACAAGGGAGAACCCGGCGGTTAGGAAGAATTTGAGCATATTCATGGCTCCAGGGGGCGGATAAGCAACTGGTGGCTGGTAACTGAGCGACGGGACTTTTCTGCTTTAACGTTACTTTGGATTACAACTTGCATGATCTAATTGGACATCTTTGAAATTTGCGGAAAGAGTTGCACAACTGAAGAGAAAAATAAACACGGACGTCCGGGTGGCAATATCCTGACTATGGAAACTTCGAGGCCAACTTTTAGGAAAAGAAAACCTAAAAAATTGATGAACACAAAAAAATTACAAGTATTCCGGCCGAAAAAAAAATTTGGCAGCGGTTCCCCTCTAATTCGGAAAAATTTCCATCTGCATCGCATTAAAATATAATAAATTTTGCCTAATAATACTTTCAATGGAAATTGACTTACCTCCATAAAATACAAATTCTTCTTATGTTCTTCAGCTTGTCGTCGAAGAAAATAGCAAAATAAATAGAAAATAAGTATTGAAAATGAGTCAACATCAGAAATAACACAAAGAAGAAATTTATCAGCTATTTATTAAAGGGACCCTTCCACGCGCTCCAATCGTGTGCCAAGTTTTGGGGCGCGCTTACTGCGCATTATATGAGAAATTGACAAATTTGCTTTCTAAATGGCTTATTTTGCATTTCCACTGTGCAGGACATATTGCAAAATATAAAGCAGGCTATGACAAACAATTTGATATATGAAACCAAGCACAACTCGAAAGATAAGCTAATTTATTAGCTGTATGATTAATTTGTTACTCAATTTTTGTCAATTGGCATTTTTCTCGCTTATTCTGTTGTAATTTTTTATATTCCATGCTTTTTATGGTAATTCGAGGTCGATAAAAAAGATGCAAACATCTAAAAACCATAAAAATGTGCAGAATAGTAGAATCCCATATAACGCGCAGTAAGGGCGCCCCAAAACTTGGCACACGATTGGAGCGCGTGGAAGGGTCCCTTTAATAAAAAAGTGAATAAAATATAAGAAAAAGTAAGCTTACCTGTGCTTATCACAGTTGACGACGTCTTCTTGGGATCGTTTTCCTTCTTCTCGAGCTCGAATCTGAAAATAAAAGTATAAAATTGAATTTTTATATAAAAAACGAACCTTCAGCAGCTTCAAATCATCTGGTTCTTTTTTGTTCTTTCCGGCGTTGGGAACCTTCCTGAAAATGAAAAAATTAGTGAAATCTATAGAAAAAAATAATAAAACAAGTTATAAATAAGATTTTCAGGCCCTTTTACATCTGTTTCAGTTGCTTTGATGCTTTGAAATTTTTCAAAAATCAAAAAAATTATAAGTTTTTGATTTTTTAAAAAATTTGCGCAGGGGTTCCCCTTATTTTCGGGGTTCTCTACACAAAAATTAACATAAAAACAATAAATGTAGAACCCATAATAGTTTAGAGAGCCGGGTCAGCTCTTATTTCATTCTTCGTAAACCCTTAATAGTTTTAACAGCCGGGTCAGCTGTTTCTCTAATGTCAACTAATGAATTCCAGCCTGAAAAATAAGAGAAAAATATATTACCTGCTCTTGCTGCAGCATATCCATCCGCTACTACCTGAAAATAGTAAGTTTACACAGAAAAATGAATGAAAGTAAGAGAATAAAGAAGAAACAACAAGAAAAAACAAAAAGGATGAGAAAAAAATGAAGTGCGAGCTCAAATTTTATGTATAATGCTAATTTCACTAATTTTACATTCAATGTTTTGCTTCTGCTACTTGCAACTACTCTAAAATCGCTTAGAAGTAGTAAGATTACAAGAGAAATCATCAGAAATAGGTGAAAGTATACAATACAAGCAGATGGAAATAAAGCGCAACCGCCGGCAGAAAGAAAGTAAATCAACTGACTGCTGCTTCACCGAATGATTCAAAGAGAATGATCCATACTTAGAAATAATAAAATAATTAGAGAAACTATAGAAAACAAGTGGAAAACATAATGTAAGAAGAAAAAAGTAAAGAGCAGCCGCCTGATGCAAGGAAAGCTATCAACTGACTGTTGCTTCACCAACTGATCGCAAAAAAAATTTCAGGATGGATTTCTGTGCAATTTTTTACTACAATCAGCTAGAAAAGATCAATATCTAACTATTAATGTAAGAAAATAATAAAGAAATGCAAAGATTTGAGTAAAAATGAAAGGTTCGAAGAGTTGGGTGAATTTTTTGGCTCAGAATGAACTTGCCTTACGAAAAGTATCAAAAAAGGTTTCAAAAATGAATTTCCCTTCATTTTTCTGCTATCATCAGCTAGAGGAGGCAATTATCTCACTTTTGGAATAAAAAAAATGAAGAGAAATCAAGAAAGCGCAGAAAGTGGAAAGGTTTCGATAAGCAGTGACATGGATCATGGAATAAATTGAAAAACCTCTTTTACATTAAATGTTTAGCATTTCTTACTATAAACAGTAAGAAAATATGAATATCTAACTGGAAATGTAAAAAAATTTCAAGAATAATGAAGAAGAACGAAAGAAATAAAAAAAGCGACTAGGTGGATGAATTTTGAGGTCAAAATGAACTAAATTCATGGAATCAGCTAAAAAAGGTTTCTAAAATGAATTTCGTTGCATTTTTTTGCTATAAATAGCTAGAGGAGGCTATTACCTCACTATTGATGTAATAAAATCTAAGAAAAATGAAAAAATTCGAGAGAAAATAGCTAAAAAGAAAGGAAATACAACGAAATGAGAGCGCACGCCCGCACCCGTAAATTCTCGGCCGCAGACCTCCCAGTAGCTATATAATACTTTGAATTTCTTCCGCTTTATCCCGATTCATAATGAAAACCTGTTATTACGTCTCACATCTAAGAGTCCTCCCCGGTTTACCGGCGATATATAGGGGCAGTGAGGGAACGCAGGCCAGTAAAAGTGATGAGGGACAATAAATCGTTCATTGAACCTTTGTAGTTCGGGGGTGCCGCCCTGATTTACGAAGTATTAGATGAATGGTTTCGGGCCTGGACCAGCCGTTTCGACCCCCCTGCGGGGGGTCTTCGGCTGGACGCCCGCTACGCGGGCTAGGAAGTCCAAGGCTCCGGGTATTTGTCCGGCTCCGCCGGACTGTAGTCCGCTCGGCCCGTCACTCGCCTTCGGCTCGTGCCGGACCTCGCTTCCCCTGCCCACCGTTCCCTTCTCTCTGTTGCGAAAATACTGCAGAATTTTTTGCAGTGGCGATAAACATAAAAGCAAATAAATTATCCACTCTGATTAAATCGAAAAATACCCGTAGTCCGGGTGAACTCTGCAATTGGCCGATCTACGCAGTCAAATAAGCGTGTTTGATACTCAGCCCCACTCTCATTGGTAGTCTGTTTGAAATTCGTCTTCTCCACACCGAGAGCAATCGAATGATAATAATTTCGCTTTATATGGACGGAAAATAAGAAATACGCAGCCAAATGAGCATTTGATACTCAGTTTCTTTTAAATGGAAAGCCGTTACCGTAATCATCTTCCTCACACTGAAAGGAGTCGAATGGTACCTATTTTATTAAGAAAACGCGGAAATAGACAACTACGCAGCCAAATTGCACATTTGATACTCAGCCTCATTTAAAGAAAAAATAAGTTGCAGATTCTGACTCCCCAGACTGAGAGCAGTCGAATGATACTAATTTCGCTGCGTAAGGATGAAAAATAAGAAATACGCAGCCAAATGGTGCATTTGATACTCAGCCGCACTTATATTGCGAAATAATTATAGTGGAGCCATAAACAAAAAAGCAAAAATGTTTTGAGCACATTTGCCACCGGCGGGGATCGAACCCGCTACCTCTTGGATGATAGGCCGACATCTTACCACTCGGCCATAATTTTCTCGACATGTCAACGCACAGACACACAGACGGACACCATAGCGTTTTAGTAGTAAGGGATGGCAGCAATGTCGGCCCATTGGCGTTTTGCATTTTTTTGTGTTGATTCTGCTATTATTTCTAGTTTTTTTCTCAATTTCCATAGACTCTTTTCTAGTCGTTTTTCTTATGATTTTTGGGTATTTATCGTTTTATTCTTTATTTTCTGCTAAATTTATGGTTGAATTCTAATTTTGTCATGAAAAATTACAAATTCTAAGATTTTCTGGAACAATGGTGTGTTCCCTTGCTCTCTACTGCATTGCATCTTCTTCTTCTAATTTTTCTACCCCTAATATGGCAAAAAACTAGAGCAATTTGTTGAAAAAATGAAGAAAAACGAGAACAAATTCAAAAAATTTTTTTGCGTGCCAATGAAAGTGCGCTCCATCTTCAAACAGTCCTTTGAATCCAGTGGCAGCGTAACCGCGCGTCGGTTCATTTCTTTCCGCCGTCATTTTTTATTTTTTTTATTTCCGCTGTCATTTTTTATTTTTCATTTTTTAAAAACTTTGAAGTAAGATGATGGACGTCGAGTAGCGGCACCGAAAGACGAAAGTCGTCTTACTTTTGTACCTCAGAAATTCATTTACTCATGCTGCTTTGCTACTTTCTTATTTTTTAGAAATAATTTTTGCGGAAATCACTTTACTGCTCGCTAATATTGCAACGAAGAAGAAGATGTCAGTTGACGATGTTGAGTAGCGGCACACTACGCTCATCGTTCTTCTTGATGTCTTTCTTCTTTTCTTTGTTTCCCATGTTTGGAAAATATTCTTACGACCCAAATTTGCTAGCAAAAAAAGCGTCTATCTATTTTAAATGCGGCTCACAGCTTGTAGATTAGTTTGAAAGTCGTATTGCTCCTTTGAAATTTATTTTTTTACCGTTGTATTGCTAGTTGGCATGCAATTTTCTTATTTTAGAATCTATTTCATGTGCAAATTAACCAGCAGCGTTGTCCTTTTGCAACAAAGGAAGAAGAAGATGTCGGTTTGGCGATGTTGAGTAGCGGCACACTACGATCATCGTCTTTCTTGTCATTTGTCTTCTTTCCTTTGTTTGCTATGCTTGCAAGACATTCTAAAAGCTAATTTTTGCTACTAAAAACGATTCTATCCATTCTAAACGTTATTCGCAGCTTGCAAATTAACCTGAAGTTTCTATTGCGCTTCTAAAATTCCTTTTCTTCTTGTTGCTTCGCTAATTTCTCAATTTTTCTTCATTTTTATACTGTGCAGGCTTTATTTAGAAACATGTACGAATATTAGAAGAATGACAGAACAAGAAAATAGTCAATGATGTTGAATTGAAAAGCAGCGCTCTATAATCAACATTTGCCTCTTTATTATTCTTCTCTTCTGCTTTTGCTATGCAGCAACATTTTAGAACCTTATCTGCTTCTGTTCAATGCTTATGTTCATTTGATGCGATATTTTTTTGGGAGGAATTAGAAGTAAGATGATGGACGTCGAGTAGCGGCACCGAAAGACTGAAGTCGTCTTACTTTTGTACCTCAGAAATTCATTTCTTCTCGCTGTTATTCTATTTTCTTATTTTTTAGAAATAATTTTTGCCGAAATCACTTTACTGCTCGCTAATATTGCAACAAAGGAAGAAGAAAGTGTCGGTTTGGCGATGTTGAGTAGCGGCACACTACAATCATCGTCTTTCATGTCATTTGTCTTCTTTCCTTTGTTTGCTATGCTTGTTAGATATTCTAATAGCTAAATTTTGACAGCATAAAGAGCCCTATCCGTACTACATACAGTTCGCAAATAGTTCCGATATAAAAAAATTTGGCATTTAGAAACTGCTAGATGTCTTACTTTTTCCTGCAATTTCCAAGTAGGAAGTTGGTCAGTAGGGAACCAAATGCACGAAGCTTCACATAGCTATCAGTTGGATTTTGAATATTAGAAGAGCTATGGAAAAAGAAAATGCCAAGTCAGCGATGTTGGATTGGATCGAATAGCGACGCAGTAGGATCAAAGTTTGTCTTTCCATTATTATTCTGTCACTATTTTGCTATGCTTAGGCCTTAAAAATACTTTAGAACCTAAATTGCATTGCTGTTTGATCCTTTTGTTTATTTCATGCGTTGAAGTTTTCACAATTTAGAAGTAAGATGATGGATGTCGAGTAGCGGCACCGAAAGACTGAAGTCGTCTTATTTTTGCGCCTTAAAAATGCATTTGCTCTTGTTGATATGCTATTTTTCTATGTTCTTAGAATCAGTTTCACTTGAAAATTGCAACAAAGGAGGAAGAAGATGTCAAGTTGACGATGTTGAGTAGCGGCACACTACAATCATCGTTCTTCTTGTCATTTTTCCTTCTTCCTTTTGTTTGCTGTGCTTCCAAGGAATTCAAAACGTTATTCGTCGCTTATAAATTAGCTTCCAGCTTGTGTAGTCCTTCTCAAATTCATTTTTCCTGCCGCTTCGCTAGTTTCTTGTTGTTTAGTAGGTTTTACACAGACAGATCGAATATTAGAAGGACGACGGAAGATGAAAGTCGACGCTGTTGAATAGCTGCCTAGGATCATCGTTTGTGAGCTTTCGAATGATTTGAGATATAAAAGATCTTATTTTTTTAGAAAAACTTCTCTGTTGCACTTTTGATTTTTGGTGAGTCGGGACACCAAAAGACACGAATTTCCCCATTTAGCGCTAAAAAATCATTTGCTTTATAGTTTGCAGACTTCATTCAGAGCCATTTACGTGTATTGGAAGAACTAAGGAAAGGAAGAAGAAGATCAAGACAACGATGTTGGTGTAAATTGGATAACGGCGCAGTAGGATCAGTGTTTCTCTCTATTCATTAGTCATTATTCTTCTCTTCTTCTTTTGCTATGCTTTAAAACACTTTAGAACCTAGACTGCGCTGCTATTAGATGTTTTTGTTTATTGTATGCGTTGCCTTTTGTTAAAAGTAAGATGGCGGATGTCGAGTAGCGGCACCAAAAAGCATTAAAGGAACAGTCTCACAGGTGTGACAGCGTGTGACAGATTGCGCGCAAAATTTGAAATTCTGCGCAAGCAAAATGGTTCTATTTTCGTTTTTGCTACTATTTCGCTATTTTCCAACGTTTTTATTTATTTTTTTGAGTGGCTAAAATAGCTTTACGTGCTGCTTTACAATAGTAAACACTTTATAGAAGCTAAATTGACTCAAAACGAACATAGGAAGCAAGTTCACATCGAAGAAACTATTTTCCTCTTTTTTCTGCATTTTTCTTTATTTCTTCCTCGTTTAATCCAATCTATTTTGTTCTCCGAATTGAAGTAGTACCTAACGCTATTTTAGCCACTCAAAAAAGTAAATAAAAACGTTGGAAAATAGCGAAATAGTAGCAAAAACGAAAATAGAACCATTTTGCTTGCGCAGAATTTCAAATTTTGCGCGCAATCTGTCACACGCTGTCACACCTGTGAGACGGTTCCTTTAATTTTCTTACTTTGCGGCGCCAAGTTTGCGCTTGAAAAACCACTATTTTTTTCTGTAGTTTGTTATTTTCGCTATGCTTCTTTATTTTTACAGCTTCTAAACTTTACTCCTAGAAATTTACGAATATTAGTGCAGCGAAGAAACGGAAATATGTCAAGATGGCGATGTGAGCAACGGCACATTGCTTTCATCGCTTCTCTTGTCATTTTTCTACGTTCCTTCGCTTGCAAAACATTGTAAAAACTAAGCTTTCCTACCGGAAAGAGCCGCTATTCATTCTAAAGATCATTCACAGTTTGTAAATTAGTTTGCTGCCCATATTGCACTTTAGAAGTTATTATTTTCTCATTACCTTGCTATTTTCTCAACACTTCTTTATGTTTACAGGCTGCAGAATATATTCAGAGAAGTTGGCGAAGATTGGAATAATGAAAGGGAGAAGAATACATCTGATAGCTGCAAATTTGGATAATCGGTTTTCCTTTTTCTTCTGTCATTTTTTTGCTATGCTTTAAAAACTATTATTATAGAAGCAAAATGGATTGCCATTAGATGTTCCAACTTCTTCTATGAAATTTGCGGATTTTAGAGCTACGGAGGAAGTAGAAAATGACAAGGTGGTGATGTTGACTAACGGCACATTATGATCATCATCTCTCTTGTCATTTTTCTTATTTCTTCCGTTTGCTTCTTTTTGCGCAAGTGTTTCTCGCCGAAATAGAAATAATTGCCGGTTGTTAGCAATTGCTGCAAAATTTTATCTTCCTTCTCCTGCTAATAGTTAATAATTTAAATTTACTTCTCTATGCTCATATCTTCATTTATTACTCGTTCCCCTATTGTTTCTTCTTTTCTTCCTTTTTAACATATTCGTTCTTAGGCAAATATGATCGCTTATATGGACCCACTGAGCCCTGAAGCTCCGCCGGAACCAAAAATGGTCGAACCGGCAGCTCCAGAAGCAGCACAAAAGCCAGTAGCTCCAGAAGAAAAAGCAGCAGCTCCAAAAGAAAAACCAGCAGTTTCAGAAGAAAAACCAGCAGTTCCAGAAGAAAAACCAGCTCGCCGCCGAAGCCACTTAACAACTCCTGTTCTCGATCAGAGAAATGTAAGTAATTTTTATCATTTGCCATCTAATTGTGATTGTTTTGAGCATCGCACAGAAGAAATACCGCTGGATAGCGAGTCATCGATCCTCGTTGAAATATCGGATGCTCTCTCTGAGCGGGAAAAGGTTTGTCAATATTTAATTTATCTAATTGTAACTTGTTTTTCAGGTAAAGTATACAATTCGATCACAAACGAAGCTAGCAGAATGGAAAGAAGATTACTCAGTCGTACGGGAACATGAAGAATTCTTATGGTTGCACGGAAGCTTAGAAGAAAATGAAGCCTATGCTGCTCTTATAGTTGGAGACTTCATTGAAATTGCTTTTATCTTCGTTTCTTAGATTCCTCCTCCACCACCTAAACCTAGTTTCGAGGCTTCTCAAGCAAAGCTGATAAAGTTGGCAGCAGAAGAAACAAATATGACTAAGGATGAATTCACCAAAGCTAAGCAAGACCTTGAACAGTTTGTTTTATTTTTTATCTAACTTTTCAAGTTTAGAGAATATTTGGCTCTGTTCAAGAAGACGGTTTCTATGCATGAAGTCTATCTTCAACGTCTTGCTGCTCATCCGATTATTCGCCAGGACAACAATTTCAAGCTTGTTCTTCAATATGAAAAAGAAGTAGGCATAATATTTTTGTTGTTTAATTTTTATTTCCAGCTTACTGTTCGTGGCAAGAATATCAAGGAAGTTGTTGGATCACTTTGGAAGCGAGTTACTTCTTCTGCAGATCAACTGGTTCTCAATGGTAGCAAGGATCCGGATTATCAATTCGAATTGCAACGCAGCTACATCGTGGAATATCATGAGCATATTAGCGAAGCAGCAAATTGGGCAGAGAAAGTCGTCTGCCTTCGAAAACGTAAGCAATTTTTTGTTCTTTTTGTAATTTACGTTTAGGATCCGTTGATATTTATTCGAAACTCTACGGTCAATGTGATTTCATGTCTCGTACGAATACGGACAACATGTTGTATTTGAATCCTGGCGTTGCTGATACATTCAACAAAATGAAGAAGGTTTGTTTGTTATTTTATAAATCATAGAATTTTTTTCAGGTAGAGATGAAATCAGCCAATGATGAAGAGTTGAAGCTGGCTGATACATTATCGTATTATGCTCGTGACACACAAGCTTGTAAAGATCTCTTCTACCGCCGTCTACGATGTCTGGCTAATTTCGAAGCAGCCAATAAGAATTTGGATCGAGCCCGTCTGAAAGGAAAGGATATCGAAAAGATTTGTGTTTTAAATTTCTTTAAATAGTTTCAATTTAGTGTGAAGCCGATCAAGCAGCTGCTTGTAAGAAATTTGAAGACTTTAGCGTCGTTGCTAAAAGAGAACTCTTGGATTTCAAGAAGCGTCGTGTTGCTGCTTTTGGAGAAAATATCAAAAGACTGGTTCAATTGGAAATCAAGAATGAAAAAGCTCAAGTTCAAATGCTTCAAGAATGTTTAAACAAGCTAAAAGAGACATTGTAAACATTGTATACTTTTCTTATCTTTTTATTTTCACATTTGATTGTACAGGGATATAAATTTTATCTACATTTTTATTTTTACATCTATTACAAGAAAAACGAATGGAATACGAGATGCTTTCACTGTAAGTTTCCTCCCTTCTATAAAAATAGGCAAATATAGATCTCCTTCACTTCCAAATTCCGTTCTTTGGTTGATTCATCCCAGAAATGACTGTAAACCATTCTTTTCCGGTGCCAGAGGATCCCTCTTCAGATGAGGAGAACCAGTAAAATTAATAAGGAAAGAATATTTAAAAAAAATACAATTATTGGCAAGAAAGGGAACCATTTTCCTCATTTTTTTTCTTTTATTACTTTCCAATATGGAAAGTCTTCCAAAAATTATTTCGACCTCTTCTTCCGAAGGGTCAGAAAATTGAGTCACCTCAACGCATGGCTCAGAAAATCGCCAATTTTTAGGCGCGCCATTTCCATGGGCGCGCCATTTTCCGTCATTTCCGCCATTTTCCTTTTTTACTGTTTTTTTTTGTTTCTTTTTTGTTTTAATTTTATTTAATTTTGGAATAAATAATTGGAATTCTAGGTTTCGGACCTATTTTGGGCCATAGAATCCTAAAAACAGGCTCTTTTGTGGATTTGAAGGTATTGTTCACACACATTTTTGGACGCCGATCACGGTGATATGCGTGGTTCACCAGAAGAACGCCTGGAAATAGCCCCACCCTTTCACAGTTTTCCCAAAATGGCAAGATTTCGGTCAAATCATCGACCAATCGGCTATTTTGGCCCATAGAATCTTAAAATTAGGCACTTTTATAATTTCTATTTCTCTCCCCATCCCTTATTATAAAAACAATAAGGAGAGGCGAATGCCTGCCGTTTTGAAAGAACCACTGCAGCTGTGCTCACATTCCTCTGACGTCAGGGAGCCTTGCTCCCTGGGACGTGGATGTTCCTCTCAGTTTTTTCAAGCAATTAGGCGGTATTTCCATATATTACGCAATTGTTTCCTCTCCTTTCGACCTCTAGAGTCTAGACTCCCGAACTTTTTCCCATGCTGAAAGGCCCCTCACAGCTGGGTATTGATCCTCCAATTCTCAGCTGTTTCTTCACTTCAAATATTCCATTTTTCTAGCTATTTTCAGTTTTTTCTTTTCAGAAAAGTTTCGGAGCATAGAAAATTAGGAGAATTAGAATCCAGCTGTTTTATGCTATTTAAAGGGCTGGAAGCGGCTGCCAGAAGCTAATGCACTTTGACGTAGCCTCTTGCTTTGAACTATGAGTTTTACGCTAAAACAACCTAACAACACGTGAAGGGCTTCCCTGGGTAAATATGAGTTTCTTATGCTTTGAACTATGAGTTTTACGCCCTTTCCGCCTAATTTTTCCCCTAAAAAACTAGAAATCTTAAAAAATGCGATGTACGAGCAGTTTTGTGGTTTCCTGGGTCAAATACTGGGACTGGTAGTAGAAATCGGTGGTGCATCCGTTATGGTCCTTTGGATAGCTCCCCAGATTTGTATTCCTGGTAGATACAGGGATTTTTCTGTGTATCGGGCTTATTTTCTTAGCTAAGCAGCGTATTTTTCGTGTACAAAGATGATTTTCCCTAGATCAGTGAATTTTTCTTGTAATTGGTGGATTTTTGCTCGTATCGCTCCGTTTTCTCGGGTTTCTGGCGTATTTTTCTGGTTATCGGCAAGATTTTCTGGGTTTTCAGGAGTTTTTCCGTAGCCCAGCGGATTTTTTAAGTTACCAGGAAGTTTTTCCGGGTTTTTTGTGATTTTTACCCAAAATTCTAGCAGGCGCGCAGTCCCAGTGGCTGGAATTCGGATGCACCCGTGGTTTGCTCAGTAGATTGACGCGTCAAAGATCCAGAGTTCGATTCTCCGGTTGATCAAGGGATTTTTCGGGCATTTCTTGTCTCCAAATTATTTTTGCCACAATTCCTTGTAATTCTAATGGTCTACAGCGCATTTTCTAGCTTTTTCTACTCAGTAAACCCCGTAATTTCTGGGTTTTATCAATATTTCCTGTCCTTATGGCCTTCTTGCATAATTCCCTGGCTCCTTTGGTAAATTTAGGTCACTCCTTGTAAAATTACCGGGTCCCATTGTCTTTTCCCCTATCGATTGGGTGGGATATCAAAAAATTAGCCCCCTAATTGGGTGTTCCTCTATTAGCACAGCTCCCTCCCACTCCTGCTGATGTGGCCGTCTGTTCAAATTTCTCCCTTTTTTGCCCCTTTTTGGGGTATTGCAGGGTTCCTAGACCATTTTTTGAGTCAGAATTCATTCTTTTGATCAGAAAACCACGTCTTTTTATTGTTTTCTGACCACAATGTCTGCTAATAATCGTCTGCTGGAGAAAAAACAAACAAATCGGCCATTTCCTTCCTCTTTCTGCCCAATTTTTTACTGTTTTTGGGAGTTTTTTCCTATTTTTCCTTCTGCTGCTGCTTCTAGAAGAATTTTCTGACATTTCCAGTTTGTTCTATGGGTTAATTTCCGTTCTCCGTTGCCTAGTAGCAGAGACTATTGAAGTTCTCAAAAGCCACCTGTCATCTGGCCATTTTTGAGCTGGAAAAGCCACAGTTAGATAGTTACGCGTGAACTGTGGCCCTTCAGCTGTCTAACTGCGGCTCTTTTAGCTGCCTATCTGTGGCCTTTTTGGCTGTCTAACTGTTGTTTTTCTAGCTGTCTAATTGTGGCTTTTAGCCGTAAAACTGCGGTCCTTCTGCTGTTTAACTGTGGCTCTTTCACTGTCAAACTGTAGCTCTTTTTGCTGTCTAAATGTGGCTCTTTTCCCCATCTAACTGTGGCTTTCTCTGTCTATTTGCCCATAATCTCAGTTTTTTTCTTTCCCAAGAGAGAAAATACTTACTGTTCGCGTATGTTTGCTTCTGGCCATGAATCAGCCTTTTTTTTACGATGTTTAAAAGTTCACAGTGATAAAGAACAGTTAGAAACGGGTGTTTATTCTTGGAGAATTGGGAAGTATTGAAACGGAAAGAGCCACAGTTATACAGGAAAAAGAGCTACAGTTAGACAGCGAAAGAGCCGCAGTTAGACTGCGTAGATCACAATCAGAGGATTTTTCGGGTATTTCTGGGGAAACGGAGGATTTTAGAGGTGTTTTCCCGGATTTTCCACCACCGTCCACTCTAAAACACAACCGCTACACGTGAGATGACGCGTAGTTAGTCTGGAGTGAACTGGCCGGCTTTTCATAACTGTGCAAACAGACTGGTGATTGACTAGACCCGTGCCTTTCTTTCTCCCAGCCCCTTCCCCCCTCTGTGTCGATAAGAACATGTGAATTGCGGAGTGCACCAGGGAAGGTAAACTGACTCTGTTGATTGTCTGATTTTTATTATTGGAAAGCTCAAATTCACTACTGGCTATTTCTAACTGTTTTTTATTTTATTTTCTAGAATATTTGAAGTTTTCCGCTTTTTTGATCCACTTAGACAGGCAATAGGAACACAGTTAGACAGCTAAAAGAGCCGCAATTAGACAGTTGATAACCACAGTTAGACAGCGAAAAGCCACTGTTAGACAGCCAAGATCCACAGTTAAACAGCTAAAAGCCGCAGTTAGACAGTTGAGAACCAGTTAGCCGGCTAAAACCAACAATTTGACAGCAAAGAGCCACAGTTGAACAGCTGAAAGAGCCGCAATTAGACAGCCAACAGCCACTGTTAGACAGCCAAGATCCACAGTTAGACAGCTAAAAGAGCCGCAGTTAGACAGTTGATAACCGCACTTAGACAGCGAAAAGCCACAATTGAACAGCTAAAAAGCCACAGCTCCCATTTTTTCATCCATTTTTCTCTCCTCAGGACCCACTGATACCAGCTGGACGTCTCTTATCATTCCACCCGTTTTTCCGGTGACGACATTTCAAACTCCCAAGTTTACTACTTCATTTTCCCCTCTTTTCCGCTTTTTTTCTATTATTTTCCCGCCTAAAAACCCTGTTGTGGTGCAAATTGTCGACTTGTTTACGTAAAAGTGAACTCTCTGCCCTTGCGACGGCCGTCTGGTCATCCTTGACTCTTTTTCTATTCTTAACCGATTTCCAGGCCATTTTCCAATAGATTTTTGAATTTTCGACTTATAAAATGGCGAAAATTGCAGGGTGATTTAATAAATTTCATAAAATGTCAACACCTGACGTTTTCAGGCATTTCTCGGGGTTAATTTGCCCTATTCACTTGATTTACTCGCTTTTGTAATTGTTCGACGACATTTTAGTCATTTTTTTGAGTTCCTTGTACCTCGGACAAGATTTTAGGCATTTTTAATCGAAAATCGTGTTTCTAGGCTTTTTTAAACCGTGTCCGGGGGTTTCTTGGCCTCAAACGATGTTTATTCCCATGAATCATAGCCTTTTGATCCCAATTTTCCCTCTTTTGATCTCTTTTCTTGCAATTGTCTTCCTTATTGGGTAAATTGATGTATTTCAGGATGATATTTATGTAATGATAAGTTTCTGGAGACAGTTACGATTTCTATTATGGAAAGCAGCTCTAATCAAATGGAGGCAGAAGGTAGGTGACTGGCTGGCATCAAATTGACGCACAAAAGGTCGCTGGTTCGATTCCCCGGGTTGATCAAAGAATTTTTCGGGTATTTTCAGTGTCCCGGGGGCTTTTGTTAGCATTTCTGGTAAAAATCCGCGTTCCCTGATAGAAATTAACCCCATAAATTGAAAAATCTGTCAAAATTAGGCGTAAACTACCGCTAGAACACCGGTGCGCCCGTTTTTTAGAGGTAGAATTGACGCACAAAGGATCCCGGGTTCAATTCCGGATGAACCAGCAGATTTTTTCAGGTATTTTCAGTGCCCACAAGAATTTTAGCAATATTTCCGGGTTTTTGGCTAAATTTGGGCACACAAGGACTAGCAGACGTATTTAAAGATAATTTTCCAGTTCTGGTTAGCAGTGGAGGTCATTGTGCCTCTTTTGCTCTTCACGATGTTGGCCCTAATTCGTACCAGGGACTTCTCCGATCCTCGTCCTCTATGTCATTATGACAGTAAAGGAATGCTCAGCGCTGGTGTTCTTCCCTTCCTTCATTCCATGTTCTGTTCCCTTGGAAATGATTGCAATCGACAGCCGACCACAGGAGATGAAGGATTTTATTTCAACAATGGGACACCTGCCAATGAATCGCTGTAAGAGCCAGCCATTTTCCTTTAAAAAAGAGCTCAGAATCGTCGATTTATTATATTACGGTTCCCTGCAATTACGGCAAATTGGAGAAGAACCGGAAACTTTTAATGTGACGGTACAGCAAATAGTCAACTTGGTTCATTTACTGGCAAATATGGACACAATTAAATTGGCTCCAGTTAAAATTAGCGAGGTAAGGAGGTCTTGGGGTACTGTAGTTATAAATTGGCGTAAAATTGGTCCCAGAACGAAGAGCGGTATTGAAAAATGACTTAAATTGAATTTAGCGGGAAAAATCGGCGCACAATAGCAGAAAATTCCTTTCTTTATGGACAAGTGGTCGAATTAATGACCCAGGGTCCCGGGTTCAATTCCACGGGTCGGCTAAAAGATTTTCAAGGTTCCTGATGGGATTTTCTAGGTTCTGGCGAATTTTTTTTGGTCATCTGGGGAATTGTTCGGGTATCAAGGAATTTTTTCGAGTATCCGGGGATTTTCCCAGGTGTCCAGGGATTTTTTCGTGTATCCGATGGATTTTCCAAAGTATTCCGGATTTTTATGGGTAACCGGTGGACTTTTCTGGTATCCGATGGATTTTTTCGGGTATCGATTAGATTTTTTCGAATATCCGGAGACTTTTTCGGATATCCAATGATTTTCCGGATGTCTGAGAATTTCTGGGGGTATTCAGTGCATTTTTTCCGATTTCCGAGGATTTTTCCGTGTATTTAGAAATTTTTTCGGGTATTCGGAGGATTTTGTGCATAATTTGGGGATTTTTCCAGGTATACCAGGATTCTTGAGGCTTTTTCTGACCACCAGGGAATTTTTGGAGTACTCGGTGGATTTTTCTGGATATCCGGGAGATTTTACCGATTTTTTGGTGGGCACGCGGTCCCAGCACCCAAAATGTTGGCGAGACCGTGGATTTGTTGCTTGTGCTCCGAATTTTCACTCCGATTTCAATTCGCCGGGTCGTTTAAATGATTTTTCCGGGTATTTTTATGATTACGAGGATTTTTTGACAGTAGAAATGGTTTCACAGCTTATTTTCCTGGATTTTACCCGCAAATCTTATAAAAATCGCCGTTTTCAGATAACAAACATGAATGAAGATCTCCTGGCAGCATTTTTCCAAGGAATCGGAGCTTCTCGAAATGCTTCAGTGGCTCTGGCTGGTTCCAGTTTAACCACGACTTTTATAACCCACACTTTTCCACTGGTAATCCCTTTTTTACCCAGAAAATGAGCAGAAATTGTAGATATTCCAAGCTTTGACCAGCGACGGGACTGCCAACAGTATCCAGAATTTTACGGCGTGTATTGAAGATAATCTCCATCCTTATGCTCTTTTCTTGGATGACGAGATCAATTGCCCGTTGAATGTTTCAATGCTCTGTGATCCTTTTGTCTTCGATGAGAGCTTTGTACTCCCGCCGGGAATTCGACTCACCACGGAGGATCGAAGAAGTCTTTGCGATTTAAAACCCAGGACGGATACTTTATGGCAATTGAGCACATTGAAGAAGAATTTGAGCACTAATAATGGGGTAAGCTCAGTTTTCTAGCAGTTTTACATGGAAAAAAAGGCGGGAAAACGGTAGATTTTCATGTGGAAACGGTAAAAAAAAGCAAAAATGTTTTGTCTGTGGCGGGAATCGAACCCTCGTCATTTGAATGGTGACCGCCTCTTTTTTACAAGCCGAGGGCCTGAAAATCGGGAATTCACGTACTTTACGTACAAATTCCCGAATTTTTTCCGAAATTACTGTATTTACCGGGTTTTAGATCATTAAAAAAGTTACTAGCGCTTTCGAAGCGCCAGTAATTGATCCCTGGTCATTTTTAATAGCGCGCGGATTTCGGGAAAACCTGGCGTTGAGCTAAAAAGGGACGTTTGCTTATATTGAGTACAAACTTCGACCTTTTTTAACCAGAATTACCGTATTCTGCCGCTTTTGGACCTTCAAATTAATTTAAAACGCGGTTCTACGTACTCTATGTACAAAATCCGGATTTTTCCAAAATTACTGCAATTTTTCGTTTTAGACCTCTAAATTCTTAATTTTCTCCAATTTTCAGAAGAATATCAAAGCAACGAAGCCTATAACCTCTCTCAAGGGGCTCTTTGACCATGTTCGATCACTTTACACCTGGTACCAAAGCCAGCCACTCTCTCACATCAACCATTTGACTTCTCTCTTTGGTTCCAATATGTCCGATCTAAGTTCTGCTCTCTTTTGCGGCAAGAATCCTTTCAGTTTGTCCTTTAAATCCTTCTTTAAAGGAAAAAATTCAGATGTGGATACCGACGGGCTTCAGCCAACTCCAAAAGGAGCAGAAACGCCATTTAATAAGCTCAAGGATAAATTGATCGATTTTTTAAAGAAAGTCACACCGGGAAAGGAGAAAAAACACGACAAAGATTATTGTGGTCCCGTGCCGATTAGGATCGACATTAACTGCTCCCAGCTGGAAAATGCACTGCTTTCCAAGTTGACGCCAATTATTCAAGGATACATCCTGGTCGCTCCAGACTCGGAGCCAGTTAGACGAGTGGTTAAAAGACTGGAAGAACCGCTACGGTATTTTTGAGTTTAAAATGAGCAGGATTACGGTAATTTAGAAATTTTGACGCTTTGAGAAGAGTTCTATTTGAATGGCCGGGAATGGCGGATGCTTTTCAAGACGCGCTGTATCAGTCCGATTTTTGGCCGGCTAGTCAGGTAAGAAATTAATTTTTTAGCACATTTCTTAAAGAAAAGTAAGCATGTTTAGTACCAAAAAATAGAGCAGAAAATTGTCTACAAAATGAGCTAAAAGCTATAATTTTTGGTGATAATTTAAAGGAATAGCGAATGTTTTGAAAAGCGCAAAAATTTGTTGAAAATCAAAAATTCCAAAAATTCGAAAAACTCAAAGCCACAGTTCACGCGCCGTTGTCTAACAGCGGCTCTTTTCCCTGTCCAGCTGTGGCTCATTTACTTGTCTGTGCTCTCTAGCTGCCTAACTGTGGCTCTTGAGTGTCTCATTGTGGTTTTTGGCTGACTAACTGTGGCTTTTTCGACTGTCTATTTGCGGCTCTTTTGCTGTGTAATTGTGTCGTTTCAGAATCTCCTTGCCTACATCCGAAAGGCCCTCCCCCCTTCTGGAAAAATCCGTGAGCTGGAATTCTTTCTGGAACACGCTTTCGGCCCAGCAAATGATTCCAACAGTCTCGGAGCCGTTTCAAAAAAGCTCACCGAAACCTTAAATTTGTATACGAAATGCATAGCCACGGATCGTTTCTTCATCGTTCAAAATGAAACGGCCATGGAGAATTCGGCCCTTTGCTTGGCGGATTATCAGCAATATTTTACTGGCGTGGCTTTTTTGAATCATTCCAATAATGCCACGCGTTTTGATCCATTTGTGACTTATAAAATTCGTCAATTACCGGATTTGGTCGACTCGACGAGTGGCTGGATGGATGGCCGGAGGCCTTTTTCCCGAGACGCTCCATTTAATGACCTTAAATATTTAACATTTGGCTTCTCTTTCCTACAAGGTTTGACCCAGAAAATCTAGAAAAATGGCATTTTAGAATCTGTGGACAGAGCTCTGATAGAAGAAATTACTGGAAAAAGTACAAGTTTAGGAGCATTCGCACAACAACAGCCATTTCCATGCGTGGTACAGGATATGTCAGTATTTTAAGCCGAAATTTTGCGTATTTTAGAAGATTTCGAGATAATTAGGCGGAATTTCGGGGGAAAATACAGTACTTACACAAATTTTTGGGTCTTTTATGCGATTTCCGGATAAATTGACGCATTTTTGGAGGAAATATTGTAGTTACTCGTAATTGTAATCAATTTCTGGGGGTTATTTCCAATCCCATGAGCCTTCTGCGTCATTTTGACAATTTGCAACGAGGAAACTAAAAAAATTGGTGGTTTTTAGGGAAATGCGCCTGCTCCCGTAAGATCTTGGCAGGACACGACCCTAGGACAATCCAGCCTCCAATTTGCGGCCTAACCATAAAATTTCGGGTATTTGCCTTTGATTCCACGGTAAAACTGCGAATTTTCAATGTAATTTGCCGGATTTCGGGATAATTAGGCGCATTTCCGGGGCAAATACCATAGTTACGCGAATTTTTGGGTTTTTAGGCGATTCCAGGACAATTTGGGGCCCCCAGAACGCTAATTTCCAGTAAAATTTACAGTTCTCAGGGGTTTTAGCCTCATTTTAGAGGAAAAATGGACCAATCTCCCCAAAAATCCAATAATTTCCCTCATTTCAGTTTCAACGTGTCAAATTTCCTCGGCCTTTGTATGATTCTTTCCTTTATAATTCCTGCTGCCCTGCTGGTCAAGAATATTGTCCTAGAAAAGGAGCTAAAATTAAAGGAGCAGATGAGAATCATGGGCCTGGGTGACGCTGTCCACTTCGTTTCTTGGGCAATCGCCTCTTTTGTGCTCAATTTCCTCAGTGTTTGTCTAATTACCGTAATTTTACGGGTAAGTGGGGCTATTTTCATTTAAAAAGGAGCTTTTTCAGTACGGGAGGGTGCTGCGCCACGTGGACGTGACCCTTTTACTCGTGGTTTTAACCCTTTTCGCCTTGTCATCAATTGCCATGTCCCTCTTCGTTTCAACTTTCTTTTCTAACGCGAATATGGCCACAGCTGCTACTACCATCATTTATTTCCTATTCCTTTTTCCTTTCCAATTGTCTGTGAAGACAAAAAGCCCAGCTTTTTCGAAGTTTACGGTGAGTAGGCCGTAAAATTCTTCTTTAAAGGCCAATTTCAGCTGATTTTCCCGCAGACGGTAATCTGCTACGCGGCTAAAATGATAGCCGAGTCAGATGTCTGGTCAGATGGAGCTAAATGGAAATATATGAGCAAGCTATACCTTCAAGGTAGGAAAAATACGGTAGAATCGAGATTTTTTTAAAGACTGGTGGGAGAAAACTAAGGAAATATGAGCTACAGCTACATTTTTGCCAATTTACAGGCTAAAATTAGGAACAGGACGCAATTACTGCTGAAAATATTAGCATTGGAGCGTTTTTACCGTTCAGAATTCATTTTAGAGCAGGTTTATTAAGGGAAAGTGTCGTTAGAGCGTAATTTCAGTGAAAACTGGAATTAATTGGCATAAATTGGAATTGGAGCAGAGTTACGGTTTAAAATTAGCATTAGAGCAATCTTTCAGCCGAAAATCAGCAATAGAGCGCAATTACAGTAAGAAAATTAGCGCTAGAGCACATTTACAGCTTAAAATTAGCATTGGAGCATCGTTTTCCCTTTATTTTTCCTTTTTTTCAGAATACGACGTGAGCATGTCGGAATGCATGATCGCCTTAGCCTGTGAAGCAGTGGGCTTCTGGATTTTGAGCTGGTATATTAGCGCCATTTCTCCCGGTGTTTATGGGGTCAGCCAGCCGTGGTATTTCCCCTTGACCAAGACGTATTGGATCCGATCTGCTGAACAAGAAGTCGAAGAACCGGCAGACCCCGAATTTGATAAAATTTACGGTAATTGAAGACAAAATTCCCGTTTAAATGAGATTTTTAGCCAGTGACATGTTTGAAAATGATCCAAGCGATGGGAAAATGACCGTGAGAATAGCGGGATTGACAAAAGTTTATAATAATGGGACAAAAGCGGTGAGTTTACCACAATTAGACAGCAAAAATGGCCACAGTTAGACAGCAAAAATGGCCACAGTTAGACAGCTAAAAAGCCGCAGTTAGACAGCAGAGAAGCCTCAATTGGACAGCAAAGAGCCACAATTAGACACCTAAACCCCAATTTTCAGCTGAACGGCCTCTACATGCGCCTCTATGAGTCCCAAATAACCGCCCTCCTCGGTCACAATGGCGCCGGAAAGACGACAACCATGTCCATGCTCTGTGGACTTTATTCCCCAACCTCTGGAGTAGCTTCTGTTTACGGAAGAGATTTAAGAAAAGAAATGAGAAGAGTTCGAGACGTTTTGGGCGTCTGCCCACAGCAAAATGTTCTCTTTTCACAGTAAGAGGGGTAATTTTCGGGTTAAAAGGAGGAATTTCAGCCTTACGGTCAGGGAACAATTGTGCTTCTTCGCTGCTTTAAAGGGAACCGATCCTGGAAAATTGTATGCGGCTGCTAATGAAATTTTGGAAGCTGTTTGTTTGACTGAAAAGGTAAGAAAATGGAGGAAAAGCGACACAGTTAGGCAGTTAGAAAGCCACAATTAGACAGGGGAAAGAGCCACAGTTAGACAGTCAACTGCATTTTGTTCGCGTTTCTCGCCGTTTTTCTGCTATTTCCCGGTAAAAAATACCCTCAGAAGCTAGTTTTTCCCCCCGGAACAGCCGAAAACACCCCTTTTCAGGCCGACAGCCTAGCTGGAACCCTCAGCGGTGGTCAAAAACGCCGTCTTTGCATAGGAATTGCTCTAATTGGCGGATCAAAATTCGTAATTTTGGATGAACCAACAGCCGGAGTTGATGTCAACAGCCGAAAAGATATTTGGAAGCTGCTTCAGAAGAATAAAGCCGGGCGGACTATTCTCCTTTCCACCCATCATATGGACGAAGCTGACGTTTTGTCAGATCGCGTGGCGGTTCTTTCAGAAGGCCAGCTGATTACTCTTGGATCCCCGGTGTTTTTAAAACGAAGATTTGGGGAATGCCTCCAGTTGGTGGCTTGTAAAATGGAAAAGAGAGGAAATTATGAGGGAAGTCAACTGAGAGTCTTGACGGAGTCCCCCCTGCAAGGAATGATCAAAGTACAGGATACCAACGATGATGAAGTCACTTTTAAGTAGGTTACTGTAGCTTTTTAAAGGAATTTGGGAGGAATTTCCATAAAAAATGGGGGAAATGGCGGTTTTTAGGTTCTGCCGGGGGAAAAAAACCCCCACAGTTAGACAGCTAAATAAGCCGCAGTTAGACAGTTAGAAAAACCACAGATAGACAGCTTTTTTTAAAGTCACAATTAGACAGCAAAACAGCCTCAGGTAGACAGCTAAAAGAGCCACAAATAGACAGCAGGAAAAGACACAGTTAGACAAGCAACAGAGCCTCAAGTAGATAAAGAAATGAACCACAATAAGACAGCTGAAAGAGCCACAATTAGACAGCCAAGAGACAATTAGACAGCTCACAACCAAAAATCCGCTAAAACGCCAATTTTCCCGGATTTTCGCACTAATTTCCCCCATTACAGTATCCCAATAGACACGGATTCTATTCTACTGGAAAAATTCTTCACCTGGTTCGATAAAGTCGTCGGAGAGCTTCGATTTTCTGATTACGGTATCTCTGCTCCAACACTGCAGCAAGTAAATTCCCCCTTTTTCTAGTTTTTTGACTAAAATTTCTTCCAGATTTTTATCCGGCTAGCGCCTCAAAGGGAATACAACGTAATAAAGGAGAATAATGGCTGCTGGGCCAGGATTGTAGCCTATTGGAGGAGGAAACAAGTCACAGTACAGGATCAAAGAGAGCTGATTCCGGTATTTAATACGGGATTAACACCGTCAAATAGCCAAGAAAATATTCAGGAAAATGAATACGGTAGGTGAACAGCCATAATTAGACAGCTGAAGAGCCGCAGTTAGACAGCTTAAATGCCACAGTTAGACAGAAAATGTCACATTTTTCCAGATTTCGAGCCTCCTCCATCCGTAAAGGGCCTGATTAAGACAAAAGAACACGTAAAAGCCCTTATGGCCTGCCGAGCTCAATATACCAAGAGAAATAAGAAGACTCTCCTCTTTGAGGTATTAATTTTTGCTTTAAAGAAAGCTTTACAAATCCAGGTAATCCTCCCTGTGGCTCTTCTTCTAGCAGCAGAAATCTATGCCCGGATAGCTCTTCCCAGTTCCCAGCAGTTGGTGACCGTCAGTGAGACTCCGCTGCCTCTGGCCACTCAATTGGTTCGATATCAACCGGATACCTACGTAAAGTGAGTTTTCTAAAGGACTGGAGGGTTACTGTAGGAGGGAGAAAGGAAATCCAGGATTTTCAGCGGGAAAAGGGCGGGTTTTGAGCGTAATTTTGACTTATCGTTGGAAAAAAATTCAAAATTTGCCATTTTAACACAATTTTCGCCGTTTTTCAACTTTTAAAGGCTTCTACTGTAATCAGCACAAAATTCTACCCCAGAAACCTTATTATTTCAGCCTCTGGGATCAAAATACAACAACTTATGGCCATAAAATTGTGTCCAGTCTTGTTTCTTCTCCCGGTTTAGGCACAATTTGTACTGAAGGAGCCCCAGAAACGTGAGTTTTCTCTTATTTTAAGAACTTTCCTATGTTTACCGTTGTTTGTCCATGTGTCGTGTCCATTTCCAGCTATCGTCGTCTTCGTCAATGGCTCAAAGCTGGTGATTGGGATCCGGAAGTCACTAAATTGTATCTTTGTCGTTTTTTGTCCTTTTCATGGTCTTTCGCCTGTAAAATCTCGGCAGAAGGTTACTGTAGCTTAAAACTACCAGAAACCCGCTTTTGCCAAGGTTTTATGGGTTCTGGAGCCGTTTCCTGCGCCATTTTCTTCCCCTGCACCCGTAAAACCTCGGCAGGAGTTCCAGCTGCCAAGATCTTACGGGTGCAAGAGCATTTCCCCAAAAAGCCCTCGATTTTTTAGTTTCCTCGTTGCAAATTGTCAAAATGACACGGCAGAAGGCTCCTGGAATTGGACAGAACCCCCAGGAATTGATTACAACGCCAATTTAACTTGTGAATGCTCGTCTACAAGCCGATGGAATTGTAGCATGGAAGATTACCCGCTTTGGGAGCAAAACCACGTTTTATTGAATACTTCGGACAGAATTTGGGATCTTACTGGAAGAAATTTAAGTCAATTTGGGTTGGATACGATTAATAGCCATAATTCTAGCAGTTATGCACCGTATTTGTGAGTTTTGAGCCACAATTAGGCAGGGGAAGAGACACAGTTAGACAGCGGAAGAGACACAAGTAGACAGCTGAAAGAACCACAGTTAGACAGTTAAAAGAGCCACAGTTGGACAGCAAAGAGCCACAATTAGATAGCGAAAGAGCCACAATTAGACAGCCAAGTTCAAAAACCCCCAATTTTCCGCCATTTTCAGCATCGGCGGTTTTTCCCTGGGTCATCACAGCCTCCGAGCTCCCAGTTCTTCTCAAATAAAAGATGCTCAAAATGGTTGGCTGGTTGCCCTTCAAGATCTCGGCGCTGCTGCTCCTCAGATCCATTTAAATCTCTCCGATGTCCCTGCCACTGCTCCCTTGGTCGACGATCCATTTTCACAAAATGTTTCGCTGACGGATGTTGTGAATAATATTGTGGCAAATATGGACGTCGAAGAAAATGTAAAACTTTGGTTTAATAACAAAGTTTGGCCCTCTTATCCAATTTATTTAAACGCCCTGAGCAATGCCCTGCTGAGAATTGCTGGAGAACATCTTGGTAAGCTAAAAAAAGCCCTTTAAAGAAGATTTTTAGATCCTGATACCTTAGGAATTCTGACAGTTAATCATCCTATGAATGAAACGGTTAATGAGGCGTTGACAACTAATGCTGTGTGAGTTTTCCAGTCAAATATCACTCAAAGCTTACGCAAAATTCTCACTTGAGTAGCACAGTGGATAAACGCACCGCCTTCCATTCCAAGGGTCCAAGTTCGATCCCGACTGGACGCAAAACATTTTTGCTTTATTTCTAGTCCACTTTTATGCAGTTTTGCAGGCTCTAGACCTATTTTGCAGTTTTTAGAGCTTTCTGAAACAATTTTCTTATGTAAAACAGGATATTACGAAACTTTATTGCTTACTTCGTGGGAAGACCCAATGAAACAAAATTTGGTTCACTGGATGGTGCCTGAAATGAAATTCGGCATGAATATCACAGAAAGTTCCCGCGCCCACCTCTTTCCCGTAGTGCAGTGGATAAGCTCTTCGCTTCAAATTCAACCGACCCGGGTTCGATCCCTTTCGCCCCAAAATCTTTTTTCTTTTCCACTGAAGCCTTTTAAAACTATTTTGGGCTTCAAAAGCATTCTAAAACTACTGTAACCTATAAAAAATCGCCAATTTTCAGGCAAAAAGTCATAACCTTCCGTATTATCCTAATTCTCATGGTTCTCTGCACAGTTCCCGCCGGTTTTACAGTATTTTTAGGTAATTTTCCCAATTTTTTCTATTAAAACCGGTTAATTTCAGTGGAGGATCGAACTAGTGGCAGTTTTCATATGCAAATGGTCTCAGGATTGGCTAAAACCACCTACTGGCTTACTGGCTATGTTTTTGATGTTTTTATCTACGTCTTAACCTCAATTACCATTCTTTTAATTTATTTAATATTTGGAGTGAAAGAATTCTGCTTCAGTGCCGAAGTTTTCTTCTCCTATTTGCTTCTTTTTATTCTTTACGGGTAAGTGGCTTTAAAATTAACGGGCTGGCTAGAAAACAGCAACGTTTCTCCGCCGCCAAATCGCCTTCGTAGCGCAGTGGTAAGAGCGGCTGTTCGAATACAAACGATCCGGGTTCAATCCCACTTGGGTCAAAATCTTTTTTCTTTGATTTCTGCCGCTATTTTCACAGTTAAAACTTGGATTTTGCGTATTTTTTCAGTTTTAAACCATTTTTACCGCTAAAAACTACCGTATCCACTAATTTTTACCCATTTTCAGGCTCTGCGCAATTCTTTGGGCCTATTGCCTCCAACGACGATTCTCAGTGGCTGCTTTGTCTTTCATTTTGATCTCAATAGGCACATTTTTCTTGGGTGCTATTTCTACCCTGACTGTTATTATAATTGAACAATTAATGCAGACGGTACAGTAAACTTTTATAAAGGAAAAAAAGGCTTTAGGATCCAACAATGGCCACTTCTCATGCTGTTTGCAGCGCTGTTTTCCTTCTTCTACCTCAATATAACCTGGGAATGGCCATATTCCGTGGCGCTTCAGCTTATCAGCTGATGCTAGTGGGAGAACAATTTCTAGGTACGATAATTTTCCCTGTGGGAGCCTTTTAGCCAAAAATTCGGCGCCAGACCGTTTTTTCCGGTGATTGGCGTTTTTTCTGCGCATTTTCCGATCCGCGAAAGACTTTTGTCATAGCGCAACTGGTTAGCGTCTCGTCTCATATTCAAAAGGTCCGGGTTCAATCCCTCAACCTGCAAATTCCTTTTTTCTTTAATTTTTCTTACTATAAATTTTTTTTCCAGAGCAAGTAAACCGTCTCGATCTCAAAAAACAGCTGCCAATTCCAAACGAACTCGATTGGGACATGATGGGCCTCCATTGCACGGCCCTTTTGACTCACATTTTCCTGGCCCTTTTTATTCTGATTCTTATGGAACACGGCTCATTTGGATTCCTTCGACGGGCTGAGAAAAAGCACGCAACAGCTTTAATGGAAACAGAAAATCGAGAAGAAGATGAGGATGTCGCCACAGAAAGAAGAAGGGTAGAAGATCTTCTGGAAGGGGAGAGCCCCCTAATTGTGAAGGATTTAACAAAGGCTTTTTCTAAGCAACAATTGGCCGTGAAAGGCGTCTCCTTTGCTGTGGAATCTGGCGAATGTTTTGGGCTACTGGGACTCAATGGAGCAGGAAAAACTACCACTTTTGGTGGGTTTTTGGCTGGTTTTGGGCGCTTTTAGCTCTTTTAATCGTTTATGGTCCTGTAGCGACTGTTTCCAGGGCGAAAAACCCTGAAAATACTGTAAATTAGCTTTTAATCCACTAGAAATTACCAAAAATAAAAGCAAAAATGATTTGAACCATATGGGATTCGAACTGGCGACCTTTTGCACCACAGTCGGTAAGCTTACCAGGGAAACGTTTTAGTTTACCATGGCTTTTTGTAACGAGACCTATACCATTCGAAAGAGCGTAAAAAGTTAGGAAGGTAGCTGTTTTCAAAAACCCCAAAATGGCTCACGGTGAGGAACCGGACGACATTTTTTATTCACATGTTAAAATGTGTAAAATTGCTCAGCCGGACTGTCTACAACAAAAAATATGAAGAAAAATGTGGCAAAATGGCCGAGTGGTAACGCACTCGCTTATAACATTTTTGATTTTTTTTTTTCATTTCGAGTTCGAAACTCGGATGGATCCACATCATTTTTCTAATTTTTTTTGCTGTGTAGCATTTCATTTACAATGCAACAATACATTTTGCATTTACGAGTCAATGAAGCCGTCTCCAAAGTGTGTTAGATTCTCACTATCCGCTCCCCTGTTCAGAAAATTCAGAAATATTAATCAAAAGGTCTTCGATGAACATGCAAACAACCAAGGTGGAAAAAGAAACGTGGTTCAAAAAATTAGAAAAATGATGTGGATCCATCCGAGTTTCGAACTCGAAATGAAAAAAAAAAATCAAAAATGTTATAAGCGAGTGCGTTACCACTCGGCCATTTTGCCACATTTTTCTTCATATTTTTTGTTGTAGACAGTCCGGCTGAGCAATTTTACACATTTTAACATGTGAATAAAAAATGTCGTCCGGTTCCTCACCGTGAGCCATTTTGGGGTTTTTGAAAACAGCTACCTTCCTAACTTTTTACGCTCTTTCGAATGGTATAGGTCTCGTTACAAAAAGCCATGGTAAACTAAAACGTTTCCCTGGTTAGCCACTAAGCCACAATAATGAGGAGCACACCGGTTCTGAAAGTCATGGAATAGGGCGCGATGTTCTGCGACCTGTAGCTGCCGATATTTTACGGTTTCCTTCTCATTTTTCCTAATTTACATCATTTCTCCTTTGATTTCCCCTGTTTCAGGCATGCTGACGGGTAAAATATATGCCAGTGGTGGTTCTGTGGCAATAAATGGCAGTTTGTAAGTTTTTTCCCTAATTTTCTTCAAAATTCATGTTTTTAGAGTCGAAAGAGGCCAATCTGTCGCCTTTTCCCAAGTTGGCTATTGTCCTCAATTTGATGCCTTGAATCCTATGCTAACTACCAAGGAAAATCTTGTCTTTTTCGCTAGGATCAGAGCCATTCCTGAGACTGCCATAGAAGAATTAGCCGATAGGTTGCTTAGAGCCCTTCATTTGAGACCCTACGCGGGTACATTGACTTCTGCTCTCTCTGGAGGAAATAAAAGAAAACTGAGCGTGGCAATAGCTCTAATTAGCCAGCCGTCGTTGATTTTATTGGTGAGTGGCTACAAAAGCGTAAAGAATTTACGCTTCAATCTCGATCGTTATGGTGCAATTGGTTAGGCGCCAGCCTCTCATTGGAACATCGAAAGTTCGATTCCCCTGACCCCAGAAACTTTTTTCTGTAATTTTTGGATTTCAGGATGAGCCTTCAGCCGGCATGGACCCCGGATCTCAACAATTTTTATGGAAAGTTATTGAAAAACTGAGAAAAAGCGGGAAAGCAGTGGTAATGACGAGCCATTCCATGGAAGAATGTGAGGCTCTTTGTACCCGGATAGCCATTATGGATCGGGGCAGGATCCGTTGCCTGGGGAGTAAACAACATCTCAAAAACAAGTAAAAGCTCCCTTTTTCTATAAAAATTGCGGTTTTTAAGATTTGGTGAAGGTTATTCTCTCACATTGAAGCTCGTTTCACTTGAACAAAGCGACTTGGCTCGAGCTTTTGTTAAAAACGAACTGAATTCCGCCAGATTGGAGGCAATTCATTGTACCACATTATTTTATCATATAAATCGTGAGGACACGACAATTGCAGAGATTTTAAAGGTCGTTAATAAGGTAGCCATCCCCTAGAAATAAAAAAAAGCCTAAAAATTCTTAGATAAAGGCAAAAGTTCAATTGGAAGACTTCTCTCTTTCTCAATCAACGCTGGATGACGTGTTTCAATGCCTTTCACAACGAAGTGACTCAAATTCTTTGCTTTCTGTTCCTTCTTTGGGTCAACTTACGATGTCAACAAATGTATCCGAGTGATCTTTTTTTACGATTTTCGGGCAATTTTACCACAAAACGGGTTATTTTTTGTTGTGTAAATGTTGTGCCAAATAAATTTTTATCCTAAAAACAAGAAAACTTTTAACAAGAAAAAAATCAACAAAAATATACAGAAAAAGCTATGATATTTGTGACAGTCGTATTCCTTCTTGGGGAATTCGATGCTTTTCATGTGGACAAACTGGCGGCAGAGCATTTGGATGATCCTTTAACATTTCCACTGTTTTCTTTGGTTTTGTATAATCGTAGGGAAAAAGGCCTGGCATTCTGAAATAAAAATAGAAAAATACATAAAGAAATTACAGAAATACTTGAAATATTGCCATTATTATGAGGAAAATGTTCCCAATTTTCGCTAAAATTCTATTTTCCATCATAAATTACTCCGGGAGATAGAAAATAGCGCAAAATTCTAGGTAACCCTTATAGATTTGAATTCCGGCGCGGCCGGATCCACTTCTATAGCTCAATGCCAAGTCAACTAAATATCAAACAAACCATGAGGGGTTCAATTCCCCTTGGCATCAAAAGATTTTTACTTTTATTTTCTTGTAGTTTTTCGCTTTTTTAGTCGCTCTAGGTCCATTTTAGCATCCAGAAATCAATATAAGGCATAATTAAGAGCTGTAGTTCCAATAATATCAAAGTAATAAGCATTTTCCTCATAAAAATAGCAATATATCAATATTTAAGTTCCTATAATCTCTATAAGACTCACTCTCGACATTGTTTTTCATATCCCACAGCCAGATCAGCATATTGTTCAATTCCTAATTTAATAGATGTTGTTGTTGGATCAATTCTACACGTGGCGAGGAGACTATGCGCCATATCGTGAGCAATCTAAATTAATTTACAACACAAAGTTTAATAAAAAAAACTTCTTTAGGATAAAGGGTCATTAATCCTTTAATCATAAACTTTTGCCTGTAGTGAAAAATTTGACGGCAGACTTTTTCTACAACCTTAAATTTATTAATTAAAAAGAAAAATAAAATAAAAATTACCTCAAAAGAAGCATGAATAAGCGGCTGTTCTCGTGGTATAAAACGAACAACACCAACATCTACTTCAGGTTTTGGTACAAAACAAGATCCTGAATAAATTTTACCATTAAAAAAAAGCTAAAACTAACCAGGAATTTTAAAAAGAAGCTCAGGTTCAGTAAGATATTGTGATACAATAGACAGCCTTGATCTTGAATCACATGCAATTGGGCTACAAATTCTTTGTGCAACTTCCATTTGAAATGTTAGCGTTAGCGGCACACGGCCAAAGCTCCATGCTCCTCTTCTATATGAAATATCCTTTAAATATCTACAAAAATTTAATAAAAGAGAAGAGATAGAGCTGACTTTATGATTAATGGACTAGCTATATTAAATGGCAGATTACCAATAAGATGTAAATTTGGTGGATCATCATACCAATCGGTTTTAGAGCATCCAGCTTTATTCCAAATTTCACCAACATCTGTTTTTAGAATATCTCCATGATGTATATGCATCCTATTATCTGATGCTTCTGCTAGGTACTGAAAAACATTTGAATTATTAATTATGCAGGCTACCTCTAATGGGCGAAGAAATCTCTGATCAATTTCTACTACATCTAGGCGAGAACAATTGGCTTCTAATATGGCTCGAGTTATTCCACCAGGTCCGGGACCAATTTCACAGACAACATCATCTCGTTTTACTTTAGCTGCTCGTACTATCTGAAAAATTTAAATAAATTAAAATGAAAATTCAAGACCAAATTGCGCGCATTTTTTAATCAAAATTTGGATTGTCTCGGCTTCTTTTTGCCATAACATCGCCAAATCTTGTCCGTTTTAAAAACTATAAAGATCAGAAGAAAGAGGAGGTTTTGGGCTTTCTTTTGTTTAATAACGTAAATTATTAGCATTTACACAAAAAGTTACAGCGGCTAATCTCAATTTTTCAGCATTTCTTCAACTGCTCAAGCTGATTATAACTTCTATCTGCGTGGGAATCAGACGAAATGTAGCTTAAAAGAAAGCCCATCGTCTCCTCTTTCTTTTGCTCTTCATAATTTTTAAAATGGACGAAGTATAGTCGAGTTATGACAAAAAGCAGCCGAGTCAGCTTTTATTTTACGAAATAAACTGCCTGAAAACTCAAAAAAAATAGCTACAAACAAACCTTTTTGTTAACATTCATGTCCATAATATAATTTTGAGATAAAATTTTCTTTGCCCGTAATTGATAAATATTAATAAAATCACGTAGAGCTGGTAGCGGTGGTAGTCGGCTATATTGAGCTGCCATATTCTTTAAATTTAATATTTCGCTTATTTTTCTTCTTTCTAAAAATTCTATTAAAAAGAGCTGAGGTTAATAGCCAAAATTAACCGTTAAATTAATAAAATAACCAATAATTTATTAAAATACCAAAAAAAAAAGATAGTAAAGCAGAAGATGAGAACAAGTAAATCACAACTATGAGACGAGAACAGGGGAGGATAGTGCACAAATGTGGGGGTGACCAGAAAATATTGTGAAAAATGCTGAAAAAGAGTAATAAAATTAATGTTTCTTCTGAACAGCAGCCAGCTCATTCTGCAGGGCAAAGATGAATTCATTGTAAGCTTTTTCCAAATCATCGTTGACAATTACATGATCAAATAGATGGGGATCTTTCTTTACTAAAATTATTTACAATAAAGTTTTTAAAAATAAACAAACCAGCTTCTAAATCTTCCCGTGCATGATTAATTCTTTTTTGAAGTGTTTCTTCTGTTTCCGTTTGCCTCTTTCTCAGCCGCTGTTCCAAGATTTCAAGAGAAGGTGGGCGGATTAAAATGTACTTGGCTTTTAGATGGCTGGCTTTAATTGAGAGAACTCCTTGAAGCTCTAAATCCAGTACACAAATTTTTCCATGTGATGTAATGTCTTCCACAGCTTTTTTACTGAAAAACTTCATTAGAATTAAAGGAAAATCAAACCTGGTTCCATAAGTATTTCCTCCAAATGTTGCAAATTCCAAAAATTCATTGTTTTCAATCATTCGATCCATTTCTTCACGGCTGGTGAACCAATAATGGACTCCATTCTCTTCCTGGTTTCGTGGCTTTCTTGTAGTATCTGAAAATAAAAAAAATTAGTTTGAAAATGGACATGGAAACGGAAAGAAAACCAGAAAATTTGAAAAAAAAAATACTGAGAATTTTAATATTCGCGTTGTTGAAAAAACAGTCCGCAGTCATTTTCTGGCTCACGGAAGAGTTTAAAACGGAGAATTGACGGCAAGCTGCGTTTTCTAGCGTAAATTTCCAGTTTCGCTCATTCTCGAGTAAAATTTACAAGTTGCCAGTAGTTTCCCACCATTTTCCATTTGAACATCTCCTAAATAAAGTGAAAAACTTACGAGAAACGGAGAATGCAAAGCAATTGGGATAAGATTTCATTGCTCTTTCCAAAATTGTTGATTTTCCTCCACCACTGGGACCAGAGAGTACAATTACTGGGCAGGCCATTGATGTAGATGCTGAAAATCAAGATAAAATAATTAGACAGCTAAAAGAGCCACAGTTAGACAGCTAAAACAGCCGCAGTTAGGCAGCTAAAATAGCCGCAGTTAGACAAATTATTAAAATCCAATGAAAAATTGCCAGCTATAAATTTTCTGCGATAAATTTAAAGCAGAAAAAAGTGGCGGAATGACACGCGGCGAGATAAGAAAAGCTAGGGGGGCAGGGGGAGATGAGGACAGTGCGATTAGAGAGCAGCGTGGGGTCAGCTGGGGGCCATGCAAAGGTCAGTACGCGGCTGGCAGATGTCCCCTAAAGGCAAAAAATCGTAAAGCAGGTGGAAACTAGACGAAATGAGCGAGAGGATCATGAAATTATGGCTTATATAGCGTGACCAAGCTGATAATCCGTCAGCTGATGACGACGGAGAGACATGAATTAAATAGAGTGCTGGGCGATATCCGGCAAAATATCTCGGGTGAAGACTTACGCCCACTTGGGGGGCTTCTAATTGCCGCGAGGAGATTATAATCGTGGCCTGGATTCGAAAGGAAAGCTGAAAATTTTTATTTTCAGCAGTGGCCAAAAATCAGTTTAAAATTCGCTAAAGTGAGCAGACATTACACTCAATGGATATAATGGGAAGACTGGGCACTAATGCGCTAGAAAAACTCGTTTCCCCGAAAAAAAAATTTTTTTGAAAAAATTGGAAAAATCAAATTTTCAATGTTTTAGGGCATCAAATCTTCGTATTAGCCACAACATTTGATTAAATTACAGCAGCTGAAGTAATAATTGCTGGCAATAGGCGAAAAAACGATATTTGCACTGTTGCGAAGAAAAAAATAGCAGCTACGTGGCGTGTACACGATTTGTTCACACTAAAACATAAAAAATAGCTAGCTTACAATTATCTCCAGCAGCTGTAGTCATTGTAGCCGCTAACATCGTAGCGTTAGACGCTGTTGATGGACGAACAAGCATCCAAAGTCGGCTAAACGAAGACAGCCTGAAAAAAAGATAATAAAAACTGAAATACAACAATTATTATAAAAAATCACACTGTTATAACAATTTCAAGTGTTGTTACATGCTTTTAGATCATTTTTCAACCATTTTATGGTTTTTACACCTTGCAATATTGAAAACATACATGAACAGTAAAGAAAAGCTCTTTCCTCGAATAAAATATCCGACAAATGAAAAATTTATAAGTCAAAGGACCGCCGGCTATTTTTAGCAAATGGAGCGCATTTCTATTCAATGGGGAATTTTTCACACTGTAAAGTTCCAACTGGCTATTTATTTGTCTGTATTTTTACTAGTTGTCGGGGTATTTTCTTCAATTTTCTTACTTGTAAATATTTAAAAGGGGGTAAAGAACGTTGTAAACAAGAAAAACAGCTCTAATATTGCTTGTTTCAAGTAAAATATGATTTTTTTTTCTTGTTGTAATCTTTTTTCTTAAAAATATTCGTTTTCACCCCTTGTGGAGCCATTTTCTACGATTTTATGCCTTCTAATTATTTTAGATAGTCTGCAGAATATTGTAATCAAGAAAAATACCAGAGAAATTTCTAATTTTACAAAAAAATCGAGTATTTCTTCATGGCACGCGTCCTTTCTTCAATAATCTTCATTTTCATCACTTTTAGACTATTTTTTGCTGTTTGTTAACTTTAAATGATTGAAAAGAAGCTAAAGAACATTAGCAATAAGAAAAGCAACTCAAAAATTGATGATTTTATAGAAAAATTCATTTTTTCTTCATTTTTCAGTTCTCAACATGCTTTTTTCGCTCTTTCTTCCTCTCAATTTCCTCTTCTAATCAAATTTAGATGTCTAGCATCCAAGCTGCGCTGGATAAAGCCAATAATATAATCAAAGAAATGCAAGCAGCTACAGATAGTCTAATTCCTGACCAGCAAACAGGTGCAGCACCTGTAGCACGTGAAAAAATAGCTAAAATGAGTGCAGAGGCTCGTTTTCTTCCACTTTTTATTATTATTTTGATTCAGGTAGTAGATTCTAATCCATATAGCCGTTTAATGGCCCTAAAAAAGATGGGAGTTGTTGAAGATTATGAGAAGATTCGTGAGAAGACTGTCGCAGTTGTTGGAGTTGGCGGTATGGCTCAGCTCCTTTAAAAAAAATGCCTTATTTTAGGTGTTGGCAGTGTTGTAGCTGAGATGTTAACTCGCTGCGGTGTTGGAAAAATAATTCTATTTGATTATGATAAAGTTGAATTGGCTAATATGAATCGTTTATTTTATCAGCCACATCAAAGTGGCTTAAGTAAAGTTGAAGCAGCTAGAGATACTCTTAGGTAAGAAAATAGCCCAGTTTTGCTTTTTAAATGAGTTTTAGGCATATCAATCCTGATGTCGAATTTGAAACTCATAATTTTAATATTACAACGATGGATAATTTCAATATTTTTGTTCAGAGACTTAGGTAAGCGGATTTTTAATCATTTTAGGCTTTAAAAATAAGCAATCGAGCCAAATTCACGATAAAAATGGCCAATTATATGTCTCCAATAATTCCTTGCGTATTTTTCCTCGAATAGAAGACTTTCTCGTGCTCTTTTTTATATAAATCGGTAGCTTATGATCTTCTACACAAGAATATCGCCATTAGATACATTTAACGGCTTGTTTAATAGAAGAAAAAGGTTAAAATTCGTTGAATATGCGCCAAATTTTTATTGTCGATCCATTTTCCCGATTTTTTTTAAAATTTAGCGCCTGTTTTCGAATTTTAAGCTCAATTTTTTAATTTCTTTTATTTTCAGGCATGGTTCCCTTACTGGCGGTCGAGTTGACCTTGTTCTCAGCTGTGTAGATAATTATGAAGCTAGAATGACCGTAAACACCGTAAGTGATCTCTTTTTTTCTTTAAAATAAAAATCTAGGCCTGCAATGAAGAAAATCAAATATGGATGGAATCAGGAGTCAGTGAGAATGCCGTCTCTGGTCATATTCAGTACTTGGAACCAGGAAGAACTGCCTGTTTTGCTGTAATTATTCCTATCTTAAATTAAAGCAAATTTCAGTGTTTACCACCTCTTGTAGTAGCTGAAGGAATTAGTGAAAAGACGCTAAAAAGAGAAGGAGTTTGTGCCGCTTCTCTACCAACAACAATGGCCGTTGTTGCCGGTTTTCTTGTCCAAAATACTCTCAAGTAAGTTCACAAACCTTTTTAACCGCTAAATTATTCTAGATTTCTATTAAATTTTGGTAAAGTATCCATGTATGTTGGTTATAATGCTTTGGTTGATTTTTTCCCTCGTGAAGAGATGTTGCCTAATCCACAATGTGATGATCGTTTCTGTCGCCAGCGTCAAGCCGAATACGCAAAGAAAAAAGCAGAAGAAGTCGTTGAAATCCCAGAAGCCGAGCCAGAACCCGCGGTTATTCATGAATCAAATGAATTTGGAATAGGTTTGCCCCAATTTTAATTTAAATTTTAGTTCTTTAGAACTCGTTGATGAATCAATTTATGAAGAAACAGCTACTACAACAATTGGTAGCGGCGGTCTTCGTTTAGCCTATGATATGCCTGAAAAATCTCAACAAGAAGAAGAAACTCCTGCTGCTGCTGAAAATCAATCAAGTTTAGCTGATTTAATGGCTCAGTTAAAATCTTTATAACCGTATCCTAAAAATTTGCCCCTATTTCTTTCCTGTCTGTGAGTATTTTGTGTGATAAAAAGATTTCTATTTATATAAAAGTTTTTTTACCCGTTTAAAAATAAATATTTACAAATCTATCAAACATACCGCTTTAAAAAAATCACAAATCATATTTAGATGGTTGACCAAGACGAATTTCTTGTGATTCAACTCTCATTGATAAATATTCTCCAAGAATTGTAAGAACAGTCGTTGAAATTATTTGTAATATCCACCAAGTTAACTGTGTCGCTATTCCACGCGAATAGATGAATGTTATTCTGAAATTGGAACATTAAATAGAAGTTTTTGAGCTACAAATTGGAATGAAACGAAGAAATGGCTCGAAATTGCGCCTGTTTTGAGTAAAAAAGCGAAGTTCTCTGCGCTGCTTTGAGATTTTAGAATAATTTAACGACTAATAGAAAGAGGAAATGGTGAGCTTTCTTTTGCACTTTGTTTCAAAACATCAGCTTTTGTATAAAGATTGCAGCAAATTTTTCCAACATTTTTTGTTGCAGTGACTCGAAGTCGTCGAATTTTTCTTGCTAAAATTTGTGTATGCCAACTGAAAAAGCGAATTTCTCTGCTCCACGTTGATTTTTCCGAATAATTTAAGGGTTAAGAGAAAGCAGAGATCTTCAGCTTTCTTATTCACTAAAAATTAGTGCATTAGCAGCTGTAGAACAATTGCAATGAATTTTTCCAGTTTTTATATAAATTCTTCGCATTTTTTTTGCAAATCATATGAAATTTGATCTAAAAAGACGTCCAGATTCTCCTCATTCTATTCCTCTTTCAATTATTCGTATATGTCAAAGTTAAGCAGCAATACAACAAAAATAAATCGAGACATGAGCAATTTCTGCTATTCTGTTGATTATTTCAGCCATTTCTCTAAAAACCTGCTAAAAAATGAACTTACAGGCAATGTATTGTATGAATAGTACAAGCAAAATCAAGAGATTGTTTAGCTCTTTGAACAATGATTGAAAGAGCAATTGCACTGATTATACTAGCAATTAATTGAATTATTATTCCACCTCGGGAGACCTAAAACTTTTTGCTACAAAATTAGATAAAAATCATACTTGTAAAGCAAAGATAGTACTTAAATTAGGCTCATAACTTGATATTGCGCTGTATAAAATGAGGCAAGCAGCTTCTACCGAATAGAATATTGTTTGCATTGATATTATTTGACTTGTAAGAAGTATTGGATCCCAGACAAATACGCGAAATTGGCTCATCTGAAATAAATTGATTAGAAAAATATCAGAGAAAGACAATTAAGGCTGCTTTTTCAATCTTTTTTCGCTGTTTTTAATTGAAACAGCGGTAATACACTGTAAAAATGCTCAAATAGTGTAAAAATGTGTATAAAATCATAAAATATAAAAAATAAACGGTTAAATTTATGAAATTAGAATCGGAAATGATTTACTGCTAATATTTCTGTTAATTTTCCATCATTTTCGCCGTGTATAGGTGCAAAAAAAGCGCAATTGAATGTAGATCATTTTGCAATAAAAAACTACAGGTAAAATGATTAGAAACCGAAGAAAATTAATAAATTAGAAAAAGAAAGAAAATAAAATGCAATTTGCAACAATGCATGCACGATGTTTAGCACGAATGTCAGCTGGTCGCGTGCGTTGGACGATAATCAAGACTAGGATCTGAACTAAAAAATGCTTTTTTCTCTGTAACCAGTTATTTTTTACGAAAAATGAATTAGTGCATTATAATCAGCGAATTTTTCTCTACAAAATAAGGCCAGTTTTACTCTGATTATCTCTAAAAATTTCAATTAATCTTAATATTATAGGAAATCCTAATTTTTACTTAAAAAATCAAAAAAAAAATTAAAATAATTTTATTAAAAATATTTACATACTCGTAAAGCAAAACAAAAAAATTAAACAATTACAACATGAACAAAATTATCAGGATAAGAAAGATTTACACAAAGATAAGTGAGCGGCGTATCGAGGGGAAGACGAATTCCATGGGACACGATTTGCCGCTCGGAGAGATCCATATCAGGAAAGGCGATTTTCACGGCCTCTTCGAGGAGAATCGGCTCGCCGTTTTCATTTTGGGGACGGAGAAGAACCTAAAGAATATTTACAGGGATAGTCAGGATTAGTTTTCTCAAAATGTAGAGGTTTTTCATTGTTTTCAGCTGAAAAATTGCTCTTATTTTGTAGAGAAAAATTCGCTGATCACGATGCACTAATTTATTTCTCATAAAAATGCCTGGTTGCAGAGAAAAAAGCGAAAATAGTACAGCTCATAGCCTATCGTCCAACGCAGGCAGCCAACTGACGCTCGCACTAAACATCGTGCAAGCGCAGTTCATAAAATACATTCCTGTCTTGATGATTTTTTTTTCTAATTCTTTAATTTTATTCTATTTATGCTTATTTTTCCTGCAGTTTTTTTATTGCTAAATGATCTAGAATGGATTGCGCATTTTTTGTACCTATGCACGGCAAGAAAGATAGAAAATTAACAGAAATTTTTGCAGTAAATGATTTCTAACTTTATTTTCATGAAATTATTCGTTTTTTTCTTATATTTTCTTATTTTATGCACGTTTCTTTGATATTTGAGCATTTTTAAGGTGTAATGCATCTGTTTCAACTAAAAACAATGAAAAAAATGGCAAAAACAGCCTAAAAATATAAAAATAATCAAAAACCTGTCTAAATGGGTGATCTTTTTCATGGAAGCGTATTGGACAATGAAGAAATTGCTTGTTTGAGTTGCTTTCCATCAATCTTCGATTTATTTGCCAAAAATCATCAAATTTATCTAAAATTCTTGCTTTTTATTAAGAAAATTGCTTACAATGAGCCACTCCGCTCCATAATTGATGATGTTCTTCAATTTTCATTGAAGTTACTACCTAAAATCCCTCATTTTTATTGTAAATTCTTATTTTACCTCTGCTTTTCTCTTTAAATAATCAGCTTCTTTAATAGATTGCATAAAAATTGATTCTAATACTTCTTTTTGTACAATCCCTGGATCATCATTGGTTTTTTCTCTAAAAAAAGCATTTTTTTATTTAAAAAGCGATTAATTTACCTCAAAGTAAGTGAAAAGAATTCATTTCCATCACTTTTTAACATATCATATAAAACTCCTACTGGGAGATACGTTTTAATTGGTTTTCCCAGACAATCAAGGGTTAATTTTGACTGTTCGAGGGGAATACAATCATCATAATTAGCAAAATATTGAATTATCTTAAATTTTCAATGTTTTTCGTCGAAAATTAAACCAACCCTTTGCAATTGAAGCGGAAAATATGAGCATCGTGGAATCATCATATAAAAAGATCGCCGGTCAGTGCCGCTTATTGTATCCACCAATATTTCAACGGGTACATGGGCTTCCCAAATTTTACGCGTTACTTCATAATCATGATTCATAGCTCTAAAATTTAAGAAAATAAATAAAAAAAACTCGGTGATTCATTGAAAAATAATCAAAAATCAAGCGAAGACTGAAATTTATCGGTTTTTCTTTATTTTTTTCCCTGATTCATAGTTGAAATTGAGTGAAACAAAGAAAAAACTCGGAAAGATCACAAAAATTGTTGATAAATCGGAAGTTTATCAATTTTTCTTGATATTTTTCATGTTTTACCTTTAAAATTTAATAAATTCAATGAAGAAGTTAAAAACAATTAAAATTTAATGAAAAATGCGGTGATTCATCGAAAAAATCATAAAAATCCAAGCGAAAACGAATTCTAATCGATTTTTCTCAATATTTCTGCCAAATAAACTTTTAGCTTCTAAAATAATTCGCTTTAAAACAATTTAACTCTCAAAAAGCAGCATTTTCTAGAGAAAAAAGATGAAAAAATGTGGCAATAAGCTCAGTAAGTGCGCCCGAAAAGCGCCAGGTGAAGGCCCCGCCCTTTCAATCATCAAAATAATTTAAAAAGATAGAACTATTTTTATCAACAAATTGACACAATAAAATGGATACCCATAATAACTACGCTGAAAAAAAATAGACGATGAGGTTGTGGAGGGTAGAACAAAAAAATTCAACAATGATGAGAAATTCGATTATCAAAATAAAAACGGCTTTGATCTATAAAAACGAGCGGGAGAATTTAGATTAAAATAGATCATTTAAATTACCAAAGAGATCATCTAACGGGGCATCATCACCGGTTGAAAAAGCATTATCTAATGGCGGGAATTGACTATCCATTGGCGGATAAGAATGAAATGGATCAGAGAAATTATCATATTCCGCCAGACTGCTGCTAAAACTGTTGAGTCGTTCTCGAGTAGCTTCTGGTAGCGGTTGAAATGATGCCTCGGGCATTGGTTCCAATATTGGCTGCTGGCTAATTCTCAACGCTTCTTCTTCTTCTTGTCGTCGTTTCTGTTCTAATTCTGCTTGTTTTTGCTTTAATTTTGTTTCTTCTTGTATTTTTCGAAGCTAAAAACATTTAATTTTTAAAAAAAAATTGGATAAATTACCTTTTGACTAACAAATTTCTTAATTTTTAGCTCAACTTCGCGTTCTTCTTTTCGCCTTTGTTCGTCATTTTCTAAATTTCGAGACGGCTGTGATGGTTCTTCAATTGTAAGAGGAGAAGGCGACGGTGTCGGTCGATTTAGTCGATTTCTTTTCTCCAAAGCTTTTCTTGTGTGTCGAGCAGCATTTCTCTGAAAAAAAAAACGCGTAAATAAAAAAAAAACACAAATTCACGTACCAAATTCAAATTAACTTGTTGATTTGTTTCCTCTCTCCATTTATTACTTTCCGGTAATGGTGAGCCAGCCAAGCCAATCATTTTCAGCAGCTCAGCTCCCGAGGACACATTTCGAGCTAAGCTGGCTATTTTCTATAAAAATTTGGCGGTTTATTTAAATTTTAAAATTTACCAGTCTTTGTGGAAGAATTTTCTGCTTTACCGCTTGGGCTACTTGCTCTCTCTTGACTTCCGGCACATTTTGAACAATTGTATCTGTATATTCATCCTGTGTAATTAGCGGGATACGCAGTCTCCTGGAAACATTTTAAAATTATTGAAAAACAACTAAAATTCCTACTTTCTTTGAGTTTCCATAGCTTCTAAATCATTCGCTTGATCAACTAGCTCCTGTGCAATTTCTTTTAGCTTAGTTATCTAAAAAAACAGCTAAATTTTCATATTTTAAATAAACTCACATCCATTCCAGCCTCCTTTAAAGTTAAAAAATGATTAGCAACCATTTCACGAAATCTTGGATTAGGTACTTTTGATGGAGAAGCAGATGCTGGTCTTTTTCGCGATTCATTTGAAGTAGAAGGTCCTGGAACGACACCTGAAGGAAACCGCACAATAATTAGAATTTAAAAATGATTACCAGCCGGTGCACTCGCAATTGACAGCGATGTTCCAGTAGAATAAGAATTAGACCCGCCACTTATAGAATCCACTGGAACTGGAGCAACTGAAACGACGGAAGCGGTATCCTAAATTTTCAAATTAAAAGAATAATTCCTTTAACTTACACAAGCACTTGGGGGCCTTGATTCATAAGATCCAAAATGTGAAATTAACGAAGTGTCAGGTTCAGTAGCTTCTAGATTTCCTTGAATTTCTTCTGAACTTAATGGAATTGCCGTTTCGGGAGGAGGCGGATTAACATCTTCTTGTGGAAATAATGCTGGGTAAAGATACCTAAAAATATAAAAATTAACGGCTAATTTAAATAAAAAAGTTACCTGAAACGTTTAGGAATTTTTTCAGCTTTAGGCTTCGGAATTATTCCCAATTCTACATCCTCGGCACATCTTTGGATCCAAAAGACTTCCGGCGGTAGTTCACCAGGGAATGTGCATTTCTAAAAATGGAGAAAATTAGTTGAAAATATTTAAAAACACAGTAAAAATGGAAAATCAACTGCTTTTAGATGGAGAACGGCCCTTCTGCCAAGATCTTACGGGTGCACGTGCAATTAAAGACAAGCGGCGCTTGCCCCCATAAAATCTCGGCAGCAATGGCTCGCTGTATCACAAAATCATTGAGTCAAATCTTTAGCACGATCACTTTTCTTCATAAAAATACAGTAGCCTAAAATTTCTACAACTGAAATCAACTTACATTATCAAAAGTATTCCTACAGACCCACCAAACGGTCTGATTGCCCTTTTCATCTTTGATTAATTGTATAGGTTCAAGTCCAGCTCTGCATAATGGGCAAGTAATAAGAGCACGTTCTTTCTGAAACAATTTCAACTATTATTATGTGTTCCACTTGCACCTACAGCTTTTTCAAAATTCGTTTTAACTAATTCACTATCAATAAGTCTTTTAATAGTTGCAGAAGATGCCGACGTCATCACCAATGTTCAGTCGACCAACTTTTTTTTTCAATCCTACAAAATCACAAAGGATTACCTTTCATAAATTCTGCTAATTTTCGAAAATCGCTGAATAAAAAGCGCAAATGTGATTGTTAACGTACCTGACTGCAATAATTAGCAAACCTTGTCTTTGACATCGTTGTTCGTTTATTAAAGACCTGAAAAATTGCAAATAAATACGGTAACAAGCAATAAGACATCAAGAAAGAGTGAAAATTTTAGGAATTCTTTAATTTTCTAAGTTTTGCAAGTCATTTTACTATTTTTAACTTCTTAGCAGCAGAAAAAAGCGCTGAATAAAAGCTACAAGCTCTAAAGCAATAATTTTAGAGTAGAAAAATGCAACATTGAGAAATAGTTGCTGTTAAAATTCGAAAGTACACAGGCCCAGACAGGGCGCGCATTTCCATTGCGCCTAAATTTTTCGCCTCAAGAGTCGAGAGGTCAATAATCGCCTAAAAATCAATAAAAACATAAAAAAATGTGGATATTTTATTGTAAAGATAAAGAGAGATCCCGGATTACCCCGGTTATAATAAAAAGTAAAAAAAACATCGAAATTACGAGAAATACTAACAGGAAGATAATAATATGAAGAGAGAATTTTCAGTATATTTTATCGTTTGAGTGTAGATATGTAGAGCACATTATTGCCACGAATGAATGCATCACCATATTTGTTTTTTAGCTGACCATTGCTATATTCTTCTGTTTGTTCTAATGCAATGTTCATAAATCTGAAAAAAATCACAACATTTCAATAGAAAGTAAAGTAAACTAACCCATCCAAACAAGCTAGAATGCCTCTATAATCTACACCAGAATTAAGCTTCACTACAACTGGTTTTCCTATGATTTGCTTTAGAAATTCGGACGGATTCTGACGACGGCTCATCTTAGATCTACAAAAAAAATATTAGTTTCTGGTTATTTCAGCTGAAGTTAGATAAATTTAGCAATAAACTAAAACTAATAAAAACACGTTAAATATCACAACAATATTCAGTTTTAATTCACCAAATTGAACAGAATTTTAAAAATATTGTAACATATCAAAAAGTGAAGTACAGAGGGAGAGCACATATAAACCTCAAAAATGATATTTTGTTGTGGATTTGGGGGTACATATTGAAGATGATTAGATCGATGGGAGAGAGAAAAGAAAGTTTGTTTTGTACACGCAATTATAGAAAATACAAAAAAATACCTAACAACACGCAAATATGACCAAATACCAATTTCCAATAGATTTTTTGAGCTAGGTGATTGGGTTTCATACAGGGGAAGAAAGGGAAAAAGTACAAGTGTTGAATACACAAAATGGCGCTTTGTGAAAGAAAGAGAGACTGTCACCGGGCTTTGAAGAGTAGAAGAAAGTGGAGACGTAGACTTGTTTAACACAGTTGAAGCCCGTTTAATTTTCACCCTGTCCACTATCGTCATCTTCGTCATAATCGTCGTAGATGTCGTTGTCGGTATCGTAATAGACATCATCATCATCTAAAACTAAAAATTAAAGGGCGGGCAATATTTTCGAAATTCGAATTCGTGGCGTTTGACGCCAGCACGAAAAAAAATTGCCCAATTCTGCTTGTCACCCACTCCACCAAAACGAATTCTACCCGCGAATTCAAATTCCCTCGGTTTTCATAAGCCTAAGCATAAGAAAACGGGCATTTAAAGGAGTCACGGGGAGCCCCGAATCTTACTGTAGCGTTTCTCTGGAAGAGCGCGGGAAATTGATATTCTACCCAATTGGAGATAACAAAAATTCAAAATCAAACGCGCACCAGATCAAGAGGATGCGTACTCGTTCAGCCGTGAACGGAATTCGAGGCTCCCTGTGGCTTCCTTTAAATATTGCAGGTTGAACTGGAGGTGATGGCGTGGAGGCAAACAGTAATCGCCGAAAAAATCTAGGAAATCCAACAGCTGCTACTAACCGATGTCAAATTCATCTAGCCCATCGTCAGCAGGAATTGCCGCAGTCTTAATGCAATATTCTTCTAAAGTCTCTGGTACTTTAATTCCTTCTCGTTCAGCATCTAATTTCGATGTTTCAACTTGCTTCCTAAATTCACAATTAAAATCTAAACAACAAATAGAAAGCGTACCGAACAATGTTCGAATATTCAGGATCTGATCCTTCTTTCCATTTTCGATAAGCAACTGATGCATCAACATTAGCTGGTGAACTTGTATTTGGCTCATTGAGAAGAGAGATCACAGACATTAGAATAGTTCTAACATTTTGTGTTGGATTCCATCGTTCACATGGAAGCTCTCCGCTGTGAGGATCATCAATAGGAGGATGAAGAATGCTGATGCAAAGATCGCCATTCTATAGCTTTCTTTGGAAAATTTCCGAGCTATCTACTTACATCGTAAACATTAGGATGCCACAATTTAGTAGTAAATCTGACAGATGGAGGAGAGAATGGATAATTTGATGGGAATTTTATAACCGCTTTGAAATAACCACCCTAAAAAGTGTTATTACAATTAGAATGAATTAAAAATTACCTGATAAACAGTTGCAGGAGGCCCATAAATGCCTACATTCCACATGAAAAGATCATCTTCACTGGCACTAATTGTAAATCCCTCAATTGGCTCCGATTTTAAATTTTTTAATTCCGTTGCCAGTGTACGTACGGCACTAGATGACGAGGCCATTTATGACTAGACTGAAAATAAAGAAAATTAATAGAAATAGTTAAAATAAGAGAGAGAGAGAATAATTGAGCAGAGACAGGAAACAAAGAACGGGCGACGCGATGTACTAACCAGTGCACCTGCCCTTGGCCCAGAATTGAAGCGACGCGAGAGAATAAATGCGTAATTTGAATATAGCGCATTTCCTTTACTCTCAGCTGGTACTTCGTAATGTGAAGTTCCTATAAACAGAGAAAATACAAAATGATTTCATCGAATGATATCAAAATGAATAGCAGCGTGTTTTTTGATCACCGCTGAATCACACGGCAGCGTTCAACTGATGTTTTTCGTATCTCAAACAAATCTATCAAACGAAAATAGGTTCAAAACATGATCTAAACAGAAATAAGTCAGCTCGTAAACATTGTAGACCTTCTGATATGAATTTACAGCTAAGTTGAATAAGAAAATGATCATTTTATATGAAAAACATACACAAAGGAGAGAAATAAGCAAGCTAACAACAAAAATCAGTCTCTAATCTCTATTAGACGATAAAAACAGCAAGGAAAACAAGATTTTCTAGAGTGGAAGCAGCTGATCGACGAAAAACGTGAGAGGGCCTTTTTCTTGGCACGTGCAATTGAACGCCGCCCCGTGCCAGGACCACAGCCATCGCTAACCTTTAACCGAACTGGCCGACCTCTAAAAACAGTTGAATTACCCCGGTCACCTGCTCTCATATGATCCCACCATATGACAAAGCAAGGGGTCAAAATGAGGGCAATTCGCCGGAAATTAATTGAAAGTATAAAGGACAAATGGGATTGACAGCGGCATTAGCATACAGTTCTAGTTATACCATAAAGAGTGAGGGGTTTTATCCCACCCCGATTATCCCATCCGCCGACGGCATAGGGGTAGTCTGCCCAGTTTTGTTGTGTCATATCGTCTACATATTCTCTTCTGCATCTATTAGGCAGAAGAGTTATTAGAATTTGCCAGCTAGCTGGTTTAGTGAGAAGAAATGCTTGAAGGTAGGATGAAAATTGGTTGGTTTGCTTATTTTACGCTGATTTCATCGTTATCGAAACAATTTAGAGTCTGCAAAGCTTGTAAAGCATAATTTTACGTTGATTTTATCATCTTCTAATAATTCGGAGCATGTAAAGATTTTAGAAAAGAGAAAATAATGAAGAGCAACAAATTTCTGGCTTCAAAGCCAGTTGTTCAAACTTTTTTGACATCACATAGCTCAAAACAGCATGATCATAGTCAATATGATAAAATACATCGGATTAACAGCTAGTTACTAGGCAAAACAGCGCTTATAAATATATTATAAGCAATGTATAGCCTTTCTAGTTGATTTTAAAGTCTAGAAGAAGAAAAATGATGCGAACAAGTGAATTACATGAAAATAAATTGAAAACAGAGCGATTTTTCATGTGCAACTATAATTTTAGCAATATTTTAAGCATTCTACAGCCTTTTTATAATTTTTTTAACATTTAAAAAGCTAAAAATATTGAAAACTGCAATTTTTCACGAAGACAAGATGAAAAAATATCAAATTTTCTATCAGAACAAGCATTTCAATAAATTTTCGGTATTGTTAGCGTTTGTAAACTTAAATTCTATTATTTCCACGAAAAAAAAATAGTAAAACAAGCAGAGGAAACAAAAAATAACAAGAGGAACAGACCAACTCGAGTAGGAATGAAACTTTTCACGTGACGCCCCCAAACGCGGCAAAGAGGCGGAAGTTACAAAATGAACCGGGAACTTCCGTCTTCTCTTTTTTTCCATTTTTACGAATAAAATTACTATTTTCCGCTCTAAAAATGCTGAAATTATGTAAAATAGATATAAAACTAATAAAGAAATGTGAACAAGGAAGGTAAGGCAGCCAGGAGGCAGTCTAGTCGCGTATGACGGCAGCAGCTGATCGACATGCGTCGCCCGAGCGCCTAGACATGTCCTTTGAGATCGTGATCATTTGGAACAACGTTCAGAGAGAGATTCAATTGATTTTACACGCAAGAAGGGGAGAAATATTACACAAAATGGTGAAATAGAACTAGTTTTTTCTGACTTTATCGCAAAATGTCATCTAGGGACTGAAACTAAGCGGAAGATAGCTAAAAAATGCTTGTAAACTTATAAAAACATTATAAATTGAATAAAAAACAAATAAATTCTATTTCAGCAGGTGAAATAGTGCTTGTTACACTCGCAATTGCCTTTCTTTTCTGTCTCTGTTGTGGTGTTATTGCTTGCATGATGTTTTTTGATCGGGTAAGTATTATTTTAATGTTTTATAGCCTTATAACACTAAAAAAATGAAAGAAAATGATTAAAAATTGCGAAAAAAATAAAAGAAAATAGTTTTTGTAATCCGAAGGAATCGAACTTTCTTCGCGAGTTTTATAACAGCGCACACTACCACTACGCCATGAATGTAATTTGGCGCGAAAAAAATTTAGGGGTTTTGAAGCATGAAATAGCGATAAAAATTTTTAGGAGCCAAAAAGACCCGTCGTCTCCCCACGTCGTACACAGCTTGTCCCACAATCGGCTTTACCGCCGGTGGTATCAGTGGTGCAGCCTATGTACTCAGAAAAATCAACAGAAACCCAACAGCAAACTGTCTCGCCTCCACAGCAGCCGGTTGTTCATAGACAACGGAGGAATTCTGGGACTCAGACTGAAAACCACGGTAAAAATATGCAGAATATTCAAATTTTGACCGAAATTTATAGAAATTATAGTACAAGAAGAAGATTTAAGGACAGAATCATCGTTATCAGCTGTTGTTAGGTGAGGGCGACCCCTAAATCAGGGGAAAACAACAAGTGGAGGGTAAATAGAAAATAAGAGCCACAGTTAGACCGCTAAAGAGCCACAATTAGACAGCTGAATGAGCCACAAATGAACAGCTAACAGAGCCACAGTTAGACAACCAGATTGTGCGAGGGAAGAGAAATCGAAGAATTAGGGCACCCTCCCCCTTGTTATTTGTTTTTGATTTTCGGCGGGAGAATTTTCTCGGACGTAACCTATTAATCATTTAAATAGAGACCATTTAGTCTGGGTCCTAGAAGGTCAAAAATAGTCCGAAAATTGAAGAAAATGGGGGAAAATGGGTAGAAATTCCAGTTTTGGGCCATATTAGCCGTTTGGCTGTCTAACTGCGGCTTTTTTTAGCTGTCTAACTGTGGCCCTTCCGCTGTCTAAAGGCGTCTTTTCAGGCCCCAAGCTCTCCAATTTCCTCGAAAAATTCAAATTGGAGCTGCTCCCGCCGAAGCCATCACCACGTAATCTTCCAAAAAATCAGGGAACTGCCCAAATTTTCAGTCAACATACCGCTGAAGACTTTATTTCTGATCTTTCTCAATTAAAACGAAGTCCTCATTCCGTTTTAGAAGATGAATTTGAAATCTTGCGTCGGCGGGCAACCGCCCGCTGGAAATCCCGGGAAGTCGCTGATATGAATTACAGGAGGAATAGATATCAGGATGTAGTACCTTGTAAGTACCGAAAACTATTTAATAGACCAGTTAAAGGACTATTTAATCCCCATTTTAGACGATGAAAATCGAGTTACGCTGCAGGGAGGCGATTACATCAATGCCAGCTTCATTGACGTAAGTTTCTAGTTAAAAACGGGGGAAATAGGCGTATTTCCGCTCTTTAAACAGCCATTTAAAGGAAAAACTAACAAGATTTCATAATAATGAAACAGCTGGGACTGCTGCTGATGAAAGAGCACTTCCCCTGGTTACGGAAGAAATAGAGCCAGGCCCGCCCTCAAATCCCCCTCTAATCCTATTAGAAACCGTCTGGAATTCAAAATTCCCAGAAAATCCGCCCAATTCCCTGAAGATCAGAAGAAAATCGGAGGGTTGGCGTGGGAAAATGGCAAAAATTGTGCTCTGAACGCGGAAAAAGACCAAAAATGGGTCATTGAGCGAATTTTCTGTACTAGGATCCTGCCACGAAGGAAATTATAGGGAAATACAGTAGTTTTAATCCAAAAATACAATAAAAATTTGCAAAAATCTTTTGAACAAGCAGGGGAATTGAACCAGCGACGTTTGGAGCGTAAAATGGGCCGGAAAACGAGGAGAGCGACAGGATTTCTGGTCCAAATTCTGTCTATTTTCAGGGTTACTTGAGTTCCCGCCACTTTATCGCCACCCAGTGGCCAATAGCCCACGAGGAATTACCCGACAAAGATGGTACAAGTGATCAATTCTGGAAAATGATCTGGGAACATCGAGTTCAAGCAATTGTATCCCTTTCTGGACGAAATGTACTCAATTTTCCGGGATTTCCTTTAAATTCTGTGAATTAGGATAGTCTCCCGCCTTTCTGGCCACCTCTTCGTGGTGTTAGAACATTTGGTGAGATTACTGTAGAACAGGATAGAAGCTATGAAGAGGCAGCAGGATGTTTGGTGAGACTTTTCACAATGACAAGGAGAGATGAATTGAGAAAGGTCAGTTCTATGGAAAGACGATGGGATTTTACAGCGGCTTTAGTACCAGAAAATAGAGGAAATTTTCCTGTATACGTCAGTTTTTTAATTTTCAAAAACGAGCAAGATCCCGCCAAGTTTTCACCAAAAATAGGCGGGAACCCAAATTGACCTGACCTGTGCGCGGAAATTCAAAATTGGGACTTCGTTTTGTTAACTAATACGGTGAATTTAGTATTATTACATAGCCTAAATTTTTCTGTACACGCCAGCTTTTAAATTATCGGAAACGGCCTGGAAATTGCCGGGTTACAGTCAAAAATAAGCGGAATGCGCAATTCAAACATCCCGCGCTCCAAAATTCTGAGTTGCAATTTCGTGCCGGGACCTAAATCACATAAAATTATGCTCACCTTGTAGAGAATTTTTTGCTCTATAAGCTGGTACTAATACTTTCTGCAAATTACAATTAAAATCTTGAGTAATGAGCAAAAGTAACTTTCCCATTCCAGATCCATCAATTTCACATCCCCGACTGGGAAGATGGTGACATTTCCGAAGAGTCAAAAGTCCTTTTCCTGGCTCAAAAGATCAAAGATTATTCAAAGCCAGTTGTTGTTCATTGCAGGTACTCTCGAGTATTAAAATAATCCCGATTTTAGTGCAGGAATTGGCCGAACTGGGGTATTTATTGCCGTTTGTCGACTACTTTCCCAGGCTAATCAACGAGGATTAATTGATGTTTTTAGGTAAGGCTTTAGACCTTTAAAACGACCCTTTAAATAGGTAAAAACTATAGAAATCCCCTCCTTTCAGTGTTGTGGACACAATGCGCCAACAAAGGGCAGGAATGGTCAGGACGAGGGAACAATATGAGAGCATTTATGACATCCTCCGACTGGCCATTGAATCCCGCCTAATCTCAAAACAATCCAGGATATGATAATAGATTTATTTTATGATTTAAAGAGAGATTAAACACATTTTAACCGGCTTTTATTCCTTCATAATCATCGACTGGTGGTAGTACTCGTCGATTTTTGACTCAAAGGACTGCTCAGTTCCTGTTTCAGGGCCTTTTCCTTGTTGATTTTCCTCTTTTTGAGCCATAAAACAATTCCCAGAAGAATAAAAAAGACGAGAAAAGCGGCAGAGACAAGAATTACTGGGCGATGGGGGAAGGAGCTGGCTGTGGCTGCTGCCGGTGATGTCAGAATTATTTCCTGGCTGGCGGTAGATTGGCTTCCAGTTGTCCTCCTAATTTCAGTGGTGGTTGTCCCTTCTTCTGTCGTCTCTTTTGTCATTTCTGGGATTTCCCGACTCATTTCCACCGTTCTAATGGTCGACTGGGTTACTGTAGCCGTTCTGCTGCTTTCTGTCGTCCTGGGAGGAGCACTTTCCGTGGTAATCGTCGTTTCGACGGTCTCAGGGGTTACTGTAGTTGCCGTCTGGGATGTTCCGGTGCTTTTAGTGGCTTCTGTTTCTCCAATCGTCGTCAATTCTTTTTCTCTCCTCGTCGTCGCCGACGTACTTTCTTCCGTCGCCTGACATCCCCGTCTGTTTCCTTTCTTTCCCGCTCGAAATTCCGAAAAATCAAAATCACACAGCGAGCTCTCTAAATTCCTTAAATTATTTCCTTCTTTAAATGAAAAGAATACCAAATTTTCCATAAATATTCGTATTCAACAGAAATTGAAGTCTGTCAATGGGCGCATCACTCGTGAAGACATTTCCCTCGACTCGATCCAATCGGACGGATGTCGATCCTTCCACCGAGGCCGCCAATTCCAAATGACCGTAGACGTAGGCACAAATATCCAACAGGTCCAAATTCCTCACCGGCTCTTTAAATATACACTCTATTTCATTAAATTAAAGTACTTCTTCTCATAAATTACCTCCAATTTCTTGTATGTCACTGCTACTTTCATTTGCGGCTGCTCTCAATTCTTTCAAAATTTCTCCGCTCAATTGGGGATTTCCTCGGATTTTCATCGTAACATTCACATTATAAAAACCCAGGGGAAAAGCCGTCAGTTTTCTATTATTCACAAGTTGCAGTCCTCCTTCTCCTAGATCCCATTTTCCATTTTGTTCAATTTTTACTTCTTTTAATGATTCATTATCCTCAATTCTCACTGATATTTCATTTATTTCTTGTAATAATAAAAATACTCACATATTTTTCTTATAATAAGAAGATTATCATGAATTTCAACAATTTCCAATTGAGGATTTTTTAAAATTGAAACATTTTCAAAACTGGTAACATCAAATTGATGAAATTTAATTAATTTCAGAGCCGTATTATTCTCATAACGATGAGATCCTAAAATTAAGAGCAATTCTGGGATGGCCCAATTGTCCCGTAGGCCCGGCCTTGTCCGCAATTTCAAAATAGCTAAAACTTTGCCAATCGACTATTCGTGTTTCGTTCTCGCCTCAAACTCAACCTTCTGGAAATCGGTAAAGTGCTTCGAAAAGCAGAAGCTGAGCTTTCTTATGAACAAGCTTTCAAAACGAGAGCTTTTAGCCCAGGCGGGGTCTACGGTCCCATTTCGACCATCCCAGGATCAATTAGGCCACCTACCATGACCGGTTGTTGCAGCCACTGGAAATTCCAATCTTTCGAGTTTTGGATTATTTTCAAAAAGAAATTCGCCATAATCATCTATATTTATATGAAACAGCTGTGGAAATAATACTGCCGTTAATGTTAGATTATTATAGAAGCGAATGCTTTCTAAAAAAGCAAACCGGCTAGGGCTGTTCGAGCTGTCGGGTTGAACCCGATCCGGTCTCGACCGAAATGACCGTTTTCGTGTCATTTTCGGATCGGATTATAATTCTCGCCTATAAAAAACGACCTCATTTTCTTCATTTCGTCTGGTCCGATCCGAAAACGACCAGGTCGGGTCGAGCTGAGCCCGCTCTGCCCCAATTCTTGGTAGATAGTCTCCAACTCGACCTGAAATTGAGGCAAATCTCCCGGTTTTCGAGCGGGTCACATAGCCTGATAATCGACGAAATTTGGCGATATAGGCTATAATTCTCTCCTATAAAAACGACCTCAAACCCCTGCTCGAACAGCCCTGATACCGTCTAATAAAAAAGTAATAATAAATATCTTTTTATACCTGCCCTGATGTCTTCCAGGCGGGAAAAATTGAAAACATTTGCTTGACTTTCCCTGAATTCAATCCAACCCGCGATTTCTCTTTTATTTGAAAATATCCGATCAAAATTAGCTTCATTCAATCTATTAAATCGATATTCCTCTAATTTCATAACTTTTAAAATACTGGCATTTTCACACATTCTTATGACATCCGATATTGAGTCATTACCTTTTATTTTACCTCAAAAAACTTAATAAAAATGGAAAATGAAAGGTTACAAGTTGTAGCTGGCCGTGGAATATTGGGCGAAACCCATCCGAAAAATAAAAATATTGACAGGGAAAAGAAGAACAGCCACATTTTTGTTGATAAAATATAATAAAAGAAGCGAAATGGTAGAAAATTAACCGTAACATGTTGAAAATTGAAGAACAATGTGATCAGAGATAATGAGGATAAATTACACACACAAAATTGACAAAATATGAGTTTCTGAGAGTAGAAAGAGATCATTGAATTGAATAAAACCCGGGAATAAGAGGAAGGGGAATAATAATGGAACCACGAGGAAGAAAATTTCGGGAATTGGGGAGGAATCTGGGGAGATCAGAGATTAAGTACAACTTTTCAGGGGCATAATTCCAGAAATCAGGGAAAGAGACACACAATATTCCTGAGAAAGGGGACTTCTATTCGGGGATGTGAAGTAATTAAAACTAGGAATAAATGGGCTAGAAGATAAAATGGGAGCCAGAGGGAAATGAACCATTTGAGAAGCCAGAAGGGAAACAGGGGACATTTAATTGGAGAATCAAAAACATTCAGCTGGAATAGAGCGAAGAGACGAAGCCACCATGATTCGACTGGGGATTTTCACAATTTCTCTTCCAGAAATTTGTTCAAACGACAACAGAATCTGTAATTCCATAAATTAATAGATTTTGAGCATAAAATGAATGAAAATGGGGGAAAAGGACTCACCGGGGAAGGAGGAGGACAAAACCAGGAGAAAATATTGATAAATTTAAAAGATCTGAAGCTATTTTTGTTATTTTTAGAGAGAATTTACCGTAATCATCAAGAAAATTCAGCGATTATAGCCTAGATTTGAACGAAAACAGCGTAAACGTGAAGAATTTTGGACAAAAGAGAAAAGATCTGAAAATGATTTGAGAATATTTAAAGATAAATGGGCTGTTTTTAAGCGGTAAAATGGACTTATACTCGAAATTTATGCTCCCCAAAGAGAGCAAGGAAGGGGAGAAGGAGTGGCTGACTCACCGAAGAGAAATCCTCAATATCTTGGAAAACGGCCATCAGGATTGCCGATTTCTTGTAGAATATCCTGCATGCTGGGACGGGCAGCTGGATTACCCACCCAACTTCTGTAATTTATCAATTTATTTGTCAGTTTATCAATTTTCTTACTTTGCAATAATTCCGTCCGTTGATTTTCCCTTCAAAGTGGGGCGAGACCAATCTTGCTCTAAAATTCGAGCAGTTTTTCCACTGAAAAACCCATGCGTGAATTTCTCCTCATTGTAGGGATCTCTGAATTTGAGTTAATTTTTAAAAAGAAACATTAGATTACCGGCCATAAAAGAGGAAATAAACTATCGCCCCAAAGCTATATACGTCAGCCGAAGTGGTGTACCTCCCTGAGCCATATAGTTCTGGTGCAGCATAGCCGAGATTCGACAGCCTGAAAATAACATTTTAATCCATACGATTATCATGTGATTTTCGACTTTTATGAGGGTCATTGAGCGTGAAAAACACGAATCCGATGTAAGTTTTTGAGGATACCTTTGTTTTCATCTTTTGGCCCAGGAGCGTTTACTTGAAACACCCTCCTAAACTCGAAAAAAGCTTCTATAACGTAATTTAAACAATCTTTTTGTAGCTTAGACAGTCAGCAATATGATACAAAAAACTGTTTAGCAATAGCTCATTTCAATCAAAAGATATGGAAGTTTTGAAAGGGATCGAGTCCGTCAAAATCTTCACTTTTGCAAAATCTCGGCAAAACAGTGGGAAATCAAGAAAATTGACTAAAATAATGTCGAATTTGTGATTTTTAGATAAAAATAAGCTTAGAAATGTGATTTCCGGGAAGATATTCATTGATTAATTAAAAAAAAGAATTACCTCCTGGTTTGCCTCTCTCCCTCCTTTGGTAGCCGCCTTGCCAAGCCAAAATCAGCTATTTTAATGGTCCGGAAATCATGTGCCAATAGTAAACTGAAAGATTATTTTGGATTACGGTATAATTTAATGGCGGAACTTACTTCTCTGGTTTGAGATCTCTGTGAATAATCCGCCTAATATGCATATGAGAAATACCAGATGCAAGCTGGAACATAAAACTGTTCAACAATTTTAACTCCGGTCTATTAACTGTTGACATAACTGAAAATCGGCTTATGAATGAATTAATTTAACTTACAGTCCAGTAGATCTCCCCACATTTCTTCCATCAAAAAGCCTATTGTATCGGTGGGATCAGTTTTGAAGATGGTGCCCTTTATAGCAATAATATTCTTATGTCCCATCAAGGCAACGCTTATTTCTAATTCCCTCTTTTGGAGTTTCTTCTCAGCTTTGTGGACATTTTCTTTATAGAGCTTGGCGACAACTCGCCTGAATTTACAGAGTTTTTAGTGGAAAACACTTTTCTAAAGATTTTTTGGACCTGAAAATATTTGCCCACGTTTTCCAGGGTTTCTGACTTCAAATGCCCACGAAAACTTGTTAACTGGTTCTACAATGAAAATTTTAGTAGAATTCAATAGCTCAGACAGTCAGCTTAATGCTGCAGAAAATCGTTTAGCCACAGCTTTCCCCAATAAAAAGATATGGGAGTTTTTTTGAATTTTGGAAAAAGCGCGCAAAAATCCTTATTGTTACAAAAATTCTTGGATAAATGTTGGAATATTGACGAAAATGAGAAAACTACAGCCAAATATGTCATTTTTAGGTCAAACACCGCTAGAAACGTGTTTTCCAAGGGAATATTAGCTCGAAATGTGAGCAAAAATGTGTAAAAACTTACCCTTCAGAGGGATGCCCATATAAATAACACGATCCAAAAGAGCCGGAAGCCAATTCCATTAATTCAATAAAGCTGCTCAATTCATAAGCTGGCAGTTGTTCTACTGAAAATTGGGTTTGAAACAGCGGTGAGGGGGAGACAAACCTTTTGTGATTCTTTTCGGTGAACCGGCTACTGGTTCTGGGTCAACTGAAGAGGAAACAACTGTAAAAAGGGTAAATTAATTGAAACAAAGAGGAAAACTACCTGTAGAAGACATGGAAGAGGGTTCGGCTTCTGTTTCTGAGTCAATTAGAGGAGGGACAGAAGCTGTAAGGGCTGATCAGTAAAAAAGTGGAAAAAACTGACCAGTAATTCTTGTTGACAGCCCGGGCTCATTTGAAAGATCAATCGAGGAGCGGGAAGATGCTGAAAACAATAAATTGATAATAAATTGAGAAGAAACAGACCTGAAGCACTTGACGAGGGCTGATTAAAGTCAATTTGAGAAGAGATCAAAGCGTTTCGCCTCTTGTTCAAAGCAGGAAAGACTTGGGAACTGGCCTGAGAAGGTCCTGGAGGGCAATTTAATCCAGCAGAAACTGAAAATTGATAATTGGAGGGTAAAAAGTACTCTACCTGTTAATATTTGAGATGTTTCAGCTTCGGTGGAAAGAACTTTTGCCATTTTTCCCATGGAATCAGCTGAAGAAACGGATTTTTCGGAAGCTTGACAGGCCCTCCTGAAGCTTACAAGGCATTTTGGCCTGGCCGAGACTGAAATCGACGGATGACTGGGGGAAAGAAGTACTGTACCTCTAATTGCCCAAGGCCCGAACGGTTCAGATTCGGTGGAAAGATCTTCTGAAGGGTGGGATCGACGAATTTCATGAGATTCCTGGCTATCTGGAAGAATTATTACAGGAACGACTGGAGTTTTCTCTGCAGCGACTGGCATTTTCGACGCGATGTGAGCAGAAGAGCCGTGAGAATGAGCCGTGTCGAGAGATTGACAGGCGCCATCTCGGACCACGACCTTTTTTAAACCTGAAACTGGTATTTCTTCTCAATTTATCGAAAAATACCGTACCTTTAGATGTTTTCAATAGACGGACAGACGAGCGGGCAATTGTTTCAGGGTCGACAGGCGGTAGAAGAGCCTGTGGAGTTTTTTTCTGGGCCATTTGAGTTGCTTCGAATCCTGAGGAAACATTTTGTGGATCAGTTGAGGCATTTATGACAGGCTGTGGCTGGGCTGGCGATGCTGCGTCATAGGGCGAAACATTTTGACCGGCGGTGTGCTTGGAAGAACCCAAGGGCTTCACATTTTTGAGATCTGGAACAGAAACTTTTCTCAAATGGAAATTAGGCTTAAAAATGGCTCCAAAAAAAGGGAAACGAACCTTTAATTCTCTTTGTTTGGGGCGATTTTCCAACAGTTGTTTTAGGTATGACAAGGGAAAGATGGGCTGCCGATAATTTCTGGCTATGGCTGATAGTTGTCGACTCAACGGAAAACGATTGAGGGGCAGCTGATACGGAAGCTACAGTCTCAACGGCCGCCTGGGAAGAAGAATCACGGGCCATCGCTTTTCTCAACCCTAAAACATATATTTTCTTTTGGATTTTAATGAATTCCTTACGGATAGGAGCATTATAAATCAACTGAAGCACGGAGTTACGATAAAATACGGCAACAATAATCAAAATAATAGCTAGAATAGCTCCAATTGTGATCGCAGCAATTATCAGCCATTTTTGATTAGATTCAGAAGGCTCACATTCTTTATAACCTTTCAAGCTCTTTAATTTTAGCATTGTTTCCTCATTTAAATTATTTTCACAGACTTGAACTTCTAAAATGTATTGATTACCCAAAAAAAAATAAATTAATCACCTGTAAAGTCTATGATCACCTTCTCTGGCCATTTAATTTCCTTCAATTGTTTATTTTTCCAAATACGGAGATGTCCTTAAAAATTTATTTAAACTTATAGAGCAGAAGGGAACTTACTTCCTTTGATATTCTTCAGCATAGGGAATTCAATAGTTTTAAGATTAGTTTCTTCGATTATCACATCTCCTAGAATTTAGCTTGATTTTGATAAGAAAATCACAGCAAACCTGCAGTTTCCCATGTGATTAGATTTTTAAATATGGCCGAAGAGAGGGGAGAAGCCGAATTGATTGTCAGTGGACATTGCAGAGATGAAACGGATTTAAGAAATTTTTGAAGCTTGGGGACCTCCAATATCGGTAACATTAGAGTCTTCAGACTCTCAGGACAAGATATGCTCCTCTCGTATTGAATCCATACATTTGGATCATCATTATCCTTGATTTGGCCTGTAAAAAGTTAATTTAAATTTAAATTCTATTAAATCCCTAGCGAAAAAATGGATAATCAATTTAACTTACGGGTATTTTCGTCATTCAAAACAAGAGGAATGGCTGCAATAATTAGCAAACTAAGAATCATTACGCCGTCTTTTTGAGAGAAGAATGAAGAATGTTGCACTTTATTTTGGTAGTCCGCTCTTCCCCCCCGATAATGTTATGGTTGATGACGAAGACTACGCCACGGCATCGCAGTTTCTAATTGATTGTACTACCATTCAAAAAAATGGATCTATTTTTTGGCCCGAAGGTCCCTATAAAAAAATCTGATGAGTCTGACAATGAAATTTCAATGAGGTCTCACGGCGCCTTCCCTTTTGAAAATTCCAAGAAAAAGAAGGTTTCATTCTACGAAAGCATGCGTAGAATTTTATAGGCAAAAGAACATTGGTAAAAATCACGTGGCTAAAGAAATATGATTTTATCTTGTCCTTTGAGCTACAATTTTCAACATGTTACGGTTAATTTTCCACCATTTCGCTTCTTTTATCATATTTTTTCAACAAAAATGCGGCTGTTCTTCTTTTCCCTGTCAATATTTTTATTTTTCGGATGGGTTTCGCCCATTATTCCACGGCCAGCTACAACTTGTAACCTTTCATTTTCCATTTTGATTAAGTTTTTGAGGTCAAATAAAAGGTAATGACTCAATATCGGATGTCATAAGAATGTGTGCAAATGCCAGTATTTTAAAAGTTATGAAATTAGAGGAATATCGATTTAATGGATTGAATGAAGCTAATTTTGATCGGATTTTTTCAAATAAAAGAGAAATCGCGGGTTGGATTGAATTCAGGGAAAGTCAAGCAAATGTTTTCAATTTTTCCCGCCTGATAGACCTCTGGGCAGGTAAAAAAAAGATATTTATTATTATTTTTTTATTAGACGGTATCAGGGCTGTTCGAGCAGGGGTTTGAGGTCGTTTTTATAGGCGAGAATTATAGCCCGACCCGAAAGTGCCCCGAAAAGGATAATTTCGGGTCGGGTTGGATCAGATATCGTCAAATTGCGTCGATTATCAGGCTATGGGACCCGCTTGAAAACCGGGAGATTCGCCTCAATTTCGGGTCGGATTGGAGACCTCAACCCGAAATCGAGCCGAGTCGGGTCAATGACCAGGGAAGCCGAGCGGATCACGGGGTCAAGCCCGACCCGACCCGATTATGGTGGAATCTTACAATCGCCCCCCACCAGGGATGGGCGGATAGTGATTTTCACTATCCGAAACGGATACCGGATGATCCGGAGTTGAAAAAAATCATCCATTTCGGATATCGGAGGATCCGCATCCGAAAAAAAAACTATCCGGCCGGATTATTTTCCGGATTATTATCCGGGATTTCGGCAAAAATCCGGTATTCGCCCATCCCTGCCCCCACCTCACTATCAAAGTATAGTACGGCAGAACCCCGATGATTTTCGGGTCGAGTCGGTCCAGCTCGAACAGCCCTGGACGGTTTGCTATTTTAGAAAGCATTCGCTTCTGTAATAATCCAACATTAATGTCAGTATTATTTCCACAGCTGTTTCATATAGGTACAGATTATTATGGCGAATTTCTTTTCGAAAATAATCCAAAACTCGAAAGATTGGAATTTCCAGTGGCTGCGTCAACCGGTCATGGTAGGTGGCCTAATTGATCCTGGGATGGTCGAAATGGGACCGTAGACCGGGTCTCCCCTGGTCTCGAAACTTCTCGGTTTCAAACCGGTACGAATCCGAAAAATCTCGCTTTCGAACAGGGACTAATTTTCACTGGGACGGATTCAAACTGGTCGCTACCGAACCTAGCCAGGGTTGCACTATGATAGACTCGCACTGGTTATCTTCGAACAGAGACAGGTTCACACTGTACAGTATAGAATCGGGACAGACTTAAACCGGACGATATGAAACCGGCGTGGAATCGAAAAGGAACGGAATTGAACCGGTCGGAGTCGAACCTGACAGACTTGAATTCAGGACAGATTGGAACCGGATAGAGTTGAATTCAGGACGGTTTCGAACTTTTTTTCTGTAAAAGCGCGTCAAAGCAAAAATATTTTGTCAAAAAGGAAATGTCTTTGATTATTTTGATAAGAAATGCTCGTTTTTCTTTGTTTTTATTGTTTACGATTGATTTTTTATGTGTTTTGCATGTGCTAAATAATGCACAAACGATATAGAGTGTTTTCAAAAAAGATCCTGTCGAAATTCAAGGAATATTGACCTAGAAACTTCGAAATTAGTGTACCAAAAATGGTAAAATCAGATTTTGATGATTTCTATTTGTTTCTTTGCTATTTCTTGCTGCTAATAATTTATTTCAGATTGTTTAATGTTCTTCGGACATCAGGAACGGTAGAATTTCTGTAGAATACGTATAATCAGTCTAAATTGTAGTTATCAATATTATGCTTCCATATGCATATGATTTTTTGTTTTTTCTTTTTATTTAGGGACGTTCTTCAATATATTAGATAAGAAGCACTTCTTCAGGTGTGAGTTTACCTAATATGACAGGAAAAAAATTAATTAGATCGATTATATGAGGATCAGGGGTTTTTTCCACTCTATTTAATGCAGTTTCTTCGCTCAACTTCTTCTGTGTATCTCTGCGAAGTGTCCTGCCGTGCATTCTAACCTTTCTATGCTTCAAAATCTAGCAAAAATCCATAAAAAATGAAGTAAAATTAGCAAAAACCATTGAAAACTGAAAAATTCTGCGATATTTCCTTTTTGACAAAATATTTTTGCTTTGACGCGCTTTTGCAGAAAAAAAGTTCGAAACCGTCCTGGATTCAACTCTATCCGGTTCCAATCTGTCCTGGGTGTGATTTCGTCCCGTGCGACTTCGTACCTTTTCGATTCCGTTCGGTTCGAAGCTGTCACGTTTCCAATCCGGCCAGTTCAAACTAGTCCTTATTCGAATCCATCATAGTGCAACCCTGTCCTGGTGTGAAAGTGACCGGTTTGAAGTAGTCCCTTTTCATACGCGTCCCTGTTCGAAAGTGAGATTTTTCGGATTCGTACCGGTTTCAAACCGAGAAGTTTCGAGACCAGGGGAGACCCCCGTAGACCCCGCCTGGGCTAAAAGCTCTCGTTTTGAAAGCTTGTTCATAAGAAAGCTCAGTTTCTGCTTTTTGAAGCACTTTACCAATTTCCAGCATACATGGTCCATCCGGCCCCCGATGATCAACAACTTTTGGGCCCCGGCCCGGCCCCAAATTCTTCCTTCCAGAATGGCGCAGCACAACTAAAAATAGTCATATCTCGGCACTGTCTCGATGGTTTTCATTAATTTAAAGTGCGTTACAACGAGAAAAACCTATAGAATTTTATAATCCATGTTACAACTAAGCAACGCTTAGAATTAATTGTGAATAAGCGAAAACATGCATTTTCGAGCTGTTTTTGGCTTGTTTTCGGTGATTAGAGCTCATTTTTACAGGTTTCTAAACCAGAACTAGCGTCACAATTTCGGCCATTTTTTTTCTTTGCAACGCTCTTTAAATTATTGAAAACCGTCGAGTAAGTGCCGAGATATGACTTTTTTTAGTTGTGTCGCGCCATTCCGGAAGGAAAAATTTGGGGCCGGGGGCGGGCCGGGCCCGGCCTCCGGCTATGTATGATTTCCAGAAGGTTGAGTTTGAGGTGAGAACGAAACACGAATAGTCGATTGGCAAAGTTTTAGCTATTTTGAAATTGCGGACAAGGCCGGGCCTACGGGACAATTGGGCCATCCCAGAATTGCTCTTAATTTTAGGATCTCATCGTTATGAGAATAATACGGCTCTGAAATTAATTAAATTTCATCAATTTGATGTTACCAGTTTTGAAAATGTTTCAATTTTAAAAAATCCTCAATTGGAAATTGTTGAAATTCATGATAATCTGCTTATTGTGGACAAAATATGTGAGTATTTTTATTATTACAAGAAATAAATGAAATATCAGTGAGAATTGAGGATAATGAATCATTAAAAGAAGTAAAAATTGAACAAAATGGAAAATGGGATCTAGGAGAAGGACTGCAACTTGTGAATAATAGAAAACTAGCGGCTTTTCCCATTAATTTTTATAATATGAATATTACGATGAAAATCCGAGGAAATCCTCAATTGAGCGGAGAAATTTTGAAAGAATTGAGAGCAGCTGCAAATGAAAGTAGCAGTGAAATCCAGGAAATTGGAGGTAATTTATGAGAAGAAGTACTGTAATTTAATGAAATAGAGTGTATATTTAAAGAGCCGGTGAGGAATTTGGACCTGTTGGATATTTGTGTCTTCGTCTGCGGTCATTTGGAATTGGCGGCCTCGGTCGAAGGATCGACATCCGTCCGATTGGATCGAGTCGAGGGAAATGTCTTCACGAGTGATGCGCCCATTGACAGACTTCAATTTCTGTTGAATACGAATATTTATGGAAAATTTGGTATTCTTTTCATTTAAAGAAGGAAATAATTTGAGGAATTTAGAGAGTTCGCTGTGTGATTTTGATTTTTCGGAATTTCGAGCGGGAAAGAAAGGAAACAGACGGGGATGTCAGGCGACGGAAGAAAGTACGTCGGCGACGACGAGAAGAGAAGAAAAATTGACGACGATTGGAGAAACAGAAGCCACTAAAAGCACCGGAATATCACAGACGGCAACTACAGTAACCCCTGAGACCGTCGAAACGACGATTACCACGGAAACTGCTCCTCCCAGGACGACAGAAAGCAGCAGAGTGACTACAGTAACCCAATCAACAATTAGAACGACGGAAATGAGTCGAGAAATCCCAAAAATGACAAAAGAGACGACAGAAGAAAGGACAACCACCACTGAAATTAGAAGGACAACTGGAAGTCAATCTACCGCCAGCCAGGAAATAATTCTGACATCACCGGCAGCAGCCACAGCCATCTCCTTCCCCTATCGCCCAGTAATTCTTGTCTCTACCGCGTTTCTCGTCTTTTTTATTCTTCTGGGAATTGTTTTATGGCTCAAAAAGAGGAAAATCAACAAGGAAAAGGCCCTGAAACAGGAACTGAGCAGCCCATTGAGTCAAAAATCGACGAGTACTACCACCAGTCGATGTAGAAATTGGCTATAAATAGTGACATTCGAATTGTCTTCATGAATAAAATTGAAGAAAGTGTTTTTGTATTCCTTTCCCCGATTATCAATCAATTTCTATGGGAAAGCGCAATGGTCAGTGGCCGTTGCCGCTGCTTATCAATAATTCCAACGCGGTAAAGCCTGTCCCCTGGTCATTTGGCTCATTTATTACGATTTCCTTGCCTTCTTTAAATTTCCCTTTAAAGGGAAGTTGAAAATGTTGATCTTTTCTCTCTCGGCGGCGTTGTTTACACTATTCTACGGGCGCCACGTTGCTATCGGAAAAAAAACAATTGAACCCGATTTGAACCGCTGATTTCCTCCGTTTTGCGCCTTTTTTCTTTGGAAAACCGCTACTTTTCCTGTTTTTTTAAACATCTACTATTTTTCAGGTAAAATGTCGATTTCTACGGAATTCCAGGAACATTTTGGTGTCCAGCCAACTCTGAAAATCCGTTGTCCGGGGCGAGTAAACTTAATTGGAGAGCATATAGGTGAGAAAGCCACAGTTAGACAGCGAAAGAAAACACAGTTGGACAGGGAACAAGTCGCAATTAGACAACCAATAGAACCACACCTAGACAGCTAGAAGAGCCGCAGTTAGACGAATAAAAGAGCCACAATTAGACAGCTACAGGAGACAGAGTTAGACAGAGAAAAGAACCACAGTTAGATAGCGAAAAGAGCCGCAGTTAGACAACGAAAAAAAACACAGCTAGACAGGGAACAAGTTGCAGTTAAACAACCAATAGAACCACAACTAGACAGCTAAAAACCACAAGTAGACAGCTAAAAGTGCCACAGTTAGACAGACGACATGTGAATTCTGAAAAAGAAAATTGCCACTTCGAATCGCCTGTCTAACCGTGGTTCTTTTGCTGTCTAACCGTGGCTCTTTTTTAATTCCCCACTTAGATTACATGGGTTATGGCGTGTTTCCAATGGCAATTGAACAAGAGACGGTCGTCCTCGTAGCTCCGACTTCTGACCGCGTAATTCGATTTCATAACGTCGATCCCGCCACATTTTCCGACTATGAAATCCGCCTCCCATCTGATTGGAAAGGAGCCAGCCCTCCAAAATGGTATGATTACTTCCTTTCCGGGTGGAAAGGAGCCTTGGAATATTTAACAGTCCCAGCTGAGGATCAAAAAGGAATGCTGATTCAGGTTTCTGGTGAGTGGGAAATTTTAATCTAAAAAAATTCCGCCAATAGAAAAATCGGTACGTAAACGCTTTTTTTTGAAAATTAGCGTTGGAGCGCGGAAAACAGTCCAATTTTTGCTATAAAACCACTAATTTTCTAGGAATTTACGCTTATTTTTTGTTGCTAAAAATTCTAAGCCATTTAATTGGATTTTTAAAGCATGAAAACGCATAAAAAACTAGAAAATAGAGGAAAAATTGAATACCGTAGATCGCGGCTATTTTTCGCGTTTAAAACGAAGTTTTTCGTATTTTTAAAGGCCTGTGAGGTTTTTTAAGCTTAAAAATCAGCATATTACCGTAATTCCAGGAAATATTCCCCATTCCTCCGGCCTTTCCTCCAGTTCTTCCCTGGTTTGTGCTGCCGCCTTGGCGACTTTTGTTTTCTACACAGGACAAGGATTTGAAAAGATTTCCCGGTAACTTTGGCGTTCTTTTTTCTTCTGAGCTCCTGATTCAGGGAAGATTTCGCTGAGCTTTGCGCAAAAGCTGAGCAATATGTCGGAACAGCCGGTGGAGGTATGGACCAAGCGGCAGAAATTCTTTCTCAAGAGAGAAAAGCTCTTCGAATCGATTTCAATCCCCTCCGATCTGTCCCGATTAAATTACCCCCAGCTGCTAAATTTGTTGTCCTGCACTGTGGCGACACCCTGAATAAGGTAAAAATAGAAGAAAATCGGGAAAAATGAGGATTTTCAGGGAGCCACATCTCATTATAATCAAAGAGTCGTGGAATGTCGAATTGCCGCTACTGTGAGTATTTTTTTGAATATTTTTTAAAGTTTACTGAATTCCCGGGTAATATGGAACGGAAATACGCAATTTTTGCGCGTTAACATAAAAATACCGCCATTTGTTGAAATTACCGAGAAAATACGCAAATGTTTGCCGATTTGTTTTTGCTTCCAGCCAAAAAATTTTTCTCAAAACGCAAATTTTTTGTGAAGCGCCAAAATATAATTTTCGTCAATTTCTTCTTGCACGTCAGCATAAAAAGAGGACTGAAATTTTGTCAGCTGTACGGAAATACGCAATTTAGCGTCAAATTATTCACGGAAAAATGCTTTTGGAGACGAAAATTTGTTGTGCATCTATCAGAATCCGCAATTTTCCGTCAAATTATTTTTGTACGTCGATTAAAAAAAATACTTCGGACGGCAAAAAATCGCTGTGCAGGGGCCCTGCATGCCGAGATACGCAATTTCTCGTCAAAATTACCTCTTCTTTTGGTTTGAATCTTTTGTACGTAAAATCCCCAAAATTGCGCCTAATTTTTGCTCGTTATCATAAAAACACTTTCAGCTTCTTATAAAAAACCTCGGAATATCCAGTTCCTCTCTTCGATTGAAGGATGTCCAAGAAGCTGCTGGGAAAAGCCTTGAGCAGATGATAAAATTAACCGAGGACTTGCCAGAGAATCCCAGCAAAAGCGAAATACTCAAATTAATTGGAGAAGAAGAGCTGGCAAAATGTTTGACGCCAAATACTCAGCACCGTAAGGAATTCCCCGCTTTTTTAAAACAAAAAAAATTTCAGTGGAATCTTTCGTTATCCGTCAGCGGGCTCGTCACGTTTTCAGTGAAGCGCTGCGCGTCCAATTAATGGGAATCGCCTGCGAACAGGGAGACCTCAAAGAAATGGGAAAATTAATGTCCAAAAGTCATGAAAGTTGCTCAAAGGCAAGTTCTTTTTCCTAAAATTCAAAAAAAGCAAAAAATTTTAAGGATTACGATTGCAGCTGTCCGTCTCTTGACAAACTTGTGGCTGAGTGTCAAAAAGCTGGAGCTCTTGGCGCCCGGTTAACTGGCGCTGGTTGGGGAGGTTGTGCTGTTGCTTTAATCGACAATTCCAATCCAATCGATTTGTCTCATTTAAATCAACTCTTTGAAAGTGAACCATGTGCTGGAATTAGTTGGGAATGCCTAAAATCAATTTAATTTAAAGAAATCAGATAAATATCAAAAGAAAATCAGAACGTATCACTATTTATTTCACTTTGATACATGTTGTATGTCAAATTGTTATAAAATTACAAAAAGATTGATAAAATAAATAAATTTACAACAAAAAAACTGTGTATCTGTGTATATATTAGAAAATTACCTCTATATTAGCACATTATCAGAGAGAAAATCCAATGCACAGGGGGAGAGAATGAAACATTCTACCAGTAAGAATATATGCTACACAGATCAGCAGAGAAAAATTAGAACAGATATGTGCAGAGAAAAATAAGAAAATGTACTTAGAATCGGCCTTGAGTAGCATGTTGGAAAGCAGCACCAGCAGCAGCATTGGTAGCAGCTTGGGTAGCTTGTTGAACACCACGATCAGACATTACACCAGTTGTGAATTCCTGACGGGCCTTGTCCAATGAGAAGCCAGCTCCTCTGAAAATATTCAACAGTTACCAAAAATTGAGGAATTTTAAAAGATTTTTGCTACATAGGGAGAAATGGAACAGTGAAAATGAGAAATTCACGCGAATTCACGTAAATAGCCGCGCATTTTAAAATTATCTTCCTTTTCAAACGTTTTCCTTATTTTTCACGTAGTTTTTCTTGAAAAAAGCTTAAAATCTATTAAAAACGACTGAAACTTCAAGCTACGCGATTATTTCCATCGCGAATTTGCGTATTTCCTTTGTCACTGTTCCATGAAACAATGTTTAGGGTTTAAATTTTCAAAGCCAGGAAAAAAATATTGGGTATAACCTGGCGTAGCTACTCTTACATCCAGCGAAGGCACTCGATTTCTATCCTCCTCATAAAAAACTAGCTGTCCAAAATAACTAACCGATATAAACGATGAACGGTAATTAAAGCATAAACCATTCCAGCAAATGCAATAGTAAAAGCAATGGCAGAGACGAGCATCAACAGTGCAATAGGAACACTTCCTGAATTTTTAAAATTATTGCTGATTTTTGCTGAAAAACTAACGGCTAAAGGTTTCAAGAGCATTAATCCATCCACAAGCATATGAAGAAACACCAAGGGTTTGAACCAGTGTAAAGATCGAATGGAAGAATAGAACAAAGAAGAAGACCTGGGAAATTTTAATAATAAAAGACGATTCTTACCATGAAATTGAATGAGGAATCATTCCTGAAGGCTTTATAAACAGGACGGAACCAGAATAAGAATGAGCATGGTGAAAAGAGACCAAGTTGAATGCATGCCAGCAACAATTGTCCGACAGTTCCTAAAACCAAGGCTAAAATTAAAAATGGAAAAAATTCTTACCTCCAGCAAATATCATGTAGAACAGCGATGCAATACAATTGATAACAAGTGCCAGGACATAGGCAAGAAATACGTAATACACTGTAGTTACAGTTTTTTGAAACTGGACCGGGATTTCGACTTCAATATCCTGAAACATGAAAAATTGCTAGACACATAGAAATAAAGCCAATAACATTAAAAATAACGCGATATAGTCGATTGCCAATCTCTGGGGAAAAGTTAGCGTCCCCGAGCCATAACCCGGGAATTTGAAGCCTTCAAATTGAAGAGTTTGAATCCGACTTTTTCGAAATTCAAACTCCCGGCTTATGACGCCAACTTTTCCCGCGAAATCGGAGTGAATTCAAAATAAACCTGATAGAAGCAAGGCTCAATTGGGATGAAAGTTGGCAATGGAGGCCAATTATGACGTTGACTGTTAGCTCCTGGACGAGCACCGGTACTTCCTAAGCTTAATATTGACGGTAATTTAAAGCCTGTACCATTCTGTTGTCCTTCACGGTTACGTCTTTCAAGTTCTTCTTCACGACGACGAAGTTCTTGTGCTTTACGCTCTAATTCTTCTTGTTTTCGAAAAAGCTCATCGTCCATTTTTCTACTACCTCCTAGATTGGCTGCTGGAGGAGCAACTGGTGCTGACTGAAAGAAATTAAATTAGAGTTGCTAGCTGTTTTTAGTTGAAAAACGAAATGAAAACCAAGAAGTCAAGACAGGCTGGTGATGTATCAACATAGCGCATATAATACAGAGAGATGGCTTCGATTAATCAATACGATGCCGTGGGGAGCTCGCTCTCTCGCAATGGCGAAAAATGCTATGGCGATTAAATTACACCCAGCTTAATTGTTTCATTAGGTCGCTGATATCATACACCTGTCTTCTTATAACCTCTAAAAATAAAAAATCACCACGCTAGCTGCTGCTGGTGGAGCATTTGTTGCGAATGGATTAAAATCTTCAGTTCCATCAGTTGTACGAGCTGCTTGTTGAACAGAAGGATCCTAAAAATGGAAATTATCAGGTTGTACGATAAAAATTTGCTGTCTAACTGTGGCTATTTTATCTATCTAACTGGCTCTTTAGCTGTTTAACTGTGGCTTAATTAGCTGTCTAATTGTGGCAATTTCACTGTAGAAATTGATAAAACATACCGCAAAGGGATCTGCAAAAGGATTGGCTGACATTCGTTAACCCGAGTGATCCTTCTCTGAAACAAAAATTTATTATTCATCAATCTACAGCATCTGATTATTGAAAGAAATGAAAGAACGATAAGATAAGAGCAAGTTCAACGTGTACTTCATAAAATTATGAAAAATATAGTAGCAACTAATTTTTGCAGTTAGAAAGCTATGTAGAAGTTAGAAAATACGAGAAAGAGAGAAGAGATCACTCATATTGAGTTTTTATGCCAATGACGCGTAATGTCAACATGGCAAAGACTCCAAGAAATAATTTGAATCGATAAAAATGATAAGAATACAATGATTCGTATGAAAAAATGTTGAAAGCAATGAATGATGGCCTGATGATGGATGACTAACAGTAGAAATTTAAAAAAAAGCACATGACAAGATGTTTCTGTTTACTGCGATGATATTTACTAATTCTAGACATTTTAACATTCATATTGTCTAAAAATAAACACTAGAAACTAATCATGATAATGAAAATAACAAGAAATGATAAATTTGATGAGGAATGGGATAAATAGCTGATTTACTCTTGTTTTATATCATTTTTAGCCTTTTTTCTCTTATCAAAATTAGTTTTAGTTGTTTCTAGCTATTAGCATCTAGGTTTTACATAAAATTGCAATAAAAATAGCGAAAAAAACAATAAAATCAACTGAATGAAGGAGAAATGAAAAAAATGAGAAAAAAAATGCTTTTTTTCGATGAAACTTTTGAAATTGTTTCGGCGCTTTTTTGTTTAACCGTAATTTGGAGCCTACTGTAGTTTTTTATTCGATTTATTTGATGATTCACTGAAAATAGCCGGTTTTTTTCATGAAAATACTATAATTTACTCTATTTTAGTAGTTGCAATCATAAAAGAACATAAAATTCTATATAAAACACTAGAAAATTAAGTGTAAAGAGGCAACCCACGTGATAAAAATCGCCAGGATTGCTCACTTTCTTTCAACAATGACGAATGACTTCTGGCGCTTGTCCAGTCGGTTGGTATTTCTTTTCCCCTGCCAAGGTTCCTACCACGATCTCCAGCATACCTTTAAATTGGGTAGGGGAGTGGCCAGAGAGAATGACAGCCAAGCGGCCTGCGTCTCTGCCACCCGCCCCAGCGACTTCTCTTTTCTCTCATTCTCTCTCCCCTTGTCATGTACCGCTCTCTTTTATCAACCGTTCCCCCTACTGTTTGGCGAATTATTTAATTTCCCCAAAGTTTTTTAAAATTTTAGCGCCACAGTTCAGTTTTTTATCCCGTATTCGCCACGGTTAGACAACCGCGTGTGAACTGTGGCTCTTTCCTCCCTTTTCTTATAACTTTTGCCAATTTTCCTTTTCTTAGTGCCACAGTTCATACGGGCTGTTTAACTGTGGCGATAATTTCTTTTTCCTATCGTCACAGTTAGACAACCGCGTGTGAACTGTGGCTCTTTCCTCCCTTTTCTTATAACTTTTGCCAATTTTCCGCCAGTTAGACAGCCCCGCATGAACTGTGGCTCTGTTTCTTTTAAAATCTCCCAATTTTCGCCTTTTTTCTTCAAATTTCTTTTTTTTTAGGGCATGCGACATTTTTCTCGAATATTATGAAGATAACCTGGGAAAATAGCGACTGGCCAGGCTCACGGATAGAAAATAATATTACGGATCTTGCCTGGCTATCGACAAATGATCGTCACGGGCTCCTTGGTGTTGGCTGTGATTCAGGGACCGTAGGAATCACCGTAACGGACCTCTACCCCACTGAGGATGACCATACCCGCTATAATTTCAATCTACGCGGGCATCATAGCACCATAGCTATGGTCAGCTGGAATAGAGCACAAAATAAGCTGGCCAGTTGTGATGCCAGTGGGATGATTTACGTCTGGACAAGGAATGATGATCGATGGTCCGTTGAACTCGTCAATGATCGAGGTGTTAAGGTCCGCGACCTGTCGTGGTCCCCCTGCGGGAGCAGTGCGTTAATTTGCTATGAAGATAATTTCGTGTTAATTGGATCAGCGACAGGAACTCGTGTCTGGAGCCAAGCATTTCCAGCGACAACCTCGGTTATGTGCGGAGTCTGGAGCCCGGAATCTGACCACCTGGTGCTGGGATTTGCCACCGGGCAGCTTCAAGTCCTCAGCGAGCAAGGCGCCAATATTACGGAACGAACTTTTACGGACGAAAAAATTGTGCAGCTTCAATTTTCCAATGAAATCGATTACAAATGGACGCTGGCTATGCTCACGGAGAAAAGTAAAATCCTGATGATCAGAAGTTATGATGAAATCGATCCAATGGTTTATGAATCCCCCTGTCATATTGTGAAAATGCGCTGGAATGCTGGAGGAACCCTGTTGGCATTGATAAACGAACGGCGAGAACTGGTCATGTTGGATCGGGAAGCAAAGGTAGTTCATCGGGAAGTTATGGCCCAGTTGCCGGAAGATAAAGCCCTGACCGCATTGACTTGGGCCTTTGGTGGACAGGCAATCATCGTGGCTGCTGGAGGAACACTTACAGCTGGGAGAATTCTTCATGGTGAGTCGGAATTAGCCGTTTTATTGGTAAAATGCCGAAAAATTGGGCTCAGATTTGATATCGGGAGAGCACCACAGTTCGACAGCGAAAAAGCCACTGTTAGACAGCGACAGAGCCACAGGTAGACAGCAAACAAGCCACAATTAGACAGCTAAAAGCCATAATTAGACAGCGAAAGAACCACAGATCACACGCTTCTGCATAACTGTGGTGTTGAAAAAGAAATTGCCGCCACAGTTAAACAGCACGTGTGTCCTGTCTAACTGTGGCTCTCGTTTCTTCTTTACTCCCGTTTTTCTATCAATTTCCCTGGTTTAATTCAAATTTTTCCCATGAACGTTCATGAGAACCCAATAATTACACTTTCCCAAACCCAATTAAAAAGAACAATGCCCTTTTTCAGGTGTTCCCACCCTTTTTAATCTTGTCTGTTACGATTTATGGAAAATGCTTGGCTGTTCATCAAAAAATGCCGAAAAACTGCCAATTCCCTTGAAAGAGAAGACCGTTATCCGCTCATTGGATCATCATATCATTAGGGTTCGTTTTTCTTTCATTTTATCAAGGACCAAATTGTTTAGAGTCGAATTCCGAAGCCAGAAGAACTATGCGATTATGTGTGTAGTGTCAACGAGGCCCGTTGTTACTGTACCATCCGGCCATTGAGAACTGGCAGTCATAGTTATGTCCTCTGCATTGAACATCTCGGAGGGCTGGTTCCTCTTCTAATTGGTGAGGGCGAATTGAGAGAAAATTATTTTATTTTTTTCAGGAAGACAAGTTAATCGATTCCTTCCGCAATTTCACATATCCATTCATCCACAATCGCCGGTTTTAACAGCGCCTTTACCTGGGTCATCTGCTCAAGTTGGTGAGTATTTTTATATTTTTTCTTAAAGAATTTGAAAAATGGGGGAAATTTCGGGTGGAATCCTGGAAACTACTGCCACAGCTCACACGCTTTTCATTTTTGAAGAGCCACAATTAGACAGCTTACGGATCACAGTTAGACAGCTCAAAAGCCGCAGTTAAACTGCTAGAAGGCCACAGTTAAACAGCTGCCACGGATATGAACTGTTTCTCGCCAATTTTCTTTCAAAAGAGCCACAATTCGCACGTCTTCCTGTCTGTCTAACTGTGGCGCTGGCTGTGGAACCTATTTCCGACCATTTCAACCAAAATTTTCCACTTCAAAGCCCCTCAAAAGCCTCGTATTCATCATCACAAACATATTTTCCTCGTTTCCACCTCGTTAATTATAATTCGTGGCTTTTTTTTTCTTCCTGCTCGTGTTTCATCACAAATTCTGATTTCATTTTTGCTCTTTCCACTTCCTGACGCCTGGCCACAAAACGTGCATAAATAAGTGAGATCGATTGAATTAGCGTCGCTTTTTTTCGGGTTCATTTTCCCGAGGTTGCTGCTGCTTTCTGCTGTCACGCGCCTCCCTTCTGCTGTCAACCAAAGAGGGGGAGCGGCGGCAGGTATCGGGGGGCAAAAGAGAGAGAGACAACGAAGGAACCGGTCTCAATTTCCATTTCTCTCGGCAACACAAATGATGAACTCGGACCTCTTGTAATTCATTTAAAGGACAGACAGCCGCTTCCCGGAAGTTGTCTCTTCCTCTCAACACAAAATTTAATTTTATCCTCTTCAGATTACGGTAACAAAGGGCAAATTACGGGAATTAATAGAAAAGGACACAAAATATCATAAAAGGCAGGGTAAATGAACTTTTGACGACAATTGGAGATAAATTTTAGTTTACCAGGGGGAATTAGATTAGTTTTTGCCATTCTCGAAACTGGGGATTTGCCTAAATAGCCAGAATTTGATTTATGAACCGTTAGAGGGCAAATTAGTCATCTGAAATGGAGTGCCACAGTTAGACAGGCGAGGGAATGTGTGAACTGTGACTTTCTAGAAACAAAATGTGGCTCATTTATCTGTCTAACAGTGGCGCTGTCGCTGTCTAGCTGTTGCTCGTTTCCTTGTCTAACTGTGACCCATTTTATTGTCTAAATGTGGCTCTTTAGCTGTCGAAAAGTGGCTTTTGTAGCTGCCTAACTGTGGCTCTCTGCTGTCTAACTGCTGTTCTTTTACTGTCTAACAGTGGCTCAATCAGCTGTCTAACTGTGTCTCTTTTATCTGCCTTTCCAAACCAAAACGAGATCCAGGAGTGTGAACTGTGGCGCCTAGCCTGTCATTTCCAGGAATTCATATTAGCGTTCTCCCCCCACTTCCGCGTCCCTTTTGCAGTTGTTTATACTAATCTGAACATCAAAGGTCTCTCCATATATACGCCAACTATTTATAACTTGCTGACTTTTACCACATGTTCCTCTTTTCTGTCAAAAACAATCATGTCCATAATCGCTTATTTTTGTTTGTGCTGTAGCTACCGGGGAGCTTTTGTCTTGTTTACCTAACGGGGGATTGACTGTAATTGGGCGGAAGTTTCCCTGTTTATCAGAAAATAATAATGGGATTTAAAAATTTTGGCGGGGAACAGTTAAAAATAGACGCTGGTAATCTAATTTATCAGTTTTGTCTACTTTTACGACAGTTTGCTGTTTATTTTGGGATAAAATGGCTATTTTTGGGAGATACGACGTGTGAACTGTCTAATTGTGGTTCAGTTAGTCGCTCTGTTGCACGTTTGCCTGTTTAACTGTGGCTCTTTTGCTGTCTAACTATCGCTCTTTTAGCTGTCAAACCGTGGCTTTTAGCTGGCTAACTGTGGTTGAAAAACAATTTTTATATCCAAAAACAGTACGTCTACACCTCGTCATTTAGCCCTTTTGTTTTCCCTTGAGATTAGTTCAAAACTCCCGCACTTTGAGGACATTAATCGGGGATACACAAACTGCCAGTCCTCCCACTGGTTTTTCTAATAGTACTGGCTGAATTTCTCAAGAGTTTCCCTGACGTCAGGTGGATTTTTTCCCTGACGTCAATTCGAAAAAACGCGGGTATACGTAGGTTGCCGCGTGTCAGACTAATTTCCTAACTTAATTTTTCTCCCTACTCGGGTGGAAAAAAAAACAAAAAACAATAATGTGTTTTCATCTCTGAGCTCTCCGGCTATTTACTCGAAATAGTTCCGCTACTTTTTTCCTACAGCAGAAGGGGAGACATAACCCGACTACTATTATAAATTCGTGCAGTTTTTATGAGCTCGAAGGGAAGAAGGAAGATCACATAATGACTATGCAATTGAGTTGTGCGCTGTTGAGCAGAAAAGAACGAGGGAATTGCACGGGAGGAGAGCCATTAACAGAATTTGGAGAATATTAGGAGCTGGGAAAATTAAAAAAGGCAAAATGGACAGGGAAATTGGCAAGAATCCTAAAAAAAACCCGGAAAAATTGCCTGATATCAAGAAAAATCTTCGGAAACCCTGAAAATCCCGCTGGTAGCCGGTAAATTCCTCTGGAGGTCAGGAAAAATTCCATTGGGACCCGGAAATCTCCTGGAGATCATGAAAAATCCCGCTGGGACTCGGAAAAACCTTCTGAGAATCCAAAAAACACCAGAAAAAACCCTAAAAATCCTGCGATATACCCAGGGAATTGAACCCGGGACCTTGGCGCGTCATTTTTGGACACGGATCCCTCAAAAATTACCAAAAAACATTTCCAGAAGATCTGTCAATAACTCCCCGTACCTCAACTGGTAGAAATTCATTATGGAGAAGAAGCAAGCGACAATTGAGGGCCCTCATGTCCAGGTAGAATTCCTTTAATTTTAAAATTAAAATATTCCAGACATGTCCGTGCCTCCCGCCCCGATACCCGGCTCCTCCAAGTCACGTCGAACATCTGGTGTACTCGATTTAACATCACCTCAATGAATACGCAACACCTTCCCGCCTACTTGGGACAAGTACCCGCCTTTTTGAATTTTTTTTACTGGGAATTATAGGTTGTTTATAAAACATCGGTTCTACACCTTCAACCGAGGCAAATGACCATCGATTTGGCGGTTTTATCAAATACCAGCGCGGATAAAGATGAGGAAAAGAGAAGACCATCCACTTGTCCATCTCCTACGCCTTCTTCCATGTGAGTAAGGGAAAAACAGCCACAGTTCACACAGTTAGACGGTTAAAAGAGCCACAATCAGACAACAAAGAGTCGCAGTTAGACAGGTAATAGCCGCAGTTAGACAGCAGAGAGGCTACAGTTTCGCAGCTAAAGAGCTACAATCCGACAACTAAAAGCCGCAGTTACACAGTTAAAAAGCAGCAGAGACTGTTAAAAGAGCCGCAATTCACACACCTACCCAATTTTTTGAACTTTTCCTCTTTCCTCTGGGATTTTCTAGTTTGTTCCCCCCATTTTTACAAGTACGTTCGCCTCAGAGCAAACAACAATCTTTGAAGTACAGTTAAACAACCTAGAACACATTTCTTTTCCAGTGAGGATGCTGTCGAGGAACACACGTGGCTGCTAACAGGAATTGGTGGAAAAAGTGACGGCTTAACTAAAGAAGAACGCGCATTCTTCGATAAGGTAGCGATAAGCCCGGGAAATTCAAAAATTCTTGGATTTTTAGGTAGTCACTGAATGCACCTCCCTCCGCCAGGCGATTACCATTACTGGAATGGATTCAGTTACACCGAGTATTGGAGCAGCTCAGGTAATCCTTTAAATTGGCTCAATTTCGGTGTTTTTCTAGGTCAGCGCTTCGAAAGATTCCCCAGCTAGGAAGGTGGAATCCCGCCAAGGGGATACGGATCTCTCAATGTCGACTACCAGCACATGGCAGGACGAGATAGAATCTCTTGAATTTATTGGTACTTTTTCTGGAATTTTTGTTTAAAATGATTTTAGACGGCGATGATCGCGACCTCCTGGTCCCGTGTACTTCCTCCTCGACCCCGATGCCAGTCCACGAGCTGCCCAGCTGGTTCCCTAAAAAATTACCGCCATGTCGACTGGTAGAAAGCGAACGGGAAATGATCCAAGGAGACTTGGATAGAGTGGCTAAAATAGCTGGACAATTGAGTAAACGATGTAACTACAATGTGAGTTTTATGGGCAATAATTAGACAGCTAAAAGAGCCGCAGTTAGACAGGGAAAAGAGCCGCAGTTGGGCAACGAAAAAAGCCACAGTTATACAGCTAAAAGAGCCACAGTTTGACAGCTAAAACAGTCAGAATTAGGCAGCCAAAAAACCACAGTTAGACAGCTACTCTTCCCGATCATTCGCTGTCTAACTGTGTCACCACCCAGTGGTATGAATTGCCGCGTTTGAAACTGTAAAAGAAGCCACAGTTCACACGTCGTCTTCCCATTTCTCCCAATTTTTACTAATTTTCCCCAATTTTAGAAAAGAGATCGAGCATCTATTGCCAAGATGCGCTCACAAATGAAGGAGTTACTAAAAAGAGTCAATGAAATCGAGAAAAAGGTTAGTTCCCCCGTTAAATTTCCTTAACATCCCCCCATTTTTTCCAGGTAACAACAGAAGATGTTCGAGTAGAAGTCCGTCAGCTTATGTCAACGTTAAAAGAAATAAAAGCAGCTTTGGGTGAGGGTGATCCAGCCGATAAAAAATGCAAACGCGTCCTAACGATGCATAACAAAACTCCTTTCTGGAATGAAGCCAATCAAGTGTATCAATTGGATTTTGGGGGCCGTGTGACGCAAGAAAGCGCTAAAAATTTCCAGGTAGGTCTTATTTTTACCGGTAAAAGCTAAAAGTTAAAGTAATTTCTGTAGGAGGACTAAATTTACCCGAAAAATACCCGAAAAATGCTCGGCAGACGCCAATCTTTTCGAATATTTGGCAAAAATCTTTGAGACTATCCGGGGAATTGAACCAGCGACTTTTTGAGTGATAATTCGATGCCCAACTGGCTCCAAAATGCGGAATTTTAATTATTTCCTTAATTTTATCTGTAAAAACCTTGGAGGCCATAATTTGTAGTACATTTACCCGGAAAATACTCGGAATCTGCTGGCCAAACGCCAATTTGTCTACGATTATTTGACAAAAATGTTTGGGACAGCCCGGGGATCGAACCAGCGACGTTTTGCGTGATAATTCGATGGTCAACTCGCCCCAAAATGCATTTCTACCTTGAATTTTGTGATTTCTTTTAATTTTCCGCCATTTCAGGTCGAATTAGACAGTAAACAAGTGCTGCAATTTGGTAGAATCGATGGCGGGGCGTATACATTGGATTTCCGGACTCCATTTTCAGCTAGTCAAGCCTTTGCCGTCGCATTGGCCAGTATAACTCAACGACTCAAATAATCCTGACACGGTGTTTTTTTTCCCTTTCTACATTCCAAATATATCCAAGTCCTTCCATAAATCGGTTGTGTATAGTTTTTTTTTTTGTGTATTAGCTGGTCTACTAGTCTCCCCAGTCCATTAAACTTTCAATTTCTTTGTCCTTTTTTTTGCCGCATAATTTTCGAATTCAAAAAATGTGATATGTAGTGATAAAAAACCAGTCGAATTTTATATTATGTACAGAAAATTCTTCCTTTGAAAATAAAGATTGTCTTTTATTCAAATTGTTTTTCCCGCCTAAAATAAAGCGAAATCGATTGGTTCAAATCCAATCTTTAGTCCTTTTTCTCTTGTTTTCGAAATATTTCAACGAGACGGACAGATCAGGTGATAACAGGGAGACGCGGTATAAAAGAAAACGACACATGCCAGTCGCCGTCATCACAGGTACGTGGAACTTTAATACAATTACGTGAATTTTGGGGGGAAAGACAGAAAATAAAGAAAATGGAAAATGGCGGGGTTCTAAAATTCGAAAAAAAGCCGTCAAACTTTCATTTTTCGAGATTCTTGGCGGATTTCTTCAGGAAAATCGCCGAAAATTTTGAAAAAACCGCTACATCTTCATTTTCCGAGGTTTCCGGCAGATTTCCACGGTAAAACGGCAAAAAATGGGGAAAACGCCTAATTTTCCCAGGATTTTAAAGAGAATTTCGGTCCAATACCTTTGAGTAACTTTTTAACATTTTCCTTTAATTTTTTTGTGCTATTTTCAGGAGCCAGTTCTGGCATAGGACGAGCAACGGCCCTTCTCTTCGCCAAGCACAATTACCAGCTCTCCCTGACCGGGAGAAGTATCCCAGCCCTAGAAAAAGTAGCAAAAGAATGCATTTCAGCTGGTTTAAAGGAGAATGACGTAGGTTTCCTGCTTATTTTTTTTAAGTTTTTTCTTATTTCAGGTAACATTTACCCCGGTGGATTTGTGTTCAAATGAAGCGCCAAAAACGATTGTAGACGCTACTATGAAAAAATTTGGGAAAATTGACAGTTTAATCAATAATGCGGGGATTTTAAAAGCTGGCCCGGTTCTGGATAGTGATATCAGTCAATTGGATGATTTAATGGATGTCAATGTCAAAAGGTAAGGGGGAAAGAGCCGTAGTTCACACGTTGGCTGTCTAACTGTGGTTCTCTTAGTCAAACTGTGGTTCTTTGCTCTCTAACTGCGGTTCTTTCAGCTGTCTAACTGTGATTTATTTAGCTGTCCCTGGAGCCGCAGTTAGATAACAAAAAGAACCACAGTTAGACAGCAGCCTGTGAACTGTGTCTCTTTTTACAAAATTTGGATTTCAGCATTGTCCGACTGACAAAAGAAGCACTTCCCCATATAATTCAAACCAAGGGAACTGTTGTAAACGTCAGTAGTATTAATGGACCGTGTCCGGTAAGTAAACTCGCCTAAAAAACCGCCAAATCTTAAATTTTCGAATCTTTTGGCAGATTTTTTTCGGGAAAATGGCCGGAAAGTGGCTAAAATTTGGGGTAAACGGCTAGTTTTTCTACAGGAATGGTTGTAACAAAAAAATTGAGTCAGTAGACCTATTACACTGGTTCGTCTTATTAAGAAAGCAGCGCCTTCCCTTCCTTTTTTCTTGTGGGAAAAACTCAATAGAAATCTTTTTTTTTAAGAAAAAAACCTACCATTTTTAGTTCCCCAACGTGACCTATTACTGTATGTCAAAAGCTGCCCTGGATCAATTTACCAAGTGTCTAGCCCTTGAAATGGCTGAGCATGGCGTCCGTGTAAATTCTGTGAATCCTGGCGTAACTGTGACGAATCTTCACCGTCGTGCTGGTCAAAATGAGGAGATGTACGCAGCTTTTTTGGAAAGGAGTAAAACAACCCACGCCTTGGGAAGACCCGGGGAGGCTGGAGAAGTAGCCGAGGCCATTTTCTTCCTAGCCAGTGGGAAAAGTTCCTTTACCACTGGGCAATTATTACGGGTTGATGGCGGACGGGGAATTATGCATCCTAGATAGATTTTTAAGCTTTGTACGATGTTTAGAGACTGTAATTTTGCTATTTTCGTTGTATTTTTCTCTTTCACGACGCTTAGAGACTGTAATTTTGTAATTTTTGTTGTATTTTACTCTCCCCCGTTGTTTACTGCCCACCCATTACTGGTACCGATAAAAATCTGCCTTTTGCTGCTTCATTTCCTTTTCCTTTCGTGGTCAATACCATTCTTACCTGTTTTTCTCTGTATTTTTCTTTAAAGAGATTTAGAATGCCCGTGGCTATTGTAACAGGAGCCAGTTCTGGAATAGGCCGTGGAGCTGCTCTCCGCCTAGCAAAAGAAGGCTACGATCTCGTGGTAACCGGCAGAAATTCTGAGCAATTGCTGAATTTAAAGAAAGAATGCATTGAATTGGGATTAAAAGATCATCAGGTAATTTTAAGCTTTGATTTAAAGGATTTTTTAACAGATCGTGACGGTAATCGGCGATGTGGTACAGCAGGATGTCATTGAGAAGATTGTAGAAGCGGCTATCAACAATTTTGGACAGATTGACACTTTGGTAAGAGAGCCACAGTTAGACAATTAAAAGTGCCATAGAGAGACAGCAAAAAGGCCACTATTAGACAGCCATGAGCCGCAGTTAAACTGCTATATGAACCACAGTTAGACAGTTAAAAGACCCGCAGTGAGACAATTAAAAGTGCCACAGTTAGATAGCTGAAAGAGCCACAATTAGACAGCAAAGCCCATTTTCAGATCAACTCCGCTGGAATCCTAAAATCTGGACCACTTCTCGACGCTCCCATTGAGGATTATGACCAGGTTATGGACATCAACGTCCGTAGTATCATCCGCCTAACAAAAGTGACCCTTCCCCATTTGATTAAAACCAAAGGAACTGTCGTCAATGTTTCCAGCATCACTGGACCTTGTCCGGTAATTTCTACCGTTTTTTTTCTCTTTAAATGGTTACAGTTCCCCGGAGTCACGTATTATTGTATGTCTAAAGCTGCCCTGGATCAATTTACCAAGTGTCTAGCCCTTGAAATGGCTCCAAATGGCGTTAGAGTCAATGCTGTCTGGTAAATAGACTACTTTCCCATTTAAATCAACTTTTTCAGTCCCGGAGTAATTGTCACCAATTGTCATTTGAATTCTGGAATGTCGGAGGAACAATACAAGGCCTTTTTGGATAAGGGAAAGACTACTCATGCCCTTGGACGTGTCGGGCAGGTGGAAGAAGTCGCCGAGGCCATTCTCTTCCTGGCCTCTTCTAGAAGCTCCTTCACCACTGGAGAACTTCTCCGTGTTGATGGAGGCAGGGGAATTATGCATCCTCGTTAATTGAAAAGAAATGTGATATGGTATATGGCTAATAAATGTTCTAATTTGAAGTTTTTTTAAGTAAAAAGGGAGCAAAATGTCATGGGGCGGTTCACCGGCCGGGATTTCGGCCCCCACCTCCCACGCTGTCTAACTGTGGTTCTTTTCGTTGTTTGACTGCGGCGCTTTTAGCTGTGTAACTGTGGCCTTTACCAAGAATTCGGGTTTTCTTAAGAAAATTCGGGGGATTTTTAGAGGAAATTTTTTTAGGGGTTTTCGAGGCTTAGGAATCCATTTAAAGAGAACGGGAATTAAAGTAAAAGATTTATTTCAATTTTAAGACAAGGTCGAATTCGAAATCCCGCATTTGGCAAAGGTTACACAGCGTCCATTAGAATGGCGGTAGAAGCCTTTCTTACAAACGCAGCCCTGACGACAGTCCATGGTGCAAATTTCCTGTAAAAAATTATACTTTTCATGTAAAAAACTCTTACAGGGATCGTAGGACGCTCACAGGTTGCCTCCTTACAGCTGCTGGAATAACACTGAGCCCATTTTTCATTTCGGGGACATCTACGGTCCGGGGGGAGTAATTGCGCCCCTAAAATTGTAAATTTTCAATGAAAAAGAGAGAAAACTGACCAACGACGGCTAAAAGTACGAAAAAGAAGAGAAAACGAAGCATTTTACTGAATTTGGGGAGCCCAGCCAAATGCAGGGCTTATAAACCCTCCTGCCTGTATAAATATAGAAAGGTGCTGACTACGGGGATGTGTCATGGAAAAAGTACAATAACATAGGCTCATAAAAATCGAAAACAAGTCCACAAGTTCAACTGGTGCAAAAATAAGCTGGAACAGCTGTGATTTCCGGCATATCGGCCATTTTAGAGGCACAGAGCCAGAAATCCTAGGCCAGATTGACGCGCCAAGGGTCACGGGTTCGATTTCCCGAAATAATCAAAGGATTTTTGCGGATACCAGGGGGGTTTTCCAGCCGTCCAGTTTTTTTGGATTTCAGAGAATTTTCCCGGGTGTCACAGGATTTTAACCAATATTTTCATATGCTTTCAAATTTCCGGTTAAACAGGATTTATCAGTGTCTGTGATTTTAAAAAAAAATGACAAAAAAATGCTCTTCTGCAGTGTTTTTCATTATGAAATGAGAATTCCCGGGCATTTTGAGTCATGCACGCATTTTCCAGTAGTTGGATGACGAAGATAACCATTTTTACAGGCACAAGCCGGTGCTCCACAGATATCTGGGCAAGTTCTCTATAAATCTCTTAAAATTATTTTTCTACTAATTGTACCGGCAAACTGTCGCATCTTTTCTCACAATGATTGCCACATTTGTTGAATTCCTCATTGGGATCATAGCAAATTTCATCAGGTCTCGAACATTGCTCATAACGGACGCATTCTTTTGTAGTTTGATCACGGAAATATCCCCGTTTGCATAAACAGCCATAATAGCACCTTTTTAAACAAAAAATCTAAAAATTATTGGAAAGATTAGTGAAAATCATACGGCTGCAGGATCATGGGTGCATTGACCTTCACATGGAGAACATTGCCTACGACAGGCTTCATTTTTTTGACAGTCGCTGTCGATTTTGCATTGTTTTTCGGATTGTTCCGCTAAAATTAGTGAAAAATATGGAAAGAAGGAGCCGTACTAGCAGCAGCTAGCAGAAGAAGGAAGAAAAGACGAAACATATTCTAAAATGAAGAAAATTCGGAGATTTTTAGAGGAAACGGCGCCTGGGAACATTTCTCGTGGGAAAACTTCAATAGAACAAAATTTGGTTCACTGTAGTGGCGCTGTAGCCCGCAAAAGGGTGCGAGTTCAATTCTCCGGATTACCCACAGAATTTTTCTCGGCGTCAAGGAATTTTTATCGAAAATTAAGCAAAAATCCTATGATCAAGCTAGGGAATCGAGTCCTTTTGCACGTTGATTCGACGAGCTAACCACCAGAGCCTCAGATTTCTGGGTTTTCCCGGGTACCAGGAAAATTCTTCTGGATGACGACTGATTTTTACCCAGATTTCTGGTACAAATACGGATCCAGAGGCCAGAAACTGGATTTGTCAATGGTTTAGAGGAAAAGAACCGGTCCAGAGCTCTCAAAATGGACCCCTTGGGTAGACCTGAAGATTTCTATCAACATTTTTCCTATAATCGGTTTCCAATCTCGGGAGAGAAGTTAGAACCATAGCCGGGGGCTTTGAATATCCTGAACCCAATTGAAAATTCAAACTCGCGGGTTACAGCTCGAGGGGCGCATCTCTTCCCCTGAGATTGGAAACCGACCAAAAATTTAAAAACATCCCAATTATATTTATTCCCAAGATAAAATGTTGCCTTTAGGGGCGTTTGTCCATTATAGGACATTGCGATTCTGCGACACATTTTCCATTAGTTGGATGACGTTTCAATCCAGGTTTACAGGCACAAGCCGGAGCACGGCAAAATGGAACACATCGTGTCTAAAATTTCTGATTATAAGGAAAAAAAGGCGTACCGGAAACTTCCAAATCAGTTCAGGGCATTTATCCTCACAATGGTTGCCACACCGATCATATTGCTCATTTGGATCGTAGCATTTTTCATCCGGTCTTGAGCAGCTCTCATAACGGACGCATTTCTTCGTAAATCTATCACGATAAAATCCTGGATTACACAAGCAGCCAAAGTTACACTTTTTTGGGCAATAATTCTATAAAATTAATTGGCATAGATCCAAGAAATCCTACCATTCCTGGGCGACCAAGACATGAACCTTCACAGGGTCCACACTTCGTATGGCAACTCTCATTCTCCTGGCATTGGCTGTCTTCCGAACAGAGGTCATTATAATCAGCAGCTAAAATAGTGGCTCATTTTGGAAAATTGGAGATTTTAACCAGCAAAAGCTAGAAGAAGGAGGAAGAAGAAAGGGCGAAACATCTTCTCAAATGGGAAAAGACGGCGGAAAGGGGGATTTATAGAGGAGAGACGCTTGGGAAAACACAAAATAACAAAATCGACTGTATTTCGTCTAGACATACAGTAATTCCACAAAAAATACTGTAAAAATCTTTTCAACACCCCAAAATACTAGAAAAATCCCAGTATCTTCCGGGGGATCGATCCAGTGACCTTTGGAGCGTCAATCTACCACAAATCTCCGGTATTTTGATGCATCCGTCCGCTAAATGGCCCCGGAACCGAATTTATGCAATTTTTTTCTCATGAAAATAACCAGAAATATGGACAAAAACGTCTAAACACTAGAAATATCCGAAAAATCCTATGGTCCATCCGGGGAATCGAACCTGGGACCTCTTGCATGTCATTTCGCCCTCTAGACTGGGTTCGCCGGTATTCTGAGGCGTCCGTAAGCCCTGGAACCGAATTTATGCAATTTTTACTATGAAAATAGCCAGAAAAATACTCCTGCACCCGAATTTACCCAGAAATATGGGAAAAATCCTCCTGGACACTAGAAATATCCGAAAAAGTTTTTATTTCAAGCCGGAGAATCGAACCCGTGACCCTTGGAGCGTCAATTCGACCCGTAAACCACTGGCGAACTTGAATTCTGGTTGAAAATCCTTTTGTCATTCCTGTTCACCTAAAACCCCTTTAAATGAGCTAAAAATTCCTGTACAATATTTATTTTTCAAGATAAGATTCCCGTTAAGCCCCGCATTGATCAAAAGTAACACATTTTCCATTAGGATGACGGAAGAAGCCCGGCATACAAACGCAGCCCGTGCGACAGTCCGCGGTACAAATTTTCTATAAAAAATTACTGGATTTTGGGTATAAAAAGGCTTACTGGAATATTAGGACGCTGGCAAGTTGCCTCCTTACAGCTGCTGGAATAACAATTGGACCAGATTTCATTAGGTTGACATTGTGTTGAAATGGCAGCTAGAAATTGGGGTTTTTATTTAATTTTAGGGATTAGAAACTGACCAGCAGGGGCTAATAAGGCGAAAAAGAAGAAAAATCGGAACATTTTATCGAATTTGGTGGGTAGAGGCCGATTGCGGGTATATAAACCGGCGAATAAATTATAATCCGGCTGTATAAATACTGAAAATTAACGGCTAAAAATATCAGGAAAATCAGAATAACAGATGGCCAAAAATCGAATGAGAAAACAAGTTGGGGAACAAAACAAAGCGGCCCTGGCCTTATTTCAGAAATAATCTGGGTATTGGCGGTAAATTTGAATGTATTTTGAATCGGCTACGTAACTGGCGATTTTCCCGGGTATTTTGTATTCAAAATGATCATTTCCTGGTTATTTTTTGGTATTTCCACTGGATTTCCTCGGAAAAAAAGGCTACAGAGACCAAGAATTGAAAACTTGGCGTGGGCGACAGAGTAGTACGCAGTTATTTTGCCCAATCCAGTTGTTTACCTCATTTAATTATTTTAAAGCTTAAATTTCACTTTTATTAGTCGGTAAATGTTTTAATTTGATTTCTGGATCAGATTTATATGAAAATATTCTAGTCATTGGCCCTTTTTGGCCTCAAACCCTTCAATATTTCATCATTCCCCCTAAAACCAGAAAAAAATCTTCGTTCTCCAAATTCCTGACTCATTTCTGCTCTATTTATTAGAAAAATTCAATTTTCTTTCAGAAAACCGGTCAAAACCACCGAAAAATTGGCAAAAATCCAGCTTGTGATAACTCTTCTAGTCCAATTTCTCACCAGGAATCCGCATGGTTAGAAATATTCGACAGAGAGCCCTCCTCAACTAATTTTATCCAATTCTAACAATTGGAAAAAGCGAAAAGAACCAGAAAGGTACGCTTTTACCCGAATTTCATCGCTTTTCCAGGAAAACTGGCAAAAATTCGATAATTTTCGGTAAATTTACAGCTTTTATCCTGTTTACCGTCAAATTTTACGGATATTCCTTTCCAGAGAAAATAGAGAGTCCTCAAAATGAAAAGGGAGCTCCTAGCCAGTGGTTTAGCCGGTGATGGTCAATTGGGACTGCGCCCTACGACAGATCAGCAACATATCAAGGTTCCGGATCATATTGGTTTGATTTCTATTGGTTTTCTTTAAATTTTTTGGATATTTACAGTCGGAGCACCTAGTAATGGGAATGGATCATCAGTTATATCAGTGGCTTGTGGTGAAAAACATACATTATTCTTGGCAAATGATGGAAAAGTGGGTTTTTAGCGGATTTCTGGGTCACAGTTAGACATCGACGTGAACTGTAGCTCTTCGGAAAACAAAAGGAAACCACAGTTCACAGGAGTCTGTCTAACTGTGGCGCGTTTTTTAATATGGCAGCTGCCCAGGGAGTGAACTGTGGCTGCTTCCTTTTTTGTGGGACAGTTAGACAGCAAACTGTGGCTCTTCGGACAAATAAAATGCTCCATCACCTTGGCTGTCTAACTGTGGCCTGCTTTTTTAGCACCAGCGCCAGCGCGTGAAGTGTGGCTCCTTCCCTGTCTAACTGTGGCCAAAATTTCACGAATTTCTTTAAATTTTCAGGTCTGGAGCGTTGGCGGCAACGATCACGGGCAACTTGGAAGAGGCCCTGGCTGCCAAAACGGCAGTTTTACCATCTACCCAGTGAATTTGACAGGAGTTCGAATTATCCAGGTACAAAAACCTCCTTTTTCCTTTAATTTTGGGTTCAGATAGCTTGCGGCCGAGCCCATTCCATGGCTGTGGCTGAAGATGGCCGCCTTTTCGGCTGGGGATCCAATGAACACGGCCAATTGGCAACCAGCAATCATATCAAGAGCTACGATACGCCTAAGTGGGATATTTCCTTAGTTCTATTAGTTTTTTTCTGTTTTAGAAGAATCCAACACTTGACAGAAGTGGTACAAGTCGCTTGCGGCCCAGATCATTGTATTTGTCTCTGTGAGAATGGAATGGTCTTTGTCTGGGGGCAAAAATGGGACGGAGCCAATTGTAACGAGCCAGAGGAAGTCAGCGAACTGATTGGAATTCCAATTATCAGAGGTGGGAAAGAACACCACAGTTCACGCGCAAAATAACAGCAGTTAGACAGCTAAAAATCCACAATTAAACAGGGTGAAGGGCTACAGTTAGACAGCCAAGAGCCACAATTAGACAGCAAAAATAGCCACAGTTGGACAGGGATATATACCACAGATAGACAGTTAACAGAGCCACAATTAGACAGCACCTAGATAGCTAAAAAGACGCTGTTAGACAGCAAAACAACCACAGTTAGACATCCGTGGGCAATTTTCTTCTTCGGCAAAGCCACAATTCACACTCAATTTTCTTATTTTGTACGTAGTTTGCTCTCAAAAGGGCGGAGCTCGTCATATTTCACTCTCCCTCAACTACACTCTACCAAGAGCACGAAAAAAGACCGACAGAATTATAGAGTACATCAAAACGACCGAAAAATTAGCAGGGAACAGCAGGGGAGCGAAAAACGACCGAATTTCCTAGGGAAAAACAAAATTCGACCGAAAGGGAGGGGAAAACACAAAAAGACCGCGATAATTTTATCTCTAGCCTAATTTCAAATTAATTTTTTTAGTAGAAGCCGGTGGCTGCCATTGCATTGCCCTCTCAGCCAGTGGACAAGTCTTCACCTGGGGTCAGAATGACTACGGCCAGCTGGGAAATCGATCCACGTTGCGTAAGAACCGTTTTTTAAAGGAAATTTGCCCTATTCCAGCTTCTACAATTCCTGTACGAGTAGAAGCTGTGGATAATATGCGAACAGTTGACATCGCTGCCGGTTATTCTCATTCAGTTCTCCTTACCCGGGATGGAAGAGTTTTTGTCTTTGGATCAGATCAATTTGGACAATGTGGATTTGGCAGAAAGTGAGCGAAATCCCCCCTTTTTCCCTTATTATTTCTCTTTAGATTGGACAGGCGCTCAACCCCCGCGGTTATCCCCGATTTAATGGGCAGTCATGTTAGTAGAATTGCTTGTGGAAGATGCCATACTTTGGTAGTCATCGCTGGGAAATTATACTCGTTCGGATTGGGATCCAGTGGACAATTGGCCAATGGATTGGAGAGAAATCAAATCTCCCCGAGATTAACGGACGAAAGTCTTGATCATGTGGCCAGTATCTTTGCCGGATGGGATCAGAGCTTCTTCATGAGACAGGGAGGCGTTTTCGTGAGTTTTTATGCTATTTATTTAAAGAAAACTGGGTCCTGGAGCGAATGCTGGGCATTTTTTTAGGCAAAACGCTACAGTTCACGCGCCATGGCTCTTTTAGAAGATTTTACAGCGTCAGTTAGACAGCCACGTATGAATTGTGGCGGCTCTCTAAAATCGCCGCCAATCTTTCGTTCTAGGACCTAAATCCAAGATATCGTCCAGAATTTAATGCTCACCATCTATTTAAAGGAATTTGGGCCCTGGAACGAATTCTGACCATTTTAGGCAAATAACGCCACAGTTCACACGCCATGGCTCTTTCAGAAGATTTCGGAGCCCATAGTTAGACAGCTGGAGTGTGAACTGTGGCTGTTCTCTAAAATTGCGCCAAATCTTTCGTTCCAGGACCCAAATCAATTATATATCCTCAAATTTAATGAAATTTTCTTCAGGATGTCAATTCTGGACCCAGCGCCACAATGAAATATCCAAAATTCTTATCCTGTACCAGAATTACTGAATTAATAGAAAAACATGAGAAATTAGACCTGATTGAGTAAGATTTTTCCATTTTCTTTAATTTTTGGGCTATTTCAGGCTACTAGAATCTGTATTTTCATCCTTCAGCTGTCTAAATGGCTCATTTTTATATAATGATGATCGTCGTTTTATGACAAGCGACCGATGTTCTGGTCTCGATCTTGACGCTGTAATGGATTCCTTTAATTTACTTTCATCAACCACAGATAGACAGCAGTATTCAGATCTGGTAGGCAGTCTAAATTCCCATTTAAAGGAAAGTTTAGATCCTGGATTCGTGTAAAATGTCGATATTCGCTGATGTGGCAAGCACGCCTATAAAATATTTATCAGTTGAATGTCTTCGAGCTTTTCTTATTCTCCCATGGTTGGATGCATTTGTGGTAAATGTTACCAAAGAAACTGTGAGAAATCTTCATATGTCATTTGCCGTAGTCATTCAATTATTAACAGCGGATAGTCGTAAAATGATAGGTGAGTTTTTCGCATTTTAAAGAGCCACACCTTCTATTCTTCGAGAGCCACAGTTAGACAGGGAAAAGAGCCACTGTTAGACTGGGAAAGGACTGCAGTTAGGCCGGCAAAAGAGCCACAATTAGACAACGGAAGAGCCTCAGTTAGAAAAAAGGCAGAAAATGAGCCACAGTTGGACAGCTACAGGAGCCGCGGTTAGACAGCGGCTAGCCACAATTAGACAGCTAAAAGAGCTACAGCTGTACAGGCCACAATTAGACAGCGGAAGAGCCGCAGTTAGACAGATAAAAAAACACAGTTAAACAGGCAAAGCACATAGTTAGACAGCTAAAAAGCCACAATTAGACCGCTGACATATCCTATGAGCACGGGCCATTTTTTCCCAAAATGCTACAATTACTATACCCCGCTGCCTGTCTAACAGTGGCGCCCTATCGGCCCTTTAAAATCCTTTAAATTTCCAGAAAAATGGTGGATAGGCTTGCCCCGTCGACATTTTAATCGCCTTGTGGCTGCGATGCTTGCCGGTGCTCGTCGTGCAATCCTCGAAAAATGGACACCAATGCAAATTAAACCAATTATGGATATTCTTGATACTTTGAATTATGCAAATAAGGTGCCTTTTCCCCATTTTCTCCTTTAAATGACCCTTTCAGCATTCAAATACAATCCCATTAGAAAGTTTTTATATCCAGGAACTGAATGATAATGTCAATTTGGCTAATGATTTTGCCGTTTTTCGAACGGATCCATCGAAAAGGAATTGGTGCTGGTCAAATCATTCTTATATTTTAAATGGAATTGCTAAAGCAGATGTGCTTCATGTTGAGGCCATTTTAAAGCAGCATGTAAGCGGGAAAAGTCCAATTCTTTGAGCTAAATTTCAGCATGTCGTCAGCATGGACACGTACAGTTTTCTGGGATTGACAGTCCACACTCAGCTGCCATTCTTTTGCCTCCGAGTCCATAGAAATAATATTCTACAGGATACCATGACTCATTTAATGAATGGCCTAACACAAAAGGATCTATTGAAACCGTTAAAGGTAAGCTGCCGAGGCTTTACGAGAGATTTTTTTGAATTTGGCGGAAATTTTCCTATTATCGACTCTTTTTAAAGGATTTTCCTATCAAAAACAGAAGATTTTTACACCATTGGATAGATCTCTTTCCGCTTTACAAAATGAACCTAAAAATTTGTAGAAAAGTCCCAATTTTAGGTAGAATTCATCGGTGAAGAAGGAGAAGACGCTGGAGGAGTCAAAAAAGAATTCTTTATGCTTCTCTTTCAAAAATTACTCACTGCTGAGTAAGCCCGCCTTCTTTTTTAAATCACTTTCCTTTTTAGTTATGGAATGTTTGTAGAAGATCCAGAATCTCATTTAATTTGGTTCAGTGGCTTGCCATTAGAAGAATTAGACGATGAAAGTATGGATCGGTGCTTTGCCTTCGTTGGATTGCTTTGTGCCATGGCCATTTATAATGGTGTCTTGGTCAATTTACCCTTCCCTTTGGCCCTTTACAAGGTAAATTAAAGTCCTTTAAAGCAAATTTTAAGAATTTTAGATGATTCTGGGACAAAAACCGCTACTAGAAGATTTGACAGAATTATATCCAACCACAGGAAAAGGTCTCGAAGCGATGTTAGCCTATGAAGAACCCGATTTTGAGGTAAAAACAGTAATTTTCCTACTGTAATCCAATTTCCCAGGATGTTTTCGGTTTAAATTTTACCATAGATTACAAATTATTCGATAAGCCGATAACAGAAGAGCTAAAATCCCATGGAACTGATCTTATAGTCAAACAAGAGAATAAAATGGAATATGTCAAGGTACGAGGCTCTTTAGACCTTTCAAATTTTAATTTCTAGCTATTTGTTGAACATAAATTGGAAATTGGAATGCAAGGACGAATCAAAAAGGAAATTGAAATGTTTATTAATGGATTTAAAATGCTGATTCAAGGAGAAACACTGGAAATCTTTCAACCAAGAGAATTACAAGAAATGATCATTGGAAATGAGAATTATGATTGGACTGAATTTAAAAAGGTCAGTTTATTTGAGAAAACCCCAGTTAGACAGCAAAAAAACCGAAAAAATGGAGGGGAATTTGGGATAGCCACAGTTAGACAGGTTGAAAGTCAAAGTTAGACAACTAAAAGGGCCACAGTTAGACAGCAATGAAGTCGCGATTAGACAGGGAAAAGAGCCACAGTAAGACAAGGAAAAGGGCCATAGTTAGACGGCAGAAAAACCATAACTAGACAGCGAAAAGCCACAATTAAACAGGGAAGAAGCGACAGTTAGACAAGGAAAACGGAGCCACAGTTACACAATAGAAAAGCAGTAGTTAGACAGCTAATAGAACCACAGTTAGACAGCAAAAAAAACCATAATTAGACAAGAAAAGAGCCACAGTCTAGCTGTGGTGATCAAAATCTTCAATTTTGCGTCTTCAGCGTGTGAATTGTGGCATTTTGTGAAAGAATATGGTAAGCCGCAGTTCACACGTCCTTTAGCCTGTCTGTGGCTATCCATAAAAAAGAAGGCGCATGAACTGTGGCTTTTTAAAACAATGGAGATTCAATAATTTGAGCCACAATTAGACAGCCAAAAAGCCACAAAAATAGAAACACGGGACGAGGTAGCAATATTTATTACCACCATAGCACAATTAATTTATGTTGTCTTCTTTTTTATAATTATTCGCTATAGAAATTAATATTCCTCATCTTTTCTTTTCGTCCGCTTTAGGTTTTCGATTTTTGAGGTTTCTTTTCATCTTTTTTAATCGTTTCCGATTTTTTCTTCCTTTTAGCTGTAGCCGTCGATTTTCTTGTCTCTTCCATCATATTCTCCGTTTCTGATTGGCGACTATTAGGAGCTGATCCTGAGGGTTCCTTCTTACTGGCAGTTGATTTCATCGCAACATCAGCGGCACTAGTACGGGCTAAGCTTTTTTGAGCATGTTGACTTGGCTTGGTCACAGCTGTGACGAGGGCTGCCCGATGACAGGATTTAGATTCCTCTTGGGCTAATGCCGTTCGTGGAGCTGCTTCCGACTTTTGTGCCGCTACTTTTCCATTACTTTTTTCCTGTTTAGACGTTTTCTGTGAGGCGTTGACAACCGTCGGTGGACCAGGAGTCATTAGACCCTCGGAATCCTTGTCTTTTTCCGATTCTCCCTGAAGGGATTCCAACTGCTGTCGTAAAATTTCTTGACATTTTTGTTCAAAAAAATTCGGCTCATCTTCTGCATCATATTCTGGCATTTTATGCGGGATATTACGCAGCGTATCATCATCTCGACGATTTCTCTTCTCCCGATGGTAGCCACGCTCGTAAGAATTGCGATAATTGCAGCCATTTCTGCCACTTTCTCTGCTCTTTTCACGATTTTTTGCTCTTCGACCACGGCCGCCAGCATCTTTGGCTCCTTTCTTGCTTGCAGCAGCGGCTGCCTGGGCAGCTAGCACTTGCTGTGGTGGCGGATGATGATGTTGATATGGAAGCGGGAAGACATTTGAACGCTCATCGAACATTGTATCCCGAGTTAATTTCTTCTTTCGACGGCGACAGCACATTACGACTGCCGATGGAAGAAGATACTATGGAAATAGAAGAATTTTAGTCGGAAATCTGATGATTTATCGCGTTTTTATCTCGTTTTTTGCTGTTTTTAGCCCTTTGGATGACTGTTAGACAGTCTAAAGCCACAATTAAACAGGGAAATACCGAAAATTCGACGACAGAAAGTTTTCAAAGCGCCACAGATAGACAGCTAAAAAGCCACAGTTAAAAAGCAACAGACCATTAAAAGCTCGATAAACAGCTAGAAGAGCCACAATTGGACAACTAAAAGAGCCACAGCTAGCGAAAGATCAAAAACTCGGTGGAAAATGAAGGTTTTCTAGACGCCGTGTGAATTGTGGCTCCCTGGAAAAGAAAAAGCAAGCCACAGTCCATACGTCGCCTGTCTAACTGTGGCCCGTGATTGCGTTTTTACCAACAAAAAGTCATTCCCTCGTCTAAATTAAGACCAAACTTTTGCAAGATCCGGTTTCTACCCCTCGAGAGATGGTTTTTTTTCCTCTTATGGGTAACCGGATCCAACTATGTTTTGAACTTCGAATTATTTCCCGCTGTTTTTCTAGATTCTTTTTCTGGGACCCAACGGGAATTCCCCTGTAACGCAATGTTTTCACCGCTAGATGATTCATCCTTTGCCAAAAAGCTTCCGATATTTCTCCTTGTTCCCTCCCTAAAATGGAAACATAGACAGGTGACGTATAGGCAGCGACGAAGTAGAGCGGGACAAACAATTTTGTGTCGATCGGTTGGTTGGTTGGCATCATCGGGCGAATCGCATCGGCGGCGGACACGCAACACTTGGCAAGGATGGACTTTGAAATGCATGTTTGTCAGGCAACAACCAATTGATTGAAAATTTTGACAGGAACAGGGGATTACTGTAGGAATTCGTCATCAAATTGGGGAAACAGGGAGGATGTAGGGTACTGTAGGCCTTCTGATCTAATTATTTTAAAGAAAACGAGTACTGTAGCCATTAATTAAAACAGGAAAAGCTCTTTAAATGGGAAATAGCCCAGGTAACGATAGATTCTTGCTTTTAGAGCGTTTTCCCATTAAAATTCCATTTTTTTTGACACAAATCCCCTCGTCACACCCTCTTTTCCCTCTCCCCCGTCGTCATCTATGCTAAATATAACCCTCGCCCCGAGTCACCGAATGTATGCAAACGGTCCTCGATCGCCTGAGGGCGTTGCTGCGCGTATTGTTTGTGTCCTCCTCCCCCCTCTCTCCTCAAATTGCAATAGTCAACATAAGAGGCTGAAGGAGCACCTCCCGAGGGAAAGATAGACCGGCTTTTTTGCCGAGAATAGTTTGGACAGTTCCTTTTTTTGGCTTCCGGGAAGTTTATTGACTCTCCGAGAGAACACAACCATTTTATGAAGGGGAATTACAACAAGAAGTGGCTGTAAAATAAAGAAATGGATCAGAGATTGACTGTAAGGGGGAGGAAAATACGGCTAAAAGGGGAAATTAACAGAAAATATGGATTTTAGGCGCTAAAACGAAGGAATTTTCAGGAAATTTCAAGACAATTTAATGAAATAGACAAGGAATTTTAGCTTATTGGGCCCAGAAGAGCTCAAATTAGCCCGCCATCGTCCACAGCAACTCAAAATTCAAATAATCTCCATTCTTCTCAATATTTTCCCACGCTATCTCCATTTCCCACGGGTTCTTGTTCTTCAGGTTCACCGCCAGCCGGAATACCAGTAGTTTTGTGTTTCGGAAGATCCAGTCTGTGCTGGTGGTTGAAACAAGGCCAACGCTACCTGTTTCCATTGGGGTTTCCCCCCGTCCGCCGACGTTGATGGTCATCACACATTTTCTCCCATTTTTCCCACGATGAGCCCGTTTTTCTCATTGGAAACGGGTTAAAAAGAGGGGAAACGATAATTTTAAAGGGTTTTGACGTCTTCAAGAAGCGCCACAGTTAGACAGGCAAAGAAAATGTCACAGTTCATCGTGGCTCGTGTCTAATTGTGGCCTGTTAGCTGTTCAACTGTGGCTCTCCCATCATTTTTTGGCTCGGATCCAAATCATTCGACCATCTCTCTCCCCGTTTAATAGCCCTTTCTGCCACCATATCTCCCCATTTTCATCTGCTTTGTCCCTCGTTTTCTGATCTCGATCTTGGTTTTGACTGCCGGCTGCTTTCCTGATCAATTTTCGTCCCTCTTTCTCTCAAAAGGAAGAAATGACCGGCAAAGCGGACGAAAAGAGAGAAAGAATGTGCCCTTTATCGTCGTCACATCACGTTGTTTTCTTCCTCTCTCACAAAAAAGACAAGACAAATTCGAAAATGACAAAAGAACCGTTTAGTGATCAAAGCGCGCAATCACCAGACGGATATAAATTCCATTTCTAGACGGGGGACGAGCGTCTTATGGGCTTTCCAAGGAGAGAAAGGGGATCTCCAGCTGAGAAGATGAAGAGCACAAAAGCCGAAAGGCCATGAGATTGATAGGAAAAGAAATTGACTGCCACAGATAGACAGGCGACAACCACAGTTAAACAGCTGAAAAGAGCAACAGTTAGCAAGCGAAATCAGCCGCAATTAGACAGCTGAAAAGAGCCACAGTTAGCCAGTTCCCCTAAAATTTCTCCCCTTATTATTCTCGCCACAAAGCGAAGGCCATTTGGCCCCCTCCCGTGTCCCAAATAAGCGGATTAGAATATAATAGTTTTCAGGTGGTGCAGTACAAGGACGAATATCATGCAAACCATCCAGTAATCAAATGTTTCTGGGAAGCTTTCTTCCGCCTAACATTGGATGAAAGAAAGGCAAGAAAATTAAAAAAGCTCAAATCTAATCAAAAATTTCAGAAATTCATGCAATTTTTAATGGGATCGCCACGTCTTCCAGTTAAAGGTCTATCAGCCGTGGATATTGCCATTCAGCCATGTGCCGATCATGTAAGTTTCTCTCTTTCTGTCGTGTTGGGACCATTTTGAATTTTAATTGAACCGGTTTCTCTGCGTGATTTTCTCCTCGCGCTCCATCCGGGATAAAAGAAAACTTTTCTCTTTCTTTAAGCGCCCGTCGGAGGCCGAAATTAACATAATTTTGTGTCTTTTCACGTCGAGGAATGCAGGAACTATGGGAAAATTTAATTGGCGATAGAAAAATTAATCATTTGGGTCTTAAAACGAAGAAAAATTTGAAAAACTTTCTTTTTTTGAAAAATTCAGTGGAAACCACAGTTAGACAGTCTGCGAGCTGTTTTTGTAAAAAGCCGCCTGTCTAACTGTGGTTCTCTCAATTTTTATTAATAAAATACGATTTTCAGCTCCTTCCCGCTGCCCACACCTGTGCCAATCTCTTGGATCTGCCGAAAACCACCGATCCCGATGAAATGTACCGCCGGCTGCTGATTTCCATTGAACATACAGAAGGTTTCACCCTGGCCTAAAGAGATTTTTATTATTCGATATGTAAATACTTCAAAGAAAAAATGTATATTCTTTTTTTATTCTTCTTACGGTTATCCAGAGGTTAAATTCTGCGTTTAATAAAATAAAAGATTTTCTTTGCTAGTCCCCCGATTCTCTTTCTGTAAATTATGTCAAGTGCGGTTAGCGCCGTCTCGCTCTCTCTCTCTCATTCTTCACTTTTCACCCCCCTCCGGGGCCGCCCGAGGGTCAAATGGGATCGCTATTGAATAAATAGAACGGAAAGTGAGCACTGTCCGTCGGCCTTTTTCAAACAACAGAAAATGACACAGAAAAATTGGGTCAATTGGCTATTTTAATTGAGAAAATTGTAGGGTTAAAGGGCTAGAAGGCGGCAGATGAGTAAATGGTCGCTGGTATTGCTCAAACCGGAACTTGTAGCACATCCGCCACTTCTTAGAGTGAGTTTTGGGCCTATTTTTGGAGTTTAGCTGTCTAATTGTGGTGATAATGAAGAAAATGGAGAGCTAGAGCCGAAACGACGTGTGAATTGTGGCGTTTTGGAAAGAAAACGGGAGCCACAATTCAAATGGCCAATAGGGAAGTTCACCAAAGATTATTTTTGCGTGCGGCGGCGTGTAGGTCAGCTTTGAAGCCTTAAAACTTTCGGGAATAGTAAAATAAACTCTACTAAGCCTAAGTCCACTTTTTGACAGAAAAGAAATGAGAGAAAATTTTTTTAGAAAGGTTTTTGGGGCGCAAGTGTGGGGAAGTTCACCAAATGAGCCTGAACTTCGTCGCCCTGTAGCTCGCCGGGTTGACTTGCCAATTTGATTTAAACGGTTGAAATAGACACAACTAAGCCTAATCATGCCTACGGTAGAAAAAAAATAAGAAAAAACGATTTTGGAGGAGGTTTCAGGGCGATGGTGAACTTGGTGATGGTGAAGTTCCCTCTTCGCCATTCAAATACCACGACACCTGTCTAACTGTGACTCTTTTAGCTGTCTACTTGTGGTTCTTTTTCCGGTCTAACTGTGGCTCTTTTAGCTATCTAACTGTGGCTTCTACCTGTCTATCAGTGGCTTTTTTTTCGCTGTCTAATTGTGGCTTCTACCTGTCTATCAGTGGCTTTTTTTTCGCTGTCTATTTGTGGCTCTTTAGCTGTCAAAGTGCGGCGGATTTCTTCCCAAATCCCCCCAATTCCTTGACATTTCCCCCTTTTAAACTTCTCCCCAATCCCCAGATTTATATCCCCATTTCGGCCAGATATCTGGCCAATACAGAGAGAGAGAGGGAGATAGATCCGCTATGATTTGCGTGTCATCGTCGCTGTCGTGTCATCCTCTCTCTCCGCCAGCGGAATGCTACCTCTGCGCCCTCCTTTCACCTCTCTCCCCTTGTCCTGTATAACCTCGCAATAATTTTCGCCCTGGCGGAACATCAATTTTCCATCCAAATTTAGGTCAACTTGGTCCCCCACTTCCCCGGGCTCTCAGTTTTCCACCACCGTCGGTTGTTATTCGATTTGCAGAAAAGAGCGCGCGGGGCGCGACGGCGAACGATTGCCCGGAGGCAATGAAGAAAGGAAAAGAGGAAATCCGGTCCTGGAAAGTGCCCCAAACTGTGTGGCGGGAAAAACTGAATGACACCCGAAGAGATGAATTAATAAAGATTTTTCTTTAGGAAACACTACGAGAATTATTAGCCGCAGGGATTACTGTAGCCGGTGCCCATCGGACAAATATTAGTCAGAAAATTGCTGAACAACTTTATGGCCAGCATAAAGGTAAAAATGACTGTAAAAATCGTAGAAAAACACCGTTTTCTAGGAAAATTCTTCTACAATCGACTAGTTCGACATATTTGCAGCGGTCCAGTGATTGCTCTCCGAGTCAACGGCGATGTTCGCTCTTCCCTCGGCAGTAGCAAACTCTGGCCCCTGGGCGAAAAACCAACGCTTCGACAGAAATACGCCCTGTCGGATGTCCGCAACGTAGCCCATAATTCGGATGCCGAGACGGCGGATAGAGAATTAGTGCTTTTTGAACCATTTCGGGAGCCGAATCCTGTTTTGCAGGAAATATTAAAGGAAGAAGAACGGCTAACGAAAGAATTTGAAGGAATTGAGCTGGAGGATTATTTGAATGACGAGAAATAAAACTTTTTTGATTTGAAATTGTTGAAAATGCCACAGTTTGACAGTGACGTGTGAACTGTGGTGCTCTAGTGGAAAAGCAGCCGTAGTTTACACAAATGTCTAACTGTGGCTCATTTTGCTGTCTAACCGTAGGCTTTTTTAGCTGTTTAACTGTGGCCCACAATACTTCACGTCCATATGTTATTTTACAGCTAAAAAATTCAAATTTCTGTGACGGTCCCGACTTTTTATTGCCTGTCTAACTGTGGCTGTAATCATGTTAAAATCTTCAATTATTTATAATTTATTTTAATTTTTATTTCATTAAAGGCATAGATTGGTGATATTGGTGATCTAATTGATGAAGAACCGAAGGCAATTGATTGGGCAGGGGAGGGAGAGGGGAAGTGGTTGAATATTATCACAGTAGGAACAACCAAAAGGCATAAAATTACTATGTAACGTCTTATGTACAGGAAAATTTTGGAATTTTTCTTCTGCTTCAAGGGATCACAGTTAAGGAGAGGAAGAGCAACAAAAAACACAACAAATTTGGGGGGAAAAATGCATGAAGATCATCTTAAAATTGGGAGGATACCGGGGGAAAACGGTGCCGGACAGATAGACAGATGGAAAAAAATGGAGGTAGTAACCCATCCGACTGGCTAGAGAGGGGCAAAGACGAGGAATATTTCGAAATTTTTACAGGGGGGAACATTTTCACGGGCGGGCAGTTGAAAGACTTCGTAAGGCGGGAACGTTTTCAAAATTTCTATGCTAAAAAGCTAAAGAAATAGTAATTTTGAGATCAATTTGAAGGAAAGTGAATAAAATAGGCTACTGACTCGCCGCATACGGCGGTTGCTGATTGCTGGTCAACATTTCTGTTAAAAACGCTGAAAACGCCGAGGGATCTTCGGGCAGCGGCTCAACATCCAGCAGAAAAGTATCCTCATTCATATAATGCCGCAACATGTCGTCGTCCATTTTTACCGTAATTCCTCCACCTTTATTACATCTTTTATAAACGCCGTGGATCTGAAAACATGGCTTTAGTTGTCTAACTGTGGTTATTATCTCAAAACATCGGTTTTAGGTAATAGCTGTCTAACTGTGGCCCTTTTAGGCTTAAATTCGATCAAATTGGGAAAACCCCCATCACGCGCCATTAATTTCGTCCTAACTGTTGTTGTTTTCTTAGACACGTGGATTTTGACACCAGTGTGACCGTGATGGAAGGGGGTGTGGACACTGTAGCCCCCTCCATAAACATAAACAGAGAGCTTTGATAATCAGAAATCGACAAAAGTGGAACGGAAATGGAATGGTAAACACGCTGTCTAAATGTGGCTGTTTTTAGAAACTTTTACGTAGAGGAGGAGGAAATAAGCGGATTCTGGCGGCTTTTGAGGTGTGACTCATCAAAAATACGCAAAAATGAATACAGGCGGGATTTTGAAAGAGTTCGGTAACTTTAGCCACAGTTAGACAACTGAACTATGGCGAATTAGAAAGAAAACAAGCAATATGCTGTCTAACTGTGTCGTTTTTATTTTTTTTATTTCCCAGCCGGTCCCTGGAGATTTTTGACCTTTCTCCCTCCCCCACACACTCTTGGCTTCTTTTCTTTTCTCTCAAATAGACTCCCTCTGAGAGAGCATGTGGTGGACAAACATATTTGACCAACAGTGCAGAGAGCGCTGGTGCGAGCTCACGGAATTAAAGGAGAAAGAGAGAGAGAGAACCCGAGGCAAGGAGGAGAGGCTCTGGAGAAAGAGAAAACACAAAACGAAGGAGATTGTCTCTATTTGTGGAAATCGAAAGAAAGAAGTGAAAATATTGGGAATTTTAAAAGAAATTGAGGAAAACTAACCTTTTCTGGCTCAGCATTACAAAATTTGCCAGCAATGGCACTAGTTAACCCAATAATATTCGGCGGTACCACGTGTAGAGGCTCATAGACATGTTTATCACGTGTCCTAACATAGAGCATAACTGGAATTTCTAAATTATACTCGATTCAACCGCTAACTTCAAACCTCGTTCAGTTAGCCTTGGCCTTTTTGAAACTGGCTCCATATCCAAATCATAGCCGCCTATACTACCATCCAAATAACGTTCATAATCATCAGGGGCAATAAAAAGAGCCGCCGGCTTATCCAAATCACGCATGTGATAGAATTCTGATCTTTCACAGGATTCATGAAATTCGCCGTCGGTCTTCTTTCTACCGGACAGTGCTCCTAAATCTAATCGATACCTTAGAACATTAAAAAGTGATGAAGCCAGGTGACTGGGAGATGGGAATTGTGGACATAAAGTTAGAACATAGAGTATTAGAACGAGGGGAAAATGGGGGGAGGAGGACTTGTACACACAGAAAAATGACCAAAAATGGAGGATTCCAACAAATTTTGAGAGCCACAGTTAGACAGGCATCACGGTGCTTGAATTGTGGCTCACTTTTGCCACAGTTCATACGCTAGCAGCCACTGGCAACGCGATGTAGTCTATTTTTGAAGAAATGGAGAGCCACAGGTGACAAGATACGCCGATTGTGGCTCCTAGCCTGTGAAATGTGGCGTTTTTCATCAATTTCCAGGGCCCCATAGTCCACACCACATCGCCTGTGGCTTTTAGTGTGTGAATTGTGGTTTCTACTGTGGTTTCCTGAGTGTGAACTGCGGCTCATTACGCCGTTTTTGTGCCACAATTCCTACGACCCGTTGGCTGTAACTTTTAGCGTATGAACTGTGGCCCTTTCCCCGTACCTGTAATTCCCTCTGCTTTAATTTCTACCACTGTTACAGTGCCACTTGTGCTCTTTTTTGCTGCCGAGGTTTTACAGGTACGGGAGCAGGATAATTGACTGCGCGAGGGGCTTTTTATCCCCCCAGCGCCGGCGAATTGGTCTCCTCTTTTATGACAAATTTGTCTGTGTGTGCAAGTTGAACATAAAAAAGCGGTAAATTCTTTGGATTCGAAAAATTCGTAAAATCCAAAGAATTCCGGACAAAAAAAACACAGGTAATTATAAACTTGGACGTCACTTGGACGCGGACTTCACCTTGGTGCTGACGTTTTTGATCCCGTCTAGTCTCATGTAGCATTTTCCGGTTAGCTCCCTAAAGCGAAGCAGTTTTTGTTAGGAAAAGACATTGGACTCTTGTGTTTTGGAGTTTAAATTTCGACACGATCACGACACTGACCAACCACGACATTGACTATGACTAATTTTTGCTTCCAATTATCTTCTTGTCTTCGTTTCAGGACACAAAAGGCATTAAACACGATTAAAGAAGACAAAAAGAGGATTGGAAACATTTTTTACGCGACAACACACCACGGAAAATCGCGTTACCTGCCATCTTTCGCTTGTTGGCACGTTTGTCTTCGTCGCGTAGTTTACGCTCAGCGCCCTATAGAGAAATTTTCATTAAATTCTTTAAATCCATAGCTGACTCAGCCCCCATTTCCTCCCCCTTTGCCAAATCACCGCACTGTGTGTGAGAGACTGTTTTAATGGCGAAACGTCCTTGAAAATCGCTTATTCTATCACACCCTCCAATCGAAAAAAGGCGACGGCATCCCTTTTTGAGGAAAAAAACACGAGACATACCTTATCACAGAAGACTTTGATCTGACAGTAGCCCCTGTGAAATGGCGGTTTTTGCTGGGATTGATGGGCCATTGCCGTGTCTGTTTCACCGTCATAGGTATCAATTTGGATGTGGAGAGGAAGGCCTTTGACTCCTTTTTGGTTGGAAAAATCTGTTGACAGGCATTGGACAGCGATGCTGATCTGAAAATTGAGGAAATTATACTTGGAAGACACTGTTAAACAGCTAAAAGAAATCACTGTTAGACAGCTAATAAACACACGGTTAGACAGCTGACAGAGCCACAGTTAGACAGAGCGTATGAACTGTGGCGCTCTGGAAAATGGAAACCTCGCCACAATTTACATGCCGCCTGTCTAACTGTGGCCATTTTATCCGTCTAACTGTGGCTCGTTTCTTTGTTTAACTGTGGCTCTTTCGCTGTCTAACGGGCTTTTAGTTGTTTAACTGTGGCTATTTTAGCTGTCTAATTGTGGCTTTTATCTGTCTATCTGTCTATCCGTGGCTTTTCTTCGGCTTTTCTTCGTATTTTTCTTCTCTCAAATGGAATGCGTGTGCCTATGTTTGATTTGCGGGTTTAACATCGCTCGCGAGGGGAAGAATAATTTTTCTCGCTTCATAAAACCTCCCCTTATCGCGGGCAGTTTCGTCGTGCACAAGGTCAAGAAAAAGTTAAGAAGTTCCTCCTCCTCGCAACATTTCCCTACCTTGACAGAATTTTGATCCGAAGGATTCCAATAAAATTGAACAGCGTTGTGGGCAATTTCCTCAATTTGTCCAATCATCCCGGAGCTGTTTTTACTGTCAACCTGGAAGTCAAAAATAAGAAAGAAAGAAGAATTCCCGCCTCTAATATCCTCTGCTTTGCAGAATGTTGTCGACTATGCCAAAATTGCCAGGTCTTCAACTCTTCTTCATAAGTTTTATCCTCACGAAAAACAATCATCAATACGCTCTGAATCATCTACCGTAACCAGCACGGAGGGGGCTCTCTTACCCGGACAGTTGCACTTTTTAGAGGTTTACAGAGATCGGGAATATAGTCCAGGGAGACGGTATAGAATTGTCCCTGGAAATTAAAAAATAAGGGTTTTTAGGCGGAAAAGGGCTTACTTTATTCACGTAGGTCATTCTGTCGTCTTCTCGTCGGATTGAGGTAGAAATCGGCGCTTCTAGCACATATTGGAAGCCAGTTGTATTATTCCTGAAAGAATTTTTGATAAAAACAGGAAGGAAGAACCACAGTTAGCCAGGCGGTGTGTGAATTGTGGTGCAAAATTTGATAGAAAGCCGCAGTTCATCGCTGTCTAACTGTGGCGTTTTTTCGCAGTAAATGGCTAGAATGTTAAAATTTTCTATTTTTTCTTCGTTTCAAGACCCAAAAGAGGATTCGCTACCTTCTGACAGCTGTTCCAAATTTAATAGAAGCCACAGTTCACACATCGCTGTCTAACTGTGGCATTTTCTGAGGCTAGAACGAGAAAATTTCCTCATTTTTCTTCGTTTCAAGACCCAAATCTCAAATTTCCAAGTGCCCGGCCCAAATTTAATAAAAAAAACTCACACTTTGGGTATAACCACGGGTGAATCTCGATGACTCAGCGCCCTTTCTGTACTCCTTTCAATTAAACTATCACCACCAAAAAATTCTTCTTTAGGATTAGCCATCATCGATAAATCAGCTCCAATCCCGCTATCCACAGGACTCGGCATATCCACATTTTTATATCTCGTATCCTGCACAGAATCCTGAGGATTGTATTGTAATGTCGACTGGCGGTAAGTATATTCCACAGGTACTGTATGCCTTCCCCAATCTTGTTGTTGGCTCATATTTGACAGTACCGGGTAGTAAATTTGCCCAGAAGTCTGAGCATTTAAAAAACTTTGCGTTGGATTGAGCCCCAGCGCGTAGTCCGTATTATAAACCCTCGTGTAGGTTTGTATCGGCTGTTGGTAATAGTCCAACGGTTGCATTTTTGATAAATCTTGTAGGTTTGAAGTCAAGGGAGCCAGTTCCATTGGCTCAGGTTTTGGTGAGAAGTCAAGTTGACCTCGTCCCGGTGGCGCTGTTTTAATCACCGATGATTGTTCCAGCGGAAATTGTGGCATTGTGCTCGTCGTTGTGGGATCTTGTCCCGGCTGCATCCACTTGGGACCGAGATCCTGGTTTTATTCGTTTTCTTAGCTGAAAATAAGGATTTTTAATAGATTTTAGATCCTGTATCCCCAGAGAGTGGCCTCGTTAAATCCCCCAGCAGCGCAACACACAATGGGATATATGAGGGGAAAGGCCGCCGCAGCGGCCTGAATATCCGCGTTCTCTCTCTCTAATGGATGAGCGACCGACTGGAGAGAGACAGGAGAAAACAGGTCAACTACCACACCCGCGGGGTCACTGCCTCGATTTCCTCTCCGGCGACCGACCACCATCAGACAAGCGACACTTTGACCGGAAACAGGTTACAAAGACAAACTCTGCTTGGGGGTTTTCCCGAGAGAAAACTCGAGGTTAACCAGGACCGGTTCAAGAGGGAGAAGATTGCCTTCTGGATTTAGGAGATAAGGCAGGGAAAGGAGTGGCTAGCTGGGAAAAGGAGGAGAGATGGTTTTAGATCTCTGGTCAGGGCAACTATTTGGAGGGATAGGAACTGTCTACTACCATTTTAAGAATTTTAACACACTTTCGGCTTCTAAAAGCCTACAAATTCTTATTTTTCCTTTCAGGACCTCTAGAGAGTGAAAATTGCAAGATTTCATAATAAACTCGAACAAAACCCGGGAGAAATTCAACTTTGAACTATGGACGTCCGAATTTTGAACTGTCGCCGGTCTATGATCAAATCTGTTAAATTTTAAAGGTCTAGCGACCCGTATTTTTTATTCAGAACCTCTAGATGCTTTTGAAAGTCCAAAATTGAGCAGAAATTGCGATAAAATTTTGAACTATTTTCAGGAGGATCTTTAAATTTTGACTGTCTTTTGGGGTATTTCTGTGTTTCAAAAGTTTCTACGAGAATTTAGGACGTTTCCCGGCTTCTAGGCTATTTTAAGGCCGAAAATCTGTTTCAACAGTCTAAATTTAACCTCAAAATCTCCCGCCAGGCGATCAGTTTCTCAATGTTTTCACTTGCTGAGCCGAGCGCTTGATGTAAAAGGTAAACACGAGCGTGGCGGTGAGTCCCAATTTCGGGAGAGGACTTCACGACACCTCATATTGGTTTTTACGTATTTTCAGTAGAAAACCGGAACAGGAATTGCCCGCTCTAAAAAGGGGGGCCATTATCCACGATATTTGCCTAATTTTCTCTCCTTCTGCAAAATAAAGTGTCTGTTTGCGGGAGGAAAGGAAAACTTCCTGGAAAAAAAGCTTGGGGCTTTTCCCTAGCAAAGAATCCGGTTGCCACCGCACAGAAGCCCCGATGACAACAAAAGCATTCCAAAGAAAAGAATACTATTTTCCCTGAAGGGGGATACTGTAGGGCCTGGGATTGACAATCAGGGAATACAGTAGGCAGATTTTTTAAAGAGCCACAGTTAGATAGCAGAACAAAGCGTGAACAGTGGCGCAGAAAATTAAAATTTAGGAGCCGGAGCAGACACGGCGTGTGAATTGTGGTTGTTTTTTTCTTTAAAAGGGCCACAGTTCACACGTCGCTGTCTAACTGTGTCAGTCTCGCTATTTCAGCCCTAAAATCGGAAAAAATGTCAATTTTCTTCGTTTCAAGACCCAAAACAGGCAATTTTCCCCTCTCCGACAATTCCTTTAATGAATATCTACAGTACCCCAGGATAATTCCCATTTAAATGGTACAGGGCAACAGTTCGCAAAATCGGGTCGATCGATTGAAAACTGTCCGCCGTCTCTCTCTTGCGCTCTCAACTTCCCCCCGTGGTCGCCAGTCAGTCCCAGTAGTTGCCTCCAAGGAGAAGAAATTTACGACTTCTGCCCGCTCTCCACACAGTTCTTAGTAATAAAAAGGGTTATTTGCCTCTTTCTGGGTTACGGTAATGTGGAGTCTTTCTATTGAGGAATGTGATGACAGAATTTTTGATATAAAAGAGGACAAGAAAGTGGAGAAAGTGCTGAGTGTAATTTGAACTTCTAAATATAGAAAAAAGAATTTCATAATAAGTACAGTATGGCGGCTTCTAGAAGAATGACTTGGGACAGATGGAAAACAACAAGCAGCAGAGAATGAATAAGATTTCTGGTAGTGATAAAAAGGTCCTAGAAAGAAAGGAGGAAACGCTGGAAAGATAAAAGGAATTCTTTAAAGGACTGCAAGTAAATTAAAGAAGATTTTAAAGAAAATCCAGTTCCAAAATCAAAAAATGGAAGAAAAGGCGCAAAAGTGGTGAAATTCAAAACTTGGAGCGGTTTTCTTCGTTCTAGGACCCGAAAAAGCTCACAAAGGGTAGAATTCAGCACTTATGAGCCCATTTAAAGGATTTAGAACTGTTTAGAAATGTTTAAGAGAGAAATTGGATCGGAATATGATAGAAATAAGTGAAAACAGCTGACCGGTCGAATGAGACTCGGCTACCACGCGAGTCAAGGACAAAAATATGATTATGCATGACCATGACTCATTTCCAGTATTCCTCTTCTTATTTCATTTAAAGCAACTACTCTAAGCCCTAGAATTTCCAACCAGGACCCAGAAAACACCCGGAAAACCCCCGAACTCTTTGGAAAAACTGGCTTTTTACTCGAATTTTGACCCCAAGAGAGTAACCGGCTGGGGGTCCACTGCTACCCCCACCAGTCAGGCAAGATCCGGTTGTCGTCAAAGATAAACTTGAGAGAGGGGTCAACTTAGGGGGTCAACTAGTTATAGGGCTCAGAAAATAAAGAATATTATAGAAGCTACAGTAATCCGTCTGGGTGGTGACACACGTGACAAACAACTATAGGCAGCGGGGGCAGCAGGGGCAATCTACAGTACCTGGAGTGTCATGAGGCTGTCATTCAATTGGTTACCAGGGTATTGGGGTAGCTGGGTGACCTCTTACTTTTCTAGGTATACCCGATGGCCAACCAACCAACCCCACAAGTGTTGTACAGAAACAGGCTTACCTACTATCCGGTCCTGCGAAAGCAGATAGCAGCGGTGCGCGAGAGAGGGGACTAAACCCGAAAAACCAGACTGGAGAGGGGCGGCGCTGGCGACGGGTGGAAGGCGGAGCTGCACGCACACGATTTTCGCATTCGGGGGGAGAGAGGGAGGCGCCAGGGGAAAGGAATCCTCCGGGGACCAAGAATCTTCTTCCCGGAATTGGGGGTCTTGGCACGAAAAGAAAGAAAACACGGGGATTATGTGATTTATTTAAAGAAAATCGGGAATAAATACAGTATACGAGGTTAATAGCCCTTTAAATGAGAAAAACATTAAAAATTCATACAGTAAACTTAATTTTAAAGCAATTGGAGATCACGGAATTCTCTAAAGGAGAAAAAGAGAAGGATTTAGAAGAAATTAGGGATTTTGAGACCTTGAAGAATACTGAATCCCCTAAAATTTGGCACAATTTGTCCGATAAATTTTGTTTTTTAAAGGGGAAATTATTGAATAACGAAATTTAAGTTAAATACGCAAAAAGTGACCTCATCCAACCCTCCGGCTATTTCATTTTCTTTCCGATATCGTCATTATTTTTTTAACCCGATGTGGTCAGTCAGTTTTCTCTCTCCCGCTCAAAGCACTAGTCTTGAGGGCAAACCGGCTCCGGGACCCGGGAGAGAGAACGAACACACACACGTGCGGCCATACACACACACCGGTCTTGAAACCTGTGCTGGATTTTTTGGAGGTGAAAGGACAAAGAGCAGGAGCTGGGAAAAGGTCAAAATGGCCTGCCACAGTTAGACAGGAGCGTCGGAATTGTGGCTCTTCGAAAAAATGCAGCCCCACAGTTCACGCCTCCCTGCCTAACTGTGGCTAAAAACAAAAGTGAACGTGAAAACAACGAAAAAATGAATTAGACAACAAGAAAATTATGGGAATAAAGTGAATATCAAAAATATTCGGATCGGAGCCAGCCTACAGAAGACCAGCGGCTTCTTGCTCCAATTCTTCTACCCGATCCGTATAATATTTCGAGTTCAGGAAGCGGGGATAACTGTCTCGCATCATCAACGTGTAAATCTGAGCTTGAGCAGCGTCGAAGGTATTAGCCGTAGGATTGGCCATGTTCTGGTTGACGATTTCACGGACTCGTGAGTCTAAGGAAACCTGAAAATGGGGAAATATTGGAAATATTTGAGCAATGGTAGGATTCGGGGCGAAATGGGGTCTTTTAAAATAAAATAGAGCAAAAATTTGGGGAATTTGTGTCCCGGAAAGAAAATTTTGAATTTTTGGAAGATTTTGAGAATTTTGAATCAAAATCCCGCCCTATTTTCCGTCTTTTGGTTAAATTTTGAATTTCTGGGCGTAATTGAGAATTTTGAATCGAAATTCCACCATATTTGGCGGTTTCTTGACTTAATTTTGAATTTTGTAAGATTTTGAATCGAAATCCCGCTCTATTTTGCGTCTTTTGTCCTAATTTTCCACTTTCCCGCTATAAAATTTTCTATTTTTTAAAGGGGAAGTACTGGCTTGAATTACCTTTAAATTTTTTTTGTAAATGAGATACCTCCCCAATTTTTGATGCGGCCTCTTACCTCCTTCGGGCTCAAAATCGAAATAAAATCCTCATAGATGATTCTGGCCTTTTCTTCAATCTTTTCATGGTTGGTTTCCTTCTTCAGCTCTTCGCATGCTTGCCAGAAGAGAATATTTTCATCGCTGAACTCGCCTTTCAGGAAATCCGTCAAGAAGCGGCGACCCTCTGTAAACAGTAAAAGTTAGACAAATTTGACGGAAGGGGAGAGGAGGAAGGACAACTGGAGAGACAACTGGTGGGGACTATTAAAACTGGAACATGCAAAACAGGTGGGCAGAGGGGGATCATCATCATCATGAAACTTGTTGCTGGCAGTTGGAGATGGGTTGATAGGAAATTGTAGTAAATTTGGGCGGATACTGTTCAAAAATTATTATTTTTTGGCTTTTTTTTAGCTGAGGAGCCGCAGTTACACTGCGGAATAAGCCACAGTTGGACAGGGAAAAGTACAACAGTTAGCAAGCAGATGAACCACAGTTAAACAGCGAAAGAGCCACAATTAGCCAAAAAGCGACAGTTAAGCAGCCAAAGAAGCCTCAGTTAGACAGCTAAAAGAGCCACAGTTAGACAGTGACGAGCGAATTGTGGCACGTCATTTTTTCAGAAAAACCGCCACAGCTCTCGACTGTCTAACTGTGGCGCTTTTCCCCATTTTCGATCATTTAAAAGTGATTTTAGATGATTTCTAGCGCTAACAAAGCCCAGCATTTAACGGAGGTCGTTAAAACTAAAAAATTCCCAAAATCCTGCCTAAAAATGGTCAAATTTCGAAAAAATGAAGCAGATGCCAGAATTGCCCGCTAGACACGAGTGTCTGATGTCTGCCAGCGACCGGGTTGCCAGCCAAGAGAAGAGAGGGGGACCCCTGATGGCGACCGGTCGTCCCGTCGTCCGCAACCTGCCCCCGGTTTTCCACCCCGGCTTGCCTCGCAAGTATTCTCGTCGTAGTGTCCTCTCTCAATCCCCTGTGAGTGTCTGTGTATCTGTCTAGCGCCCCTCTGGGTGGCCGTGTTCTCACGGGGGAGCAAAAAGCTACGTTTCCTTCTTTTCTCCAATAAATTTAACCACTTACCCAAATTCTTCATCAAAGTTTCGAAGTTAACCGCCCAACTGCGAACATCTTCAAAGGCCAGGCGTACACGCTCTTGTTCAGCTGCACGTTTTTCTCGAAGTTGCTGGGAATTTGAATCAGCGGAAACTCTGAAAATTTGCGGGTTTTTATCCTCTAGAAACTAAAATTAGCGCTTTTTTCTTAGACGACGTGTGAACTGTGGTTTTTCATTTCCTAGAGACCGTAATTTAAAGAAAAATCCCTGATTAATCCAAAAATCTACTGGAACATCTGCCAAAGCGGCGTTCTGACGTCAACGTGCCCTCCTTGAACCCCTCTCTTTTTCCCCTGGCTGATAAACAACTCCAAAACCCCTGAATTTACCCTGACTCGGTCATTATACGTGGGAAAATGTCACGCGAAAGGCAAATTCTATTTTGGTGATTGTCGCCGGTTTTTGAGGGGCTCATTAGGAGCCCGCTTTTTATCATTTTTGAACATGAATGCGTAGAAAACCACGTGGATGACTGGTAGATTTTGATCCCTACCTGGTATGCTCCTGTTCTGGGCATTCTGGAGCAGCACGGGATGTGCAGACAAAGCGGAAAAGCCTAAAAGTCCATTTAAATGAGATTACGGTAGGGGGAGAAAAGCCACAGTTGGACAGCAGCGTGTCAACTGTGGTGCTTTTCAAAATTAGATAAACAGCCACAATTCACACGCCGCCTGTCTAACTGTGGCTGAAATTAAAAACCCAATAGTTCCTGGTCCCCAGCCAATTAATTAAATTTTCTTCCATGCGTCAGCGATAACTTGGCCTATTATTCTTTTTAACACGAGCAGAACTACAATAAATTGCGATGAAATCAACCCCTGGCTGCCAGGCTAAAGACGTCAACAATACTTTTGATTAGAAGAAAAGGCCAACCAGCCAGTTAGCAGCTGGAAATGTGTGTCCCAGTCGGTCATTTGTGACTGAATTCATGAAAAACAAAATGAATGAGGACAGCAGCAAAGAAATTCACCTGTTCTGATTTTCTAAAAAGGTGAGAACGCAAGGGATTTTGGTATTCTACCGTCAGTTTTCTTAAAAATGAGAAAAACTGGGCTTTTTATGATATTTTCACCTTTAATTCCCAGTTTTCTACCGGGAAATGGCTTCATTTAAATGAAATGGTATAGAAAGTTAAAAATCCTGGTTAATTGACCTTTTCTACGGGAAAGTAGAGGCGATAATTGGAATTTGAACCCATTGAACACCACTAAATCCTATTCAACCACTTGCAGACATCAAAATCTCTCATTTAAAGAGCCTACAGTATCCAGAGAATATTCCGGAAGACGGGGGAAGTTGTCCCGATGCTGTACTACCCTCTAGACAGGAAATATGGCCAGTTCCAGGTTAAATTACCCCCTAGAGGGATTAGGGCACCCCGACTTCCGGGGGAAACGCTTCTAAATTGAAAAATAGAAGTTTTGGGGTACTGTAGGCTCCTACAGGGAGAAATATTAGGACTTTAGGGTACTGTAGAGGCTGTTAAAGGATAAATATGTAAATTTGGAGGGTATTGTAGGATCTCACGAGTAAAAATACGAATTTTAAGAAGATTGTAGCGAAAAATGTCTGAATTTTGTATTCTATGAGGTTCTGGGAGGAAAATTAGGTGTTTTTCTGGATACTGTTGGGTTCTACAGGGAAAAATACCCCAATTTCAGTTTTTTATTAATAGCTTTAGGCTCTCGGATGAAAACTACTTGATTTTTGGGTTACTGGGTAGCTTTACGTAGAAAATTACTGGTTTTCAGGAGTCTGTAAGGCATAAAATATCTCAATTTCTGGGAGTTCTGGCCTTCCGGATGGAAACTGCTCTATTTTTGGGGTACTGTCGACCCCTACGGGAAACTTTAAAGATTTTTAGGCTACTTCAGGGAATTTCGAGTATTTTAAACATCTACAGAATGATTTGACTCACTTTGCCGAAAGTTTTTGAAATAATAGAGCCAATCTGCTTCTTTGCTGTTGATTATTGCTGGCACTTGGACTAGGAGTACCAGCGGGACTAGTAGCCAGTGGATTAGTCACTGGAGCAACACGAATAGAAGGCAGTTTGACTTGAGGGGTTAAGACTACGCGAGTCTTAAAAATAACAGAGAATAGAGACGACAACAGCTGTCGACGGCGAGCTCGGCTCTGATATGGTTGCCTTGGCCACGCCCCCCGGGTTCTGTGATATTCGAAGATCTGACTTTTTGAGGGATCAGCACGTGGAAGAGTCAAAAATAACGGATCATATATTTTTGGAACAAATCCGTGACTGGCACAGCTGGAGAATTGAACGGAATGGCTGGGATAAACCAGGATTTATGAACTGAAACAAAACGAGAAATAACGTCATCAATGGATAAATACTAAAAATATGAGAGAAGGGTTGAGCTAAAGCTTTGAGCTAAAGTTTTAGGGTTGATCTATGGTGAACTGAAAAGAAATGTTGATAGCGGAGGAAAAGGAGGAGAATAATAGGTTGCACGGGTTTTGCAGAAGAGTAAATAGGAAAAATCCTCCGAATTTTGGGGATTAGGCCATATTTTCTTACTGTTTCTGACGCTGGTAGCTATTTACAGTAATCCTAACTAAAAATTTAAAGGAAATAACTTTACAGTAACCAAGGACAGTCAACTGGACCCGAAATCCTGGAAAAGGGGCGCTTTTCCTTAGGAATTTCCCATTTTCCATAAGAAATCCCCCTTTTTCTTGATCTGGGAGTTGTCTTCCCTTCAGGACCTTCATTTTTCTACAGTAATTTCGTTTTATTCTAAAACAAGAAGAAATTTTCAAGAAAAAATTAAAAAATCGGAAGAAACAGCGAAAAACGGCAGAAAATAGGCTCGATTCACCCGCACCCGTAAACTCTCGGCAAAGCTTCCACAGGGCCTTATATATACGAGCTCATTTCTGGGAGATCTGCCCAAAGTTACTTGCTGACGGTTCTGTCAGACCCCCCTAACAACGGGGGCTGTGCCATGAGAGTAGCGGCGGACAAAATTCAAATTTCTTCTAGAAATTTGGTTTTGCATCGTATTGTTCTAAAATTTTTGGCTGTTTCTTTAATTTTTGCATTTTACTTCCTTTCCTAAAAATCCTTTAAAAAATTGATGGTTTATCCATATTTTATTGGAGAAAGACAAAGAAACAGAAACCTGGGCATGTACAAATATGACAGCCACAATCAGACAGCTTGAAAATATAAGCGCCTCAGTTAGACAGCCAATAGTCACAGTTAGACAGGCATAAATATGAGCGCCACAGCTAGACAGCCAAAAATATGAATGCCGCAGTTAGACTGCTGAAAATATGAGAGCCACAGTTAGACATCCAAGACAACGCGTCGTATTTTTACCAGCACCCGTAAAATCTCTGCAGTTTCTTCAATCCCACTACAGTATCCCGCTAAAAATCCTCGTAAAGTTTCCCCATTTAATTTATTTCAGATTAGTCATCCACTTGGCCTTCTTCCAATTACCCTCGTTGCAGGTTATTCAATTACAGTATTGATCATTATCCCCAGGTTTCCAGTTTGGAGTTTGCCTCCCTTTTCCCCGTTTCAATACAATTTTCTAACTTTCATTTTCTCTATGGAACACGAATTCCTGACGAATTTTGAAAACACGATTCGGTGGAGGTGGATAAGAGGCTTAGAAGGCACAATATCTCATATTTTAAAAAGCATTGGCTTCTCAGAAGATCATTGACGGTGAAAAATGGGGGGATGAGCCGGCGGAAATAACGATGAGCTGGTGTAAATATAGCAAAGTTTTCTAAAAGCTCAGAATTAAATTAAACGAGGAATGAAAGTGACTTTAAATCGAAGATCTGCAGTTTTAGACGGCTATTAAACAGAAAAATAGAGAGATGAGCCTATGGATAAATGACGGAAATATAGAAATTGTTAAATCACAAAGGAATTAAATTGAAAACGGAATGAAAAGTGGTTTTCTGGTCAGAGATCTCCACAGTTTACACGCAATTTGTATACAAACGGATAGTTGTAGGAGCCTGATGTATGGCGGCTTTGTGTAGATTTACAGAAATTATAGAAATAAGCAAAAACAGTGGACAGTCAGGACAATAATTTTAGATTTAGAGCACTAGAATTTTCGATATACGCTGGTAGGCAGGATTGTGGCAGAAATACTCGCAGAACACAGAAAAAAACCATGGAAATAGGCAAAAATCCTCTGAATATTGTAGGATATCAGAAAAATCTTATAGTCAGTACCGGGAATCGAGCCCGTGAGCATTTGCACGAGAATCTGGGCTAATCACGGGCCCGTCAACATTTTTTGGACATTCAAGGCGCTGGGACTGCGCCTACTAGAAATATTGGCAAAAAAACCTGGATATCCGAAGAAATTCTCGAATACTCGAAGAAAATCCCCGACTATTCAGCAAAATCCGCCGGATTCACAGAAAAATCTACTGGATACCATGAAAAATCTCGTCGCATCCGAAATAATCCTCGGATACTCGAAAAATTCCTGGATATTCGGAAAAATCCGGGAACTTGGCGTCCTAACCACCGTCACGCAGCATTTTTACCGGCTCCGTGACGCTGTGCAAAGATTTCTTCCCATTCTAATTTTCCACTTTGGCAGGTGTTCCATTTTGTTCTTTCTCCGCTCCCGTGTAATAACTTTTTCTTATCATTTACGTCAATCGGACCAAAAATATAATATCGCCGCTACATTTCCAGTCAATTTCAGCACGAAACTCGAGGGATTTTTAACCTTTTCCACAACATTTAGCGAAAAATTCTCAGAATTTCAGAAAATAACTCACGGTCCTGTTTTATTTTTCTTAGAGAGACCAACAGCCATGGCGATGACTCCTCCAAGGGTCCGAAATAGGCCAGCCATCGGAGAGGAAGCTGTGTGTTTTGGCTGGGGAGAATCCTCGTCCAAACTTGAAGAGGAGCACATGACGACAGGCTCCATGGCAACAGGAAAAAAGGTCGCAATGATAATAACTTCATTTGATTGGGTTTTCTGATGTAGGGGAACTTGTACCAGGAAATGGGGATATTACTGCATTTTTCTAGGATCAGAGGCTTTTTTTACTGAAAATTAAAGCCAGAAATTCTAGAAATTTCAGTTTTCCTGTAGAAAATGATAATTTTTCCCAATTTTTCATTGTTTTACCAGGATTTGTGGCCAATTCTTGTGATTCTTCTTTAAATCGGAGTACAGTATCGTTTTCTGTTAAAATTACACCTGTTAACCTTCTTTAAAGGGCTTTCTGTGTCCTAATGTTGACCAGGAACTGGCAGTACAGTCACATTGCCTTCACTTCCTTATTCTATTTCGTACATTTCAATTAAATTATATCCATTAACATGAAAACAATTCTACTTATCAGAAAAATGAACTTTCAGTAATTATGTGGCTACAAATGATCGAGGTCAGCCGTCGGGAGACGACGAAAATAACAAATGACTCAGCAGGGAAAATTAGGAGGGAAATCGGTTGAGTCTATGAATTCTATTAAATGGCTGGATATCCGGTGATTCCTGATAGGAAACTAGGTTTTATGCCAATTCTTTGACTTTTAGAGCGTAACAATTAGACAGCTAAAAGAGCCACTGTTAGACAGCCAAATGCTCAGGTAGACAGCAAAAGGACCACACATAGACAGCTACAAGCCGCAATTAGACAACCGAAATGGCTTGTTCGCGTGAACTGTGGCTTATTTTAAAATAAATCCCGAGCCACAGTTCACAAGCTCAACTGTCTAACGGCCAGCTCCTTTTTCTAGGAAACGACGCGTGAACTGCGGCTTCCTGACCGTCTACCATTTTCTCCCCTTTTTTTCTTCCCTCGACCAATTGTCCAACCCGCTAATAGCCACTGTGTCCTAAATCCTTGCACCTGTGTGTCCTAGTTGACTTCTGCTGCCCAACTGTTTGGTCACTGTCATTACGCAACTCTTGGCTACGTTTCGTGGCCCACGAATAAACAATAACTGTCCTCTGTCCCTTTAAATCAATAGTTCAGGTCATTTAACTGCCTTGTCCCATTTTCAGACGACAAAATAAACACAGAACGAGGTAGTAATGAGTGCAGCCGGCTGCCCCGGGAAATCGATGTGAGCCTTTGTAACTCGAGACGAAGAAAGCGCCCCTCCGAGATGAGGGACGTGGAGAGGGGGGGCTACAGTATGACACATCTGAAATAATTATCACGTTATTCTTGACCAAGGAGCCATTAAACGGGTTCCTGATATCAAAAAAGGCGCCAAAATGGCCCAATATTCCTAGATTTTCTTCTTTCCCGCCATAATAATTTAAACCCTGCTCTTATTTTGAATTACACGTCAACTTTCGCTCTTCTATGATCCAAAACATCAATTAAATGGGTCCGGAGGGATTTAATTCACAATAATATGATGAAAATGACGAGGAAACTCTGACCAGGCGAAAGGCTGGAGAAAACTTCGAGGGAGCAATCATTGAAGACGGGAATATGATACCATGAGAAAGACGATATCGACTGTCAAGAAGGTGGAGCTTTTCCTCTTTAAATGAGGTAATCGGCTGTCTAATTGTGGCTTTTTTCTAATCAGAAATAGACGGTTAGACAGGAGCGTGAGCTGTGGCTTTCTGGGAAGAAATTCTAAGTCCACGCGATGCTCCCTAACTGTGGTGCTTCCGATGTGGCTTTGGAGAAAATGGAGAAACCAGCCTGTTTTCTTCTTTAAAGGGCTAAATTGAGTATTTTTGCGCTCTGTGAAAGAGAAAAACCAGCCAAAAACTTACCGTAGCCCAGAATTTAATGGCCTTTCCCATAGTTCAATTTTTCCTCCCTTTTAAAATGGACCTTTCCCCCCATTAAAAGCATGTGTGTGTGTGCCTTCCATCCCGTCCCCTCTCTATCCCCTCCGTAGTGCCAGCCGTGTGGGTGGGGCCCCTAGACTACGGTAAGAGCCAGCTGCCCCCCGTCCCCCACTGCTTACGTCTCTCTTCTCTTCTCGTCGTCGAAGTGTATAAAATATGGATAATTCACAGGTTAGTTAAGAAAAATGACAAGGAAGACTAGTTGGGAGAGTCAGAATGAAGCGGAGGGAGCTGTTTGCGCCAAGGAAACCGAAGCCGCGCGGAGGCGATACCCGGGAGAGGGGGTTGGGTGTCACACCACCACCACGATGAGGAGCTGGACAGAGGGAAGACAGGCAGGGGAAGACAGGGAATACGTCTGAATGTCTAACTGTGGCTCTTTTTTTTTGATATTTTTACGGTTATTTGGCGCTTGGTTGGTCATTTCGGCTTGCAGTTATCAGAATTTTGCTGTACGCCTGTAATTTTATAGCTGGAGCTTTTTTTCTGATAATCGAAAGGTTCCTGATTCGATTCCTGCTAGTTTTCATAGGATTTCTGTCAGTTTTTCAGTGTCAAATCGACAATTTTGGCGCGCCCGCCGTTTTCCCCCGTTCAAATTAAAGCCACAGTTAGACAGCGCTATAGAAACCTGGAAAAGGGCTACAAAAGCCAATTTTAAGGGATTTTTTAAAGGACACAAAATTTACAAGAAAGAAAAATAGAAGCGTGTCACCTACCGTGCTCCTTGGCCGGCGATTGGCGCCCCGGGTTGCGTCAATATTAGACCAGGGCCGGGTATAGCACAATGGCTCTTAAGGCTGCTCCTGGCTTGCGCTAACCTTTCTTCTCATTTTCTCCCTGTATCTATTTAAATATTCTTTGAATTATCGATTTTAATCCGGTTGCGGAAGGTTATAGCGTGCATCTAGTCGAGTCCTCCTGTAATTTGAGTAATTTGGGCGCGAGTGTCAGCTAAAAAGAGCCGCTAATTGGTTTCTGGCTATTTTTGGGGGGATTTTGCGGTAAGACACAGTTAGACAGGAAAGCCACAGCTAGACAGCTAACATAACCACAAGTAGACAGCGACGTGTGAACTGCGTCTGTTCCGAAAAGGAAACATGAGCTACAATTCACACACCTTGTCTAACTGTGGCGCATTTTCAAGGTTTTTAACAGTATTTCCCAATTTCTGTTCCATTTAAAGCTAGAAAGCTACAGTAATCCAGCATTTTAAAGTCCAAAGTCTCTTTTTTCCTTCTGCGGTCACGTAAAGTCTGTTTGTCATCCATTTTTGACCTCCTGTCGCCTTTTCTGGCCCTTTCTTCCCATTTTCCCCTCAAATTCCAAGAAATTTTCCCAAATTTACATTCAAATTCCCAAATCTACAATAATCTCCCTCCCAAATGGCCTAATGACCAGCTGTAATGTTGACTCTCAAGACGGGCAAGCAGATCAGTAAGACGTGTGCCGGTTGCATCACTAATGACCACAAGAGAATAAGGTCGAAATAGAGAGAGAGCAACCTGAGACGGGTCGAGATGACCAGCAGCTGGCAGACACTGTGAGAAATAAGATCGGGGGTAAAAGGCGGTGGATTGGAGCAACTGTCCTAGTCTTTTTTGATCTTCCGCTGGCATTTCTGCTTTTGCTGTCTAATTGTGGCCATTTGCTGTTTAATTGTGGCGCACTGTATCCCACAGGATTTCAGTTGGCTTTTGGTAATATTATTGGGGAATATTCAATATTCTTAATCCTATGGAGCCCCTTGAGCCCACCTGCTGTGACCTGTCCCCAAACAGGAGCACAGATACCACAGCTGTCCTTATTGAGAGGGGAGAGAGGGCTCTCTAGTGCTTTTTGGTCCTAGAAAATCTTATTGCGTCATGGGAAGAATAACAGTCGTAAGCCACAGTTACACAGCCTTTTTATTAGCTTAAAATTTGACTATTTTCCCATGCATGACCCACGAGGGGGACCACCCATGGCGGTGCACCTGGCGACCGGCAATTAGCACTCACCCAGTCACTCTCTGTAGCTCTCTCTCCTCCCCCTAAATGCTTGCGCTATTCTCTCCTCTGTCTATTTTCCGTTAGTTATTGTTTTATGATGGTTTGATTGATTATCTATTTGTACAAGTGACAGAATGGGTGATTTATGGGTTGTTCAAGCTGTCAGGGTGCTACAGACCTCTTTAGAGCTAATTTTAACCGGTTTTCTAGGAATTTTAGACGATTTCCAATCTTAGGAAAACGGACGTTGCAGGACCGCTTGAAAATCAGGGAAATATTACGAATTTTCATTGGAAAAAAGTCAAATTCAAACGTGCGCGCGCCTTGAGGTCCCGCAGCGCTTTTCCCCGGATTGAAAACTGGCTATACTCAGGTTAAATTCTTAATTTCTGTTTAAAAATCATAAAAATAAAGCCCCTGAATCATAAATACTGGCGGAAATGAGCTCTGCAGCTAGAAATATGACTCATAAGGGGGGAAGAGAACCCACTTCCGTCTCAAATTTCAAATTCACCTTGTTTTTCCACTTTAAACTGACCTTCCCGCCTTTTTTAATAATTTCATGCCATTTTTCTCCAATCTTAAAGTATTTTTCAGATAGAGAAACCCGGACGAGCTTTCACATCAACAGCAGCTTTAGATCCCAGGTTGGTTATTTTTCCTGTTGAATTTTGGTAGTTTTTCTCCTCCTTTTTACGATCCCTTTCCCATTCCACCCATTTGTCATCTCTTTCTCAGAGGGGATCCTCTGTTGTTAGCCGCTGCCGACAGGGGGAGAACACATGGCTTCCGTGTACTCATCCACTGGTGGCAATATGGTTGGTCCAAATAGACATTCGACGGGTAGTAGGGACAAATATTACCAGATGCTTGCTTGGTTAGGGAGAGGGTGGGAAGGGGGACATTAGCACAGGGATAAATTTGGAACCGCTTTTCGCTGTTTTTGAATAAAAATAGAAATTTAAATGGAAAAAATACTGAAAATCCGAAGTTTTAAATTGAAGTTCATTATTTGAGTTTTTTTTCAATTTTTAGCGGGTTTACGGATCCCAGGACGAATCTTCTTCCTTACAGGGCCCAGAGGAAAGGGGAAATGTTGTTTTCTTGCCGGGAACCATTAAAATTACGGGAAATTGAGGGGTGATGGGAGAAAAGTGACAAATTTCGTGACAAACAGCCCCACAGGATACGTAGACAGTTTATAATTACGTGGAGTCGATATAAACATTTGCCCGCCGCCGTTTTCCTGGGGTCACTGTTAATCAAAATAACCCGCCATGGACCTGCCTCCTTTAAATATTCCCACCTCCACATCCACGGCTATTTCTACTATTTCCAGTGTTGATATTTCATCAGTTTGGTCACAAGTTAATACGGAAAAGACGGCTGATATGTCCGCTACGGAGAGATCCGCTGGCTTGGCTACTTTAACGGACGCTTCTTACGGTAGAACTTCATTTAAAGCTGAGATTAAAGGGCATTTTCCAGCTCAAACTCCTTATTATAATCCAAGTTACGCTGGGTATGGAATGTATGGAACAAATCAATATTACCAGCAGGTAGGAGAGGCGGGAAATTTAAAATTTAAAGAAATTTAGCTGGCATCAGCTCGACAAACAGCGGCAGCTGCTTCATTTTCTTATGGGCTTGGATCAGCAGCAGCGCAAGGATATTACGGTAATTTTTGGCCTTTAAAATTTTAAAAAATGTTTCCAGGGAGCAGTTACCCGGCTAGCGGCTATAATTTCTCTGATTATGCATCAATTGGACCTTATTATAGAAATTTGGGAAGCAGCTATGGATATAATGCCCTCACAGGAGCTGCTGGTTATACTGTGGGTTTTTTTTTAAATAAAACTGGGTAATTTAATTTCTAGGGATCGTCACTAACCTCGGATAGCTCTGATCTTTCCTTTTCAATAAAAGACAAGAAAGGAAAAAGCACAAAGAAAAAGAAATCCGGCAGTTGTAGCCCAGATGGACAACAATTCGCCCGCGTTTTTGTCTGGGAACTCACCGACATCTGCGCCCTGGCTTATATTTTAGCCAATAAGGTTAGAATCTTAATATCTTACAGTAACCGAGTTTAGAATACTTTCCCCTCACATCGATCGACGAATCTTTTGAGTAATTTTACTAACGCCATCGTTGGATTGTCATTTCCAAGTGAAAACCTGGAGGAATTTGATATTTGTAATGTGGAAGACGCTGCGCATGAAGATAGCCTGGGGGAGAATTCTATGATAGATGGCAGGAGTGGAGTAGAAGTTACAAAAAGAGTTGCCACCAAGTATTTTGCTTTGAGACAATTGTACCAGGAAATGGGATGCAAGACGGAGCAGGGAAATTATTGTAAGTTTGGGGATTTGAACCGCAGATAGACAGCTAAAGAGCCACAGTTAGACCGCTGAAAGAGAAACAGTTAGACAGCCAAGAGCCGTGGTTAGGCGGCTAAAAGCAGTTAGAAAGTGAAAAGGGCGAAGAGCCACAGGTAGACAGCTAGGGCCACAGTTAGACAGCAAAAGAACTGCGGTTAGGCAGCTAAAAGGGTCACAGTTAGGCAGCAGAAAAGCCACAGTTAGACAGGGAAACAGCCAGTTAGACAATTAAAGGAGCCACAATTAGACAGCAAAAAAACCAGTTAGACGGCTAAAAAGGCCACAGTTCACACGCTGCCTGTCTAACTCATTTCAAATCCCATTTTCCCTTTTCAGCACTGATAGAAAGATGCCAAATGTCTTCCCAAAAAGAAGAAATAGACGAAGCTTTCATCCAAATGGAAAATTTACTTCCAGGAAGAACAGATGTAGCCAGGAGATGTTTAAATATCGTCTATCAGCGGTAAAAAGTCTTCTTTTTTATGGAAAACGACTGGTTTTTAGGTCCTCCCTCTCTCCTACGGAAAAATACGCCAATGTTATAATTACAACGGAAAAATTACCGGCAGCTGCTGCTATTCTTCTTCAAGCTGGGCTAGCTACTTCGGTTCCTATGGAAAATATTTATAGCTCTAATAAGGGCAGCAAGGTAGGGAAAAAAAGAAGAAAAAGGGGATTCTGCAATAGTTAGGCAGCGAAAGAAGCCACCGTTAAACAGCGAAGAGCCACAGTTAAACTGCTAAAGAAGCTGCAGTTAGACAGCAGAAAAGCCACAGTTAGACTGCTAAAAAAACCACAATTACACAGCAAAAGGCCGCAATTAGACACTTTCTTCAATTTTTCTATTTTTTTCATTTCAGAACGCCGTGATCGAAAAGATAACCAATCGTTTCGGTAAAAAATGCAGTTTTATTGTGATTAGCAGCGATCCTGAGACCGTCCACCTTGCCAAGAAAGAAAATATCCCCGTCTGGCCAATTCCTCCAATTTCTCATAATCCAAGTGGCTCAACAGAATCCCTAGAAAAATTCTTCGGCGCCCAGTCAAATTATCTCCTCGGGACACCATAAACCCAAGAAAAAGTCGCCCTCTCCCCTGGTCATATCAGAAGCTCACAGTATTTGACTTTATTTTATTATTTTTATCTCTGTGCCATGTAAATAAACAAGAGGAGGTGATGAATAATGAAGACCTAGGGCTCTTCCTTTTTATAATTACCATTGCTAATAATTTGAAGGGGTTCCCGATTGGCGGCTGCTCCTCCTTCAGGGGCGTGAAATACTCCCCCGTCTATTGCACAATAAGTGGGACAGAAGCCATTACTCCCCCGAATTCCACGAGGTCCTGGAGGTCCTAATCTGCCCGGTAGACCAGGCTTTCCAGCTTTTCCTTTAAAAAAATAGCAAAATTGGAGCAGAATCCTACCTGATTTCCCTTTTTCTCCCTTTATTCCCATAAAATATCCTGGTGGCCCTGGTTTTCCTGGCAAACCAGAGGGTCCAGGAGGTCCTGGTGGTCCAGGAACTGGTGGACTAACGTTGGGAATTATTCCTCGAATTCCTTTACTTCCCATGAGGCCGCGAATTCCTGGTGGTCCTCGAGGTCCCGGAGATCCTGGGAGCCCCGGACGTCCGTTGAGTCCATCTTCTCCTGGAAAACCATCTCCTCCAGGATCTCCACGATCTCCTGGCGGTCCTTTTGATCCTCGAGGGCCTTGAGGGCAAGTAGGACAGGGTGTCTCTGGCTGAGTGCATGGAAGATAGCCGGCTTTTCCAGGATGGCCAGGTTCTCCGGGGGTTCCCGGCTCTCCTGGATGCCCATTCTTTCCATTTGCTCCCTGTGGACCAGCTGGGCCAGGAATACAGCAAGTTTTATTATAACTTGGGACAGGAAGAGCCTAAATTCATTTTTATTTGAGTTTTTGGGCTTTTATACTTCAGGAGACAGCGGATTCCAAAAAGGTGGCGGTTTTAAGTCGAGAGGAGCCTCTGGGAGGCTGCTAGGAGCCTAAAAATTGGATACAAGGGTTAAAAACAGTGGAAACCACGTACAATTGCGTAGCTATTTTGCGGCCCTTGAAAAACTGAGCGTAAAATGCCGGAATACCCGCCAATGTAGGCTTGCCGTCGAGTACGCAGAAGAATTGAATTGTAGTTGATGGTTTCAGTGATGTTTTTCTGAAAAAATAGGTCGAAAACCCGGAAAAAAATGGGGTTTCGGAACCCAAGAGCCTCCTAGCTGTCTAACTGTGGCTCCAACTCACTTCTAAAGCCTCCAAAACCTCTAAAAAACGATTATTCCTCCAACTAGCCATAAAAATAGCAGAAATTGTTAAAATAGAAGATAAAGACGAAATAATCCAACAGGAAATGATTAGAATAACATAAAGACGACGCTCATTCATCTCCCGGGCTAAATTGACGGTTTTTATCCGTGTCAAGATCATCTCTCCCCTCTTGAGAAATGAAGATAATCCTTGTCTTTTTCTCGACTGAAGAAGTTACGGGACCGGAATGGCTTTTGGAGTGACCTGTGAATGATGCCCGGCGAAGCAAAACAAGCTAGGCAAATAGAAAAATCAAAGATACTCCAAATGACGTGAGGGAGCTCTTGAAAAACTGAAGATTTTAATTCAGCTGTATAACTGTGGCTCCTGTTCAGATCCCCGAGTCCCTCTGGAAATCTTCGACCAGTCCAGGATCCTTTCCGGCTTCTTTTTACTGCATATTAACGGGACGCGCCTGTCAGGCCGACTAGCGGTTTCTTAGGTTGTCTGTCTCTTTCGACCGGTTTTCGTCTCGTATCCATATCCAATTAGACTCACAGGAGGCGTTTAGGTCACGATCGCCTTTTCACAATACAATGGGGAAATTGTTAGCTATTGGACATGCAATTGTGACATTTTGGCCACAGTTAGACAGTTACGCATGAACTGCGGGAGTTTGAAAAATTCCAAGCCACAGTTCACACGTGGATGTCTAACTGTGGTGCTATGCTGTCTAGCTGTGGGCCCCAGCCTGTGGCTCTTTTAACCGGCTAACTGTGGCTAAAACCATTCAAATTTTAGAAATCTTTATTGATTTTCGAATCGTATTAAGCCTGAAACCCTCTAGCCAATTATTTATACAAAAAAACAAAGCGCAAACCCGTTCTTGGTCACTAGAAAGTAGAAGTCATGAGTGGAAGGGAGAATAAGACACTAAATGGTCGGATTGAAGGCATGAAGTGTTGGTCCTTTATTTGAGGTTATTTGAGCTTTCCGCTTCTTGGATTGTTTCCTCTTGTAGCAGATGTAAGCAGAGAGCAGGGAAAGATTCAACCCAATGCAGACGACAGCTATCACAATTGCCAGGCCTACTACCCAGACGGGAGCCAAAGAAACTGCTGGGCCGGCTGAAAAAAGGGAAAATAGGTGTTTAACCGTCTTTTAGCTCTGTAATTGTGGTTCTTTTAACTGTCTTATTGTGGCTGTGTTGGAGTAGAACTGTGGATCTTTTTCTTGTCTAACTGTGGCTTACTTTCCTGTTTAATTGTGGTTTTTAGTTGTTTAATTCTTGGCTGTCTAACATTAGCTCTTCATCTGTCTAACTGTGGCTTATTCAGTTGTCGAACTGTGGGTTCTCTAATTGTCTAATTGCGGCTCTTTTCCCTGTTTAACTGTGATTTTCTTGCTGTCCAACTGTGGTTTATTCCCCTCTACCCCCAGGCTAATACCCCTCTCCCCCGGATCAGGATTAGCATCTCCCCGCAGGTATACACCTGCCAACTGGGTGGCATTGAATTCTTCATCATACTCGTCTCACATTTCACTCTGTACTAGTCTAACCCCCCTTCTTGGAGGTGTAAATATAGAAAAAGGGTTGTCAGTGACCGTCCCCAATCTTGTTAGCCGAACAGATTTTGACAGCGAGACGGCTACCGTGACACGACCCAAAACATCGGAGCTGGGGGCTTAACATCGTGTTGGTAAACTTCGGGTCAAAAATAACCTTTGTCTTAAATGAAAAATTGTACCTTCAGCTATTGCGGGTGGTGTATGCAATACTTCCGGGGTTGTTGGACTGGCAGAATTCCAATATGTTTCCGGTTGTGGACTTCCTGGGCTTGTGGAAATGTTGAAGATTTGTCCGGGGACGATATCCGGAATTTGGAGAGTTTCATTACTTGTCTGGAAAAGAAATCATTTTGTTATCTAATTGTGGCTTCTTTAGCCGTCTAACTGTTGTTTTTTTTTGCTAATTTCGCTCTTTAGCTGTCTAACTGCGGCTCTTCTAGCTGCTTAGTTGTGGCTTTTAGCTCTCTAACTGCGCTTCTTTTAGCTGTCTAACTGTGTCCTTTTCAACTGTCTAACTGTGGTTCTTTTAGCTGTCCAATTGTGGCTCTTTTCCTGTCGGACTGTGACTCTTTTTGCCGTCTAATTGTGGCTCTTCTGCTATCCAACTGCGGCCCTTTTAACCGTCTACCTGTCTAACTGTGTCACTTCCTCCCCTATCCATTAACTTTCTGCCAATATTTGTTCCCAAAAAAAGATGGAGTGACCCCACCAGCGTATTGCCTTTCCCACGGGCGGAAGCGACGAGGGCGAGCGGTGACTATGTTCCACTAAGGCAGAGTAAATATTGTCGGCCGCGAGCATCAACAACGACGGTGCAAATAATCCTGTCTTTTTTTGAGTGAAATAGGCCCCAATGACTGATACTTGTAACCAGTAGGCTCGTAAAATGGCTTTAAACTCACATCGCTTCCTTTAAATGGGTCCGTTTTCACCTCACAATCGGCGTTTCGCCCCTAATTAGCATATCAATGTCGCGATCTGGTCGTCTCCCTTTCAAAGTTCTCCTCTTTTCTGGGAAAAGGGAGACATTTAGGAAGCCAAAGCTGTTAGCAGGGGAGGGGCGCCTTCTTATTATCTCCAACGATGCCTATGATTTATGCTAACGAGTCTTTTATGTCCGGCTATTATTGCCCTTTAGCAGGTTGCTATGGAGTTTCCGGTAATAATTATAGGGGAAAGCGGTGGGGCAAAACCATAAACAAGAAAATAAAAAGAAAACCGACAGCAGCAGTTAGACAGCTAAAAGAACCACAGTTAAACATCAAAAAGCTACAGTTAGACAGGCAAAAAAGCTACAGTTAAGCAGCAGAAAAGAGCCGCATTTAGACAGCTATACAGCCAACATGCGACCAGTTGGGTGGAAAAAGAAAATGAGCCACAGTTTGCACGTCGCTGCCTAACTGTTGCTCTTTACCTATAAAAATTTGGCTATTTTAGCTGTCGAACTGTGGTAGACCAGGAAAACCACAATTAGACGGCGAAAATACTCCCAGGAGAATTTTTTAAGGTTTAAATTACTCAAAAACTTACTGTATGACGTTTTAGCACCACCGAAATGACTCCATCACCATCACTGAATTCTCCTTTAGGATTCAGTTGGCATTGCCGTCGACAATTGATAAAAAGGCAATTTGGCTGACTATTTTGCTCCAAGATGAAGCCAGTAAATGAAACACCATCACAATCTGAAAATATCCAATTATTTTGGCGTTTCCATGTGATTTCCAGCGTTTTGAAATACGTAAAGCCCAGTCCGGCGGATAGTGACAGGCCGGCTGCCGGCTGTCAAGCAAGACTATCGGGAATTCACTTCCTCAAGTGGGTGTCTTTTGAAAAGAAAAAGCGACCAACGAGATCCCGAGAAAAAATGGAAAGGGGAGCCAAGAGCTAGGGAAAAAATGATTGTTAATATCCAAAATCAGTTAATTATCCTGGTGACGTAAGAATTAATCTATTTACAGGGAATTTACGTCAGGGAGACTAATTTCCACCTACGACAGGTGAGAGAACTCCGCGTAATTTTTGAAAATTTAATCAAAATTGATGTTTTCGCAGGTTTTTGGCCTCTAGTGCACCGTGTAAATAATCCGGGTAACATCAAGAATTAAACGGAAATCCTTCTCATTTACCCGAATTCTCTTTAAATCAAATAAAAAGGATTACTGTAAGGATGTAAAAATTGGCGGAAGAATGAAATATTTAAAGGAAAATAAGATTTCCAGCTGTTTTTTTTTTTTTGAATTTTGGGGTTTTCCAATGATTTTAGGGGAAAATAGGGCAGAAATTAGTCGGGTAACTATGGAAACCAGCTATTTTTAAAGGAAACATGGAAAAGAGGACAGGAAACCAAAGAAATTAAGGCAAAACTTACTAGGAATTCCACAACACAGCTCTAAACATTGTTTCATATCCGTCGTTTGTTGTGAAGTTAATGCCAAGCTATCCTTTCCAAATCTCTGCTGTTCATAAACCTCCATATCACCACAGAAAACATCCAATCCATTAGTAAAATGAATCAGAAATAGAAATATTATACAAATAATAGGCCGTCGAGTCATTGGCTACATGGGAGTTACCTTTGATAGAAGGGAAAATGACGACTGGGAATCAATTCGAAGAGGGAGAGAAAATAGTCGAGAGACACGCCCCCACACGCTCTCCTAGGTGGGGCTCGTTGCCAGCGGCGAGGAGGGCTGGCGGGTGGTCGGGGGGATACGAACGCGCTGGGTGGAAGAGAGGTTGGCCGCTGGGAGAACGAGAGCGCGCGGGGATAAGCAAAACACACTGATTTTCTCATTTAAATGGAACCTAGAGGGTGGAAAATCACCACAGATTTTAAAAATCCCCGGTTTTTACTAGAAATGGCCCTAAAATTTTAAAATCTCACAGAAAATTACAACAATTTCAACGAAAAAGTAAAAAAAAAATTAAAAATTAGCGGGGCTCGCTAGAAAACACGGAGAGATTCCAGAAATCCCGCCAAAAAAAAGAAAACGTTGTGGTTTCGTTCCTGTTAAGGAATCCTAAACAATTTTCACCCTGCGTCAGGGTCTTGGAAGGATTGGCCCCCCTCCCTGGGACCTTGAAATTCCAGTCGTTTAGGACCCAGGAAGAAAATGAGCGGGATTTGGCTTTGTTTTCTGCCCGTTTTTAATGAAATCATAGAAAATGCTCCATTTTCCCCGAATATTTCCGTGGAACAGCCTATTTTACCCATTTTTTCCTGTAATTGACTCGCCTCCTGCCTACCTGCTGCTTTTCTCTCTCCTCTTCTCATAATGTTGACCTAATACAGGTGGATGGCAGCAATAAGCACACGATTAGAGGACAGAGAGCAGATGGAGAAGCAAACAGCCGGCATGGGATAGAATATTCTTTACCCCAAAATCATTTATTTCTGTTCATTGCCAGCTTCTACACTAAAATTTTTAAAATCAGGCAATTTCAGGGAAGAATCCGGGAAAATTGGTAAATTTAAATTGTTGTAAAATATTGCCAATAGGAGAAGATTCATGTTGATGGGCGGCTGAATTGGCGCCACGGGGACAGCCGGGACCATTGGCGACAATCCTTGGGATGCCACGGCCATCGAGACCTTGAAATATTTTGAGCGACGGCCAAATCTTGAATCTGGAAAGATTTTAAGCATTTTTCTTTAAAGAAAAGGAGTACTGGCAATGTCCATTCCAGCAGAGACACAGGCCTGATAGCGACAGGCCTTACAAGTACGGCGATTTGTCCCCAAAACATCACATTTTCCATCAAATCGGCAAGTTAACGGCTGTTGTGATCCTCGTTGAGCTGTTCGACCAAAGAAGGACTGAAACGGATAAGTATTTTCAACTAAAAAGGGGGTGGAAGCTTCTTTTCTTTGGCTATTACCCGCTTATTTGGGAATATTTTCATTTTCATTAGACTTTTGAACTTGATTTTGGGATATTGAGGATTGCAAAAAGCCTGGAAATTGAGCAGGAGACGGATATAGCTGGCCACAGTCGCAATTTACAGAGGTTTTTTGGAAATTTACCAGTGGATTACGGTAATACACACCCGATTTCTGCAAGAAACCGGTAAAAAGGGGCACTTTTATCCTGAAATACCAGAAAAACCCACGAATTCCAGGAAAAATCCTTTTGTCTACCCGCGGAATCGAACCAGCGACCTTTGAAGCATTAAAAGGACTGTCAGGGATGCCCATTTCTTCTATGGGTCCAGCAGCAGAGGCAACAGTTGGTGTCACCCGCCCATTTGAATGGTGAATGCGCCAGTTGTCTTCTGTGACTATTTTCACGTATTAATTTTATTTATTTTTAATATTATAACATTCACGAGGCAAAATAACAACAGAAATTATACTTATGTGCTAAAATAAATTCAGTAATGCCTTTAAAATTTCAAATTCTCGAAAAGCGCGGGTGGGGCCAACTGTTGCCCCCGGTTCAGAACCCATGAGGGTCCCTGACAGCCCCTTTAATCCGCTCCGGATATCGTTGGATAATGGACGACCAACTACAGTCTACCAGTCCGTCATTTTGCAAAGTAGCCGCTATATTGGAAGGTTTTCCCGCTCTTTCCTTCAATATTAGGCCATTTATGGCTACCGTAACCTGTCATTTAAGATTCTACCAGGTAAATAAGCTCCATAACCGTTCTTTCACCGACATTTCTCGTCTTTCTTCAATCAAAAGGCTCTGTACCCTCCCTATGTACTAATTCCCGGCCGCAGGGTACTACAGTACCCTGCAAAAATAAGCACAAAAACACTTTTTTTTGCCATGAAAACAAACTTTTGACTAGTGAATAGGAGAGAGAGAGAGAGAGAAATAAAGGCGATTAAAAATGGCCAAGCTTTCGTTCACTGTAAAAGTTCAGAAGGATTTTTGAAGATGAACATATTAGAATCAGAACGAGAGATCTGTGGGTGACTCACCTTACAACCTTCACAAGTAAATGCACCAAAATGGAAGCCACGAGCTGGTTGGGAGCAGACGGCGCACTTCATCTGAAATAAGGAGAATTTAAAGCAAATTTTGGAGGTAAAATTGGGGTACTGTAGTGAAAAAAGGGCCTGTTGTCGCCCGTCCCAGGGAACAGTCGACTATAAGGTCGGTCGATGAGTATCCGCGCGCCATTGCGAACGTCTCTCGACGCCCGCAATTCGCCCCCTTTGAATCACTCTTACTTCCTGCGTTCCCAGTGTGCGGTCGTATCTAGTCCACAGCTATTTTATATCTGTTGTATTTCTACTTCCCACACACTAGCCCATATATTTATTGTCTCTAGCATAAGTACATAAATCTCTTTCTCTCACTCATTGTATTCTAACTATCTCGTCACTCTCTCTGTCTGTGGATAGAGATCGCTCCTCGTAGTTCTTCATACTCGTGTTATCTTTCTCTCTCCCAATTCTCCCACGTGTTGCGACTCCTTCTTGCGGCCCTCAGCCCCGCGTGGCAAGGGCTTCGGTCCTTATGGCGAGCGCCCACACTAGAAGAATCTGCCGACACCACCTCCTCTCACAAGGATCGCCTCAACATGGTGCATCGAACCTATGGAACTTTTTTCGATTGAAAAAAGGAATATATATTTTTATTATGTATTAGTCCATTGGTTGAGAGCAAGTCCACTGAACACACGATTATTAGTCCACAGAATCAAGTCCAAAGAGTTTATTTTTTCTTAAGTGCCAAAGTATCATTTCATTTTTGCCTTGTAGTCCAGGTTTCTTTTTCAGCTCTTGTTACAGGTTATATATCCGAGCGTCCTATGGCTTTAAAAATGGCACCATGTTAGAGATAATATGGATTTTCCATCCACGCTGGTGTTGAAAAGTTGCCGAGTCAGTTAAAGGAGCCGGAGACAAGCCAGAAGACGTAACAAGAGTAAAAGTCCACAGAATTTTAGGCATTATCGTCAAAAGAAGCAGATGAATGATACGGAAATTGGAGGAAAAACTCACTTTGCACTGGTTCTTGGTCCACGTCAATTACGAAGAGCCTCTATTGCCATAGAAGAGAAAAGAAGTGAAACGTGAATTGCCGCGGTATAATGAGAAGTCGACAAGCCGAGAAGAAATTCTCCTGGACACAGAGCACAGCAATTTTGAAGAAGAATTTCAAGATTGACAGAGGCTAGTCCACTCAGGTTTGTCGAAGTAGTTGCTAGCGGTCTCATTAGAGCCGTTAGAATATTTCGGAACTACATGTTTGTATTTTTTGAATTTTTTGTAATGTCTAAGCGGTAGTATATAGTCCGTAGAGGTCGACATCGGTTAGAACTAGCCGATGGACCACAGAATTTAGCTAGAATTTCTGTCGGATTGAAAAATTAGTCCATGTACCGGAAGTCAAGACCATGATGGAAAGTACAAGTCCATTGAATAGGGAGGTGCCACGGGCTGGTCCCCTGTGAGCACATTACGCCGCTCCTATTCACCCAAAAGGCAGAGGCCACGCCGAGCTCGTAGTGCCGAGGTTAGCACAAGAGGGCCGTAGAGAGGTCCTGGACGGTTGTAGTCCGAATAGGGTTGGAAAAAGTCCACCCAACTAGGCTGGCATGCCGATGAAGGAGGTGATAATCCTTCTGAAGCGAGATTGTGGAATGCAATCCCTTTGGGTTCCAAAGTTACTCGACTTATCACTAAAATTAATTCAATGTTCAAACCATGTAGCCGTCAAGACCACAGCAGAAGGCTTTTATAGTCTACTAGGGCGCGATAGCTTTCTTAGGTGGAGTTACAGGGGTAAAAAATCGGATTTAGGGTCGTCTATTGGTGTTGAAACGAGCCAGTAGAGCAAATAGATCTTTGAGGGTATTTTTGATGATGATACGGAGTCAATTCCACTCATTGTATTTTTTATCCGTGCCACAGATTGCCAGGTTTTGGGATTCTATATCAGACGCCTCACTGTGTCTTGAAAATGGAAAAAATCGGGAAGACAGGATAGAAGGTCCCGTGTTACTCAACTGGAAGGGTAATGAAAAGTATCGATTAAATTCGAGTCCATATTTGTCGTATCTGCGATTCCAGAGAAGCAGTCTATAATAAGTATACGTCAAATCAATTTTTACTCATGGAAAGCTACGGCGCTTTCAGTAAAAATCGCAAAATTACACTCAGTGGAAAATAGGGTGTGGGTTAAATAAAATCCCATACGCCTTCATGGGGTAACCATACACACATATATACATACGCCTCAATATGGCAAAAAACATGGTGTAAATCGAATTTCGATGCCCAGTAATAGTCCACTGAAATCTTTAGCTTTTATAGCCCAGTTTGGTAATGAAAGATCTGAAAACAATTATTTTTTCTATCTTTGCCAATAACTTACTAAATTATAAGGCAGAATACGCCTCATACTAACAAAAGAGTACTGCCTCATCACGGGGGTAAAATAGTTTCTCATTATGACACTCTCAATTTCTATCACTTCCAAAAGAAATATCATTGTTCCTTGTAAAATTGACAAAGTCCATGGTTTCTATGGCAGAAATAAAAATATGGTGCAAGAACACAAGCATTTGCGTGCAAACGCGAGAGAAACAACACGGTGTACGATCGCACGAATTTTTCTCTTTATTTTTCAATTTGTTGAATTTTATTATATTTTCTTGTAATCAATATTTTTATTGTTGTTTAGACCGTTCAGCACTAGAAACCAGTAGTCCCATGGGTTGCAGTAAAAAGCAATCAAGGAGAATCGTAAAAATCCACAAGAAGCAAGACCAAGATGAATAATATGAAGAACTTCTACATAGACCATAGAAATATCACAAACGCCTCAACACACCTCAACATGGTGTATTTTCAACAATATTATCAACTGGTAATACGCCTCATGGTGTAGTATTTCAATATTTTGACTTTCTGTTATTCCTTGTACAATTGTCGCACAGTAGACAAAATATCTACTCGTAAATAGATACACAATCATATATCTGGATATCTCGCCTTAACATTGAATTTTTCTTGTGTGATTATATATTACCTCTCAGTTCTGCTCTTGTTCGTTTAAGTACCGTTAATGAGTCAGCTATTGCAGGTGCAACGTCAAAAGCTATCATGGCAGTCACGCGAAACAATCCTGGTCCAAGGCAACCGGAGAACCCACCATCTCAACAACGTCCAGAAGAAGAGAATCCAGAGCCAGAGATTAACGAGTCCATGGAGGACGAGGAAGACATATTAGAGCCCATGGAAGATGTCGCTAATCAGCTCCGCAAGGAGGCTCAGAAAAAGGAGATAAGCCCACTGATCAAGGTTTGGAATAATGTTTAGTCATTATTTACACTTGATACTTTAGACCACCAACTTGCTCAAGGCCCAATATATTGATATCAATCGCCAATGCAATGCTAAAGGTGTTATCCATGAGAATGCCGATCTTCGAGGACTCTACAGTGAGACGAAGTACAATCTGGATCTGTTGATTGGAGATGCAGAAGAAAACATGGCCAAAGCTCAATCCATCTTGGATAAATACGAGGTAGAAAATCCGACAGAAGAAGACAAGGAATGGCAGGACAAAGTCGAAACAATAGTAAGTCGAAACAAAGAACTGAAACACGTAATGGTGCAGTTCGGCAACGTGTTCTATGAACAGTTAGCTGCCTATGGCCACGAATTGGCTGCAAGGGCAAACCAGCAGCAAGCCAATTATGGTGCGCTACGGTCCCCCTGTAGGCTCCCTACCTCTATGGGAAACCTAGGCTATCAAACGCCAGCGTACCCGAGGATGGTAGATCCCACGGCCACTTTGAGAACCGTTTACGGTACTCCCCAGGCCCAAGGATTAACTTCTGAAAATATCCAAACCAGCAAAAAACCTGGGTTGGGAAATAGGGCAAATACGCCTATTACCAGTCGTATTTTGAATACTGACGATTTATTTTCAGAACCAAGTCCAATGCTATTGCCACAACAAGCTCCATTGCGGAGAGAAGAGCCAAATGCCACGGGAAACAGTAATAATGCCACAGGAGTCATTTATGACCGAAGAAACGATCCACAGGTTAGTGATTCTCATAATATTCAAAGAGAAAACACTTGTAATCGCTGGGGTCAGCTAACTGAATTACCTGAAAACCATTTGCCGGAATTTAAACCATTTGTGCCAAACAGAGAAAGGATTTACTATAAGCCGCTGCCCAATACATTCCAAATCACACGCGATTCGCGTTTAGCAGCCGAGTTAGAAAAACAAATGAACCCAGAATTTGGAGACGCGCTTGTAAATTATGTACCACATTTAAAAATGGAAGTGCCGAAATTTGATGGATCGCGAGATTCATGGGCACCTTTTTGGGACGCGTTCAAACCATTAGTCCATACAAACACAGCTATCCCAGAGCAGATGAAAATGCTCCATCTACGCAGCGCATTAGTTGGGAAGGCAGCGGAAGCTGTAAATCCAAAATTAAAAGCCGCCGGCGGGGGATATGCATCAGCGATCCAAATGCTTGTAACACGCTATCAAGTTAGAGAACGCACGCCCACAGCTATACTTACTGAAATAATAAGTTATCCCAAAGTCCAAAAAGCGAACACTCGCGCAGTTGAAGGCTTGATCACGTTCTTGAGACCACGATTACAAGATGTTCTCGAATTGGATCAAGGAGGATATTCCTCTGCTTTTTTCAGCACGTTAGTTCGAGGAAAATTCCCACCGGAAATGATGAAAGACATTCGTGATCATGAGTCACAAGTCAACACAATCTATTCACCTCTAGAATACTTGGAAGCAGCAGATGCTCTCTTATATAGATATCAAGAAACTAGGGAAACGGAGAGGTTAGAGTCACTGTCATTATACAAGGCCAAGGATGATTCCAAAAAGAATTATAGTCAAGGAAGAAGTTACCGAGGTTCAAAAGCCAGCGAAGGATATAGAAAATATGACAGCCCAAAAAGAAATTACAAATACCCCAAAGGTGAAAGAAAGCCCAGGCAAGCTGGAGCTTATGTTTGTAATGAGTCTGACGAAGAGCCACAGGCAAAATATAATGATTTGTTTAAAGATTATAGTTTATCGGAAGATGAGAAACATGATGATGAACGCTACAGTTCATCTGCCGAGGAGTCGGAGCAATCCGACGACAGTGAGGCCGCAGCATATGCTGTTCATCAAAAATCACATCAAAAGCAGAACAAGGATGGGGATAAATGCTTCATTTGTCACCAAAGAGACCACAAGGCCAGGAGTTGCCCAGTAGAGATCACCCCCAAAGGGCGGTTGACACTCGCACTCACTGCCAAGCTTTGCTTGATATGTTTAAAAAAGGGACATGCCACAGAAAACTGCAGAGTAACGCGCATATGCCAGAAGTGCGGAGCGAAAACTCATTCTACAATTGTTTGCACGGGGAAGGAGTCGGATTTTCCCAAAAGTCCGAATCCAGTCAACAAGCAATAACGCTTGTTAACAACACAATTTCTCCCAATGCCACTTTTGTAAATAATTTCAATTCACACTCTTTTGCTTCCCTATCCAACGAAAACATATCCCATATTCTTGCTTTATTAAACAAATCCAATAGACATAAACAACATCTTATTTTTCCAGCCTTCGTGCTGAACCCTGTGACAAAGAAATTTGTCAAAGTTCATATTTTTATTGATTCCGGTGCTGATATCAATTTTATAGATGCACTGACAGCGCAACGACTCAATCTCCAAGTCCACGATCTCAAGAGCCATTTGACCATCCATGGTTTTGGAGGAAACACGACGTCGTGCAAAACCAATGCCACTGTGAATCTTCTCAAGAGTGCCACAGGTAAAATGAATTCTTTTGCATTTCAAGGTCAAAATCAAAGAGATCAAATTGATCAGACGAAAAGTCTCGATATTATTTCTGTAAAATGTTATATTTGTGATACAATGCCAAAATTACCAACTTGTCCAATCAAACAAGTTGACTCCTTATTTTTGGAAAGAAAAAATCTTTCATATTTTGATTACAATGGTGAAACAGTAACACCAGATATTTTGATCGGTTATAAATGTTTCTTTGATAATTTGCAACAAATTTTAGGCTTGCCATCTGGTATGAAGTGGATAAATCTTTCCTTTGGAGGAGGAATTACTGGCCAGGCTAGTAGTTCCGATGACAGTACCATTGGAGAAACAACTCCACAGTGTATATCAGAGGGTCAAGTCCATTTGTTTGCTATTGAAACATCCGATGAGCCAGAGTTAGATAAAAAGATTCTGCAATATTTTCATCTTGAGTCAGTGGGGATTCATGAACCCATTGAGTGTAAAGCAGATGAAGAAATAAATAAACAAGTGTTCGATGAAACAATTCGAACAGCCAAAATTATTGATAACAGAATTCACTTGTTGTTGCCATTTAAACCAGGTAAAGAACAGCAGTTGAATTCAAATTATGAGTTAGCAAAGAAACGCTTTATTCAAATGTACAAGAAATTAAACCCACCGGGGGAGCCAACCTCAGAGAGATGGCTCAAATGTCATGAATATTATCAAGACCACCTACGACGGGAAACGTTAGAAATAGCGCCGTCAAGTCCACAGTCGAAAAAAGAGGGGTGTTACATTCCCCATCATGCAGTGTTCAAAGAAACTTCTAGGACTACCAAAATGCGATTTGTAAATGATGCGTCTGCTCACGCCAAGGGCGAGATTAGTCTAAACGAAGCGTTGTATCCCGGTCCAAGCTTAATTCCCAACCTCATCGGGGTTCTTTTGAGAGCTCGCCTCCACAGGTACATAGTAACTGCGGATGTGGAAAAGGCCTTTCATCAAATTGGGTTACAAAAATGCCATAGAAAATTTACCAAGATCCTCTGGGTAAAAGATCCATACAAACCTCCATCGGAGGACAATCTTATTGAGTACCAGTTTACGAAGGTTCCATTTGGAATAAACTGTTCCCCCTTCCTACTCATGGCCGCCTTGCGGTATTTCATCCTTCAATTGCCTTCCGGCAATGAAGAAACTCTACGCCAAAATATCTATGTAGATAATTTGGTGTTGGGATACGATGACCTTGAGTCGCTGGAGAAATCTTACGCTTTAATCAAGGACATTTTCAGGAAGATGAGCATGAACATTCGCGAGTTCTGTTCCAATGAGCCACTGGCGTTTACTCAAGTTCCACAGGAAGATATGGCCCAAGATGAAGAAACCAAATTGCTCGGGGTGAGATGGAATACCAAAATAGACTGTTTACACAACCAGCTACACACCGAGCCACCGTTGACTTTCACTAAAAGAACCATCGCCAGTACAATAGCCAAAACTTTCGATCCCATGGGATACTTTGCGCCGCTCCAAGTACGTTTCCAACTTTTGATGCAAAAGATTTGGTTAGACAAAACGCTAAAATGGAGTTCAACGGTCTCGGAAGAGATTAAAACAGAATTCCTACAACTTTTGGATGAGCTAAAAGGTGCATCTTACAAAATTCCAAGGAAAATTACCTCCATGAGTCCAAAAGCTACTCGCGATTTAGTCATTTTCGCAGACGCTGCCACTGAAGCCATGTGCTGTTGTGCTTATATCAGAACACAGTTAAGTATCGAAACCACATCCAATTTAATCATGGCACGAACAAGATTAAAGTCCATTCAAAGCAATGCCACTATTCCTCGGTTAGAACTAACCAGCGCGCAGTTTGCAATGCAGCTTGCCAAATATATAGTTAGTGAAATTTCCCACTGTAAAATTCAAAACATTTACATATTTTCCGACTCCCAAATCGCATTAAACTGGATTTTGGGGGGTAAAACACTCAAAACTTACGTAGAAGCGAGAGTCCAAAAAATACAGGCCATTTCTAATTGGTTCACCGATCGTGAAACTCAAGTCCACTGGTCATACATACGGTCAGAAAGCAATCCAGCGGATAAAGGGACAAGAGGAGTAAAGGCGAGTGAATTAAATTCAGATTTGTGGTGGCATGGGCCGCATTGGCTAGTGCTACCACCAGATCACTGGCCCCAAGAGGATATATCGCTACGTAAACTGTCCGATCAGGAGCAGAACGAGTTCGCGAGTGAACTCAGAAGTGGAGCCTGTCTTGCAGCAACCACTGAAAGCTTGGAAAACATTTACCACAAAAAGATAAATCCAGTTTCGGGGGACAAAGAGATCAGAGAAGGGATTTTTCGCTTTTTAGTTCCTTGGGATCAATTTGAAACCATGACTGATTTGTGGCAAATTGTGCTCGAACGCATGGCGTTCCTTGCACAAAATAAACCTGAAATAATCAGGAGTCTAAACGATCCAAACTTACAATTTTATTTCCAGAAATTGTCGGATCTCAAGACCACAGTCACCGAAGCAGAGATGGAAACGTCAACGCCAAGGGACCATAATGCCACAGTTCCAAAGATGCCACAGACGGCGGAGTATCGCAGCCTCGCCTCTGGAGTTGCTCTGATGGAAGCCCAACTCTTTTGTGTGGAACGCCAAGCCACGGAAAATAAAAAAGGTAAACCATTACATACCGTTACAGATGAATTCGGTATAACACGTGTAAAAAATCGCATGGGAAATTGCAAAATTGAGCAAATTCGAAAAGGGCCAGCCATATTACCGCAGAACCATAAAATGCTCAAATTAGCAGCGCTGCACATACACCAAAAACACTTTCACATAAATGAAAAAGCCACGGAAACGCTAGTTAAAGTTGAATATCATAGCCCAAGTTTACGGGAAACCGTTAGAGATGTTTTGAAACAGTGCCAAATCTGTAGAAAGCTAATCAGCGCTCCATTTAAAAGTCCAGAATTTCCCGATTATCCAGAGGAGAGGGTAAACATCTACCAACCTTTCGAAATAATTGGAATGGATTTTGCAGGGCCGTTTCACCTCTCAGAAAATCCTTCGGGACAGGAAAAAGCCTATGTTTTACTAATTACTTGCTTATTTTCGAGGGCTGTTGCTTTTGAACTAGTAAAATCTAGATCCGCTGAGGATTTCTTTATTGCATTTAGAATTATCTGTGCCAGAGTAGGGACACCTCGAAAGATATATTCTGATAACGAAAAAGCCTTCGTAAGAGCCAGCAAAACACACCCTTTCCACAATGGGTTACTCCGTCTGTCTCAAGTCCATCCAGATGCCACTGACATCCCTTTTTGCAATTGGAAATTTATCCCACCTTATGCTCCATGGGCGGGAGGGTTATACGAGCGTCTTGTAGAGCCCACAAAACATACGATTCGAGCCGTCTTGGATAAATCAAAGCCAACGTTTGAGCAGCTACGAGCAGTTCTAGCGGAAGCAGAAAACTCCATAAATCACAGGCCAATTTGTTATGTTTCAGATGATTTCTACTTGCGTCCAGTCCACTTTACAAGGCCACAGGAATGTCAAAACAAGGATCGCCTCAACATAGTAAATTCTCTGGAGGATAGACCACAGGCGCAGAACACCGCCGAATTGGTGAGTGAACAATTTAATGTACTCAAAGAGCTGTATAATAATCTTATTGAGGTGTGGAAAACACATTACCTTGCGAAGCTGGCCACCGAGCCTAACCAGGCAATGAAAGGGCACGGGCGTGCAGCCCAAAGAATCCCCAAAGTAGGAGAACATGTCCAGATTTACCCAATAAAGCATCCGACAAGGGACCGTACCCAATGGCCCGTTGGAATAATTACAAAAATAATCCCGTCGAAAGATGGGAATATTCGCTCTGCTTGCGTAAAAATCCAGCAAGATGAAAATAGTGAGGTCAAAAATAAAGAGAGGGAATTCACTTACCCAATAAATTATCTTTATCCCTTTGAAATTACTGATACATCTTTGCTTTCAGGCCACGAAAGTCCACAATCAAGCTCCAGATCCCAAGGAAAACCAGGGGTGCGCATCTCTGGAAGACAAGATGACGATCGAGCTAGTGACAAAGGAATTCGAACAGTGCCAAGAAGAAATGCGCCAAGGTACGCAAAGCAGAACGCAAAAAATTACAAAATGTGAATTCACAACAACACACAATTCTGTTATCCTAAAATTATTTTCTTTTATTTTTCTCTTATCTTATTTACTTATTTCATGCCCATTGTTTATATTTCCAGTAGAAGAGAGTGTCCATAATTAGAGGATACATTATTTTTCTACTAAAATTTTGTTTTTGTTATAAAGTTAGATCTTCTTTAAAAAGACCATACCTAAAAAGAGAAATTTTTTCTTTTTTTTTGAGAGATAGAAAAACATTACAACTACAAAAAAGGTTAAATAACCTTCTTTCTTCGCTAGAACAATTAACACAAATTTGTTAAAATAGAAGCACACTTATATTTTGTCATCTAATAATGATCATGATTCTTCTTTATCATTGTCTTCTGATGCAACACAACATTCGTGCTAATTGTCAATATTTAGAGTATCTCGAGAGATTCAAGGCGTACGAAGTACAAGACCACCACATCCACCATCGTCAAGCGCCACATACAAACGACTACGAAGACATATCATCAGATGAATGTTGAACTTTGGTCCACTGTTGTTCAAAAAATAAAAATATTCCATGACCATTGTGATTGTTTGATTGCAAGTTTATAACATGTTCTGTATAATCAGACTAATTACCATACCCATTTTACATGTTTCTTGCAGAGCAGCTAAATCCCTCGGATTCTAGTTATTCAGTCATCAAGCGCTCTTACCGAACGGTCAAACATGGATTTCGACGAAGATTATTTCAACCCGGACCACAACAACATTCCACGTACCGATGCCACAAACATAAATGCCACAGGTAAATTCTTTTACCATGTATTGTTACATTATTTGTTGGTTTAGACTCGCTTGAGAGTATGTCCACGGCCAAGGCACCTACTATAAAGCCATCCACTGGTAATAGTCCACCGGTACCATCTCCTTTTGATCCAATGGACTTCGAAGAAGTGTTTCACGAAGAGTATCTGCGCCACAATCCACCGCAAATGACGCCATCCATAAAACCGGAACCCGTCGCAGACCAACAACTAGAGCAAATGCCGTTGGATGAGATCATACGCCAAACAAGAGCCGACTCGGAAAAGGCCAAGTCTAACAAGACCAAATACAGTCGTGCCAAGACTCGCCATCCAAAGGTTAGATTACAACGTTACGATGATAATCGGCTCTGTTGAATTTAGAGTATCGCATCTCGATCATTCAGTGGATCAGAAAATAGACCATCATCTCGCCGAGCTCGAGCCACAGAACACTCACGATCGCTGGGCCATGTAGCCAATTTCGGAAAGCTGGCTGAAACTTACAAGCAACCGCGCAAGGGTTAGTACACACAGTCAATGGCAATATTTATATGATTTAGTACAACATTTGGTTAAAGCCCACGACAGACATCCCGGAATGGGCCGTAGACCAGCGCCGCCGTTCCAACCAAGTCCACGAGCACCCGAACCGCCACGTGCCAGAAATGGATATGAACAAAAAACGCTCGAGATCGTGCAGCATAATACCAACGACATCGAAAGAGTACACAACTACACATCTCTACTTGCCAACTCAGTTGCTCAATGCCATGGAGAAACAGAAGAGTTTCTAATAGGCCACAGCGTCTTGCATACGGTTAGTTCGTTATTATTAGTGCGAACGCGCGTTATTTAATAGAATTCGAACAGCGCTCTGAGCCGTAAAAGGCCAGCACCAAACAGCAAGAACCTAATAGCTAAAAGGCCATACCAACCTACTCGGTTCCAGGAGACTTGGCAGGCCATTTCTGACTTGAACCACCAATTCGCCAGCATGATCTACGTCATGGACAAGGTAGTAGTCAAAGGTTTGCCCATCGATAATTCGGATGTCCAGGTAACTAAATAAAAATTCGGTACAATAGTACTTTCACAGGCCATACATGACGCCAAGCAAGCCTACAATAGTCTAACAGATCGCATAACTGCGTGTTGTCAAGCCCAGGCCATCTTCGAGGGTCGACACCAATCCAGACATCGCAAGGATTGTATGTGCATAGGATGCAAGACCATGAAGACCATTGAGCCAGAAATTATGGAAAATCTTGGTATGTTAATTTTCGTTGTAGTTGACTAGTTCTATCTTAGAGCCAACGAGAGGTCCACAGGCCATACATGCTCCACTAGAAGAGCAACAGGAGGACGAAAACATGCCACAACAACAACACATAAATGAGCCACAGAGGGAGGAGCCAGCTGCACCAGCTCCCGAAGCACCTGCTATGGATGCCGTTCCCAAGGCCATTGTACCTCCACAGCTACAATCCAACTCTCCGCCACAGCTGGTGCGAAAACAATTCACGAACACACACTCTGGTCCAATGTTGCTGACTACACCGAGAACAATGCCAGTGCCACAGCAGACTACGAAGAAGCCATTCCCAAGCGCCTCGTTTGCTTCAGTTCATACCGAGCCAAAGCCGCCTACAATTCAAGTGCCAAGTACGCCTCCGCAGGCACCGGCTCCAACTCAAGGTCAGCAACCCACCACACCGGCACAAGACCAGCAAGCAGTCCAAGCGCCTGTTCAACAAGTAGCCCAAGTGCAAGCCCAACAGCGAATCACCATTGGTGGCAGAGAATACTATTGCCCGGTATTTTTTTGATTTTCTAATTGTCTTTTCAACTAGTTTATTCTAGGCCTTTGCTACTGTTAACGGTAATGCCCAAGAGAATATAATGCGAGACAATTTGATCCGAGCCCATCATAAAATAATGCTACTATTCCGAAGAGGCGGCCCACAGTGGATGAATCTTGCCAATATAATTGCTGACCCAATGGAAAGATTGTTCCCCCGAAATTACCTCGAAGCCCACGTCAGTAGCTTAGAGTGGAAGGCATATGCCGAGACCTGGGGCAAGATCAAGAAACTCATCTTCACATTTGAAGGTCCATATGCGATGTCCAACCCAAGATATATGATCCGCGGTACCTGGCGTAACGAGATGGACGACAATGGTAACGTTCTTTTTATCGAGTCCAATGGAGAAACCCTCATGATGCCACAGGAGTATAACCCAGGTTGCTTTAATTTCAAATAGTATTCTCTAATTTGAAATTTAGACGCACACTTTGTTTACAACAGAGGGTACGGTGACAATATGTACCACATCTATGGGTACCAACAAATCAATGCCATTCCTGGATTTGTTTCTTGGGCCACAGAAGAAAGACAGCTGCCACAAAACCTGGTTGATCCATACTACCCACCCATGGAGGAATTATTTGGAACAGAAGGTTACCGATATATGCCACGTGTCCATCGAACGCTTGGTCGAATCCAATATGCCATGTCATGCTCCACGTCCGGGTGCTGCTATATGAATAGATCCTCCAGGCGAGAAAAAATCATTTCATAATCATAAACATTTCTGTTACAGGGCCACAGAAAACGACATAACCAGATGCCAAAGCTATAGATGCTCTTTATGCAGCGGTGCACATCTCGAAAGCATTTGTCCAGAATACATATGGCCACTTGAGAAACAGGCCGAATTTTACCGAGCCAAAGTCTGTATGAGGTTTGACTACCTTTTCTTTAATTGGTAATTCCTTCTCCGTCTTAGGTGCTGCAGAGAACACAAGGAATCCGACATCTATGAGCAGACCAAGACCATTGAAGAAGGCCAGCCAATACCCGACAAGCCCATTGGTTGCACGTCGACACGGACATGTAAATTTTGTAGGGGTCCACACTCCGAAGGTGTGTGTGTCTCTGATGAATCGTACCGATTCTCGGTTCTTATGGACATCGTCTACAAGAACAGGTTTGAATATTGCAACTTAGTTTTGTCATACCATACATTGTAGGGCCATAGCACGTACCCAACAACATCTCACAGAGATGCGCGCCAGAATCCAAGTCTATAATGCCCAAGCACACGACCTCGAACAGTTCCGAAGGAAACATCGCACCACCGGATATCGTCTTGTAAATGCCATCGGAAATTCGGCTGCGCCCATACAACTCATATGCCAAGAATATCGTCGTGCCAAGGAGTTGTGGGAGCAACATCAAGGCGAGCCCATCCTACATAGCGACTGGATGGAACATCTCCACAATGGTCGAATGCCACAGCTATACGGACCACCAATCAACTTCCAAAGGCCTCGTCGCCCTGCCGGGTCGGAAGAGACCACAAATTGGTTAGTATTTACACAATTGAATTGTTTTTCTTTTCTTTTGTTTTGTCCATAGTTATCTAAACTCTATAGGAGTTGGTTAACGACGACAATATGGAAGTTGCTCATACATCTTCTTTAGATCCAAGTCCAAGATACAAGGTCCACTGCTGTTCTCCGCCTAAAAGGCACAAAACTCCCCAGGCAACTACACATGAGATATTTTTTGGTTATTATTCTTGTCCATGTGCGCCACATAATAAAGGGGTTATAAATTCACGTGTCCTTTTTTCTTCTTTGACAGGCAATCAACAGCAGATGTCGTCGTTAATTTGAAGGACCTCGTGCCACAGTCGGAGCCATCGTGTGCCACAGGTAGCCGAAGAAGAAAGAAATTGCGTGTCCCGATGAAGCTATCGTTGCCAGTCCCGATGTCGCCACTCCACTCGCTCCAGCCAAGCTGTTGTCTTGTTCCCGTGCTGCCGTTCTGTTACCAAGAAGATTCTCCGCCTCGTCAAGGATTTCCCCCGTATGGGCTACAATTAATTTTTTCTTTCCTTCCCCAAACTTACGCTCACAGTTTCACATTTATTTTTCCATTTTGTGTCATCGTCTTGTATTTTAGTCCACGTGATTCTAAGGATACAAGACCACAGTAATCGACTATAGGTACTCCCAAACTGTCGCGACACTGCGTCCACAAGACGGAAGCACGAGAATTAAGGCTCGTTCCCCGTCGGACAAGTCCACGACAGCTCCTGCAAACTTAGCGCTAGGCTAGGAAACGGGTTGGGGGCGACTCCAGACTACGGGGTTCCCATGTCATGGATACTCGTCTACCTCCAAAAAACCACTGGTGGTTTTTTCCCTGGGGGCCGGGAGTGTTGTCGCCCGTCCCAGGGAACAGTCGACTATAAGGTCGGTCGATGAGTATCCGCGCGCCATTGCGAACGTCTCTCGACGCCCGCAATTCGCCCCCTTTGAATCACTCTTACTTCCTGCGTTCCCAGTGTGCGGTCGTATCTAGTCCACAGCTATTTTATATCTGTTGTATTTCTACTTCCCACACACTAGCCCATATATTTATTGTCTCTAGCATAAGTACATAAATCTCTTTCTCTCACTCATTGTATTCTAACTATCTCGTCACTCTCTCTGTCTGTGGATAGAGATCGCTCCTCGTAGTTCTTCATACTCGTGTTATCTTTCTCTCTCCCAATTCTCCCACGTGTTGCGACTCCTTCTTGCGGCCCTCAGCCCCGCGTGGCAAGGGCTTCGGTCCTTATGGCGAGCGCCCACACTAGAAGAATCTGCCGACACCACCTCCTCTCACAAGGATCGCCTCAACAGGGCCACAGTTCACGCGCATTCTCTTGAAGAAAATTTGGAGCCACAGTTAGGCATCAGACGCGTGAATTGTGGCAGTTACGAAGAATAAGTTAGAAAAATAGCCACAGTTAGACAGGGCCAATTCTATTTTCTGAAGAGCCACAATTCACACGTGCCTGTTTAACTGTGGCTACTTTTTGCAATAAAGATAACGGAAATAGAGGAATTATTGGGATAATTGGCTAAAACTAACCGCAGGCAATCCTAAATTATCAGATAATTGTCGGATAGCCGACATATTATCAGCAGAGGCCATCCTCTCCCCTCCCAACAACATATCAAAAGCTCCCGAACCCACCCCTACTGTAAATCTTTCCCTTCTTCCCAAATTAATCGGAAAATAGCCAAAAAGAAGATTAAATAAATTTTTGGACGTGTTACATGCGTAGATAATCAGCGGATTGTGGTGTTTAAAATATTCAACAAAGAATGAGGTGGCAGATAGAACGTTGTGTTGTATTTTTAAGAGGCCCCGGTTTTTTGAGATAAAGGGCAATGGATTAAAAAAATATTTTGGAGCTAGAGGGAGTATTACGCAGGAAAGTTCGAAGAGCTGGAGAACGGGGGGATTTATCATTGAACGGGGAGGATGATGAACGAACTTTTGAAATGGCGATGGAATCTACGATTTGTATTTTTGATTCTCCGTGATTTTAATCAATTTGGGTACGGTAGATCCATTCGTAAGCTCTATTTTTAAATAAACTGAGGAATTACGAAGATATGAGCGTCTACAGACAAATTTAAGGAGAAAAACGATTACAATTTGAGAAAAATAAGGAATAAAACGGCTTGAAAGGCCGCTAGACGCCAGAACTCCGTCACAATCTCAAGAAAAAACCCACCAGCTCACAAATCTTTTAACAGGATTAAAATTTTATTATTTTTCTCTAGTTCCCGTTCTCTTTTCTCAAATTTAAATATTTCCTCATTTGCGTAATCCATTGCGTACCTGATTTACAGGATTATAAACCAAAATATCACACTTCCAGTAGTGTGGTAATCTCCAACGTACACAATACCATGTACGAGGATCAGGAAAAACTTTCAATTGGCGGAAAACAATTAGGGGAAAACAACTGAAATAAAGGTTTTCGCGGTATTTTTTTACCACTGTTCAAGAATTTACAGAACGGTCAAGAAGTTTCGTATGAGCCGCCACAGGTAGACAGCAATCGTGTGAACTGTGGCAGGCGGAAAGAAAATGCTGCGTCACAGTTCACACGTCATTTCGGCTGTTTAACTGTGGCCTTTTTGGCTGTCTAAATGTGGCCCGTTGACTGTCTAATTGCGGTTCTTTCATTGTCCAGCTGAGCTTTTTGATGTCTAACTGTGGCTTTTAGATGCCAAACTGTGGCCATTTAACTGTCTAACTGCGGCTCTTTTAGCTGTCCACCTGTGGCTCTATCCGCTATCTGTGGCTCTTTTAGCTGTCTAGCTGTGGTTCTTTCAGCTGTCTAACTGCGGCTCTTGTAGCTATCTATTTGTTGTTTTTTAGCTGTCTAACTGCGGCTCTTTCAGCTGTCCAACTGTGGCTCTATCCGCTGTCTGTAGCTCTTTTAGCTGTCCACCTGTGGCTCTATCCGCTATCTGTGGCTCTTTTAGCTGTCTAGCTGTGGTTCTTTCAGCTGTCTAACTGCGGCTCTTGTAGCTATCTATTTGTTGTTTTTTAGCTGTCTAACTGCGGCTCTTTCAGCTGTCCAACTGTGGCTCTATCCGCTGTCTGTAGCTCTTTTAGCTGTCTAACTGTGGTTCTTCCAGGTGTCTAACTGCGGCTCAATTAGCTGTTTAACTGTGGCTTTTAGCTGCCTAACTATGGCGAACTTTCCCACAGGATTTCAGCTGGGATACGGTAATATTATTGAACCTACCTGTGGCTGCATATTGCCAGTCGCGGTGCTGTTGCTGTTCTGTTGAAAAGTGATGACTGCCATTCGTCACTTGCGCTCCATTGGGCCTCGAAGGACAAGTACTGTATTGGGTGAGGGCGTCGTTTATCGGCGGAATCAATGTCGCAGAAGAATAAGGAGCAAAACTGCTTCCTCTATCCATACGAGAACTCCTTTGAAGGTCGGAATCCTCCATAATCCTAAGGATTTCTTTAAATCATACTGTAGGATTCTGAAAACCTTCTCTTTAAAAGAATAACAGATCATTTAAATGATTTTATACTCTGTACAGAAAGTCAAAACGAGAGATGAATGCGCCAATTCGTTGTTGCTTGATTGCGTTCAATGAGGCGTCGTCTAGAGAAGAAAAAGTGGCACCCGGCCAAGGACCGTTCCTTTCCTCCTACAAATTGACTACAGTTATGGGATAGTCAGCGGATTCTATTCCGAACAATGGATTCCTTATCAGGAATGAGCTCCCGGGGAATTCTTATCAAAGGGCACATATCAGTAGGCACTTCGCCCCCAATAATGCGGCTCCTGCTCCTTGTTCTTCCCTTTTCTGCTGTCCTTGCAGCTCCAGCCAAGCCAGAAGTTACCATAGCTCCTTATGCTTATTCTGATGAATTTGCTAGGAGTAAAATATTGGTCATGTGCGCGGCTACAGACAATACAAAGCCTTTAAATTGCCTCAAGAATCATTTTCAGCAACCGGAGGTCAGTTTTAATGTCTAACTGTGGCTCAATTAGCTGTCTAACTGTTTCTTATTTACCTGTCTAACTGTGACCATATTAGCTGTTTAACTGTGGCTCATTTTCAGTTGAGAAGACGATATGACGTAGCTTGTGACAAGTACAAAATCGACCGCTGTGTCGCCTACTCGGCTGTGGATCATTTTGACAAAGTTATCATGCTCGCTTTCCGTGGAACTGTAGGAAATTTCCAATATGACTTGGAAATTGTGGAAACTGGTTTTGGCAATCGTGTAAGTGCGCTGTCTAACTGTGGCTTTTTACCTAGAAAAAGTGAAGCGATGTGTGAAGTGTGGTTGTTTTCTTTCCCTGAGCCACAGTTCACACGTCGCCTGTCTATATGTGGCTTTTTACCTGTAAAAGTAAAAAAGATTGTGAACTATGGCCATTTTCTTTTCCAAAGCCGCAAATCACATACTCTGTCTAACTGTGGCGTTTAAAAATGCCATTTTTCAAAAAATTTCCCATTTTAGACCTACTGGGTAGGCGGAGGCCGCGTCTCCGAATATTTTGCCAATGGTTTTATGGCAATTTGGGATGGCGGAATGAAAGAAGACTTCAATTATTTGAAAAACAAATACCCAGATTATCAAGTTTGGATTGCTGGGCATTCGCTGGGTGGATCTATGGCCAGTTTGGCTGCTTCTTACCTGGCCACATTGAAACTCACCGATCCCACGACAATGCGCCTTATGACCATTGGCCAGCCAAGAACCGGTGATCAAGATTTCGCCCTGGCTCATGATAAAATGGTAAACAAACTAGAAATTCCCTGCAAAATTGAATTTAGGTGCCGTATTCTTATCGCGTAATTCATGCGCACGATATCATTCCACATATGCCCATGCAATATTGGGAGCAATATCATCATCATAAGACGGAAGTTTGGTACAATAATAACATGACAGCTGGAGATCCTTATAAAATCTGCCAGGCGGAGGACAGTTTCCTGTGCTCTGACGGGGTGAAAGACACTTCTTTTGCTGATCATTCTGTCTATTTTAATGTTGATGTAGGCAGTTGGGGAGCCAAGGGTTGCCCACCGTATTAAATGCAGGAAAATCTTAATAAATTATTTAAATGAGAGCTGGAATACTGAGAAATCAGGGTTTTTTTGACTTTGACTGTCTAACTGTGGCTTGAACATTCATAAAATTACCAAAATTTGTCAAAATCGTGTCAAGACCCTCCGATCTAACCAGTTTTTGACAAGATTTCCTACATAAGAGCTCTACTGACCATAAAACCACATTCTCTTCCCATACCTGGTCAAAAATGGCTGCCAAAAAAGCTGGCGAGGTATTTTTACCAGCTACCGCAGGCTTAAACACCCAAATTCTAGCCGCAAACGCCTTCTACAAAAGAAGAGCCATCAGTGGATGAGCCAAAACGAGAAAATTCAATGTACAAGGTGCCAGATGACATGGAAAAGAATCAAGTCTCCAAAGAATTGGATCTCTTTATCCAGGCCAATTTTGCCGATGTTTATGATGTTGAAACGCCAACGGTGAAGAAAAACGAAGTCAAGAAAGATGAACCAAAGTCGGAAATGAAAAGGACGAGAGAAGAAATCCTGAACGGGATGTTAGATGATCCGAGAAAGATTCATGCCTTGTTGGATCTTGTCTTACAGGAGTTCAAGGAGGGTCCAACATTGCTTAGAATCAACAAAGTGCCAATTTACATTTGTGGTGATATTCATGGACAGCATGGGGATCTTTTGCAGCTTTTTGAGGTAAAAATGTGACAGAAAATGAGCCACAGTTAGACAGAACTGTGGCCAATTTTATTTTCTGAAGAGCCACAGTTCATACGCCTTCGGGTCTTGTTCAACCCGAAATGGCCATTTTTGTGTCGAGTTGGGTCGAATTTCGCCAAGTTTCCTCGATTTTCAGGCGATCCGCTCGAAAATCAGGAAATTTGCCACAATTTCGGGTCGAATTTGGGCAGGAGAACTCGAAATTGGTCCAAGTTGGGTCAATGGCCAGGAAACCGAGCGGGTCACGGCCGGGCAAACACTGTGATTTTCGGGTTCAAGACGCGTGAACTGTGGCTCATCAGCTGTCTAACTGTTCCTACATTTTTATAATTTTTCAGGTAGCTGGCAAGCCATGGGAAGCGCGATTCCTCTTCCTTGGTGATTACGTGGATCGAGGAGAGAGTAGTCTCCGTGTAATTTTACTCCTCTTTGCCTGTCGTATTGTCTATCCCCACAATGTCTACATTCTCCGTGGTAATCATGAATTGGTCAATATCAATAGGACTTATGGTTTCCGTGCCGAGTTGCAACATCGATATCGCAGTACATTTCCCACAGAGGTTGACGGTCTTTACGTCCATTTTAATGAAGTCTTCTCCTACATGCCGCTGGCTGCCCAAGTTGGAAAGCGAATTCTCTGTATGCATGGTGGATTGGGACCGGATTTAAAGGATCTTGAAGATATTAATAAGATTTCTCGACCATTGATGAGTGTCCGCGGCTTGGCACAAGATCTCCTTTGGGCAGATCCGGATAAAGCAGCTGCTGGTAAATTTGACAAGAATAAAGTCCGTGGAGTTTCCTTCATTTTTGGACCAGAAGCTTTAAAGAAGAAATGTCATGAACTGAATCTCGACGTAATTGTCCGTGCTCATCAAGTAGTTGAATTTGGTTATGCTATTTTTGGACTGGATGGTAATCATATGGGAAAAACGAGAGAAGAAACTGGCAAAAGTGTTCCATTAAATGATGGCGGTATTCTGGTGACAATCTTCTCTGCTGCAAGATATCATGATGAGCTTCAAAATTATAGTGCTATTGTATTGGTCAAAAAGGATCTTGCCTTATCATTTGTTCAATTGAAACCGGCTGAATTTCTTCAACTTCGAAATGCGGCAGCAGATAGACTGAAGACCGAAGAATCCTAATAACCGATAATTGTGATCAAAACATAAATTGCAGTAAACAGTGAAAAGGCAAAGATTTCTTATTTAATTTTTTTTGAATATTTACGTGTTTTTCCCGTTTTTCTTCTCCGAAAATATTTAAAGGAAATGTCAGGGACTCGAACGCAGAGGAAAATGAGATAGATGATTATTCTAATTATTTTCACATACTTCGACGGTTTCTTTTAAAATAACATAGCAAATTTTGGTCAATTCAGAGGTTGATCAAATTTTTACCGTTGAAAACCATCATTTCCATCTACCAAAGCCGAGAATCCGACCGAAAAATCCCCCCAAAAGCGATTTTTCATTGGTTTTTGTAAGAAAATAGACGATAAAACGCTGGTTTCCTCGCAAACCCGCCTCCATACGAAAAACGAACTGTCCTGTGGTTATCAGGAGGAAAAGGCTCATCTTTTGAGCTTCAGTTGTTTTCGGTTTCCTTTAAAATCTCTCCGATCTTTCCGGAACTGCAGTCAAATCTTTATTTTTTCCTCTGATCAATAAAACTTGCCACGACCACCATTCCACTGATTTTCTGTGAATCCAATACGCTCATTGTTAGCTCCTGAGATTATTGTAGGGCTATTAAAGTTAACAACACGGATCTCGAAAGATGTTGACTTCTCAATATGCAGGTATTTATATGCAGAACCAGGATTCGCAACACGGTGGCGATACTTGAAGATCTCCGGTGTTCCAAGATCATTAATTGTAAACTAAAAAGTGCGAAATTTCAATGGAATAAAACATACCTGAATGCCGTCGGGGCCATTGGAAAGCTTATGATAAAGGCGATCCCCTTCAAAGGGCCCTTTATAATTGTAAATTTGTCCTTGATCAAAAACGGTATCGCCTTGAATATGGATCGTCTTTTGTTCCAGCCGAATAGTGGCCTTATAAATGGCACTGAAACGTTCATTGAGGAGGGAAAATTTCAATGTTGTGGCTCCATTAGGATGAATAGAACCGAAATAGAAATAATCTCCGAATTCAAAAGCCCTGGCTTTGTTTGGGATGCACATCATGTAGGCCTGCTTGTAAACATTCATAGGTCGAAGGGAGCATATACCCGAATAATTTCCATAGGGGCCAGCATCATCAGCCTAAAATCTTGTCAATCTAATCCAGTTTTTCACTTACTTGAAGCCCAGGGACGAAGAGAAAAGCCGCAAACAGGAAGAATAGAGCCATTCTTTGAAGAAAACGCGAGAACTGCGGATTTTATACTGGTAACTTGACTACGTAGCAACATAAAAAGAGTCGTTTATACATGGGAAATATCCCTGGAAATGGCAGGAGAGAGGGGTCGAAGATTGGAGACAGGCTAGAAATGAAAGAAAACGTCGCCCATTTTTCTTCCCAGAAGCGCCACAGTTCACACATCGGCTGTCTATCTGTGGCGGTTAGTTCAAATTCTTTCAAATTTTTTGTCTAATTGACTTTTTTAATGGAAATGTCAAGGAATTAGCCCCAAAAATCGATATCCTGGGTCATTTGACTGGCTTTCCTCATTCTTTTTCTAATTCCCTGCTATGATCGACTGGATAAAGAGCTGGTTTACTCCTTCTCCTCCCAAAGAATTCTCTCTGGAAACTGATTATGGAAGGAAAAGGATCTCCATCAGCACATTGGATCGGCTCTTGTTTCCCTGTATTCTCTCATCGATCCATTTTCACATCAGAGTTCTATACAGAATTTTGCGCCCTTCCTTCCCCATTCGAAGAAATGCATCTATCCGTCTTACTTCTTCTTCTTCTGCCCCCTGGCATCGGTTAGAATAATCCCTTGTTTAAAACTGGGACTTATAGCCACTCTGGATGATAATCGTATCCATGAGTGTGGTAAAAATGAGGTATTCAGCACGGCATGTGCTGGTTATGCTGACGCGGCATGTGGTGAAGAGCGGGTAAGTCAAATCTTTAAATGGAAATAAATGGAAGTTTTTAGCAACTCACCGATTTTAAATGCGCTCCGCAGTGCCTTTGCAAGGAAGGATACTTCCGTGCTCCGGAGTTCGATTTTCGCCATCCTGGCCAGTGCATTACAGCTCGTCAATGTATCGAGAAGAAATAAAAATAAAGATTCTGACTGACTAATATTTTTTCATTTAGAGACCTTTAAATTTTAAATTTTGATCTGGAAAAGCGCCGAAACCCGGGAAAAATTCGACTTTGAACTATTTCGAGCGGATTTTTTGAATTATTTGAGTTTTGTGGTGGAATCTTTAGGTTTTTTTAAAGGATTTATTGTACTCAAAGAAATTTCTCTCCCCTTTATAGTGGAGGACAGCCAGCTTCTCCCCAAGACCATACGGGTACATTAAAATAATCAGAATGATCAGCCATTGAAGTGTCTTTGACTCCATCAGAACACAAGAGACTGTCCTCCTCCTTGCAGATTTTGTAGCTATCGGTGGCTGTCATGTTATTATTGTACCAGACTTCTGTCTTGTGATGATGATAATGCTCCCAATATTGCATCGGCAGATGGGGAACCAGGTCATGGGCGTGGATAATTCGATAGGAATAGGGAATCTTAATAAACTTTAGAATTCTGGCGTTTTTCTTTAAATTACCGCCTTATCATGAGCTTGGGCAAATTCTTGATCACCAATTCTTGGCTCTCCAAAAGTTACAAGCCTTAGGGTTGTGGCATCGGTGAGTTTTAAGGCGACGATGTAAGAAGCAGCCAAACTGGCCATAGCCCCTCCAAGAGAATGCCCAGCTACCCAAACTTGATAACTCGGATATTTGTTTTTCAACGCGGTGAAGTCGTTCTTCATCCCATGATCCCAAATTGCCATAAAAGCTTCAGAAAAATATTTGGAGACCAGCCCTCCGCCTACCCAATTGGTCTAAAATTTAAATTTTTAAGGGGATTTGAGACTTTTTACTCTCTTGGCGAAGGCAGTCTCTTCAGATTCAAGGATCCATTGAGGAAGACCCGTAGTTCCTCGGAAGGCGAGCATTATAGCCTTGTCATAATGATCAACAGCGGTATAGGCGACACACCGATCGACGAGATATTTGTCGCAGGCTACGTCATATCGCCTTCTCAACTGAAAAAGGACACAGTTAGACAGATAAATGAGCCACAGGCGGCAAGGTTATGAATTGTGGTGCCTTCAAAAGTGTAAGCCACAATTCACACGCAGTGACAGATTTAGGGAGTGCATTCAAATTTTTGAGCTAGCCACAGTTAGACAGCTACATGAGCCACAGGCGGCGTGTGAACTGTGGCGGGCCCAAACATTTTTGAGCGCCACAATTCACACACTGTGTCAAATTTAGAGGGAAAATCACAACTTTGGGCCACAGTTACACAGGTAAAAGCCACAGGCGAAGCGGTGTGTGAACCGTGATGGGTCCAAAAGTTTTTGACCGCCACAATTCATACTTCGTATCAGAGTTCGGGAGGGAATTAGAATTTTTGGGCCACAGTTAGACAGCTAAATGGTCTACTGGGATCTGTGAACTGTGGCGCTCTCAAAAGTTTTTGCTATCCCAATATTTGAGCCACAATTAGACAGCTACATGGGCCTGAGGGTTGTGTGAACTGCGGTGTGAATAAAAATTTTAGACCGCCACAATTCACACGCAGTATCAGAGTTAGGGAAGGAATTCGAATTATTTTAGCCACAATTAGACAGCGAACTTACTTCCGGCTGTTGGAAATGATTATTCAAGCAATCCATAGGCTTACTGCTATCCGTAGCAGCGCACAGGGGCAGAATTTTAGTTCTAGCAAACTCATCCGAATAAGCGTAAGGAGAAATTGTGACTTCTGGAGCTGCTGGGGCGGAGAGAACGGCTCCCAAAAGGGAGAGAGAGATCAAAAGCAACATCTCTATTGACTCTTCGCTAAAAGAATGGATCCTTTTACGCAGAGGAGGAGATAACAAGGGTTTGATGACTGTTTTATGACATATTCTTAGGGTTATTTGAGATAAGAAGCATCCTTTGTTGGACGGGGGAAATGTAATCGTTCCAAAGGTCGAAAAAAAGTAAAATTTTAAACGAATGGAAGAAAGGGGAAAGGGATCTTTCATAAATTTAAGAATTTTCAATCAGTTATTATCAAACCCTGCTGGTAAATTTGTATAAAACTATCAAAAAAATAATAGAACTAAATAAATAATCAAAAATTTGGAGAAGCGGAGAAAGCCGAAAAAAAATTACAAGTCTTTTTTCGAAAAAAAAATTTGCGAAGGGTTTCCCCTCTTTTTGGATGAATTTTAGGAAAAAATAACGCTGACTATAATAAGCAAATATACCTAAATGATAGAATTTCCAATCGAAATAAACTTACAAGGGGTAATTTTGATTTCTCTTCTATCCTTTCTCTGTTATCTGCTAATTGTATTCTTGTATATTGCTATCTGAATAAAATTTAGCAACTAATACAAAAGAAAATAAACTAATGAACAGAAGAGAAACACAAAATGAACAGAAGCAAGACAAGCAGAAGAAGAAGAAGCAAATTTACAAGTCATCAAACGGAGTTCAACTTTTAACATTCATCCATCAAAATATAAAGCAAAAATTAGTTTTCCTATCTGATTTAATGCTTGTAATATTCAGTTAATAGACTAAATATACTGTAAATTATAATTATTAATAACAAAGATTGAGAGCAGCAATTTAGAACAGATAATCAAACAAATTTTCGACGGTACTGTAAAAACCTGGCAATCTATGACTGTGACCGTAAAAATTCTTGTTTCTATTCTTCTCAAAAGCTTGTAATGTTTATAATAAAAAGCCTTTTAATTTATGATCGTTTGATCATCAAAAGGAATTATTTATCAAAAGGTTAGATCGTTAGAAAGTTTATTTTCTTAGTAGAAGCTCAGCGGTCGATTTATTTTGAATCTAATTTGGTCTTTGAATTTCTATTTTCCGGAATTTTGCTAGCTTATTTTCGTTGTTTTTGATTATGTTTTCTCTAATCATTGTTCGTATATCATTTCTGTTTAGATTTTAATATTACTGTCAAGTTTTAATAGTTGATAATCGAGAAAATCGCAGTTTTAGCATCACAAAGCAAATATTTCTATGTAAATCCTTTCAGATAGTTTGTACTATCAAATTTCTCATTATATTTGTATTTTTGGATCACAATGGAATATTTGGATCTCTACAATTATGAAAAATGATTAGCTGTTGTAATAATGAGTAAAATACTATAGATTTGATAGAAATTGTGCAAAATCTTTCGAAAAAAAAGCAACTGAATGGTCTTTTTTCAATGCATATCACTTTCTTCAATTTTTACCGTTCTCTTGTATCTTTAGACCCTTTGCTGACATCTTTCCTACAGGACCTACTCAAGTTTTGTCTGCAAATCATTACAATATCAAAGAATTTTGCAAGACGACCTAACGAACGTTCTAAACCAACTCTTTTCAATATCGTATTGGATGTGCTAGTATTTTTTTCTCGTACTGTAACTTTTCCACTGAGATAACACTCACCTTCTTCTTTTCTTTCATTTTTAACCATTTTATACTTTCAGGAATTTTCATCTTGGTAGTATGTCATCCGCAAATAATCAAGACACACACGACACGAACGATCAAGTGAGGGCATTCTATTTAATTGTAACAGTTTCTTAATTTAGGCTTCCTCCTACCAGATCCAACCTCCTCTCGGCCAAGCACATCAATACGGATTTCCAGCCGATCAGAATTCGGTTCAAGTAAGTGCACTTTGTTTTATTGTAGTTTTTGTTTATTTTAGGCTTCCTCCTACCAGATCCAACCTCCTCTCGGCCAAGCACATCAATACGGATTTCCAGCCGATCAGAATTCGGTTCAAGTAAGTGCACTTTGTTTTATTGTAGTTTTTGTTTATTTTAGGCTTCCTCCTACCAGATCCAACCTCCTCTCGGCCAAGCACATCAATACGGATTTCCAGCCGATCAGAATTCGGTTCAAGTAAGTGCACTTTGTTTTATTGTAGTTTTTGTTTATTTTAGGCTTCCTCCTACCAGATCCAACCTCCTCTCGGCCAAGCACATCAATACGGATTTCCAGCCGATCAGAATTCGGTTCAAGTAAGTGCACTTTGTTTTATTGTAGTTTTTGTTTATTTTAGGCTTCCTCCTACCAGATCCAACCTCCTCTCGGCCAAGCACATCAATACGGATTTCCAGCCGATCAGAATTCGGTTCAAGTAAGTGCACTTTGTTTTATTGTAGTTTTTGTTTATTTTAGGCTTCCTCCTACCAGATCCAACCTCCTCTCGGCCAAGCACATCAATACGGATTTCCAGCCGATCAGAATTCGGTTCAAGTAAGTGCACTTTGTTTTATTGTAGTTTTTGTTTATTTTAGGCTTCCTCCTACCAGATCCAACCTCCTCTCGGCCAAGCACATCAATACGGATTTCCAGCCGATCAGAATTCGGTTCAAGTAAGTGCACTTTGTTTTATTGTAGTTTTTGTTTATTTTAGGCTTCCTCCTACCAGATCCAACCTCCTCTCGGCCAAGCACATCAATACGGATTTCCAGCCGATCAGAATTCGGTTCAAGTAAGTGCACTTTGTTTTATTGTAGTTTTTGTTTATTTTAGGCTTCCTCCTACCAGATCCAACCTCCTCTCGGCCAAGCACATCAATACGGATTTCCAGCCGATCAGAATTCGGTTGATGTAAGTGCATTTTGTTTTATTGTAGTCTTTGTTGTTTTGTTAACCCGCCACCGCAAACAAAAAATATAGTTTAGAACTAACCCTCTTCCGAGAACTGTATAGATTGGAAAGCGTGCGAATAAAAAAAACCCAGGAGCTTGCTTATTGCGCAGTCATTTCCCCATTCCCACAAAGATGAAGGTGTCTGGTAAACCTGACAAAGCGGTTTCCCGTGGATAATTATCCTATAGCTACAATTTTCAGGGAATTTTGGTATTCTGTTAGTGCGCTATACGTTATTTTCCGTAAACATGGTTTCTATCCCTTAGAAAAGTTTAGCAACTATTTCAAACCCGGCACTCTATTTTTTTCGGCGCGGTAACCACTTCGCAATGATTTTCTGCGGGTTTTCGAGGACGGAATGGAGGATTATGGAAAAGTAGACTAGAAGGGCAGGTAGGGCACACGATAATAATCATTTTGACTTAGGCTATTATTTGTAACCTGCATTTGAGAAGCGTGATCGATGCAGACAAACGGAAATTCCACCGCAGCACTTTTTCTCACCATATTCTTAGAATAAAATTAAAATATTTTTAAACTAAAATTAAAAGCCGATTTTGCTACAAGACCATCCGGCGCCAGCAGCTGTTTGATGCGGAGGCGCCCGCGAGTTAAAATATCAGCAGCATCCCCATGCATTTTTGTAAATAGTCGAGCATTTCTGAAGATTTGGGCTTCCCTTTCTTCAGGGAGGTTTTTATGCAATATATTGGCATGCCTCGGTTTTTCTGAATGAGAAAGAGCTCGTAGAGGTGGAAGTTTGTGTGATCCGTCTGTTTTAGGGTTCATCCCGCTTCCAATTCATATTTTTCTAACCTGTCCCTTTCCAAATCGTATAGCTTCCTCACAGTGTAACATTTAAAGAGATCCGTTATTGAATCGTATGCTTTCCAGTCCGTATGTTTCTCGGAAAATGGTGATTTCTAAGCCGAATTTTCCGAATGCGTCGTGGAGACGCTGTGAATACATGATCTTACTATATTATATGTGTTTAGGAATCAGTTGCAGAGGAAGAAGATGCCACAGACAATTCTGGAGAATCAAACGAGGTGAGAATGCATAAATTATCATGGTTCACAAAACGCCAGACGCGCCAACCTTTTATATAATTAATTTGAAAGCTGGGAGGGGCACCTGGCGGATTGAAGAGAAAGATCTGCTTTTCATCAGCTTGTGTGAATATTTACCATTTAGCAGTTTTTTTATTCTCGCAAAGGAATCTTATCTTCTTCAAGAAAACGATGTTTTGCCGGTTTAATAGAATGACGAAAATGATGGATTCAGTCAAAAGAAAAATGGTAAAAAGGATTTGGTACCAACAGCGATGGAACCAGCGGCATTTTTCGCGATACGTGGCACATTGCGCCATTGCTCTCACTGGGGGAAAAAGCAAAAATTCAGGAAGCACGAAAGTAAATTTCTACTACAACTTGCGAATTTCAAATCACGATCTGATCTCGAAAAACGGCCGAACAATCTTGAAAATCGAGATCGAAATCCCCTGCGCTGATGGGAACACAGGAAATTCAGACAAAAGTAGCGAAATAATGAAAAAAAAAGCATCACCGGGAAATTGGCAAGTTAAAAAATTGTCTCGCCAGTAAAATTGATGCATCATTTTCTTTTGTAGCGCAAAAAAACCAGTGTTTTGTGAACCATGAAAATAATGTCATTTTTAGGAAGACGATGAAGATGAACACAATTCTCTGCAATATTTTTAGAACGAAAACAAGTACAATTCTCTGCGTTGCATCATTGTACGTGTATTTTACATAAATGTTTATTGAATTTTTTATTGTTTTTGAACAGGATATCGATTGGAATTTTTGGGGTTCCTAATAGAGAGCTCTCCTCTATAGCAAGCGTAATTAGCTATAACATTTATCCGCTTACGGCCAATATACACAATTATTTCGTCTGGATGAGTTCCTTCTTCAACTGCTTCTTTCACTTTCTTAATATGTCGATTAGCATTTACTTGGATAAATTCAAAAGTTCGCAGTCGGTCTTTCAATATCCTTAAATGCGTTCTATCAAAAGTGTGGCCGAAAGACAGATTGAATAATGTATATTCACCGTATAAGGCATTCTGAAATTTAATATTTTTCTTTGTCGTTGCAGTTCTTACCTCAATGTATTCCAGCAAATTATCAATTGTAATGTTGGCCCAAGTATTTGTCGTACATGAAACCATTTTTTTCTTGATTCGTTCTTGCACAAAATTATAATTTATTCCAATGTCAAGATGAGGTAACAGCGGTTTTCCCGGAGAGCTACCCACAATTGTTCCGTAAGCTAATACTAATTGTTGAGCCTATATTTTAATAATTGCCGTCGTTTTAAAAGAAAGCTTACATCGCGTACAGCGGGGTTTTTCCAAAAATCATCCGACATTTTAAAATCTTCAGGCGGGCTGAATCGGAATGTGTGTAGAGCTAAATATGTTTTTTCGTACTTGGTGGTTATTAAAGGAAGACACAGGAAACCTTGAAATTCGTCCACGGGTCCCACAACAATTGAACGCATCCTTTTTATCTGGCGCCCGTTCGAATTTTAATTTTCAGCTGCCTTTTTTTCGGCTTGAATTCATTATTTCAGATGTTTTTTGTTTATTTAAGGCTTCCCTAGTCTCGAAAAATCCCACATCTGAACCGATATTTTACGGAAAATAGTCACCTTCGAACCAGGACATTTTTGAACTGGGACAGGTTCACACCGGCCGTTTTGGAACTTGGACAGGGTTGAACTATGACGAATTCGACCTTTAAATTGTCAAAAAGAGACGGTCTCGAACTGGATGGAATCAAACGAGGACGATCTCGAACTTTTTTTTTTCAAAATCGTGTCAAATTCCCAAAATTTTCTTGATTCTCTGAATTTATGATGCGCTTTTACAGGGAAGAAGTTCCAATCTCGGGAGGCAATCGGGCTTGATCCATAGGGAAGCGCAAATTTTAAATTTAAATAGATTTCGATTGAAATTTGGTGATTTTTTAAAATCCGCCTCCCTGTGGATCAAGCCCGATCGTCCCCGAGATTGGAAATCGACTATAGAATATCAGTTTCCCGCGCTTTCACTGATCCCGCAAAATTCTACAGTAAGATTCACTGTGGCTCCCTATTACCTTTTGGAAATTGCAAAATTGCGGTTTCTTCTATTGCTAGCGTTTTATTATTCGTGTAGAGTTCCAAATTAGTTCGTTCTTTTTCCCAATCTCTATTATAAATTATCCAATCCATTAGTCCTTGAAATTTAGCCAGGAAATTAGAGTCAAGATAAGCCTGAAATATTATTTTTTCCATTGAGCAACAAATTACCAGTCGAATACATTTCAAGCTGAGGTAAACTGCGAAGAAATTCATATATTTATCAATTATTTCAATCGACTGCTGTTTATTACAGCTGATAATTGTACGATTCTCTTCTTGTAATTTTTTTATGGAAATCCAATTATTTTTATGCTTAATCCAGCTGATCGAACCATAATCTTTTAGATTCTGAATTATTTCAATAGTCCGCTGCTCGTTGGTTTCTCCTTGGAAATTTAAAGTAAACGTGAAAATATCCTAAAAAATTGACATTCTCCAAGGAAAAACCTTTACCTTTTCTTGACGCATAAGGAAAATATAGACCTCAGGAGGATTGCAGGGAAGGGAATGAAATTTTGTGCTGAGGCGCCTCACAGACAGACGATCCTTCCATGGTAAGAAATTGGAAATTGTAGTCAGTAGGTTGGGCGAGAGGCGATCCATTTCTGCTAGGTCCTGGGGTGGATAATCAATGTCTGATTACAAAGCGACGCGATCCAATCAAAGCTTCTTTTCTCGCTTCTTGTAGATGATTTGCAGAATGAAATTAAGCTATTGATCTAGATTTAATGAGCTTCAATATTTATTCATAGGGATAACGATTCGAACTTTTGGGATCTCTAATTGAGAGATGTCCTCGATGACATGCATAATTTGCTACGATACTTATCCGATTTGAACGGGTGTAAACAATCATTTCATCAGGATAAGCTCCATTTTTCATAGTGGATTTAAATTTCTTTATGTGGATTTTTGAATCCTCTGTGATAAATCCAAATCGCCGCAATTGTTCTTCTAATATTCTCATAGTAGAATTATCAAAATTGTGGGCAAATGAGAAATTCAACAAGGCATGGCCGCCATCAATCGCATTCTGAAATATTTGACATTTTGCGATGTTTTTCCTGTTACCTGAATATAATCCAAAAGAGAAGATATCGTAATGTTGATCCCAGTGTTTGTTGTAAATGAAACCGTCTTTTTCTTGACTAATTCTTGTACAAAATCATAATTTATCCCAATGTCAACATGAGCCAAGAGAGGTTTTCCTGGGCAACTTCCTACAGTTGCGTCATACGTTATTATTAATTGCTTGGCCTGGTTAATTCAAGAATTATAGTCGGTTTCCAATCTTGAGGGCCTTTAAAATCAGGCAAATTTTTTCGAAATTTCATGGGTAAAGGCAAGAAGGAGTCTCCCCCGAACCCGAAAAATCCTGGAATCGAGTAGGTATGGATCCAAAAAAAGTTAGTATAGAAATAGAACGAATTTGAAAATGACTAATTCGAAAAAGACGAATTCGAAATTGGACGGGTTAGAAATCGACGGAATAAAACCGGACGTTTTCGAAAAAGCCCGTTTGAATTGGCGGGTCAAACCCAATCTGGAGACTAAAATTATTTTTGCTCATAACTCCTCAAGGACACATTTTCACGCGAAAACACCTTATATAAAAAATATCAGGCTCTTCGAGAGGAGTATTTTGCACCAAAAATTACCTCGGAAACATGAGTTTATCACCGAAACCCAGAAACAGCCGCTTTTTGGTTAAAAGCTGCCAATTCAAACCGGCCTTTTTCGAAAACGTCCGATTTTTTTTTTGAATTGGTCTCTTTTCTAACCCGTCCTTTCGAATTCGTCTTTTTTGAAATCGGCATTTTTCGAAAATGTCTCCACTCAAGTCTGACCTTTTTCGGATTTATACCTACTCGATTCTGGGATTTTTCGGGTTCGGAGGAGACACGCAAAAAAGCGAGTTTTAAACTTGCTCAACGCTCGTTTCCTCCCAAGATTGGAAGCCTGGCTCACCTTTTGTACAAGGGAAGTTTTCCAAAAATCTTCTGGCATTTGGAAATCTTTTGGCGGGCTGAATCTGAATGTATAGGGAGCTGTTGGCATTTGTAATATTGCAATTTCTCCTTGTGTAAATTCTGTATTATACGTATGCAGCTCCAAAAGAGTTCTTTCTTTTCCCCAATTTCGATTAAAAAGCAAACAATTGACAAGTTCACAGAATCGTATCAAAAAATAAGAATCCAGGAATGCCTGAAATAGTTTTTCTTGCCAGGAAACCACCCACCAGTCGAATACGCTTCAAACTGAAATAAGAAGTAAAGAAATTCATATATTTATCAATTATCTGAATATATTGCTCCTCACTGCAGCTCAAAATTATCATTGGATTACCATTTTCCAACTTCATTTTAAAACATGTTAGAGTTTCTAAACGATTTTTATACTTTATCAGGAGGATCTTACGCTCATTCTTTCCATAAATATCCCTTACAATTTCAATAGTCCGCTGCTCGTTCGTATCGCCTTGGAAATTTAAAGTAAACGTGAAAATATCCTAAAAATTTAATATTCTCCAATTAAAATACCTTTAGAATACCTTTTCTTGCCGCATCAGGAAAATATAGCACTTAGGTAAATTAAAAGAAAGGAAAAGGAACCTGGAACTGAGGAGTCGCACACCCAAACGATCTTTCCATGGTAAAAAATTACAAATTGATGTTAGAATGTTGGTTGTGAGATGATCCATTGGGCTCTAATAGACTAGGTCAGTCGGTTACCAAGCCACGCTATTACAAACAGATTATTACGCGCCATTTTATTCTATCCTGCCACAATCCATACACCGTGTCGGCTGTCTAACTGTGGCTGTTTCCAATAGTTAGATAAAGGAAAAGCGGAAAAAGTCGCTTTTCTGCTTTTCTGTAAAATAATTTTCCCGCATCGTTTTATTTATATAAAAAATTAATGGAATTTTGCTGAATTTGAACAGGATATCGATTGGAGTTATTGGGGTTCCTGATAGAGAGCTCTCCTCTATAGGAAGCGTAATTAGCTACAATATTTATCCGCTTACGGCCAATATACACAATTATTTCGTCGGGATAAGTTCCTTCTTCAATTGCTTCTTTCACTTTCTTGGTATGACGATTAGCATCTACTTAGATAATGAGAGCCCTGCTTATGATTAAAGTAAGCCTTAGGGGCTGGGTGACTGACGCATTTGAATTTTGAATTTTTCATTGGAAAATGGTCGTTTTTATTTATTTCCTGTGCGGTTTTCTAATTTTTACTCATTTATAGCGATAAATATGACCTTCAGACTTTGTTTAAGGGCCCCTGAGGGAAAATTATAGTGAAATCTGGATTTTTTTCGTCGTAAATGGAAAAAGCGAAGCTTTTCTGCCTTTTCACTGGAAAATTTCCGCTTTTTTCTATTTTCTGCTTCTTTTTCGCCAAAATGTGGAGATATCACGGGTCCTGCAGCGAAAATAACCCGAGATCGTAAAATTCGATGCCCCCTTTCCCGTTTAAATTTAAATTCTGGCTAAAATTCGTAATCTTTGTCTTATTTTCCTGGAATTTTAAGTATTTGAATTATTTAAAGGTCTACTTCAGCAGCTGATTGGTTTCCCATGGAGAAAATTAGTTTCTCCTGGGCTGGTCACTTTTCTACGGTGGATTCTCTTGTGGATTTTGTGAAAACATCAGAGCCCGAAGCTATTTTGGCCAAGATTTATGGAGATGTCCTTTCTACCATTGAAAGCGACCCAGAATACAAGGATTATTATTTAAAAACTGCGGTAAATTCACGTCTTCCTCCCTTTTAAGCCCTCTTTTTATAGAAAAAGGTCAAGAAATGCTGTAGGAAGCTCCGACGGGAAATTAAACCGGAAATTCTTTATGGAAATGGGGATTCAAGGTAATTTTGCCCTGTTCTTAATTTAACGAAACCTGGCTTTGCAGTGAAATTGATCCTGGTCGCTTTAAAGAATTTATAAAGCATATTTTGGTTATTTTAGGGGAGAATGGGCTTCCTTTATTTAATCCAGAAAAACAAGAGAAATTAACAGAATTTTTCTGCAGTTTTATACAAAATCAACCGGAAGATTTGAGATATTTTAATCCGCCATTTGATTATGTTCCAGCCGGTAAGTTTAGGAGCTTTTTCTTTAAAAAAAAAACGTTCAGATGCCCCAATTCATAGCAAGCCGGGAAGTCCCCTCTTTCAAAAATGTCAATCTACATTTCTTTTTTATTATTTGGTCGACGTATTGAAGTAAGTTGTGTGAACTGTGGCAAAAATCCGTAAATTTCAGGCAATATCTTTATATTTCTCAGGAAAGCAGTAAATTATTTATTCGACTACGCCCTCAAGATGGATCAAATCCACCGAATCAGCATAAAGGTAGGAAATTCTTCTCCTTATCGTTAAAGCAAACTTTTAGAGCCAATAACACCTGAAATTAGGGAGAAAGTACTGAAAAAAGAGCCACAGGATCATCAACAGCCCAGTACTTCAAAAGAAAGCCTAAACCTGAATCAAGAAACTGAAGGAGCATTAAAATCACCCAGTGGTTTAACCCTTCTGCCATTTGAAAATCGACTAAAAGTCTCTTTTTCTTGGAAAAAGTGCCTGGAAGAGGAATGCAGCCTTTTTGAGGAGGTAAGACCTACAGTATTTATTTAAAGGGACTGTCAGGGAACCCCGTGGGTCCTGCAGCGAGGGCAACAGCAAAATAACAACAGAAATTATTCTTTTATACTAAAATAAACGCAGGAATGCGTTTAAAATTGAAATTGTCGAAAAGCGCGGATTTCCCCCGCTTCGGGACCCGCAGGGATTCCTGACAGTTCCTTTAAAGGATTTTTTTTAGATGGGATACGGTACTGTATCCAATATAATAAATTTAATCTATGGGCAGGAGCTTTTCGATGGTCTGCCCAATAAAATCAAGAATATTTGCCTAACTTTGGCGGGAAAAGTTCGATACGCTCATTTGCAGCTATTTAATGAAGATTTGCTGGATTTATTGTATCCAGGAGACTCCCTGTAAGTTTTTAGTCAACATTTTAAAGAAAATTCATTTCAGAGAGCTTCACCCGGAAAAATTCTTCAATTTTATTCATAAAACCCTGAAAATATTCACAGGGACTTATGGCTTTCCCTTTCTTTCATTGAAAATGGTGGATCGTGTTGCTAATTTCTTGACGGTTTTTCTGCAAAATTCTCCAGCTGTGGTTAGAAACTTCTACCCTTCTCCGCTTCTTTTTAAGGATTTCGGTGAGTTTTCCCGATTTTTTCCTATTTTTATGCCCAGATTCCTTCTCAAAAATAAAATTTCCCAAAGGGGAAGTGGATAAAATGCTGGAATGCCATACTCTCTTCGTTTTTCATTATATTACAAAATTTATTAAGTAAGAGAGGATTTTCGAGGATTTCTATTAAACTTTTAGGAAATTTATTCGAATAAGGCGCTCTGAAGATCGCCTAGAGCTTCGTCCTCGAGACACGGTGGCCGTTTCCATTTATTTCAGTGATGTGGACATGATCCAATACAAAATAAACCACCCAAATGGCCTAAAACTCAACAAAAAGGCGACCAACGCCCCAAAAGAGACCCTAAATTGGAGTGAATATTTACAACAGCCGTGTACATTATTTGAAGAGGTGAATTTCCCGCTTTTTTGGTTTATAATTTGGCTAATTTTTTTGTAGGTATCTAGCCTAACGCCTAAAGGCTTAATAGAACTTATTTTTGGTAATAATTTATTGGAAAATGCTATGCTAAACACGAAAGAAGTCTGTACATCCATTGTGGTAAGTTAGATAGCCACAGTTCACACGCCGAGTCGGTTCTGTTATCAAAATAGGCTTACCACAGTTAGACAGCCATTCGGATTGTGGCTTTGTAAATCAAAATTTGGGAGCCACAGCTGACATCTCGTGTGAACTGTGGTCCATTATTTTCTTTCGGAGAGCCACAAATCACACGCTATTTTGGCTGTCTAACTGGCTGAAAGAACACAGATAAACAGCGAAGAGCCACAGTTAGACAGAGAAAAGTTACGGTCAGATTGGAAAAAAGACACAGTTAGACAACAAGAAGAGCCACAGTTAGACAGCCGAATAAGCCACAGTTAGACAGCCGAAAAATACAATTAGACAGTTAAAAGAGTGGCAATTAGATAAAAAAAGCCACAATTAGACAGCAAAGAAGCAACAGTTAGACAGCTAAAAGAGTCACAATTCACACGTCATTTTGGCTGACCAGCTGTGGCTCGTCTTATTTCCTCAATTTCAGCGTCGAATCAGCAAATATCACAGCCATTTATACGTAAAAAATGATCTAGACCTTCTCTACTACAAAGATTCACTGTAAGTTATCAAAAAATTGGATTTTCACCCAATTTCAGTGATCTTCGTCGTGGTCCAATCTTCCATTTCCTTCTCCAATGCTTAAAAAGGCTGTCAGATCCAATAAAAGCCCTTCAAGGACTATTCGCCACTGCTGATGTCCATCAGGAGGCAGTTTTCTACAGTAATCTTTTATTTCTACCGGTGGATAAGACAGTGAACTTGGATTTGAGCCCAATTTTGCTCCCTAAGAGGAAATCTGACTTTGCCAAGAAGGAAGACCAAAGATTGGTTGCCGAGCTCCATAAAAAATTGACTATTTTCATGTTTAAATATATTTTAAGCTTCTTTAGGTCAGTTTCCTCTATGTTTTTTTAAAAAAGGCTTTAGAAAATTTGTGGCATTGTCTAAGGATGGGAAAAAGCTGATTCTTAAGACCAAAAACGATATAGAGAGGAGTATTTATCCCACGGGAAATGCTAGAAAATATTATTCAAGTTTCCAAGTAAAACCGACTAGAAAACTCCTAAATCAACCGGAATCTATGATAAAACAGGTAAAAGTGGCTCATTTTCTTGTTTACCCGCCGCTTTTCAGATCCTGACGTCTTCTGCTGAAACTTTTGCTGAAAAAATGGTGGGAGAAGCAGTTTTCCAGGCATTAAAAGCCCAAGGGTAAGAATTCCTAGCGCATTTCCCTCAATATTGCTTCCAGACGTTCGATTCTCAGAGAAAAGGCTTTAAAATTCTTAATTTCTCTGAAAAAACTCGTCACTGACTTCCAAGACCCCGAATGCTTACAGAAAAACTTCAATAAATGGCCAAAAACCCCTTTTCATAAATTTGTGGCGGATAATTTGAGCCTTCTTCTTTCTATGATTACAGTTCCCTTTACTGAAGCCTTCGACGACTTATTGCCACAGTAAATAGCCGTTTTCTTCTTTCAATGAGCATTTTTAGCCACAATAGAGGAGAATTAAATAAAAATATCTGCTCAAATATGTTGAGGGACTTTTATAATGGGACAAAAGTCTTAAAAGAAGAAGATTTTGACTTTAATCCCGTGGAATGTAAGTAGAATTATTTTTCTTTAAAGGAAATTCTCTCCAGGTCCATTTATTGACTCCCTGCCTTCTATGATTCAAGAAAATTTACAGGAAGAAGCTCTAGACATCCAGCAGGCCATGTACTTTAATACCATGTATTTCTATGCATTTTATGTGATGAGTTGGATAATGTAAGTCATTTTTAAACTCCTAACCCGTTGAATATTTAAATTCGGGGTATTCCTGCTCTCTGAGGGCCCTTTTTACCCGCCAATTGTCCTCTTTTAAATCTCCCTGTTTCAGGAGATTCGGAGAACTTCAAAAAGATGAAAAAGACCTCCTAAAACAGACTTTAAGAGCCTGTAGCCAAGAAAGATGCCGTAGAAAAATAAAAGAGATCATGCTATGGATTTCAGAGCCTGTAGCCAATCAGCAGGTGCTTTTTCTTTAAATTTGCTTTATTTTGAGTGCTTTAGGAAGAAGAAAGGATAGATGACGATATGGTAATCCTGGGAGTTTATGACAAAGTCGAAAAAGAGCCCCTCTGGACCATGGATATTGGCAGCAGTGATGATGAAGACGATGAGGAAGAAGAGGCTGCAAATCGTCAAGAGACATTAGAAACGCCTGTGCCCCAGGAAAAAGAAACTCCAACCGCCAGAAAAATTAAAGAAGAACCCCAAGACGATTTATGGGTAATTGGATCATCTAAAAGGAAGAAGAAAGACGATGAGCGGTCATTTAAGAAAATTAAACAGGAACCTGAATCAGGGAATGCCGCTGCAGGACCCAGTGATGTTCAAGTCAAAAAAGAAAAGGAGCAACCAAAAATTAAAGAAGAACCGGTTGAATCAACTAAAAAGAAAGGAAAAGAGAATCAAAACCAGCCTACAACCCCTGAAGCTCCGATTACCACAAAGAAAATTAAAGAAGAACCAAAAGACAAGGAAGAAGAAGATTTCTGGGTGGTTTATGCTTCAAAAAAGAAGAAGAAATTGGATAAAAATGAGGTAGAACCGACTCCTGGAAAGAAAATCAAACTGGAACCAGGAATCGACGTTGAAAATAGGAAAAGAGCCGCTGAATCTGAAGAAATGGCTCCAAAAGTTTGTTTAAAATCAAAATACTGAAATTAATGGTTTTTAGAAGAAGAAAAAGGCCAGAAATGAATTAAATTAGTTGGATATATGGCGGAAATGCGGCAATTCTAGTGGTAAAGAAGTTCTACGGGTAATTTTTGAACAAAATTCGGTGATTTTCCTTGTTTTTCCCGTTGTTTTCATTGTTATTGTTGATTTTTATAGAGTTTATAAACATTTATTAAGTTAAAATGGGTCCTAGCACGAATTTAAAGCTTTGTTCCATTGGATCTTCACACGATAAACTTTCCCAGGCGCTTTTCCTCTAAAAATCCCCAAATTTTCTTCATTCGAGAAGATGTTTCGTCCGCTTTTCTTCTTTCTACTTCTAGCCGCTGTTGGTTCGGAAACTTTACGGGAAATAAAAAAGAACACAATTCTAGCAGCTCTGGAAAAGCCGCCAGGTCACTCGTGCCCTGTGAATGAAGTATGGCGTCGCTGCTATTCCAGCAATTGTAAAGAAAAATCGTGTTGGGAACCTATCCTTCCCGTATGTTGAATTCTTTAAACAAATCCTTCAAAAATAAATTTAGGAGGTCTGTAATCATGACTGCAATCCAGGTTGTGTCTGTCAGAAAGGCTTCTTCCGTAATCATGAGGGCTACTGCGGGCGCCTTGAACTCTGTGACCACAAATAAATGTACCTGCTTGTATACTGCCAAAATCATAAAATAAATGCTATTTTAAAGCTCTGCATTACCGTTTAAAGGTCTCGTAATAGAAGAAAATGAGGTCCCACGCCTAGACGCCTAAGAAAACTTTAAAAACCTTCTCTACTCACGAAAATGCCAATCTTCGCAGGCATACCAGATATCAAAATGTAGCCCAGAAAATTCTGAACAAAAGCTACTACATCCCGCAAAATTTAAGAATACCTACAAGAAATCATGAGCCAAATTAAACAGAAAAAGTAAATTTTACAAGACCTTAAAATATAAAATCAGATCAATTTTACAGAACAGCGAATTCATTTCCTAAAGAAAGCCTATCATGTTGGCATCCCACCGCAAAACTTAGAATAAAAAAAATATAAAAGAACACTGAGAAAATCGCCAATTTAGTAGAGTTCCCGCACACAACCATTTTCCTGCGCTCGCGCAACTTTGAAGACTATTGGAGCTATGAAAATAGGCCACAATCGAACTCGGACTTCCAGAAAAGATATTTATACCATTAGATTCAGCTCGTCGAGAGAAACAATAAGATATATTCGGTTTTTCGATAGTTCCCGCCATTCCATTGAGTCTCGCTGAGAAGTTCCCAAACAAAAAGTTCGGAAAAAAACATCAGAATCTCAGGCAAACAGACTATTTTGTGCCATATCTACCTAAAAACGGCCATTTTTGCAGGATATTTTATGTCAACTTTGTAGTACTCGTTCTCCTGAGTACAGCGATATAAAAAATCCCAAAAAGTTGAAAAAAAGTGGGGCTCCGCCTCGCCTGAAGATTCAAATCCCCGACTATGGATAAGATCATTAGCCAAGGGGGTGTTCTGGGACATGGGCCCAAAAAAATCTTGACTTCCAGAAAAAAAAATATATACCATTGGATTCAGCTCGTCGAGAGAAACAAGAAGATATATTCGGTTTTTCGATAGCTCCACACCAGTCCATTGGTTGCCGGTCAGTTATTTCCAAACAAAAAATTTGGAAAAAAAAACCATCAAAATCTTAGGGGAGTAGTATTCTGTTTCAGCTGAGCTCTTATTGTTGTTCTCTTGTGTCTTCCCACGGAAAATTTTCCCGCGCGCCTATCAGCTGCATAAATCCCCTTTCTCGTCTTCTTTTCTTCATTCGTAAAGATGTTTCGTCCACTTTTCTTCCTTTTCCTAGTGTCTGCTGTTGGTTAGTACTTGTTAAGTTTATCGAAAGCGGTTTCAATATTTTTAGTCGCTCCGATTCCTCCAGAAAGATGTGGAAGAAATGAGGAATGGAACGCTTGTTATCAGCCTGCCTGTAAAGAAAACGCCTGCAATCGGCTTAATGTTGATGTGCATAAGAAAAAATGCTTCACCAAGGTTGCTTGTCAAAGTGGCTGCGTTTGTAAGAAAGGCTACTACCGTCATGATTGGTTCAAGTTGTGCGGAACGCTGAGGCAGTGCTATTTAAAATGAAAATTGTCTAATTTTAAAATAAACCATTGATTTTATGAGTTATTTATTGGATATGGCCTAAAACATCAAAAATGAGATCAAGATCGACGACGGAGACGAGCCAACAATGGCTCAAGAAGAGATGCCATGCAGGGAATGAGCAAGAGACCATGGATTACGCACAATGTCATGCAGAGGATCATTGTCTTCACAAAAACCTGTAAATCCCCGTAATTAGAGCCGAAAATTGGCTAAAACTCACGTGTGACATGTAGATTTTAACAAATTTTAAGGCTAAAACACAGAGGCTTGTAGAAATTGAGGCTTGGATTGCCGGAAAACCGACGGATGACAGGCAGACACGGAGCCTTTCCCTAGAATCCAGGGATTTATCCGCGGTGTGATAATGATAAGAAACGTGGGCAGGAATATCCACAGAAAATCCTATGGAAATAATCAAAGCCGCCATGACAATTGGATCGAGGTCCGTCCCAGTTAGACTGAGAAGTCCTAGAATTCCGGTCATTACACTGGCAATGACCACGGTGGCGGCGACGACGGTAAAACCATCCCACATGAAAATTAGACAAATGAGAGCCATACAGCCAAGAGTAGCGACAGCGGCCTGGAAAATGGGAGTTTTAGGAGAATTTGAGCGAAATTACCTGCCAAGTGTCTGTAGGCATATTGTCAATTAAATCGAGGTAAATTCCATCGTCAGAAAAGACAGAAATATTGAAGATGGGACTGAAAATGGCGATCAGAAAGGATCAAAGAATGAGAAACAGCCACAATTAGATAGTAAAAGGCCACAGTTAGACAACATATATAACCGCAGTTAGACAGCGAAACGAACCCGCATTTAGACAGTCAAAAAAGCCACAGTTGGACATCGAAATGAGAGACAGTTACACAGTAACAGAACCACAGCTAGACAGCTCAAAAAGAGCAGTAATGAGTAGGGAGCGGAAAAATAGTAGATCAAAAAGGCCAAAATAGTAACTAAATAGTAGCCCAAAAAAGGTCGAAATAGTAGCCAAAATAGTAGCTCAAAATTGCCCTAAAATGGTAGGAAATGAAGAATTTTCGGCGTCTTTTCACTATAAACTGTTTGATTTTTATGCAAAAGCAGTTTCTAGCAGTTTTTAACAAAAATTGCTTTTTTTATTCATTTTCGATTAAGCCGAGGACGGCTTAGCAAAAATCCGAAAAAATAATTTTCGCGACAAAATTTTTCCCACGAGTATTTCTCAATGTGATTTTGCAATTTTTTTTGTAAATTCTTAAAATTTTCTGAAAATTTTTGGCGCAGGAACATTTCAACTTTCGCCGAAAATTTCCGAAATTTTTCACCAAAGGGTCTCCCCTTTGCTATTTTTCAGCAGACTCGTTTCAACCCCAAAAATAGCAGCAAATAGTAGCAAAAATGGCTAAATAGTAGAAATAGTTGCCGGACCCCCTAAATAGTAGAAAATAGTAGATTTAAATGGGGGTTAAAACGACTCCCCAGGACCTAAAACATATCGTAGCATCGATATCTCCCCGAGTACGGCTCGCAAAAAAAATAGGAGATCTGCTAAAAATCCGCTCCCTAGTAATGAGGCAGCAAAAGGCCACAGCTAGACGACTAATGAGCCGCAATTAGACAGTTAAAAAAGCCATAGTCAGATAGTAGAAGGACCACAGTTAGACAACAAAAGAGCCACATTTAGACAGTCCTTGGCGTGTGATCTGTGGCTTCCAATAATTTGATTCCTAGAGTCACAATTCACGCGGCCTGTCTAACTGTGGCCCTTTTCTCCTCTTTTTTCCTTTCCTACCTGTATTTATCGACAACTTCTCTCCATCTTTTCAATGCCATATCCCTATCCACCCAATCTTTCAGTTCTTCTCCTCTGTAGGCGGTAGTCAAGAAGAATTTCTTCAATCGAGCCTCTTCTGTTCCATTTTTTCCATGATCCATTCGCACAAATCCTCTCCAATGTGAATATTCTGGCCATTGGATGAATGTTTCAATTTCTGACGGTTTAATCGTCGTTTCATTTGCTCCCAAAAGAATCGGAGTGATATCCTCATCTTCCATTTCTGCTTCTTCTTCTCGTTTAGTTTTCTCATATTCAAGAAAATCTCTAGAAGAGCCACAATTAGACAGTTAGACAGGGAATCTACCTCATGAAGTAATTTGAGCTCTGAGCTCCCCAGGCTCCTGGTAAATGTTCCATTTCATCAACAAAATTGTTTAATTTCTTTAATCTGTCTGGATCAGATAGATTCCCAGGGTTATGAACGAATAAAGTGGCCAGAGTGAAGTGGGGAATGACATATTCTACGCGTAAATTGTCCATCTGAAGGGGATTTTGACTATTTTCGGTAAATTTTACCTCAATTAGGGGAGAATCCTCAGCGAAGAGCTTTTTGGGAGTCAAATTAATGGGCATTCTGGTGATTCCATAGATTGAAACGCCAATAAAAGCTGCCCACAGGATGAACATCAAAATGTCGAAGCATTTATTGCAGACAAGATCCAGGTAAAAGTCTAGGCAACGACCGCCACAGCCTGTTATCTTTTCTTGAAGACTTTGACCCTAAAATAGAATTACAAGAGCCACAGTTAGACAACTTACCGTTGTTGAAGAGTCAATGCTGCTCTTTTCATCATCTCCCCCGCAGCAAATCCTCTGCGTGAAGTTTTTCTCCTTTTCCGTGTTCATTTCAAAATGGCCGGTGATTATCATAACAGCCGAGTAGAATGTGATCTGATAGATGAAATCGACAAAAATACAGGCCATATTTCCATAGGCCAAGAGGGTGCATTCAGGATTTCCGGTAAAGGTTCCAACTGTATCGGCTAGAATATTTGTCAGGGCGGAGATCATTATGGCTGGTCCTGTATCGGCTAGAACTTCTGCTAAGCGGGAAGCTGGACTGTCGTCTTTTACTGGATTTATTCTGAAAAATAAAATAAAAAATAGAAAGAAAGCACCAGCAGCAGTTAGACAGGCGACACTGCTGAATTGTGGCTGCTCTTTTTTTCTAGGAAGCCACAGTTCATGCCGTGCTGTCTAATTGTGGCTGCTTTAATTGTCTAACTGTGACTCTTTTAGCTGGTAATTGTGGCTCTTCGCTGTCAATTTGTGACTGTTCTAACTGGACAGTGGCTGTTTTAGCTGTCAAATTGTGGCTTTTTGGCTGTTTAACTGTGATTTTTAGCTGTCTAACTGTGGTTCTTTTGACTATCTAACTGTTGCTCATTTCGCTGTCCAATTGCGGTTATTTGCTGTTTAACTGTTGCTCATTTAGCAATCTAATTGCGACTCTTAGCTGTCAAACTGTGGCTTTACTGATGTCAAACTGTGACTTTTCTGCTGTCTTATTGTGGCTCTTCGCTGTCTAACTGTTCCTTCCAAACTCACTTTCTATGCTGAGTGACTCTCTGCCATGCGTGGTTCATTAAATACGCATCATCCACTCCAATTGCAAGTACCAAAAACGGCGTAACACAAAGAATTGATCCAAATCGAACTCCGATAAAGAATAAAGCACCCAGGGCGGTTCCACAAGCCATGAAGGGGCAGATACACGCCACAATGGCTAGCGATAGCTTGTGGATGCTCATTTGTCCCATGTAGAGGGCTGATAAAGTCGTGGTAATTGAGGAGACGAGGGCCATTATCCCGAAGCCAACTATGAGAAAAGGGAGCATGGACATTCCTGCTCGAACAACTTCTGCCTCGACATAAGAAGTCGACAGGGTAAGGACTCGTACCGAATCGGATTTAAATTCCCTAGGAAAGTTTTAAAGGTCTAGGAGTCTCTTACTTCTCGAAATAATTTGTCACGCTCATTTCAAAGTCTTTAATTTGTTGCGTAGTCCAACTGGGCTTCCTTTCTGCTCGAAAATGAATGGCTAACATCTAAAATTACGGTATTTTTTAAAGGGAATGCGCTAACCTTGGCACTTTTCATATTAGTCAACCCAGCGGTGTCATTTCCTAAGGTTAAGCCAAAGAAACTTGGCTGGATGTTAATTTTTCGATCGTAGAGAGTAGAAACGGGATATTGGAGATCTACCCGATCGACCAGAGCTTCTCCTTTTTGGGATAAATTCCTCTGCATCATTAATGCATCCTACAATAATCCAGATTCCTTTAATTGGGATAAAATTACCGTAAACATGACGAAAGGATCATTAATTTGACAAAAACTATAGCAAAATTCCTGGTAAGTCTCATTTGTATCGGTATCCTTATTGTACATGGTAAAATTATGGGTCAGGAGGTATTCTACCTGAAAAATACGCAATTTTTTGGTGTTTTCATGTTTCCCGCGTAAATAGACCAATAAGCATCAAATAATTGCCATTCTTGACGATTTGTTTACGCCCAATTGTAGTTCTCAAGGTCTTACGCTATTTTGTCATGAATTGAAACTTTTCTGGAATTGTTTATGGCACCAGAAGGCAAATAATCGTTTAAATTACGCGGTAATCATAGAAATATCTCCAAAAATGCTTGGGAAGCTCGGGGAGTTGAACCTGGGACCTTTTTCGCGATAATTTGGCGCGTTAACTACTGGATTTTAGCTTATTTGCTTCAATTTCCCACTTACCCGTCTAGCTTCCTGAAGAACCTCATTATCCAGCGCATTTTTACCATTTAAAGGCATAACCAGAGTAAAAATAGCTATCCCATTGCCAAGAAATTCATTAGCGATCGCTAATTCATCGCGGGCCCTTGCTCCATATGGCGCCCATCCTTGGATATCATTTTCATTCCTGGAAAGCTTTTTACGGAAAAATTTGGAGGATAACCCACGGTGTTGTGACAATTTTAGCTGTTCCTATTAATGTAATAATTGTACAGATAATAATAATGGCTATGGGATGATTTGCAATAAAATATGCCCATTTTTTGTAGAATCCATTAATAAATCGAATGAAACGAGTGTCACTGGGTCCTGGAAGGAAAAATGAAGAAAAAAAAACCGAGAAAACCGGGATTTTTAGCCGCAATTAGACAGCTGGCGTGTGAACTGTGCCCTTAATTCCTTCCTGGAAACGCCACAGTTCACACTCTGCTATCTAACTGTGGCTCAGAAATACCCCAATTTCTATTTAAAAAGGCGTACCTGGTTCACTTCCCGGTAAAGTTGTCATTTAAATAAATTTGTTGTTGAGATCACTTGAGTTTTTTGGCGTCTGGAGGAAAAATGACACTATTTTTCTATTTTTTCTCTCTTTCTCTGAAAAATAACTCAATTAGACGGGAGAAGACAGGAGAAATTAATTGAAAACTACAAGAAAATGGAGAAAAAGAGAGCACCAATTAAAATTTTAACGGAAATTGGACAGGAATCTCATGTCCAAAGGACCGGAAACTTCCGGGAAGGCGATATTTATTACAATTTTTAGTTGTACTCTTGTTTCCGCCTAATAATTACCAAAATTTCACTGTAAAACGGGGAAAATTGGGTGAATCCCCTAATAGAGCCCGAATTTGGCGAAAATTACGTCAAAAACTCCCCTGACTGGGTCAAAACAGCCAACTGGACGACTGGGAGGCCTTCTTGCATATAATCCATAGCCTATAACTCGAAAAGAAGGGCAAATTTCCTGTTTTCCTCGATGTTTTCGATGTTTTCTGCCCGTGGGTGTCAAAAAATTTGCATCTCTATACAACATCTGTTGACAGAAATAGTTCTTATAAAAAAAAAACTCGTCTTCTGCTTTAATTTCGATGCTAGAAAGCTGGAAAACGGGAATTTTATCAAAATATTTAGCATAGTTAACGGAAAAAGGAAGGAAAATAGACCATCAACCCCCTTTTTCACCTCTTTATTCATCTCTTGAGAACTTGAGAATCCTCGTGATGAAAGTGAAAGCAGGAAAAATACCAGAAAATAACTGAAGTAGAGGGAAAATTTTGTACTCTAGGGAATCACCGAGGGGAGTAAGGCGATAACAACCAGTAATTCCCCCAAGAACGGTCTAAATACTCCAAATTCGGGTATTTTTTAAGGGAACAAGGAAAGGGAGAAAACCAGGTCAATTCCTCCCTTAGAAATTAACCGAGACAAGGTGATGACGCGCTCTTTGCCATACGAAAATTTGTTTGTTGATCAGATCGCCGGGTACAGAACAAAAGGGCTAGGTAGTTTCAGTTTTTTCTACTCCCATGTGGCGGGAATAATAAAGAATTTTAGTGGTTTAAAATAAAAACAGAAACCTAGAAAAAAAGAGAGCCACTATTCACACACTGGCTGTCTAACTGTTGAAAAATTAGAAGAGCGCCAGAATTAGACGGCAGCGTGTGAATTGTGGCTCTTTTAGAAACGGGCGAAGGCTTTTTGAGAAAATAATAGGAAAAGCCACAATTCACACGCCGACTGTCTACCTGTGTCGGCTAAAAATTGGAAGAGGTTACAATTAGACAGCAATGTGTGAATTGCGGCTTTAAAAAAAAACTAGAGAATGCCTTTCGGGAAAGAATAGGAAAAGCCAGAATATGGAAAAGCCGAAGAGGCTCCAGAATTAGACTGGGGCGCGTGAATTGTGGCTCTTAAAGAACTGGAGAAGGCCTTTTTTTCTCAGACTCACAGTATTTTATGTCGGTAATTAAATGGACCTACGTCTGGTAGAAAGAATAGAAACTCCACGTGGTACATAACTTCTTCAAAATTACTCCGGCACTCGAATTCTTATAAATCTTTTGATCTTTTAGGTAACAATTTGTGTCTGTTATTGTCGTGGTCCAAAAAATAAAGAGAAAACTGACAAAAACAATTGGATACAGATCAGTAGCAAAGGTACGCGTCGTTTCCGGCAGCGCGGCGGCTAGCTATCAGTCTCGTTGTAGGGAGAAGGAGGAGAAGATGACGAAACCAATAAAAAGCTGTGAAGGTCACAACTTTATCTAGGAGGTACACGAATTCTTTGTGTAGTTACCACAAACTTTCAGAAGAAAAATAAACTGTAGGCTAAAAAGAATGGGAGAAGAATTGTCTTTGTTGTCCAAGGTTGCCACCAGGTGTAGCCTCTCCTCGCCTTTTCTTCAAGGTCAACCGAACCACAAGCTATTGCTTATTTCAAAAGGCGAAATGGGCTGGAAAAAGGCCGCGGTTAGACAGCTGAAAGATCCGCAGTTAGACCGTGAAAAAAGCCACAATGAGACAGTTAAACGAGCCACAAATAATCAGCTGAGAGCCACAATAAGACAGCTAAAAGCCACTGTTAGAGAGCTAAAAAAGCCACAGGTAAACAGTTAAAAAAGCCACAATTGGACAGCTAAAGCCACTGTTAATCCGTGTGAACTGTGGCGATCAACATTTCCTTCAAACCGCCACAATCCATTCGTGGTTCTCCAAATTTAAATTCTGGTGCCACAGTTAGACAGCTAATTCGTTTTTCAAATAAAAGAGGACAAAAACTTGATAAAAATGACAATTTCCCGCGGTAAACTACTATCAATTACAGAAAAAACTGAAGAAAACAAATAATTGTGAGACGATGACGGTTAGTGGAATTTTCTACGACAAAATGTGTGACAAATACCCGTCATTAGAGGGTAAAAGGTCAAAAATAAGGGGTAGACAAATGAATTTTTTCGAGAATTTTCAGATCAAACCATCATTAGCTTTGAATTTCGTCTATTTCCCTTACGCCTTCCCCCAAAAACCTGTAAAGTTGACTAAAATGAGTCAGCAGACAGTGGCAAGCGCCAAGTTACAGAGAAAAACGGGCCTGACCCATAAAGAATGCGACTACAATGCACGCGGGTACAGCGGCTATGAACAGTCAAGAACTATAACTGATCATCAATCAACATCCGGCACACCCTTGAAATGGGCGCTGATCACTTTGCAAAGAAGCCATAAAATTGGGGCCATTAGCGGTCAGTAGGAGAAGATTATGGCGTGATTTCCGGGGCTGCAGGGCCAAAACTACCACGCAATTTTCCCTCATTTTCTTTACAGGAGTCATAAAAGGCAATTTTCCACCAGCGAAAGTTGTTCTTGTTCTTTCTCCCTCACTAAATTGCCGGGAAATGGCAGTTTATTTGAATTTTCTCCCGGGAAATGGACTGGAAACTGCAAAAGTACTGGGATAAGCCACAGTTAGACAGCTTTGGGTAATTGGTCGGTCTTTGCAGCCTTTAGGATTTGACCCCGAACACTTCCCGGCGCCTTTTGATGGGATCGTCAGCGATTTTCGACAAGATATAGTTCAACTCCTCGCTAAATTATCCCCCCCCCCCTTTTCTGTTTTTTCAATGAAACAGGGTCATTTTCATAGAATTTAAGGAGAAATAGGGGAAAAGCAAGAAGGAGAGGAACCAGCAGGTAAATCAAACAATGGCCACCCGTTTTTCTTCCATACTTTCTAACTTCTAGCAACTTTTGAACCGGTTTATCTAACAAAGTTGACAGGACAACACAGGAGGAAAGGAAACAACTACATGGGGCGCCTTTCTCGAAACAACTGTGACGTCAGAAATTCGGCGAGAATCGTAAAAAAGCCAAGGGTAAATGGCAGGAGGATGAGTAATTTCGATTCAAGTTTAGGTATTTTGCCACAGTTGCGAGTGAATTGTGGCTCTTTTCAAGTCCAAAATGTTGCTATCGCTCTTATTTGGAACTTTCTCCCCCCAGGGAAGTCTCTAATCCTCTTCTCTGTTCGAATCGGGGAAAAGTGGGCGAGTTTGGAATGCCGACGGCTTACACTAGGAGAAGGTTGCCACAAAATAAAAACATCAAATAAAACAAGTGGAACAAGGGGCTGTCAGACGGGGGACAATTGCGGGTAGACATTGTTTAAATTAAATAGACGCCACAGTTAGACAGCAATTCTTTATTAATTATTTTCCCTTATAACGGGGGAGATTGCATCCAAGGGCAGTGGTACATTTGCCGGTGAATTTGTTACGATCAAATCCAGGAGCATATCCGCCTGATTTTAACCCGGACAGAATTAAACGCGTAAAAAAGTTGACAAGTATCCCAAAAGAAGCGAAAAAGAAGTCATTTTTATTTCTTACTCCGCCATGTCCGCTCGCGCTTCTTCACGAACTCCCCATAAAGCCCAGGGATCTGCACGAACTCCCAAAGGAGCTCAGGGATCCGCACGAACTCCCCAAGGAGCTCAGGGTTCTGGCCGGGCTTCTGCTCAAGATAAGCAGGAAATGATTGCGCTGTTGCGTGAACCGGCCTACCATGGTTATTTGCCACGAGAAGGTAACAAATTTTTGCTTTTAGTGAGCACTAATCGGTTTATTTTTCAGATCTGGCGCATGTTCTCCATCGCCACGGTGATTTTATTCTCCGCACGACGGAAGTCAACGACGGTACACCGGATGAAAAGAAGCCACGGAAGAAGGAGCTCGTTTTGGCTGTGCTGGTTGATCCGGAAGGAAAATGTAATGCTGGAACTGTTGAGCCAGATGTCAAAGATCCGCTGATCAAAAATCTCATCGTTAACCGCGTGGGAACTCGCTTTGCCATTGAAGCTGGCTTCCGTTTTGACAGTATTGGACAGCTGATTAAGCACTACACAACCGCTCCAATGAAAGTCGGCAACGCAATTGTGCATCTGCTTCGCGGTGTTCGACATCTCAAATGGGAATTTTATCATAAAGATGTGACGGTGTCCAAGCTGCTGGGACAGGGAGCTTTTGGCGAAGTGCACAAGGGCACGTTGTTGAGAGAAAATAAGCAGAAGAAAATGGTTCAGGTAAGGGAAGGAGGCAGCCACAGTTAGACATGGGCTTGTGTGAATTGTGGCTCTGTAAATTAAGAATTGGCAGCCACAGTTAGACAGGCGCTGGTGAATTGTGGCTATGAAGCCAAGACAACGCGTAAACTGTGGCTGATCACCTGTCTAACTGTGGATCTTTTTCGGCCAATTTTACCCCAAATTTTCAGGTAGACGTGGCTATCAAGTCTCTCAAGACAAATTCTGCAGCCATCAGCAAGGAACAAGTCCATGAAATGATGCGTGAAGCTCGTCTTATGAGAAATTTGAGCCATCCGAATGTTGTCCGCCTTTATGGAGTTGCTCTCTGCCAGCAGCCGCTGTACATTCTTCTCGAATTTGTCAAAGGTTTACCCTTTAAATGAACTAATCCAAAATCTTCTAGGCGGTTCCCTAGACGGTTATCTGAAAAAGCACGCGGCTATTGTGGATCGTGATGAGAAGCTGGGAATGATGATGGGCGCTGTCTGGGGCTTGGATTATCTGCATCGATCCACGATTTTACATCGTGATATTGCCAGTAGAAATTGTTTATATGATGAGGGAAAAAATGTCAAGATCAGTGATTTTGGTCTTAGCAAGAATGGAACCATTTATAAAATGAAAACGGCTAAAAAGATGCCAATCAAGGTGACCATTTCATTTCGCTTGAAAGTATCACTTTTCTGCATTCTTGTTAAAAGCTTTTAATATCAAAAAATAGAGCAGAAAATTCTCTACAAAATGATATATTTCCCATAATTTTTCGATTTAATTTAAGGGAATAACGATAAATTTCAGTGGATGGCCCCCGAGAGCATCAATCAGTTCACCTTCACCCAAAAAACGGATGTCTACAGTTTGGGCGTCCTCATCTGGGAAATCCAAGCCTGTAAAGAATCCTACGACGGTCTAAACAATACGGAGAGCCGTGCCCGGATCAATTCCGATCGCTGGAATGAATTCCCCGACTCTACACCGGCTAAGCTCCGCTCCTATGTCCAAGAAAAGATGTGGATTAGGGATCCAGCCAACCGGGCTAACATGCAGAATATCCGCCATTGGATGGAAAAATTTACTGGATTACAACAAGTTGATGAAGATGATGGCGATCCGGAGGGACGGGATGGAGATGAAGGCGGACCGACGGCAAGAAAGTCGCCGAGTCGTCACCTTCCGGGTAGCAGCAGTAATCACAGCGCGGGCAGTAGACATAGCCCGACGGATGTTGGTGTGCCGGGAATGGAGCCAAAAAATCAGCAAAATGAGGAACTTCTGGGACCTGCTGCCACACCTCCGAATGGAACAACGCCACCGCGTCAAGACGAGTAGAAGACACACAAAAAACATGTGATATTCTGATATTACAATAAAGTGTTCTCTACGTGGCATTAATTTTGTTGATTTTTACTTTATTTTGACAAATAAAAGAATTTTGGGAAATATTAAGGGCAGAAATAAGACGGAAATGTCTTTGTACACAGAAAATAGTCAAGATATGATCTCTAATAGCTCAATATTTACATATAGAGAGGCAGAAATCCCCATAGGGAAATGGATGAGGACAAGAAGACTGAGCAAAATGACATAGGGCACAATGAAGAGAAATTTTTGGGGAAATGCACACACCGGTAGTAGACTAGATTTCAGGTCGATCTGTGATAGTACTCTTGGCTGGTGCTACCTGAAACGGATTCCTGGAAGGAAAGGCAATATTACTGACCACTGTTTTCTTGTTACGATTTCGGGATCCTTGTCGATTCACGTGATTATTGCGATTTTGAACTCGAGCTTGAGCTGCGGCGCCTGGAAAATGGTCCAGTTAGTGGAAATTTATGGAAGGAAATGTAATTGGACTGTGTAACTGTGTCTTTTCGCTGTCTAACTGTCGTCAAGAATGTTGAAAACCAGCCTTCACAGTTAGACAATTACCTGTGAACTGCGGTCCACATTTCTTTAGAGGGAGCTACAGTTCACGCGGTTCTGTCTAATTGTGGCTCTTGTAACTGAGGCCGTTTTAGCTATCTATTTGTGGTTCTTTAGCTGTCTAACTGTGGCTTTTTTTGCTGTTTAAATGTGGCTTTTCTGCTGTTAAACTGAGGCTCTTTTAACTGTCTAACTGCGCCCTTATTCTTACCTTTTGGCCGACAGGCTATCCTAATATTATCCAACATGATTAAAATAGCCGGGAGGAAGAGGAGTCCATGAAGATTACACAAAACCACACACAAAACCATTGTCTTTACAAAAACTTCTGCCATGTATAGCTTGACAAAGAGCAAGGAGCACACGCAGAGAATCGTAGAAACAGCCGCTTGTAGGGCAGGGAAAGCCACAGACGACAGGCAATTAGCCAGGCGATCTGCTGGCCGGGACATTGGGCCTTCTTGGATCGCTAGAGCAAAAATATTAGGATTTTGGGGCAACTTACTGGCTTGGTAATAATGATAAGAAACGTGGGCGGGAATATCAACAGAAAAACCAATGGAAATGATCATAGCTGCCATGGTAATGGGATCGAGATCCGTTCCGGTCCAGGAGAGGATTCCCAAAATACCGCAGCAAATGGACAGGACGCAAAGGGCGGCAATTGCCACGGTGAACATGTTATTCAAAAAGACGAAACACACCAATCCCATGCAGATTAAAGTACCAAGAACTGACTGAAATTTGAAATAGAAAAGCCCGGGATTCTACTGACCTGCCAAGTATCCGTTGGCATATTGTCAATAAGATCCAAATAAATGCCATCTTCATGGAAAACTGAGGCCCCAAAATCTTGGGCATATTTATCGACCACAGCTCGCCATTCATGAAGCATTTTGCCACGCATATTCCACTCCGATAAATGTTCTCCGTGGTAGCCGGTAGTGAAGAAGAATTTATCCAAAACTTCTTCATCAGGCTCCGTGCCATTTTTCAGCTTGACAAAACCTCCCCAGAAATCATATTCCGGCCATTTTAAGAAGTATTTTAACTGGGGCTCACTGAATTTTGTGACCTGGAAAGGGAAATTACCCAAAAAAGGGCCATTTTACCTGTCGGGCGTCAATTAAAGCGGCTGGTGTTGAAGGAGAATCATCAACTGTTGCCATTGTCGTCACGTCCTCGTCATAATCCTCGTCTTCTTCATCGTTAAAGGCTAAAAATTGCTGGTTTCTCCCAAATTAAAGGCCTACATTGCTGGAATACTTGAAAATCCCTCATGAAATAGTTGCTTCCCGCAGGGCCCCAAGATTGCCCCCAGCTTCCATTTAATCTTTCCATATCCTCAACGAAATTATTCAATTCTTGTAGTCTTTTGGGGTCAGAAAGGTTTCCAGGCTTGGTTACGAAGACCGTGGCCATAGAATAGTGGGGAACTTGATATTTTACCCGCAAATGATCCAGCTGAAAAGGGTTTTTGGGCGGGAATTTAAATTTCCTTACGTCTAGGAGAGGAGAATCCAGAGCAAAAAGCTTCTGCGCTGTCAAATTAATGTTTATAATAGTAATTCCCTGAAAAATTCTCAATTTCTGGGCGGATTTCCAACTTACATAGACGGACACGGCGATAAATAGGATATAAATAATGACAATTCCAAGATAAACAGGAAGAGAGGCCATGATATTCACGTATCGTTGCATAAACTTTGAAACCACTGGTTTTGTCACTTCATGAAATTTTGATGGTTGTCTCTGTAGGTTTGGAAAATTGGAAAAATGAGTTGAAATGGCCTACGGTAAGGGGCCTATGGTGGCGGGCAATGTTAACTCGATTCTCATTAATATTTATCTGGGTCTGGAGCTTGGGACCATCATCTCCGAATTCGTATTTACCGACTATTGCCATTAAAGCGGCGTAGAAAGTCATCTGAAAGGGAAAATTAACTAGATTCATCAAAATTTTGGTGAAAATCCCATGGAGGAGCGAAGTCTAGGCATATATATATATGATTGTCTAACTGTGGCTTTTTGAGCTATCTCATTGAGACTTCTTTCACTGTTTAACTGTGGCTCTGTTAACTACCTAACTGTGACTGTTTAGTTGTCTAACTGTGACTCTTTTCACTGTCTAACCGTAGCCCTTGGCCCTTGTTAACCCCGGATTCCTGACCCCCTGTCCCTTACCTGATAAATAAAAGCAAACCACATGGCCAGCATATTTCCAGTACAAAGCATTGTAATTTCTGGCGAAGATGTAAAAGATCCAACCATATCAGCGAACATATTTGTCAAGCAGGAGATCAGGATTGCTGGTCCGACTTCTGCCATCACCTAGAATCCAAGATCTCCACAATTTAAATCAAAAATACCTCGCTCATTCGATGTCCTACGCTGTCTTTTTTACTTGGAGTTTCTCTCATGTGCTTGGTAACCCGCTGCCATTCATGGAGCATTAAATAGGAAGAATCGACTCCGATTGACAGAACGAGGAAGGGAATAACACAAAGAATCGAGGCGAAACGGATTCCACACAAGAACATGAGAGCCAGGGCTGTAGAACAGGCAAGCAGAGGAGTTAAACAAGCGAAAATAGCCAGAGCAATCTAAATTTTGTTGTTCAAACGGCTGTCTAGTTGTGGCCTACTTTGTACCAATTCTCCTGATGCATATAAAGCGCCCTAATCATGACTAAAATTATACTGCAGATGCACATAATGGTAAATCCGACGACAAGATAGGGAACCATTATAATTCCACTTCGGACCATTTCTTCTTCGACATAGGATTGGGAATACGCGAAGATTTTAAGGCGATTTGATTGGTATTTCTTCTCAAAAACGTCAACCAGCTTCATTTCCCAATCTTTTACATCTTGATCCGTCCAACCTTCACGATGTTCTGCTCGAAATTGGAGCGTCAACATTTTTACGGATTTCATATTGGTAATATGACTTAACGGATCGGTTAAGGGCTTGGTTTCATTGGATTCTGGAATGAAAAAGGTTAGTTTTTGAATGAAAATAGCCGCCACAGCTCACAAAACTTACCGAAAACATTATCCGGACCACCCAGAAGCTTGGGAATATTGTCCTTATCCTCTTCGTCAAATAATTCTACGCCAAAAAAGCTTGGCTGTAGACTGAATGTGATCCCATAAACGGTACTCAACGGGTAGTTTAGCGTCATTCTCGGAAGATTTGGCCCAGGTTCCGATAAAATTTGATATCCATTCTAAAATTTCCCGCCTTTTTGATCTTATGACATTGCTTACATAAAATTGTCGCAGCGGTTCATTAATCTGACAAAAAGATCGGCAAAACTCGTTGAAACTCTCATCTTTGCCCGTCTTACGGTCTCGTAGCGTGACATTCTTCGACGCGTAGTTTAACACCTAAAACCGCGGGTAAATCGAAACAAAAAAAGCGGGAAATGAACGGGAAATGACGTACCTTGATGGCTTCGTCGAGATAATCTGAGCGTAACATACTGCCATTATCTTTAGCCACAATGTAGAGGTACGCAGCTACTGGTAATCCTGAAAACTTTCGCATTTTTCTACTCCTCAGGAGCCGCAGTATTTTTCCCCATTTTTTCTTCTGACAAACCGAGAAAATCGGGTAAAACCGGGAATTCGAACGAAATTCTTTTCTACGCACCATAAATCTTATCTTTTCCCTTTTCTGATCCGGGAAATTTTATTTTAGACGCAATTTTGGTAGGAAATATCTTCTGACCGTCTAACTGAGGCTTTTCGCTGTCTCATTGTGGCTTTTTAGCTGTCAAACTGTGTTCTTTTTAGCTGTAAAATTGTGGCATGGGCGATTTTCCGCGGAAAAGATTTCCGGCCGCCTCTTGGCTGTCTAACTGTGACTCTTTCAATTGTCGATCTGTGGTTTTTCACTGTCTACCTGTGGCCCTTTTAGCTGTCTAGCTGTGGTATATCTTAGCTTACCATCAGAAGAGAAAAAGTCCTTATATTCGGCCCATTCATCATTGGCCCTAGCTCCATATGGAGTATACCCGGAGATATCATTTCTTTGCCTAAAACGCGAGATTTTCAAAAAAAAACCTTTAAAACTCACGGAGTTGTAACAATTTTAACCGTAGATATGGCAGAAACGAGTACGCAAATGGCTATGGCAATCCAAGAATGTCTTGCGATGAAGAATCCCCATTTTCTAAACCATCCAATAAGTTTTCTCACCACCCAAGGTCCTGAAAAGTTCATTTTCATCCAAAATATTGTACTTTTTGTTATGATATTGGGTATTCTGTCAAAGAAATTTTGTCAGTCCTGTTTTTTTTTGGTAGAAATTCCCCGCCAAAAAAGGCGACAGGCGTTAGAAAGCTGGAACGGTCAAGCTAATCCGATTGGTTCCGCTTCTTTTCACCTGCTGACCTTGAAATTTGGGGATTTCTCCCCTTGAAGTGCGAGGATTTACAGGCAGAAGAAACTGTTGCTTTTTGAGAGCCTAGCGGAAATTTTTCGAAAAACTTTTACAGTACAGATTTACGATCTCGGGGTCAGTAGTTCCTGGTCTCTAACGCGGCAATAAACTTCCTTCTATGGCCGAACGGAAACATTTTAAAAAGAAAAGAAGGGAGAAGTGTGTTTAGAGGTTTGAACTGTCTAACTGCGACTTTTAGCTGTCTAATTGTGGCTCTTGCCTGTCTAACTGTGTCTCCTTCTCACCTTCATCATGTGTTCCTTCTGCATAAACGTCTAATGATCGCTGCCCGATGAGAATTGACTGCCTCCTGGGTTTTATACCAGGCTCCGCCATATGCGGCGCCATTTTTTAACGACCTAAAACTTTTAAAATAAGAAGATACTGCTCAAAATGAAAGAATAGCCGTGTACACGGAAGAAAGAACGAAGAAAATTGACAACGGGAACAGGTCTTCTCCATTTCTTTCTAAAAGTTTGCCCCATTATCGCCCGCTTGGGTTGGAACGTTTAAATTTAGAGGAAAAATAACAGTTTATAGCAACCATCACCGCCCCCAGAATTCTGACCAGAAGTTGTAAAATAGTAAAAAGCAAAGGTAAACGACCAAGTGGGAGGAAGAGAAAACCTCAAGAGGCTGACTAAACTGAACGGGAGCAGAGGTCACGTTCCTCCAGTAGAAAAATCTTATAAATCAAGATAATTGTCGATTGGACTATCAAAAGGCGGAGGAGGGGGTGGAGGAACCCTTAAAATGAAGAGAAGGGGCAAGAAATGGTATAGTGCAGGCTTCTTGACAGGTCATTTTCCTCCATTTAAAGAGGAAAATTAGGGTTTGGGAGTCTGGGATTAGGAGCAAAGATCATTTTATTGTACTTTAACAAAAAAAATGGAAAAAGAGGAGAAAAAGATGTTTAAAATTAAAATTAGAAAACAGTACGCCACAGTTAGACAGAGAACTGGCACGGAAGTGAAGATTTGAACACCACAATTCACACGCCTTGACGGTTGTCTAACTGTGGCTCGTTTTGCTGTCTAACTGTGGCTCTTTTCCACCCAATAAATGTGGTCATTTTTTTCCCCTAAAAATGGATTAAATTGATGAAAATATCAATAAGAAATGAGTTTATGACCGTAATTTGGCTGTATTGTACTAGAAAATTCATAAAATGACGAATTGGTCGCGAATAAACATGTTTGTCTGCCAGCTTGCCTCCTTTTTTAAAGAAGTAGCAATTGAAAAAGTAGTCAAGTAGTCAGCTGCGGGGTTGGTTACTTGTGTGTTTTTCTTATATTGAAAATGGCTATTTGTTCGATGAATCCAATACATTTGGGACAATAAAAACGACAGGAGAAGGGCCCCCGAGAGAGAACCGGTTAAGAAGAGATGAACTACTTCATTGACTCTGGGAGAGGTCCTTTTTTGATAAATTGACAGTTAACAATGTTTTAATTTAAATGGATAGGGCCTGTAACTGGCAAATTAAAGCGCTAGACTGTGGTGATGTTGATCATCTGACCACCGACACAGTTTGAACTGGATATTGGGGCGAATTTGTCAAAGAATGAGGAGTCAAGAGGAGTTTAGGCGGGTATTGGTCAAATTTGAGACTTTTTGAACCGGATTAATGAACTTTGTTTAATAATTATCGAGGAGCACAGGCTTAGAAGGGCATATTCATCAAATTAAACTAGAAAACTGGGTAAAATCCATGAAAATCAGGCTAAAAACGGAAAAATAAGGAATAAAAGTAAATTTTCCAGTAAAAGAAGGGAATTCCAAGGCAAAGAGGCTGCAGACTATTCGAATTCGTCGGAGAAATCTCGACCGCGGTTAAATGTAACAAAAAATTGATCGAGACGCCTAGTAGAAGGGAAAAAATAAGGTTTTCAAGGAAATATTCATAAATTTATGGGTTTTCCATGGAAAATTAGTCAAAAATTTAAAACAAACCGTATTTTTGGATGTTCCCCTCTTTTTTTCAAAAAGGACATGACGACATTCAGGTTTCGATCACGGGGGCAAAGGAGGAGAAAGAGGACAGAGAAAAGAAGGCTAGAAATCGATTTCTCGAACATTCTTATTGAATAATAGTGCCAATAATGTCTCAAAAACAAGAAATTACAAGGAAACATGGTCTAAAAGATTGGATAAGACCCTCCCACTTTACTGTGTAAGTCGTCCAGAGGAGAAGACTAAACGGGTTTGCCATCTCTCTTTCCCCCCACGCGTGTGGGACACGATCTAATCTGATATATATGCCATTGGGATTATTTTTTGGTAGGAAAAAATAAGCGGAATTGTTTAAAAAATGAAAAAAAAGAGCGAGTTTTTGGAAGGGAAGCCACAGTTCACACATCGCTGTGGAGAGCCGCAGTTAGACATTTAAAAACCACAGTTAGTCATTTAAAAGCCACAATTAGACGACAAAAACAGCCACATTTAAACAGCCGAAGAGTGAACTGTGGCTGACCAACTTTCGCACCCGTCGCGTCGCCTGTCTAATTGTGGCGTGCAAAATGAAAAGATTTCTACGGTTCAAACTTCGTTGATTGATTGTCTTCCTGGCGTACGTGCTACCAAACAGATCCGACTCCCCAGTTTTTCTTTTCTCTGGCTGCCGTTTAAAAATTTGAAGGTCATCGTGGGATCATTGCGGGAAGGAAGGGGCGGCGCACAGGAAGCAAACCAAAATTAATGAACCGCGATACATGAAAAATTTGGAAATGAATAGAAATGGTCGAAATTTGTTCTAAACTAGATAGAAAAGTGCATGCCGTTTACTGGGCGTAAAAAAGTAATCCGGATAGGAAGCTTACGCTCAATTTTCGTCACGTTTCCCCTCCTCCTTTTGTGGTAAAACCTGAAGATTTTCGAAAAGGCTTTTTTGACCTGTTGGCGGCTGTTTCACTGTGACGTTCGCTGGCGACGATGTTTTTGACGATAAAATCAACTAAGTTCAGCAACGAATTTTTTTACCGCTTTGGCCTTTTTGATCATAGGGCGGGGTACAGCTAAAATTAGCCGTTTCCGTGCAGAAAATCGGGAGAAATGGAGGATTTTTGCCTTTTCAAGGGCAAAAACCCTCAATTTCCACTTCAAAAGTCAACGGAGCGGTCAAACAGCTACTTTCCCATTTAAAAGCCACAGTTAGACTGCTAAAAGAGCTACAATTAGACAGTCGACGTGTGAACTATGGCTGACCAATTTTCTCGCACGCTGCCTGTCTAACTGTGGCGTGCAAAATGAAAAGATTTCTATGGTTCAAACTTCTTTTCGCGCCTTTTCAAAATGTTCCCGATCTAGAAAGATCTCGACAAAAAGAGAGAGACAACCCGTCTTTGTTATTAAATTAAGGTTTGTTTCCCACCTTGAACCCTTATTTTTCTCTTTCTCTTCTCCCAGTCAATGATATCAGTCCATTTACCGCATCGTATGCTGTTTTTATCGGAATGAAAGGCGTGCAATTTGGCCAAGACATCGTAATGTATCAAAAAATATACTGGAAATGGGGAATTTCTGGAGCTTGGCGTGTGAACTGTGGCTATTTTTTGTCCAAGGACGCCTGTGTAACTGTGGCTGTTCAAAAATTTGTCTAAAGCTTGGTCAATTTCTCTCTAATGCGGAAAAAAATGAGTCAGAAGAGAATAAAAAAAACCAGTAAGGAACGGAAATGATACTGGAAAAGTCGCTGAAAAAGAAAAGGAAGTAATTTGGGAGCGTGAACTGTGATCTCACCACAATTTTTTACAAATTTTTCTTCAAAAATAGCGAAAGTCAGCAAAAAAGAAACGCACAGATCAAAGAACAGCAATTTGGCTTTCTTTTCACTTATTTGCCGTCGGGAGAGTGAAGATTTGTACCGGTCGGCGGTGTGATTTTCGGCATTCTCGGGGGTAAAACTGGGGGGAGAGAGGGATAGGCAGAAACTGCCTGCGGCAGGGGTAGACCACGACGACGTTTGACCTTGGTTGTCGACCCGCCTTCCCTTTTGGGCAAATGGGGAGAGCGAGAAAGAGGAGGACGAACACAGGGCGCGAAAAAAGACGACGATCTCCCCCTGTTAAAGAGGAGACAAGAACGGAGATATTTGCCACAGTTAGACAGCTGGAAGAGCCACAGTTAGACATTCAAAACCACAATTAGACAGCTAAAAGAGCCACAATTAGCCAGCTAAGGGCCACAGTTAGGCAGCTAACAGAGCCGCAATAAGACAGCTAAACAGACACAGTTAGGAAACTAAAAGAGCTATAGTTAGATTTTAGAAAGCCACAGTTGGACAGCGACGTGTGTGCCACTTTTCTTCCAGGACACCACAGTTCACACGCGCCTATCTATCTGCGGCTTTATTGATGTCTAACTGTGGCGCAATAACCACAGATCGTCGTGTTCTTTAGAGATCTCTTATAAAATTGTTGAATTTTTTGAAGAGCCTATCGACCACCACCACTTCAAAACAAATTTTTCGGCTGATCTTTGCCGCACAAGGCCTTTCCACTAGAAAAGGTGACATGTGTCCCTCCCTCCACCCTCGCACCTCCCTCTTGTCTGATCGTAGTGACCAAAGCCATAGTCTGAGGGTTATGGGGCGAATGATGATTCAGATTTCGGGAGTCGGAGAGGAAATGGAACGGATCTTCTTAAAAAAAGGGTACTGTACTTCCGGGAAAGCGGCAATTTTAAAAAATATTCAGGGAATTTTCCCTGGCTATTAGGGGCAGTTCTTCATTCCCCCAAAATTTCCCCTGAATTTTGACCTCTCCCCTCCCTTTTAAATGGGAAAGGGCTAAAAAAGAGTCTGAATGTGAGGTCTTGTTGTCAACAAATTGTTCAATGAAACTTACACGAGAAAGATGCAAAAATCAAGGCGCTGCACGTGGTTCTCCCTCCTGTTCACAAAAGATTGCCTAATTTGCATGAAGAGGCAATGACAGCCCAAAAGAGAGAAGGAAACGGGTTCTTGCACACTTTTTCACCTGTTTTTGTATTGAAAATACTCGGAAAAGGGTTTATTTAACAAAAATTAATCAAAATCATGTGTATGGCCAATTTTTCAAGAAAATTAGCAAAAAAAGTCAAGAAATCGTGGTCTATTTCCTTTTTTGACCTCTGGATACAGAAAATACAGGGAAACGGGATAGCTGGCAGTGTTTTAAAGCAGAAATGGAGCGAAAAATGGGTACCCAGGGCCTGAAATAATTCAAAGTTGGCTGTAATCCTACTGAAAACACTAAAACTCGGCGAATTTTGAGAAAATTGGCCTAAAATTTGGGAAATGGCTGTATAAGAGCAAATTACGAGTGTTTTTCCACGTTGACCCAGGATTATGAAAAACATGATGAATCAAAAAATGTGACAGACTCTTATTTGTCAAATACTGACCTCCCTCCCTCTTCTCTCGACTCTTTGATTACTGTCATCGGCGAGTTCTCTCAATTAAATGTCAGTCAATTTCTGGCCGAGGAAAATAAATGTTCAACTGGGAAGAGACACAAGTAGACGGGAAACATGATAATAACAAATATGGGGGGCAAAGGAGAAAGAGAGGAGAACTGACGACGACTGTTTCTTTCTTGTTTCTCAGCAACAGACAACCAGTCTCACCCACAGAGAGATAGGCCACGGAACGGGGCAACACATTGCCAAGATACAGATGCGGCTAGAAGATCTGGTGGCATATTATCATGACGTCAGGAAAAGAGAAGGAAACTGTGAAAACAAAAGATTTCCGGGACTTTTTATGGCGATTTTGATATCAAAATGTTGCGCAAGTGACGGGGAGTCCAGTGATCTTATTCATTATTTTATTTGGACGAGGATTTTCAAGATTCCCGCCTGTTATTATGAAAAATACCGGCCATTTTTCAATAAAATCGCGGACTCGACCCTCAAAGCACAAATTTTACCGTAAAAATCACTAAAATTACCCAAAACCTCAAGAAAAAGCCTGCTGTTCAATAAATTTTAATTATTTTGTATCAAAAAAGCCCAAAAATCTCAATAATATCACTTTTTCTTCTTCTTTCCTTCTTCTTTCTCCTTGGCGGCAATTCTTTTCGAGGATCGTTTCTGATGTGTCCGGGGGGAATGCCGAATCGCTGGGGGTTTTGGTGTTTTCAACATCTCTTTCTCTTCTTTTTTAGTTTTTGTAACTGTTTCCTGGGCTTTTGCTGGTGTTTTTGTCTTGGATCCAGTAGGAATACTAGCAGCCACGCTGGCTGCCGTAATCGCTGCTGTGCTGGCTCTCGTTCTTCCCGGTGAAGTAATGGCACTAATTGTTCCCGATTTTTCAACTTTTTCTGCTTTTCTTCCTCTTCCCGGGGAAAGAATACCGCTTCCCGGATTTTGGGCTTTGGCTTTTGACTCTTTAGCTTTACTTGCTCCTGGTGCAGTAGAATCGGCAGTTCTTGTTCTACTTGCTGGTCCAGGAGATGGTCCAGTTCCTCTGGAAGGCGCTGATGGACCAGGCTGTCCTCTTGTAGTCGATGCCTGTCCTTTTGTATTCGAAGTTTCTGTATCTTTGGCTTGTTGTCTTGGACTTCTAATAGGTTGAATTCTTGTAGGGCTTTTTAAAGTCGTTTCTTTCGTTTTCTCCTTAGCTTCTCCACTTTTAGCCGCTTGTGTTCTCGTCTTTGGTGGTTCTGCTCTCGTTTCCACTCTTCTTTCTCCCCTTCCAGAAGATCGACGCTCCCTTGGAGGACTTTTCAACATCGGCGGGGGTCTCTTCCCGGGTGTAAATAGTCTCCCATCCGTAGGAGGTTCCCTAGGTACCGGAGGGAGAAGAGGCCCTGAATAAGCCTGCGGCGGGAGTACCCTGGTCACCGGCACTTTTGTAGTGAAAAGCTGTTCCGCTGGTGGTTTTTTCGACGATGGTAGTGGTGCCACTTTTTGAGGTGTTCTCTGATTTTGTAATAATCCAGGAGGAGGGATTCTTGATACTGGCGGGAGATTTGGAACTGGATAAGGATAAGGCGGTGGTCTTGGCTTTGGCTGTGGCCTTTCTACTGGCACTTTTGTAGAGAATAATCCAGTCGGGAGTTTTTTTGCTGGTCCTGATGACGGTTTTTGAACAATTGGCGGCTTTTGAACATTAGGCGACTTTTGCGGTAATACCAATTCGAATCCGGAGGTAAATTGTGGCTTTTGTAGCGTTTTCTGCACTTTCTGTGGCGTCCGCTGTTCTTTTTGAATTCTTGGGCTTTTCTTTAATTTCACTGGGTATTTCACTGGCGTTTTGAGGAAGGATTCTAACCGCGTAGAAGGTCCAAAAGGCTGCGGAGGAGGTGGAGGTGGAGGCCGTTGAGGAGAATCATCTCTTGAGCTTTCTTCAACCTTCGGTATTCGCTGACCTAGCGGCTTTTCTCCTCTTTCTGCAGCCTGTCTCGCGCTCATAATAGCCATAGCCCGAAGAAGTGGCTCCATTGGTGCCATTGGTGAATTAAATATGGGAATAACCACCTCGTCCAAAGGAGTTATAGGCTCTTTACGACCTCCCGGCTTTGTTGAATCCCATGGCCGTTTAATCTTCTTTCTTCGAATAAATTCTGGAGTCTTTTGACGGACTCTGTGCAGCTTCACGGGTGTTTTCTTTGGTTTTGGTGGTATTATCGTCTTCCCAGGAAGAATTGCAGGTTTCAATGGTTTTGGCGGAGGAATCATCATTTTTCTTGCTTCTAGTGGAATTAGCGGGATTGTTGGGATCTCTTCTTCCATTTTTATGCTCTGGGCAAGGGCAAGATCCTGAAGTCTAAGGGAAGCCTGCTCTAATCTGTCGATTAATGGACTAGGAGGAGCTGGAGCCGGTACTCTTTCCACTTCCATGATTATCAGGTATTCTTCCCGGTCAAAGATTGTTTTGGCCCAGGTTATCTAGAAAAAAAATTGTGAAAAATATAGGGAAAATTACCTGGAGGCAGGCAATGTCTGGTGTCATTATTTGATAAACGTAATCAGCATCGATTCTGTTAAAAATCAGCATAATTCTTGAGCCCAGGGACATTCTGAAATGAAAAAGACGAAAAATTAATATTATTACAGCGGCCACAGTTAAACAGCGGATATGGAGTGTGAACTGTGGCTCCACATCGCCTGTCCAGCTGTTTTTCTCCAAAAAATTTACTTACTTTTCAGCAATTTTCAGGACAAAATCGTAGTCAATTTTAATACAAATCAATAACTCATCCAAATCTCTTGTATACGGCCTTTCCAAGTAAGGAATAGGTAGGATTAATCGATCCACTTGGCTCAGTAAAATATCCTGATGCTCAACTGCAATTTCCTAATAAAAATTGAATTTAAAATCGGCTTACTGTGCGACCAATGCCTCAAATGGATAAAATCATGGCGATTTGTGCATTTTCCCATGAATTCATAGCAAAATCCTTCCATTAGAAGGGAATTCAATTTACTGTCATTGTAATGAGTCCGATTGTTTACTGCGCTGATATAAGTTAGATACTAAAAGGGCAAAAATAAAGGGAAATAGAGGATTACTCACGTCATAATTGTGGAAAATAGCCATCATATAGTCTTGGATATTCATTGAGAGATCTAAGACCAGGTTACCTTAAAAAGAAAGAAATGAAAAGATTTTGCACCCGTAAAATCTCGACATCTAGAAAAGCGCCACAGTTAGACAGCCAGGGTCAATTGTGGCTTTCTGAAAAAAAAGTGCAACAGTTCACACAGTTTGCTGGCTGTCTAACTGTGACTCTTTTGCAGTCTAACTGTGGCGTTTTCCCCCAAAATGCTAACAGTCTCCCTACCTGGTTTAGGATCCATAATAAGAGCCACATAAGCACATAAACTGGCGCTTTTATGACATAAAGTATAATCCAAATAAGGATGGAATTCTTCATCCCTGAAAATATCACATTTTCCTATGAAAATCCCCCAACTTACGATATAACTTCCAGTCCCAGGGCCATTCTCCTGGTGCTAAAATGGCACTTCAAATGGACAACGGAATCATCAGCATTGCGCTGATTATTTATCAGCTCCCGTTGTCCTACAACCCACTCTGGGTAGCCAGTATTCCAGGCGATTTCAGTTAGAGCATGGGCCAAGGAATTTGTCACTTCACCCCGTGGGAGCATAACTTCACCTTCTGCAGTCTGCCATTGCTGAAAAAGGAGGGGATTCAGGGGTTTTTATACGCCACAGTTAAACAGGACTGTGGCTCCATTGAAAAAAGAAAACAAGTCACAATTTATACATTTGTGTAACTGTGGCTTTTTTAGCTGTCTAATTGTGGTTTTTCGGTGTTTAACTGTGGCTCTTTAACCGTCTAACTGTGGCCGTTTAAGCTGTCTAACTGTACCTCTTTGTCCTGTCTAGCTGTGGCCCTTTTTGTTGTCTAACTGTAGCTCTTTTAGCTGTTCAACTGTGGCCCTTCAGCTGTCTAACTGTGGTTAAAAACTTACCAGCATGCTCGGCAGCCATTGGGGAAATTCCCTATTATCGAGTTCTATTGTCAAACTGCAGATAACTCTCAATGGATCATATTTTACGCTCTAAAATTGTCAATTTTTGTCGTAAAGGGTCCTACCTTATTAAATGCCGTGTATAATTCCATGGCTTTTTGAACTTCATCAACAAAATTGACGGTTTTTACTAGACGGTCGAAGAAAATCTTTCGAATCCCTGAAAAAGGCAAGAAAATGGGAAATTATCAAGAAAAACTTACAATCTTTCATATCAGCAACAATAATTCCTTCAAACAAGTCGTCATCGAATTTTTCTTCAAATATTACAACCTGCAGGCTTTCCGTCAAGGGATGGTGTTGGATTTCCTGAAAATTAGGGGATTTTCACTGTTTTTTTGGGGTTTTTATGGGCTATAGTCATCTAGGAATGTAAACTCACATGAAGGACGGCTGCTTGCTGTTGTAAATTATTAATCGGATGAAATCGAAACTTTGTATGCTCCATTTTTTCATATTTTCGATCCCGATCCTGTAATTCTACGACAGCTTGAGTTTCCACAGTATCTGGTCCATAATTTGGATGCCCTCTTTTATATTTAAAAACTCTTTGCTTAAAATAATCCAGCCACATATTTTGAAGGCCAAGCGGATGCTGAGCCAAGAACCAATAGGCGTCCGCATAAGTTTCTGGCTTGACAGTGGCCATATTACCCTGAAAATAAAGAAAAGAGGGAAAAATTAGAGGAAATATCGATTTATTTAAAAAAAAGAGAAAAGGAACGCGAAAAAAATCGAAGATTTGAAAAGGGCTGCAATTTATTGGCAGCTGGGATGGTAAATTTGCTCTGAACCGAATAAAGGCAGAAGGCGCCAAGAAACAAAAGAAATGAAGCCACAATTAGACAGCTAACATGATGTTTAAACTGTGGCTTGTATCAAATGAAATAACAAGCCACAGTTCACACCCGGCTGTCTAACTGTGGCACGCATGAATTTGAAGCCACAATTCTCGAACCCAAAAGATTTGAAATTTCAAGAATTTCCCGGGTAAACGTTACCTGTCAGAAAAAACGAGTTACCCTGTAATTTCTGGTAAAAAATAGTCGCTTTTGCCAGAAGTTGAACTGGCCACTCAGTAAAATGGTTGAGAAGAAGGCAGGCGCTGATCCGAGATTCCGCTGGTGTGAGAAGATTCTCGCCACGGTTTGGAGTCAAAATTGTTGTGTAATCTTTTATTTTTTCTAGGAATTTACAAGTATCAATAAAGAATTCGTCGATAATAAAGGCTACAAGCCGGAGAAGTTTACCCAAGTTTACTATAAAAAGAATCGCAACCGAAATCAATACGATGATATTGTCTGCATTGATGCGACTCGTGTCGTCTTGAAGGAACGCGTCGAGGATGAAAATTACATTCATGCCAATTGGATGATAATGCCGGATGGACAGCGATACATTTGTACTCAGGGACCGGTCAATTTTACCATTGAAGATTTCTGGCACATGATTTATACGGAAAAGAGTAATGTCATCGTCATGTTGACTCCATTGGTTGATATCGTCATGTTGCCTGGATTTGCTGCCGGTCAGTTATTGACTGATTTTGATAGAAAATGACAAAAAATCCCACAATTAGACAGCCAAGGAACATTTCTATCAGTTTTCAACTCAAAAATGACCAAATTTTCAGATAAATTCACCATTTGTTCCCGTTACTATCCGCTGGATAAGGCCGATGTTGTAACTTGGGGAATCTACAAAATTACCCAAAAATCCGTGGAAAAGGAGCCGTATCCCGGTATCAATTGGTATATTCTTCAAGTGGATCGAACTGATGGCAACGGCACCGGACCATTCATTGTCAATCATTTTATCTACGATACATGGACTGATCGTACCACACCCGAGTCGGCCATTCCCACTGTGGGACTCTTCAAACTTGTACGCAAATTGTCTACCGGAAAGCCCATTACTGTTCATTGCAGCTCTGGAATTGGCCAGTTTTCAAAAGAGACACAATTAGACAGCTAGCGTGTGAACTGTGGCTGTCAAATGTTTACAATTCACATCTTTGGCTGTCTAACTGTTGCTGTTCTCAAAATAAATGGCCATTTTCCAGCTGCTACGGCCACTTTTGTCGGAATTGACTATGCCAATCAAAAAATTACTGAAAAAGGCGAAAAATTCAATATGGTGGATGTGGTCAAAGATCTTCGCAACATGCGCCTCCATGCCATTTAATCCACCTTCCAATATATCTTCCTTCATGTCTGCCTCATCGAGCTCTATGCACAGGATGAGATCCTGCCCAAGAATGGCAAATATCTCCTCTTTATGAAGGATTATCAAAAAGCTTTGAGGACATTTATCGAACGCAGTCGAGATCTGATCCTCAAAAAGAAGGAAGAAGCTGCGAAGATTGAAAAAGACTAATAATAATATCATCAATAAAATCTTGGGGAATTTTTCTTCTGTTAAAAAAAGAATTTATTTATTCAAATTACGATTGATCAAGTCGTCCAGAACAGCTTCAAGATTCTCATTAGTTCCTCGTAATCCAGCCAGGACCTCTTTTGCCCATTGGAAATACTCCTTAACCCGTCTACGATCCCATCCAATTGGGGTAGCTCGCTCCAAATCTCGAAGATTGTAAATTTTATCAGCGAGATGGACCAGCTTCGCTTTATGAGAATGATGAGGAGCATTTTCAATCTGCTGGCGCTTTCTGACCTCCCTTGGCTGTTTCTTATCATCGGTGCATTCTTTTACAATGTCGTGGACCTAAAAATGGGAGTTATTTACGGGGAGGGCACCTACTTCTTGTCCAAATTGCTCTAAAATTTCTTCCAAAGTGGTTTTGGTGTCTTCCACGGTGTCATGAAGCATGGCAGCGGCAATTGTGACAGAATCATAGACTTTTGCTTCATTTGTGAGGATGTAAGCTACTCCTGAAAGGGACACAATTAGACAGGGGAGGGAGACACGGTTAGACAGGGGAGGGAGACACAGTTAGACAGCAAAAGAGTCATAATTAGGCGGTCAAAACGTTGAAATTCGTTTCCAGGCGACACCATGATGTCATTCAATCTGAGCCGCGCTTGAAAATTCAGCATCTATATCTCAGTGGCTAAGAGGTTGGCGTGCCTTTCAAAGCATCCAGGTTCAATTACTGCAAGCTTTAAAACATTTTTGCTTTATTCCCGCTAAATTTTTCTCATTTTCCAGAAAAATTGCAATATTTTCGCTGTTGTTCTTCCTCTATTTCTTCTTCCTCTATTTCCATGGCAAACCGCCACAATTAGACAGCCAGTTACTCACCAGCTGGATGATTGATGTAGGGGGTTCCCCTGGCATCTTTTCTTTTTTGGAAGCGATGACGACGGGCAGCAAAATCGGTGGCCTAAAATTCTTTTCTTCTTTTAAAAATTGAGGGCTTTTTTACTTTGACAATCAGTGAAACATCTTCACAGACATTGTCGAGGAATTTCTTCGGGGTGTCCTTTTCTGGTTTTCCGGGCTTTTCTCCAGTTTTTTCCAATTCCGGGTAAACTGGGTATTGCTTCTCTTCTGCCATTAGTTTTCCTTAAAAAATGAGGGATAAATTTCCGATTTAAACGGAAATTTAAAGGAAACGAAGCAAAGAAGAAAATCAATTGGAGGATGACGCGACTTGTTACAAAAATGTTACAGGGGAAAGCTTGTTTGGCCTCCTCCTCACAACACAACAATAAAGCGAAGATTGTGAAATTGTGGCTAGTCATCTCCCCAATCGATTCGTCGAGGTTGACAGAAAGCGAAAACGGGTTCTTGTATCCCGGGGAGACGGCATCTCCAAAACTAAAGAATTAAATATTCCTAGGAGAAGTTTCACTTGAAAATGGCAATTGTTCAATAAAATTCCTGAATAAAAAACTGTTTATTAAAATAATAAAAAAACTGCATCTTTTCTTTAAAAAAAAGGCAGATAGAATAACAAATATAACTATAAATACCGTATACATTAGTAATATAATATGTGTGTAGATAAACGATTTTAACGATTTCCCCAGAACCATCCTTTCATCATTCCAGTAATACCAGCTTGTTGTTCAGCTGGAGCATCCTTCTTAGCCGCCTGAATTTTATAAAATAATAAAAATTTAAATAAAAAAACAAACCTTTTCTTTCTTTTGCTGTGGTTTAGCACCTTCGTTAGCTTTTTCTAATCGTTCTTGTAATGCTTCCATAGGCATTCGGACATGATTTAGAGCCAAATCAAAGAATAGCGGCTTATTTGGCATCGGTTCGAATGGCGGCGGGAAACGAGTTACAGTAATTGGCTTCTTATTTTTGATATTATAATCAATAGCCGAAATTAGCCATTTATCTTTGTTTTCTAATAGAATCTAAAAGAAATTTGCTTTAAAAAAATTTAAAAACTGACCATTTTTTCGTCTAGCGCTTGTTGAATTTCTTGATTACCATCTAAATCAGCTAGTTGCTTCGATTTAGATTGTTCTCGATCTTTTTCAATCATTTTTTCCAACTGTCCAAGATCTTCTGCAGATTCTTTGAAATATTTATTATCCTTCAGCTTTTTCATAATCTTTTCTGCTTCATTTTTTCTCCACATAGCTCTCTCGAACAGAGCATAAGCTTCAGGATATTTTGCCATGGAAGAATAAGCAACTGCCATGTGATGGCATCTAAAAATCCATAAAATCCAAATAAAACCATTAAAACTACCTGAAGGCTCTGTAGTAAGCAATCTTTCCTTCAAAAGCATGAACAAGATCGGGATTTGCTTCAACGCCCGGTAATTCCAAGACTTCTTTAAGATTTTCAATTACTGAGTCATAAAGACGAAGAAGATCTTGTGGCTTGGCCTTCTTTTCGACCCTAAAAAGCCATAAAAATCTTCTGTAAATCTTCATACTTCGAATTCTCAATAATAGCCAAATATCTAGCAGCTGTTCCACTTATTTTAAGGAATTCTAGATAAGCTTTAATTGTACGTAGAGCCTGGAAAATATTTAAATATAAAAATTAAAGGGAATAGGCACCGAAGCATCAGTATTAGTTGCTGCTTTTCGACGAATAAGATCATTTGTCTTCTCGATGGCATCTCGGGTATCCATAAGTTGTTTTTCATAAAGAGCCATCTAAAATTATTCCACGTCATTGCCTAAATTAAATCAGGCTACCTTTTCTTTAGCATTTCCACATTGTTTAAGCTCTGTGTCAACTTGATTCCATCCTTGAATAACTTGTTTAATTTTATCATCTTCAACTGTGCTTCGTTCACGTGCCCATTCAACAACAACCGTATCAGTTGACGAGGCTTTAGCTCTCATTTCAGCAATAAGATTCTGGAATTATAAAACAATCCTTTAATTTTAAATCCTTACGTCTAATCCTTCTCCTCCTCCTAATTGCAGGCGTAGAGCCATCAGCTCATTAACGCTGGCATCAACAGAATCATCAATATTCACATCACACAAACGAATTTGTGGATTAAGCTGGCGAATTTGATTCTTATAAATATTAACCAGCGATGTATTAGGCGTTGCTTCAGCTAATCCTTCATATAATGCTCGAGCAGCCTAGAACTTTATAAAAATTAAAAATAGCCGCTACTTTTAAAGCTTCAGCAGCTTTTCTCCAATTTTTCTGCTCAAATGAGCAAATTCCTTCTAGCCATGAATAATAAGCTTGAACTTCGAGTTTAGTTAAAGCATCACATCGCGGGCTATTCTTTACCAATGCTTCAAGATGTTTTGCATGCATAACAGCTCTAAATTTTTGATTTAAATGAGCTGTTAAAGATTCCTAACCGTTTTAAATTCATTCTCATAGAGAAACGTTTCCGGCATTTGTCTGGATTATCTTCTAGGCTCAATTTATCGAACATTGCTTGTGCCCAACTGCGTTCAGCTTCAAAGATACCAATTTGCATCAATCTGAAGCCATATTACGCCTTAAATTAAAGAATTCATACCGCTCATCATTAAATGCTTCTTCAGTTAGCCATCTTTTAATGAATTTAGCCTTATGTCTAATTTTTCCTTTATGAGAATTTTGAAAATTTGTTGCTTTTCGTAAACGATACAACTTTGAGGCGCAATACGTTCTGGAAATATTTAAATATACCGCCAATTGATAGAAATACCTGTAACGGTAGTAATCTCCATGACGAAGACCATGCTGTTGCCTAGAATTTGTCACAAGTTCTAGAAGACGAATTGTAGGAAAAAGTGGCAGCGTTGGAGCTGCTGCACCAGTAGCATCTGCCATTTCTACATCAGTGGCAGTCATTTTTCTAGTCTAATCCTGAAAAACAGCAAAATAAGCGAAGAAAATGAGAGCAAAGAGAGAAAAACAAGAATTAGGCTGCAAAAATTATTGATTTAGCTGCACAGCAATTTTTAAAGGGTTCTACAACTTGGTTTAACCTATATTTACGTTCTTTTGATAGTAAAAAATGTATAAAACACTATGCAATAGTAAAACAGCAACAAAAATTAGAAAAACGAGCACTATCATGCAATAATTCAACGTCCAACTGGAATCAAATACGGTCAGATGAAAATTGAGTACGCAATTGGCGGCAATTTTCAATTCGACGCTTATCGTAATAAATGATGCCGCTTGCCGCATGGTTTGATTTGTTCTTTCAAACATTCCCTTTATTTTCTCTTGGTTTTATAAGTTTCATTAAATGATTTATGTTCGAAGAGGATGCTAAAAATAGAAGAAAGCTAGAAATTACAATTTGTAACATAAAAAACGTTTAGCATGCTAATTTTTAGCCTAAAACAGGCTGATAACTCAATTTTGCTTTTTTTAGATCTTTTTTATCGTTCTAATTATTTGCTTCCATTTTTTATCACTAAAATAGAAGCAAATAGCATCCCAGCAACTAAAAAAACTTAAAATCAACGCGAAAATTTGCTGCGTTGCTTCTTACAATCAATAATTTCCATGGCAACCAAATTTTTATCGATAACTTTTAAAAATTCAATGTCAACGGGTGAAAAATTGCAATTCCATGGTAAGTTCCCCAATCTTTCTTTAATTTTCATGAAGAAACAAATAAGAAACTTAATAGAATTTAGATATGGCCCATCCTAACGGCCATCCAGTCGAATATCAACATGATGAAGGAGAATATCCAATGGAATATCAAATGGATGATTGGGGAGGCGTTGCACATGAAGTTACAGTAGATGACGTGAGTTTTAGCCCCATTTTTTGATAATTTTAGCAGCCTATTTTTAGAGCAGAAAATAGCTAAAAACTGTTGAAAATAATAAATAAGAGCATGCAAGAGAATAAAAATAATCAAGAAATTTAAAAGAACAAGCTCGATTTTGACTTTAAATTTAATTTTTGTTGATAGCTGTTTGTTTTCTAGTCCTTTTTGACATTCCTATAGCATAAAATAGTGTAAAACATGCATAAAAATAATTAGCAACATGAAACAGCAATAAAAATAATAAAATTAGCGAGAAAATAACAAAATTCTAGTCAATGTGAAACTCACGCGCTGAATTCTTACGGGTGAGGGAGCATCGTGCGGGAATTCAAACCGAGTTTTTTGAATTTTCGATAGAATTCCGGCATTTTCATCAATTTTCGCCCTTTTTACTCATTTTTTTTCCTTTTAGGAAGGAGAATACATAGAAGTTGATGGTCTAGATGAAGTATCTGGACAATATATTGATGAACATGGTTATATCGACGATGGGCATGGCCAACAACCAAATTTGGATATTTTACCCATTGGTCCAGATGGAATGCCACTTCTCACGCTTTCCCTGGAAACTTTGACGAGTAAAACGCATGCCCTACCCGGTGGCGGGTATATAATCCTTGGATTTAATCGAAAATGTCAGCCACAATTGGCCCATGAAGGATTTCTTTATACTTTAGTCGGATCGGTGAGTGAATCTGCCGGGAAAGAGGAAAATTTCAAATTTTAGCTGAATACAATGGCCTATAATATCTGGAGATGTGTGAATCCTGTCTGCCCAGGAGCCATGAGAACTTCTCCCAATTATTCGGCTCTAAAATTGAGACATGATCATGTTGAGCAATGCATACCGGATGAACTTCAAGTAAGGACATTTTTCTTTAAGAATTTTATTAAACTTACCGTAACCCAGAAGAAAAACGAATTTTTGAAGGAAAAAGGGTTTTTTAGCTGTCTAACAGTGGCTCTTACCTTTAGAACAAATAAATGTTTTAATTAGCCGGAGGATTGAACCCTTGATCGTTTGAATCATAATTTGCCCATAGAGAATAGAATAAAATTCAAATAAAACCAGCCCAGGTCTTCTTTTCGTCGAGATTTTACGGGTGCACTGCCAAAAACAGCCGAAAAAAGCATGGAATGCCCCGATTTTCCCCCATTTTTCTGGATAAAAACCTGGATTTCAATAATGTGAGGCTACAGTAATCCCCATTCTTCCAGATTCGCATGAGAATAGCCATCTTGGACATAGAACTATGGGCAGAATTCGTTAATAACACAGAAGATGTCTATACTCATTTCACTAAAAAATTACAAGCCGAGCAGCCTGATCTTCTGCACATTTGGCCATCTTATGAAGAACTTCAACCAATTTTAGAACATCATCGACTGGATATGGTAATTTTCTCTTTAAAACAGAAATTTTTTGCCTTTTTAGACGTACAGGAAGAGATTTGAGGCAAGGAAGACTTACAATCTAAGGAAACGAGACGGTTTGGTGATAGAAAAGAGTAAATTCAAGAGAACCAAGGCTTTTCCACCGGTAATTTCTCCAAATTCGCTCAATTTAAAGGAAAATTCAGTCAATTTGTGCAGAATGTAATGCTGAATTCCCTTCGGGAGATCTGGCTCCGTCTCAAGATCTCCTGATCCAACATTTAACTTATAGCCATGAAAGGCCGCTGGTCATTGAGAGATTTACTTTCCCAGATCCGAGTCTTTTTGAGGTAAGAAATGCCACAGTTAGACAATAGAAAGAGCCACAGTTAGACAGCTAGATAGCCATAATTAGAGAAACAGATAGATAGCTAATGTGCCACAATTAGACAGCTAAAAGAACACAGCTAACCAGCCAAAAGCCACAACTAAACAGCCAAGTTTCAAAATATCCCAATTTCCTTCCAGAAACCATGGAATTTTTTCTTGCAGAACTGGATCCGTGGCCTTTCTGCCCATAGTCGTTACCGTCTCAGGAAAGTTGGCCTATATGATGAGCATATGTATTATCTTTGCTGTAATGATGATCGCCAACAGCGCTGTAATCACGGTCGAGGGACGATAATTCATATGCAATGTCCCGCTTTTATTAGAGTTCACGATTGGAGGGTCAGTTTTTCTTTAATTTTTAATTTAAAAGAGTTTCAGTACATTTTGAGACGGGAAATAAAGAGCGTAATAGTCGACTATTGCCTGGATCACTGCTTCCATACTGGGGAATCCCCGTTGCCGGAATCTTATCGTCAACCGCTTTATGATTATTATTCTCCGGAACTTTTTATGAAAGAATTGGAACATAAACAAAGAAAAACAGCCAAGATGATTAGCAATGATCCTGGGGCGATAAAATGCATGAGGACTAAAATGACAACGGGTAGGTTTAAAAAAAAAATCGTTTTCTTTAAAATTTTTGCTACTTTACTAGTCGTGTTTAGTATTAAAAAATAGAGCAGAAAATTCTCTACAAGTTGATATATTTTTCATCATTTTTCGTAGTAATTTAAAAAAATGCGAGCTAAAATTATAAATCGCTCCAAATTTTTGTGAATTTGTCCGATCTGGCAAGTCCAACAACATTTAGCATGGTTAACACCTGGTTTTTTTAAATGAGGCGAACAAAATTATGGGGATTGAAGCCCATTTTTTGCTAATCCCCCAAAATCCTCCTGAAACCCCTAATTTTCTCCCAATTTCAGACGTTCTTCCCGGTTATGCGGTTCAAGAAGCCCCAGGGGATATTTACTTGGATGATAATACCTACAGTAATCCTTTATTTTACGGTAATTTAAAGGATTTTTAGCTGAACAAATGGGCGAGCACATTGGCGACTATCCCCTGGAAGAGGAGCTCCCTCCCCCTGAACAGGAGCAACAGTGGATAACAGAAGAGCCCGTTCCCTATGATCCTGTACCAGAAATGCAGCCAATTGATCAAGGGCGGGTTACTTTCCAGTTGACTAAGAAGGATCCACCCCTTTTGAGGGAAGCTGAAAGGAATTTAGGGGTAAGTAGACCTAAATATGTTAAAAAATGGAATTATTTAGACGAATCACGTAACAGTCAGGCAAAATTTTGAAGATCGCGGGACATTTGAAGTCGTAATGCAGCTAGAACTTCAATGTGACGTGAGCCTTCCTTTAAATTTTCATTTAAAGGCCGATTTAGTTATTAAAACAACGGATGCAACATTGTAGAAGACAGGATATAGCCCGGAGATATTTAACGAGAATCACTGGGATAGTTGAAGATGTCTTGGCGGATCCTCACTGTTCTCCAAAAAATAACAGTCAACAGGCTCAAAGACCTCCCTCGATGGAAAACGACGAGCTCCCGGGACCCTCGACAAGGCGGGAAATTGTCAAGGCGAGCATCAAGCCAAATGTCACTTCCCCCATTGGATTACAAGCTAAAAAGGAAATAAAATTGAGGCAATTGGCTCAGGCTGAAGCGTGAGTTTATTTTCTTTAAAAAAATGCACAGTTCTGGGCCCATTTTTTCGCTCACCTAGGCGCCAGTTCAAAAAAATCTCCAGCTTGCTTCAAAAATTGGCCAATTTTCAGATCCACAGCCCCTGTGAGACAGGCAATGTTCCTAAAAAGGGGTGACAATGGAGAAATGATTGTAGTCAAGCGGGTAATTAAAAAGGTACTCTGTTTCTCCCTTATTCCATCAAAAAATCCCCTTTAGGTCAAGAAAGCTGTCCACGTTATCCCTGGAGAAGATTCTGTGGTCCAACCAGCCCAGTCAAAAATGCCCGAAATTCCAGCGGAACATGTGGTCCACCAAGATGTCAATGTGGTCGACGGTAAGAATTCCTTTTTTTTGTTATTTAAATGGCTAAAAATATAGACTATGGACAGAAAGAGCTGTCAATACCCAAAGGAAATGAAATGCCAGCTAATTTCTTAGAACCAACTGAACCCTCTCCTGTAGGCCCACCACCAAAGAGAAGTCAACGGGCCCGGCGCCCACCAGCAAGACGAGACTACTAGTATTTTTTTACCAATTTGTGTGTATTTTTGGATCACCAAGTATTCTTTGATCTCTTTGTAAAAAATAAACCAGTCCTTTATCCAATTTTGTCCATTTTGAGATTTGAACTGCCGCCTTGATTTCTGTCAAGTTTAAAAGATTTTACTTGTATTTTTCAAGTAAAATGGGGTATATAAGCAGTAAATCAGCCAAACAGAGCTCATTTTACTGACTACCTTCATCCAAACCAGACGAATGGCCGCCTACTGGGATCGTCAACCGCTTGGACAGCCAACAATTGATCAATTTCTTGGACTGAAACCGCATCCGACTAAAGTTCAAGCCACGTACATTTGGATCGATGGAACTGGCGAGAATTTGCGCACAAAAACGCGTACCCTAGATCGTATGCCCAAAAATGCTGGCGAATATCCGCTATGGAATTACGATGGCTCCTCTACGGGACAAGCAACTGGCAAAGAATCTGATCTCTATCTGCGTGCTGTAGCCATCTATCCGGATCCATTTTTGGGAGGAAATAACCGTCTGGTTATGTGTGAAACCCTGGATCAGAACATGAAACCAACCAAGAATAATTACCGTGCTGCCTGTGATGAAGTAATGAAGAAAATTGCCAACGAACATCCTTGGTTTGGTATGGAGCAAGAATATCTGCTGGTGGATAAAGATGGACATCCGCTGGGTTGGCCTAAGCACGGATTCCCGGCACCTCAGGGTCCGTACTATTGTGGAGTCGGAGCTGATCGCATTTTTGGCAGGGAAATCATTGAAGCTCATTATAGGTACGATTTAAATGGCGAGCTGTGGTCAAATTTGCGCACTATAGGTGGGGTTGTGTGTGAATTGTGGCTCTTTTGTCTCGAAAAGAGCGCCACAGTTCACTCGTTATGTCAGCTGTGGCTCTCCACTTTCAGTTTTTTTGAGCCACAGTCAATGCGCCGTGTGACCTGTGGCTGTTTCTTCTTGAAAAAAGCGCCACAGTCCACACGTTATGTCAGCGGTGGCTCTCTACTTTCACTTTTTTTGAGCAACAGTCGAAAGCCACAATTCACACGCCAAGCCACCTGTATAACTGAAAATTTGCTTCCTACCATGAAAATGAACCTTTTTTTTTCAGGGCTTGCCTCTATGCCGGTATCAAAATCTTTGGTACAAATGCTGAAGTGACCCCGGGACAATGGGAATTTCAAATTGGTTGCTGTGAAGGAATTGCCATGGGAGATGAGCTCTGGATTGCTCGATACATTCTCTTCCGTGTAGCGGAGCAATTCGGCGTCTGCGTTTCCCTCGATCCTAAGCCCAAGATCACCATGGGCGAATGGAATGGCGCTGGCTGCCATACGAATTTCTCCACGGATGCCATGAGAAAAGACGGCGGATTGGAAGTCATTAAAGCGGCTATGCCCAAGCTGGAAAGGACTCATGTTGCTAGCATGGCTGTCTATGATCCAAATGGAGGACAGGATAATCTTCGCAGATTGACTGGACGCCATGAGACAGCCGCTGCTAACAAATTCACTTGGGGCATTGCTAACCGTGGCTGCTCTATTCGCATTCCCCGCCAGGTGGCTCAGGATGGTAAAGGATATCTGGAGGACAGGAGGCCTTCTTCTAATTGCGATCCCTATCAGGTCACTAGGGCCATTGCCGAGAGCATCCTGCTCCTCTAGAAATATACTGACTGTATGTGATCGAGCCAGAATAAACATATTGATGGCAATTTCTTGTTTCTGTGGATTTTCCCTTTATTTTTGGCCTGACTTCTCCTCCGTGGTCTAACTGTGGCTTTTTTCTTCTAGTTTTTCGAAATTCGATTAGAATTTTTACTGCCTACGGAGTGTCATCACTGCCTGTCCCGCTGTCTTTTTATCCTTTGTACTGCTTTCTTTTCTCTCCAGACGCCTGTATTACTAAAATCGCCTCCAATCGGCCTGTCGCATTCGCTCCCACTCAATTTCCCCGTCATCACAGCTGTCTGCCCTTTCCCAAGCCATCTGTTAGCTATAAAATGAGACGTGGGCGGGTTTCCCGGATCGATCTCGACCCGATAGCATTTTCTACTCTCACTGGGGGGTCTGCCCGACACGAGTCGATTGTTTTCTCACTCCGCTGAGGGTCTCCAATGTCGCCCGCCTAGTCACCAACGGGTTGTCTTAGTTTCCCTAGGCGTTCCCCTCCTTCCTTCAGAAAACGCGCTGTTTCCTGCCCTTTTTCCCCTTTTTTAGGCATTGCAACAGAATAGACAAATACATAGTGACGGGTTCCATCAGCCATATGACCCGGCAACTTGGCGTCATCTTGACGCAACTTTTCGAATTTCTCTCCGCAGCCGTTTCTTATGAAACGTATTCCCAAATTCCTATCTAAACCTTCCCTTATCTCTGGGGGAAATGGCTATTTGCATAATCTGACGTAAACAGGACAATTCTGTGGGCCCAGCAGGCAGGACCGATCGATTAGCGGCGCCGCCGCCATTGTCCTGCCTACTTTTCCTCCCAATCGTTTTGGCCTCGCTCTTTTTCCTCCAATTTTTCTTTAAATTTTAATGATTTTCTACTTTCAGACTGTCATACATACAGTTTCTTTCTATTTTTGGTTAAAAATCGAAGATATATGGACTAATTTAAATCGAGGCTGAGGTCGAAAGGAAAGGACAACTATGTAATACATGTGGATATACGCTGTGGACAAAGAGTTGTATACTCCAAATTGTTCTTTGCAACATCTTAACGAATGCAATCAGAACGTCGCATACTCCAATCTGTTCTGAATTGCTGTGGAACAATTTTACCGAATGGAGGTTGTATACTCCAAACTGTTGGACGTGAGTTTTATTATTTTTTTCCCTTCCCTGACCCGCCAAATTTCCATGGATTTAATATTTTTGACTAGCTGATTATTTTCTGACTGTACGGGAAGCAGAATTGAAATATCGCTTAACCCATTTTTGCTCGAATTTTCGTCAAATCGCTACAAATGTGAAAAAAATATTACTGTTCAAAATTGGTATCAAAAAATTCGCTTCTTTGAGCTGATCACAGATATGTGACTCTCATTGATGGCGTCCTCAGGCGTCGGGAGATACGCCGCTGTCGAAAGTCTGTCAAGGCTGTCGAGCCTGAATAAAATTTCTGTCAAATCCATGACAATTCCTTACGGAAACTTATTGAGGCTCAGTACGGCCGGGGAAATGAGGCTGCCGAGGCTTCTTTTGTGCATCTAATAGCCTTCTTTCCCCTCTATCGAACGATATAAAACTTGCTCACCAAGTCGCTTTGCGTTGCATGGAAAACATATGGTTTCGGATAGTCGAGGATCAGCAGAAGTTTTGGCAATTGTGCTATTTTCCTCAGCCGCGGAGGAAATTGACCAAAAAAAGAAATAATTTTCGTACCATTCGATAGAGGAGAAAAAGAGCTATCAGGTGCACTAAAGGAGGCTCGGCGGTCATCATTTGCCTCGCCGTATGGAGCCTCAATAGCTTTCTGTAAGCAATTGTCAAGGATTTGACAGAAATTTTATTCAGGCTCGACAGCCTTGACAGACTTCGACATCGACGTACCTCCCGACGCCTGAGGACGCCTTCTATGAGAATCACATATTCGTGATCAGCACGAAGAGGCGAATATTTTGATACCAATTTCGGAAGAAAAAAATTTTCGACCGAAAAAAATGATCAAAGGGGGGACCAAGGCATTTTTGGTACATATATGTACCGGGCAGCATGAATGGGTTAAAAAACCATAGGGAATAGCCAAAATTAGGGAGAAAACCCTCTTAAAACTTGGATTAAACCTATTTCAATCCACTTGGGGCCTTTTTGACCTAATTCTCTGAATATTCAAGTTTTTTAATTGCAATTTTCAGAAAAAAAATGGTGCATCGAACTCGATTGTATCATCTCCTGCAGCTCTCTTCCAAAAAGGATAATGATTAAATGAAAGCAGAAGAAAAAGAAATTTACGGCTGGGCAGTGCGGAACTAAAAAGAAGATCCACATAATTTCGAGATGAACAGGAAGTAGCGGCACTCCAAACAGGAAACTTCCTCCTCCAAATTTATAAAAACGGAAGAATTAAAGATAAATACAAATAAATTATAATTTTTATTCGTATTCTTATACCAAATAGCCGAAAATAGTCAAGGCGAGAGGGTGCGGGGTAAAATTGGTCCGAACACGTAAACTATCACAATATGAGACAACCGTATCGGGGGAAGGACGTGGAAAATATTACAAAATGGCGGAGTATTGCACAGGAAATGGGGGATAGTTGAAGTAGTGGAAATAAAGCAGAAAAATTGCCTAAAAAGATAACTAAATCAAGCTCATTGTGCGATTGCGAGGAGAAAGACAGGGGGAGACCCTAGGGAGACCCAAAAAAGGAGGTAGAAGGAGAAAAAAAAAACTAAAAATTGCGGGGTTTCAAAGCTTTTTCAATCGAGCCATGACCATATCCAATCGAAGCGCGTCATCTTCGGGTAATTTTTTATAGTAAACGTTTCGGGAATCGCGAAGTTGGCGGAAAACCTGGAAAATTTGATTTTTTTGGACTGGAGGTCGCCTACTTTCAGACATTCTTCACTCTTTTCCCGCCTTTCTTCTGCAGCGACGTCGACACCGATAGAGGAATGGTAAGAGGCATTTTTAACCAGCTTGTCCAGCAAGCCGTCACAAATGCTCTCCAAACTTTCCAGGGAACATTGGACCGTCCCGCGCTCATCAAGAAGATCTAAAAAATTAAAAAATAGAAGGGCCACAGTAAGACAGACGATATGTGAATTGCGGCTGTGAAAGTCAAAATTTATGAGCCAGGCGTATGAACTGTGGCGCTGGGGATTTTACACTGTTTTCTGATTCAAATTTTCCTGCCAGCAGCCGCTTTTTGATATTTTTAAATTTTTCCTGAATTTCGAATCGAAATCGAAAAAAAATGAAATCGGCTGAAAATCGGCTTGATAAGCGACTTGACGTGTGAATTGTGGTTGTGAAAATCAAAATTTAGAAGCCATAGCAGCGTGAGAACTGTGGCTCCGGGAATTTTGCTCATTTTCACTGTTTTCTGATTCAAATTTCCCGGCTACCGCGTCCTCTTTGATATGTTTTTAAATTTTTTCTGCTGATTTTTGTGCCCACCTTTTATCCTCGGTAAATACTTGTGAACCAGTCCAATATCCCATAAATGTTCTTCATTATAATGATTTAATATTGTCTGGAGGATGAAGCTGTCATAAAAGACGACTTCTTTCCCCACAGCCTCTTCCAGCCCATATCGACGGACTGCCGCCTCTGCCTGGGTCAAATCTACAAATTTTCAATCTTTTTAGGAAGAAAATAACCCACTTTGTATCCTCAGCTTACTATCCTTCATCTTTTTCTTATGTCTACTTTCAAATTTAGTAATCCAAGCGTCCAGCGGGACGAAATTCTTCTTTTCCTCGATTGGTGAAGCTTTTCGAGAAGTTGGCTTGGTCTTTTCGGCCTTGACAGCAGGAGAAGCGCTGCGAATATTCAACAAAGAGGCTCGGGAATTGCTTTGACTGAAAATGGTTCTTAAAACGAAAGGGAATACCCCTACCTTCGAGTATTTCTCAGTAAATTTTCTTCAGGCGTCTTTGGTCGAAGAGGATCACTGGGAGGGAGATAGGAAGCCGAGGGAGAGCGAGGCCGGGTGACTAATTTTTCTTTTTGCCTAGAAAAAACATCCTTCGCTAGTTTTTGCCCCAAGTTTGGTATCAAAAAATAGCCCAGAAAATTCTCTACAGGACCATCTATTTCTTAAAATTTTTACTATTCAAAAAATGTAAAAAATAAGGAGAAGTACTCACGATAGTCGCTCATTCGTCGATCCCGCTCGCTGTGGCGGTTTTCTAACTTTTGGAGCTATCCGGGCTTCAATTTTTTCTCTACATGGTGGCGAGGATAAGACAACTGGTGGCTGAAAAGGGTTTTTTATTTAAAGGAGATTGTAATGGTTTAATTGGGGGCAGTTCGAAGGATTTGGGAAGCCTAAGCCACAGTTAGACAGGCATGTGAATTGCGGTTTCTGTGGAAAGAAATGCACCACAGTTCACAGAGCTGTCTAATTGTGGTTCCCATTTAAAAAGTTCCCTTACCATAGGGGCTTCTTCCTCTTCTGATTGTGGTAGGGGAGGTGGTGGACTTGGGGTCGATGGAATTGGAGAATCTTCAGCACTTGAAGTCTCACCCGTAAGAACTTCCTGCAAAAATGGGATGCTTTTAAATATTTTATTTGGTCTGGAGTCCAGTTGCCCTGAATAATGGCGCTGTTTAGTCCTTTAAAGGACTTTTGAAGGAACTAATACGAGAAAAACTACTAGGCCCAGGTGGAAGAGCGACAATTACTAGGAGAGAGTAAAAGGGCCTGGGAGAGATTGAAGGAGAACGGAAACCTTGCAAAAGCGGGGCTCCTTTTGGTCAATATAGCCCCTCTCTCTCTTTTAGACTTATTATACTCTTCAGCTGGGCTCGTAAGAGAAGCGGGAAATGATTTTTTGAACTGGGAAGCAATTTGAAAGGAGGTCGATTAGAGAACAAAAGGGAGAAACAGATGAACAGGAGGGTGATAGCCATTCCAGGAGGCAATTTTCGCTTTTATAAGGACAGGAGAGATAGAAAAATCAATTATTTTTATACAGTTGGCCCTCCTCTATAGAAAAATCTTCTAGAAATTGGGTAGAAACCTAAAAAAACGGGTAGAAATGAGGATTTGGTTGTCTAACTGTGGTTTTTTCCTAATTTTCCAGCTATTTCATGGATTTTAGTACATTTTTCTGTCCCTAAAGGTCTCAAAAGCTCAAAATATCAGAAATTAACTCAAAAGACTGGAGAAATAGGCCAATTTCATAGGGAAAATGATCTTTTGGCTGTCTATTTGTGGTTGCCATGGCTCTTCGCCGCTCTTTTTTTGCCTTTTCCTTCATTTTTATCCCTTTATCAGGGAATTCAGTCATTTTTCTTGAGTTTTTATTCAGAAAAACAGTCGTATATTCCAAATTCTTAAAGAAATCCTGGTTATTCAATGGGAAAAGGCAGATTTCAAGCCAAAATAATCACTGGCTGTCTAGCTGTGGTTTGGTGTCCCAAAATCTGACGTTTTGCCTTTCTATTTCCTTTCCAGCTGTCCACTCATCCCAAAAACAAGTTTATAACTTCAATTGTTTACCCTTTTCTGTTCCCCTTTCTCCAAACAAACATCCCCATAAATGAAACAGAAGAGAGACAAGTTCCCGGTTCAGACTGGGTTATTAGTCTGGGCAACCATGCGAATAATCCCCTCACTCTCTCTTTAAAGGAAAAGGAGAGAGAGAGAACAGGTGGACTAATAGCGTTCCCTTTCTCTTTTCAAGCCTTCAATTTGCCTGGGAAAGATGTAATTGGGTGGAAATTTGATGCGCCACAGGTTGACAGGCGAGGCAATATGTGAATTGTGGCTTTTAGATGTCTGTGGCTGTTTTACCTGTCTAACTGTGGTTCGTCCCTCCTAAAACTGACCTCAATGCTATAGGAAACTAAAGCCAGGGCTCCGTCAGTGTTGTAAGAAATCAGATCCACCGAATCGTCAGAGAGACTCACATTTAGGATCTGAACACACATGCTTTACACCTGGTGGCAGATAAAATTACATGATGTTCGGAAGTTAGCTGACAACTGGACAACGTGTCGCAGGGCTCCCAGGTCATAATACGGAGCTCGAGATCTGTGCAAGCGACTAGGAAATCGGCTGAAAATGAAATTTTAGCTAGAGTTTGGAGTGCCACAGTTCATACACCTACTGTGGCTGCTATTTTACTCACTTTCCGGTCCAAAACCAGCAAAAGAAATGCCCCGAATATCTCCATACATTGGATCCGAAACCGAGACACATTCCATCTGATCCATGCAAATAAATCTAACAATCCGGTCAAGACCATAACTGGCTAGGAGCTTCTCTGCCGGGTTGTAGGATACTCCAACCGTCTAAAATTGCCTTATTTTTTATTAGGAGAGGGCCATTTACCGAATATCCGAATCGATTTAAAACCTGGCGATTCCTAATATCATACAGTTGGAGGGCAGAGTCTGTCCCTACCGCTAGAATACTGTCATCTGGGGAGATGTCCAGGCAACGGATTGGGCCAGTAGCCCTGCCGTCGAGGATTTTAGCCGGATGACAGCGAATATCCCACATTATCCAGGAGGAATCCAAACTGCCGGAGAACTGAAAGGGGGAAATTAGACGGGATTCTCGGGAAAGAGCCACAGTTAGACAACGTGTGTGAACTACGGCTCCTGGAAAGGAAACAAGCTGTATCGGCTGTCTAACCGTGGCTCTTTTAGTTGTCTAATTGAGGCACTTTTCCTTGTTTAATTGTGGCTCCTTTAGTTATCGAACTGTGGCTCTTTTAACTGTCTAACTGTTGTTCTTTCACTGTCTAACAGTGGCTCATTTGCTGTTGAACTATGGCCTTTTTACCAACAACCTACCCAGTTATAAATAGAATTCCTTCTAGGACAAATGGCGTGTACCGGTAGGGCGTGAGCAGCTAGATTTCGAATTTCTCGACCTATAAAGAGAAAAAACCTCAAAAAATTGAAGGAAGTGGTACCTGTATCAACATCATATAATTTTATTAGGGAAGAAGACGAGACGGCCAGATTTCTTTCATCTCGACTGACACAGACGGTGTCTACTGGATTTTGGAGGGAGAGACGGGGAATCTGAAGAGGTTTTTTGGGTTTTTGTGAAGGTTTTGGGCTATTTTGAATATTGGGAGCTTCAGAATTACCAGAAAGCTGTCTAACAGTGGCTCTTTTTTTCTTTTCGACTCCAATTTTTGATGTCCTTCTCCATTTTCCCCCAAATCTCTCCTTCCAGTCATTTTTTCTTTCCCCCTCGGGCATCTCTCCCTAATTCCCTGTGCTCCCGTCGGACAGGGATGAAAACTCCATGAGCAAACATCCAACGATTTAAAGAAGAGGTGGCTCGCATGTCAGCCGCCAAAAATTCCGGAACAGGGAGGTGACTTCCCTGGGCGATGGCAAATTGTCGGTTTATTTATCCTGGTCACACCTCGGGGGGTCAAATATCACCGGTCGACGGAGAGAGGTGAAATATTAATTAGCACCTGTCGGAGCGGGGAGCTTTTAGGCAGTGGATAAGTGGTGTTTGGCCGTCAAAAATGCCAGAATATGGGGGATTTTTGGGAGAAATAGGGGGTGAGGACTCCTGGGTTCAGCAAACTAAAAGATTTTTCGAGTATTTCTGGGTAAATTTGGCATATTCACAGAGCTCCAGCTGGCTATAATCCCTCTATCTCCCCAAATCTCCTGGTTATTTATTACCAATCACCCTTTTAGTCCTCTCCCAGGCGTCTAGTGGTCAAAGCTTCAGATTTCCCTGGAGAGGCTCGGCGTTCCATTTCCCTTCGTATGGCTGACAGCTGGCAAGCGTTCGGAAATAGACAATAGCCTGCCGGGGCCTTTAGAATCCCCCCTCTGTGTGGCACTTCCGGGCGGTCAGTTTTAGTAGTCATGCGATGCATTTTATCTTAACTGGGAGAGGAACCAGTTAGGGTCATATAACATTGATGGATAGAACGGGTCCAGTATACAGAGAGGATGGCAGTTCAATTACCATTTCAATCTGTGAGGGAGGGCTAAACCCCCTTCATGTTTGGCTATGTATGGGAATGTGTACGCAATAACCTGTTCTGGTTTAAAGGAGGGGGAAGTGAAAGGGCGGAAGGGGCAGAAATTTGAACCTGTACCTCCGGTAATACCGGGAAGATAAGGTCAGCATTGTAAGCTTGAAAAATCCACGCCGCCAAATTACACCCATAGCCTAGTGGTTAGATCATTAGTCTTGTACTAAAACTATCGCAGGTTCGATTCCTTTCATGGTCAAAAACTTTTTACTACATTTTTTCGAGCTCCTACCTTGGATTTCAATTATCTTTCTTCCTTTTTCCACCATAATACCACCCTTTCAATCTTCCTAGACGTCGTAAAGTTCCCACCCCCGTAAAATTCTGGGGGAACGCTTGAAAAATGGCTTATTGACTGGGAGGCGAGAAGATAAGACACCGGAAATGGCCGGCTTAGAAGGACGCCGCTTTGATAACGGACAAAGGGGAAAAATATTGAGGATTGTGACTCACCTGTGAGCATTTTGATGTGCCAAAACAATTGAAGACACTACCCGTATAGACGACATCATAACGACGAGAATATACAGCAAATGAGGGAATAACCGGTAGCGAATTTGATGATAATACTGAAAAATTTCTTACTGGGTGAATTATAGCTAATTTGGGGGCTAAAAAAGTCAATTGATTGTATAATAGCGCGCTGTAATTATAGTTGACCTCTCGAGGTAATAAAAAATCTCGACAGATGACAGTTATTGCCTTTTGAAGGTTAAAAAAGTAATATTTGCCTGATTTCTTCGTCATATTCTCTTGATTTCAAAATTTTCTGGATGAAGACGACTGCAAATTGAATTTAGGCGGCAAAGATGGCGAGATATGTAAATTACGCGCAGAATTGAAAGGAGAAAAGAAGAGAAAGAATATTTAAACTCACTTTCTTTCTTCATAGCAAATAAAAAAATCTGCTCTAGTTCACATTTGTCGCCGAGAGGTAATAGAGTACCTGTAAATAACAGCCAGACTATTATCTTACACAATAGAAAGAGAGAGAGAGAGAGATGTGAGAGAAAAAGGAGACTATGAGAAACACAATATCAAAGGCCACCACCACAAGAGAAATGCAAATAATTGAAATCAATGGCAGAGAGAGACCCCCACGAGGGAAGGACAAGACGACGAATAATCAAAACCACACAGCAATAAGTCGACATGAGCGAGAGAGAGAGCGAGAAAGATATATGGGTCAGATAAGAGGATTTTTGACAATGTCTATGTGACTACGACACATTAGAGCTATAGTTTGTTGATTGATTTAGAGATATATCTGAAAATTTGCTTTAAATGATAAAAAATTAGACTTTAGAGAATTGTAGCAATTGAGAAAGATAATAAAGAGCGAAAAAGAATAAAGAGCAGCTTGTAAAGCAAGAAAAGGAGTAAAAATTCTACGAGCACAAGAAATCGAAGGAAAATTAGCTTGCAACGTGGCTTCTATGAACAATTTTAGCTTCTAAAAACTTCTAGAATTTTAAAAAGATTGTAAGAAGCAAAACGAAGCATAACAAGAATTTTTAGAGCTTTAGTAAGAAGCCAAGAGCTCTAAAAATATAATAACATGAAAATGCATAGAAAAATTAGCTTCAAAAGTATATTTTAACAATTGTATGTACTAAAAACACTTTCACAGGTATTTTAGAAGAGAATGCAACTAAATTCAAGCAAGAAAAAGACCTAAAAATGCTTTCAACAAGAAGAATTAGCTCGAAAATGAAAGAAACATCAAAAATTCGGCATTTTCAGCCCCTTACAGCTTATAGAAAGGACAGAGAGAGTAAATATCAGCAGCTAGAGACCACTTACAACGGTAAAAGCACGCGACACGGGTGAAAAACGGAAGGAAATGCAGCGAACACCCGTCGCTCGAGGAGTAAAGAGGACCGACTGCTGATTGTTTTACAGACATCCGTTAGACGTCAGGGAAACGCCCCTACGTGACTGCGTACTTTGCGTTTAGTTGAAAATAGCGCTAGAGCTGACGTTACTTTGCATCGTCAACAATTCCTATTTTCTCTTTTTTTTTGTTCATGCTGCTTCTTTTTTTCTTCTTCTAGCTTATAATCTACAGCATTTTAATATAAAACATTTTAGCATAATGGACGGCTTTATTGCTATGCTCCCTGAGCCATTTCAAAAAATCTCCAGTCATATGGATTATCCTGGACAACAAGCCGCCGAAAGAACATTCCAGGTGCCATTTTCTATGTTTTTTTAATGCAAAATATTCAGGTTATCCTTGTTATCTCTGGTTTTATTGGATTTGGTATTGGATATTATACTCAACAGCTCTCATATGCAATTTATACTGTATTAGCAGCTGGTCTCTTCTCTGCTTTACTTGTTATTCCACCATGGCCTTTTCTATTCAGAAAGAATCCTGTTCAAGTACTGTTTCTGCTATTTTACAGCTAATTATTTGTATTTTTAGTGGTTAGCTGTAGGTGCTGGTAATAAAAATGAAGAGAAAGAACCACGGAAGCGGGACAATGATAAGAAAGAGAAAGAATCAAAGAAAACTAAATAAGACAATATTTTTCTCTGTACATTGGGCTGTTTTATATGTGGTGAATTGCAATAAATTACTCTCTCTCTTGTCTATTTCTATTCGTTTTTGTTTTACTTCAATGTAGATTATTTTTAAGCGTATTAGAACGATTTTTATGGCTTAGAATGTTTCGAAAAGGTGTTCGAACATGTTTACGCCTAAGTCGAGCAGCTTCAATGTCACCTAGCACATCAACAGCTCGATTTATACCGCTAACCGTGCATAATTTACCAGGAATGCAGCTAGTTAAGCATTATTCCAGCAGGTTAGCTCTTCTTTTTTATTTGTATAACAATTTTTAGTGCTAATAATAATAATAACAGCAATGGAAGCGGTGCTGCAGATGAAACAGATGATTCTCTTGTCGTTGTTGATCATCTCAGTCCAGTAAGTAGCTTAAATTCTCATTTAAAGTTAATTTTTAGAATGGAATGAGTCCCTTTCAAATCCCTGATGATTTTCCAATAGTTCCGATTATTGCTATCAACAGATATCCGCTATTCCCAGGATTTATCAAGAAAGTTGACATTATTAAAGACGATGCCCTGAAGGAATTGATCAGAAGTCGTGTTAATAATCTCCGAATGCCATATGTTGGTGTTTTTGTTAAACGAGATGATGAGAATATGGATGAAGTCGTCACTTCGATGAGTCAACTCTATCCTGTTGGAACATTTGCTCAAATTATTGAAATGCGTGATATGGGAAAAGTTGTGGAGCTTGTTCTCAGCGCCCATAGACGGTTTGTTCTCATTTTTTAACTGTGATTTATGTGGTTCTTTTAGCATTCGATTATTGGAACAATTAGATGAAGCTGATGATCATCAATATGCCGCATCGCAGGCGGGAAAGACTAATATTAATGAGAGAAGAGTTCGACGAAGGGTAGGCTTTATTCCAGGATTTTTTGCTGATTTAAATTGTCCTATAGTCGGTTTCCAATTTCGGAGGAGAATTTAGCTTCCCCGAGTTGTTAGCGGGTGTTCGAATTGCGAAAAAAATGATTTGGATTAATGGTATTCTAACTCCCACGCTGTGACTTGGGAACGCTAACATCTCTCCCGACATTTGGAACTGACTAGAGCTCTGATTTCTGGATCATTTTCGATGGCTGATATCTCATTTTCTAGAGCATTTCAGGATCTTTCTTTCAATCAAAACCGCAAAAAATAGGGCAGTATAGATCAAAATAATTCATTTTTTTTTGTGTCTGCTCCTATTTCCTTTTATTTTCAGAACAATGCCAAGCCGGTAACAGAACAACCAGGACCTGAAAATCCTCCTCCTTCTCCTCCTGCTGCTGATGGCGAAAAGAAAGAAAAAAGGAAGCCTGGCCTAATTCTCGGCAAAACGGAAAACATCATAACCGAAGCAGCAAATAAAGACAATACAGTAAAGGCTAAAATGCAAGCAATTGTTCAAACAATTAGGTAAAATTCTTCTATTTTCTATTTCGAAACTTGTTTTAGAGAAATCGTTCAATATAGTTCGATCTTTGGCCAGCAAATTAATCTCCTAGTTCATCCTAGTCAAAATGCTATAGATAATCCTGTTTATCTTTGTGATTTGGTTGCAACTATTATTCAATCTGGTGATACTCAAGAGTTGCAGGAGATTATGGAAGAAACTAAGGTATTATCACCAAAAGCAGCCCTTAATTGCCCTTTTTAGGTTGAAAAACGATTAGATTTAGCTCTTGAATTAGTACAAAAAGAAAAAACCGTAGCTAAATTAAAATTTGATATAAATAAAGACGTGGAGAAAAAGGTTCAAGATCAACATAGGAAATATCTTCTCCAAGAACAGGTAGCCAGTCTTATTTCCCCGTTTAATTTCATTTTTTTCAGTTAAAAGTAATCAAAAAGGAGCTAGGATTAGAGAAAGATGATAAAACAACAATTATTGATAAAATGGACGCACGAATTAAAGATTTAAAAGTACCTGAACATGCAATGAAAGTCATCAATGAAGAAAAACAAAAGCTACAATTTTTAGACCCACATTCTAGTGAATTTAGTGTTACCAGGTTTATTTTTCTTTCTTTTTATTAATGGCAACATTCCAGGAATTATCTCGACTGGTTGACTAGCATCCCTTGGGGAATTCAATCCGAAGAAAATTGTGATTTGGATAAAGCTCGAATGGAATTAAATAGTGGACATTATGGAATGCAAGATGTTAAAGATAGAATACTTGAATTTATTGCTGTGAATATTTTGAGGAAAAAAACTGGCGGTAAAATTCTCTGCCTTCATGGGCCACCAGGAGTAGGAAAAACAAGTATTGCTAAATCTATTGCAGCAGCTCTAGGACGTGAAGTAAGCTCTATTTCTTTTATTTTACAATTCTCTTCAGTATTTCCGCTTCTCTGTTGGTGGAATGACTGACGTGGCAGAAATTAAAGGACATCGACGAACTTATGTTGGCGCAATGCCTGGAAAAATGATTCAATGCCTGAAAAAGGTTGGCTTTTAATAAATCCGCTTATTTTTAATTTAAATTCAGGTTAAAACAGAAAACCCCCTGGTATTAATTGACGAAGTAGATAAAATGGGAAATGCTAATTATCATGGTGATCCAGCTGGCGCTCTATTAGAATTATTGGATCCTGAACAAAATGTCAATTTTAATGATCATTTTCTTGATGTTCCTGTGGATCTTTCCAAGTAGGATTTTATTGATAAACAGCAGTTTTTTTGTCTATTCCAGGGTTCTTTTTATCTGCACAGCAAATGTAATTGATAGCATCAGCGGCCCTTTAAAAGATCGAATGGAACTTATTGATGTTAGCGGATATTTAGCAGAAGAAAAAATTGCAATAGCGCAGAAATATCTTATCCCGCAAGCAAGGAAAGATACGTGAGTTTCGGCTTTTTAGGGTTATCGAGCCAAATTGCTTTTGATCATAACGTGGCTCTGCCTTCGTTATTTGAAATAAGTTCTAGAGCATTAGAAAGAGGAGATTTTAAACTTCCTTTTGATATATTTTTCATATTTTTAGCGTTACCTAAACATTTTTTAATCCCATTTTACAGAAATATTGGTGAAGAACAATTGGATATCACTGCCGGTGCCATAGAAACTCTTATCAAGCATTATTGCCGCGAATCTGGTGTCCGTAATCTTCAAAAACACATTGAACGGGTAAATAATTCACTACTTTTTTGGTAATAGCTGAAAAAAAAATTAAAGATTTTCCGTAAAGCTGCTCTAATAATTGCCGGGAAGAAGGAACATGATGAAATAACTGGAATAATAACTGTAAATGATGATAATTTACAAAAATATGTTGGCAAACCTAAATTTACATCAGATCGTCTTTATGAAGAAACTCCTCCTGGCGTTAGTTATTTCATTTTTTAAATATAAATTTTATAGGTTGTTATGGGATTAGCTTGGACAGCTATGGGTGGATCTGCCCTTTATATTGAGACTGTACTTAAACGGCCAGTGGATTATACAACGGATAAAGATGGAAATTTAGAAGTTACGGGTAATCTTGGCGATGTTATGAAGGTATTTATTTAAATTTAAATTTAATTTTTATTTAGGAAAGTGTAAAAACAGCACTAACTGTGGCTAAAACAATGCTGGCTAAAGAGGATCCCGATAATAAATTCTTCGAAAAAGCCCAAATTCATATCCACGTGCCAGAAGGAGCTACACCAAAAGATGGACCATCAGCAGGAGTTACACTCGTTTCTTCTCTCCTTTCATTGGCTTTAAATAGACAAGTTCGACAAGATATGGCAATGACGGGTGAAATTTCCCTCACGGGTAAAGTTCTTCCAGTTGGTGGTATTAAAGAAAAAGTCATCGCTGTAAGTTTTAATTCAGTTTTTGATTTAATTTTGTATTTAGGCACGTCGCGTTGGTGCTAATCGTGTATTTTTACCAGAAGAAAATCGACGTGATTTTGATGATTTACCTGATTTTATTCGTGGAGATGTTGAAGTTATTTTTGTCAAGCATTATGATGACCTCTACAAGCATCTCTTCTTTTAGATCTTTCCGGTCTTTTTTTATATTTACAAGCCGGTTATAGCATATTTTGTTGAGTTTATATATTTTAAATAATGAAATATTTCTACATTTTGTAGTAGTTTTAGTATTTGATGTTTTTAACAATTTCTATCTCTTTTTCTAATATTTTTAGATGTTATAATAGTTTTATAGAAAGCTTTAATTGTTAAAAAATGGTGACTGTTGAAGAATCGACTCAACAAGAAAAATCTAAAGCAGAAGAATTAAAAACTATTGGAAATACTGAATTTGCTACTGGAGAATATAAAAAAGCCATTGAAACTTATACGGTAAGATTTATAACTTCTATTTTTAGATAGTAGAATAATCTAATAAGCTAAAGAGCTGCGTAAATGATAAAAATAACTGGAATTTGAATATAGAAAGTCATTGGATATAGAGAAATTATAAAGAAATACGCCGTTTTTATGAAAATCATTGATAAGATGCAAGAAAATTTCTATAGAAGCTAAAATTGATGTCTGGAGCTTTATTTTCAACTGGAAAACTGTTTCTGAATGAAAAGAAGCTTGTTTCAAAAGCGCGAGAAAAATGCTGTTTGCTCGAGTTTTGCTGGCGTCTTTTCAGCAACTTCTCATGTTTTTATAATTTTTCAGCTTTTTGGCTGATATTTTATAATTTTTGTGCTTCGTGGCTGCTATTTTTCCGTTTCATTAATATAATTTTATGTTATTCTTTTTTCAGGAAGCAATTTCTTTCTGCTCTCCTGAACACGACGAAGAAAACTGGAGTAAAATATATTCAAATATTGCCGCGTGTTACATGAAGCTGGAGGAATATAAAAATGCCGTTGAAGCTGCTAATCAAGCTCTTAAAGTAGGCAAAGTTTTTCTTTTCTTTAAATGAATAAACTTTAGGTGAATATCTTCCGTGAAAAGCCGCTTCTTCGTCGCGGTGAGAGCTATCTCCAGATGAAAAGATTCCCAGAAGCTTTGGCCGACTTCAACGAACTACTTGTAAATTTTCTTATTTTAGTGTATAATTTTTAAATTTCAGGAGAAATTTCCTAATATTGCTCCTGAAACTGTTGATAATATCAAGAGAAAGATTGAGAAATGTAAGCAAGACAGCGCTGAAAGTGATGAAAAATTAAAAGAAGAAATGCTCGCTAAATTGAAGGATCTCGGTAAGATTCGTCTTTTTTTTGTGAATTATCGACTTCTTTTAGGAAATATGGTTCTCCGCCCATTTGGTCTCGATACTGACTGTTTCCAAGTAAATGATGATGGTCACGGTGGCAAGACAATTTCTATGAAACAGCCCAATATGTTCTAATTTTTTAAATCATGTATTATCTATAATTCAAATAAACTTTTATCAATTACCTAATTCGCAAACAAATATACAACTACAGAAAAATTTCTCTCTACCAGATATATTTTCCAATGGACTTGGGAATCCACTTGTCGTAGAATTTCGGGGCAGAATATTCGCTATGATGACGCCACATGTGCTCATTTTCAAGAACTCGGAATTCAGAATGAGCGAAGATCTTAAAAAATACAAATAATTAGCAAAAATAAAAGAGCACCTCAATTGCAGAAGGATCCCACCACTTTTCTCCCAATGTAAAATATACTGGCTCTCCATACCAGGTGCCAGTCTTCCAGCCGGGAACATCTTTCATTATTTGCTCTTCTAGATCTCTTGATTTACGGAGCAGTTTGAGCCAACTGAAATAATTAAAGTTAGAATTAAACAAAGAAAAAAATAGAGCCACAATTCACGCAAAATAAAGCTGATAATTGGAGCTGGATGGATAATTTGCCCAAGGAATTCAAATTCTCTAAAATTGCGCAATCGTAGGCTTTCGAATTGTTGCCGGCTTGTACTTCGCTTATTTATCCGCTAAAAAAAAGAAAATAAAAAACGTTTAAAGCCGCCGCAACAACCCCCAATTTTAGCCCAGTAGAGCAGAGAGGATTATTCATAAGACATAAAAAAGCAGCTTCTAGTTCTATAAAACTCTTCTAAATTATCCATCCATCCATATTATCAGCATTTTTCAAAATAATAAGCAATTACGCACGTTCGATCTCTTTCAGCTTTGAGGAAAGGTTCCATGGCATTGTTTATATCAACATCTTCGAATTTTTCAGTGCTAAAATAGATGCTATACAATAAAGAAGCAAATAAACTTACACATCAGCCTTCTTACTGTTAATAGATTGATAAGCTCCAATTAGAGAGGCTCCAAAAACAGCAGCAACTGCTGCGCCAGCTGAAAAATTGAATTATTTTAATTCTATACTGTATTCTAATTGAAAAGTAACTTTAAACACCTAAATAATAATTTAAAAGCATGAAAACAATAAGAAAAGAAATTACTCACGGCGCCAGAACATTTTAGGAAATGTTCTTTTATAATTGAAGTCTCTGTAGCCGCCTTGGGGCGGCATATCCTGCCGAAAGCCGGCTTCTTGGCTCATTTCCCTATAAATATTATTTTAATAATAAAAACATAGAGAAAGATGGTAAAAAAAAGTAAAGGAAAGCAGTAAATTTGAAGAAATGAGCAGCGTAAAAATAACTGTAGACTCTGTGCGTTTCATCAAAAATGTCTACATTCCGCAATTTTCGCTGCAAAAATAGCGGCAATTTGAATTTTTTCTGGTTGCTAGGGAGATTTCTTCTGAAAAATTGCCATTTTCACTGTGTTTTATTATTTTTCTTGCTATTTTCTCATGCAACTGCTGTATATACAATTTTTCAGATAAAAAATGAATACCAGTTCATTCGCAGTGGAAGAAGATCCAATTACTCAAATGCTTACAACCACAGCCCAATTAAAAACCGCGCAAATGTTTCTTGGAATTATTCCAGAGATGACAAGTGATGAAGCCAGTAAGTTTTAGCTAATTTTATTGCTATTTTAGTTCTAAATTCAATTCTAATTGTATTTTTTATAGAAGCAGCAAGAGATAAAGCATTAGATGCCTGCCAAGAAGCTGAAACCGATGCAGCATATCACGCACAAGTTCTTCAAGAGGATTTAGAATATTTGCAGTCTCTTCAAGGTTTGTTTTATCTTCTTTTATTGTGTAAATTGTAGTTTTTAGATAAAGTCGATGAAAAGAAGCTGAAACAAGCTCAATCACTTATAAAACAGGTTCCTATTCTACTTGGCAATTATAAAATTCAATTTTAAGAAAGAAGAATTAATCGCTAAAATAGCTGCAGCTGAAGAAGAACTTGCTGGTGTGAATGTAGAGCGTGCAAAGGCTCAACTGGCTGCAAATGCTCTAGTAGAAGAGCGTCTGATGAAAATTCGTGAAGAAAATGCTCGTCTACGTGAATATATCAATCAGTAATACTTTTCTTTCAATTCTTTGTATATTTTTACTATGAAATTTTATTTGTAAAGCGTTTTTAGGCTTCTTTTAGGTTTATTCTAGCAATTGTCTGGAATTTTACTGGCTGACAAGAAAAATTGGCTTCGAATATTCATCTAGAGCCACAGTTAGACAGCAGGAGAGAGAAATAGCGCCACATTTCGCAGCTAACTTCACACGCCGGCTGTCTAACTGTGGTAGTGTGAACTTCATTCATCGGCTGTCTAACTGTGGTGATAAGTCTTCGTTCGCTCGGCTATCAATTTACAACCAATGGAGATAAATTTACGGCCATTCGCTATTTTTTTCTCCTCTTCTGTGTCAAGGTTACGCTCTCGTTTTTCTCCCTTCCTGCCAGCTGTTTACAACGGTCTCTGCACTCAAAAAATACAATTTGTGGCCATGTTGCAACCGGTTGCAGAAATGTTCCGGAACTTTTTGTGCTTTGTAGTGGATTAATATTTAAAAATAGCGAAAAACATTCTATTTTTGTAGGAAAACAGCATTTTTTATCATTCTTTTGGCGTTTAAATTTTATTTTAAATGATCGCAGCAGTTTTTTAATGATTCTTATGCTAATACGCATAAAAATTAATAGTTTTTTGATATTTTAAACTATTTTAGAGCTTTTTATACAATTTTAATAATATTCAAGCCTAAAACCGCGATGTAATCCCCCACCGCCAGGCTCTAAAATTTCTTATTCCGCCCATTTTCCCATACATTTACGTGAATTCTCTTCTTTGATTGAAAACGACTGTGCAGTTTTATAGCCATCGACTCTCATTGTTCTCCCTTTTTTTGCCTTTTCCCTCTCCTTTTTCTTATTCGACGTGTCCTAAATAACCTGGCTCATAGCCAAAAACTGAAGTCGTCGGGTTTCTAAGCATTGGATTCTATCTCAAACCCATGCTTTCATTGAAAATTTGTGAATTCTTCTAATTTGCAGCCAATTTTTGTTCGAAAAAACTGGTTACTATAGGAAATTTCGATATTTTCGAGCAGATTCAGATTTTACCGGAATTTTCTACGAAATTTTGGACGTTTATACGTTGACGAGCAATTTTTGTTACGTAAAATGAAAAAAAAAACCAGGGAAAATGCTGATACGAACCGAAAAATTGAAATTGTTCAGAAATGGCGGGCCTTATAGGACAAAAATTGATAATTTTTCTGTCAAAAACGGAAAAGGTAACAGATTTTTATGTTCACGCACCTTTTTATAGAAAAGTACGCAATTCACGTACAAAAAATGCAGAAACCCGCTAAAATTCAAATTCTTCGGAAATTTGCGGTATTCTACGGAAAATTTATAATTTTTCGGGCTGGATTCAAAAAATTGAGCAGATTTTTATGTTGACGCCCAATTTCGAAAAAGGATACCCGATTCACGTATAAAAGTAACGAAAACTGCCAGTCAAAATTCAAAATTCCAGAAATTGCTGCCTTTCCCGCCAAAGACTGACAATTTCTCTTGAAGATCCTGAAATTTTTAGGTTCACGAGAATTTTTGGTTCTCAATAGAAGTTTTTTAAACCCAGAAGATAGCCCTTTAAATTTTTCCATAAATTATCCCAGAACTTTGAATTTCCCGGAATTTCTCAAAAAAAGAAACGAACCACAACCCGGAAAATCTTGGCGAGTGACTCTAACTTGGGCAAAATCGCTATAATTCGGCTTTGATGACCTCGAACTCCCAATAATTTTACCAGCCGAGATTTTACGGGTGGCACTGCTACTGATTTTTGTACTCATCACCTTATGGCCGGCCCGAAACTGTCTTTATTTCCTGGCCGACCTCAAAACCACGGCCCTCCTTGTTCAATTTCCGCACTTTTTACCCAAAATTGCGACCTTACGGCCACTTCTATGGTTCTTTTTTCACATATTCCCGGGTTTTTAAAATATTCCGTTTTCTTTATGTGCAAATATCCCGTATATTTTAAAAAAAGAGATGTTTTTTTCGTGTTGATGATGCAATTGGCTCCTAATAGACGCCATAATTCCCGGTGGCTTTCGCTTTCAAATTCCCCGCATGGCTTCCTATTCGTCTGCTTTTTCTCCGAAAATCAATCTCTTCCTTCCGTTTTCCTTTTCTTATTGCTCCCCTTATTTAATAATTACAAATTTATTAATATTTTTCAAGAAGCCGGGTATTTCGACCTATTTTTCTACCCGAAAACCGAAGAAACGAAGAGAAATTATCAGCTGGAGCCATGTCAGATGTGAGTTCACTTTTCCTTTGCTATTTTTCACCGTAATCGAGTAGAAATCCCCTTATCTCTTCCAGTTTGCCCATTTCTTATCCGCGAAAAGAGTACGCTTGAATTACGCGCGGGATTTAAATCATTTTGAATTATCACAGCAAACGGGGGTTCAAAATGCCCCGCGTTGGTTCCCACGCCTGCTTATCCGGGAAATTCAAAACTGATCTTTCTTTGTTGTCTGGGAGCCGTTGACGCCGGCTTGGCCCACAGAAATGCCAACGGTTGACCCTAGCTCATAGTTGCCAGTTGGGATACTCAAGGTGGGATTACCTACAGGCGCCAATCCTTTAAAGTATAGCGTCAAAGTTGGACAGGCGGCATGGGGTGCGAATTGTGCCCTCAAAAATCAAAACTTGGGGTCACAACCGCATTGTGGCTGTCGGATGTCTAATTGTGGCAAAACTGTACCATTTTCGCTCATTTTTTTCCTCGCAATCCATTCATCTGTCTAACTGTGGCTCTATTTTGATGATTTCAGTACTGTATCGACCATTTAACCCTGACGCCCATGACGATTGGTGAATTAAGGCGCCATGTCTTCGAGTGCCATGAAATTGGGTACGAGTAAGTTCTCTTTCCCTTTTTTCTTACCAATTTTTCCATTTTTCAGTCTCAAGCAGATTTGTGACTACAAGTGCACCCGGTGTGAGGAGTATTTCCTCTGTTTTGTAGACGCCTACGCGCATAAGAAGACCCATAAAAAGAAAGGACACGAGGTTGGCTCTTCCTTTAAATTTACAGTACCTTTTTAGATTGAAAAATGCTCTTCGATTGAAGATGAAGACGTCAAGAACTTCCTCTACATTAAATTTGAAAATGAAATGGGTCGATGTAAAAGAGCGAGAATGGAAGTGGAAAAAGAATTAGAAGAATTGAAGAAAAAAGAAGATGAAATCATTGAAAGGGCCAAGTATTTGTGTAATGGAGAGGTAAGCGCCAGTTTTGATCCAAATTAACGAACTTTCAGGATATTCCCACCACTTCTACCCCCAAAGAGCCTCGAATTTCCGGCTATGAGCAGAAATTCCTTCAAAATGGTAAGATAACTACAAATTCGGGGAAAGTCGTCTGTTTTTCAGCGGCTACTCCCCAAGTTGCCCCTCTGGAAGAGAAAATGGAAGTCCAGAGCCCTTCCGAAGAGCAGAATGATACGAAAATCACTGCTAGAAAAGGCACATCAGCCAAAAAAAGAATAGAAGAAGAGGAAATGGAGCTAGAAGTCGAGGAGGAGGAAGAATCAGAAGAAGAAAAAGGAGACAAAGACGATGAATACCGGGAACCTGGCTACCACATGAAGAAACGGCTATCAAAATCACCGTGAGTTTATCTTCTTGCTATTTAAATGATTTTTAGACCGTCACGAACTTTGAGAAGAAGTGGAAGGCCTGTAAAAAGGAAAGTACCCGGCCCGGTTGACGAATCCAAAGAGTTAGCTAATTTTTCTTCTAAAAATCAAGAAATTTTCAGAGAAGTACAGGAAACTGTCCGGAGAACTCGAAGAAAAATGAAAGATCCGTAAGTTGTTGACATTTTTGGGAAAAATCCACTTTCAGGGAACCTGCTGGCCCAGCATCCAGGCTAAGAACTCGAGCTCGATCTATGTAATTTTTTAAATTCTCGCCCTTTTATCAAAATTCTTTTAGATCCAAAAAACGAGCCGAAAGACATCAAACCCCTGTAGAAGGAGAAAAAGGTGAAGAGACAACTCCTGCCAGGAACCTTCGATCCAGAGCACAGGCAGCAGAATCAGTGGGACCAAGCCCTTCGACGGAGGACAAGAGCCGACTGGGAATCATCAGCATAACTAATCGAGCAACCAGTGCAACTGCCCAGCCATCTTCAGTTGTAAAAAAGACGCCTCTTCCGGCGGTAACATCGTGAGTTCTTTGGTAGCCACAGTTTTATGGTAATTTCAGTACCCCCGAGGGCTCCCAATCAGAAAAAAAGCGAGGGCGGCCTAGAAAAATTGTAACTTGCAGGGAAAATAAGCCAAATATCACCTTTGCCGCGTAAGTTTAGGAGATTTTTATGTTATTTTTGTACTTTTTAGGGTAAAACCCCCAACTTCTGTCGCTCTACCAGCTCCAGTAGCAACTCCAGCACCTGTGGACACATTACCTGCTCCCGAAATAGCTCCTAGACCAGCTGTCGGTTCTCCTGCAGCTTCGACAGAAGAAAAACCAGCGATTGGACCAGCAGCCACACTTTCTGCCCCTCAAGCGCCAACGAGTATTCCTTCTCCCATTGAAGAATCCTCCCTGCCGTCTGTTGCCCAATCAGTGGAGGAATTGCCAGCGCCTTTGAGAGATCTCTCCCCAGCGGCTGCTAGGGCTCCTTCACCTCTTCCTTCCATGGAAACTGGGGATAGCACAGGCATTGGAGAACCTGAAGGAGATGCCCCTCATGATCAAGGCGCTCCAAATCCTCCAAAAACACCGGGGAGATCGACTTTGACGTCTCCTAGAAGTCGTGATCGAGACAGTCGGCCATCTAGATCCCGATATTCTAGGTCTAAATCTCCTTACCGGTAAGATTTGAGCTTATTTTGAGTAAAAATTGAATTTTAGGCCCGATTCCTATTCAAGAAGAGACCACACCCGGAGCCGGGAGAGGACTCCCAGTTATGAAGGAAGAGATGGACCGCTCAGAACTCCTATTGGCTACCCGTTCCACCCGTTAGTTATTCTCTTTTCTTAAATTTTATGGATTTAGGAATCAATATCCGCAATATTCGACGCCTCCACCGGGATATTACCCAATCCATCAGCAATATCCCACCGAGCATAATTATGGGTAAATTCCTGTCAATTTTTTGTAATTTTTGATTTATAGACGGCAGTTTTCTCCATATCCACAGCATGGACCACATGATTTCCCACGGAGGAGAGGATCAGCAGGAAGACCTCTTGGTCAGCCGTCTTGGAGACCAAATCGCCCCAGCTTTCCACCTCCAACAGGACCAAGTGGCTCCTGGGTAACGCCACAGAATAATTTCCCTGGGAGAACTGAACAAACTCGGTGAGTTTGGGGCTTTCCACAATAACTGCGATTTTACCATATTCTCTCTAATTGAACCTCTCCCAGCTGTCTTTATATCCAAGTGGGGTGTCATTTTGCTGCATTTTCCCCGCTAATTTTGTCTATTGGATGATATTTTTGTTCTATTAGTGAGGAGGCTGAAAATAGTCAAGAAGATGAAAGTGCGGAAGAAAAAGAAGCACCGGCTAGTCCTCCTGGTTACAAACTTCGAGCTCGTCCAGCCACTGTAAAGAATCAGAAGACGGAGGATGGCTCGGAGGACTCAGATGACGACGATGACGATTATTTGGACGAGACGATCCCATCGACCACAAAAAGACCACCAGCCAGAAAATTTAGCCTCGAATTTAAATTAAAAGTGGTCAATTCTGTCAAGAAATTGAGCAAACATGAAGTTGCCAGAAAATTTAACGTCGATAGACGTTCAATTCGAAGTTGGTGCTATGAAAAAGCTGAGCTAGAGGCGCGTCTAAAAAAAGAAAAACGACAATCCCAGGGTTCTTTTTGAGAGAATATGGTAATAATCCGGCTTTGGGACTAATATTTACGCTATAATTTTCAGGGAAATCAAACGAGAAGTGGAGGAAGTTCCAGCTGCTGATAGGAATAATTTGTGAGCTTTTTTTACACTTTTTTGGGCTATTTGGGCAACTTCACCCGTAAAATCTCGGCAGATAAAGGCAGATGCCACAGTTAGACAGCAGACACCGCGTCTGAACTGTAACGTGCCATTTCTCTTTCCCAGAGCGACACAATTCACACTTCACATTGACTGTCTAACTGTGGCGTCTACAATTTCTATCTTTTCCGTAAAATTCCCCTTTTCTTCATATTTTATCGCCATTTTCCAAAAAAATTGCGCCATTTGCCGAGGTTTTACGGGTGGAGGATCCAAATTTCTGGGAAATTCCCTGAATTTGAGGCACATTTTCGTAAATAATTGCCTATTTTCAGCCGGCCATATAATTCTAGTGCTCATCCCTAGTTCCCCTTCTAATTCCTCGATCCCCTGGCATTTTTCCCCGTGGTAATCTCAATTTCTTGTACATTTTCCCCAATTTTTGTTTGAAATCCCTGGTTATTGTTCTGACTTCCGTTTTCCTCCCAATTTCGGGCACATTTCTGCTTCAAAAAATGTTTCTGGTCTTATTTTTCCATTTGTTGTTATTATTTATTTAAGAATAAACACTGGCTATTTTTATTGCTCATTATAATTTTAAATTTATCGGTTACCAAGCCATTTCATACCTCAATTTGTTTTAAAATTTGATTTTCTTATTAATAACCACAGAATTTCAGGCTTTTTCTTTATTTGTAGCTGTAGAAGTTGCGATAGAATAAAAAAAAAGTAAGCCTCTCCTTTAAATTTTCCTATTTTTCTTAATTTTAGATTTTTCATAAATAAAGTTCTTGATTTTCTATATCCATTCTCGCAAGAGAAGACGATATTAGAAAAAAAGAACCCTAACCACCACAAGGATGGCCGCCGCCTTGAGCCAGGTACGTCTTTTTGCCAATTTCCCGAATAATAAGAGACTGTTTTCAGCTTGGATGTGCTGCAGTTGGCTGCATTGGCCGAGTTTTTACCTTGAGGGAGGCGCTCAACCACGTGGTGGAGTGCCACCTCCGGGACGAGCCCCTGCCAGGAGGAGGAGCCATTTGTGGGTAAGCGCTGAATTTTTGAGAGCGCCACAGTTAGACAGCCAATACGACGCCATTTTTCTTTCCCCAAACGCCACAATTCACACGCTGTGCCAGCTGTGGCTCGGAATTTTCAATATAAATTCATTTTTTTTCAGCGATTGGGCCCAATCCTGGGAGTGCAGCAGCTGCCACGCCAAATTTTATGATGAAGACGCTGCACTCCAGCACAAAGCGAGCAAGGGTGAAGATCACCGAGTAAGGAATTTCCTATACTTAAAAAAATTGTATTTTTAGCATAGGAAAATAGATTATCGTCGATATACGGAAGCCCAAAAGCAGGCGGGGAAGGCCCTCTTGGATGATTGCGTCCACGCTTTTATCCGCTGCTGCCATGCGACCAACTACGAGCCGAAGCTCACAGACGCCATGAAGGCCCAATTTGTGCCGGGTACGTATTGAAAGCTTTCATAATTTTTATCTGACTTTTTTTAGTGGCGCAGCGATATCCCCCGGAGGAACGGCGGGCCATTAGGGGAGCCCCAGCTACCCGTCGTGGAAGGAGCAAAGCGGGCTCAACCGGCGTAAGTTGTTGATTTTTAAAGAAAACATTCTTTTTTTAGGGAACTCCGGAGAGGACCCCCGAGCCCGCCCGCCGCAGGACGAGGACGACGACGAGATCCCCGGCACCTGTAAGCTTATTTAATCATCGTTTTAATGGAAATTTTTTTAGAGAACCCCAGAGCCTAGGCCAAGCAGGAGGACGAGAACGCGCTCTCCTGCACCTGTAAGCTTTTTTACTCATCTTTTTAATGTAATTTTTCTAGAGCACTCCCGAGCCCCCGCGTCGCAGGACAACGATGAGATCCCCGGCACCTGTAAGCTTTTTTAATCATCGTTTCAATGGAAATTTTTTTAGAGAACCCCAGAGCCCCCTATGACCAGAGCAAGGGCCACGCGAAGCCGGTCAAGGTCCACCACCCCGGTATCCCCACAAAAGAGAAGCGTTCGGAGCCGGTCCCGGAACCCGGAGTGCCCCTACGATCCTTCCATGGTCAGTTACATTTTTCTTTCAAGAAAAATACGACTTTTTAGACGGCATTTGAGAGGAAACCCTCCTTGTACTGCCAAACCCGGAGCCGGGAAACCACCCCCTCCAATGGGGACCATGACACCAGGAATTCAAGGAGGACGATGACCCAGGTGTAAGTACCATTTTTTTTTTAAAAAAATAGAGATTTTTTTAGGGATGCGGCTGTCCTGGCTGCGGCAATCGCCAATAACGAGGCAAGCCAGAAAATGGCCCAAAAGAGAGCTGCAGGATGCTCACATGAGGTATGTAACACAGTTTTTCTTTAAAAAAATTTCATTTTTCAGGAGCCAGCTGCTAAGAAGTCTGCTGTGGCAGCTTTGCCGACGATGCCCCCAGCTCCTGAACAACCAGTGAAAAGGAAAAGAGGCAGGCCACCTGGAAGTGGCAAAGCCAAGTCAAAAGCCCCAGCACAGGAGGAACAGGAGCTCAGCCCTCTCCCCGTCCCAACTAGGCCCGGCCCAATAAGATGTCCCAGTCCGGGATGGTTTTATCGGGTAAATTCCCCTCTTTTTGTTTATAATTTTTAAATTACAGAAAAAGGAGCGGGCAAGACGCTCTCAACAGGTCAAAAAGGAGGTCGCCGAGGTGACGGTGAAGGAGGAAACAGCTCCAGTGCATTCACCTCCTCGGCGTATTGCCCACGAGCCTCAGTAAGCCATAAAAATAGGACAAAAAATGATGAAAATGTTTCAGTATGTCGGAAAATGGCCAAGGAATTGAGGCCACAGCAGGGCCTTTCGTGGCCATGAGGAAAACGCCGGAGAAATCGTCGTCGCCAGCTCGAACCGCTCCTCCTCGGCAAGCTGCCCGGCCTCCGTCCTTCCCTCCTCCTCGGCAGCCGACTGCTCCTATTCGGCCAACTGCTCCTCCTCCACCACCACCAGCTGTCGATGGACACCGAGGTATTCCCGCTCCAGGAGTGGCTCCAGTCAGCAGTCCGCCAGCTGGAACAAGCTGTCGCCAGCCACCAATTCTTCCTACTGGCCAGCCTGCTCTTCCTCGAAGCCATCCCCACTTCCTTGACTGGTCGAGAAGGCAGCGAGGGGAAATGCAGCTGTCCCCCAATGGAAGAGCCTATGCCGTTGCACCTGGTGGTCGACAGCAACAGCTTGGATTACCAGTAGCCCAGCCTGGACAGCCTCTGCCAGTTCCTCCTCCTCCTGGTCGTCCCCGCAATCCAACAATTCCTCCTAGTTAGTTTCTTTGCTTTTTTTTGGTTGTTGATATACTTTCCCCATATTCAGTTCCTCCTTTCCCACCTCCCTGAGTAGATCTCTTCTCCAATTTTTGAGTGGCTTTCTCCTTTATCGTGCCCTCTTCTCTTTTGTTCCCTTTCAATATTTGAATTGACAGTCCCTCCTCCTGTCATTTCATTTCTGCTCATTTGCCCCCCATTTCTGGGGGTTCCACAAGGTACTACTTATCACTTAATCCCCTCCAAGTTGCCATTGTTTCTTTTCCATTTGTCATTTTTGTCCATTGTCCAGATGTTAGATCCAAATCCCCGGGAAATTTCATTGTTCTACTGGTACCTGTTGTTATTATTTATTTAAAGGGACAGTCCAGGATTAAATAGAATTTTTTTTTAAAAACGCTGTTTTTTACATCTTTCTTGCTCTTAAAATTTGTAATATAGTTCTTATAATATACTGCAATAAGAAAAACATGCAAAATAGAGCAGAAAATAGAAAATCATTTGTGTCTTTTTATTCAAAATAAATTAAATTTTCAAGAGTACTGCTGTTTTACTCCCATCAAATGTTGCTCCAAATTATTGCTAGCCTCTATTCATTTTTTGATATGGGTTAACTCTTTCACTTAATTTCCTCTCACTTATCGCGTTGTCATTCTTCTCAGCCCCTCTGTTCTTTCGCCTTGTGGGCTTCCTCTGTCATTTCCTTTCGTCAGTGCCTTACATAATGTGCCAATGTTCTCATTTTCATAATTAAATTCCTTATTACATTAAAAAAGTCTTTATTTCTGTTAAAAAAACGAAAAAAGGGGAAAGAAATGGGGTATAAAGCTGTATTATTGCAAAAAATATTTTAAGTGCTAGGAAAAACCCGGAATTTTTAAATAAAAATAGATAAAAATGACATTTCTGGGGGCAATTTCTCTTTTCGATCTCAAATATCCAAAAAAAGCCAAAAAAATGAGACTAACAGTCAGAAAGAAGAGCACGAAACTGGAGAGGGCTTGTAGGAGTCAAGGCGACTAGAAGCTGCTCACAATTGGTGGCCATGTCCCGGGCTATTCTGACCACATCCAGCCGAGTTGTGTGATATTCCTGAAAAAGAAAAGGATAAGAAAAATTGAGAAGAAAATACTCACCGGTTCATGGCTAAATTTAGCAATTTTTTGCATAGAATCCGCCATTTGCTTCATATCGTTGCCTATTAGAGCCTCAGTCAGCTCCACTTGTCTTCGTCGCTCTTCATCGGTTTCATTTAATAGCTCCGTTGCTTCAGAGAAGAGCTGCTGAAGCTTAGCGGTGACATTCCTCACAGCCATCACAAAAGTTTCATGCTTCATCTCCTTACTGAAGGAATTATTCAGCTGTTCCACTGCCGTTGTGAGAGCCATTGTGGCCTTTTTTAATTTCTCCAAGGCTACAGTACTCTTTCCGGAAAGAGAATTTAAAGACAACTGGGAAATTCCAGCAGTTATTGGACTTCGATAGCCATTGGTCGGTGCTGCACTGGGACCAGGCTCCTCTAGACCTTCAATATCGTCTTCAGCTTCTTCGAGCCATTTGTCATCTGCTTCTGATTGAAGGCGCTGTTCTTCCATGGTCTTCCAAAGTGTCAGGCTCGGGAGGGCAGTGACATTTGTGATTAGGACAGGAATCCGGGGAGGAGGAACTGTAGACAGACGGATGTCATCAGGGCGGATACGCTTTTTTAGCTGATCGTCGATAGATTCCAGCGCCTGGAAAAGGAAAATTCTTAAAGAAAACAGAAAAAGGGACGCAGTTAGACAACAAAGGGACACAAATAGACAACAAAACAAGCCACAGTTAACCAGGAGACATGTGTAAACGGTGGTTGTTCAAATTTTCGATTGCTGTCTAATTGCGGCCCCCAGGACTGAAAATAACCGCAAAAAGTTATTTAAAATCTTACCGTAACAATTTGACTAATAGTTGGCCTCTTTTCCGGCTTCAAATTCCAAATATGTCGCTCCATAAAATTATACAGAGCCAGGGGACAGTCATCTGGGCACAGGGGCCTAGCACCGGCTTCAATTTGTGTAATTACATCGGCATTCGGCACCTGTGGCCATGGTTTAACTCCCCAGGATAAAATTTCCCATAAACAGACGCCTAAAAAAGGAATTTTTAAAGAAAAATGGACAAAATTCCTACCGTACATCCAAACATCGCTGCTCATTGAAAATTCCCGGAAATTTATAGATTCTGGAGCTAGCCATTTTATTGGAAGCTTTCCACGGGAAGAGGTGTAGACGGCATCGGAGTCCAGAGCTCGACTGAGCCCGAAATCTGTTAATTTAGCGCAATTTCGTGATGAAACCAGGACATTTCGAGCTGCCACATCGCGATGGACAAGATGACGCTCGTGCAAGTACTAAAAATCTTTTTTTAAAGGAAAATATGCGGTAAAAATGAACCTGCAGAGCTTTTGCGACTTGAGTAGCAAAAAGGATTAATGTCAGGAGATCTAGAGAAGCTTTATGAGCCTGGAGATATTGCCGAAGTTCCCCAAGGGGAGCCAGTTCCATTACAAGCCATATTGGACTGTCCATACAGACACCGACAAGCGAAATTATGTGCTCGTGGCAGAGGGACTTCATTAGATCTGGAAATAGTCAGATTTTCATGGAAAACGGGGCAGTATTTGAGCAAAAGAGCCACCATTAGACAGCAAACTGTCACTTACGTGATTCTTGAAGGATCAGCTGTGTATCCGCCGGTTCATTATCCAATTTACAGACTTTTATAGCCACACAAATCGGTTCTTTGCCCTAAAATGAGCCTCAAATAAAAAATTGGGGAAAATACTCACCGGCTCGGCTAGAATTCCCTTATAAACCATTCCAAATTGTCCTCCTCCTATGAGCTCTTTCAATGTGACGTGTTCCCTTTTTACTCGGAGCTCGTGGTCTACTGTAAAGATTCTTTAAATGAAAAAGGAGGCGCTCACCAGCTCCTTTGGCGGCTGTTGTGATCTGTTGTATTCTCATTTGATGACTTTCACATCTTTCTAGGCCTTTGATCTTGAAAACGGACGTGTTTTGGTTGAACATCATCTGGTAACCGTCAATTAAATGAGCCAGGGATTCCGCCATATCGTAGGTGGCCACGGTTATGTGCTGAAAAGGGAATTTTACTATTATTCTAGAGCCGTGGCCCTTGGCTGTCTAACTGTGGCCCTTGGCTGTCTACTTGTGGATCTTGGCTGCCTAATTGTGGTTGTTTTAACTGTTTAACTGTGGTTCTTTTAGCTGACTTGCTGTGGCTCCTGGCTGTCTAACAGTGGCCTACTTACCGTAAATTGAGCTGTTCCAGATAATTTCAACTGTAAAATCGTTTTATCCGTCGAGTGTTCCATTTTCCGCAGGGTAATCTCCAAAACTGATCGTAATTCAGCAAATCGACTGCTATCACAGCGCTCATTTACCCGGTAAGAGATTCCAACCTCTGGACCAACAAGAAGATCAACTGGAGCTGACCATCCTGCCTGAAAAATGACTGTAAACTGTCTAACTGTGGCTTTTTAGGGGCCACAGTGTGTGAACTGTGATTCTTTAGCTGTCTAACTGTGGTTCTCTCAAAAAACTTACCCCAATGCTGGCATGAAAAACTTCCACATCAAATTTGACGATATCTATCAGAATAGAAAGCGACCGTAGCACAGATTCCTGTGGCGGTAATCCATTGAATTTCTTTATCAAGGCCACAAATTTCTTTTTTAACGAAGATTGCTGAAATCTCTTCTCTTTATTATTTTCTCCAAGCAGACAATCTTCCCAGACTTGTCATAGCGTTCAATCAGTCTTGTCCCTCTCTGCAAGTCAAAACAGTGGGCCATTGCATTCTCTAGAGCTGTCACCACAATCGATCACTACCCTCCGGAGAAAAAAAAAGAAGTAAAGGAATGGGTTGTAATGAAATTCTAGACGAGGAAAACGGGGAGGCTAAAGAACACCGGGGAAAATGGAGAAAATAACCCGATGGTCAGCTGTACTACTGATTTTTGGCTGTTTAACTGTGGCTCTTTTGCTATTTAGCTGTGTTCTTTTGCTGTCTAACTGAGGCTTACCTTCACGGAAGGATTGCACAGCATCGCATTAGGAATAAATTTCTGGAAAGCGCTATCCACATCAATTCCATCCAGCTGATATCGATGGTCGACGCAATTCTTCCTAAAACCTCATTTAAAACCGAAAAATCTGGGCTTACGAATGTTTTTCAGAGAAATCCCTGCAAACTTTTAAGGCTGCTAGCTGGAGGGCGGCGTCTTGATCAGCTTTCCAAGCAACTTGTTGGAGAAAATCGCCGAAAACTTGGTCATGGAGGTAGAAAAAAGCTTTGGGATCAGTTAGAAGAAGCTCATAGGCAGATTGGGGCATAAAACGGAGTCGCAGCTCGAATCTGAAAGAAAATTAGAGAAAATGAGCCGATGTGTGAACTGTGTTCGTTTTCTTCCCAGGGCACCCAAATTTTATCGCGACTGTCTAACTGTGGTCCTTTCCAATTCTGTTTTTTTGGAAATTCAGGGCTATTTCCCCCTCTTATGATCTCCCATCGCTCTTCCGCTTATAAATACTGTAATCCCACTGGCCATCTGGCCTCTTCAAATCAATTATGACTAAATCCCGCCGGCTGCTGACAGTTGTAGAAGATTGAACCTCTCTTGAAGCTATTTGAATGCGGCAAACCCGCGGGCGATCTTTTATATGCCCTTTTTTGGCGGGAAGAATTCTCTAGAGGCTTGTGAGAGCCGCTCCTCTCGGCCAATGGATTCTGTTGGCAGTTTTTCATCATCTTCCCCCGTTATTTTTGACGGGCAAGTCCACTCACTTGAGCTGTTCTCCAATAGAAGAAGGCAAAAAATGACGACCATAATGAACCCGTAAACGACTGACTGGCAGACATGGATGCAACCAGATAGACTCGCCTGCAAATTGGAAAACTACAACAACTATTAGGAACTGGGGGCAGGAAATTGGATTTTGGCAGTGGGGGAGACCACCTACGTAATGGTATTAGGCAGGAAAAAGGAGGAAAACAAGCGAAATGGGCAGGAACGGCCACAGTTAGACAGGTAACAGAACCACAGTTAGACAGGGAGTGCAAGAAATCCCCGGAGAAGTTTTTTCGACAGGAATTGCAGCTTGGCTGTCTAACTGCGGCTGATTTATCTGCATAACTGTGCTCTATTAGTTGTCTAACCGTGGCTTTTGTAGCCGTCTAGTTACGGCTCATTTGTTGTTTAACTGTGGCTGTTCTAGCTGTCTAGTTGTGGTTATCTTGGTTGTTTAACTGCGGCTCTTTCGCAATTTTATTGTGGCTTTTTGGCTGTCTAATTGTGTCTCTTTTGTGGTTCTTTTAGCGGTCTAACTGTGGCTCCCACGTTCAATTAGTCAGTTTTTGATGATTTTCTGGGTATTTTTAATACTAAAACTTACTAGAAGTGGAAGGAGCTAAACCCGTAAGAAGTCTCAGTGCAAAATGTGGTGCTGCTACCGACGAGATGCCAATTCCTTCCAAGACAACACGTAAAACTCTCTGAATTTGCTTTATATTTCAATTTTTTCCGCATTTTTCTTTATCTGTCTGTGCAAATTGGTCTCATCTTTCATCCCGATAGGAACAGCTGATAATCGGTGTAAAAGTTTGGGTTCTTTCGATGAGAGATGTGTCTAGTCTTTCTCTCACACATAAAATCGACAATTTCACAAGAGAAATCCCATTTATATGGTAGATAATGGGTTGTAAAACCAGTGGGAGAGACATAATTCTTCGAAGATTTATGACAACGCGGAGAGAGAAAGGAAATTGAGCTGCGATTTGGGGCAAGAAAATAGCGAAAAATGACAAAAACCGCCGTCAAGTGAAAAATTACCAATTACGTACAATTTATTTGCTCAAATCAGTTTTTTTTTTCTTGCGTTTTCATTTCTTTCTGAATTCGATAGCTTTTTTCTTGTTTCTTTATTGTTTTCTAATATTTTTGCTCATTTTCTATGTTAAAAATATTGTAGAATAGTATAATACTAATTTTTAGTAGAAACATGCGCTAAAAATAGTGCAAGATAACTTTTTGAAGCAAATTCTGTTAACAAAATGAGATTGCTTATAATTATTAGCGTTTTTTCATTTGCTTCTATCATTTTTACTTATTTTCTATGCTAAAAATATTGTAGAAATTGTATAATATTAATTACTCACAAGAAAATGCGCTAAAAACAATGTGAGATAACTTTTTGAAGCAATTTCTGTTAGCAAAATGATATTTCTTGTAATTTTTAGCATTTTTTCACTTGTCTCTATCATTTTTACTCATTTTCTATTGTAAAAATGATACCGAACAATATGCAGCAAATTTACAATCAAAAACTAGGCTAAAAAGAGTATTTTTATATTTTCTAGCATCGAATATCTTCTAAATTATTATGCAAATATTGTGCTGTTTGCTCTCTTCTTCCTATTGTCTCTAATAGCTTTTCCTCTGTTTTGCCTTATTTATCTAACCTCTCTCAGTGAAATCTAATCGTGCGTGTCACCAAATATTGGACAATTTGAGCATCTTCAAAAAAAGTAATCTTCAGTCTTTCACAGGCACTTTAGAAGAGCGTAAAAATGGCTTCCTAGTACACAAATTTCATGGGAGCCATGTGTTCCCTCCATGTGGATGTTGATGTGTGTGAAAAGGGGCGCCAGTCATGCACATACGTTTGTTGATCGATAGACTGGGGTCTTGATATTTTGCATAAAGAAAAAAAGTTCTATTCAAGATGCTTTTTCTCTCAGCGAAAAAAAATGAACGTTGCTCTTTAGCGGAACACTTGCAAAAGGGCAGGACATCCGAATAGGAAAAGAGGCAGCGCAGCAATTCACTTTCCGCTTTGAATTCCGTTGAAAAATAACAAAAATAAGCATATTTCTATAAAATAAACCCAAAGGTGAATGTAAAAATAGAAGGGAACCAAATTCTACGCCAATATGAATAATTCAATAGGCAAGAAGGTGCAGCAAACCAAAAAATTGAGCAGGAAATTGATTTTTTTGATTGTTTTAATAATTTTTATTATTTTAGATGATGAAAAATGATTGGAATTTGTATTTCTACTGTAAAATGGGCAGTTACTTCTATTTTTGTGTATTTTTCTATGTAAATTTGTTATTTTTAATGTGATAACTACTTTTTAGGCAATTTTCCGCACTAATTTTAAGAAAATATAAATTTTCGAATAAAAGAAAGCAACAGAAAGAAGAAAAACAATTATTAAAGTCAAAAAATGGAAGAGATTTATAAAAATGGCTGATTTTCTTACCTCAACAGTCGTCTCATCATCATATCTGACAGCTTTAGCATTACCATCAACTAGATAAACCCTGACAATACTCTCCATAAATACATTTGAAGATCTCTTAACAGATGGACGGGAAAGAGACACCGGAGGGCAGAAAATGTTAGCTGGGGGGAGCCTTCCCGGGGGGCGGGGTTCCCCAGCCGATTTGAAATTGCCGCGGTTTGCCTGCATCAGGGAGGGAGGCCGACCCCAAAAGACCACCGATCGATTTTCGGCCATGAACGCACGTTTATTTATCATTTTACTAGTCTTTTATTTTGTGCTTTAGCTTTTTGACGATGGTTATAGATTCTACTGGCTTTTAGGAGCTCTATTTCCTTTAAATTTGCTTCTAACCACGCGGTATATTTAAAATTTAAAGCAAATTCTACTTTTTTCTTCATTTTCTTGTTGTTTCATCATTTTCTTTTATTTTTACACTTGCATTTTATAATTTTACTCGTTTCAGAAACCACAATGGGTGAATTTTTCTTCAACATTGATCACGGCTACTTGGAAGCGCTGATTCGTGGCTTTAAAGGCGGTCTCCTTACTCAATCGGATTATGCCAATCTTGTACAATGTGAGACCCTTGAAGGTATGAATTTTATACAATTCTAAATTATTTTTATCATTTTTAGATTTAAAACTCCATGTACAATCGACAGATTATGGAAATTTCTTAGCAAATGAGCCAGGAGCTATTACTGTAAGCTTTTTTGCATTAAATACTGTAAAATTGCCATTTTTAGGTCCAAGTTATTGATGAAAGATTAAAAGAGAAGCTTGTCACTGAATTTACACACTTGAGAAATAATGCAATTGAACCACTGGCCACATTTTTGGATTATATCACGTAGGAAATTTTTTTTAATTGCAATATTTTTTAGGTACTCGTACATGATCGATAATATAATTCTCCTGATTACTGGAACTCTTCATCAACGTCCAATCAGTGAATTAATCAGCAAATGCCATCCTCTTGGTAAATTTCGCTTTTGAATTGATTTAAATTAAAATTTTAGGTTCTTTTGAGCAAATGGAAGCTATTCACATAGCTTCTACACCTGCTGAGCTCTACAATGCTGTACTTGTTGATACACCGCTGGGTAAGAATTATTTTATTTATTGGATATTTTAAATTTTAGCTAATTACTTTGTCGACTGCATTAATGAACAAGATTTGGATGAGATGAATGTTGAACTAATTCGTAATACTCTCTACAAGGCTTATATTGAAGATTTCTATAAATTCTGTAAAAATCTTGGTGGAAAAACAGCTGAAGTTATGTGTGAAATTCTTGCTGTAAGTTTTTTTATTTGTATTTTTTTGTTTTTTAAATTTCTAGTTTATAAATGGAAATTTTTTCAGTTTGAAGCCGATAGACGATCCATTATCATCACTATCAACTCTTTTGACACCGAGTTGAGCAAAGATGATCGTGAGAAGCTTTATCCTCATTGTGGAAAACTTTATCCTGAAGGTAAGCACATTTTCATTGAATATTTGTGCTTCAGTAGATTTTGGACGTAATACCCGCGAAATTTCGCTTTGAATTTGGTTCGTAGTTTGGGTTTTGATGTTTTTAGGCATTTTCTACAGCAATTTTGCTAATTTTTCTGCTGATTTCACGTAGAATTAATAGTTGAGCATGTTGCAAGGAAGGAAAAGGAAAAATAGTGGAAAACTGAAAGAAAACGCGCTAATTTACGCGTCAATTTTTATTTTACATATCAGATTAAAATTTTGCTGAAGATTGTTTCTTTTCTTTAATTTTTTCATCATTTTTAATATTTTCAGGACTCCTCGGCTTGGCTCGTGCCGATGATTATGAACAAGTAAAGCAAGTATGCGAATATTATTCCGACTACAAGCTACTCTTCGAAGGAACCGGTAATAATGCCGGGGATAAGACTCTGGAAGATAAATTCTTTGAACATGAGGTGATTTTATCCCTTTTTCTTCAATTATTTTATAAATTCTAGGTAAAACTAAATGTCCAAGCCTATTTGCACCAATTCCATTTTGGTGCTTTCTATGCTTTTATTAAATTAAAAGAACAAGAAATGAGGTAGGGTTTTTATTGCTCGAAATTAATTTAAATAAATTTTAGAAACATTATCTGGATTGCTGAATGCATCTCACAGAGACATCGCACAAAGATCGATAACTACATTCCAATCCTGTAAATTCTTTGCTTCTTTTTTTTCCTCCCAAATTGTGGTATTCACACTCTGTCGTCTTCACTTAGGTTCGTAATTGCTACTCTTTTTATGAGTAGTTTTCTCTGCTTATAACTTTTTGCTCTTATATTTAAGCCCAAATCTATCAAATTGTGATTATGTTTTATATACACATTCCTTGTAGGTAAAATCCCGGCAAAAATCGTAATTTTTTTCTTTTCTAATTTGTAGAAATACAGAGAATATTGTACAATATAGAAAATTATTGTGCAGGATAAATTATTTCTTAGAAAAATTGGCAGTTTAAGAGAAAAGGGGAAGAACTCGCCTAAATTTTAATCCAAAAGAAGGAAAACGCGTATTTTAAGCCTTTTTTAGTAGAATTTCAATTTTCCCTCCAGGACCCAACCTGATCTGTTGAGAGGAAGAGCCAAACAATAGCTCCTCTCAAAAGTTTTGTAGCCGATATGAGTTTGAGTTGAGACGAGAGAGTCAATAAAGAAAGAACCGGACGTAATTCCCTCCCACCCCCGTCTCTTCCTCTTTTCTCTCTTTCTCTTTTGTTTACGGAGCCGTTATGAGGCCATGACGGACCGTTACGTGTCGACATCATCTACGCCGTGTCCATCCATAAATTTCAACGTCGCGGCCATTCTTCCTTCCCCCTTTTATTCTTTCATTGTTCCCGCTCTTCTCAAAATGGACGCTTCTCCTTCTTCTGATGGAAATTTTATTGAATCCACAGCTTCAAATGGCCAAGAAAATGGCACAGAGAAATTCCTGACTAAGGATGAGGATCAAAAAAGCGAAGAAGAAGTCATTTACGCTGTTCCTGATCAAGTTTTCAAGGTAAAATAGATTTTTATTTAATTTATTCGCATTTTTAAGCCAGTTTAGTCTCTAAATTAGTAAAAAAAATAATAAAAGCCCTAAAGAATTTTTTTTAGCGTAAATTGGATCCAGAAACAATTGAATCGGAACTAGAAAAATGGCTAGAATGGTTGAATAACATGGAGAAAGAGCTAAACTTCAATGCGCCAACAGGAGCCCTCCCAGAAACTGCTGAAAATCAACTGGAAGCTTTTTTGATTCAAAAAAATGAGGTGGGTTGAAGAAATATGATGAAAATATGATATTTACAGTGTTTTCTAGTATTTTTTTAGCTATTTTTAGTGTAAAAATAGTGAATTTTTGCTAGTTTTGATTAAAAATCGATTGAATACTGCAAAAAATGTACATTTAAAGTATTTTTTTTTAGTATTTTAAGCTATTTTTTACTGTAAAAATAGTAAATTTCAATTATTTGTATATCAAAATTGATGGAATACTGTAAAAAATGCAAATAAGCCGCTTTTTTTAAATTCTATGAGTAGAAAACCTCGTTTATTATGCCAGGAAGCAATAAAATAGCCCAAATAATGTTCTTTAGATTGATAGCAATGTAAATACGATTGATGATCTCTTGGAACAAGCAGCTAATTCTCTATCAGCTGAAGATAATTCACAAAATTCAACAGCGGCTCATAATTACATGGAATTACGAGAAAAATGGGATCAATTGTTGGATTTATCGAATGAAAAGAAGAAAAAACTTGAAGAAGCCAGAGAACAAGCTCTGGTTTTGAATAATGCAATGGGAGACACCGCCGATTGGCTAATTGATGCAGAAGAAAATCTGGTAGCCTTGGTAAGTGGTGGTTTTTGGGTGTAAAAAAGTCAGAATTTTATGGAGATTCTGAATATGCGGTTTAAAAGGATTAAAACTGTCGAAAAACCCCGAAAAACGGCTATTTTCCTTGCGAATTTCTCCCAACATTCCTAAAAAAACGATCGCCCGATGTTTACAAACCGGAAAATTCGAATTTTTCTACAGCTACCGACCATTTTCCTCCAATTTTCGTATTTTTTCCAGGAAAAGATCCTAATAAGCCTGGGAAAGGCCCTTCGACAGAAGAAATTGATCCGAGAACACTGCGAGGATAAGGATGCCTTCCACATCAGGAAGAACTTGACTTCCCTGAAAAATCATTTCAGAAGCTTGGCTAATGAAACGCACGAAACGGCTGAGGTAAGTGGACCAAAATTAGGAAAAAAGCCCTTTAGGCGATTGCAATGATCATTGACATGGCTCTAAATGCACCGGAACATGAATCAGATGAAGAACATTGCACTCCACTGTAAATTTATGGGAAATTTTAATAAATTCTATTGAATTTGAGACGTTTTGGCCTTGGAATTTGTCGGAAATCGGGGAAATGAAGGGTTTTGGTCTAACTGCGGCTCTTACGCTGTCTAACAGTGGCACATTTAACTGTCTAACTGTGGCTCTTTTATCTGTGTAGTTGTGGCCCTTTTAGCTGTCTATCTGTGGCTCTGTCCATAGCACATTTTTAATATTTCCTCTTTTTTTTCAATAAAACTGTACAACCAATAAAAAACGACAAAAAAAAAAGGAGAAAAAAAAGATCACAAGTACCATCTGAAAGAAGAAATTATGCTCTCTGAATATTTTGTGAATAATAATCCAAAAATATAATAATTCTCACGGGTTGTGGCACACGATGAACCGGTATCAGACATGAAAAAAATGTGGGAGTATTTTCCATAGGAAAATGAAGAAGATCAATAGGTTTCTATTTGACCATCGACTAATTTTAGAGTTCGAGTCCGTCGCAAAGATTTTCGGTTGAATTGGCGGGCTCGGCGGCGATGGTCACGGGCTTCTGTAGGAAGAGTGGCCGCTTTAGCCAGACTGTTGAGGATCTCATCGTCAGGAGAATCGCCATCAGCTGTCACAGCGGAAACATCTGGAAATTATAGGGTTATTCGCTGTCTAGCTGTGGGTCAAAACGACTACAATTGACTGCCACAATTAGACAGTCGATACGCTGTGTAAACTGTGGCGTATTTGAAAAGGAAATGGAGCGCCATAGTTCATACTCCACGTTGCCTGTCTAACTGTGGCTCTTTTAGCAGTCGAACGGTGGCTCTTTCGCTGGTTAACTGTGGCTCTATTTGCTGTCTAACTGTGGTTACCTGGAGCTTTCGCTTTGTCCGTCGACGGTCGTCCTCCTCGTCTCCTCAACGTCCCATCTCCTCCAGCTGCGATGTCGCTCAATATCCTTGACATTTCATCATGCCTCTATAATTTTCCAATTTTTTAAAAGAAAATATTAATTTTCCCTACCTCTTCAGCAGAAACAGGAGCCGGAGCTTGTCTTCTCTTTTGTAATTGGACATCTTGCTGCTGTTGAGCCTCAACTGCCCACATTTTTCCCCTCGTTTTATTTCTTTCCCGTTTCTCTGCCATTCGCTTCTTCTGCTGGAGAATTTTATCCCTGGTCGTGCGATATTCCAGCGCGAATTCTGTGACCATTTTAAAGACTTCATTGGGCTTCTGATCGGGGATTTCTTGCACAGAATATCCGAAATAGAGAAGGAATCCATGCCAGCGATTGGTGGCAATCCGGTAGATATCCTTCAATTGATGGATTCTCTCCGCAACATCGACCAAATAGTCATTGATCTTCTGTTTCATTGAGCTGTTGTCATTTTTACTGATTTTAGCCAAATATTCCCAAGAGGATTTGCATTCCTTCTCAAGACGCTGCAGATTTTCAAAAAGTTCTTTATAGTCGATCCTGGCAGAGCGGGCAACGGCTCCAAATTCACTGTAGAGATCTGTTCCATCGGGGAATTGCTCGATCATGTATTCTGCCAAGTGATGGGTCAACGGGTGCTTGTAAACTGGATCTTTAACCTCGCTGGCTTTTGTTAAATAATCCAAATAGAAGCCTTTTATCTAAAAATGGGAATTGGAAACCGTCGAATTTTCTTACCTCAGTTCCCGATAAACTATTTCCAATGGCCAGAAGCATAGCCATCGCCTTTTTGAAAGTTTTCGACTCTTCCATTTCTTTCATAGCCAATTGGAGATCCATCAACGGCTCGGCTATGTCCTTTTCTATATTTTTATAATCTAACGTGAAGATCCACAGCTTTAGTCGCTCCAAGAGGCATGGGATTTGGTATAATTTCATTAAGAATTGTTCTGCTGTTCCCTGGAATTCCAAAAATGCTAAAAATTAAAGAAAACCGGCCTTACCAGAACCATATCAGGATTTTCTGCCTGTTTTATTTGGATTTGCTCAATTTCATCCGATTTTGGCATCATGTCCTTCATTATTTTCTCGATTCCTTCTTTATTGAGGACGAGAGAGTCAAATTTCTGGAAAAATCAGAAAATACTTGGCTCTCAGCTTACCATAATGGCCGTAGGAATTACAGTAATCGGTGGCAACTTCGTCAGTCCAATATTAATTTGTTGTGATCTTTTCGTAGACAAAACTTGAAGCGTTTGCTGTTTAGCCTCCACCGGCTTCTAAAATTCTTTTTTTGGGTAAATTTCTATAAATAACTGACCTTTACAGCCTGCTCTTTCTGCTGTTTGCTCTCAAAAAGTTGCACCAATCGCTGTGGATCAAATTTGGGCATATCCAAGCCATTCCAAAAGGTTCCTTTCTGCTTTAGGGCAGGGACTGGGGGAGGTTCAGCACTGGTTGGCTTCCAATGAAGTTTGAGGACTCCTTTAGACTGGGAGGGACCAGGAGAAGCGTCCCGTTTGAAGTTAGGCGGTGGAGGAGGGACACTACCCGGTGGGGGAGGTGGAGGAGGAGCTCCACCAGCTACTGCCAGTCCTTGTACTGAAAAAATTGTATTATTTTATGGAATTATGGTGTAAAACCCCTTGTTTACGTCCCGAAAATAGAAAATTCTCGGAAAGAAGATCCGGATTCGGATACCATCAGTTGCCGCGCGGTCATTTCACCCCCTTACATCGCTCTTTATCTTAAAAATTTCATCAAATATGACAGGCCAAGCGTTTCACTTCTCGGGAAATTGAAAGTTCTACAAATTTCTTTAGAGAAAGCGCGCCAATTTATCAAAAAAAAACTACTTACATCTAGGTGGCAGCGGAATTCCTCCAGGAGGTGGCGGAGGAGGAATTCCCCCTCCAACTGGGCCATTTTTATTCGCCTGAACTTGTGCCATCCTGGCCATGACCAGCGGATCCTGCTCAAATTCAGCATTATGGAATTCTGAGAAATCCAAATCATTGATGATCAATCGGCGGGATTTTAAATTCTCTCCTGCTTTTTTCCATTGCAACTCGGCTTCGCTCTCTTTTTTCTCGAAAAGAATATTTGCATTGTTTTCCGAGGCTTTTGCCGCTCTTTTTTGAAGCATTGCAGCAAATCCACCGGCAGGATCATCGCTTTTGACTATCTGAAATTTTTTATTTTAGATTTTATAAGGAAATTCCTACCTTTGCCTTGGGTGGAGGCGCCTTCTCCGGTTCTTTTTCCTTTTCCACAGCGGGCTCTGGGAATTCCATAGTTTTACTTTCAGTCGGGGAGAAGAGCATCGGAAAACTGGGTGGAGGCGCTTTGACTTTCTTCTCTTCTTCCTCATCTTCGGCCGAAACGACCTCCTGGCTATGATTTTCTGGTTGAATTCTCAATGGCTCAGGTGTTTTCTTTCCAATTGGAGTCGACGGAACTTCTGCCACTCCATTGGTCTTCTTATGATCCGCCACGCCGTTAATTTCTCCATTTCTCCATGGAAGAGTGCTGCTTTTTGCTTGAGGCTCAGGTTCTGGGCGGTTTTCCTTGGCTTCTTCGGTTTTATTGAAAAGTTCCCGACTGGCGCCGAAATTCATTCGCTGTTCTTCCTGCTGGCGAAGGGCTTCCGCCTGCCTCTGGCGAAGTTTTGTTCGTTTATCTACGGCATTTCCTCTATAAATTAAATAAAATACGGTAATCTCCCCGTTCTCACCTCATTTTAGCCGTCATATTATCTTCTGAATCAGAATCCGCGTCTTCTTGATTTAATTCCCTCTCGTAGAGATTACATTGCTCGGTAATTTCCCGATTTCCCATCTTTTTTAAATGGCTCATGACATTTTCCATTCCCAGCGTGTCTAGGGAATCAACAGCATCGTAATATGTGTCCTGAACAGAAAAACAGTCAAAATTCTATTAAACAAGGCTTACCCGGTCAGGAATTCCATGTAATGCCTTATTTATGACGGTAAGCCCGTAGACAATTGTCTCAGGATCTGGGCAATCCTTCTCCGCTATGACTTTCATTAAAGCTGTCCAGTCTGGTTGGTCTGAAAACGAGAGGATTACAGGGGAAAGAGATAGAAATACTTACTTTTCCCCCGGTCAACAGCCGTCACCGCGGCCATGACTAGCAGGGCATTGTTGTCATTGTACTCTATGAAGACTAACAACAGCTTCAATGCCGTTTTGACAACTAATCGAAACTGAAAAATGATGAAATATTTTAATTTTGGGTGAAATTTGACAGAAAAGGACAGGAATAGGGCGAAAACACAAAACAAGAGACAAAACCAACCCATTCTGAGCGATAGGGACTCATCTCAGCTTTCTCGGACTCGTCGTAGAGCTAAATAACATAAAATGGACGTGGACAGGACATGGACAAGGGGAAATTAACTCGATTAGAGCGGGTTTTAGCCACAGAGGGAGCCACAATTAGACAACAGCGTGTGAATTGTGGCTTTTCAGGGCAGAAAAGCGGTCTCAAAAACAAAAAAAATGCGCCATAGCCTTTCTTGCTCGGCGCAGTTCACAGCTGTCTAACTGTGGCTAGCCTAATCCGCAATTTCCCAAAAAAACAACAAAAATCCAACGTACCGGTGAATCCAACAGCTCATATAGCCACTGTATCGTCGCGTTATGAGCAATAATCCCGTTCATTCCATCCACGTACAACATCAATTGGCCCAAAGCCCGGAGAATGTAATTTTGATGATTTTGGTCGGCTACTCGACCCAAACGGATCATACAATCCAATCCGCCATCTTGAACAAATTCGTGAACCAAATCTTTGTCATCCTGGAAAATTATCTAATCGTGGTGCATTTTTCATACCTGGAATATTTGTTTTAGTGAAAATAGCGCCCTTCTTTGGTCTCGACCCGATGCTGACAGTAATTTATCTAAAAATTTACTGTATTCTATAAGAAATCTGCCCACCTATGATAGTTTTTACCCGTAAAGATGTCTGTGTCCTCAAAACCAAAGAACTTCGTCGCCTGAAAATGGAGAATTTAATAGGAATTTAATATTCTATCAGCGCGTCTTTTCGCCCCCTTTCCCTCAGTATTTTCCCTTCAGAAGCCAAAAAACGAACCTTCTAGCAGATTTATTCAATTGATCATCGCCCCAGTCAAAATCCCCCTCATCCTCTTCTTCCTCCTCGTCGTCTTCTGGCGGAGACCGATATCCACTATCTTGTCGACTATGCTTTCCAATAATCGATAAATCTCGCGATGGTTTCCGTTTCACTAGGTCCATAGGGCAGGAGGAGGGCGTCGCCGGCGATAATTTCCCTTTCGGAATAGGAATATCAGGTAGATCCATATAATCTAGACCACGATCAGCGGCATAAGGGGGTTTAGCTTTGAGAATCGAGGTTCTCTCCTCCTTTTTAGGCGATGGCTCATCGGTAATGGTGATCGGAGTGATTTGAGCTATTTTAAAGGAGAGGGAGGGCTCTTCCGATGGAGGTGGGGGACTCCTGGAAGGAAAAACCGAGTCTCCATGAATTTTCCACGGAGGAATTCGATTTTCTTGAGGTGATGAGGCGGAAATCGGCTTTTTGGAAGAGCCAGAAATGGAGTACACCTTCTCTGGAGGAGTTCTTGGTGGAGAAACCGCCAAAATATCAGGATTTCCAGCTTTTTGGGCATTAGGCTCCCGTCTGGATTGGTCCCAAGGTCTTCTAGAAGCTTCTACGACGGTTTTACTCGGAATATCGGGGATCTGATCAGCGTCTTGGGTAAAAATAGCCTTGGCAGCCCGAAATTCTCCTTCCTTGGGCTTTTCCACAGGTTCAGGACGGTCCCATGGTCGTCTATTAGCCTCTACAGTCATTGAAACCGTCGGTTTTACCGTTTCCCAGCGAGTAATCGTCTCCGGAGTCTCGAAGTTCCATGGTCGAGCCTGACTGGCGGGTTTCCCCCGTTCCAATGTCCCTTCTCGACTTTGTGATATCTCCTGAGCTCTCCATGGCGTAATCCTGACGACATCTGATTTCTCCTCTGATTTTTGACTGCTAAGAATACTGGGCTTTCTAATTTCTTCCGATTTCTTGGCAATTGAGAAGACTGGGCTTGCTTGGACCTTGGGAGTTTCCCTAGAAACCTTCCGAACAGGGTTTTTAGGCTCTTCAAACATTTCCCGGCAGGGAGTCCAGCTGGGAATCTTTGGCTTTTCAATTTCTTCGCTTTGTCCAGAGGAAAATGTACTTCTCGGACCATCCCAAGAACTGTGGCGATTTTTCTTCGGTACTTCGATTTCTTCCAAAGTTACAGGACGAGCAGCAAAAGATCTCAAAGGCTTGGGAGGAGGATCATCGTCGATAAAAGGAATACTGTCATCAATGTCCACAGGAGCAGCGATGTGCAAAACTGATGGCTTTTTCATGTCCTTTTGACCAGGAGGGCTGCCATCACAATTGGTACTGTACCAAGGGCGAGGGTCATCTGCCCCTCCCATGGTTCTCCTGCGAACTATTCCTCCAGAACTTTCTGTACTTTTACTCCTCCTCTCGAGTGTAGAAAATTTAGGTTTAAAAATGACAGGAGATTGTTTATCCGGCGGCTGTCGAGCCGGTCGATAGGCATCGGATTCATCCAATCGACAGGATATTTTCTGTATTCTTGGTGATTCCTGTTCATCAATTCTTATGGATAAGTCAATATTATAAGCACGGAGAGATGACTTTACCGGACTGGGAGCATAGCTGGCTTTATTTGAAGAAGGACTGCTAGGAGTAGAAAATACCGGCTGATAGGATGACATGGCTCAGAATAATCAAAGATATTGTATGCAAATATGCCTGTTTATGGTCAGTAATTGGGCGACGAGGACCGAGAGAGAGAGAAAGGCGATAGCGAAAGATATTGCGGGACCCCCCAGTGCGAGATCTGCGAGAGGCTGGCTTGCTGATTGCTGCTGTATACGGGAGAAGGTGAGAGCGGGGGAAGAGAGAGAGAGAGAGAGGGATATATGGATTGTGACACAATAATTGGATAACCAGCCGGTAAGGTCAACTGGAGGGAAATTTCGACTCGATTGCTAAAAATTTTGAGTAAACCTGGGGAAAAATCCCCACAGTTCCGCCGCGTAGGCTTCAAAAAAATTTCCAGGGCCACAGTTGATTCGACGTGTGAACTGTGGCTGTTGGATGTCTAACGGTGTAATTAAAAATTTGGAGAAATAAACCTGGTGAACGACCGCCACAGTTCACCCGCGGCTGTGATCCTTTTCTGCAAGTTCCTAGCATCTCAGCCGACGCAACGTGTGAACTGTGGCTATCAGCTGTCTAACTGTGGCAAATCCTGCATCATTTCAGTCCATTTTTTCTCTTTAAACCACTAATTTCTGCAGAAAAGACGTCCTCATTGTCTTTTTTCTTCTTTCAATGGTCACTTTTCCCGCCCGTCATGTTTCTCTCGCCAATTCAAGTGTCTCCTTGGGAATCACCAATGTCCCGGATCCCGCATTAGCCCCATACCACCAAAAAATGAAATTAACTCACTCATTTTTCAGTATATTAAATTCATCTTCTTGATCTGCTAGCGTTAATTCCGAGTCCAGATAGGTATGAAATTCGCCACCGCCACCATCACCACCTCGATAAACTTGAAGAGCGGAGTCTCCTGACTGAAACATGAAGAACTAAAGTGGATCGGGAGACTCCCATTCTTTATTATTAATTTTCTATAGATTTTTCCCTCGTGGGAAATCTTTTTGGGGGAAACGGACAAGCCAAACAAACTAAGTGGCTACTTTTTTTCTCTCTTTTACTCTCTCTTCTGTGTAATGTAAATATTTTGCGAGGAAAAGGGGAGAAATATGAAGTTATGACCCTGATTTTAGCTGCCTAATGGGTCAATATACAAGCCACAGTTAGACAGGTGAGACGGCGCGTGAACTGTGGCGATTTGAGGAAGAAAATGAAAGAAAATCGCCGCAATTCACGCGCCAGTTGTCTAATTGTGGCTGCAATTCTACAAAAAAATAAAGAAAAATGTCTCTTACCTTATGCGGCGCCCGTAAACATCGAATAACGTCAGGAATTTGATCTCCAATTGTTTTATGAAGTTTAAAATTAAATGTGACGGGTCGCATCGGCTCCAAATAACTGGAAGACGTGGTAGCAAATGGATCCGCATCGACAATATACTGCACCCGACAGGTGAATTCGTCCTCCGCCATTTTTGGCGGCTGGGACTATCTATCAGGAGAAGGCGGAGTAGATATTTCTGGAAACAAGTTTTTTTGTCCTTATCAAAGTACAAAGAAGGAAAAATAGAGAGATTTAATTGAGACAATGAGCTTCCTCTGGGGAAAAGTGCACCAGCAACCGGACGTGTTGCTTCCTGAGGTTATCCGGAAGGAAAACAGATCGGAAGAGGGCACGTAGGGGGGAGAGACCGAAGTATAGAGAAAAAAGAAGGGAAAATTTAGAGGAAATTTTGCAGGAAATTTATAGAAGCCACATTTCACACGCCAGCAGTCTCGATTCTGGGCGCAAACTGTGGCTACCGTCAAATGTTTTTAATTTCTCCTATTTTTCTATACAAAATAGTTGCAAGCTCTGATGAAACCCAAAAGCATGGCAAAAATTAGGAACAGCTGGTAGGTGTGACACTTGTGGAGATGAAAAAGTTGTCTAATAGCAGCAGCAATTGCTGGCGAGAACATTTCCCACCTAAAGAAATGCAGAATGAACCCAAGAAATGCCTATTATCTGGTTGAGAAACAATATGAGACAGGAAATTGACGGGGAGACGGCTAGGTTTCTCCCCCCACCACGACACTACCAAACAACAAAAACTTGAAAAAGAGCAAATAATGAACAGGAGGAGGTGGATCACCAGATTTCTGTCAAAATTTCGCATTTACCACATTTTTTGAAGAGCTACAGCTGATTTTGCTAAAATTTCATGTAGCAAAACATATGAGAGAAGCAATAGAGGAGAAATAACACAAGCGGGGGAGGAACATCTGGGAGGGGACATTTCGCCGTCACCCATTGTGTTACAAAAGAGCAGAAGAGGGCAAAAAGTCGAGAGAGGGGAGATCTATTACGAATTGAGAACCACAGTTAGGCAGCGGGGGATGAACTGTGGCTCAACCCTTTTTTCCAGAGTGTCACAATTCACACGCCGCTGCCTCATTGTGGTAAGTTTCGGTATTCCGATCCCCAACAAGACAGCCGAAAACCACAGTTAGACAGCTAAAGAGCCAACTAATCAGCAAAATTCATTTTCTATGACTCACAGAGCTTACAGAATTCCAGAAAAAAGTTATTTACCCTGATAAAGGAAGACTAATCTGACTACAAGACGTGATAATTCTTCCACAGCCCGTTCCATTTCACAAAGCTATTCAAATTCCCTGCTAGTCAGAAAAAAACACAATAGAATTGACAACAGAGAGCGAGTGAGAACAGCTGATGAGACAGTGATGGAACACAGTCAAACAAGGGCGGAAAAAAAGCCGGGATGCGTGGAAAATGGCTGGGAATTACGTGAAAATTAGCAAATAAAGAGCGTCAGGCGAGAATCCCGTGGGCAGAGAGGGGAATCTTTGGTTTATAAACTGTAAAAAGCAGATTTTCCTTTAAAGAAAGGTTTAAAACGAAAAATACTGTAAGATTTCCTTTAAAATGGAAGAAAACTTGAAAAGGAGGCGAGGAGGGCGACGTCTGTTGATAAATGTTGCATCAATAGAGGCTTATCACCTCCCGCGCTCCTCGGCAGCCAGCTTTTAACATTATTAATAATTTAAAGGAGATGTTAAACCTCATATTTTTGTACAAAATTGGCAATGAAACAAATTCGAAAAGCCCACAACTTCCGCTAATTGGAGATAAGAAAGACTAGGCCTCCTCCCCACCCTGAGGCAGGCCCCCAAAACATATCAATCGATCTGCAAAACACGCGTTGTGTTAACATAGTGACAAGGTAGTAAAAGAGAGAAAAGGCGGGAAATGACCCGCCAAAACGAAAGCCAATTTAAGGTCATTTATTGCCCGGCCATGCCGTTACCTTGAGGGTGGTTGAGAAGACACACAAAACATCTGGAAAACCGGTTGAAGCTCCAAAAAACAGGTGAGAAAGTGGGGAAAAGGAGAATTGTCTAACTGTGGTTCTTTAGCTGTCTAGTTGTAGTGCTTTTAGAGAGAAATTGGAGAAGAAGCCGCAACATTTTTATCAACTAACCCCTTTCTTCAGATGGCCACCCACTGTGAGGACGCCCAGTCTGTCGGGAAAAGCTGTCAAAACGAATAGATCTTCTAGAAAATTCGAGCGCCACTATTAGACAGGAAAATGAGGAGTTTATAATAAAATGCGAAGGCTGTCGAGGCTGCCGAGGAAAAGAACGAGAAGGAATTCCAATTAGCCTTGAAGCAAACGAACCGTCGCCTAGGCTAACCCAAGATCTCAGCAGAAGAATGAAAACAACTCCACAAAATCGCTGAAGAAGCGGAACATGACAGTGGACAGCTGATTGAGAGAGAAAACTAAGAAAAAAGTGAAATATCCGGCTCTGGTCTGGAAGAAAACGGAAAAATTCAAGAGAGAGCGTGTGCTGGAAAGAAAACAACGGAAACAAAAAGGAATACATTCTTCTGTGGTCAGCAGACGAGGAAAATTAGGGGAATATCCCGTCATGGCTTCAATTTCTAGGGGATAGAGGGCAAATTTGAGGGTTTATGAGTCACGGAGGCCATGGAAATGTTGTAATCTTGGGAAAAATTGAAAAAGGAAGGAGTTGAGTAGAAAAATTTGAAGAAAATGAGGAAAATAAAAGGAAAACTGGAATTTAGGCGTCAAAATGAGAAAATAGTTACTGAAAGATGAATTTCCGAGTTTTTCTCAATAAATTTAAATGAAATTATAGTCTAGACACCTAAAAAGCCAGAAATATATGTGCAAAACAGCTGAAAATGCTAGAAATTTGGCATATTATCGGATTGAAAAGGAGAGAAGGCGAGAGAGAGAAGAATTGCCAATGGGCGCGCAGTCTTATCATTCCATGCTAATGATAGGAGTCAAAAAGGGAAGTACGTAAGATTTTTAGTTTCTCCTTTAATGAAAAAATTACACGGTATTAAAATCTGAAAGAACTGGTAAAGCCCCTCCCGCCCAAGGAACCCTGACGACTACAAGTGTAAAGTAAATTGAACGTTGAGCACACCGAGAGGCAGCCCCTCCCGAATCGATCTGATCCCGCTCACACCCCGTCGACCACTGTTAATTATTATGATTACCAGAGGAATGTATGTAGAGGAATTAGAGACCGGTTAGCTATAGCTGTCCCCCACCCGCTAGGCCGCCCTCTTTGCAGAAAAGAGAAGCTGATAAGTGATAAGCAGATGATGATGGCAGAAGCTTGGCCTTGTGGGGGGAATTTCTCTCTCTCGCTCTGATGGACTGAAAAGCTGCTATTGACAGATGGATGATTTGTGATTAGGAGAGAGTGTGGCGGACGGTGATGTGTAGCTGTTGGCGGCCAAGTGAAAAATAATAGAGAAAATGACACACACAACGCTTGCAGAAGGGAAAATGGCAACTGGAGAATAGGTCACGGCTGTTACGGACAGCGGGAAATTCCTGGCAATACAGGGAATAGCCATTTTTGGCAGTTATCCCGATCAAAATCAAGGAAAAACCCTAGATTTACAATCTAGTAGGTCGGATTTCGGGTCAGGACTCCTATGGCAAATATTTGCTGCTTCAATCTCAAGGAAAAGTTGCAAAGAAATGGGAAAAGCGGAGGAGTTGTGAGCAAGAAAATGACAGGAAGCGGAAACGAACGTTTTTATACTTTGTCCTGGTCTCTTTTTGGCCTTTTTAACTCATTTTTGATGGGAATAGGCTCAAAATATGTCAAAAACTGTCTAACTGTGATTGGAACAGCTTTGAGAATTTCATAGAGCCACAATTAGACAGTGAATTATCGCGTTCTACAATGAAAAATGAAGGAAGGTCGGTTGTCTAGCTGTGGCTCAAAAGCAAAAAAGTACAATTTTTTCTAGTATTTGGGAAAGATTCGAGAATGTATCCAATTTCCTCAACTATAGCGCCATTAGAAAGAAAAAATCCTGATGAAACACCAGTTTTCCACTCTACGAGCTCTCAAAGTTGTTGCCATCACATGAAAACTTGAGAGATGTCAAACAATCAACAGGGGAGAGAGAGTTCATCTAGTTTTACGTGACGGCAGGAGTCTAAAAGGAGGATACATTTACTCGTTGAGTGGATGTCTAGACTGCTACAATTATCAAAACACGTGGCTATTTCTTCCCCGTCTATTCTTTATCCTACAAAAAGTTCCGGTAGCGACTAATAATTCACCCCGGGTTGAGGGCGTAAATCAAGTGAGAATTGGCCCCATAGAAGGCCAGGTTGGCTCAATTATAACTTTTTCCCACTAGTAGATTTCCGGTCTAGAAAGCAGTCTGGAAGCGTGTAAAAAGTGGTGAACACAGGCGGAAAATAGTGACAGCAGTCTGGCTCTAATTCTACACGTGTGCAAGTCCCCCTCAAAGCTAAAAAGTCAGCTGTTGTTATGTTGTGTGTCCACCTACACCGAGAGCAGAATAGTAGCCAGGCAGATAAAATACGATTATTTCATCTTGAAAATCTAGGGAAAAACAAAAAATAGCCTTGTTTTTAGGTTGAAAATCGTCAAATTTGCCACAACTAGACAGGCAACGTGTGAACTGTAGTGATTTAGAAAATAAAATGCAAGCATTTGGCTAACTGTTGCAAATTTTATGGGAAATGGAGACGAATCTCCAGAAAAAAAGCTGAATTCCCATGCTCAGCACCTGTACCTATGGGAAAACAGGCAACAAACCGGCTCATCTTATTCATGCCTGTCAACCAATGTGTACAGTGAAGATTTCTCTACTTTCCTCTTTTAAAAACGGGAAGACTAAAATCACTGGGCCCGAGAATGTGTAATAGGTCGGGAAGTCTAAAATGTGCTGCTGCAGCGGCCGCTACGAAACGGAGACGGGTGTCCGTCGTCTCGGGCTCTTTTTGGTGTTAGTTTGGTTTGCCGTGGCGCGTGGGATTGTCTTCTGTTTGTTGACTTTCCCGATTGAGTAGCCACCCCGCGTCGTCTCCATCAGAGGGACGTGTGGCTATCATACCTCTGAGGAGGGGGAGGGAACACTGCAAACGGCCAGAAATCAACGCCTGGTCATTACAACCAGGTGAAGCACACTGCTGGCGGCAAAGAGTTGAAGAGAAATGGCCACATAAGATGGAGTAGCGAGCGAGAAAGGAAGAGAATAGGCGGAAGTATAGTCAAATATAAAAAATGGGGGTAGAAAGCCACAGTTAGACAGCAATAAGAAGTTTTTATAGAAGAATATGGAGAAATTTCCTCTCTCGTCGTGTTTTTCCTCTTCCCGCCTCCTTATTTCTTTTAAAAAACTTGAAAAGAGGCGCTGATCAGTTTCCACGGATCTCTGCCAGCTTTCCTGCCATTCTTTTGCCGTTGTGACGTTCTTCTCACTCTCACTCACGCGGGGGATAGTGCGCGCCCGGAAACACGGGCCTGAACAAACGCAAAAGACAAGAGGGTCTTGCGGCAGATGGCAACCGGGTTTTGGGTTCTTTACTTTCCATCTCTGTTTTTTCTATTCTTTGTGGATCAAAAATCGCAAGAGGAAAAGGCGGCCAGACTTTTTATTAATCCTTTTAGCCACGATCCACTTTGGGAGGAACATGTCGGAGGGGATAAATGACGAGATGCAAGGCAGGAAAGGGAAGAAAAACAGTAATTGGACCGAGACCAGTGGCTAATGGGAGCGGGCGGTAACAGATTTGGGCAAGAATGAGGAAGATCAAGGATGTGAACTGTGGTCAGGATATTTGGAAGAGCCACAGTTAGACGGGCGGTGTGGCGTGTGCATTGTGGCATGCAATTTTATCTTTAGAGCGCCACAATTCATGCCCTCCGTTGGCTGTGGCTATAAAAATTTCTCATAAAAGAGCCACAACCGACACTATGTGCTGTGGCCGCTGTGGTTCTCCTGGTTGCCTAAATGTGGCCCATTTTCAAAGAAAATTGCCTATTTTCTGCAATAAACGGAGAAAACAGAAATCTGCTGGTAATAAGGTCAAAAGAGATTTCAATCAAAGCGAAGAAGCAGTAAAAAAGTCCCAGCGCCGATGAGTATCACCTCTATTCGACTCGTAATTCGCTGCTTATTCGAGAAGCTTACACGGAAGAGGAACGCATTGACAACAAATAAGCACGGGCTGATGCAGATTACGACTTGTAGCTGGCGGGTCTCAGTCTAACCAACTGAAGGGTGCGTAATTGGACGGGTTGTGATCCATCCATTAGCATAGGTGAGGGAGTACACCTGCTGCCAACAGAGCACAGGAGGAGTAAACATTTCGCACGCTATTAGAGGACGACCGGCAGACGGAGTTGATTTTGAATGGAAATTATACTAGGCGCCGTGTGTTGTCCCCAACTATTGTTACCAGGTAATTGGAGACATTTTGACCTTGGTTAGGGAGGGGAAATGTTAATTAGACGGGAGAGATCCTTAGATTCTGGCTGCCTGTACAATTTTTATGGCCGTCGGTCAAAAATCACTGGAAAAATTGGCCTGAACTTTCGAGATCCCATTTCAACCTCCTCGTAAAATCAAAATGGAATAAACAGCCCAATTTTCTTATTTTCCCCCTCTGCTTGAATGTTGTACGACCTGTCTAGAGACAGAATAAATGACTCCTTCGTTCGATATTGCTTCCAATGTAGAGGATCTTCTTGTGACGAAGACAAGCTCTGTTTCCCAGTCTTCAACCCGAAATTACCTTCGATTCAGGCAAAAGTCTGTGCTCCTAATTTACGACGACTTCCATTTCTTGTAAACGGGCCTTATTTTCGTCTAACAGTATTTTTAGGAGTTGGTCATCGCCTTTTCCGCCATATATTCCGCCACATTATTTATCTTCTTTTTGGTAAGAGTTATGGACCGAATGGTAACTGATGACGCCGCCGATTTCCTGGAAAAAATCCGCCTGATAGTCTGGAAGATGGCGACTTTTACGAAGAAAATAATCCGACAATTTCTCATAAAATTATTGGATATTTTTGTGCCCAATAGGAACTTCTTAATGTCATAGTAAAAATAAATAAACAATTTAATTTTTATCCTACTTTATATAAACACACGCGCCTAGACCTTAATCAAAAAAACGACCTTACTCCAAAAAAACGACAACACTTCAAAAAAAACAATTTCGGCCAGAGAGCTATTTTGGTCCATAGAATCCTAAAAACAGGCTCTTTTAAGGATTTGAAGGTATTGGTCACACACATTTTTGGATGCTGATCACGGTGGTATGTTCGGGTTTTCAAAAGAAGGGTCGGAAGTATGCTCACCAGGGTAGGGGTACCTCATAATGGGTCAAATCATGGACCAAGAAGCTGTTTCAACAGGTAAGGATAGAAGAAAGTGGGCCTCCGGAAAATTTCTTTATACCATTGGAATCCTCTCTTCGAGACGAGCAAGATGGTATATTCGGTTTTTCGATAGCTCCATGCCAATCCATTGATTACCGCCAAGTTTTTCCCAAATATAAAGTTTGGGAAAAATCATCGGAATCATGGGGAAATTGGCTATTTTGGGTCATAGGCCTCTAAAATCGCCATTTTTGAAAATTCTTTTGAACTGGCCATCGAGATCTCGAGCTTCTGAGCACGGCGATATGTGTAACTTCTCAAAAAGATGGCCGGAAGTATGCTAACCAGGTTAGCCCTTTTGCAAGTGTGAAGTTTGAGGCCAAATTATCGTCCAGAGGGGTATTTGGGAAGCTAGGTGCAAGAAATGGTAAACCCACAAAAAAGGTTTTTATGCCGTTAGAATCAGCGCGATGGGAGGTGCACAATGGTATGCTTAGTCTTTTGGAAACACCACCTATGGCGATTCTACGCCGTTTTGGACTTACCAAATAAAAATTTGAGAAAAAAAATCATTAAGCTCATAGGAAAATGGATTATTTTCCGACTATATTTGTTCTATGAGCTGTATGTTTGATTTAAAGTAGCGGGTTGTTGTCATGTAGAAACAAGTTGATTATTTATTTTGCAAAATTTTGTCAAGAAGTTTCCCAGTGTCTGATTTGCATCCCGCCTGGATGGCAGTTCTGTCGAAGCAGCAGCTGTCGGCAGAATTGAGAGCTGTCTACAGAAGGGAACAAGCGCTGCTTGCAGCATTTGGACATTTGGCTGAACGATTCTCCAATACTGAAGTGCCAGGTCCGTTGAGCCAAGCCGAGAACGAAATTGTGAACCAATTGCCGGATAACCTGAAGATTGTGGTCGCTTCGCTGTTCAAGCTTGCAGTAAATGAGCGAGAAAACGTCGCCCAATTGGATATTGAAATGGAATTAGATGCAACTCAAATTGATGATTTTGAAGAACAGGACAATTCACCAATGCGACCAATGAAAAGCATCAATCCCGAGGTAAATTAACCTTTTTTTTGCAATTTGGTTAGCCACTAAAATCCTACAAATATTCCCGCTGCATATTGGATTTGAAGTCTTAAAAAAGCTTTTGTTTTACTGTAGAAATGGCAGTTGCCAGTGGTAAAAGAGCGGCCACCATTTTGTGTTAAAATTGATGCCATATGCTGAACTTGTTTAGCGCTTTCGCTTTGTCAAATTCATTTTCGGCCCTTCTACTTTTGATGAAATCCAATTTCTGTTAAAAATGACTGTAATCTTTGTTTTAACCCATTATTGCCCGAATTTTTGCCAATTCACCCCAAAGATGAAAAAATATTTTTGTTCCAAATTGGCCTCAAAAAATTGCCCACTTCGAGCTGATTACGAATATGTGATTCTCGTCGAAGGTGTCTTGCGCCGGAACGGCAGTTGGGCACGTATTGAAAAAATTCTTGTACCGTTCGATAAAAGAGAAATAGAACTATCAGGTGTGAGTAAGAAGGCTCTGCGGCGACCACTTCTCTCGTCGCGCAGAGCTTCAATAGTGATCTGTTAAATTTTGTTAGGGATTAGACACAAATTTTATTCATGTTCGACAGCCTTGACAGACTTTCGACATTGACGTACCTCCCGGCGCCTGAGGGCGCCTTCGACGAGAGTCATATATCTGAGACAGGCGCAAAGAGGCGAATTTTTTGATATAAATATTGAAAGAAAAAAAAAATTTCGACCGAAAATCACCAAGGCAAAAAATGTTCAAAAATGAACACATGGGCATGAATGGGTTAATGAAGAATTATGGTCGTCTACCATCTATTCTTACTATAATTTTATAGGTTAGCCGCTATGATCAATGTTTAACGACTGAGATGCTGACGATCGGTCAGAACATCTATTTGTCGCATTGTTTTGTGATAAACTCCCAGAAGGCTGCGGGTCGAATCAGCCAACTTATAAAAGTCGACGTGAAGAATACGGGAAAAGTTCGAGCTGTGGAACTGTCGACTAAGTGCGGCACGTTCAAATCAAATAAAAAGGATGAGAAGGAGATGAACTGACCAGGAAGCGAGGATTTTATCCTGACTAAGACTTCTTTGTCTAATTTGGTAAATTATGCGTTGGAAACTGAGTTTATTAACTGATTTCCAGAGATCGAATTATGTCGAATTGGGCATGAAAATTGATAATGTGCCATTTGCCGTTTTCCTGCCATACATTTCGCTCTGCGACCTGTTTTCTCTAGCTCCCACCATTGTTGGAGAAAAGATTGTCGACTACCAGTTCTGTCTGCTGCCAGACAAAATGGATATAGATTTTTACGTCGCTGGCGGCCATCTCAGCGCAACAGACGACGACAAAAGCCAGGAATTGCTGACACCGACCACTGCTGTTCGAAATACGCACTCCGACATTATTCCACAAAATGTTCGCGTTGGATTTCGAGTCAATTATGCACCTGGTGAAACTGTTCTCCTCCATGTGCGTGGCAAGATGTCCAATGGCTTCACCCCGAAGGCGGTCCAGACTCTCATCCGCAATAATCAGCTGGTATAGCCTATCTACTAACACTGGAAATGCGAACTGGAAGAGACTGTAATAAATCATTTCCAAAATATTCTGTATTTTTATTTATTTGTCTATGTTTGTTCTTATTCTATTGCTTTCCATTTCCTTTATTTATTTCTGGTTGTTGTGACAAGATTTCAAGAAGAGACACAGTTAGAAACCAACAAAGTTGCGTCTTCTCTTGAAAGATATTCCACAATTTTTTCACAGAAAATAATATTCGACTGAGCATTTTATTAAGAACCAATAAATTATCACAGATATTCGCAATAGTTAGAAAATAAAATAAATATACAAAGCACTTCGTGATATTTAGAGCACTTTTTTGTAGCAATACCGGTTTTTGAAAGGGAAAAGCCTTGAAAAATGGGCGGCTTTTCTCTTCTTTTCCACGGAAACATTTCCGCCTTGTTTTTGTGGGTGCAAAAGCGGAAATCTTATCCGGAAAACATTTCCGCCCTATTCGAAAAATATTTCCGCGACAGCGGCTTTTAGGCCTCAGCGTGTAACCTGTTTTCAAGGTAATGTCGATTTTTCCCAGCAACCTCAGTTTTCCGGGTAATGTCGATTTTTCCTAGGAACCTCATTTTTCCAGGAAATGTCGATTTTTCCAGGTAATGTCGATTTTTCCCAGGAACCTCAGTTTTCCAGGAAATGTCGATTTTTCCAGGAAATGTCGATTTTTCCAGGAAATGTCGATTTTTCCCAGGAACCTCATTTTTCCAGGAAATGTCGATTTTTTCAGGAAATGTCGATTTTTCCCAGGAACCTCATTTTTCCAGGAAATGTCGATTTTTCCAGGAAACGTCGATTTTTCGCAGGAACCTCAGTTTTCCAGGTAATGTCGCTTTTTCCCCGGAACCTCAGTCTTCCAGGTAATGTCGATTTTTCCAGGAAACGTCGATTTTTCGCAGGAACCTCAGTTTTCCAGGTAATGTCGATTTTTCCCAGGAACCTCAGTTTTCCAGGTAATGTCGATTTTTCCCAGGAACCTCAGTTTTCCAGGTAATGTCGATTTTTCCCAGGAACCTCAGTTTTCCAGGTAATGTCGATTTTTCCAGGTAATGTCGATATTTCCCAGGAACCTCAATTTTCCAGGTAATTTCGATTTTTCCCCGGAACCTCAGTTTTCCAGGTAATGTCGATTTTTCCCAGGAACCTCAGTTTTCCAGGTAATGCCGATTTTTCCAGGTAATGTCGATTTTTCCCAGGAACCTCAATTTTCCAGGTAATTTCGATTTTTCCCCGGAACCTCAGTTTTCCAGGAAATGTCGATTTTTCCCCGGAACCTCAGTCTTCCAGGTAATGTCGACTTTTCCAGGTAATGTCGATTTTTCCCAGGAACCTCAGTTTTCCAGGTAATGTCGATTTTTCCCAGGAACCTCAGTTTTCCAGGTAATGTCGATTTTTCCCCGTAACCTCAGTCTTCCAGGTAATGTCGATTTTTCCCAGGAACCTCAGTTTTCCAGGTAATGTCGATTTTTCGCAGGAACCTCATTTTTCCACGAAATGTCGATTTTTCCCAGGTACCTCATTTTTCCAGGTAATGTCGATTTTTCCCAGGAACCTCATTTTTCCAGGTAATGTCGATTTTTCCAGGTAATGTCGATTTTTCCCAGGAACCTCAGTTTTCCAGGTAATGTCGATTTTTCCAGGTAATGTCGATTTTTCCCCGGAACCTCAGTTTTCCAGGTAATGTCGATTTTTCCAGGTAATGTCGATTTTTCCCAGGAACCTCAGATTTCCAGGTAATGTCGATTTTTCCCAGCAACCTCATTTTTCCAGGTAATGTCCATTTTTCCCAGGAACCTCTGTTTTCCAGGTAATGTCGATTTTTCCCCGGAACCTCAGTTTTCCAGGTAATGTCGATTTTTCCCAGGAACCTCAGTTTTCCAGGTAATGTCGATTTTTCCGGGAACCTCAGTCTTCCATGTAATGTCGATTTTTCCAGGTAATGTCGATTTTTCCAGGTAATGTCGATTTTTCCCGGGAACCTCAGTTTTCCAGGTAATGTCGATTTTTCCAGGTAATGTCGATTTTTCCCGGGAACCTCAGTTTTCCAGGTAATGTCGATTTTTCCAGGTTATGTCGATTTTTCCCGGGAACCTCAGTTTTCCAGGTAATGTCGATTTTTCCAGGAAATGTCGATTTTTCCCAGGAACCTCTTTTTTCCAGGTAATGTCGATTTTTCCCAGGAACCTCATTTTTCCAGGAAATGTCGATTTTTCCCAGGAACCTCAGTTTTCCAGGTAATGACGATTTTTCCCCGGAACCTCAGTTTTCCAGGTAATGACGATTTTTCCCAGGAACCTCAGTTTTCCAGGTAATGTCGATTTTTCCCAGGAACCTCAGTTTTCCAGGTAATGTCGATTTTTCCCAGGAACCTCAGTCTTCCAGGTAATGTCGATTTTTCCGGGAACCTCAGTCTTCCAGGTAATGTCGGTTTTTCCAGGTAATGTCGATTTTTCCAGGTAATGTCGATTTTTCCCAGGAACCTCAGTTTTCCAGGTAATGTCGATTTTTCCAGGTAATGTCGATTTTTCCCCGGAACCTCAGATTTCCAGGTAATGTCGATTTTTCCCCGGAACCTCAGTTTTCCAGGTAATGTCGATTTTTCCAGGTAATGTCGATTTTTCCCCGGAACCTCAGTTTTCCAGGTAATGTCGATTTTTCCAGGTAATGTCGATTTTTCCCAGGAACCTCAGATTTCCAGGTAATGTCGATTTTTCCCAGCAACCTCATTTTTCCAGGTAATGTCGATTTTTTCCAGGAACCTCATTTTTCCAGGTAATGTCCATTTTTCCCAGGAACCTCTGTTTTCCAGGTAATGTCGATTTTTCCGGGAACCTCATTTTTCCAGGTAATGTCGATTTTTCCCCGGAACCTCAGTCTTCCAGGTAATGTCGATTTTTGCCCGGAACCTCAGTTTTGCAGGTAATGTCGATTTTTCGCAGGAACCTCAGTTTTCCATGTAATGTCGATTTTTCCAGGTAATGTCGATTTTTCCAGGTAATGACGATTTTTCCCAGGAACCTCAGTCTTCCAGGTAATGTCGATTTTTCCCAGGAACCTCAGTTTTCCAGGTAATGTCGATTTTTCCCAGGAACCTCAGTTTTCCAGGTAATGACGATTTTTCCCAGGAACCTCAGTCTTCCAGGTAATGTCGATTTTTCCCAGGAATCTCAGTCTTCCAGGTAATGTCGATTTTTCCAGGAAATGTCGATTTTTCCCAGGAACCTCAGTTTTCCAGGTAATGTCGATTTTTCCCCGGAACCTCAGTTTTCCAGGTAATGTCGATTTTTCCCAGGAACCTCATTTTTCCAGGAAATGTCGATTTTTCCAGGAAATGTCGATTTTTCCCAGGAACCTCAGATTTCCAGGTAATGTCGATTTTTCCAGGAAATGTCGATTTTTCCCAGGAACCTCAGTTTTCCAGGTAATGTCGATTTTTCCCAGGAACCTCAGATTTCCAGGTAATGTCGATTTTTCCAGGAAATGTCGATTTTTCCAGGAAATGTCGATTTTTCCAGGAAATGTTGATTTTTCCCAGCCACCTCATTTTTCCAGGTAATGTCGATTTTTCCCAGGAACCTCAGATTTCCAGGTAATGTCGATTTTTCCAGGAAATGTCGATTTTTCCAGGAAATGTCGATTTTTCCCAGGAACCTCAGATTTCCAGGTAATGTCGATTTTTCCAGGTAATGTCGATTTTTCCCAGGAACTTCAGTTTTCCAGGTAATGTCGATTTTTCCCAGGAACCTCAGTCTTCCAGGTAATGTCGATTTTTCCAGGTAATGTCGATTTTTCCCAGGAACTTCAGTTTTCCAGGTAATGTCGATTTTTCCAGGAAATGTGGATTTTTCCCAGCAACCTCATTTTTCCAGGTAATGTCGATTTTTCCCCGGAACCTCAGTTTTCCAGGTAATGTCGATTTTTCCCCGGAACCTCAGTTTTCCAGGTAATGTCGATTTTTCCCCGGAACCTCAGTTTTCCAGGTAATGTCGATTTTTCCAGGTAATGTCGATTTTTCCAGGTAATGTCGATTTTTCCCAGGAACCTCAGATTTCCAGGTAATGTCGATTTTTCCCAGCAACCTCATTTTTCCAGGTAATGTCGATTTTTTCCAGGAACCTCATTTTTCCACGTAATGTCCATTTTTCGCAGGAACCTCTGTTTTCCAGGTAATGTCGATTTTTCCGGGAACCTCATTTTTCCAGGTAATGTCGATTTTTCCCCGGAACCTCAGTCTTCCAGGTAATGTCGATTTTTGCCCGGAACCTCAGTTTTGCAGGTAATGTCGATTTTTCCAGGTAATGTCGATTTTTCCAGGTAATGACGATTTTTCCAGGTAATGACGATTTTTCCCAGGAACCTCAGTCTTCCAGGTAATGTCGATTTTTCCCAGGAACCTCAGTTTTCCAGGTAATGTCGATTTTTCCCAGGAACCTCAGTCTTCCAGGTAATGTCGATTTTTCCCAGGAACCTCAGTTTTCCAGGTAATGACGATTTTTCCCAGGAACCTCAGTCTTCCAGGTAATGTCGATTTTTCCAGGAAATGTCGATTTTTCCAGGAAATGTCGATTTTTCCCAGGAACCTCAGATTTCCAGGTAATGACGATTTTTCCCAGGAACCTCAGTCTTCCAGGTAATGTCGATTTTTCCAGGAAATGTCGATTTTTCCAGGAAATGTCGATTTTTCCCAGGAACCTCAGATTTCCAGGTAATGTCGATTTTTCCAGGAAATGTCGATTTTTCCCAGGAACCTCAGTTTTCCAGGTAATGTCGATTTTTCCCAGGAACCTCAGATTTCGAGGTAATGTCGATTTTTCCAGGAAATGTCGATTTTTCCAGGAAATGTCGATTTTTCCAGGAAATGTCGATTTTTCCCAGCAACCTCATTTTTCCAGGTAATGTCGATTTTTCCCAGGAACCTCAGATTTCCAGGTAATGTCGATTTTTCCAGGAAATGTCGATTTTTCCAGGAAATGTCGATTTTTCCCAGGAACCTCAGTCTTCCAGGTAATGTCGATTTTTCCAGGTAATGTCGATTTTTCCAGGTAATGTCGATTTTTCCCCGGAACCTCAGTTTTCCAGGTAATGTCGATTTTTCCCCGGAACCTCAGTTTTCCAGGTAATGTCGATATTTCCCCGGAACCTCAGTTTTCCAGGTAATGTCGATTTTTCCCCGGAACCTCATTTTTCCAGGTAATGTCGATTTTTCCCCGGAACCTCAGTTTTCCAGTTAATGTCGATTTTTCCCCGGAACCTCAGTTTTCCAGGTAATGTCGATTTTTCCCAGGAACCTCAGTTTTCCAGGTAATGTCGATTTTTCCCCGGAACCTCAGTTTTCCAGGTAATGTCGATTTTTCCCAGGAACCTCATTTTTCCAGTTAATGTCGATTTTTCCCAGGAATCTCAGTCTTCCAGGTAATGTCGATTTTTCCAGGAAATGTCGATTTTTCCCAGGAACCTCAGTTTTCTAGGTAATGTCGATTTTTCCCAGGAACCTCAGATTTCCAGCTAATGTCGATTTTTCCAGGAAATGTCGATTTTTCCCAGGAACCTCAGTTTTCCAGTTAATGTCGATTTTTCCCCGGAACCTCAGTTTTCCAGGTAATGTCGATTTTTCCAGGAAATGTCGATTTTTCCAGGAAATGTCGATTTTTCCCAGCAACCTCATTTTTCCAGGTAATGTCGATTTTTCCCAGGAACTTCAGTTTTCCAGGTAATGTCGATTTTTCCCCGGAACCTCAGATTTCCAGGTAATGTCGATTTTTCCGGGAACCTCAGTTTTCCAGGTAATGTCGATTTTTCCAGGAAATGTCGATATTTCCAGGAAATGTGGATTTTTCCCAGCAACCTCAGTTTTCCAGGTAATGTCGATTTTTCCCAGGAACCTCAGTTTTCCAGTTAATGTCGATTTTTGCCCGGAACCTCAGTTTTGCAGGTAATGTCGATTTTTCCCCGGAACCTCAGTTTTCCAGTTAATGTCGATTTTTCCCCGGAACCTCAGTTTTCCAGTTAATGTCGATTTTTGCCCGGAACCTCAGTTTTGCAGGTAATGTCGATTTTTCCCCGGAACCTCAGTTTTCCAGTTAATGTCGATTTTTCCCGGGAACCTCAGTTTTCCAGTTAATGTCGATTTTTCCCCGGAACCTCAGTTTTCCAGGTAATGTCGATTTTTCCCAGGAACCTCAGTTTTCCAGTTAATGTCGATTTTTCCCCGGAACCTCAGTTTTCCAGGTAATGTCGATTTTTCCCCGGAACCTCAGTTTTCCAGGTAATGTCGATTTTTCCAGGAAATGTCGATTTTTCCCAGGAACCTCAGTTTTCCAGTTAATGTCGATTTTTCCCCGGAACCTCAGTCTTCCAGGTAATGTCGATTTTTCCCAGGAACTTCAGTTTTCCAGGTAATGTCGATTTTTCCCCGGAACCTCAGATTTCCAGGTAATGTCGATTTTTCCGGGAACCTCAGTTTTCCAGGTAATGGCGATTTTTCCAGGAAATGTCGATTTTTCCAGGAAATGTCGATTTTTCCCAGGAACTTCAGTTTTCCAGGTAATGTCGATTTTTCCCCGGAACCTCAGTTTTCCAGGTAATGTCGATTTTTCCCAGGAACCTCAGTTTTCCAGTTAATGTCGATTTTTCCCCGGAACCTCAGTTTTCCAGGTAATGTCGATTTTTCCCCGGAACCTCAGTTTTCCAGGTAATGTCGATTTTTCCCCGGAACCTCAGTTTTCCAGTTAATGTCGATTTTTCCCCGGAACCTCAGTTTTCCAGGTAATGTCGATTTTTCCCAGGAACCTCAGTTTTCCAGGTAATGTCGATTTTTCCCCGGAACCTCAGTTTTCCAGGTAATGTCGATTTTTCCCCGGAACCTCAGTTTTCCAGGTAATGTCGATTTTTCCCCGGAACCTCAGTTTTCCAGGTAATGTCGATTTTTCCAGGAAATGTCGATTTTTCCAGGTAATGTCGATTTTTCCCAGGAACCTCAGTCTTCCAGGTGATGTCGATTTTTCCCGGGAACCTCAGTTTTCCAGGTAATGTCGATTTTTCCAGGTAATGTCGATTTTTCCCAGGAACCTCATTTTTCCAGGAAATGTCGATTTTTCCCAGGAACCTCATTTTTCCGGGTAATGTCGATTTTTCCAGGAAATGTCGATTTTTCCAGGAAATGTCGATTTTTCCCAGGAACCTCAGTTTTCCAGGTAATGTCGATTGTTCCCAGCAACCTCATTTTTCCAGGTAATGTCGATTTTTCCCAGGAACCTCAGATTTCCAGGTAATGTCGATTTTTCCAGGAAATGTCGATTTTTCCCAGGAACCTCAGTTTTCCAGTTAATGTCGATTTTTCCCCGGAACCTCAGTTTTCCAGGTAATGTCGATTTTTCCAGGAAATGTCGATTTTTCCAGGAAATGTCGATTTTTCCCAGCAACCTCAGTTTTCCAGGTAATGTCGATTTTTCCCAGGAACCTCAGTTTTCCAGGTAATGTCGATTTTTCCCCGGAACCTCAGATTTCCAGGTAATGTCGATTTTTCCGGGAACCTCAGTTTTCCAGGTAATGTCGATTTTTCCAGGAAATGTCGATTTTTCCAGGTCATGTCGATTTTTCCCAGGAACCTCATTTTTCCAGGTAATGTCGATTTTTCCCAGGAACCCCAGATTTCCAGTTAATGTCGATTTTTCCCCGGAACCTCAGTTTTCCAGGTAATGTCGATTTTTCCCCGGAACCTCAGTTTTCCAGGTAATGTCGATTTTTCCCCGGAACCTCATTTTTCCAGGTAATGTCGATTTTTCCCCGGAACCTCAGTTTTCCAGTTAATGTCGATTTTTCCCCGGAACCTCAGTTTTCCAGGTAATGTCGATTTTTCCCAGGAACCTCAGTTTTCCAGGTAATGTCGATTTTTCCCAGGAACCTCAGTCTTCCAGGTAATGTCGATTTTTCCCAGGAACCTCAGTTTTCCAGGTAATGTCGATTTTTCCCCGGAACCTCATTTTTCCGGGTAATGTCGATTTTTCCAGGAAATGTCGATTTTTCCAGGAAATGTCGATTTTTCCAGGTAATGTCGATTTTTCCCAGGAACCTCAGTCTTCCAGGTAATGTCGATTTTTCCAGGTAATGCCGATTTTTCCAGGTAATGTCGATTTTTCCAGGAAATGTCGATTTTTCCCAGGAACCTCAGATTTCCAGGTAATGTCGATTTTTCCAGGAAATGTCGATTTTTCCAGGTAATGTCGATTTTTCCCCGGAACCTCAGTTTTCCAGGTAATGTCGATTTTTCCCCGGAACCTCATTTTTCCGGGTAATGTCGATTTTTCCAGGAAATGTCGATTTTTCCAGGAAATGTCGATTTTTCCAGGTAATGTCGATTTTTCCCAGGAACCTCAGTCTTCCAGGTAATGTCGATTTTTCCCCGGAACCTCAGTTTTCCAGGTAATGTCGATTTTTCCAGGAAATGTCGATTTTTCCAGGTAACGTCGATTTTTCCGGGAACCTCAGTCTTCCAGGTAATGTCGATTTTTCCAGGTAATGTCGATTTTTCCAGGAAATGTCGATTTTTCCAGGTAATGTCGATTTTTCCCAGGAATCTCAGTCTTCCAGGTAATGTCGATTTTTCCAGGTAATGTCGATTTTTCCCAGGAACCTCAGTTTTCCAGGTAATGTCGATTTTTCCAGGTAATGTCGATTTTTCCAGGTAATGTCGATTTTTCCAGGAAATGTCGATTTTTCCAGGTAATGTCGATTTTTCCCCGGAACCTCAGTTTTCCAGGTAATGTCGATTTTTCCAGGTAATGTCGATTTTTCCGGGAACCTCAGTCTTCCAGGTAATGTCGATTTTTCCAGGAAATGTCGATTTTTCCAGGTAATGTCGATTTTTCCGGGAACCTCAGTCTTCCAGGTAATGTCGATTTTTCCAGGTAATGTCGATTTTTCCCAGGAACCTCATTTTTCCAGGTAATGTCGATTTTTCCCAGGAACCTCAAATTTCCAGGTAATGTCGATTTTTCCGGGAACCTCAGATTTCCAGGTAATGTCGATTTTTCCAGGTAATGTCCATTTTTCCGGGAACCGCAGATTTCCAGGTAATGTCGATTTTTCCAGGTAATGTCGATTTTTCCGGGAACCTCAGTTTTAGAGGTAATGTCGATTTTTCCAGGAAATGTCGATTTTTCCAGGAAATGTCGATTTTTCCAGGTAATGCCGATTTTTCCCAGGAATCTCAGTCTTCCAGGTAATGTCGATTTTTCCGGGAACCTCAGATTTCCAGGTAATGTCGATTTTTCCCCGGAACCTCATTTTTCCAGGTAATGTCGATTTTTCCCAGGAACCTCAAATTTCCAGGTAATGTCGATTTTTCCGGGAACCTCAGATTTCCAGGTAATGTCGATTTTTCCGGGAACCTCAGATTTCCAGGTAATGTCGATTTTTCCGGGAACCGCAGATTTCCAGGTAATGTCGATTTTTCCGGGAACCTCAGTTTTAGAGGTAATGTCGATTTTTCCAGGTAATGTCGATTTTTCCCAGGAACCTCAGTTTTCCAGGTAATGTCGATTTTTCCAGGTAATGTCGATTTTTCCCCGGAACCTCAGTTTTCCAGGTAATGTCGATTTTTCCAGGTAATGTCGATTTTTCCAGGTAATGTCGATTTTTCCCCGGAACCTCAGTTTTCCAGGTAATGTCGATTTTTCCCCGGAACCTCAGTTTTCCAGGTAATGTCGATATTTCCCCGGAACCTCAGTTTTCCAGGTAATGTCGATTTTTCCCCGGAACCTCATTTTTCCAGGTAATGTCGATTTTTCCCCGGAACCTCAGTTTTCCAGTTAATGTCGATTTTTCCCCGGAACCTCAGTTTTCCAGGTAATGTCGATTTTTCCCAGGAACCTCAGTTTTCCAGGTAATGTCGATTTTTCCCCGGAACCTCAGTTTTCCAGGTAATGTCGATTTTTCCCAGGAACCTCATTTTTCCAGTTAATGTCGATTTTTCCCAGGAATCTCAGTCTTCCAGGTAATGTCGATTTTTCCAGGTAATGTCGATTTTTCCCAGGAACCTCAGTCTTCCAGGTGATGTCGATTTTTCCCGGGAACCTCAGTTTTCCAGGTAATGTCGATTTTTCCAGGTAATGTCGATTTTTCCCAGGAACCTCATTTTTCCAGGAAATGTCGATTTTTCCCAGGAACCTCATTTTTCCAGGAAATGTCGACTTTTCCCCGGAACCTCAGTTTTCCAGGTAATGTCGATTTTTCCCAGGAACCTCATTTTTCCAGGAAATGTCGATTTTTCCCAGGAACCTCATTTTTCCGGGTAATGTCGATTTTTCCAGGAAATGTCGATTTTTCCCAGGAACCTCAGTTTTCTAGGTAATGTCGATTTTTCCCAGGAACCTCAGATTTCCAGCTAATGTCGATTTTTCCAGGAAATGTCGATTTTTCCCAGGAACCTCAGTTTTCCAGTTAATGTCGATTTTTCCCCGGAACCTCAGTTTTCCAGGTAATGTCGATTTTTCCAGGAAATGTCGATTTTTCCAGGAAATGTCGATTTTTCCCCGGAACCTCAGATTTCCAGGTAATGTCGATTTTTCCGGGAACCTCAGTTTTCCAGGTAATGTCGATTTTTCCAGGAAATGTCGATATTTCCAGGAAATGTGGATTTTTCCCAGCAACCTCAGTTTTCCAGGTAATGTCGATTTTTCCCAGGAACCTCAGTTTTCCAGTTAATGTCGATTTTTGCCCGGAACCTCAGTTTTGCAGGTAATGTCGATTTTTCCCCGGAACCTCAGTTTTCCAGTTAATGTCGATTTTTCCCCGGAACCTCAGTTTTCCAGTTAATGTCGATTTTTGCCCGGAACCTCAGTTTTGCAGGTAATGTCGATTTTTCCCCGGAACCTCAGTTTTCCAGTTAATGTCGATTTTTCCCGGGAACCTCAGTTTTCCAGTTAATGTCGATTTTTCCCCGGAACCTCAGTTTTCCAGGTAATGTCGATTTTTCCCAGGAACCTCAGTTTACCAGTTAATGTCGATTTTTCCCCGGAACCTCAGTTTTCCAGGTAATGTCGATTTTTCCCCGGAACCTCAGTTTTCCAGGTAATGTCGATTTTTCCCCGGAACCTCAGTTTTCCAGGTAATGTCGATTTTTCCAGGAAATGTCGATTTTTCCAGGAAATGTCGATTTTTCCCAGGAACCTCAGTTTTCCAGTTAATGTCGATTTTTCCCCGGAACCTCAGTCTTCCAGGTAATGTCGATTTTTCCCCGGAACCTCAGTTTTCCAGGTAATGTCGATTTTTCCCCGGAACCTCAGTTTTCCAGGTAATGTCGATTTTTCCAGGAAATGTCGATTTTTCCCAGGAACCTCAGTTTTCCAGTTAATGTCGATTTTTCCCCGGAACCTCAGTCTTCCAGGTAATGTCGATTTTTCCCAGGAACTTCAGTTTTCCAGGTAATGTCGATTTTTCCCCGGAACCTCAGATTTCCAGGTAATGTCGATTTTTCCGGGAACCTCAGTTTTCCAGGTAATGTCGATTTTTCCAGGAAATGTCGATTTTTCCAGGAAATGTCGATTTTTCCCAGGAACTTCAGTTTTCCAGGTAATGTCGATTTTTCCCCGGAACCTCAGTTTTCCAGGTAATGTCGATTTTTCCCAGGAACCTCAGTTTTCCAGTTAATGTCGATTTTTCCCCGGAACCTCAGTTTTCCAGGTAATGTCGATTTTTCCCCGGAACCTCAGTTTTCCAGGTAATGTCGATTTTTCCCCGGAACCTCATTTTTCCAGGTAATGTCGATTTTTCCCCGGAACCTCAGTTTTCCAGTTAATGTCGATTTTTCCCCGGAACCTCAGTTTTCCAGGTAATGTCGATTTTTCCCAGGAACCTCAGTTTTCCAGTTAATGTCGATTTTTCCCCGGAACCTCAGTTTTCCAGGTAATGTCGATTTTTCCCCGGAACCTCAGTTTTCCAGGTAATGTCGATTTTTCCAGGAAATGTCGATTTTTCCAGGTAATGTCGATTTTTCCCAGGAACCTCAGTCTTCCAGGTGATGTCGATTTTTCCCGGGAACCTCAGTTTTCCAGGTAATGTCGATTTTTCCAGGTAATGTCGATTTTTCCCAGGAACCTCATTTTTCCAGGAAATGTCGATTTTTCCCAGGAACCTCATTTTTCCGGGTAATGTCGATTTTTCCAGGAAATGTCGATTTTTCCAGGAAATGTCGATTTTTCCCAGGAACCTCAGTTTTCCAGGTAATGTCGATTGTTCCCAGCAACCTCATTTTTCCAGGTAATGTCGATTTTTCCCAGGAACCTCAGATTTCCAGGTAATGTCGATTTTTCCAGGAAATGTCGATTTTTCCCAGGAACCTCAGTTTTCCAGTTAATGTCGATTTTTCCCCGGAACCTCAGTTTTCCAGGTAATGTCGATTTTTCCAGGAAATGTCGATTTTTCCAGGAAATGTCGATTTTTCCCAGCAACCTCATTTTTCCAGGTAATGTCGATTTTTCCCAGGAACTTCAGTTTTCCAGGTAATGTCGATTTTTCCCCGGAACCTCAGATTTCCAGGTAATGTCGATTTTTCCGGGAACCTCAGTTTTCCAGGTAATGTCGATTTTTCCAGGAAATGTCGATTTTTCCAGGTCATGTCGATTTTTCCCAGGAACCTCATTTTTCCAGGTAATGTCGATTTTTCCCAGGAACCCCAGATTTCCAGTTAATGTCGATTTTTCCCCGGAACCTCAGTTTTCCAGGTAATGTCGATTTTTCCCCGGAACCTCAGTTTTCCAGATAATGTCGATTTTTCCCCGGAACCTCATTTTTCCAGGTAATGTCGATTTTTCCCCGGAACCTCAGTTTTCCAGTTAATGTCGATTTTTCCCCGGAACCTCAGTTTTCCAGGTAATGTCGATTTTTCCCAGGAACCTCAGTTTTCCAGGTAATTTCGATTTTTCCCAGGAACCTCAGTCTTCCAGGTAATGTCGATTTTTCCCAGGAACCTCAGTTTTCCAGGTAATGTCGATTTTTCCCCGGAACCTCATTTTTCCGGGTAATGTCGATTTTTCCAGGAAATGTCGATTTTTCCAGGAAATGTCGATTTTTCCAGGTAATGTCGATTTTTCCCAGGAACCTCAGTCTTCCAGGTAATGTCGATTTTTCCAGGTAATGCCGATTTTTCCAGGTAATGTCGATTTTTCCAGGAAATGTCGATTTTTCCCAGGAACCTCAGATTTCCAGGTAATGTCGATTTTTCCAGGAAATGTCGATTTTTCCAGGTAATGTCGATTTTTCCCCGGAACCTCAGTTTTCCAGGTAATGTCGATTTTTCCCCGGAACCTCATTTTTCCGGGTAATGTCGATTTTTCCAGGAAATGTCGATTTTTCCAGGAAATGTCGATTTTTCCAGGTAATGTCGATTTTTCCCAGGAACCTCAGTCTTCCAGGTAATGTCGATTTTTCCCCGGAACCTCAGTTTTCCAGGTAATGTCGATTTTTCCAGGAAATGTCGATTTTTCCAGGTAACGTCGATTTTTCCGGGAACCTCAGTCTTCCAGGTAATGTCGATTTTTCCAGGTAATGTCGATTTTTCCAGGAAATGTCGATTTTTCCAGGTAATGTCGATTTTTCCCAGGAATCTCAGTCTTCCAGGTAATGTCGATTTTTCCAGGTAATGTCGATTTTTCCAGGTAATGTCGATTTTTCCCCGGAACCTCAGTTTTCCAGGTAATGTCGATTTTTCCAGGTAATGTCGATTTTTCCCCGGAACCTCAGTTTTCCAGGTAATGTCGATTTTTCCAGGTAATGTCGATTTTTCCGGGAACCTCAGTCTTCCAGGTAATGTCGATTTTTCCAGGAAATGTCGATTTTTCCAGGTAATGTCGATTTTTCCGGGAACCTCAGTCTTCCAGGTAATGTCGATTTTTCCAGGTAATGTCGATTTTTCCCCGGAACCTCATTTTTCCGGGTAATGTCGATTTTTCCAGGAAATGTCGATTTTTCCAGGAAATGTCGATTTTTCCAGGTAATGTCGATTTTTCCCAGGAACCTCATTTTTCCAGGTAATGTCGATTTTTCCCAGGAACCTCAGATTTCCAGGTAATGTCGATTTTTCCCCGGAACCTCATTTTTCCAGGTAATGTCGATTTTTCCCAGGAACCTCAAATTTCCAGGTAATGTCGATTTTTCCGGGAACCTCAGATTTCCAGGTAATGTCGATTTTTCCAGGTAATGTCCATTTTTCCGGGAACCGCAGATTTCCAGGTAATGTCGATTTTTCCAGGTAATGTCGATTTTTCCGGGAACCTCAGTTTTAGAGGTAATGTCGATTTTTCCAGGAAATGTCGATTTTTCCAGGTAATGCCGATTTTTCCCAGGAATCTCAGTCTTCCAGGTAATGTCGATTTTTCCAGGTAATGTCGATTTTTCCCAGGAACCTCAGTTTTCCAGGTAATGTCGATTTTTCCAGGTAATGTCGATTTTTCCCCGGAACCTCAGTTTTCCAGGTAATGTCGATTTTTCCAGGTAATGTCGATTTTTCCCAGGAACCTCAGATTTCCAGGTAATGTCGATTTTTCCCAGGAACCTCAGATTTCCAGGTAATGTCGATTTTTGGCTCCGTAGCTTTGGGTACGCGTACCCAAGTAACAGTGCACTTTTTATTTCGTACCCAAGTAACAGTGCACTTTTCAAAGCGTACCCAAGTAACAGTGCAACTTTCTCGACATTAGTCTATTCTTGTTCTTTATAGGTTATAGTGTTGGTAGCAGGTATACGAACTGATTGTCCAACTATCAACGATGATATTTTGTTGCGATTTTTCTCTCTAGTCTTTCTTGTGAAGAAATAACAGAAGTTCTCCTAGATTTATTATGAGCGAATCGTCTGCTATGCCTCAGACGGCGCTTATATACCGGCTTTGTTATGATCAGTTGGAATATTTGGCACTTTATTATTGGGATAAATGGGGAATACCACGTGGCCTACGCCTACTGGGGAGAATATCACTTCATTCGTGACATTTTCCTCTTCATTGGTCAGCATGTACAGGCATGAGGCTAAGTTCTTTTTCTCTTTCCTATCAGGTGTTCATTGGTCCCATAACCTGCCTAAGAAAGATATTCTCATGGGACGAACTTCTATAAGGGAAGACCTCTGTTAGAGCGGGAGCAAGAGTAAGTAAGCCGACTGACTCTCTGGTAGGTCCAAAGCCTGCTGGGAATCTACTGAAGGAAGTTTTCGTAACAAATCGGACATTGACTGAGTGAGCCTTTCGCCCATTCTTTTCTGAAGGCTGTCGAGCAGAGTTGACAGTTCTCTCGACTCTGGATTTTTACTTACAATTCTTACGAAGTTCGAAGCTCTAAGCCTTCAAAATATATAGACTGTCTAGATCAGACCATATCCCCACTGGAATAGAGCACGAGGAATTCCTTACTCTGACTAAGGATGAATGTACGGGTGGGTTCAAAGGAAGCGGAGAAGAAGTATCAATGTACGTCTGTATTGGTCTACCGATCAAAGTGCTTCTTGTCAGTGGTCAGTGCAAAGGCTGACCTCAAGCAGTGATGCTTCCTCAAAATCCATTGGATATAGCCATTGGTCAACCAAAATTTCTCTGCTCTGTTATTGAATGCCCGTGATTGTTGCCAGCGCAGTTGCTGAATGGTCGACGATCTTTCCAGTTCAAGGCATTGAAATTATTAATTAAATAGATTTTATCGACGAATCACGAATGCTTCCATAGGCTCGCTTTGCTCTCGAAACTAGATGGAATCCGTCGGGAGATAAGGATTCTTTTTAATTTATAGAAAATCCGACAGAAGAAATTCCGAGAGATAGCTTGGAAGGGACAAACAGCAATATCATTGCTGATAGTTGGACAGTCATTTCGAATACCCCTATACCAACACCACAGACACGCAAGAACAAGAATAGACTAATGTCGAGAAAGTTGCACTGTTACTTGGGTACGCTTTGAAAAGTGCACTGTTACTTGGGTACGAAATGAAAAGTGCACTGTTACTTGGGTACGAAATAAAAAGTGCACTGTTACTTGGGTACGAAATAAAAAGTGCACTGTTACTTGGGTACGCGTACCCAAAGCTACGGAGCCTCGATTTTTCCGGGAACCTCAGTTTTCCAGGTAATGTCGATTTTTCCCAGGAACCTCAGTCTTCCAGGTAATGTCGATTTTTTTAGGTAATGTCGATTTTTCCCAGGAACCTCAGTTTTCCAGGTAATGTCGATTTTTCCAGGTAATGTCGATTTTTCCCCGGAACAACAGTTTTCCAGGTAATGTCGATTTTTCCCCGGAACAACAGATTTCCAGGTAATGTCGATTTTTCCGGGAACCTCAGTTTTCCAGGTAATGTCAATTTTTCCGGGAACCTCAGTTTTCCAGGTAATGTCGATTTTTCCCAGGAACCTCAAATTTCCAGGTAATGTCGATTTTTCCAGGAAATGTCGATTTTTCCAGGTAATGTCGATTTTTCCCAGGAACCTCAGATTTCCAGGTAATGTCGATTTTTCCGGGAACCTCAGATTTCCAGGTAATGTCGATTTTTCCCAGGAACCTCAAATTTCCAGGTAATGTCGATTTTTCCAGGAAATGTCGATTTTTCCAGGTAATGTCGATTTTTCCCAGGAACCTCAGATTTCCAGGTAATGTCGATTTTTCCCCGGAACAACAGTTTTCCAGGTAATGTCGATTTTTCCCAGGAACCTCAGATTTCCAGGTAATGTCGATTTTTCCGGGAACCTCAGTTTTCCAGGTAATGTCGATTTTTCCCCGGAACAACAGTTTTCCAGGTAATGTCGATTTTTCCCAGGAACCTCAGATTTCCAGGTAATGTCGATTTTTCCCCGGAACCTCAGTTTTCCAGGTAATGTCGATTTTTCCCCGGAACCTCATTTTTCCGGGTAATGTCGATTTTTCCAGGAAATGTCGATTTTTCCAGGTAATGTCGATTTTTCCCAGGAACCTCATTTTTCCAGGTAATGTCGATTTTTCCCAGGAACCTCAGATTTCCAGGTAATGTCGATTTTTCCAGGTAATGTCGATTTTTCCCAGGAACCTCAAATTTCCAGGTAATGTCGATTTTTCCGGGAACCTCAGATTTCCAGGTAATGTCGATTTTTCCAGGTAATGTCCATTTTTCCGGGAACCGCAGATTTCCAGGTAATGTCGATTTTTCCAGGAAATGTCGATTTTTCCAGGAAATGTCGATTTTTCCAGGAAATGTCGATTTTTCCAGGTAATGTCGATTTTTCCCAGGAACCTCAGTTTTCCAGGTAATGTCGATTTTTCCAGGTAATGTCGATTTTTCCCCGGAACCTCAGTTTTCCAGGTAATGTCGATTTTTCCAGGTAATGTCGATTTTTCCCAGGAACCTCAGTCTTCCAGGTAATGTCGATTTTTCCCAGGAACCTCAGATTTCCAGGTAATGTCGATTTTTCCCAGGAACCTCAGATTTCCAGGTAATGTCGATTTTTCCGGGAACCTCAGTTTTCCAGGTAATGTCGATTTTTCCCAGGAACCTCAGTCTTCCAGGTAATGTCGATTTTTCCAGGTAATGTCGATTTTTCCCAGGAACCTCAGTTTTCCAGGTAATGTCGATTTTTCCAGGTAATGTCGATTTTTCCCCGGAACAACAGTTTTCCAGGTAATGTCGATTTTTCCCAGGAACCTCAGATTTCCAGGTAATGTCGATTTTTCCGGGAACCTCAGTTTTCCAGGTAATGTCGATTTTTCCGGGAACCTCAGTTTTCCAGGTAATGTCGATTTTTCCCAGGAACCTCAAATTTCCAGGTAATGTCGATTTTTCCAGGAAATGTCGATTTTTCCAGGTAATGTCGATTTTTCCCAGGAACCTCAGATTTCCAGGTAATGTCGATTTTTCCGGGAACCTCAGTTTTCCAGGTAATGTCGATTTTTCCCAGGAACCTCAAATTTCCAGGTAATGTCGATTTTTCCAGGAAATGTCGATTTTTCCAGGTAATGTCGATTTTTCCCAGGAACCTCAGATTTCCAGGTAATGTCGATTTTTCCCCGGAACAACAGTTTTCCAGGTAATGTCGATTTTTCCCAGGAACCTCAGATTTCCAGGTAATGTCGATTTTTCCGGGAACCTCAGTTTTCCAGGTAATGTCGATTTTTCCCCGGAACCTCAGTTTTCCAGGTAATGTCGATTTTTCCCAGGAACCTCAGTCTTCCAGGTAATGTCGATTTTTGCCCGGAACCTCAGTTTTGCAGGTAATGTCGATTTTTCCCCGGAACCTCATTTTTCCAGGTAATGTCGATTTTTCCCCGGAACCTCAGTTTTCCAGGTAATGTCGATTTTTCCCAGGAACCTCAGTTTTCCAGGTAATGTCGATTTTTCCCCGGAACCTCAGTTTTCCAGGTAATGTCGATTTTTCCCAGGAACCTCTTTTTTCCAGGTAATGTCGATTTTTCCCCGGAACCTCAGTTTTCCAGGTAATGTCGATTTTTCCCCGGAACCTCAGTTTTCCAGGTAATGTCGATTTTTGCCCGGAACCTCAGTTTTGCAGGTAATGTCGATTTTTCCCCGGAACCTCATTTTTCCAGGTAATGTCGATTTTTCCCCCGAACCTCAGTTTTCCAGGTAATGTCGATTTTTCCCAGGAACCTCAGTTTTCCAGGTAATGTCGATTTTTCCCGGGAACCTCAGTTTTCCAGGTAATGTCGATTTTTCCCCCGAACCTCAGTTTTCCAGGTAATGTCGATTTTTCCCCGGAACCTCAGTTTTCCAGGTAATGTCGATTTTTCCCCCGAACCTCAGTTTTCCAGGTAATGTCGATTTTTCCCCGGAACCTCAGTTTTCCAGGTAATGTCGATTTTTCCCAGGAACCTCAGATTTCCAGGTAATGTCCATTTTTCCGGGAACCGCAGATTTCCAGGTAATGTCGATTTTTCCAGGTAATGTCGATTTTTCCCCGGAACCTCAGTTTTCCAGGTAATGTCGATTTTTCCCAGGAACCTCAAATTTCCAGGTAATGTCGATTTTTCCAGGTAATGTCGATTTTTCCCCCGAACCTCAGTTTTCCAGGTAATGTCGATTTTTCCCCGGAACCTCAGTTTTCCAGGTAATGTCGATTTTTCCCAGGAACCTCAGATTTCCAGGTAATGTCCATTTTTCCGGGAACCGCAGATTTCCAGGTAATGTCGATTTTTCCAGGTAATGTCGATTTTTCCCCGGAACCTCAGTTTTCCAGGTAATGTCGATTTTTCCGGGAACCTCAGTTTTCCAGGTAATGTCGATTTTTTCAGGAAATGTCGATTTTTCCCAGGAACCTCAGATTTCCAGGTAATGTCGATTTTTCCCAGGAACCTCAGATTTCCAGGTAATGTCGATTTTTCCCAGGAACCTCAGTCTTCCAGGTAATGTCGATTTTTCCCAGGAACCTCAGATTTCCAGGTAATGTCGATTTTTCCCAGGAACCTCAGATTTCCAGGTAATGTCGATTTTTCCCAGGAACCTCAGATTTCCAGGTAATGTCGATTTTTCCCAGGAACCTCAGATTTCCAGGTAATGTCGATTTTTCCCAGGAACCTCAGTCTTCCAGGTAATGTCGATTTTTCCCAGGAACCTCAGATTTCCAGGTAATGTCGATTTTTCCGGGAACCTCAGTTTTCCAGGTAATGTCGATTTTTCCCAGGAACCTCAGTCTTCCAGGTAATGTCGATTTTTCCAGGTAATGTCGATTTTTCCCAGGAACCTCAGTTTTCCAGGTAATGTCGATTTTTCCAGGTAATGTCGATTTTTCCCCGGAACAACAGTTTTCCAGGTAATGTCGATTTTTCCCAGGAACCTCAGATTTCCAGGTAATGTCGATTTTTCCGGGAACCTCAGTTTTCCAGGTAATGTCGATTTTTCCGGGAACCTCAGTTTTCCAGGTAATGTCGATTTTTCCCAGGAACCTCAAATTTCCAGGTAATGTCGATTTTTCCAGGAAATGTCGATTTTTCCAGGTAATGTCGATTTTTCCCAGGAACCTCAGATTTCCAGGTAATGTCGATTTTTCCGGGAACCTCAGTTTTCCTGGTAATGTCGATTTTTCCCAGGAACCTCAAATTTCCAGGTAATGTCGATTTTTCCAGGAAATGTCGATTTTTCCAGGTAATGTCGATTTTTCCCAGGAACCTCAGATTTCCAGGTAATGTCGATTTTTCCCCGGAACAACAGTTTTCCAGGTAATGTCGATTTTTCCCAGGAACCTCAGATTTCCAGGTAATGTCGATTTTTCCGGGAACCTCAGTTTTCCAGGTAATGTCGATTTTTCCCCGGAACCTCAGTTTTCCAGGTAATGTCGATTTTTCCCCGGAACCTCAGTTTTCCAGGTAATGTCGATTTTTCCCCGGAACCTCAGTTTTCCAGGTAATGTCGATTTTTCCCAGGAACCTCAGTCTTCCAGGTAATGTCGATTTTTGCCCGGAACCTCAGTTTTGCAGGTAATGTCGATTTTTCCCCGGAACCTCATTTTTCCAGGTAATGTCGATTTTTCCCCGGAACCTCAGTTTTCCAGGTAATGTCGATTTTTCCCAGGAACCTCAGTTTTCCAGGTAATGTCGATTTTTCCCCGGAACCTCAGTTTTCCAGGTAATGTCGATTTTTCCCAGGAACCTCTTTTTTCCAGGTAATGTCGATTTTTCCCCGGAACCTCAGTTTTCCAGGTAATGTCGATTTTTCCCCGGAACCTCAGTTTTCCAGGTAATGTCGATTTTTCCCAGGAACCTCTTTTTTCCAGGTAATGTCGATTTTTCCCCGGAACCTCAGTTTTCCAGGTAATGTCGATTTTTCCCCCGAACCTCAGTTTTCCAGGTAATGTCGATTTTTCCCCGGAACCTCAGTTTTCCAGGTAATGTCGATTTTTCCCAGGAACCTCAGATTTCCAGGTAATGTCCATTTTTCCGGGAACCGCAGATTTCCAGGTAATGTCGATTTTTCCAGGTAATGTCGATTTTTCCCCGGAACCTCAGTTTTCCAGGTAATGTCGATTTTTCCCAGGAACCTCAAATTTCCAGGTAATGTCGATTTTTCCGGGAACCTCAGTTTTCCAGGTAATGTCGATTTTTTCAGGAAATGTCGATTTTTCCCAGGAACCTCAGATTTCCAGGTAATGTCGATTTTTCCAGGTAATGTCGATTTTTCCCAGGAACCTCAAATTTCCAGGTAATGTCGATTTTTTCAGAAAATGTCGATTTTTCCGGGAACCTCAGATTTCCAGGTAATGTCGATTTTTCCAGGTAATGTCGATTTTTCCCAGGAACCTCAGTTTTCCAGGTAATGTCGATTTTTCCCAGGAACCTCAGTTTTCCAGGTAATGTCCATTTTTCCGGGAACCGCAGATTTCCAGGTAATGTCGATTTTTCCAGGTAATGTCGAATTTTCCAGGTAATGTCGATTTTTCCCAGGAACCTCAGATTTCCAGGTAATGTCGATTTTTCCAGGTAATGTCGATTTTTCCCAGGAACCTCAGTTTTCCAGGTAATGTCGATTTTTGCCCGGAACCTCAGTTTTGCAGGTAATGTCGATTTTTCCCCGGAACCTCATTTTTCCAGGTAATGTCGATTTTTCCCCGGAACCTCAGTTTTCCAGGTAATGTCGATTTTTCCCCGGAACCTCAGTTTTCCAGGTAATGTCGATTTTTCCCCGGAACCTCAGTTTTCCAGGTAATGTCGATTTTTCCCAGGAACCTCAGTTTTCCAGGTAATGTCGATTTTTCCCAGGAACCTCATTTTTCCAGGTAATGTCGATTTTTCCCCGGAACCTCAGTTTTCCAGGTAATGTCGATTTTTCCCCGGAACCTCAGTTTTCCAGGTAATGTCGATTTTTCCCAGGAACCTCAGTTTTCCAGGTAATGTCGATTTTTCCCAGGAACCTCAGATTTCCAGGTAATGTCCATTTTTCCGGGAACCGCAGATTTCCAGGTAATGTCGATTTTTCCAGGTAATGTCGATTTTTCCCAGGAACCTCAGTTTTCCAGGTAATGTCGATTTTTCCCAGGAACCTCAAATTTCCAGGTAATGTCGATTTTTCCGGGAACCTCAGTTTTCCAGGTAATGTCGATTTTTCCAGGAAATGTCGATTTTTCCCAGGAACCTCAGATTTCCAGGTAATGTCGATTTTTCCAGGTAATGTTGATTTTTCCCAGGAATCTCAGTCTTCCAGGTAATGTCGATTTTTCCAGATAATGTCGATTTTTCCAGGTAATGTCGATTTTTCCAGGTAATGTCGATTTTTCCCAGGAACCTCAGTCTTCCAGGTAATGTCGATTTTTCCAGGTAATGTCGATTTTTCCCAGGAACCTCAGTTTTCCAGGTAATGTCGATTTTTCCCCGGAACCTCAGTTTTCCAGGTAATGTCGATTTTTCCCAGGAACCTCAGTTTTCCAGGTAATGTCGATTTTTCCCAGGAACCTCATTTTTCCAGGTAATGTCGATTTTTCCCCGGAACCTCAGTTTTCCAGGTAATGTCGATTTTTCCCCGGAACCTCATTTTTCCAGGTAATGTCGATTTTTCCCCGGAACCTCAGTTTTCCAGTTAATGTCGATTTTTCCCAGGAACCTCAGTTTTCCAGGTAATGTCGATTTTTCCCAGGAACCTCAGTTTTCCAGGTAATGTCGATTTTTCCCCGGAACCTCATTTTTCCAGGTAATGTCGATTTTTCCCGGGAACCTCAGTTTTCCATGTAATGTCGATTTTTCCCCGGAACCTCAGTTTTCCAGGTAATGTCGATTTTTCCCCGGAACCTCAGTTTTCCAGGTAATGTCGATTTTTCCCAGGAACCTCAAATTTCCAGGTAATGTCGATTTTTCCGGGAAATGTCGATTTTTCCAGGTAATGTCGATTTTTCCCCGGAACCTCAGTTTTCCAGGTAATGTCGATTTTTCCCCGGAACCTCAGTTTTCCAGGTAATGTCGATTTTTCCCAGGAACCTCAGTTTTCCAGGTAATGTCGATTTTTCCCCGGAACCTCATTTTTCCAGGTAATGTCGAGTTTTCCCGGGAACCTCAGTTTTCCAGGTAATGTCGATTTTTCCCAGGAACCTCAGATTTCCAGGTAATGTCGATTTTTCCGGGAACCTCAGATTTCCAGGTAATGTCGATTTTTCCAGGTAATGTCGATTTTTCCCAGGAACCTCAGTTTTCCAGGTAATGTCGATTTTTCCCCGGAACCTCAGTTTTCCAGGTAATGTCGATTTTTCCCAGGAACCTCAAATTTCCAGGTAATGTCGATTTTTCCGGGAACCTCAGTTTTCCAGGTAATGTCGATTTTTCCAGGTAATGTCGATTTTTCCCAGGAACCTCAGTTTTCCAGGTAATGTCGATTTTTCCCAGGAACCTCAGTTTTCCAGGTAATGTCGATTTTTCCCAGGAACCTCAGTTTTCCAGGTAATGTCGATTTTTCCCAGGAACCTCAGTTTTGCAGGTAATGTCGATTTTTCCCAGGAACCTCAAATTTCCAGGTAATGTCGATTTTTCCCAGGAACCTCAAATTTCCAGGTAATGTCGATTTTTCCCCGGAACCTCATTTTTCCAGGTAATGTCGATTTCTCCCAGGAACCTCAAATTTCCAGGTAATGTCGATTTTTCCAGGAAATGTCGATTTTTCCAGGAAATGTCGATTTTTCCAGGTAATGTCGATTTTTCCCCGGAACCTCAGTTTTCCAGGTAATGTCGATTTTTCCCCGGAACCTCAGTTTTCCAGGTAATGTCGATTTTTCCCAGGAACCTCAGTTTTCCAGGTAATGTCGATTTTTCCCCGGAACCTCATTTTTCCAGGTAATGTCGAGTTTTCCCGGGAACCTCAGTTTTCCAGGTAATGTCGATTTTTCCCAGGAACCTCAGATTTCCAGGTAATGTCGATTTTTCCGGGAACCTCAGATTTCCAGGTAATGTCGATTTTTCCAGGTAATGTCGATTTTTCCCAGGAACCTCAGTTTTCCAGGTAATGTCGATTTTTCCCCGGAACCTCAGTTTTCCAGGTAATGTCGATTTTTCCCAGGAACCTCAAATTTCCAGGTAATGTCGATTTTTCCGGGAACCACAGTTTTCCAGGTAATGTCGATTTTTCCAGGAAATGTCGATTTTTCCAGGTAATGTCGACTTTTCCCAGGAACCTCAGTTTTCCAGGTAATGTCGATTTTTCCACGTAATGTCGACTTTTCCCAGGAACCTCAGATTTCCAGGTAATGTCGATTTTTCCAGGTAATGTCGATTTTTCCCAGGAACCTCAGTTTTCCAGGTAATGTCGATTTTTCCCCGGAACCTCAGTTTTCCAGGTAATGTCGATTTTTCCCAGGAACCTCAAATTTCCAGGTAATGTCGATTTTTCCGGGAACCACAGTTTTCCAGGTAATGTCGATTTTTCCAGGAAATGTCGATTTTTCCAGGTAATGTCGACTTTTCCCAGGAACCTCAGTTTTCCAGGTAATGTCGATTTTTCCACGTAATGTCGACTTTTCCCAGGAACCTCAGATTTCCAGGTAATGTCGATTTTTCCAGGTAATGTCGATTTTTCCCAGGAACCTCAAATTTCCAGGTAATGTCGATTTTTCCGGGAACCTCAGTTTTCCAGGTAATGCCGATTTTTCCAGGAAATGTCGATTTTTCCAGGTAATGTCGACTTTTCCCAGGAACCTCAGTTTTCCAGTTAATGTCGATTTTTCCAGGTAATGTCGACTTTTCCAGGTAATGTCGATTTTTCCCCGGAACCTCAGTTTTCCAGGTAATGTCGATTTTTCCCAGGAACCTCAGTTTTCCAGGTAATGTCGATTTTTCCCCGGAACCTCAGTTTTCCAGGTAATGTCGATGTTTCCCCGGAACCTCAGTTTTCCAGGTAATGTCGATTTTTCCCAGGAACCTCAGTTTTCCAGGTAATGTCGATTTTTCCCCGGAACCACAGTTTTCCAGGTAATGTCGATGTTTCCAGGAAATGTCGATTTTTCCCAGGAACCTCAGTTTTCCAGGTAATGTCGATTTTCCCCGGAACCTCAGTTTTCCAGGTAATGTCGATTTTTCCAGGTAATGTCGATTTTTCCAGGTAATGTCGATTTTTCCAGGTAATGTCGATTTTTCCCAGGAACCTCAGTTTTCTAGGTAATGTCGAATTTTCCCAGGAACCTCATTTTTCCAGGAAATGTCGATTTTTCCAGGAAATGTCGATTTTTCCCAGGAACCTCAGTTTTCCAGTTAATGTCGATTTTTCCCCGGAACCTCAGTTTTCCAGGTAATGTCGATTTTTCCAGGTAATGTCGATTTTTCCCAGGAACCTCAGTTTTCCAGTTAATGTCGATTTTACCCCGGAACCGCAGTTTTCCAGGTAATGTCGATTTTTCCAGGTAATGTCGATTTTTCCCAGGAACCTCAGTTTTCCAGGTAATGTCGCTTTTTCCCAGGAACCTCAGTTTTCCAGTTAATGTCGATTTTTCCCCGGAACCTCAGTTTTCCAGGTAATGTCGATTTTTCCAGGAAATGTCGATTTTTCCAGGAAATGTCGATTTTTCCCAGCAACCTCATTTTTCCAGGTAATGTCGATTTTTCCCAGGAACCTCAGTCTTCCAGGTAATGTCGATTTTTCCAGGTAATGTCGATTTTTCCAGGTAATGTCGATTTTTCCAGGTAATGTCGATTTCTCCCAGGAACCTCAGTTTTCCAGTTAATGTCGATTTTTCCCCGGAACCTCAGTTTTCCAGGTAATGTCGATTTTTCCAGGTAATGTCGATTTTTCCCAGGAACCTCAGTTTTCCAGTTAATGTCGATTTTTCCCCGGAACCTCAGTTTTCCAGGTAATGTCGATTTTTCCAGGAAATGTCGATTTTTGCAGGAAATGTCGATTTTTCGCAGCAACCTCATTTTTCCAGGTAATGTCGATTTTTCCAGGTAATGTCGATTTTTCCCAGGAACCTCAGTTTTCCAGTTAATGTCGATTTTTCCCCGGAACCTCAGTTTTCCAGGTAATGTCGATTTTTCCAGGAAATGTCGATTTTTCCAGGAAATGTCGATTTTTCCCAGCAACCTCAGATTTCCAGGTAATGTCGATTTTTCCAGGTAATGTCGATTTTTCCCAGGAACCTCAGTTTTCCAGTTAATGTCGATTTTTCCCCGGAACCTCAGTTTTCCAGGTAATGTCGATTTTTCCAGGAAATGTCGATTTTTCCAGGTAATGTCGATTTTTCCCAGGAACCTCAGTTTTCCAGGTAATGTCGATTTTTCCCAGGAACCTCAGTTTTCCAGTTAATGTCGATTTTTCCCCGGAACCTCAGTTTTCCAGGTAATGTCGATTTTTCCAGGAAATGTCGATTTTTCCAGGAAATGTCGATTTTTCCCAGCAACCTCATTTTTCCAGGTAATGTCGATTTTTCCCAGGAACCTCAGTTTTCCAGGTAATGTCGATTTTTCCCCCGAACCTCAGTTTTCCAGGTAATGTCGATTTTTCCCAGGAACCTCAGTTTTCCAGGTAATGTCGATTTTTCCAGGAAATGTCGATTTTTCCAGGAAATGTCGATTTTTCCCAGCAACCTCATTTTTCCAGGTAATGTCGATTTTTCCCAGGAACCTCAGTTTTCCAGGTAATGTCGATTTTTCCCCCGAACCTCAGTTTTCCAGGTAATGTCGATTTTTCCCAGGAACCTCATTTTTCCAGGTAATGTCGATTTTTCCCCGGGACCTCAGTTTTCCAGGTAATGTCGATTTTTCCCCGGAACCTCAGTTTTCCAGGTAATGTCGATTTTTCCCAGGAACCTCAGTTTTCCAGGTAATGTCGATTTTTGCCCGGAACCTCAGTTTTGCAGGTAATGTCGATTTTTCCCCGGAACCTCATTTTTCCAGGTAATGTCGATTTTTCCCCCGAACCTCAGTTTTCCAGGTAATGTCGATTTTTCCCAGGAACCTCAGTTTTCCAGGTAATGTCGATTTTTCCCCGGAACCTCAGTTTTCCAGGTAATGTCGATTTTTCCCAGGAACCTCAGATTTCCAGGTAATGTCCATTTTTCCGGGAACCGCAGATTTCCAGGTAATGTCGATTTTTCCAGGTAATGTCGATTTTTCCCAGGAACCTCAGTTTTGCAGGTAATGTCGATTTTTCCCCGGAACCTCATTTTTCCAGGTAATGTCGATTTTTCCCCGGAACCTCAGTTTTCCAGGTAATGTCGATTTTTCCCGGGAACCTCAGTTTTCCAGGTAATGTCGATTTTTCCCCGGAACCTCAGTTTTCCAGGTAATGTCGATTTTTCCCAGGAACCTCAGATTTCCAGGTAATGTCCATTTTTCCGGGAACCGCAGATTTCCAGGTAATGTCGATTTTTCCAGGTAATGTCGATTTTTCCCAGGAACCTCAGTTTTCCAGGTAATGTCGATTTTTCCCAGGAGCCTCAAATTTCCAGGTAATGTCGATTTTTCCGGGAACCTCAGTTTTCCAGGTAATGTCGATTTTTCCAGGAAATGTCGATTTTTCCCAGGAACCTCAGATTTCCAGGTAATGTCGATTTTTCCAGGTAATGTTGATTTTTCCCAGGAATCTCAGTCTTCCAGGTAATGTCGATTTTTCCAGATAATGTCGATTTTTCCAGGTAATGTCGATTTTTCCAGGTAATGTCGATTTTTCCCAGGAACCTCAGTCTTCCAGGTAATGTCGATTTTTCCCAGGAACCTCAGTTTTCCAGGTAATGTCGATTTTTCCCAGGAACCTCAGTTTTCCAGGTAATGTCGATTTTTCCCCGGAACCTCATTTTTCCAGGTAATGTCGATTTTTCCAGGTAATGTCGATTTTTCCAGGTAATGTCGATTTTTCCCCGGAACCTCAGTTTTCCAGGTAATGTCGATTTTTCCCCGGAACCTCAGTTTTCCAGGTAATGTCGATTTTTCCCAGGAACCTCAGTTTTCCAGGTAATGTCGATTTTTCCCAGGAACCTCAGTTTTCCAGGTAATGTCGATTTTTCCCCGGAACCTCATTTTTCCAGGTAATGTCGATTTTTCCCCGGAACCTCAGTTTTCCAGTTAATGTCGATTTTTCCCAGGAACCTCAGTTTTCCAGGTAATGTCGATTTTTCCCAGGAACCTCAGTTTTCCAGGTAATGTCGATTTTTCCCCGGAACCTCATTTTTCCAGGTAATGTCGATTTTTCCAGGTAATGTCGATTTTTCCAGGTAATGTCGATTTTTCCCCGGAACCTCAGTTTTCCAGGTAATGTCGATTTTTCCCCGGAACCTCAGTTTTCCAGGTAATGTCGATTTTTCCCAGGAACCTCAAATTTCCAGGTAATGTCGATTTTTCCAGGAAATGTCGATTTTTCCAGGTAATGTCGATTTTTCCCCGGAACCTCAGTTTTCCAGGTAATGTCGATTTTTCCCCGGAACCTCAGTTTTCCAGGTAATGTCGATTTTTCCCAGGAACCTCAGTTTTCCAGGTAATGTCGATTTTTCCCCGGAACCTCATTTTTCCAGGTAATGTCGAGTTTTCCCGGGAACCTCAGTTTTCCAGGTAATGTCGATTTTTCCCAGGAACCTCAGATTTCCAGGTAATGTCGATTTTTCCGGGAACCTCAGATTTCCAGGTAATGTCGATTTTTCCAGGTAATGTCGATTTTTCCCAGGAACCTCAGTTTTCCAGGTAATGTCGATTTTTCCCCGGAACCTCAGTTTTCCAGGTAATGTCGATTTTTCCCAGGAACCTCAAATTTCCAGGTAATGTCGATTTTTCCGGGAACCTCAGTTTTCCAGGTAATGTCGATTTTTCCAGGTAATGTCGATTTTTCCCAGGAACCTCAGTTTTCCAGGTAATGTCGATTTTTCCCAGGAACCTCAGTTTTCCAGGTAATGTCGATTTTTCCCAGGAACCTCAAATTTCCAGGTAATGTCGATTTTTCCAGGAAATGTCGATTTTTCCAGGTAATGTCGATTTTTCCAGGTAATGTCGATTTTTCCCAGGAACCTCAGTTTTCCAGGTAATGTCGATTTTTCCCAGGAACCTCAGTTTTCCAGGTAATGTCGATTTTTCCCAGGAACCTCAGTTTTGCAGGTAATGTCGATTTTTCCCAGGAACCTCAAATTTCCAGGTAATGTCGATTTTTCCAGGAACCTCAGTTTTCCAGGTAATGTCGATTTTTCCAGGTAATGTCGATTTTTCCCAGGAACCTCAGTTTTCCAGGTAATGTCGATTTTTCCCAGGAACCTCAGTCTTCCAGGTAATGTCGATTTTTCCAGGAAATGTCGATTTTTCCAGGTAATGTCGATTTTTCCGGGAACCTCAGTTTTCCAGGTAATGTCGATTTTTCCAGGTAATGTCGATTTTTCCCAGGAAAGTCAGTTTTCCAGGTAATGTCGATTTTTCCCAGGAACCTCAGTTTTCCAGGTAATGTCGATTTTTCCCAGGAACCTCAGTTTTCCAGGTAATGTCGATTTTTCCCCGGAACCTCATTTTTCCAGGTAATGTCGATTTTTCCCCGGAACCTCAGTTTTCCAGGTAATGTCGATTTTTCCCAGGAACCTCAGTTTTCCAGGTAATGTCGATTTTTCCCAGGAACCTCAGTTTTCCAGGTAATGTCGATTTTTCCCCGGAACCTCATTTTTCCAGGTAATGTCGATTTTTCCCCGGAACCTCAGTTTTCCAGTTAATGTCGATTTTTCCCAGGAACCTCAGTTTTCCAGGTAATGTCGATTTTTCCCAGGAACCTCAGTTTTCCAGGTAATGTCGATTTTTCCCCGGAACCTCATTTTTCCAGGTAATGTCGATTTTTCCAGGTAATGTCGATTTTTCCAGGTAATGTCGATTTTTCCCAGGAACCTCAGTTTTCCAGGTAATGTCGATTTTTCCCCGGAACCTCAGTTTTCCAGGTAATGTCGATTTTTCCCAGGAACCTCAAATTTCCAGGTAATGTCGATTTTTCCCCGGAACCTCAGTTTTCCAGGTAATGTCGATTTTTCCCCGGAACCTCAGTTTTCCAGGTAATGTCGATTTTTCCCGGGAACCTCAGTTTTCCAGGTAATGTCGATTTTTCCAGGTAATGTCGATTTTTCCCGGGAACCTCAGTTTTCCAGGTAATGTCGATTTTTCCAGGTTATGTCGATTTTTCCCGGGAACCTCAGTTTTCCAGGTAATGTCGATTTTTCCAGGAAATGTCGATTTTTCCCAGGAACCTCTTTTTTCCAGGTAATGTCGATTTTTCCCAGGAACCTCATTTTTCCAGGAAATGTCGATTTTTCCCAGGAACCTCAGTTTTCCAGGTAATGACGATTTTTCCCCGGAACCTCAGTTTTCCAGGTAATGACGATTTTTCCCAGGAACCTCAGTTTTCCAGGTAATGTCGATTTTTCGCAGGAACCTCAGTTTTCCAGGTAATGTCGATTTTTCCCAGGAACCTCATTTTTCCAGGTAATGTCGATTTTTCCCGGGAACCTCAGTTTTCCAGGTAATGTCGATTTTTCCAGGAAATGTCGATTTTTCCCAGGAACCTCTTTTTTCCAGGTAATGTCGATTTTTCCCAGGAACCTCATTTTTCCAGGAAATGTCGATTTTTCCCAGGAACCTCAGTTTTCCAGGTAATGACGATTTTTCCCCGGAACCTCAGTTTTCCAGGTAATGACGATTTTTCCCAGGAACCTCAGTTTTCCAGGTAATGTCGATTTTTCCCAGGAACCTCAGTTTTCCAGGTAATGTCGATTTTTCCCGGGAACCTCAGTTTTCCAGGTAATGTCGATTTTTCCCAGGAACCTCAGATTTCCAGGTAATGTCGATTTTTCCGGGAACCTCAGATTTCCAGGTAATGTCGATTTTTCCAGGTAATGTCGATTTTTCCCAGGAACCTCAGTTTTCCAGGTAATGTCGATTTTTCCCCGGAACCTCAGTTTTCCAGGTAATGTCGATTTTTCCCAGGAACCTCAAATTTCCAGGTAATGTCGATTTTTCCGGGAACCTCAGTTTTCCAGGTAATGTCGATTTTTCCAGGTAATGTCGATTTTTCCCAGGAACCTCAGTTTTCCAGGTAATGTCGATTTTTCCCAGGAACCTCAGTTTTCTAGGTAATGTCGATTTTTCCCAGGAACCTCAAATTTCCAGGTAATGTCGATTTTTCCAGGAAATGTCGATTTTTCCAGGTAATGTCGATTTTTCCAGGTAATGTCGATTTTTCCCAGGAACCTCAGTTTTCCAGGTAATGTCGATTTTTCCCAGGAACCTCAGTTTTCCAGGTAATGTCGATTTTTCCCAGGAACCTCAGTTTTGCAGGTAATGTCGATTTTTCCCAGGAACCTCAAATTTCCAGGTAATGTCGATTTTTCCCAGGAACCTCAAATTTCCAGGTAATGTCGATTTTTCCAGGAAATGTCGATTTTTCCAGGAAATGTCGATTTTTCCAGGTAATGTCGATTTTTCCGGGAACCTCAGTTTTCCAGGTAATGTCGATTTTTCCAGGTAATGTCGATTTTTCCCAGGAACCTCAGTTTTCCAGGTAATGTCGATTTTTCCCAGGAACCTCAGTTTTCCAGGTAATGTCGATTTTTCCCAGGAACCTCAGTTTTGCAGGTAATGTCGATTTTTCCCAGGAACCTCAAATTTCCACGTAATGTCGATTTTTCCCAGGAACCTCAAATTTCCAGGTAATGTCGATTTTTCCAGGAAATGTCGATTTTTCCAGGTAACGTCGATTTTTCCAGGTAATGTCGATTTTTCCGGGAACCTCAGTTTTCCAGGTAATGTCGATTTTTCCAGGTAATGTCGATTTTTCCCAGGAACCTCAGTTTTCCAGGTAATGTCGATTTTTCCCAGGAACCTCAAATTTCCAGGTAATGTCGATTTTTCCAGGAAATGTCGATTTTTCCAGGTAATGTCGATTTTTCCAGGAAATGTCGATTTTTCCAGGTAATGTCGATTTTTCCGGGAACCTCAGTTTTCCAGGTAATGTCGATTTTTCCAGGTAATGTCGATTTTTCCCAGGAACCTCAGTTTTCCAGGTAATGTCGATTTTTCCCAGGAACCTCAGTTTTCCAGGTAATGTCGATTTTTCCCCGGAACCTCATTTTTCCAGGTAATGTCGATTTTTCCCCGGAACCTCAGTTTTCCAGGTAATGTCGATTTTTCCCAGGAACCTCAGTTTTCCAGGTAATGTCGATTTTTCCCAGGAACCTCAGTTTTCCAGGTAATGTCGATTTTTCCCCGGAACCTCATTTTTCCAGGTAATGTCGATTTTTCCCCGGAACCTCAGTTTTCCAGTTAATGTCGATTTTTCCCAGGAACCTCAGTTTTCCAGGTAATGTCGATTTTTCCCAGGAACCTCAGTTTTCCAGGTAATGTCGATTTTTCCCCGGAACCTCATTTTTCCAGGTAATGTCGATTTTTCCAGGTAATGTCGATTTTTCCAGGTAATGTCGATTTTTCCCAGGAACCTCAGTTTTCCAGGTAATGTCGATTTTTCCCCGGAACCTCAGTTTTCCAGGTAATGTCGATTTTTCCCAGGAACCTCAAATTTCCAGGTAATGTCGATTTTTCCCCGGAACCTCAGTTTTCCAGGTAATGTCGATTTTTCCCCGGAACCTCAGTTTTCCAGGTAATGTCGATTTTTCCCGGGAACCTCAGTTTTCCAGGTAATGTCGATTTTTCCAGGTAATGTCGATTTTTCCCGGGAACCTCAGTTTTCCAGGTAATGTCGATTTTTCCAGGTTATGTCGATTTTTCCCGGGAACCTCAGTTTTCCAGGTAATGTCGATTTTTCCAGGAAATGTCGATTTTTCCCAGGAACCTCTTTTTTCCAGGTAATGTCGATTTTTCCCAGGAACCTCATTTTTCCAGGAAATGTCGATTTTTCCCAGGAACCTCAGTTTTCCAGGTAATGACGATTTTTCCCCGGAACCTCAGTTTTCCAGGTAATGACGATTTTTCCCAGGAACCTCAGTTTTCCAGGTAATGTCGATTTTTCGCAGGAACCTCAGTTTTCCAGGTAATGTCGATTTTTCCCAGGAACCTCATTTTTCCAGGTAATGTCGATTTTTCCCGGGAACCTCAGTTTTCCAGGTAATGTCGATTTTTCCAGGAAATGTCGATTTTTCCCAGGAACCTCTTTTTTCCAGGTAATGTCGATTTTTCCCAGGAACCTCATTTTTCCAGGAAATGTCGATTTTTCCCAGGAACCTCAGTTTTCCAGGTAATGACGATTTTTCCCCGGAACCTCAGTTTTCCAGGTAATGACGATTTTTCCCAGGAACCTCAGTTTTCCAGGTAATGTCGATTTTTCCCAGGAACCTCAGTTTTCCAGGTAATGTCGATTTTTCCCGGGAACCTCAGTTTTCCAGGTAATGTCGATTTTTCCCAGGAACCTCAGATTTCCAGGTAATGTCGATTTTTCCGGGAACCTCAGATTTCCAGGTAATGTCGATTTTTCCAGGTAATGTCGATTTTTCCCAGGAACCTCAGTTTTCCAGGTAATGTCGATTTTTCCCCGGAACCTCAGTTTTCCAGGTAATGTCGATTTTTCCCAGGAACCTCAAATTTCCAGGTAATGTCGATTTTTCCGGGAACCTCAGTTTTCCAGGTAATGTCGATTTTTCCAGGTAATGTCGATTTTTCCCAGGAACCTCAGTTTTCCAGGTAATGTCGATTTTTCCCAGGAACCTCAGTTTTCTAGGTAATGTCGATTTTTCCCAGGAACCTCAAATTTCCAGGTAATGTCGATTTTTCCAGGAAATGTCGATTTTTCCAGGTAATGTCGATTTTTCCAGGTAATGTCGATTTTTCCCAGGAACCTCAGTTTTCCAGGTAATGTCGATTTTTCCCAGGAACCTCAGTTTTCCAGGTAATGTCGATTTTTCCCAGGAACCTCAGTTTTGCAGGTAATGTCGATTTTTCCCAGGAACCTCAAATTTCCAGGTAATGTCGATTTTTCCCAGGAACCTCAAATTTCCAGGTAATGTCGATTTTTCCAGGAAATGTCGATTTTTCCAGGAAATGTCGATTTTTCCAGGTAATGTCGATTTTTCCGGGAACCTCAGTTTTCCAGGTAATGTCGATTTTTCCAGGTAATGTCGATTTTTCCCAGGAACCTCAGTTTTCCAGGTAATGTCGATTTTTCCCAGGAACCTCAGTTTTCCAGGTAATGTCGATTTTTCCCAGGAACCTCAGTTTTGCAGGTAATGTCGATTTTTCCCAGGAACCTCAAATTTCCACGTAATGTCGATTTTTCCCAGGAACCTCAAATTTCCAGGTAATGTCGATTTTTCCAGGAAATGTCGATTTTTCCAGGTAACGTCGATTTTTCCAGGTAATGTCGATTTTTCCGGGAACCTCAGTTTTCCAGGTAATGTCGATTTTTCCAGGTAATGTCGATTTTTCCCAGGAACCTCAGTTTTCCAGGTAATGTCGATTTTTCCCAGGAACCTCAAATTTCCAGGTAATGTCGATTTTTCCAGGAAATGTCGATTTTTCCAGGTAATGTCGATTTTTCCAGGAAATGTCGATTTTTCCAGGTAATGTCGATTTTTCCGGGAACCTCAGTTTTCCAGGTAATGTCGATTTTTCCAGGTAATGTCGATTTTTCCCAGGAACCTCAGTTTTCCAGGTAATGTCGATTTTTCCCAGGAACCTCAGTTTTCCAGGTAATGTCGATTTTTCCCAGGAACCTCAGTTTTGCAGGTAATGTCGATTTTTCCCAGGAACCTCAAATTTCCAGGTAATGTCGATTTTTCCCAGGAACCTCAAATTTCCAGGTAATGTCGATTTTTCCAGGAAATGTCGATTTTTCCAGGAAATGTCGATTTTTCCAGGTAATGTCGATTTTTCCCCGGAACCTCAGTTTTCCAGGTAATGTCGATTTTTCCCCGGAACCTCAGTTTTCCAGGTAATGTCGATTTTTCCCAGGAACCTCAGTTTTCCAGGTAATGTCGATTTTTCCCCGGAACCTCATTTTTCCAGGTAATGTCGAGTTTTCCCGGGAACCTCAGTTTTCCAGGTAATGTCGATTTTTCCCAGGAACCTCAGATTTCCAGGTAATGTCGATTTTTCCGGGAACCTCAGATTTCCAGGTAATGTCGATTTTTCCGGGAACCACAGTTTTCCAGGTAATGTCGATTTTTCCAGGAAATGTCGATTTTTCCAGGAAATGTCGATTTTTCCAGGTAATGTCGATTTTTCCCCGGAACCTCAGTTTTCCAGGTAATGTCGATTTTTCCCCGGAACCTCAGTTTTCCAGGTAATGTCGATTTTTCCCAGGAACCTCAGTTTTCCAGGTAATGTCGATTTTTCCCCGGAACCTCATTTTTCCAGGTAATGTCGAGTTTTCCCGGGAACCTCAGTTTTCCAGGTAATGTCGATTTTTCCCAGGAACCTCAGATTTCCAGGTAATGTCGATTTTTCCGGGAACCTCAGATTTCCAGGTAATGTCGATTTTTCCGGGAACCACAGTTTTCCAGGTAATGTCGATTTTTCCAGGTAATGTCGACTTTTCCCAGGAACCTCAGATTTCCAGGTAATGTCGATTTTTCCGGGAACCTCAAATTTCCAGGTAATGTCGATTTTTCCGGGAACCACAGTTTTCCAGGTAATGTCGATTTTTCCAGGAAATGTCGATTTTTCCAGGTAATGTCGACTTTTCCCAGGAACCTCAGTTTTCCAGGTAATGTCGATTTTTCCAGGTAATGTCGACTTTTCCCAGGAACCTCAGATTTCCAGGTAATGTCGATTTTTCCAGGAAATGTCGATTTTTCCAGGTAATGTCGATTTTTCCCAGGAACCTCAAATTTCCAGGTAATGTCGATTTTTCCGGGAACCTCAGTTTTCCAGGTAATGTCGATTTTTCCAGGAAATGTCGATTTTTCCAGGAAATGTCGATTTTTCCCCGGAACCTCAGTTTTCCAGGTAATGTCGATGTTTCCCCGGAACCTCAGTTTTCCAGGTAATGTCGATTTTTCCCAGGAACCTCAGTTTTCCAGGTAATGTCGATTTTTCCCCGGAACCACAGTTTTCCAGGTAATGTCGATGTTTCCAGGAAATGTCGATTTTTCCCAGGAACCTCAGTTTTCCAGGTAATGTCGATTTTCCCCGGAACCTCAGTTTTCCAGGTAATGTCGATTTTTCCAGGTAATGTCGATTTTTCCAGGTAATGTCGATTTTTCCAGTTAATGTCGATTTTTCCCAGGAACCTCAGTTTTCTAGGTAATGTCGATTTTTCCCAGGAACCTCATTTTTCCAGGAAATGTCGATTTTTCCAGGAAATGTCGATTTTTCCAGGAAATGTCGATTTTTCCCCGGAACCTCAGTTTTCCAGGTAATGTCGATTTTTCCAGGTAATGTCGATTTTTCCCAGGAACCTCAGTTTTCCAGTTAATGTCGATTTTTCCCCGGAACCTCAGTTTTCCAGGTAATGTCGATTTTTCCAGGTAATGTCGATTTTTCCCAGGAACCTCAGTTTTCCAGGTAATGTCGCTTTTTCCCAGGAACCTCAGTTTTCCAGTTAATGTCGATTTTTCCCCGGAACCTCAGTTTTCCAGGTAATGTCGATTTTTCCAGGAAATGTCGATTTTTCCAGGAAATGTCGATTTTTCCCAGCAACCTCATTTTTCCAGGTAATGTCGATTTTTCCCAGGAACCTCAGTCTTCCAGGTAATGTCGATTTTTCCAGGTAATGTCGATTTTTCCAGGTAATGTCGATTTTTCCAGGTAATGTCGATTTTTCCCCGGAACCTCAGTTTTCCAGGTAATGTCGATTTTTCCCAGGAACCTCAGTTTTCCAGGTAATGTCGATTTTTCCCCGGAACCTCAGTTTTCCAGGTAATGTCGATTTTTCCAGGTAATGTCGATTTTTCCCCGGAACCTCAGTTTTCCAGGTAATGTCGATTTTTCCCAGGAACCTCAGTTTTCCAGGTAATGTCGATTTTTCCCCGGAACCTCAGTTTTCCAGGTAATGTCGATGTTTCCCCGGAACCTCAGTTTTCCAGGTAATGTCGATTTTTCCCAGGAACCTCAGTCTTCCAGGTAATGTCGATTTTTCCAGGTAATGTCGATTTTTCCAGGTAATGTCGATTTTTCCAGGTAATGTCGATTTTTCCCAGGAACCTCAGTTTTCCAGGTAATGTCGACTTTTCCCAGGAACCTCAGTTTTCCAGGTAATGTCGATTTTTCCAGGTAATGTCGATTTTTCCAGGTAATGTCGATGTTTCCCCGGAACCTCAGTTTTCCAGGTAATGTCGATTTTTCCCAGGAACCTCAGTTTTCCAGGTAATGTCGATTTTTCCCCGGAACCACAGTTTTCCAGGTAATGTCGATGTTTCCAGGAAATGTCGATTTTTCCCAGGAACCTCAGTTTTCCAGGTAATGTCGATTTTCCCCGGAACCTCAGTTTTCCAGGTAATGTCGATTTTTCCAGGTAATGTCGATTTTTCCAGGTAATGTCGATTTTTCCAGGTAATGTCGATTTTTCCCAGGAACCTCAGTTTTCTAGGTAATGTCGATTTTTCCCAGGAACCTCATTTTTCCAGGAAATGTCGATTTTTCCAGGAAATGTCGATTTTTCCCAGGAACCTCAGTTTTCCAGTTAATGTCGATTTTTCCCCGGAACCTCAGTTTTCCAGGAAATGTCGATTTTTCCAGGAAATGTCGATTTTTCCCAGGAACCTCAGTTTTCCAGGTAATGTCGATTTTTCCAGGTAATGTCGATTTTTCCCAGGAACCTCAGTTTTCCAGTTAATGTCGATTTTTCCCCGGAACCTCAGTTTTCCAGGTAATGTCGATTTTTCCAGGTAATGTCGATTTTTCCCAGGAACCTCAGTTTTCCAGGTAATGTCGCTTTTTCCCAGGAACCTCAATTTTCCAGGTAATGTCGATTTTTCCAGGAAATGTCGATTTTTCCAGGAAATGTCGATTTTTCCCTGCAACCTCATTTTTCCAGGTAATGTCGATTTTTCCCAGGAACCTCAGTTTTCCAGGTAATGTCGATTTTTCCAGGAAATGTCGATTTTTCCAGGAAATGTCGATTTTTCCCAGCAACCTCATTTTTCCAGGTAATGTCGATTTTTCCAGGTAATGTCGATTTTTCCCAGGAACCTCAGTTTTCCAGTTAATGTCGATTTTTCCCCGGAACCTCAGTTTTCCAGGTAATGTCGATTTTTCCAGGTAATGTCGATTTTTCCAGGTAATGTCGATTTTTCCCAGGAACCTCAGTTTTCCAGTTAATGTCGATTTTTCCCCGGAACCTCAGTTTTCCAGGTAATGTCGATTTTTCCAGGAAATGTCGATTTTTCCAGGAAATGTCGATTTTTCCAGGAAATGTCGATTTTTCCCAGCAACCTCATTTTTCCAGGTAATGTCGATTTTTCCAGGTAATGTCGATTTTTCCCAGGAACCTCAGTTTTCCAGTTAATGTCGATTTTTCCCCGGAACCGCAGTTTTCCAGGTAATGTCGATTTTTCCAGGAAATGTCGATTTTTCCAGGAAATGTCGATTTTTCCCAGCAACCTCAGATTTCCAGGTAATGTCGATTTTTTCAGGTAATGTCGATTTTTCCCAGGAACCTCAGTTTTCCAGTTAATGTCGATTTTACCCCGGAACCGCAGTTTTCCAGGTAATGTCGATTTTTCCAGGTAATGTCGATTTTTCCCAGGAACCTCAGTTTTCCAGGTAATGTCGATTTTTCCCAGGAACCTCAGTTTTCCAGTTAATGTCGATTTTTCCCCGGAACCTCAGTTTTCCAGGTAATGTCGATTTTTCCAGGAAATGTCGATTTTTCCAGGAAATGTCGATTTTTCCCAGCAACCTCATTTTTCCAGGTAATGTCGATTTTTCCCAGGAACCTCAGTCTTCCAGGTAATGTCGATTTTTCCAGGTAATGTCGATTTTTCCAGGTAATGTCGATTTTTCCAGGTAATGTCGATTTTTCCCAGGAACCTCAGTTTTCCAGTTAATGTCGATTTTTCCCCGGAACCTCAGTTTTCCAGGTAATGTCGATTTTTCCAGGTAATGTCGATTTTTCCAGGTAATGTCGATTTTTCCCAGGAACCTCAGTTTTCCAGTTAATGTCGATTTTTCCCCGGAACCTCAGTTTTCCAGTTAATGTCGATTTTTCCCCGGAACCTCAGTTTTCCAGGTAATGTCGATTTTTCCAGGAAATGTCGATTTTTCCAGGAAATGTCGATTTTTCCCAGCAACCTCATTTTTCCAGGTAATGTCGATTTTTCCAGGTAATGTCGATTTTTCCAGGAACCTCAGATTTCCAGGTAATGTCGATTTTTCCAGGTAATGTCGACTTTTCCCAGCAACCTCAGTTTTCCAGGTAATGTCGATTTTTCCCAGGAACCACAGTTTTCCAGGTAATGTCGATTTTTCCCCGGAACCTCAGTTTTCCAGGTAATGTCGATTTTTCCCAGGAACCTCAGTCTTCCAGGTAATGTCGATTTTTCCCAGGAACCTCAGTTTTCCAGGTAATGTCGATTTTTCCCGGGAACCTCAGTTTTCCAGGTAATGTCGATTTTTCCAGGAAATGTCGATTTTTCCCAGCAACCTCATTTTTCCAGGTAATGTCGATTTTTCCAGGAAATGTCGATTTTTCCAGGAAATGTCGATTTTTCCCAGCAACCTCAGATTTCCAGGTAATGTCGATTTTTCCAGGTAATGTCGATTTTTCCAGGTAATGTCGATTTTTCCAGGTAATGTCGATTTTTCCAGGAAATGTCGATTTTTCCAGGAAATGTCGATTTTTCCCAGCAACCTCAGTTTTCCAGGTAATGTCGATTTTTCCCCGGAACCTCAGTTTTCCAGGTAATGTCGATTTTTCCGGGAACCTCAGTTTTCCAGGTAATGTCGATTTTTCCAGGAAATGTCGATTTTTCCAGGTAATGTCGATTTTTCCAGGTAATGTCGATTTTTCCCAGGAACCTCAGATTTCCAGGTAATGTCGATTTTTCCAGGTAATGTCGACTTTTCGCAGGAACCTCAGTCTTCCAGGTAATGTCGATTTTTCCAGGAACCTCAGATTTCCAGGTAATGTCGATTTTTCCAGGTAATGTCGATTTTTCCCAGAAACCTCAGTCTTCCAGGTAATGTCGATTTTTCCAGGTAATGTCGATTTTTCCCAGGAACCTCAGTCTTCCAGGTAATGTCGATTTTTCCAGGAACCTCAGATTTCCAGGTAATGTCGATTTTTCCAGGTAATGCCGATTTTTCCCAGGAACCTCAGATTTCCAGGTAATGTCGATTTTTCCAGGTAATGTCGATTTTTCCGGGAATCTCAGTCTTCCAGGTAATGTCGATTTTTCCAGGAACCTCAGATTTCCAGGTAATGTCGATTTTTCCAGGTAATGCCGATTTTTCCCAGGAACCTCAGATTTCCAGGTAATGTCGATTTTTCCAGGTAATGTCGACTTTTCCCAGGAACCTCAGTCTTCCAGGTAATGTCGATTTTTCCAGGAACCTCAGATTTCCAGGTAATGTCGATTTTTCCAGGTAATGTCGATTTTTCCCAATAACCTCAGTCTTCCAGGTAATGTCGATTTTTCCCCGGAACCTCATTTTTCCAGGTAATGTCGATTTTTCCCAGGAACCTCAGTTTTCCAGGTAATGTCGATTTTTCCCCGGAACCTCAGTTTTCCGGGTAATGTCGATTTTTCCAGGTAATGTCGATTTTTCCAGGTAATGTCGATTTTTCCAGGAAATGTCGATTTTTCCAGGAAATGTCGATTTTTCCCAGCAACCCCATTTTTCCAGGTAATGTCGATTTTTCCAGGTAATGTCGATTTTTCCCAGGAACCTCAGTCTTCCAGGTAATGTCGATTTTTCCAGGTAATGTCGATTTTTCCAGGTAATGTCGATTTTTCCCAGGAACCTCAGTTTTCCAGTTAATGTCGATTTTTCCCCGGAACCTCAGTTTTCCAGGTAATGTCGATTTTTCCAGGAAATGTCGATTTTTCCCAGCAACCTCATTTTTCCAGGTAATGTCGATTTTTCCCGGGAACCTCAGTTTTCCAGGTAATGTCGATTTTTCCAGGTAATGTCGATTTTTCCCAGGAACCTCAGTTTTCCAGTTAATGTCGATTTTTCCCCGGAACCTCAGTTTTCCAGGTAATGTCGATTTTTCCAGGTAATGTCGATTTTTCCAGGTAATGTCGATTTTTCCCAGGAACCTCAGTTTTCCAGTTAATGTCGATTTTTCCCCGGAACCTCAGTTTTCCAGTTAATGTCGATTTTTCCCCGGAACCTCAGTTTTCCAGGTAATGTCGATTTTTCCAGGAAATGTCGATTTTTCCAGGAAATGTCGATTTTTCCCAGCAACCTCATTTTTCCAGGTAATGTCGATTTTTCCAGGTAATGTCGATTTTTCCAGGAACCTCAGATTTCCAGGTAATGTCGATTTTTCCAGGTAATGTCGACTTTTCCCAGCAACCTCAGTTTTCCAGGTAATGTCGATTTTTCCCAGGAACCACAGTTTTCCAGGTAATGTCGATTTTTCCCCGGAACCTCAGTTTTCCAGGTAATGTCGATTTTTCCCAGGAACCTCAGTCTTCCAGGTAATGTCGATTTTTCCCAGGAACCTCAGTTTTCCAGGTAATGTCGATTTTTCCCGGGAACCTCAGTTTTCCAGGTAATGTCGATTTTTCCAGGAAATGTCGATTTTTCCCAGCAACCTCATTTTTCCAGGTAATGTCGATTTTTCCAGGAAATGTCGATTTTTCCAGGAAATGTCGATTTTTCCCAGCAACCTCAGATTTCCAGGTAATGTCGATTTTTCCAGGTAATGTCGATTTTTCCAGGTAATGTCGATTTTTCCAGGTAATGTCGATTTTTCCAGGAAATGTCGATTTTTCCAGGAAATGTCGATTTTTCCCAGCAACCTCAGTTTTCCAGGTAATGTCGATTTTTCCCCGGAACCTCAGTTTTCCAGGTAATGTCGATTTTTCCGGGAACCTCAGTTTTCCAGGTAATGTCGATTTTTCCAGGAAATGTCGATTTTTCCAGGTAATGTCGATTTTTCCAGGTAATGTCGATTTTTCCCAGGAACCTCAGATTTCCAGGTAATGTCGATTTTTCCAGGTAATGTCGACTTTTCGCAGGAACCTCAGTCTTCCAGGTAATGTCGATTTTTCCAGGAACCTCAGATTTCCAGGTAATGTCGATTTTTCCAGGTAATGTCGATTTTTCCCAGAAACCTCAGTCTTCCAGGTAATGTCGATTTTTCCAGGTAATGTCGATTTTTCCCAGGAACCTCAGTCTTCCAGGTAATGTCGATTTTTCCAGGAACCTCAGATTTCCAGGTAATGTCGATTTTTCCAGGTAATGCCGATTTTTCCCAGGAACCTCAGATTTCCAGGTAATGTCGATTTTTCCAGGTAATGTCGATTTTTCCGGGAATCTCAGTCTTCCAGGTAATGTCGATTTTTCCAGGAACCTCAGATTTCCAGGTAATGTCGATTTTTCCAGGTAATGCCGATTTTTCCCAGGAACCTCAGATTTCCAGGTAATGTCGATTTTTCCAGGTAATGTCCACTTTTCCCAGGAACCTCAGTCTTCCAGGTAATGTCGATTTTTCCAGGAACCTCAGATTTCCAGGTAATGTCGATTTTTCCAGGTAATGTCGATTTTTCCCAATAACCTCAGTCTTCCAGGTAATGTCGATTTTTCCCCGGAACCTCATTTTTCCAGGTAATGTCGATTTTTCCCAGGAACCTCAGTTTTCCAGGTAATGTCGATTTTTCCCCGGAACCTCAGTTTTCCAGGTAATGTCGATTTTTCCAGGTAATGTCGATTTTTCCCAGGAACCTCAGTTTTCCAGGTAATGTCGATTTTTCCCCGGAACCTCAGTTTTCCGGGTAATGTCGATTTTTCCAGGTAATGTCGATTTTTCCAGGTAATGTCGATTTTTCCAGGAAATGTCGATTTTTCCAGGAAATGTCGATTTTTCCCAGCAACCCCATTTTTCCAGGTAATGTCGATTTTTCCAGGTAATGTCGATTTTTCCCAGGAACCTCAGTCTTCCAGGTAATGTCGATTTTTCCAGGTAATGTCGATTTTTCCAGGTAATGTCGATTTTTCCCAGGAACCTCAGTTTTCCAGTTAATGTCGATTTTTCCCCGGAACCTCAGTTTTCCAGGTAATGTCGATTTTTCCAGGAAATGTCGATTTTTCCCAGCAACCTCATTTTTCCAGGTAATGTCGATTTTTCCCGGGAACCTCAGTTTTCCAGGTAATGTCGATTTTTCCAGGAAATGTCGATTTTTCCCAGCAACCTCATTTTTCCAGGTAATGTCGATTTTTCCAGGAAATGTCGATTTTTCCAGGAAATGTCGATTTTTCCCAGCAACCTCATTTTTCCAGGTAATGTCGATTTTTCCAGGTAATGTCGATTTTTCCCGGGAACCTCAGTTTTCCAGGTAATGTCGATTTTTCCAGGAACCTCAGATTTCCAGGTAATGTCGATTTTTCCAGGTAATGTCGACTTTTCCCAGCAACCTCATTTTTCCAGGTAATGTCGATTTTTCCAGGAAATGTCGATTTTTCCAGGAAATGTCGATTTTTCCCAGCAACCTCAGATTTCCAGGTAATGTCGATTTTTCCAGGTAATGTCGATTTTTCCAGGAACCTCAGTTTTCCAGGTAATGTCGATTTTTCCCAGGAACCTCAGTTTTCCAGGTAATGTCGATTTTTCCCCGGAACCTCAGTTTTCCAGGTAATGTCGATTTTTCCCCGGAACCTCAGTTTTCCAGGTAATGTCGATTTTTCCAGGAACCTCAGATTTCCAGGTAATGTCGATTTTTCCAGGAACCTCAGTTTTCCAGGTAATGTCGATTTTTCCAGGTAATGTCGATTTTTCCCCGGAACCTCAGTTTTCCAGGTAATGTCGATTTTTCCCAGGAACCTCAGTTTTCCAGGTAATGTCCATTTTTCCCCGGAACCTCAGATTTCCAGGTAATGTCGATTTTTCCCCGGAACCTCAGTTTTCCAGGTAATGTCGATTTTTCCCAGGAACCTCAGTTTTCCAGGTAATGTCGATTTTTCCCCGGAACCTCAGTTTTCCAGGAAATGTCGATTTTTCCAGGAAATGTCGATTTTTCCAGGAAATGTCGATTTTTCCCCGGAACCTCAGTTTTCCAGGTAATGTCGATTTTTCCCCGGAACCTCAGTTTTCCAGGTAATGTCGATTTTTCCCAGGAAATGTCGATTTTTCCAGGAACCTCAGATTTCCAGGTAATGTCGATTTTTCCGGGAACCTCAGTTTTCCAGGTAATGTCGATTTTTCCCAGGAACCTCAGTTTTCCAGGTAATGTCGATTTTTCCCCGGAACCTCAGTTTTCCAGGTAATGTCGATTTTTCCAGGAAATGTCGATTTTTCCCAGGAACCTCAGATTTCCAGGTAATGTCGATTTTTCCCAGGAACCTCAGATTTCCAGGTAATGTCGATTTTTCCAGGTAATGTCGATTTTTCCCAGGAACCTCAGTCTTCCAGGTAATGTCGATTTTTCCAGGAAATGTCGATTTTTCAAAGGAACCTCAGTTTTCCAGGTAATGTCGATTTTTCCAGGAAATGTCGATTTTTCAAAGGAACCTCAGATTTCCAGGTAATGTCGATTTTTCCAGGAAATGTCGATTTTTCCAGGTAATGTCGATTTTTCCCCGGAACCTCATTTTTCCAGGTAATGTCGATTTTTCCCCGGAACCTCAGTTTTCCAGGTAATGTCGATTTTTCCCCGGAACCTCAGTTTTCCATGTAATGTCGATTTTTCCCCGGAACCTCAGTTTTCCAGGTAATGTCGATTTTTCCCCGGAACCACAGTTTTCCAGGTAATGTCGATGTTTCCAGGAAATGTCGATTTTTCCCATGAACCTCAGTTTTCCAGGTAATGTCGATTTTCCCCGGAACCTCAGTTTTCCAGGTAATGTTGATTTTTCCAGGTAATGTCGATTTTTCCAGGTAATGTCGGTTTTTCCAGGTAATGTCGATTTTTCCCAGGAACCTCAGTCTTCCAGGTAATGTCGATTTTTCCCCGGAACCTCAGTTTTCCAGGTAATGTCGATTTTTCCAGGAAATGTCGATTTTTCAAAGGAACCTCAGTTTTCCAGGTAATGTCGATTTTTCCAGGAAATGTCGATTTTTCCAGGTAATGTCGATTTTTCAAAGGAACCTCAGATTTCCAGGTAATGTCGATTTTTCCAGGAAATGTCGATTTTTCCAGGTAATGTCGATTTTTCCCCGGAACCTCAGTTTTCCAGGTAATGTCGATTTTTCCCAGGAACCTCAGTTTTCCAGGTAATGTCGATTTTTCCCCGGAACCTCATTTTTCCAGGTAATGTCGATTTTTCCCCGGAACCTCAGTTTTCCAGGTAATGTCGATTTTTCCCCGGAACCTCAGTTTTCCAGGTAATGTCGATGTTTCCCCGGAACCTCAGTTTTCCAGGTAATGTCGATTTTTCCCAGGAACCTCAGTTTTCCAGGTAATGTCGATTTTTCCCCGGAACCTCAGTTTTCCATGTAATGTCGATTTTTCCCCGGAACCTCAGTTTTCCAGGTAATGTCGATTTTTCCCCGGAACCACAGTTTTCCAGGTAATGTCGATGTTTCCAGGAAATGTCGATTTTTCCCATGAACCTCAGTTTTCCAGGTAATGTCGATTTTCCCCGGAACCTCAGTTTTCCAGGTAATGTCGATTTTTCCAGGTAATGTCGATTTTTCCAGGTAATGTCGGTTTTTCCAGGTAATGTCGATTTTTCCCAGGAACCTCAGTTTTCTAGGTAATGTCGATTTTTCCCAGGAACCTCATTTTTCCAGGAAATGTCGATTTTTCCCAGGAACCTCATTTTTCCGGGTAATGTCGATTTTTCCAGGAAATGTCGATTTTTCCCAGGAACCTCAGTTTTCCAGTTAATGTCGATTTTTCCCCGGAACCTCAGTTTTCCAGGTAATGTCGATTTTTCCAGGTAATGTCGATTTTTCCCAGGAACCTCAGTTTTCCAGTTAATGTCGATTTTTCCCCGGAACCTCAGTTTTCCAGGTAATGTCGATTTTTCCAGGAAATGTCGATTTTTCCAGGAAATGTCGATTTTTCCCAGCAACCTCATTTTTCCAGGTAATGTCGATTTTTCCAGGTAATGTCGATTTTTCCCAGGAACCTCAGTCTTCCAGGTAATGTCGATTTTTCCAGGTAATGTCGATTTTTCCAGGTAATGTCGATTTTTCCCAGGAACCTCAGTTTTCCAGTTAATGTCGATTTTTCCCCGGAACCTCAGTTTTCCAGGTAATGTCGATTTTTCCAGGAAATGTCGATTTTTCCAGGAAATGTCGATTTTTCCCAGCAACCTCATTTTTCCAGGTAATGTCGATTTTTCCAGGTAATGTCGATTTTTCCCAGGAACCTCAGTTTTCCAGATAATGTCGATTTTTCCGGGAACCTCAGTTTTCCAGGTAATGTCGATTTTTCCAGGTAATGTCGATTTTTCCCAGGAACCTCAGATTTCCAGGTAATGTCGATTTTTCCAGGTAATGTCGATTTTTCCAGGTAATGTCGATTTTTCCCAGCAACCTCAGTTTTCCAGGTAATGTCGATTTTTCCAGGAAATGTCGATTTTTCCCAGCAACCTCATTTTTACAGGTAATGTCGATTTTTCCAGGAAATGTCGATTTTTCCAGGAAATGTCGATTTTTCCCAGCAACCTCATTTTTCCAGGTAATGTCGATTTTTCCAGGAAATGTCGATTTTTCCAGGAAATGTCGATTTTTCCCAGCAACCTCAGATTTCCAGGTAATGTCGATTTTTCCAGGAACCTCAGTTTTCCAGGTAATGTCGGTTTTTCCCAGGAACCTCAGTTTTCCAGGTAATGTCGATTTTTCCCCGGAACCTCAGTTTTCCAGGAAATGTCGATTTTTCCAGGAAATGTCGATTTTTCCAGGAACCTCAGATTTCCAGGTAATGTCGATTTTTCCAGGAACCTCAGTTTTCCAGGTAATGTCGATTTTTCCAGGAACCTCAGATTTCCAGGTAATGTCGATTTTTCCAGGAACCTCAGATTTCCAGGTAATGTCGATTTTTCCCCGGAACCTCAGATTTCCAGGTAATGTCGATTTTTCCCCGGAACCTCAGTTTTCCAGGTAATGTCGATTTTTCCCCGGAACCTCAGTTTTCCAGGTAATGTCGATTTTTCCCCGGAACCTCAGTTTTCCAGGAAATGTCGATTTTTCCAGGAAATGTCGATTTTTCCAGGAACCTCAGATTTCCAGGTAATGTCGATTTTTCCAGGAACCTCAGTTTTCCAGGTAATGTCGGTTTTTCCCAGGAACCTCAGTTTTCCAGGTAATGTCGATTTTTCCAGGAACCTCAGATTTCCAGGTAATGTCGATTTTTCCAGGAACCTCAGATTTCCAGGTAATGTCGATTTTTCCCCGGAACCTCATTTTTCCAGGTAATGTCGATTTTTCCCAGGAACCTCAGTTTTCCAGGTAATGTCGATTTTTCCCCGGAACCTCAGTTTTCCAGGTAATGTCGATTTTTCCGGGAACCTCAGTTTTCCAGGTAATGTCGATTTTTCCCAGGAACCTCAGTTTTCCAGGTAATGTCGATTTTTCCCCGGAACCTCAGTTTTCCAGGTAATGTCGATTTTTCCCAGGAACCTCAGTCTTCCAGGTAATGTCGATTTTTCCAGGAACCTCAGATTTCCAGGTAATGTCGATTTTTCCAGGAACCTCAGTTTTCCAGGTAATGTCGGTTTTTCCCAGGAACCTCAGTTTTCCAGGTAATGTCGATTTTTCCCCGGAACCTCAGTTTTCCAGGAAATGTCGATTTTTCCAGGAAATGTCGATTTTTCCAGGAACCTCAGATTTCCAGGTAATGTCGATTTTTCCAGGAACCTCAGTTTTCCAGGTAATGTCGGTTTTTCCCAGGAACCTCAGTTTTCCAGGTAATGTCGATTTTTCCCCGGAACCTCAGTTTTCCAGGTAATGTCGATTTTTCCCCGGAACCTCAGTTTTCCAGGTAATGTCGATTTTTCCGGGAACCTCAGTTTTCCAGGTAATGTCGATTTTTCCCCGGAACCTCAGTTTTCCAGGAAATGTCGATTTTTCCAGGAAATGTCGATTTTTCCAGGAACCTCAGATTTCCAGGTAATGTCGATTTTTCCAGGAACCTCAGTTTTCCAGGTAATGTCGGTTTTTCCCAGGAACCTCAGTTTTCCAGGTAATGTCGATTTTTCCAGGAACCTCAGTTTTCCAGGTAATGTCGATTTTTCCCCGGAACCTCAGTTTTCCAGGAAATGTCGATTTTTCCAGGTAATGTCGATTTTTCCAGGAACCTCAGATTTCCAGGTAATGTCGATTTTTCCAGGAACCTCAGATTTCCAGGTAATGTCGATTTTTCCCCGGAACCTCAGATTTCCAGGTAATGTCGATTTTTCCCCGGAACCTCAGTTTTCCAGGTAATGTCGATTTTTCCCCGGAACCTCAGTTTTCCAGGTAATGTCGATTTTTCCGGGAACCTCAGTTTTCCAGGTAATGTCGATTTTTCCCCGGAACCTCAGTTTTCCAGGTAATGTCGATTTTTCCAGGAAATGTCGATTTTTCCAGGTAATGTCGATTTTTCCCCGGAACCTCAGTTTTCCAGGTAATGTCGATTTTTCCAGGAACCTCAGTTTTCCAGGTAATGTCGGTTTTTCCCAGGAACCTCAGTTTTCCAGGTAATGTCGATTTTTCCCCGGAACCTCAGTTTTCCAGGTAATGTCGATTTTTCCCCGGAACCTCAGTTTTCCAGGTAATGTCGATTTTTCCGGGAACCTCAGTTTTCCAGGTAATGTCGATTTTTCCCCGGAACCTCAGTTTTCCAGGAAATGTCGATTTTTCCAGGAAATGTCGATTTTTCCAGGAACCTCAGATTTCCAGGTAATGTCGATTTTTCCAGGAACCTCAGCTTTCCAGGTAATGTCGGTTTTTCCCAGGAACCTCAGTTTTCCAGGTAATGTCGATTTTTCCAGGAACCTCAGATTTCCAGGTAATGTCGATTTTTCCAGGAACCTCAGATTTCCAGGTAATGTCGATTTTTCCCCGGAACCTCATTTTTCCAGGTAATGTCGATTTTTCCCAGGAACCTCAGTTTTCCAGGTAATGTCGATTTTTCCCCGGAACCTCAGTTTTCCAGGTAATGTCGATTTTTCCGGGAACCTCAGTTTTCCAGGTAATGTCGATTTTTCCCAGGAACCTCAGTTTTCCAGGTAATGTCGATTTTTCCCCGGAACCTCAGTTTTCCAGGTAATGTCGATTTTTCCGGGAACCTCAGTTTTCCAGGAAATGTCGATTTTTCCAGGTAATGTCGATTTTTCCCCGGAACCTCAGTTTTCCAGGTAATGTCGATTTTTCCCAGGAACCTCAGTTTTCCAGGTAATGTCGATTTTTCCCAGGAACCTCGGTTTTCCAGGTAATGTCGATTTTTCCCCGGAACCTCAGTTTTCCATGTAATGTCGATTTTTCCGGGAACCTCAGTTTTCCAGGTAATGTCGATTTTTCCAGGTAATGTCGATTTTTCCCAGGAACCTCAGTTTTCCAGATAATGTCGATTTTTCCGGGAACCTCAGTTTTCCAGGTAATGTCGATTTTTCCAGGTAATGTCGATTTTTCCCAGGAACCTCAGATTTCCAGGTAATGTCGATTTTTCCAGGTAATGTCGATTTTTCCAGGTAATGTCGATTTTTCCCAGCAACCTCAGTTTTCCAGGTAATGTCGATTTTTCCAGGAAATGTCGATTTTTCCCAGCAACCTCATTTTTCCAGGTAATGTCGATTTTTCCAGGAAATGTCGATTTTTCCAGGAAATGTCGATTTTTCCCAGCAACCTCATTTTTCCAGGTAATGTCGATTTTTCCAGGAAATGTCGATTTTTCCAGGAAATGTCGATTTTTCCCAGCAACCTCAGATTTCCAGGTAATGTCGATTTTTCCAGGAACCTCAGTTTTCCAGGTAATGTCGGTTTTTCCCAGGAACCTCAGTTTTCCAGGTAATGTCGATTTTTCCCCGGAACCTCAGTTTTCCAGGAAATGTCGATTTTTCCAGGAAATGTCGATTTTTCCAGGAACCTCAGATTTCCAGGTAATGTCGATTTTTCCAGGAACCTCAGTTTTCCAGGTAATGTCGATTTTTCCAGGAACCTCAGATTTCCAGGTAATGTCGATTTTTCCAGGAACCTCAGATTTCCAGGTAATGTCGATTTTTCCCCGGAACCTCAGATTTCCAGGTAATGTCGATTTTTCCCCGGAACCTCAGTTTTCCAGGTAATGTCGATTTTTCCCCGGAACCTCAGTTTTCCAGGTAATGTCGATTTTTCCGGGAACCTCAGTTTTCCAGGTAATGTCGATTTTTCCCCGGAACCTCAGTTTTCCAGGAAATGTCGATTTTTCCAGGAAATGTCGATTTTTCCAGGAACCTCAGATTTCCAGGTAATGTCGATTTTTCCAGGAACCTCAGTTTTCCAGGTAATGTCGGTTTTTCCCAGGAACCTCAGTTTTCCAGGTAATGTCGATTTTTCCAGGAACCTCAGATTTCCAGGTAATGTCGATTTTTCCAGGAACCTCAGATTTCCAGGTAATGTCGATTTTTCCCCGGAACCTCATTTTTCCAGGTAATGTCGATTTTTCCCAGGAACCTCAGTTTTCCAGGTAATGTCGATTTTTCCCCGGAACCTCAGTTTTCCAGGTAATGTCGATTTTTCCGGGAACCTCAGTTTTCCAGGTAATGTCGATTTTTCCCAGGAACCTCAGTTTTCCAGGTAATGTCGATTTTTCCCCGGAACCTCAGTTTTCCAGGTAATGTCGATTTTTCCCAGGAACCTCAGTCTTCCAGGTAATGTCGATTTTTCCAGGAACCTCAGATTTCCAGGTAATGTCGATTTTTCCAGGAACCTCAGTTTTCCAGGTAATGTCGGTTTTTCCCAGGAACCTCAGTTTTCCAGGTAATGTCGATTTTTCCCCGGAACCTCAGTTTTCCAGGAAATGTCGATTTTTCCAGGAAATGTCGATTTTTCCAGGAACCTCAGATTTCCAGGTAATGTCGATTTTTCCAGGAACCTCAGTTTTCCAGGTAATGTCGGTTTTTCCCAGGAACCTCAGTTTTCCAGGTAATGTCGATTTTTCCCCGGAACCTCAGTTTTCCAGGTAATGTCGATTTTTCCCCGGAACCTCAGTTTTCCAGGTAATGTCGATTTTTCCGGGAACCTCAGTTTTCCAGGTAATGTCGATTTTTCCCCGGAACCTCAGTTTTCCAGGAAATGTCGATTTTTCCAGGAAATGTCGATTTTTCCAGGAACCTCAGATTTCCAGGTAATGTCGATTTTTCCAGGAACCTCAGTTTTCCAGGTAATGTCGGTTTTTCCCAGGAACCTCAGTTTTCCAGGTAATGTCGATTTTTCCAGGAACCTCAGTTTTCCAGGTAATGTCGATTTTTCCCCGGAACCTCAGTTTTCCAGGAAATGTCGATTTTTCCAGGTAATGTCGATTTTTCCAGGAACCTCAGATTTCCAGGTAATGTCGATTTTTCCAGGAACCTCAGATTTCCAGGTAATGTCGATTTTTCCCCGGAACCTCAGATTTCCAGGTAATGTCGATTTTTCCCCGGAACCTCAGTTTTCCAGGTAATGTCGATTTTTCCCCGGAACCTCAGTTTTCCAGGTAATGTCGATTTTTCCGGGAACCTCAGTTTTCCAGGTAATGTCGATTTTTCCCCGGAACCTCAGTTTTCCAGGTAATGTCGATTTTTCCCCGGAACCTCAGTTTTCCAGGAAATGTCGATTTTTCCAGGTAATGTCGATTTTTCCAGGAACCTCAGATTTCCAGGTAATGTCGATTTTTCCAGGAACCTCAGATTTCCAGGTAATGTCGATTTTTCCCCGGAACCTCATTTTTCCAGGTAATGTCGATTTTTCCCAGGAACCTCAGTTTTCCAGGTAATGTCGATTTTTCCCCGGAACCTCAGTTTTCCAGGTAATGTCGATTTTTCCGGGAACCTCAGTTTTCCAGGTAATGTCGATTTTTCCCAGGAACCTCAGTTTTCCAGGTAATGTCGATTTTTCCCCGGAACCTCAGTTTTCCAGGTAATGTCGATTTTTCCGGGAACCCCAGTTTTCCAGGTAATGTCGATTTTTCCAGGAAATGTCGATTTTTCCAGGTAATGTCGATTTTTCCCCGGAACCTCAGTTTTCCAGGTAATGTCGATTTTTCCCAGGAACCTCAGTTTTCCAGGTAATGTCGATTTTTCCCAGGAACCTCGGTTTTCCAGGTAATGTCGATTTTTCCCCGGAACCTCAGTTTTCCATGTAATGTCGATTTTTCCCCGGAACCTCAGTTTTCCAGGTAATGTCGATTTTTCCCCGGAACCACAGTTTTCCAGGTAATGTCGATGTTTCCTGGAAATGTCGATTTTTCCCAGGAACCTCAGTTTTCCAGGTAATGTCGATGTTTCCAGGAAATGTCGATTTTTCCCAGGAACCTCAGTTTTCCAGGTAATGTCGATTTTTCCAGGTAATGTCGATTTTTCCAGGTAATGTCGGTTTTTCCAGGTAATGTCGATTTTTCCGGGAACCTCAGTCTTCCAGGTAATGTCGATTTTTCCAGGTAATGTCGATTTTTCCCAGGAACCTCAGTTTTCCAGGAAATGTCGATTTTTCCCAGGAACCTCATTTTTCCAGGTAATGTCGATTTTTCCAGGTAATGTCGATTTTTCCCAGGAACCTCAGTCTTCCAGGTAATGTCGATTTTTCCAGGTAATGTCGATTTTTCCCAGGAGCCTCAGTCTTCCAGGTAATGTCGATTTTTCCAGGTAATGTCGATTTTTCCCAGGAACCTCAGTCTTCCAGGTAATGTCGATTTTTCCAGGTAATGTCGATTTTTCCCGGGAACGTCAGTTTTCCAGGTAATGTCGATTTTTCCAGGAAATGTCGATTTTTCCAGGAAATGTCGATTTTTCCCAGCAACCTCATTTTTCCTGGTAATGTCGATTTTTCCAGGTAATGTCGATTTTTCCAGGTAATGTCGATTTTTCCCAGCAACCTCATTTTTCCAGGTAATGTCGATTTTTCCAGGAAATGTCGATTTTTCCAGGAAATGTCGATTTTTCCCAGCAACCTCATTTTTCCAGGTAATGTCGATTTTTCCAGGTAATGTCGATTTTTCCCGGGAACCTCAGTTTTCCAGGTAATGTCGATTTTTCCAGGAACCTCAGATTTCCAGGTAATGTCGATTTTTCCAGGTAATGTCGACTTTTCCCAGCAACCTCATTTTTCCAGGTAATGTCGATTTTTCCAGGAGATGTCGATTTTTCCCAGCAACCTCAGATTTCCAGGTAATGTCGATTTTTCCAGGTAATGTCGATTTTTCCAGGAACCTCAGTTTTCCAGGTAATGTCGATTTTTCCAGGAAATGTCGATTTTTCCAGGAAATGTCGATTTTTCCCAGCAACCTCATTTTTCCAGGTAATGTCGATTTTTCCAGGAAATGTCGATTTTTCCCAGCAACCTCAGATTTCCAGGTAATGTCGATTTTTCCAGGTAATGTCGATTTTTCCAGGAACCTCATTTTTCCAGGTAATGTCGATTTTTCCAGGAAATGTCGATTTTTCCAGGAAATGTCGATTTTTCCCAGCAACCTCATTTTTCCAGGTAATGTCGATTTTTCCAGGTAATGTCGATTTTTCCCAGGAACCTCAGTTTTCCAGGTAATGTCGATTTTTCCAGGAACCTCAGATTTCCAGGTAATGTCGATTTTTCCAGGTAATGTCGATTTTTCCCCGGAACCTCAGTTTTCCAGGTAACGTCGATTTTTCCGGGAACCTCAGTTTTCCAGGAAATGTCGATTTTTCCCCGGAACCTCAGTTTTCCAGGTAATGTCGATTTTTCCCAGGAACCTCAGTTTTCCAGGTAATGTCGATTTTTCCCCGGAACCTCAGTTTTCCAGGTAATGTCGATTTTTCCGGGAACCTCAGTTTTCCAGGTAATGTCGATTTTTCCCAGGAACCTCAGTTTTCCAGGTAATGTCGATTTTTCCCCGGAACCTCAGTTTTCCAGGTAATGTCGATTTTTCCCAGGAACCTCAGATTTCCAGGTAATGTCGATTTTTCCAGGTAATGCCGATTTTTCCCAGGAACCTCAGTCTTCCAGGTAATGTCGATTTTTCCAGGAACCTCAGATTTCCAGGTAATGTCGATTTTTCCAGGAACCTCAGATTTCCAGGTAATGTCGATTTTTCCAGGAACCTCAGATTTCCAGGTAATGTCGATTTTTCCAGGAACCTCAGATTTCCAGGTAATGTCGATTTTTCCAGGAACCTCAGATTTCCAGGAAATGTCGACTTTTCCCAGGAACCTCAGTCTTCCAGGTAATGTCGATTTTTCCAGGTAATGTCGACTTTTCCCAGGAACCTCAGTCTTCCAGGTAATGTCGATTTTTCCAGGAACCTCAGATTTCCAGGTAATGTCGATTTTTCCAGGTAATGTCGATTTTTCCCAGGAACCTCAGTCTTCCAGGTAATGTCGATTTTTCCAGGTAATGTCGACTTTTCCCAGGAACCTCAGTGTTCCAGGTAATGTCGATTTTTCCAGGAACCTCAGATTTCCAGGTAATGTCGATTTTTCCAGGTAATGTCGATTTTTCCCAGGAACCTCAGATTTCCAGGTAATGTCGATTTTTCCAGGTAATGCCGATTTTTCCCAGGAACCTCAGATTTCCAGGTAATGTCGATTTTTCCAGGTAATGTCGATTTTTCCAGGTAATGTCGATTTTTCCCAGGAACCTCAGTTTTCCAGTTAATGTCGATTTTTCCCCGGAACCTCAGTTTTCCAGGTAATGTCGATTTTTCCAGGTAATGCCGATTTTTCCCAGGAACCTCAGATTTCCAGGTAATGTCGATTTTTCCAGGTAATGTCGATTTTTCCGGGAACCTCAGTCTTCCAGGTAATGTCGATTTTTCCAGGAACCTCAGATTTCCAGGTAATGTCGATTTTTCCAGGTAATGCCGATTTTTCCCAGGAACCTCAGATTTCCAGGTAATGTCGATTTTTCCGGGAACCTCAGTCTTCCAGGTAATGTCGATTTTTCCAGGAACCTCAGATTTCCAGGTAATGTCGATTTTTCCAGGTAATGTCGATTTTTCCCAGGAACCTCAGTTTTCCAGGTAATGTCGATTTTTCCCAGGAACCTCAGTTTTCCAGGTAATGTCGATTTTTCCCCGGAACCTCAGTTTTCCAGGTAATGTCGATTTTTCCGGGAACCTCAGTTTTCCAGGTAATGTCGATTTTTCCAGGAAATGTCGATTTTTCCAGGTAATGTCGATTTTTCCCAGGAACCTCAGATTTCCAGGTAATGTCGATTTTTCCAGGTAATGCCGATTTTTCCCAGGAACCTCAGATTTCCAGGTAATGTCGATTTTTCCAGGTAATGTCGATTTTTCCAGGAAATGTCGATTTTTCCAGGAAATGTCGATTTTTCCCAGCAACCTCATTTTTCCAGGTAATGTCGATTTTTCCAGGTAATGTCGATTTTTCCCAGGAACCTCAGTCTTCCAGGTAATGTCGATTTTTCCAGGTAATGTCGATTTTTCCAGGTAATGTCGATTTTTCCCAGGAACCTCAGTTTTCCAGTTAATGTCGATTTTTCCCCGGAACCTCAGTCTTCCAGGTAATGTCGATTTTTCCAGGAAATGTCGATTTTTCCCAGCAATCTCATTTTTCCAGGTAATGTCGATTTTTCCAGGAAATGTCGATTTTTCCAGGAAATGTCGATTTTTCCCAGCAACCTCATTTTTCCAGGTAATGTCGATTTTTCCAGGTAATGTCGATTTTTCCAGGTAATGTCGATTTTTCCCAGGAACCTCAGTTTTCCAGTTAATGTCGATTTTTCCCCGGAACCTCAGTCTTCCAGGTAATGTCGATTTTTCCAGGTAATGTCGATTTTTCCAGGTAATGTCGATTTTTCCCAGGAACCTCAGTTTTCCAGGTAATGTCGATTTTTCCAGGAAATGTCGATTTTTCCAGGAAATGTCGATTTTTCCCAGCAACCTCAGATTTCCAGGTAATGTCGATTTTTCCAGGTAATGTGGATTTTTCCAGGACCCTCAGTTTTCCAGGTAATGTCGATTTTTCCAGGACCCTCAGTTTTCCAGGTAATGTCGATTTTTCCCAGGAACCTCAGTTTTCCAGGTAATGTCGATTTTTCCCCGGAACCTCAGTTTTCCAGGAAATGTCGATTTTTCCAGGAAATGTCGATTTTTCCAGGAACCTCAGTTTTCCAGGTAATGTCGATTTTTCCCAGGAACCTCAGTTTTCCAGGTAATGTCGATTTTTCCCCGGAACCTCAGTTTTCCAGGAAATGTCGATTTTTCCAGGAAATGTCGATTTTTCCAGGAACCTCAGATTTCCAGGTAATGTCGATTTTTCCAGGTAATGTCGATTTTTCCCCGGAACCTCAGTTTTCCAGGAAATGTCGATTTTTCCAGGAAATGTCGATTTTTCCAGGAACCTCAGATTTCCAGGTAATGTCGATTTTTCCAGGTAATGTCGATTGTTCCCCGGAACCTCATTTTTCCAGGTAATGTCGATTTTTCCCAGGAACCTCAGTTTTCCAGGTAATGTCGATTTTTCCCCGGAACCTCAGTTTTCCAGGTAATGTCGATTTTTCCGGGAACCTCAGTTTTCCAGGTAATGTCGATTTTTCCAGGAAATGTCGATTTTTCCAGGTAATGTCGATTTTTCCCAGGAACCTCAGATTTCCAGGTAATGTCGATTTTTCCAGGTAATGTCGACTTTTCCCAGCAACCTCATTTTTCCAGGTAATGTCGATTTTTCCAGGAAATGTCGATTTTTCCAGGAAATGTCGATTTTTCCCAGCAACCTCAGATTTCCAGGTAATGTCGATTTTTCCAGGTAATGTCGATTTTTCCCAGGAACCTCAGTTTTCCAGGTAATGTCGATTTTTCCAGGTAATGTCGACTTTTCCCAGCAACCTCATTTTTCCAGGTAATGTCGATTTTTCCAGGAAATGTCGATTTTTCCAGGAAATGTCGATTTTTCCCAGCAACCTCAGATTTCCAGGTAATGTCGATTTTTCCAGGTAATGTCGATTTTTCCAGGACCCTCAGTTTTCCAGGTAATGTCGATTTTTCCCAGGAACCTCAGTTTTCCAGGTAATGTCGATTTTTCCCCGGAACCTCAGTTTTCCAGGTAATCTCGATTTTTTCCAGGACCCTCAGTTTTCCAGGAAATGTCGATTTTTCCAGGAAATGTCGATTTTTCCAGGAACCTCAGATTTCCAGGTAATGTCGATTTTTCCAGGAAATGTCGATTTTTCCAGGAACCTCAGATTTCCAGGTAATGTCGATTTTTCCAGGTAATGTCGATTGTTCCCCGGAACCTCATTTTTCCAGGTAATGTCGATTTTTCCCAGGAACCTCAGTTTTCCAGGTAATGTCGATTTTTCCCCGGAACCTCAGTTTTCCAGGTAATGTCGATTTTTCCGGGAACCTCAGTTTTCCAGGTAATGTCGATTTTTCCAGGAAATGTCGATTTTTCCAGGTAATGTCGATTTTTCCCAGGAACCTCAGATTTCCAGGTAATGTCGATTTTTCCAGGTAATGTCGACTTTTCCCAGCAACCTCATTTTTCCAGGTAATGTCGATTTTTCCAGGAAATGTCGATTTTTCCCAGCAACCTCAGATTTCCAGGTAATGTCGATTTTTCCAGGTAATGTCGATTTTTCCCAGGAACCTCAGTTTTCCAGGTAATGTCGATTTTTCCAGGTAATGTCGACTTTTCCCAGCAACCTCATTTTTCCAGGTAATGTCGATTTTTCCAGGAAATGTCGATTTTTCCAGGAAATGTCGATTTTTCCCAGCAACCTCAGATTTCCAGGTAATGTCGATTTTTCCAGGTAATGTCGATTTTTCCAGGACCCTCAGTTTTCCAGGTAATGTCGATTTTTCCCAGGAACCTCAGTTTTCCAGGTAATGTCGATTTTTCCCCGGAACCTCAGTTTTCCAGGTAATGTCGATTTTTCCCAGGAACCTCAGTTTTCCAGGTAATGTCGATTTTTCCAGGAAATGTCGATTTTTCCAGGAACCTCAGATTTCCAGGTAATGTCGATTTTTCCAGGTAATGTCGATTGTTCCCCGGAACCTCATTTTTCCAGGTAATGTCGATTTTTCCCAGGAACCTCAGTTTTCCAGGTAATGTCGATTTTTCCCCGGAACCTCATTTTTCCAGGTAATGTCGATTTTTCCAGGTAATGTCGATTTTTCCCCGGAACCTCAGTTTTCCAGGAAATGTCGATTTTTCCAGGAAATGTCGATTTTTCCAGGAACCTCAGATTTCCAGGTAATGTCGATTTTTCCAGGTAATGTCGATTGTTCCCCGGAACCTCATTTTTCCAGGTAATGTCGATTTTTCCCAGGAACCTCAGTTTTCCAGGTAATGTCGATTTTTCCCCGGAACCTCAGTTTTCCAGGTAATGTCGATTTTTCCGGGAACCTCAGTTTTCCAGGTAATGTCGATTTTTCCAGGAAATGTCGATTTTTCCAGGTAATGTCGATTTTTCCCAGGAACCTCAGATTTCCAGGTAATGTCGATTTTTCCAGGTAATGTCGACTTTTCCCAGCAACCTCATTTTTCCAGGTAATGTCGATTTTTCCAGGAAATGTCGATTTTTCCAGGAAATGTCGATTTTTCCCAGCAACCTCAGATTTCCAGGTAATGTCGATTTTTCCAGGACCCTCAGTTTTCCAGGTAATGTCGATTTTTCCCAGGAACCTCAGTTTTCCAGGTAATGTCGATTTTTCCCCGGAACCTCAGTTTTCCAGGTAATGTCGATTTTTCCCAGGAACCTCAGTCTTCCAGGTAATGTCGATTTTTCCAGGAACCTCAGATTTCCAGGTAATGTCGATTTTTCCAGGTAATGTCGATTTTTCCAGGAACCTCAGTTTTCCAGGTAATGTCGATTTTTCCCAGGAACCTCAGTTTTCCAGGTAATGTCGATTTTTCCCCGGAACCTCAGTTTTCCAGGTAATGTCGATTTTTCCCAGGAACCTCAGTCTTCCAGGTAATGTCGATTTTTCCAGGAACCTCAGATTTCCAGGTAATGTCGATTTTTCCAGGTAATGTCGATTTTTCCAGGAACCTCAGTTTTCCAGGTAATGTCGATTTTTCCCAGGAACCTCAGTTTTCCAGGTAATGTCGATTTTTCCCCGGAACCTCAGTTTTCCAGGAAATGTCGATTTTTCCAGGAACCTCAGTTTTCCAGGTAATGTCGATTTTTCCCAGGAACCTCAGTTTTCCAGGTAATGTCGATTTTTCCCCGGAACCTCAGTTTTCCAGGTAATGTCGATTTTTCCCAGGAACCTCAGATTTCCAGGTAATGTCGATTTTTCCAGGAACCTCAGTTTTCCAGGTAATGTCGATTTTTCCCCGGAACCTCAGTTTTCCAGGAAATGTCGATTTTTCCAGGAACCTCAGATTTCCAGGTAATGTCGATTCTTCCAGGTAATGTCGATTTTTCCCCGGAACCTCAGTTTTCCAGGAAATGTCGATTTTTCCAGGAAATGTCGATTTTTCCAGGAACCTCAGATTTCCAGGTAATGTCGATTTTTCCAGGTAATGTCGATTGTTCCCCGGAACCTCATTTTTCCAGGTAATGTCGATTTTTCCCAGGAACCTCAGTTTTCCAGGTAATGTCGATTTTTCCCCGGAACCTCAGTTTTCCAGGAAATGTCGATTTTTCCAGGAACCTCAGTTTTCCAGGTAATGTCGATTTTTCCCAGCAACCTCATTTTTCCAGGTAATGTCGATTTTTCCAGGAAATGTCGATTTTTCCAGGAAATGTCGATTTTTCCCAGCAACCTCAGATTTCCAGGTAATGTCGATTTTTCCAGGTAATGTCGATTTTTCCAGGACCCTCAGTTTTCCAGGTAATGTCGATTTTTCCCAGGAACCTCAGTTTTCCAGGTAATGTCGATTTTTCCCCGGAACCTCAGTTTTCCAGGTAATGTCGATTTTTTCCAGGACCCTCAGTTTTCCAGGTAATGTCGATTTTTCCAGGAACCTCAGATTTCCAGGTAATGTCGATTTTTCCAGGAACCTCAGTTTTCCAGGTAATGTCGATTTTTCCCAGGAACCTCAGTTTTCCAGGTAATGTCGATTTTTCCCCGGAACCTCAGTTTTCCAGGAAATGTCGATTTTTCCAGGAAATGTCGATTTTTCCAGGAACCTCAGATTTCCAGGTAATGTCGATTTTTCCAGGTAATGTCGATTTTTCCCCGGAACCTCAGTTTTCCAGGAAATGACGATTTTTGCAGGAAATGTCGATTTTTCCAGGAACCTCAGATTTCCAGGTAATGTCGATTTTTCCAGGTAATGTCGATTGTTCCCCGGAACCTCATTTTTCCAGGTAATGTCGATTTTTCCCCGGAACCTCAGTTTTCCAGGAAATGTCGATTTTTCCAGGAAATGTCGATTTTTCCAGGAACCTCAGATTTCCAGGTAATGTCGATTTTTCCAGGTAATGTCGATTGTTCCCCGGAACCTCATTTTTCCAGGTAATGTCGATTTTTCCCCGGAACCTCAGTTTTCCAGGTAATGTCGATTTTTCCCAGGAACCTCAGTCTTCCAGGTAATGTCGATTTTTCCAGGAACCTCAGATTTCCAGGTAATGTCGATTTTTCCAGGAACCTCAGTTTTCCAGGTAATGTCGATTTTTCCCAGGAACCTCAGTTTTCCAGGTAATGTCGATTTTTCCCCGGAACCTCAGTTTTCCAGGAAATGTCGATTTTTCCAGGAAATGTCGATTTTTCCAGGAACCTCAGATTTCCAGGTAATGTCGATTTTTCCAGGTAATGTCGATTTTTCCCCGGAACCTCAGTTTTCCAGGAAATGTCGATTTTTCCAGGAAATGTCGATTTTTCCAGGAACCTCAGATTTCCAGGTAATGTCGATTTTTCCAGGTAATGTCGATTGTTCCCCGGAACCTCATTTTTCCAGGTAATGTCGATTTTTCCCCGGAACCTCAGTTTTCCAGGAAATGTCGATTTTTCCAGGAAATGTCGATTTTTCCAGGAACCTCAGATTTCCAGGTAATGTCGATTTTTCCAGGTAATGTCGATTGTTCCCCGGAACCTCATTTTTCCAGGTAATGTCGATTGTTCCCCGGAACCTCAGTTTTCCAGGAAATGTCGATTTTTCCAGGAAATGTCGATTTTTCCAGGAACCTCAGATTTCCAGGTAATGTCGATTTTTCCAGGAAATGTCGATTTTTCCAGGAACCTCAGATTTCCAGGTAATGTCGATTTTTCCAGGTAATGTCGATTGTTCCCCGGAACCTCATTTTTCCAGGTAATGTCGATTTTTCCCAGGAACCTCAGTTTTCCAGGTAATGTCGATTTTTCCCCGGAACCTCAGTTTTCCAGGTAATGTCGATTTTTCCGGGAACCTCAGTTTTCCAGGTAATGTCGATTTTTCCAGGAAATGTCGATTTTTCCAGGTAATGTCGATTTTTCCCAGGAACCTCAGATTTCCAGGTAATGTCGATTTTTCCAGGTAATGTCGACTTTTCCCAGCAACCTCATTTTTCCAGGTAATGTCGATTTTTCCAGGAAATGTCGATTTTTCCCAGCAACCTCAGATTTCCAGGTAATGTCGATTTTTCCAGGTAATGTCGATTTTTCCCAGGAACCTCAGTTTTCCAGGTAATGTCGATTTTTCCAGGTAATGTCGACTTTTCCCAGCAACCTCATTTTTCCAGGTAATGTCGATTTTTCCAGGAAATGTCGATTTTTCCAGGAAATGTCGATTTTTCCCAGCAACCTCAGATTTCCAGGTAATGTCGATTTTTCCAGGTAATGTCGATTTTTCCAGGACCCTCAGTTTTCCAGGTAATGTCGATTTTTCCCAGGAACCTCAGTTTTCCAGGTAATGTCGATTTTTCCCCGGAACCTCAGTTTTCCAGGTAATGTCGATTTTTCCCAGGAACCTCAGTTTTCCAGGTAATGTCGATTTTTCCAGGAAATGTCGATTTTTCCAGGAACCTCAGATTTCCAGGTAATGTCGATTTTTCCAGGTAATGTCGATTGTTCCTGGAACCTCATTTTTCCAGGTAATGTCGATTTTTCCCAGGAACCTCAGTTTTCCAGGTAATGTCGATTTTTCCCCGGAACCTCATTTTTCCAGGTAATGTCGATTTTTCCAGGTAATGTCGATTTTTCCCCGGAACCTCAGTTTTCCAGGAAATGTCGATTTTTCCAGGAAATGTCGATTTTTCCAGGAACCTCAGATTTCCAGGTAATGTCGATTTTTCCAGGTAATGTCGATTGTTCCCCGGAACCTCATTTTTCCAGGTAATGTCGATTTTTCCCAGGAACCTCAGTTTTCCAGGTAATGTCGATTTTTCCCCGGAACCTCAGTTTTCCAGGTAATGTCGATTTTTCCGGGAACCTCAGTTTTCCAGGTAATGTCGATTTTTCCAGGAAATGTCGATTTTTCCAGGTAATGTCGATTTTTCCCAGGAACCTCAGATTTCCAGGTAATGTCGATTTTTCCAGGTAATGTCGACTTTTCCCAGCAACCTCATTTTTCCAGGTAATGTCGATTTTTCCAGGAAATGTCGATTTTTCCAGGAAATGTCGATTTTTCCCAGCAACCTCAGATTTCCAGGTAATGTCGATTTTTCCAGGTAATGTCGATTTTTCCAGGACCCTCAGTTTTCCAGGTAATGTCGATTTTTCCCAGGAACCTCAGTTTTCCAGGTAATGTCGATTTTTCCCCGGAACCTCAGTTTTCCAGGTAATGTCGATTTTTCCCAGGAACCTCAGTCTTCCAGGTAATGTCGATTTTTCCAGGAACCTCAGATTTCCAGGTAATGTCGATTTTTCCAGGTAATGTCGATTTTTCCAGGAACCTCAGTTTTCCAGGTAATGTCGATTTTTCCCAGGAACCTCAGTTTTCCAGGTAATGTCGATTTTTCCCCGGAACCTCAGTTTTCCAGGTAATGTCGATTTTTCCCAGGAACCTCAGTCTTCCAGGTAATGTCGATTTTTCCAGGAACCTCAGATTTCCAGGTAATGTCGATTTTTCCAGGTAATGTCGATTTTTCCAGGAACCTCAGTTTTCCAGGTAATGTCGATTTTTCCCAGGAACCTCAGTTTTCCAGGTAATGTCGATTTTTCCCCGGAACCTCAGTTTTCCAGGAAATGTCGATTTTTCCAGGAACCTCAGTTTTCCAGGTAATGTCGATTTTTCCCAGGAACCTCAGTTTTCCAGGTAATGTCGATTTTTCCCCGGAACCTCAGTTTTCCAGGTAATGTCGATTTTTCCCAGGAACCTCAGATTTCCAGGTAATGTCGATTTTTCCAGGAACCTCAGTTTTCCAGGTAATGTCGATTTTTCCCCGGAACCTCAGTTTTCCAGGAAATGTCGATTTTTCCAGGAACCTCAGATTTCCAGGTAATGTCGATTCTTCCAGGTAATGTCGATTTTTCCCCGGAACCTCAGTTTTCCAGGAAATGTCGATTTTTCCAGGAAATGTCGATTTTTCCAGGAACCTCAGATTTCCAGGTAATGTCGATTTTTCCAGGTAATGTCGATTGTTCCCCGGAACCTCATTTTTCCAGGTAATGTCGATTTTTCCCAGGAACCTCAGTTTTCCAGGTAATGTCGATTTTTCCCCGGAACCTCAGTTTTCCAGGAAATGTCGATTTTTCCAGGAACCTCAGTTTTCCAGGTAATGTCGATTTTTCCCAGGAACCTCAGTTTTCCAGGTAATGTCGATTTTTCCCCGGAACCTCAGTTTTCCAGGAAATGTCGATTTTTCCAGGAACCTCAGTTTTCCAGGAAATGTCGATTTTTCCAGGTAATGTCGATTTTTCCCAGGAACCTCAGATTTCCAGGTAATGTCGATTTTTCCAGGTAATGTCGACTTTTCCCAGCAACCTCATTTTTCCAGGTAATGTCGATTTTTCCAGGAAATGTCGATTTTTCCAGGAAATGTCGATTTTTCCCAGCAACCTCAGATTTCCAGGTAATGTCGATTTTTCCAGGTAATGTCGATTTTTCCAGGACCCTCAGTTTTCCAGGTAATGTCGATTTTTCCCAGGAACCTCAGTCTTCCAGGTAATGTCGATTTTTCCAGGAACCTCAGATTTCCAGGTAATGTCGATTTTTCCAGGAACCTCAGTTTTCCAGGTAATGTCGATTTTTCCCAGGAACCTCAGTTTTCCAGGTAATGTCGATTTTTCCCCGGAACCTCAGTTTTCCAGGAAATGTCGATTTTTCCAGGAAATGTCGATTTTTCCAGGAACCTCAGATTTCCAGGTAATGTCGATTTTTCCAGGAACCTCAGTTTTCCAGGTAATGTCGATTTTTCCCAGGAACCTCAGTTTTCCAGGTAATGTCGATTTTTCCCCGGAACCTCAGTTTTCCAGGAAATGTCGATTTTTCCAGGTAATGTCGATTTTTCCCAGGAACCTCAGTCTTCCAGGTAATGTCGATTTTTCCCCGGAACCTCATTTTTCCAGGTAATGTCGATTTTTCCCCGGAACCTCAGTTTTCCAGGTAATGTCGATTTTTCCGGGAACCTCAGTTTTCCAGGTAATGTCGATTTTTCCCAGGAACCTCAGTTTTCCAGGTAATGTCGATTTTTCCCCGGAACCTCAGTTTTCCAGGTAATGTCGATTTTTCCGGGAACCTCAGTTTTCCAGGTAATGTCGATTTTTCCAGGAAATGTCGATTTTTCCAGGTAATGTCGATTTTTCCCAGGAACCTCAGTTTTCCAGGTAATGTCGATTTTTCCCCGGAACCTCAGTTTTCCAGGTAATGTCGATTTTTCCGGGAACCTCATTTTTCCAGGTAATGTCGATTTTTCCCAGGAACCTCAGTTTTCCAGGTAATGTCGATTTTTCCCCGGAACCTCAGTTTTCCAGGTAATGTCGATTTTTCCGGGAACCTCAGTTTTCCAGGAAATGTCGATTTTTCCAGGAAATGTCGATTTTTCCAGGAACCTCAGATTTCCAGGTAATGTCGATTTTTCCAGGTAATGTCGATTTTTCCCAGGAACCTCAGTCTTCCAGGTAATGTCGATTTTTCCCCGGAACCTCATTTTTCCAGGTAATGTCGATTTTCCCAGGAACCTCATTTTTCCAGGTAATGTCGATTTTTCCCAGTAACCTCAGTTTTCCAGGTAATGTCGATTTTTCCCAGGAACCTCAGTTTTCCAGGTAATGTCGATTTTTCCCAGGAACCTCAGTTTTCCAGTTAATGTCGATTTTTCCCCGGAACCTCAGTTTTCCAGGTAATGTCGATTTTTCGCAGGAACCTCAGTTTTCCAGGAAATGTCGATTTTTCCACGGAACCTCAGTTTTCCAAGTAATGTCGATTTTTCCAGGAAATGTCGATTTTTCCCCGGAACCTCATTTTTCCAGGTAATGTCGATTTTTCCAGGTAATGTCGATTTTTCCAGGTAATGTCGATTTTTCCCAGGAACCTCAGTTTTCCAGGAAATGTCGATTTTTCCCAGGAACCTCAGTTTTCCAGGTAATGTCGATTTTTCCCAGGAACCTCAGTTTTCCAGGTAATGTCGATTTTTCCCAGGAACCTCATTTTTCCAGGTAATGTCGATTTTTCCCAGGAACCTCAGTTTTCCAGGTAATGTCGATTTTTCCCAGGAACCTCAGTTTTCCAGGTAATGTCGATTTTTCCCCGGAACCTCAGTTTTCCAGGAAATGTCGATTTTTCCAGGTAATGTCGATTTTTCCCAGGAACCTCAGTTTTCCAGGTAATGTCGATTTTTCCCAGGAACCTCAGTTTTCCAGGAAATGTCGATTTTTCCCCGGAACCTCATTTTTCCAGGTAATGTCGATTTTTCCAGGAAATGTCGATTTTTCCAGGTAATGTCGATTTTTCCCCGGAACCTCAGTTTTCCAGGTAATGTCGATTTTTCCCCGGAACCTCAGTTTTCCAGGAAATGTCGATTTTTCCCCGGAACCTCATTTTTCCAGGTAATGTCGATTTTTCCAGGTAATGTCGATTTTTCCCAGGAACCTCAGATTTCCAGGTAATGTCGATTTTTCCAGGTAATGTCGATTTTTCCCAGGAACCTCAGTTTTCCAGGTAATGTCGATTTTTCCCAGGAACCTCAGATTTCCAGGTAATGTCGATTTTTCCAGGTAATGTCGATTTTTCCCAGGAACCTCAGTTTTCCAGGTAATGTCGATTTTTCCCAGGAACCTCAGATTTCCAGGTAATGTCGATTTTTCCAGGTAATGTCGATTTTTCCCAGGAACCTCATTTTTCCAGGTAATGTCGATTTTTCCCAGGAACCTCAGTTTTCCAGGTAATGTCGATTTTTCCCCGGAACCTCAGTTTTCCAGGTAATGTCGATTTTTCTTAAGAACCTCAGATTTCCAGGTAATGTCGATTTTTCCCCGGAACCTCAGTTTTCCAGGTAATGTCGATTTTTCCCAAGAACCTCAGTTTTCCAGGAAATGTCGATTTTTCCCAGGAACCTCACTTTTCCAGGTAATGTCGATTTTTCCAGACCGACTCTACGGCTAGCCAATTCCAGTTCCGTGACCATCCGCTGGACTGCTTGAAGACTTCTTCCGATGAGGACTACATCGTCGGCGTATCGCAGATGGTTGAGGGTCCTGCCGTTGATGATGACTCCGAAATCATCCCTTGGCGAAATATGTCTTCCAGAACAGCGTTGAAGAGCAGTGGGGAGAGCACGCAACCTTGACGGACTCCGCGCTGGATGTCGACTTCCACTGTCTCATTTTGCACCTTGAATTTACTTTCAGCTTCGGTGTAGATCTGTCTCAACATTTCGACGTAGAGTGGCTCAACACCATGACGGTGGAGCGAATTCCAGACGGCATTCCACTCTATGGTATCGTAGGCTTTCTGAAGAAATTGTGAATGCGTGGTAAGTGGAGACGGCTGGTCTGTCGTCGATTTGAATTGGCGGGTGTTAGGTTGTAAAGAAAACTTGTTGAATGTACTGAATCTGTCAAGTTTTGTCATAATTGTTGTCATTGTCTTTTAATACTCGCTCAAGGATGGCTGTTCTCACTAAGCCGCAGTTGGAGGCGCAACTTCGTTCCGCAATCAGCCATAAGGATGCGCTGATTACTCTGATGGATCACTTGGCGGCCCAGTCTCTTGGTGTTGATGTTCCTTTTGGTGCTTTGAGCCGAGAACAGCAGCTGCTATTGGAGAAGTTGCCCGAAGAGACGAAAGAAGTAGCTGCAACTCTTCTAAAGATCCACGGAAGTCTGGAAATTGGCATCATCCAATTCAAGCAAGTTGAGGTCGTCAATAATGATGGGGTCCGTCGGATTGAAGAAGAGCCAGCTTGGGGCCATCTTCCAGTTCAACCTATGAGGCAAAACAACAACATGGTAACTCAGTTTTTTCGTATTTTCAAAGGTCATGAGAATTGCGCTTATATTTTCGGCTTCTGCTGAGCTTGAAAAGGCTCTGATTTTGCTCTGAAAATTGTATTTATTTGTGGTGAAACAGCAACCACCATTTTGTGTAAAATTTGATGCCATATTTCTAACTTGTTTAGCGCTTTTGTTTTGTCAAGATCATTTTCTGCTTTGGCTTTTGGATAAATTGATCTGCGAAAAAAGTTACAGCCAAAAGACTGCAGCCATTGTTAAAATGGGAGCTCTCCAGTAGGGTACCACCCCCCGCCTGAACAACAAAAAAATTTGGAAACGGCCAAAATAACCGGTGTTATTTTCCCTTTCATTTCTTTATGTCAATTTCTCGCCGCTGAACCTGTTCGCCCGATTTTCCCTGGTGGATATTTTCCCCCTTTTTTCACTCTCAAAGCATACAATATTAATTAGAGTCTTTATACTTCGATACAATGAATCGAAATGAGAGGCTTGCCGTGACCGTCATGGAAGTTGTCTACGGATAGCTGGATTTCGCAGTTGGACACCAGCTCAACCACTGACTGCACGCGAATATAAGGCAGGCATCTAAATAAAGTACATATTGTCATCCCCTGACGGTAGCTCACGTTCCCCATTTAGGGTTTTTTTCCACAAGGATAGCCTCAACAATTTGGGTACGATCACCTGTAACCAAAACAGAGCCTCCGCATCGTTGTTTTATTCGTACCACCGTCGACATCGTCAGGATTCTAAATTTCAGGTATTTCTATTCGTTCATTTACTGACCTCTCCAAAAGAGCTTTTCTTTCAGGGCAAAGATACCAACGTTTTCCTCCAAACATCGATGCGGCAGTTGTTAGATTCATAACAAGGTACTCAGAATTCATTCTAAAGATTTTAGAAAAGATAAAATCAGTTAATTGAAATTTGGGGAAATTAAGAAAAATAAAATAGATATTCAAATGTGAATTAACACAATAAAAGATATTGTTTAGAAAAAAAGCAGAATTTATAGGAAGGATAAAAGGGGATTTCCGGGATCGAGCTGAATTTCACAGCTTCCAATCTCCTCCAGTTCTTCGTAGATATGGTATTTGACGAAAATACTGGAAAAAAGAGTTTGCATAAAATAAAATGATGAACCTGGATCCAGTTTCAACGACATGAATCCGCCAGTAGTCACAGAGTGTAAACCCCCCTTTCAGGGTGTGGTGCAGACGGACCCAATCAGCCAAAGAAAGCACACTGAAAATCATGATATCTTTAAAAATTAGTCATATAAAACTTACAGTCTTAGAAGTTGTGCCCTGTCGGATCTATCTCTCCACTCAGGCCAGAGTTGAGAGATCATAATCTCGAGATTAATTCGTGCAGCACCAGGAACAGCTCCTGTGAGCCAGTCGCTCTGTCCGTCAGTCATTTCAATGTCGCTCATTTTCTAAAAAATATTTAAGTGTAACTAGACAAATCAGATATTTGATCGAGATTTAAACACCGTGGAGTGATATATGAGTACTTGAAAAGAATTTATAAAAATACTACAAGAGGATTTTCGACACTGATCTGGATTTCACATTTCTGTAGATCCATTTCTCTATTTATCACAGTGTTCTTCAAAGAGATGCTGGAAAAAATACTATATTTTGATAGAGAAAAAAAAATAAACCCAGAATCCGACTCTACGACAGTGATTCTACCCCATATAACCAACTTCTTCTCAGGTTCTTCCACCAAAATGAGATCGGAAAGAGAGAGAACGCTAAATTTTTTTCCAGATTGCTAGAGAACTTACAGTTCCAAAAGCTCCACCTTGTCTTCTCTTTCTTCCCAGTCCGGCCATATTAGAGACGCCATGTCTCCGAGTTTAATCCCAATCTTTACGGTCCCGCGGCCATCCACAAGGAAAACATTGACCACAGCGTGGGGCATATTCAGAAAAGATAAGATAGTTAATGTGAAACAAAGAAAAAAAAAAGATAGATAGTATGTGCACTGTACACGTATTCATGATAAACGCATTTAAAATACATAGATTTATACAATATATTTACAGCATGAATAAGATATCTAAAAATTACATCGCACAAAACATGAAAAAAAAGCCAATTCAGACCCGCAAAACGCACCCGCTACTCCGTGTCGCCCTCCATATACCCGTAAGGCGCGGTGGTGAAATCATCATCATAGCAGACCTTATCCATTGTTGTCCTCGTCTCTTTCGACATATTTTTTGTTGTTATTTTCCCCAGAGTTTTTCTTATCATTGGTCTTGTTGTTATTATAGGGTCGATTTTTAATCCGCTCACAAAATTGACAACATGTTTCCGCATAACTGAAAAAAGGCTGATTTGCCAAGAAAAAATAATGCTGGTTTACCCTCAAAATTGATTTTACGCGACGCTGAGGCATCTGCTGTGACGCCTTTACACTTGACAATATAGTCCACATTGCCGTTTTCATCTTTTAGTTCGACAGCATAAGTTTTTGGAGCCATCGAAACAAATCGCGTTACTGACCAACCAGCGGGCGTCTCATCTACCAGCTTTCCCAGTACATTTCCTCTCCACTCGCTCAAAAGATGTTGATCCTTTTTGCACACATAGTGTATGCAGTCGGTGTCTACGTATGTTATTGCTTTCCTTCCGAGATTCTTCTGTATTTCATATAAAAAGTTCCAGTGATAATTCCTTGCGTAGGCCGTAGTGTATATGGAAATGGCAACGTTGGTATAGCGGGGTTGGATTGCTAGGTCATCCTTGGATTTATAAGTTACACTATAGATATTATCAACAATTTTTCCTAAACTACTAATGGTGCATTTTCTATTCACAATGATATTAGACAATTCATCAGAACCATCTTTGACAAATACAGTTCGAGGCAGATTTATCTTGACCCCAAACTTCCCCCATGAGCTGTTCAGCATCAACTTCGCGCAAGTCTTGCGGGCATTGTTCACTTCAATCTTCTCAGGTTCCAATTCGACACCCGTCTCTTTTAGCGTACTTTCCAGATATGAGCGTTTTTCCTCTTCAGACATATTAGGCCGCGGCCAGCCACTACTTTCCTGTTTTATCTTGTAAAATTGCTTCACAAATTCGGTAAATAGTCCTCCTCTTTCCCATCGAGTCCAATTCCATACCTCATACACTTTTAGAATTTTATAGCCATGCTGTAGAGCCAGATTTAATTCAACGTGGGTCGTAGTAAGTAAAATTTTTCGTTCCTCTTCAGTATGACAACAGCTGTCTTTTGATCTCTTTTCGGCACAAGTACGGCATAGTGTAAATATAAGCTTCTTTCCAGATTTTGTTCCAAGAATAGGGAAGGCTAGATTTTGGGGAGGTAGCACCTCCAGCATCACAAGCCCTTTATATGGGAAAGGACACCCATTATTAACTTTTTCAAGGTCTTTATTAAGGTCTTTAACTATAATCTCCGGAGATCCGATCGGGAATTCGGCTAGGAAGCCTGTGATAAATGGGTATAAACTATTGACGTCTAAACGCTCGTATTTTTCCCCGGGAGCGACATCATGTAGCATTTTATAGGTTTGCGTGCGCCCGCCCAAAAAAGCATCCCTAGGCTGCAAACGTCGTGTGCGAGCACAATTTTTGAAAAATTTAGCCATTTCCTTGTTACTGTGGAGCATCGCCTCTATATCATGCTCCCATATGACTTTAACTTCAAGTCCCGTGGCTTCTAAAGCCTTGACCCTGCCCATGGTTTTGTCATAAATGTCTTGATTACATCCTTTTTTGTTGATATGCGGCGCTTGAGGCTCAAAACAGCTGATACACCCGTGGACGGCGCAGCCCATGACCTCAATGGCCACGCCGTTCCGATAGGCATCAACACGAAAAGTGCCTATAGATGTTTGTATTTCCTTTTCCCCTTGATTCAAAAAATGTTCATATTCAACCCCCTCATTATGTTCTATCCATTGGATATATCGTAGTGCTAATTTTGACTGTACCTGATTGGCAAATATGCCGTTCTCGTGAACGACCCCTAATGTTTTAGGTTTTAAATAATTGAAGGAAATTATATGTAGAGTAAATCCTGCAAAAGTGTTTGCGACAATAAAAGGGTTCCATCCGGTCAGTTCTAGACTGGATTCTATGTAGGAAATAACTGCCTGACGCAAAATTTTTACATCAGCCTTGCAATAGTTCAAAAGTTCTGCATCAAAATCGAATGTATTGTTATAATTTTGATGATAAAAATATTCCAGTTCTTTCTTTTTCTTTAAACTCTTGTGTTCGAGATCGTAATATTCTAAAGGAGGGAGATGGGGGAGGACTGAGCCGTAATTACACGGTTTGTTGAAAAGAAATGGGAAATCACCTTTAGTGATATTTGGTAGGTTGAAGGCCTTTGGAAGCTCAGCCAAAGGGGAAGGGATTAGAGCATAACTATCTTTAAAATCGAGCCTATTGTAGCTATTTTTCTTATCTGTCTGTAGAGACATCTTTATAATGCGCGTGCCATTTTTAATTACCGTGGGAAAGAGGTCACGCACTAGCAGTCGCTGTAAAAGAAAATGGCAGTCAAAACCCCCGGAATTATGGGCCACAACAAGAGACCCATTGTTTGATTTATCGTACAGTAAAAAGTCAAGGAAGGCATCGGTAACTGCCCAGCGATCAGTGGAAGTGTTACGATAGGAAAAATAGCCGGTGGGACAGCATTTCTCATCGCCAGTAGCAAAACAGCGATAACAAATTACATCATAACATACTAAATTAGGGTACTGTTCGGCATTATCTACTAGTAGTTGATTAGAATCTTCACAAATGACAGTTTCAAAGTCGTAAAAAATCATCTTAAAAGTACTCTGTTTATTGAGAAGCTGCTCTTTTTCTGTGAGAGAGGGCGGGGGCCAGCAGCAGTCATGTCCCTGGCTGGACGATACACGCTCGCGACAAAAAGTGCAGTAGGTTTTCTTTCCGCATACATGGGGCTGCCCATGCAAATTATGGAGCCTGATATAGGTTCCACACTCAATACATACCTTAAATTTTTCACAAATTGATATATGATGATGATTTGTTTGCAGATGATTTTCATAGCATTTTCGGGAGTGGAAATGAACAAAACAGTTGTCACAAAAAATTCTAGTTTCAAAAGTCTTGGAACATTCAAATGTATGGCACTTGCTGCACTTGAAAGGACATTTATGGGTAACTAATTGACGATATGCCTTGTGGCAGTAACTACAGATACATGTGCCTACTTTTTCTCGTGTAGGGGTAAAGGGCTCAAAACGTCCATCACAATAACCGATATTAATAATTTTGAGGGATGAGGAATTGAGAGAGAGGATCTTTTTATATCGCTTGTAACCAAGTGGCTTTTCATAGACACAAAATTGGTACTCTTGGTACTTTTCAGCAATGACTTTTACAGTGTCAAGGGAAATGTTCGATTCTGAAAGGTTAAATTCGGACACTAGATTTTCTACTGTCCTATCAAGATCACAAGCGGATCCATCAAGTTTTGATTTTTGGATGGCAATTACACGTAACAAATCAAATGGGTGGCTGGTGAAAGAGGGCTGGGCCAAATCAAAATGGTTGTCGCCATGATAGAGTTCTACTTTTTTAGGTGCATCGGGATTCATGGAGAATACAAGCTGACTATCCCCGTCAATAGAAGAATAGACCTTAAAGTGATAGTCAGGAAAGACGGAAGCTATTATTTCCAAATCTTTCAGATCATAAGATGATTTTAATGGTGATATTTTAGCAGTTTTTAAAAGTTTCAATGCCTCTCTTTTGCAAAGGGCGTCATCCCTCCGCATACGAATTTTCCGCATTCTCCATTTGGGGCGATCTTCACCCTCCTGAGCGCATTGTAAGTCGGCTTCAGTCATTGCCATAACCAGAGCGCGGGCTAGACAGAGGTTATCTGAGTTGCGCACAACCCCGCTAGCCACTAAATTAGATGGTAGACCCCGCCCCGAAATGGAGCTAGAATTTTCATAAATATGAACCTGCATACTAAAAGATTCGTCAAAGGCAATGGCTTGATTACTTTGCTTGGCGGTGTTGAACATGTTAAAAATAGCAGTGCCGTTCAAAACTTTTCTAGTTCTAAACCCGAGAAAAAATCCCCCAGTATGCACAAAACCGGGGTGAAGAATTTGTACACCAAATAGGGCAGTATTAGGATTTTTTCCTAGAGATTTCAGAGTAGAATCAATGAGATTGTCAAAAAGAGCGGGGATAAGTTGGTCTAGGGTTGCGGGGAAAGTTTCAATGTTAGCAAATTTGAGTTGTTGGTAATCGACCGTAATCAAAGACTTACCTAGCCGGATTTGCTTTGTTCCCCACTCGAGCTTTTGATGTTGATCCAAGCGAAGCTGATCCATTGTCTTGATGCTACGTTCCTTGATACGTCTCTTGTGGCGAAGGCGAAGTGTCTTCTTGGAATAGGGAAAGTTTGACTTTCTGTCCATTCGGTAGGAGGAAGATGGCTGGCCGACAAAACGTTTTTATAGAAAGACTCTCCTTTGTTAGAGAAATCTCTCGTCCCTAGAACAGGCATAACTCGACCCAGCTCTCTTAGTTAGAGAAATCTCTCGCCACCTCTGATCAAAAGATCCTATACTCGAAGCTTCTGCCGATTCCACGGCAGTAATTTACAAGTTTATGAACAAAAAGACAAAGCCCCGGATATGCCGGCGGCAAGTCGAGTTTCACCGCTATAAAAGTAGACTGCTGGGCAGAGAAAGGCAACAATGTCTTCTATCAACCAATCTCCAAAAGAAGCTTCAGCTGTGGTAAGCTCCTGCTCAGGGATCCAGGGTACTGCTTCGATACCCTGGGACTTTTTCCAGGGTATCTAAGAATACCGGGGACTTTTTACGGGGTATTATCCAGGGACTTTTTTATAGGGTATCTGGGAAAAATATCGGGGACTTTTTCGGGGTATTTCCCAAATACACAGCTTATTTTTTCAGAACAAAAAGAAGAAGCAGGTCCAAGAATCAAGCACCGTTAGTGAATATCCTGAGGCATTTTCACATATATTTACAGGTGCCCGCTGAAACAACCGAGGAAACTGATATCCAAGAACAAAAGGAATCCGAACCAACCCGAAAATATGCCCAGGACGGATTTTTCAGCATTCTTACCGATGTAATTGTAGTATCATAAAACTCACACAAGGATTTTAGGTAGCTGAAGAAATTATATGTAACAGCAGGCGCCGCTATGCTCCAAAACCTCTTTCTCCGGCCCAAATTCTACACTCTGGCAACCTTATAACCCTAATACTAGACAAATGTTGTCGCGGAAGCTGGGCGGTACATAATAACACACATTCCTTTAATATGTGCGCGAAATGCGCTTACCGAAATAAGATCGCCCGGTTCCCGGAGACCATCTATAGATATTAGCTTGTATTACATGTGTCTCCTCAATAAAATGTGTGCTTTACTACAAAATGTTTTTTTTATTTTCTCAACAAAAACATACAAGTTCCCGGATACTGTGCAAAAGATAAGTTTTACAATTACATAACAAGCCAATTTACAGATCATACACATCATCTTCATTTTCCCAGCTGTCGAATTCTGGCCCATACCCCTTCCAACGGATCAGTACCTGCTTCTTTCCACGATAAGTTCGCTTTGCCAAAATATCCTGTACCAGGTAGACATTATCAGGCGCCACGCTGGGAACCAATTCTTCACGATAAAAAATGCCTCCAATCGGCTCTCCTTTTAAATCGGCAAGGTAGTATACAGGGGGGTCTCCGCTAATGCATTGCGTAATTACAAACAGTTCGTCGGTAGTTTTTTTCGTGTATCCCTTTTGAAATATCCCCCGCCGGGCGGAAATCCGTACAGTTTCTCCAACTTTCAAATCCCCCCGCGTCTTTTTGCCATATTTTAGCACCTTGTTATCTCTTTGTACGGCATCGGCTGGGGAAATCCCTATCCCGCGTGTAGGTGTGTTATTTATCGCCGCTACAATCTTCTGCAAGGCGCTAATATAGTTTCTTGTGCCATTCGAGTACATATATTTCTCCAATCTAGTTTTTAGTGTCCGATTAAATCTCTCTAATAAAGCGCAATGGAGGTCAGAGTAGGGGACAATGTGCTGAATATTGTGGTCGGAAAATAGCTTCAAAACATGTTTGTTTCTAAACTCTGTTCCTCCATCAGTATAGACTCTTAAAGGGATAAACTGTTTGAACAGTTCTTTAAATCGACCCGCCACCTCCGGCCCCTCTTTTGTCTTGAGCGGGAAAACATAGAGAAATCGCGTATACACATCAATCACTGTCAAAATCATCTTGTACCCATTATTGCTTGCTGAGTACTTGCTATAGTCAACCAAATCCGCCTGAACACTGAAAAACTTTCCAGGACTCTGTGTTTTTCTCCTTTTGAATCGTGTTACTAGATTCCGATGGAGGGTATAGGTATGTATACCCTTTAAAAAGTGTTTAATTTCCTTTCTAGATGCTCCTTTGACCTGCCGTTTAACTCCAGCAACCGATGTGAAGCAACTGGGACTATCCGGATCCAAATAGGCGTCTCTCAACAGCTTATCCATTTTTTAAAACAACAGAAACTTTTCAAAAAAGCCTTTTATAGTCTCCAAAGCGTACACTTAAAAGGTCTGCTACGTACAACCATTTTTCCAATTCCTAACTGCGCATCATACACTTGCGGGGCTTTCACAATCCTTCCAATTTTTGTCTTCTTTACCGAGTTTATCACCTTCCGCAGCCTCTTCTTCTTCTTTGGTGCTTCAATCTCAGCCTGCTCCTCCTCTTTTGGTTCAATCGGAACTTCTCCTCTTTTTTCCTCTTTTGGTTCAATCGGAACTTCTTTCTTTTCTCCAATCTCTTCTTCTTTCTTCCTTTTTCGTTTAATAACAGGCCTTGTTTCAGAACTATCTACACGCACCAATGGCGGTAAGTTCATTTCTTCTTGCAAATGTCTCACCTTTGCCAAAAGATCGCGGTATTCCGCCATTTTGATCTCAGGGTCCTTTTTTGAATTTAAAATCTTTCGTAACTGGTCCTTTCCCTCTTCAACGGCTAGTGCACTTTCAGTTTCGGGAACGAGTCTGTACTTGAAGAAAGATCGCATATTTCTGACCAATACGCTTCACTTATTTCCTTTTATACTATCAGGGATCTCGCCACACTTTTGAGATTAGTTACAGTCCCCCTCTTTAAATTGCCAAGTAGAAAACGTCCATCAGCAGTATTTCTGCATTTTGAAATAGTCCGAAGTAAATTTTCCTGCTTTTTAAAAGCCTCTTTCTCCTTATTAGTCAGCAAAAGTTTCTTATTTCTCAAAATATTGTAAACCAATTCAACCAAAAACTGGACCTGATCTGGCGTACACTTTTTAACATCTGTCAGCTTTGTTGCCAGTCTTGCGTATCTAACAATACGACCGCTTGTCATGTTGTCTTGCTTATAAATGAAGTCGCTCTCACCTCCCCTCCCCCTCCCCCCTCCCCGGGGGTCGTGGGCGGGTCGGGGGCCTTCGGAAGGCTGCCTTCGGCAGAAGGCTGCCTTCGGCAAGGGCGTAGGGCTCTCTCGTCAGAGACGAGAGAGCGGGGGCAGGGCTCTCTCCGAGAGCGAGGGTGTGCCGCTAGTGCGGCACACAAGGGCCCGCTGTAGGCGGGCAAGGGCGCATACTGCGCAATCCTCAGTTTTCAGGTAGTAAATCCCTCTGAAATTCGTCTAACGATCTTTGCCGCTGCGGATATTCTATGTCCCGGATGGCGTGGATATACAGTCGCTGACCGGATCGCCTGTCTCAAAATGTTAGTTACACTAAAAAGCATAATCCCCTTTTTTTTCAAGTATTTTGAGTTGTGCGACGAGTTATGAAACATGCTACAATGGAATGAAACGAGCCAGAGCCACTATCACTGGAAAAGGACCACTTAGCCGATTTTACCATCGCAGATGCCAAAAATGGATGTCCGTTAGAACATACCTTTTCCAGGAGTGGGTTCCAAAGAGGAAGAATTCCAAAAGATACTTTTAGTTATGGCTATGTAATTAAGGATGGCATGCTCCCCTTGGTAGACTGTGGATTCCGTGAATATGTACCCATTTGTAGCTTGATAATCTCCCTTCCCGCATCACTTTTCTATTAATCCGCTTCTAATCCACCCCATTCTTATATTCTCTCTCTTTATTACTTTATTAAACAATAAATATTTCTTTCAGATGAAGTACTGCTTGAACCTCCCTGACGGTGTTGGTAATCCCTGGGATCGAACATGGCCGCTGTGTCGTCAATTTGATCCAACTAGACCCCGCGGTCTTTTGCCGATCCCTGCGCTCACAACACAATACAGCCCAACAATTACGCCGACTTTTCCATTCACAACTACAACTGATATGACGACAACAGCCATTGAATCCTCTACGGATCCTTATACACAAATTTTTGAAGTAGTCGGCCTGATTATTGTATTATTTATCATTTGCGTGGGTGCATTGCTTTCCCATCGCAAGAAAAGTACTTGTTATCATCAGAATAAGCAACAGTATCGCCTTGTAAAAGAATAAAAAAAAAATGTTTATGATCTCAAAGTGTAAACAATTGGATTGTTGTCTCCTATAGAACTCATTAGTCGTAATTTTGGATCACAGCCAATGGAATTATTCACAAGAAGATGACAATATGGCATTTTCATTGCGTCTTCATAGCATTCCACGGCCGAGTTTAGCTGATTAGGCGGAAACAATTGGCCCAGCAGATTTTTTATTTGTAATCTTTCATTATTTGTGTTCAGTAAAAGATAATGAGTAGCACTTAGCCTGGCACTTCTGGAAACGTCGAAAATATTGTGAAATAGAGAAAATAAAGCCAAATTATAATGGTGAGCGTAGAGACAGAAAAGATTATTGAGAAGGCGCTTGTTTTTTGCTGAACTGTTGAGAAAAAATTGTAAATCGTCCAGAACAACAATATTTCTTTTCCCTTGCATTTCTTTCAGCATTTCCATATCCGGTAATCCCTCGAAAGCGAAAATGTTTGGACCTTTTGGTATTCCCTCATTTTCGACGCCGTAAAACCAGTAAATATTGTCAATTGGATCTTCAAAATATTTTTTCTGGTTTTCTATAATTTCTCTTATCAGGGTCGTTTTTCCGCTCCCGGAAGAGCCTACACAGATCACCTGACAGGGTACTGTAAATAACATTTTGATCTGCTGATCCATCCCATGCCTATATATAGCGACTGATCGTTCTCTTTCTCAGTAATGAATCAGTACATCACTTTGATTGGATCTGTAGAGGGTTCTGGGAATACTCTATCGCGATTTACCACTCGGCTTCCAGAAACCCTATCTCTTCGAAAAGATAAGCATGAAATTGGCTTGGCAGAAATAATATTTCCCATCTCTGCACAAAATTTTCCCAAAGGAGGAAGCTACACAATATTTATGAATGATGGGAAGAGCAAACGATACTACCTCCGCCCCGGCCACTACCCCAATGGAGAGGCGCTAGTTACTGGCCTCAACAGATCAGAGGCGAAAAAATATGCCTATTTTTCATTTATCACTGCTAATCAGCATATGCGTCTGATAATACAGGCGGGAATTGATAGAGTTGAGATTGAGAAGGATTTGGCATACGCCCTAGGATTTAATCAGACCGTTTTTACAGAATCAGCTGAAGCCGCTCACGTTGTTGACAAATTCAATCAGCAAAGTATAATGTACATTTATTGTGACGCTGTAACGCCTACAATCGTTGGAAATATCCGTGCCCCGCTGCTGCAATGTGTTCCTGCTGAAGGGAATCTCGGCGCTATAAACCGTGTATCGTTTAATCCCGTACGATACCTAGAACCAATGCATGAAAATGTGGAACAGATCAAAATCGAGCTGTCAAGCGAACGAGGAGAGCCTATCGACTTTAGTTTTGGATCTGTGATACTTGTACTACATATAAGGGATAAATTTTAAAGCTAAAACTCATTTATAACTGTTTACACACGCTGTGCGGTTATGCGGTCTGTAGCTATCAATATAGAAGATTTGCCTTGGGATAAATTGTTGGCTGGTCAACATGGTAATGGAAAATTTGTTGGTCAGCCCCGAATGAGAGGAGGAATGCGTGGTGCAGGTATTGGTGGCATTTTAGCGTCTATTGTACGCATGATCCCTTCTTTTCTTGCGTCGCCAGTTGGCCAGCAGCTAACTAGCACCGCGAGCAATATTGTGAAAGATGTTGCAAAAGGAGAGGATGTTCTGGAAAGTGCCAAGAGACATGGTCGTCAAGCAATACGGGAAACTACCGGATTGGGCAATAAAAGGAAGAAAGCTAGCCAGAGCTCTCATTTACAGAAAACCAAGCGTCCTAGACGGTTGCTTCCATTTTCCGATTAGCAGATATGCGACTTATCAATGAAGAAAGTAAGACTACTCTCCTACCGGAGATGGATGTCTTATCCATGCCAAATTCTCAAGTTGGAGCACTACGTAGCAAGTGGAATAAAGTCAATTTGAAAAATGGATTAAATATGACTCAGGGCCCATTTATCTTTGATCTGGCCACGGGCTCAAAGAACTTTATCAATCTGAAGAGAAGCTGGATTGTGTTCACTTTCCAGATTACCGATGCGAATGGATCACTAATTCCGGAATATGTCTTTGAAGAATCAGCAGAGGAGATTGAAACTCAAGAAAAAGATGCTAATGGAAACCTTGTTTTTAATGCTGACAAAACACCAAAGATGGTAATGAAGACTGATATTATACAAAGCAAACTTCCGAATATCAAGTATGCGCCAATTGATGGAATTGCGGGTGCTTTGATTAGAAATATGGATCTGTTTATCAACGGAAGTCTAGTAGAGAGCGGCGACTTGACTGCTTATCGCTGGCATTTGGAGAATACACTCTCACTTAGTGATGAGGTGAGGAAAAATGCTCTTTCACTTGGTGGTTACTGCAAAGAAGAGGACATATGGTCGAGGGTGGATTCACCCAGCTTTTTGGCTCGTTACCGGCTAGTTAAAGATGGCAAAAAGTGTCAGGTTGCGTGTAGGATCCCTCTTGATATTGCTAATGTCAACAGGCTAATCCCCGCATTTACCGATATCCGTCTGAGTCTGTATCTAAACAATGACAGATTCCTGATAGATAATCGAGATGTTGATAAGGTAGACGCATATCCGTTGAAGGTGAAGATTGCGGACATGTACTGCCTGGTAAATGAGTGGTCAGTTTCTGAGGGATATGCCGCTGCTGTAGAAAAGAGACTGTTAAGTGAAGGTCTCCATTACCCACTAAATCAGGTACAGATGCGTTCTTTCTACATTGAAAAGGACAGAACACATTCACAGCATAATGTAGTGTTCACTGGAAATCGACCAAAGCGTCTGACAATGTGTCTAGTGAACCAGTCGGCGTTTGACGGCGACTACTTGCATTATCCGTTCAAATTTGACCACTACACATTGAAAAATATTACTGTTGATGCCGGTGGAGAGCAGTATCCAGGACGACCTTGGAATTTGGATTGGAAAGATGAGCTGCTAGCGCCTGGGTTTATCGAGATGTTAGAGGCAAGTGGACTTGCCCGCCAAAATATGACAAATTCTCTCAGTTTGGACAAGTTTAGGAACGGCTGTGCCATTTTTTCAGTAGAACTTTCTCCTACTTGCCACGATCCGGAAACTATGGATCTTTTGAGTCAAAATATGAGTATTTCGTTGCATTTGGAATTTCAAGAAAAACTTCCTCATGGAGTTTATCTAATCGTTATGGGTGAGGCTGACGGAATGCTATATATTGACCAGAATAGGATGCCTCGTGTAAACAGTCTTTAAAACATGAACTCTGCCGAAATTGTGACCATTTTAAAGCGCGACCCTATCACTTTCAAATATTTCCGAGGTGTTCTCGCGGCCGATCAATTGCCCAAACCATCCTCCAAAGATCATTTCTTTATTGTAAATACCGAGAATTCTAATAAAAATGGTGAGCATTGGCAACTTGTCTACAAGAAGGGGAAAACATGCTACTTTTTCTGCAGTCTAGGGAGGAAACCAATCGGAGATGTGCTACAGTATCTCAAGAGCTATGGCCGTTTTGTTGTAAACACCGGCAGACCACAGTATGGAGGAGTCTCTTGTGGTGGATTCTGTATTTTCTGGGCCGTTATGATGGCGAGAGGCCATCGATTCAGCACTTTGAATAACTTTTTCAAGGTATTAAAAAATGACAACTTATTTATTCGGTATTTCATGAAATACGCGTTTGGATTTGAGTTCGATACTTGTTAATAAAAATGTAAAATAGTATGATCATTTGACCCCGATCTCCCAGTCTGGTCTCTCTCTACCACAGCCGTGTCTCCACATGACTTCATGTGATCCATCATTTCTTCTAGCGCGGCCACCTCACACTCGCCGCGGGATACCTTTTTTTACTGACCGGTGGCGACTATAGATCACCTCAGCGTGTTTTATGTTCCCATAAAAGTGAAAAACAGCGAAAACATTAAAAACACCGTTTATTTCCCCAAAAAAATGGATTTTATATGAAAATCTTAAAATTTATTCCTTCATCTTCTTCTCTTCTACCTCCATCAAGAGCTGTTTCAGTACACTGAAATTTTGCAGTTAATAGAAGGTTGAAAATACCTTGGGCTCCCTTGACGTTTTCTGGATGACGTTCTCTTTGAGCTGCCTAAAATCACTTTGTGGCTCTTTTTTTTAGTGAAAATTACCAGATCCTGTTGGTGGATTGTTGGTGTCTTGGTTGGTGGCTTGCTGGGCAGTTGGCGGGATGGACATTGCCTCGTTAAGCCACGGCGGCCGGTGTTTGCTGAAAGAAGTCATCGTGGTATCAGAATACAATATAACTCACTGTAATATGAAAAAGCGCCAAAGCCACGTCGGTTCTGCCCTGAAAAAAAGGATATTTTACTATTGAAATGTTCAAGGTATTTGATAAAAGCCTTACTGAGTCGATAGAATAGCTTGATGTACAGCGCTTAGTACAGCCAAAATCGTCATTAACCTGGAAATCCATATCAGTTGGAAATCTGAAGACTAAAAGTTTACATTTGATTTTGTAGTAATGACATGTTTATTTCTGGCTCGGGGATTGATGGGGCCTCGGGGTCTTGATGAGGCATTTTCTAAAAATCAAAAGAGTAGAGAGAGAAAGAAAATTAGGCTCACCTCCTGCGGGAGGTCGGACATTTCTGACCATGTTCGTGGTGGCCTTGTCAACACCTCATTGGGAGAAGACAAAGCTCTGTAGCAAATGAGTCTAATTAATCAGCTAGCCGACCGAGTCGGGTGGGAATTCGGAGGAGAGAGAAAGTAAGAAAAAGAAGAATGATACGGTAGACCCGAAAGGGGGAGAGAAGAGTCTGGGAAAAGAGGGAAATCGGGCGAACAGATTAAGCGGCGAGAAATTGACATAAAGAAATGAAAGGGAAAATAACGCCGGCTATTTTGGCCGTTTCCAAATTTTTTTGTTGTTCAGGCGGGGGGTGGTACCCTACTCTCTCCATTGAAATTCTCAGAGAAAAGGAGTAAATTCTAGCTCTCCATTGAAATTCTAAGAGAAAAGGAGTAAATTCTAGCTCTCCATTGAAATTCTCAGAGAAAAGGAGTAAATTCTAGCTCTCCATTGAAATTCTAAGAGAAAAGGAGTAAATTCTAGCTCTCCATTGAAATTCTATGAAAAAAAGAAATAAAACTTTCGAATTCTGAAAGAAAAGAATGAAATTCTAGCTCTCCATTTGAATGCGTGCGCGAGTTAGAATGGAGCGCGCTTACGGCGGTGACGGACGGACAGACAGACAGACAGACAGACGGACACCACAGCGCTTTAGATAATACAATATCATTTTATATAGATCAAGAAGATTGATCAATGCCTCACGGTTGATTTGATGCTCATTCCCAAGAAGTTGTCACTGAGCCAGAACTTCGTGATTTGCCATACTGAGGCAACATCCCGCTCAAGTCAAGTTTGCGCTCTTGAAGTCGAAAAGACGAGCCAAGCTCGCGTGGTCGACTTTATGACCAAATGTGGATGTTTCCAGTCCAACAAGCAAGACAAAATCCAACTGACCGAACCAGGAAAAGTGGTGTTGGTGATGTCGAAGACGGCCGTCTCTAAAGTGGTAACTTATGAGTTTGCAAATTGAGTCAACTCTTTTATTTCCAGACGGGTGACTCCGTTGATGTGACAGCTATTATCGACAGAGTGCCCACTATAATTCGGTTGCCATTGGTGTCTCTTGTCGATTTAATGTCTATCATCCCGACGTTGGCTGGAATTGGCATTGCGAATTACGTGGTCTGCTCACTGACAGATAACTTGGATCTCGACATCTATGTGGAAGGAGGTGTATTGGAGGCCGGCAATGACGACACAAGCAAGCGGATCCTTGGGCCTACAATTCGCAAAAGAAAGGCATACAGTCTCCCTTTTGTGCAGAATCAGCCCATCTCGTTCCGGCTCGCCTTCAGTCCCCGTCAAACGGTCAATTTGTGCATCAGAGGGCGATCTCCAAACGGATTTGTGGCTAAGACGTGTAAGCAGCTCATCCACCGCGGCCAACTGGCCGAATTCAACTAATTTGAACTGAATGATACAGTAGAATAAAGAGAATGTATTCTAATTCTGTTTTTACTGATTCACCTTTGTAATTATTTTCATTCTTTTCCTTTGCTTATTACTGTTTGCTGCTCACAGTTGTCTAACTGTGGCGATTTGTCCTTCGATTTCGTTTCTTCTCATTTCATTGTGTTTCTTTTTTCAATTGCCACGCTTGGTCCAAAATCCTCTTTTGAAAATAATATTCGACTGGAATATTTATTAAAAATATGAGCATTTTATTAAGAACCAATAAATTATCACAGATATTCGCAACAATAGTTAGAAAATAAAGTAAATACAAAGCACTTCGTGATATTTAGAGCAATTTTTTGTAATAAAACCGGTTTTAGAAAGGGAAAAGCCTTGAAAAATGAGATAAAAAGCAAAAACTGAGAAAAAAATGACATGGTAATAAATTAAAACAGAAAAAAATGGGGTGATTATTTAGTGGGAACATAACGGGAGCTCTTCTTCCCTCGGAGGGAAGGTATCCTCGTTTGGAAATTGCTGTCCGAACATTCGCTGCCAGCTCGAGATGGAGGGCGGGAACTGTCAGCCAGGGAACTTCTACTGGCGTGGAGGGATGGTCGGGGAATTCGGGATTCTGAAAAATTAGAAATTGGAGGGGTTTTTGAGAGAAAAGTTAAAAGTGAGACGCCACAGTTAGACATCTACGCGTGAACTGTAGCTTAAAAGAAAAGAGGAAGCCAGTGCCGACTGTCTAACTGTGGTTCCCTATTTTCCTTCCCTAAAAATTAATTTCTACCGTACCTCCACTGCTCAAATCACTGGGAGCCCTTTCATGTCGATGTGGGAACATAGGAATACTCCTCTCCGTCTTTTCCCTGACTTTCATGATGGGTCCAGGAGTGCTGGTCGACGTTCTGGCATGTCGATTCTTTGTGAAAGCGGCCATTGTGTCGATGGCATGAGCAGGGGCCAATTCCTTGTAGATTCTGATATTTGTTCTATCTAAAATGGGAAAATTATAAGAAAATGGGGGAACTGACTATTGGCTCGGCAAGGATCATGTTTTCCTAGGAAAACGTCCAGCGCTTCCCAGCCACCGCCGACTCGGACCATGACGGTGGAGCGAAGAATTCGAACCATTCGCTTGATTTCGGTATCGCCGAACTGAAAAAGAAGACACAGTTAAACAGCTAAAAGAGCCACAGTTATACAGGCAGCACAGCGTATGAACTGTGGCACCCGCGAAAAGCGATTTTTTGCGCCACAATTCACACGCGGCGTCGCCTGTGACCCTTTATAAAGCCACAGTTAGACAGCCTTACCTTATTGTTGTATATCTCACTCCACTGGAGATACTTGATGTGTCTCTATATAAATAAGGACAAGAGATATTATATAAATTGAATTTATTATATAACACAAGAGACAATAAAATACGGAACCTTACGGTTCACCACAAATCAACAGAACTACGATTCACTGAGCAAAAGGGACGCTGCAGTGAATACGTTAAAGACGGGATATAAATTACGATTCAAACAGAGTTTTTGGGATAGCCAACACCTCCCCATGTTTAAGATCAAAAGTTCGGGGAAATGTAAACAAAAGAAAGATAGAAGATCTACCCGGGTGGTTAGCATAGCCACACGGCTCTTTTTCCTCCTGCCCCGTAAGGGGAAAATAAAACTTATGTATGTATAGAAGACTAACAGTAATCCGCGAAGCGGCTGGGCGGTCTTCTGGTTCTCGTGCTTCTTCTTGCTCCTGGATCTGGAGCTGGTGTCATCGGAACGGCGGCGGTATCATCGGGCGGAGCGGCGTCATCGGATCGTAGAACTCCTCTTCGGATGATCGCCCATGATCTTTCTCCGTACTTGTCGAATCTGGCTCTGAATTAGATTCTTCTCGAATCACAGGCTCTTCATTGTTTGACACGACTTGCTCGAATGGAATTGCCTTTTCCAGAGTCGTATTCTTCGTCGGAGACAAATGAAACGTGTTCATCATGACATCGAACCATTCGGTCGACTGTTTCTCATCTGTGGCGGTGTCCACTCTTCTTCGGAGCTGATTGGCATGGCAATGATGCTCTCGACCTTCCACGGCGACGGAATAATTTGCCTTTCCTCGTATTCGGGTTATACTTCCTGGAATCCAAGTCCAGTTGTTTCCATGGTGTCTTTGATAATAAACAAGATCGCCTAAATGAAAGTTCTTTCCTTTAACACCATTTTTACGATCAAATTGATTCTTTATTCCATTTGTAACTTCTTCTGATTGCGATTCTTTTCTTGTAAGCATCAATGACAAGGTTATTCTTAACTTTCTTCCCATAAATATTTCAGCTGGCGTTTTATCGTCTATAGTCCTACACGGTGTGGATCTATACGCCAAAAGGAATTTATTGAGCACAGTCTCAGCTGGCATTTCCTCTCTCCCTCCTTTTAATTTCTTTATTCCTCTAACTGTGGTTCTTTTCCTACTCTCCAATTTTAGATCATGGGTTGAAATAATTCGACTATAGGTCTCCGTTACGTGAACACCTCAAATTTGACATCCGAACGTCTTTTCAATCCTTACCGTTTCTATGGATTCGATAATATGTGGCCAAGAGGATTTCCCTTGGAATATTTGGAAGGACATACAAATGGCCGGGATAGGATGATCACTTGTCGGAATATGAGACGCCCAGCGGTGCAGCAGGGAATAGTTGTCAATGATACAGATGTTGACGCAATTTATAGGTAATTTTCACTATTTTTGTGCTAAAAACGTCTAGATTACTGTACGCTGATAGGCAAACTGGGCTAAATGTAACTTTTAACACTGTAGTGCCTTCAATTGTTCTGGAACAAGGGAACTACTCACCGTGGAATTCACAGAATACCCTCTTCCATTATAAGGCCTTTTTCATTTTGTATCTACCAACTACCGTAGCCTTCAGGTTTTAATTTACCTCTAAAAAGTGAAATTTTTCAGGGTAACAGACATTTGGCGTTCCTATTTCGGACAGAAACTGCTTCATTTAGTTGGAGAAAATGTCGCATTTTATCCCGCCAATGCAGTCCAATTCCGAAATGCTCATAATTATTTAAATGATTTTAAACAGGAGACGTAGGCTTCCTCCAATTTATATCTGTCAAGATTTTTAGGGATGTCTACCATGATTCAGGAAAAATGGTTGAATTTCTTCATGATTGCACTTGTAGAAAAAATGACATAAAGAAGTGTACCCTGGAATTGGCGGACAAATTCGTGTAGGCCCTTTTCCAGTCGGAACCCAATTTTTCTAGAGAGCAACAATTCTTCGCCTTGGAAGATCGAGATCTTATAGAAGGCTGGTTGGACCAGCTAACCGCACTTGGGTACAAATTCCCCGAGATGGTAGCTCCTGGAAAAGCTGTCTACATGGCCATGCCCTGGAGAAAATTCGAAGATTGTCGGCAAAGTAATGTGGACGTCGGATTGATTAGCTACCATCCAACTAAAGAGGTTACAGTATTCTTTTCTTTAAAGGAAGTGGGATTATAGGATCATTCATGGGCAACGAGGACAATAGACGGCTTTGGAGAGGTGTTAGAGTGGTGTGAAGCAGAAAATGGGACGCTTTTGCCCTCTCCGGAGAAATTAATGACGATTATTAAAGAAAATCTAGGACTACAGCAGAAAATGAATACGGTACGGGCAGTTCCATTCGTTTCGGGACCATTTGGAGCTCAAATATGGTCATTTTGTGTGTAAAAGCTTGGAGGGATCCAGAATGGGCTACTTTCCATCAAAGCGAACAATTTTAGGTCCTAGTGATCATGGCAAATGATCCCTGGAACTCTCACAAAGGCTGGCGAACAGCTATTGGACTTCTACAGCGATTATATTCTCCATATTTCAAGACAACAATTTTCTGTGGTACTTGGACGGTGAATACGACAGCTACCCCCGATGGTTAGCCCGTTTTGACCCAGTAATTTCCCCTTTAGAAGATCTCCCGCCTCTGAATCCCATAAACTTTGTCCATGTGACCAAAGACGAGATGGCTGGAGGGCATTCTCGTGGTTATTGTATTTCCAAGATCCGTGATATGAGGTTACAAAATGTTACTGGTAACGGCGATTTGTAAAGTAACCCCCAAATTCTAGGTTATTTCTTCCTGGCTGATGACGCCGTTTTTAATATTTGGTACGAATTACCCCTGGACAAAGTGGTAAACCCAAATCCCGTTGGTTCTGCTGGACAATGGTTCAAACCGTCTCAAACCAGTTGGACCTTGGGACTAATGGAGAGTAAATTCCGCCTGGATGAGAAGTATAAAAAGAGCTGGGAAGAATATCAGCAACAGGTAGGGAAAAGCCACAATTAGACAGTCGACTGTCCAAAATACTCAAAAGTAGTCCATTTTTTAGGTTACCAAAACAATTGGCAAAGATACCAGCTTCCGGGAATATTACCTCAAAGCAGACAAAGGAATTGCCCCAGATTTGTAAGTTTCTTTCTTTACAAGTTACCGTAATTCAGTATCTACATCCCCATTGAAAAATTCGAATACTTCGCCAATTTAATCGAAGTCTGGACCGAGGCAACTGCTAGGACTGAATTTGCCCTGGGTAAAATCATGGATGGAATGGATTATGTCAAGTGACTAGCCATTTCCCCGGTAAAAGGGCAATCAATTTAGGGATGTTCCATTTAAAACATTGGACGGGGACAAGAAGAAGACACCGGGCAATTATGATGGAACGGGACTGGGAGCCCGCCCAATACAAATGTCAGATTTGAGTTATCGAGAAGTGGATAGGGAAAAGTGAGTATTTTCCATGGTAAGACAGAAAATCGGGAACATTTGAGCTTTTGTATTTCTGTAATAGATGCTCATCTCAAAATGATCTACATAGCTACACCAAATGACTAAAACAAATGCAATAAAACTATCGTATACCGTATCTCAATTAGAACCCCCCCCCCCCCTCCCCTCCCCACTGATAGTGTTAGGATGGCCGTCCTTTTTTTCGCTCCACCCAGATTTCAACCCAGAGACATCTGGGGTTTTTAGGTCGGTTCGCATTCGCATCGGCTTGGATCCGACAGTTTCTCGAACGGGTTTGCTCAGACCTGATTTGCAGTTGAAGCGTCCCATATTTCCTCAATTAGAATGACACCATGTTGCTGTCTCATTTTTTCTGTCATGCATTGAGGTTATTCGGCTTTCTTTCTTCTATAGATTGAATTTTGTCTGCAGTTTGTACTCTTCTAGGGCTCCTTTGAACTCCTCAATGAAAAGCAGAGAAAAATTTAAAAAAATACCCAAAAATACCCCAATTGCTTATCTTGATGTGGCTTCCAAGCCCAAAAATACATAAAATACCCCAATCGACATTACCTGGAAAAATCGACATTACATGGAAAAATCGACATTACCTGGAAAAATCGACAGTTTACAGTTTTTATTAACGGGATCGAGAGTGTTAAAGTGTATCCCAGGATCTCGCCGCTCTCATGTCCCTTATCCATTCAACTGCTCCCTCTATTGCCCGTCGCATCCATGGAGTCGGCTCCCTTCCGAGGTTGGAAGAGGCGTCGATGAGGTCGTCTTCCAAGCGTTGCTCCTCTCGGATACCATTCAGCTGTTGCTTTCGACCATCTTCCTTCTTCCGTCGAGGCCAATCGACTACTCCATTTCAACTTTCTTAGCCAGGCGATATCTAGGATATCCGGCATTCCTGTTCGTCGCCTGACTTCATTATTGGGCTCTCGATCTAGCAGTGACAGGCCAAGTATCGCTCTCTCCATGCGTCGTTGCACGGTCGACAGCTTCCTTCTCTCTTCTGCCTTGAGACTCCAAAGCTCGCATCCGTACAGTAGACTTGGGACGATGCAGGTGAGGAAGACGAGGCGTTTCATCTTCATCGGGGCGGCCGGTCGTGCCATAAACATCCGATGTCGATTGAAGACGGCCCATCCTGCTCCCATTCTTCTCGACAGTCCCCGGTTACCTCTGGTGCAAGTCACCGACCATCCAAGGTAGACGAAGTGGCGGACAAAGGTTACAGGCACCCCGCTTAGCAGCGGATTACCCTCATAGGCGTTGGTCATGGCAACAGACTTGCGTTTGTTGATCTCCAGACCGACTCTACGGCTAGCCAATTCCAGTTCCGTGACCATCCGCTGGACTGCTTGAAGACTTCTTCCGATGAGGACTACATCGTCGGCGTATCGCAGATGGTTGAGGGTCCTGCCGTTGATGATGACTCCGAAATCATCCCTTGGCGAAATATGTCTTCCAGAACAGCGTTGAAGAGCAGTGGGGAGAGCACGCAACCTTGACGGACTCCGCGCTGGATGTCGACTTCCACTGTCTCATTTTGCACCTTGAATTTACTTTCAGCTTCGGTGTAGATCTGTCTCAACATTTCGACGTAGAGTGGCTCAACACCATGACGGTGGAGCGAATTCCAGACGGCATTCCACTCTATGGTATCGTAGGCTTTCTGAAGAAATTGTGAATGCGTGGTAAGTGGAGACGGCTGGTCTGTCGTCGATTTGAATTGGCGGGTGTTAGGTTGTAAAGAAAACTTGTTGAATGTACTGAATCTGTCAAGTTTTGTCATAATTGTTGTCATTGTCTTTTAATACTCGCTCAAGGATGGCTGTTCTCACTAAGCCGCAGTTGGAGGCGCAACTTCGTTCCGCAATCAGCCATAAGGATGCGCTGATTACTCTGATGGATCACTTGGCGGCCCAGTCTCTTGGTGTTGATGTTCCTTTTGGTGCTTTGAGCCGAGAACAGCAGCTGCTATTGGAGAAGTTGCCCGAAGAGACGAAAGAAGTAGCTGCAACTCTTCTAAAGATCCACGGAAGTCTGGAAATTGGCATCATCCAATTCAAGCAAGTTGAGGTCGTCAATAATGATGGGGTCCGTCGGATTGAAGAAGAGCCAGCTTGGGGCCATCTTCCAGTTCAACCTATGAGGCAAAACAACAACATGGTAACTCAGTTTTTTCGTATTTTCAAAGGTCATGAGAATTGCGCTTATATTTTCGGCTTCTGCTGAGCTTGAAAAGGCTCTGATTTTGCTCTGAAAATTGTATTTATTTGTGGTGAAACAGCAACCACCATTTTGTGTAAAATTTGATGCCATATTTCTAACTTGTTTAGCGCTTTTGTTTTGTCAAGATCATTTTCTGCTTTGGCTTTTGGATAAATTGATCTGCGAAAAAAGTTACAGCCAAAAAACTGACTGCAGCCATTGTTAAAATGGGAGCTCTCCATTGAAATTCTAAGAGAAAAGGAGTAAAGTCTAGCTCTCCATTGAAATTCTCAGAGAAAAGGAGTAAATTCTAGCTCTCCATTGAAATTCTAAGAGAAAAGGAGTAAATTCTAGCTCTCCATTGAAATTCTCAGAGAAAAGGAGTAAATTCTAGCTCTCCATTGAAATTCTAAGAGAAAAGGAGTAAATTCTAGCTCTCCATTGAAATTCTCAGAGAAAAGGAGTAAATTCTAGCTCTCCATTGAAATTCTCAGAGAAAAGGAGTAAATTCTAGCTCTCCATTGAAATTCTAAGAGAAAAGGAGTAAAGTCTAGCTCTCCATTGAAATTCTCAGAGAAAAGGAGTAAATTCTAGCTCTCCATTGAAATTCTAAGAGAAAAGGAGTAAATTCTAGCTCTCCATTGAAATTCTCAGAGAAAAGGAGTAAATTCTAGCTCTCCATTGAAATTCTAAGAGAAAAGGAGTAAATTCTAGCTCTCCATTGAAATTCTATGAAAAAAAGAAATAAAACTTTCGAATTCTGAAAGAAAAGAATGAAATTCTAGCTCTCCATTTGAATGCGTGCGCGAGTTAGAATGGAGCGCGCTTACGGCGGTGACGGACGGACAGACAGACAGACAGACAGACGGACACCACAGCGCTTTAGATAATACAATATCATTTTATATAGATCAAGAAGATTGATCAATGCCTCACGGTTGATTTGATGCTCATTCCCAAGAAGTTGTCGCTGAGCCAGAACTTCGTGATTTGCCATACTGAGGCAACATCCCGCTCAAGTCAAGTTTGCGCTCTTGAAGTCGAAAAGACGAGCCAAGCTCGCGTGGTCGACTTTATGACCAAATGTGGATGTTTCCAGTCCAACAAGCAAGACAAAATCCAACTGACCGAACCAGGAAAAGTGGTGTTGGTGATGTCGAAGACGGCCGTCTCTAAAGTGGTAACTTATGAGTTTGCAAATTGAGTCAACTCTTTTATTTCCAGACGGGTGACTCCGTTGATGTGACAGCTATTATCGACAGAGTGCCCACTATAATTCGGTTGCCATTGGTGTCTCTTGTCGATTTAATGTCTATCATCCCGACGTTGGCTGGAATTGGCATTGCGAATTACGTGGTCTGCTCACTGACAGATAACTTGGATCTCGACATCTATGTGGAAGGAGGTGTATTGGAGGCCGGCAATGACGACACAAGCAAGCGGATCCTTGGGCCTACAATTCGCAAAAGAAAGGCATACAGTCTCCCTTTTGTGCAGAATCAGCCCATCTCGTTCCGGCTCGCCTTCAGTCCCCGTCAAACGGTCAATTTGTGCATCAGAGGGCGATCTCCAAACGGATTTGTGGCTAAGACGTGTAAGCAGCTCATCCACCGCGGCCAACTGGCCGAATTCAACTAATTTGAACTGAATGATACAGTAGAATAAAGAGAATGTATTCTAATTCTGTTTTTACTCATTCACCTTTGTAATTATTTTCATTCTTTTCCTTTGCTTATTACTGTTTGCTACTCACAGTTGTCTAACTGTGGCGATTTGTCCTTCAATTTCGTTTCTTCTCATTTCATTGTGTTTCTTTTTTCAATTGCCACGCTTGGTCCAAAATCCTCTTTTGAAAATAATATTCGACTGGAATATTTATTAAAAATATGAGCATTTTATTAAGAACCAATAAATTATCACAGATATTCGCAACAATAGTTAGAAAATAAAGTAAATACAAAGCACTTCGTGATATTTAGAGCAATTTTTTGTAATAAAACCGGTTTTAGAAAGGGAAAAGCCTGTAAAAATGAGATAAAAAGCAAAAACTGAGAAAAAAATGACATGGTAATAAATTAAAACAGAAAAAAATGGGGTGATTATTTAGTTGGAACATAACGGGAGCTCTTCTTCCCTCGGAGGGAAGGTATCCTCGTTTGGAAATTGCTGTCCGAACATTCGCTGCCAGCTCGAGATGGAGGGCGGGAACTGTCAGCCAGGGAACTTCTACTGGCGTGGAGGGATGGTCGGGGAATTCGGGATTCTGAAAAATTAGAAATTGGAGGGGTTTTTGAGAGAAAAGTTAAAAGTGAGACGCCACAGTTAGACATCTACGCGTGAACTGTAGCTTAAAAGAAAAGAGGAAGCCAGTGCCGACTGTCTAACTGTGGTTCCCTATTTTCCTTCCCTAAAAATTAATTTCTACCGTACCTCCACTGCTCAAATCACTGGGAGCCCTTTCATGTCGATGTGGGAACATAGGAATACTCCTCTCCGTCTTTTCCCTGACTTTCATGATGGGTCCAGGAGTGCTGGTCGACGTTCTGGCATGTCGATTCTTTGTGAAAGCGGCCATTGTGTCGATGGCATGAGCAGGGGCCAATTCCTTGTAGATTCTGATATCCCTTACTACTAAAACGCTATGGTGTCCGTGAGTTTGTGTGTCTGTCCGTTGACATGTCGAAAAATTGTGGCCGAGTGGCCTAAGGCGCGCGCACCAAACAAACGACGCGGGTTCGACCCCCCTCAGTGACAAATATGTTCAAACCGTTTTTGCTTTTTTGTTTATGGCTCCACTATAATTATTTCGCAATATAAGTGTGACTGAGTATCAAATGCGCCATTTGGATGCATATTTCTTATTTTCCATCGTTACGCAGAGAAATTAGTATCATTCGACTGCTCTCAGCCTTGCGAGTCAGAATCTGCAACTTATTTTTCCATTAAATGAGACTGAGTATCAAATGGGCCATTTGGCTGCGTATGTTTCAATTTTCGCTCTCTCTCAACAAAATAAGTACCGTTCGACTCCTCTCAGTGTGAGGAAGCCCATTACGGTAATGGCTTTCCATTTAAACGAGACTGAGTATCAAATGCGCATTTGGCTGCGTACTTCCTAATTTTTTTCCTTTCGTATCGAAATTAGCATCATTCGACTATTCTCAGCGTGGAGAAGATGAATTTGATACTGGCTACTAATGAAGATGAAGGTGAACACCAAAGTCGCAGGTAGCAAGGGGGGAAAGGGACCGTGTGGAGGGGGAGCGAGGTCCGGCACGAGCCGAAGGCGAGTGACGGGCCGAGCGGACTACAGTCCGGCGGAGCCGGACAAATATCCGGAGCCTTGGACTTCCTAGCCCGCGTAGCGGGCGTCCAGCCGGAGACCCCCCGCAGGGGGGTCGAAACGGCTGGTTTGTTCTATCTAAAATGGGAAAATTAACGAAAAATAGGAGAACTGACTATTGGCTCGGCAAGGATCATGTTTTCCTAGGAAAACGTCCAGCGCTTCCCAGCCACCGCCGACTCGGACCATGACGGTGGAGCGAAGAATTCGAACCATTCGCTTGATTTCGGTATCGCCGAACTGAAAAAGAAGACACAGTTAAACAGCTAAAAGAGCCACAGTTATACAGGCAGCACAGCGTATGAACTGTGGCACCCGCGAAAAGCGATTTTTTGCGCCACAATTCACACGCGGCGTCGCCTGTGACCCTTTATAAAGCCACAGTTAGACAGCCTTACCTTATTGTTGTATATCTCACTCCACTGGAGATACTTGATGTGTCTCTATATAAATAAGGACAAGAGATATTATATAAATTGAATTTATTATATAACACAAGAGACAATAAAATACGGAACCTTACGGTTCACCACAAATCAACAGAACTACGATTCACTGAGCAAAAGGGACGCTGCAGTGAATACGTTAAAGACGGGATATAAATTACGATTCAAACAGAGTTTTTGGGATAGCCAACACCTCCCCATGTTTAAGATCAAAAGTTCGGGGAAATGTAAACAAAAGAAAGATAGAAGATCTACCCGGGTGGTTAGCATAGCCACACGGCTCTTTTTCCTCCTGCCCCGTAAGGGGAAAATAAAACTTATGTATGTATAGAAGACTAACAGTAATCCGCGAAGCGGCTGGGCGGTCTTCTGGTTCTCGTGCTTCTTCTTGCTCCTGGATCTGGAGCTGGTGTCATCGGAACGGCGGCGGTATCATCGGGCGGAGCGGCGTCATCGGATCGTAGAACTCCTCTTCGGATGATCGCCCATGATCTTTCTCCGTACTTGTCGAATCTGGCTCTGAATTAGATTCTTCTCGAATCACAGGCTCTTCATTGTTTGACACGACTTGCTCGAATGGAATTGCCTTTTCCAGAGTCGTATTCTTCGTCGGAGACAAATGAAACGTGTTCATCATGACATCGAACCATTCGGTCGACTGTTTCTCATCTGTGGCGGTGTCCACTCTTCTTCGGAGCTGATTGGCATGGCAATGATGCTCTCGACCTTCCACGGCGACGGAATAATTTGCCTTTCCTCGTATTCGGGTTATACTTCCTGGAATCCAAGTCCAGTTGTTTCCATGGTGTCTTTGATAATAAACAAGATCGCCTAAATGAAAGTTCTTTCCTTTAACACCATTTTTACGATCAAATTGATTCTTTATTCCATTTGTAACTTCTTCTGATTGCGATTCTTTTCTTGTAAGCATCAATGACAAGGTTATTCTTAACTTTCTTCCCATAAATATTTCAGCTGGCGTTTTATCGTCTATAGTCCTACACGGTGTGGATCTATACGCCAAAAGGAATTTATTGAGCACAGTCTCAGCTGGCATTTCCTCTCTCCCTCCTTTTAATTTCTTTATTCCTCTAACTGTGGTTCTTTTCCTACTCTCCAATTTTAGATCATGGGTTGAAATAATTCGACTATAGGTCTCCGTTACGTGAACACCTCAAATTTGACATCCGAACGTCTTTTCAATCCTTACCGTTTCTATGGATTCGATAATATGTGGCCAAGAGGATTTCCCTTGGAATATTTGGAAGGACATACAAATGGCCGGGATAGGATGATCACTTGTCGGAATATGAGACGCCCAGCGGTGCAGCAGGGAATAGTTGTCAATGATACAGATGTTGACGCAATTTATAGGTAATTTTCACTATTTTTGTGCTAAAAACGTCTAGATTACTGTACGCTGATAGGCAAACTGGGCTAAATGTAACTTTTAACACTGTAGTGCCTTCAATTGTTCTGGAACAAGGGAACTACTCACCGTGGAATTCACAGAATACCCTCTTCCATTATAAGGCCTTTTTCATTTTGTATCTACCAACTACCGTAGCCTTCAGGTTTTAATTTACCTCTAAAAAGTGAAATTTTTCAGGGTAACAGACATTTGGCGTTCCTATTTCGGACAGAAACTGCTTCATTTAGTTGGAGAAAATGTCGCATTTTATCCCGCCAATGCAGTCCAATTCCGAAATGCTCATAATTATTTAAATGATTTTAAACAGGAGACGTAGGCTTCCTCCAATTTATATCTGTCAAGATTTTTAGGGATGTCTACCATGATTCAGGAAAAATGGTTGAATTTCTTCATGATTGCACTTGTAGAAAAAATGACATAAAGAAGTGTACCCTGGAATTGGCGGACAAATTCGTGTAGGCCCTTTTCCAGTCGGAACCCAATTTTTCTAGAGAGCAACAATTCTTCGCCTTGGAAGATCGAGATCTTATAGAAGGCTGGTTGGACCAGCTAACCGCACTTGGGTACAAATTCCCCGAGATGGTAGCTCCTGGAAAAGCTGTCTACATGGCCATGCCCTGGAGAAAATTCGAAGATTGTCGGCAAAGTAATGTGGACGTCGGATTGATTAGCTACCATCCAACTAAAGAGGTTACAGTATTCTTTTCTTTAAAGGAAGTGGGATTATAGGATCATTCATGGGCAACGAGGACAATAGACGGCTTTGGAGAGGTGTTAGAGTGGTGTGAAGCAGAAAATGGGACGCTTTTGCCCTCTCCGGAGAAATTAATGACGATTATTAAAGAAAATCTAGGACTACAGCAGAAAATGAATACGGTACGGGCAGTTCCATTCGTTTCGGGACCATTTGGAGCTCAAATATGGTCATTTTGTGTGTAAAAGCTTGGAGGGATCCAGAATGGGCTACTTTCCATCAAAGCGAACAATTTTAGGTCCTAGTGATCATGGCAAATGATCCCTGGAACTCTCACAAAGGCTGGCGAACAGCTATTGGACTTCTACAGCGATTATATTCTCCATATTTCAAGACAACAATTTTCTGTGGTACTTGGACGGTGAATACGACAGCTACCCCCGATGGTTAGCCCGTTTTGACCCAGTAATTTCCCCTTTAGAAGATCTCCCGCCTCTGAATCCCATAAACTTTGTCCATGTGACCAAAGACGAGATGGCTGGAGGGCATTCTCGTGGTTATTGTATTTCCAAGATCCGTGATATGAGGTTACAAAATGTTACTGGTAACGGCGATTTGTAAAGTAACCCCCAAATTCTAGGTTATTTCTTCCTGGCTGATGACGCCGTTTTTAATATTTGGTACGAATTACCCCTGGACAAAGTGGTAAACCCAAATCCCGTTGGTTCTGCTGGACAATGGTTCAAACCGTCTCAAACCAGTTGGACCTTGGGACTAATGGAGAGTAAATTCCGCCTGGATGAGAAGTATAAAAAGAGCTGGGAAGAATATCAGCAACAGGTAGGGAAAAGCCACAATTAGACAGTCGACTGTCCAAAATACTCAAAAGTAGTCCATTTTTTAGGTTACCAAAACAATTGGCAAAGATACCAGCTTCCGGGAATATTACCTCAAAGCAGACAAAGGAATTGCCCCAGATTTGTAAGTTTCTTTCTTTACAAGTTACCGTAATTCAGTATCTACATCCCCATTGAAAAATTCGAATACTTCGCCAATTTAATCGAAGTCTGGACCGAGGCAACTGCTAGGACTGAATTTGCCCTGGGTAAAATCATGGATGGAATGGATTATGTCAAGTGACTAGCCATTTCCCCGGTAAAAGGGCAATCAATTTAGGGATGTTCCATTTAAAACATTGGACGGGGACAAGAAGAAGACACCGGGCAATTATGATGGAACGGGACTGGGAGCCCGCCCAATACAAATGTCAGATTTGAGTTATCGAGAAGTGGATAGGGAAAAGTGAGTATTTTCCATGGTAAGACAGAAAATCGGGAACATTTGAGCTTTTGTATTTCTGTAATAGATGCTCATCTCAAAATGATCTACATAGCTACACCAAATGACTAAAACAAATGCAATAAAACTATCGTATACCGTATCTCAATTAGAACCCCCCCCCCCTCCCCTCCCCACTGATAGTGTTAGGATGGCCGTCCTTTTTTTCGCTCCACCCAGATTTCAACCCAGAGACATCTGGGGTTTTTAGGTCGGTTCGCATTCGCATCGGCTTGGATCCGACAGTTTCTCGAACGGGTTTGCTCAGACCTGATTTGCAGTTGAAGCGTCCCATATTTCCTCAATTAGAATGACACCATGTTGCTGTCTCATTTTTTCTGTCATGCATTGAGGTTATTCGGCTTTCTTTCTTCTATAGATTGAATTTTGTCTGCAGTTTGTACTCTTCTAGGGCTCCTTTGAACTCCTCAATGAAAAGCAGAGAAAAATTTAAAAAAATACCCAAAAATACCCCAATTGCTTATCTTGATGTGGCTTCCAAGCCCAAAAATACATAAAATACCCCAATCGACATTACCTGGAAAAATCGACATTACATGGAAAAATCGACATTACCTGGAAAAATCGACAGTTTACAGTTTTTATTAACGGGATCGAGAGTGTTAAAGTGTATCCCAGGATCTCGCCGCTCTCATGTCCCTTATCCATTCAACTGCTCCCTCTATTGCCCGTCGCATCCATGGAGTCGGCTCCCTTCCGAGGTTGGAAGAGGCGTCGATGAGGTCGTCTTCCAAGCGTTGCTCCTCTCGGATACCATTCAGCTGTTGCTTTCGACCATCTTCCTTCTTCCGTCGAGGCCAATCGACTACTCCATTTCAACTTTCTTAGCCAGGCGATATCTAGGATATCCGGCATTCCTGTTCGTCGCCTGACTTCATTATTGGGCTCTCGATCTAGCAGTGACAGGCCAAGTATCGCTCTCTCCATGCGTCGTTGCACGGTCGACAGCTTCCTTCTCTCTTCTGCCTTGAGACTCCAAAGCTCGCATCCGTACAGTAGACTTGGGACGATGCAGGTGAGGAAGACGAGGCGTTTCATCTTCATCGGGGCGGCCGGTCGTGCCATAAACATCCGATGTCGATTGAAGACGGCCCATCCTGCTCCCATTCTTCTCGACAGTCCCCGGTTACCTCTGGTGCAAGTCACCGACCATCCAAGGTAGACGAAGTGGCGGACAAAGGTTACAGGCACCCCGCTTAGCAGCGGATTACCCTCATAGGCGTTGGTCATGGCAACAGACTTGCGTTTGTTGATCTCCAGACCGACTCTACGGCTAGCCAATTCCAGTTCCGTGACCATCCGCTGGACTGCTTGAAGACTTCTTCCGATGAGGACTACATCGTCGGCGTATCGCAGATGGTTGAGCGTCCTGCCGTTGATGATGACTCCGAAATCATCCCTTGGCGAAATATGTCTTCCAGAACAGCGTTGAAGAGCAGTGGGGAGAGCACGCAACCTTGACGGACTCCGCGCTGGATGTCGACTTCCACTGTCTCATTTTGCACCTTGAATTTACTTTCAGCTTCGGTGTAGATCTGTCTCAACATTTCGACGTAGAGTGGCTCAACACCATGACGGTGGAGCGAATTCCAGACGGCATTCCACTCTATGGTATCGTAGGCTTTCTGAAGAAATTGTGAATGCGTGGTAAGTGGAGACGGCTGGTCTGTCGTCGATTTGAATTGGCGGGTGTTAGGTTGTAAAGAAAACTTGTTGAATGTACTGAATCTGTCAAGTTTTGTCATAATTGTTGTCATTGTCTTTTAATACTCGCTCAAGGATGGCTGTTCTCACTAAGCCGCAGTTGGAGGCGCAACTTCGTTCCGCAATCAGCCATAAGGATGCGCTGATTACTCTGATGGATCACTTGGCGGCCCAGTCTCTTGGTGTTGATGTTCCTTTTGGTGCTTTGAGCCGAGAACAGCAGCTGCTATTGGAGAAGTTGCCCGAAGAGACGAAAGAAGTAGCTGCAACTCTTCTAAAGATCCACGGAAGTCTGGAAATTGGCATCATCCAATTCAAGCAAGTTGAGGTCGTCAATAATGATGGGGTCCGTCGGATTGAAGAAGAGCCAGCTTGGGGCCATCTTCCAGTTCAACCTATGAGGCAAAACAACAACATGGTAACTCAGTTTTTTCGTATTTTCAAAGGTCATGAGAATTGCGCTTATATTTTCGGCTTCTGCTGAGCTTGAAAAGGCTCTGATTTTGCTCTGAAAATTGTATTTATTTGTGGTGAAACAGCAACCACCATTTTGTGTAAAATTTGATGCCATATTTCTAACTTGTTTAGCGCTTTTGTTTTGTCAAGATCATTTTCTGCTTTGGCTTTTGGATAAATTGATCTGCGAAAAAAGTTACAGCCAAAAGACTGCAGCCATTGTTAAAATGGGAGCTCTCCATTGAAATTCTAAGAGAAAAGGAGTAAATTCTAGCTCTCCATTGAAATTCTAAGAGAAAAGGAGTAAATTCTAGCTCTCCATTGAAATTCTAAGAGAAAAGGAGTAAATTCTAGCTCTCCATTGAAATTCTCAGAGAAAAGGAGTAAATTCTAGCTCTCCATTGAAATTCTAAGAGAAAAGGAGTAAATTCTAGCTCTCCATTGAAATTCTCAAAGAAAAGGAGTAAATTCTAGCTCTCCATTGAAATTCTAAGAGAAAAGGAGTAAATTCTAGCTCTCCATTGAAATTCTCAGAGAAAAGGAGTAAATTCTAGCTCTCCATTGAAATTCTCAGAGAAAAGGAGTAAATTCTAGCTCTCCATTGAAATTCTAAGAGAAAAGGAGTAAATTCTAGCTCTCCATTGAAATTCTCAGAGAAAAGGAGTAAATTCTAGCTCTCCATTGAAATTCTCAGAGAAAAGGAGTAAATTCTAGCTCTCCATTGAAATTCTAAGAGAAAAGGAGTAAATTCTAGCTCTCCATTGAAATTCTATGAAAAAAAGAAATAAAACTTTCGAATTCTGAAAGAAAAGAATGAAATTCTAGCTCTCCATTTGAATGCGTGCGCGAGTTAGAATGGAGCGCGCTTACGGCGGTGACGGACTGACAGACAGACAGACAGACAGACAGACGGACACCACAGCGCTTTAGATAATACAATATCATTTTATATAGATCAAGAAGATTGATCAATGCCTCACGGTTGATTTGATGCTCATTCCCAAGAAGTTGTCGCTGAGCCAGAACTTCGTGATTTGCCATACTGAGGCAACATCCCGCTCAAGTCAAGTTTGCGCTCTTGAAGTCGAAAAGACGAGCCAAGCTCGCGTGGTCGACTTTATGACCAAATGTGGATGTTTCCAGTCCAACAAGCAAGACAAAATCCAACTGACCGAACCAGGAAAAGTGGTGTTGGTGATGTCGAAGACGGCCGTCTCTAAAGTGGTAACTTATGAGTTTGCAAATTGAGTCAACTCTTTTATTTCCAGACGGGTGACTCCGTTGATGTGACAGCTATTATCAACAGAGTGCCCACTATAATTCGGTTGCCATTGGTGTCTCTTGTCGATTTAATGTCTATCATCCCGACGTTGGCTGGAATTGGCATTGCGAATTACGTGGTCTGCTCACTGACAGATAACTTGGATCTCGACATCTATGTGGAAGGAGGTGTATTGGAGGCCGGCAATGACGACACAAGCAAGCGGATCCTTGGGCCTACAATTCGCAAAAGAAAGGCATACAGTCTCCCTTTTGTGCAGAATCAGCCCATCTCGTTCCGGCTCGCCTTCAGTCCCCGTCAAACGGTCAATTTGTGCATCAGAGGGCGATCTCCAAACGGATTTGTGGCTAAGACGTGTAAGCAGCTCATCCACCGCGGCCAACTGGCCGAATTCAACTAATTTGAACTGAATGATACAGTAGAATAAAGAGAATGTATTCTAATTCTGTTTTTACTGATTCACCTTTGTAATTATTTTCATTCTTTTCCTTTGCTTATTACTGTTTGCTGCTCACAGTTGTCTAACTGTGGCGATTTGTCCTTCGATTTCGTTTCTTCTCATTTCATTGTGTTTCTTTTTTCAATTGCCACGCTTGGTCCAAAATCCTCTTTTGAAAATAATATTCGACTGGAATATTTATTAAAAATATGAGCATTTTATTAAGAACCAATAAATTATCACAGATATTCGCAACAATAGTTAGAAAATAAAGTAAATACAAAGCACTTCGTGATATTTAGAGCAATTTTTTGTAATAAAACCGGTTTTAGAAAGGGAAAAGCCTTGAAAAATGAGATAAAAAGCAAAAACTGAGAAAAAAATGACATGGTAATAAATTAAAACAGAAAAAAATGGGGTGATTATTTAGTGGGAACATAACGGGAGCTCTTCTTCCCTCGGAGGGAAGGTATCCTCGTTTGGAAATTGCTGTCCGAACATTCGCTGCCAGCTCGAGATGGAGGGCGGGAACTGTCAGCCAGGGAACTTCTACTGGCGTGGAGGGATGGTCGGGGAATTCGGGATTCTGAAAAATTAGAAATTGGAGGGGTTTTTGAGAGAAAAGTTAAAAGTGAGACGCCACAGTTAGACATCTACGCGTGAACTGTAGCTTAAAATAAAAGAGGAAGCCAGTGACGACTGTCTAACTGTGGTTCCCTATTTTCCTTCCCTAAAAATTAATTTCTACCGTACCTCCACTGCTCAAATCACTGGGAGCCCTTTCATGTCGATGTGGGAACATAGGAATACTCCTCTCCGTCTTTTCCCTGACTTTCATGATGGGTCCAGGAGTGCTGGTCGACGTTCTGGCATGTCGATTCTTTGTGAAAGCGGCCATTGTGTCGATGGCATGAGCAGGGGCCAATTCCTTGTAGATTCTGATATTTGTTCTATCTAAAATGGGAAAATTAACGAAAAATAGGAGAACTGACTATTGGCTCGGCAAGGATCATGTTTTCCTAGGAAAACGTCCAGCGCTTCCCAGCCACCGCCGACTCGGACCATGACGGTGGAGCGAAGAATTCGAACCATTCGCTTGATTTCGGTATCGCCGAACTGAAAAAAAGACACATTTAGACAGCCAAACGAGCTACAGTTATACAGGCAGCAAAACGTATGAACTGTGGCACCCGCGAAAAGCGATTTTTTGCGCCACAGTTCACACTTCGCGTCGCCTGTGACCCTCTAAAAAGCCACAGTTAAACAGCCTTACCTTATAATGATTGTCAGAAATCTTCTCAATTCGATATTTATTACAGCAACTGCAACAATTCCTCTGCTTTTCAATCTCGACATTGATCTTTTCCGTATCCGTTACTGGTTTCGCTCTCTGAAATGCGAATTATTTTTTCTAACCCAAAAGGACCTTGTCTTTTTCAGTACTTTTATTCTCGTTCCAGAGCCAATATAGTAAAAAGATAAAAACAGCCAAAATAATGAGAATATCTTCAATTGTTGGCTCATTCATGGAGGGGGAAAGACAGGCGAACTGACTGCCCACAGGAAATGGATGGTCATAAAACCCCGGGCCGAATAAACCTTGACTCACATTGGCTAAATCGAAGCGGAGAGCATTTATGAACTCTTTTGAATTGATCAAACCATCGCCTTTATCGAAGAGATCGGCAACTTTATCCATTTCCAGGCGAGAGGTCGGGAATTCTGGAAAAAGATAAGAATCCTTCCAGTATTTTCAGGCCACTTAAGAAGTTTAAATGGGATGAAACTCACTGCTAGCAATAATAGCATCAATGAAGATATTCCTTGGAACATTTCCCGTGTGGCTTCTGTCAATTCGTCGGAATAAATCGCTGACTCGGGCCTTTCCATGGTCATTCCACTCAACATAACGATCTTTCCACTGCTCCCATTTCCATCCTTCAAGTCTCTTCATTTCTTCCAAGAGCGCTCGTTGATTTTCTAGGGCTTGATGATAGCCCAGAGAGTCGAGCCAGAGCTGTTTCCATTCATTTTGAAGCTGGTTTCCTCGGGGATCGCTAGAAAGAGCAGGATTACCGTAAAGTTTAAATGTAATTTTCCCTCTAGGAGCCACGGAGGTTAATGTGCAAATTTATTAAAGAAAACACCCACTTGATTCCTTTCCTGGCAGATTTTACAGCGGTGTCGACATCGCCTTGTTTATCCCTCAAATCGTAGTCCAATCCTTCATATTCTTTCTCCAATTTTTCCAACTACAAGGGGATTTATATTCCAATTTAAATAAAAATTACCGTATCGAGATCATTAGCCATTGGGGAAGATGTCATCTTGGCTAGTTCATCTCGTTTTTGGGCTATGAATTCTTGCAGCGCCTTCAGTTGGGCATCTCTCTCGGCTTCTTTGGCTTCTTCCTCAAGAAGGTTGAATTCCCTCTCACCACATTTCTCTTCAATTTCCTTTAAATGACAGTTTACTGGAGAAAAAGAGTTGAATTTACCTTCCATCGCCCATCGACAACTCGCATCCAATGTTTCAGGGCTTGATCCGCTCGGGGATGACATTTAGCCGATAATTCTCTTCCCAAAGCCAGGCACTCGTTCTTCTTGGGTCTCTCCCCGTCCAGTCCTTTTTTAATCGCATTGACTTGTCCCAAAGCCACCGAGAGATCTTTCACAGGTTCTTTTAACTTCTGCTCGACTCCTGCCAAATATTCCAACATTTCATGGGCTTTGGCGTCGAAGTCAGCAGCTTCTTTTTCAGCCTCCGATAGGGAGCCATCTCTTTCCCTCGCAGTTTCTTCAATTTTTGTCCATTTCTCCTTTAGCCTATCAGCATCCTTTCCAACTGATTCTGCTTCATCTACGCCTTTTTGAAGCATGGTTTCCGCCTGAATTATTTTGTAAAATGAAAAAAATTGAAGTCTAACCTTTTGGAGAAGAATATTGACTCCTTTTTTCTTAGCCAAGCGCTCAGCCGCCTTGTTATTCTCCTCGTCTCGAAGGGCTCGAACTGTGTCAATATCTCCATGGACCTATAAATCTTTTTATTAAATAAATTACAGTCAAATCCCACCTTCTTATATTCAGGTAATTCTGTCTTTTCCAACTCAGCGTCGATCCAATCTTCTAGCTCTTTCATGGCTTCGTCAAAGGCGCCTCCTTCTAGGACACTCTGCTCAGCATTTCTCTGTCTTTCCACGCATTTCTTCGTCAAAGCTGCCCACCGACTAGCCATTTCATTATTCCTAGCATTTATCTGCTTAGCCTCCGCTTTGTGACTCTTCTCAGCCAGGATGGTTCCCCGTTTCTTGGTCATTTCATAATATGGCTGGGTTTCCGCCATCATCTTCTGTAGATCTTTGATTTCATTTAAATGGACTTTGAGCCTGTCGACATTGCTGGTGCTGGGAGCGTCAGATGTCAGGGCTTCTTCAACTTGGAACAGACAGTCTTCCACTTGCTCGACGCCATTTAACCAGACCTTGGCTTCGTCCATGGCTACGGCGAGGAGCTTTCCTCGTTCGTTTGTTCGGGAAACGACCTTCTCCAGTCGATGTTTTAGAGAAACCAGGCCATTTTTGATGGGAATCGCGTCTTTCTTCTCGCAGTAGACTTGTAATCGCCGACCGGCGGCTTGTTGCTCGGCCATTAGCTGTTTCCTCTTGGCTACTTCACCTTTCCACGCTTCTAATTCATCAGCTTGTTTTTCTGCTTTTGTTAAAATATGGCTGACGGGTTCCTGTAACGAAAATAGTAATAAAACCAGGGATTCTTACCATTTCTGAGAGACTATGCTCCGCTGCGGTTAGCCAATCGGCAGTCGACCTCATGGCATCGTCCAGGGCAATGGCTTCTTCCAAGGCCAAGTGGAGCTTCTTCTCCCTATCTTGGCACAACTCCTTGACTTTATTCCACTTTGTTTTCATTTGATTATGGCTTCTTCCGATCCAGGAATCCTGATCATTTCCATGTTCCAAGAGATAAATGCCAGTCTCTTTCAGGTATTCCTCCAAAGTAGGAGAATTTTGCTCGATCTTTAAAGGAAATTGTAGGTTAGAAAATTTCCTACCTCAGCGCGGAGAACTCTAAAGTCATCTAGCTGGGTTTGAGCAGTTTCTGGAAGCCCGCCAGTGGGCCTCGTGGTAGCCAGCTGTTGTTCAACGTCGTCTAACCAACTCAGCCAGCGTTCCAGCTCTCCTCCAACGGATTCTGCCTCAGATTTTGCCTGAAATTCCCCAGTTTTAAAACAATTTTAAAAGGTTACAGTACCTTATCCATTCTCCTTCCAATTTCTTCAATATCATCATTCAATTGTCTCCATTTCTGATTCATTTCATCGATTTTACCAGCTGCTTCAGAATCACCACCGTCTTTCAACAGCTGCCTAGCAGCGGCATTCAATGTATCCACGCTGAAAAAAGTAAAGTTAGCAGACTGTATTGGGGCTTTGAATCATTGATACACATCCTCCCAAAGTGTCATAATAATTTGGAGTTTTATGATTTGTAAACAGAGAGAAGAAGGAGAGAGAGTCGTTTTCCCACCTGGATTTTAACTGCCGTAGGGACTGTGAGAACCGGAAATGATAAGAAACAGAGCAAAAATGGAGGGGAAAATTGGGAAAAGAAGTTTAAAATCGGCTAGCTGTGGCTATTTTAACTGCCTAACTGTGGTTCTTACCTCGGTTTATGAGCATCGACATCATTTCTTAACACTGCCAATTTACAGATTTGAATCTCAACATTTCTCAGGTTCCTTGGAGTTGTGGCCGAGCCCAGTTCGACTATCGTTGCCCGGGATCTGTCTATCCAATCAATCAACTGGCTAGCAGCCTCAGAAAGTTTTCCCATTTGCAGTAAAGCCATTTCAATCTGAAAAGTTTTGTAGGGTTTTTGAATGAAAAACCAACCTTATGCTCCCTGTCAGCCACTCCATTATGAAGCTTATTCCACCGCGCATTTAATTCGGCAATGGGCTGCTTGACCACAGCCGCCTGGGCAGCGGTAGCTCCAGCTGAAAGATTGTCAGCAGTGGCGGTTAGTTGCTCCTTCAAGAGTCCATGTTGATCCACATCGTCTTTGAAATGGCGCAGGGCTTCCAAGGCCAAGGGAATTTCATCAATTTTTAGACTTTCAGCCGGTGGCATGATGGCCAAGGTACGCTCGGCATGATCTAACCAGCCAAGGAGATCGTTTAGATCACCGTGGAAGCCCATAGCATCCTCCATTGCTTGAATGAGGTCTCTGAAAAATATAATTAGAATTATTTCTAAGAGAAAACAGCAGTTAAACAGCCAGCGTATAAATTGTGGCCCCAATTTTTGTCCTGGAACTCCACAGTTCACACATCATCTGTCTAACTGAGGCTCTTTAAAAAAACTCACTTATTTTTCTCAGCAAATAACGTTGTAATCGTAGAAAAGCCATTCTGAATAGCGTCGACCTGTGTCCTGACGACTTCTTGCTCTTCTGGAGGAATAACCGATGCCAGAACATCTCCAGCCTGTTTTAAAGCCGCAATTCTTGGCCCAGTTGAATTTATGTCATTAGCAACTGATGCCAAGGTAGCTTGCTGTAGTTGCAGCTGTTGGGGTTCTCCTCTAGCCGGTTCGACAGCTTCCAGCCGATAGCGAAGGTCGTCGACAGCCCGTTGACAATCATCCAACTCATTCCAGAAATGCTTCGCCTTTCCGAGGACATCAGACAAGAAGTCTCCACGATGCCCCGCCTCTGCTTCAATATCTCCCCACAATTTTTCGAGCCTGTCCAATTTGCTCATGACATCTTGGGCAGCTACATCTCCCTCAGGCGCTGTGGCCAAGAGCCCAGCTGCGTCTTCTTTTAAATGTTGATAAGCGGTCTTCTTATTGTTCAAATTCTCCAAAATCGCCGCATTTTCAGCCAGGCGACTTTCCAGGATCATTGGATCCGCTGAAGCTGGTCCACCAGTTTCTCGAAGTTTATCAGCAGCTCCTTCGAGATTTTCTACCAATTTGGACAATCGTTCTTCGAAGACTGAAGTTGTATCCATAACAGAATCAATTCCTTGTCCTCGCTGGCGAATAGCCTCTCCCAGTTCTCGATAACGGTCCAGGAGCTCATCGGCGAGTTCTCGAAGCTTTTCTCCTTCCTTTTCGTGGCAGACTTCAATCATGGATTTTACATCTTTGTCAAAAGTGTTTACAATAGGCTGATAGGTGACTACAGCGGCCATTAGTTCCTGAAATGAGATAGAAATTCAATGAAAAATCGGAAAAAAAAGGATCCGAATAAGAAAAAAAACGCACGGCATTATGTAAATTCATCTTCTGAAGCTCTGCTTGCGGGGTTGTTGTATTGACATCCGGTGCTGATCTCAGTTCATCTTCCATATTATCTAGCCATTGGGAAAGTTCCTCAAATTCTAGGGTCAGTTGCTCTGCCAACACCTTGGCTCTTTCCAGATGTTCTGTCCTTTCCATGCAGAGATTTGAGACCTACATTTTCAATTAAATAAAAATGGAAACGCAACCTCATCGCAGAGTTCTTTTCCTAGATCACATTTCTCATTTAAAGCGGTACAGGAAGCCGCGTCTGGAGAATCAGCTCCTATTTGGCGGGCAATCTTCTTGGCCTCGGTTATAACATCTCGCAGCTTGGCCTTATTCAGGGTGACGTCTTCATTCATAATCTTCTGATTTTTTAACTGGCGATTGAGGAATTCGGGGTCAATTGAAGGAGGATCAGCAGTCAAGAGACGCTCCCTAGCATCGGCTAGCCATTCGACAATGAATTCAAGGTCATCTAGAACGGCTCTCGATTGCTTTTCAGTGACATCTAGGCGCTCAGCTCGACGGGAGACCTGAAACAGGGAAAAATAAAGCAGAAAACACACAATTCTTACCTTGTCAGCAATTTGATTAACTCTTCTGTTCATTTCCACAGTATTTTGGTACAATTCCTCTGCTCGATCTTTACTGCTCAGGGCCTGTAGCTGGTTAGAAACCGCCACAAGGTCTTCGACTTCTGGTCGCCAATTCTGCACATCTTCTTCTAGGGTGAATACCAGCTGGGCTTGTGTTGTAATATCCGCTTCATCAATGTTTTGAAGATCTTCTTCAACAGCTTCGACCCATTGGAGAACGACTTCAAATCCTTCATGGAATCGCTCGCTCAAGGGGATTGCTTTGGATAAATGTGCCAATTTCTCGTCAGCTACTGCCATAATGTCTACGTATCTATTTTTCAGCACTTCGATACGGTTCTGGAGAGCTATGGCCTCGTCGGTTGTTGTCTGTTTACAGAGGAGTTTTCCTACGGAGACTACAGAAGACACTAGGGCATCTCTCTCGGTGACTGCTTGTGCTAAGTCCGTGAGGATGTTACTCTGCTCTAGGAGATCGTCTGGTTCAATGGCAAGCTCATCGACATCCAAAAGTCTAGCTTCCATTTCATCTAACCAGGAGGAAAGAGCATTTGTGTCGTGTTCAAAATCACCGACTTGAGTAGCAACGTCAGCCAGAAGATCACTGAAAACAGAATTTAGGCTCTTATTTTTACCTACCGTATGCTGTGTACCCGATTAGCTAAAGAATCATAATTATTTCCCAATTGATTTGCTTGAATTTCTAGCTCTTCAGCATCTTTGACGCTAACCAAGGCAGAGAGCATCGGCACCAATTGATCCATCATAGTCACGTCATCCGCCTTCTGGTCAATTTCCTCCTCCAGTTCCTGTTGTGCTTGAAGTTGTTCTTCCATTTTTGAACTAGCTGTGGCAATATTTGACAGCGCTTGGACTTTTTTCTCCGTTTTTTGAACCCAGCTCGACAGGGGAGTCATGACTTCCGCAAGTCTCTCGGCCAAGTCGATTGCGTCGATGACTTTTCCTTGACGATCTTGGGCCTCGGAAAGGAGCCTCTGATAGCGGGAAGTTATCCCATCTGCTTTATCTTTTAAAGCAGATTTCTCTGCTTCTGTTGGAGCTAATTCTACCAGCTTGTCAATGAGATTTTTAAACCCGTTTACACTAAAAATAGACTAAAATGAAGGGCAAACGGGAAATGTACCTGGCTTCCTTGTCTTCGATATGTTTCATCATTAAATTATAGGTTCCAAGCTGTAATTTAGCCGCTTTAGCATCAGCTGAAGGCTTTTCTTGGTTTTCTAGAAGCTCTTCAGAGTCCTCTAGCCAATTTAACAGCGATTTATAGGCGTCTTCATATCTAAAATCGCAAAATAAATAGGAAAATGACTCGATTACCGTCCTAATTGTTGAGCGGCCGAGTCAACTTTCATTTGACGATCCGCCAAGGAAGAGGAAACGGCATTCCAAGCTCCTGTTACTCGTTGAAGAGCTTCGTCTAATTCCGTGGTTTTAGCTTCGGGACCAGCTGCTTTGATCAGAACCTTGCACTCGGAACTGAAGGCGTCGACCCGGTCGGAGAGGGGCTTGACTGTGTCTTTCAGTTGTTTTAAATCTGCCGATTGTTTCTTTAAATCGGCTACTTCGATGGGGGAAGTTAGGGCTTCAGAATGAAGGAGATGGTTCAGCTCATCGGTTAGAGCTTCAGATTCTCTGAAAAATTTAATTTTAGAAGGGAAATGAGACGATTTTAGCGCTAAAAACAAAAACTAGAGAAATAAGAAGTGCCACAGTTAGACAACCAACACGATATGCGAACTGTGGCTTTCTATAAAACTCCCTCAGTTTACACGTCACGTCGTCTGTCTAATTGTGGCGGTGAAAAAAATTCGACTTACCGATCAAATTGATCGACTTCTTGCTCAACTTGATCCAATTTCTTCTCCCTTTGTTCTAATTTCTTTTGACATCTGGCCAAGAGCTATAAAATTGACTATTATTCCCCACCTTTAAACCCCAAGATTACCTCAAAATATAGTATAGGTAAAATAGAAACAGGAACTATTGACAAAATGTCATCTACATTCATTCGAAAGGGAAAAAACTAGCGTTTGATGATGGGAGAAATTCGAGTGCTCCGAATTATTTACATACAGAGGATGCGCAAGTTGTGATCCCGGGAGTAGCACTCGGTTGTAATTTTCTGGTGGCTCAATTGTTGCCAGCTCTGGGTTATAAACCAATCTGTTCGGCCGGATGTAAATGCGCCGTCGAGAAGAGAGAGGAAGGGAAATGTTCCCAAAGTTTATGGCCTTTCATGAGTCAGTAAGGGGATGAATAAAACTGGCGGGAAAGGAGGAATGTGTGTTTTAACAGAGAAATATGCTCGCGTTTCATATTTTTGACAGCTGGGACAAACAATAAGTGCGAATTTTTGGGGCTAATGAACAAATAGCGGGACGGAGAGACCTGTGATTTGGATCTACACCCGCAAAATCTCAGCAGCACCCTTTTCCCACACTAAATACTGACTAAAACGTTCTTCTCGAGACCCTAGCCCCATAAAGATCCAAAATCCTACCTTTTGAGCATTATCCAATGAATTTTTGGCATGATCATGCTGCTGTCTGCTGATTGTTCCTTCAGCCAGAGCCTGTTCTACAGCTTCGGCAGCTTCTTTTATGGCCAATTTCTCTGCTTCTAGTTCTTTTTCCAGGTATTGACATTGCTCTTTTTGCTTCTCCAAATCAGATAGACTGTAACCCGGTGGATCCAAGTCGCTGATTTCCTGAAAAATGATAATTTTAAAGGAAATCAGGGAAATACTCACGTTATTGAGATCGTCTGCCTTTCTACTTGCGCCATTAGCCATTTCAACGACTTTTTGAGCAGCATCTTGTCTCTCGGCCAAAGTAGTAGCAAGATCTTCCAATTTCCCCAAGATATTTCCAAATCTCTCGTCCAAAATTGGTAATTCTTCTTCAAGATTTCCGGCATTGATTTTAGCCTCCTTGGCTTCTTCCAAGCAATTTGAGAGGTCTCTCTTCTTCCGATTCCAAAAATCAGAAATCTCTGACATCTGCGGTCCAATCCGTTCTTTGTTAATATTTTCCGGGTGTTTTAATAAATTCTCCTGACTTGTGACATAATCCTTGGTCTCGCTGAGCAGCCTCTCGATTCGATTCTTCAAATCCGCTCGTTTTTTCGACTCTCCAGCGGCGTTTTTGGCCTTCCTGGAGAGAGTTTTACAGTCATCCAAGAGATTCTCAGCCTTCCGCTTCAATTTATTGGCATCTGGTCCTGGAGCGACTTGTTCGATCCGATCTACAAGACCAATAAGGGCCTCTGCATCAGCTGATCGTCTAGTGAGAACATTATCAACTGCTTGGAGAGCCTGCTGGACAGAATCGGTGTCTTCTGTGAAGAGAACAGCTTCAATCTCCTTTTCATCGTCTTTTAGGCGGTTGCTGAGGGATTTTTCATGGTCATTGAATTGTCTGATGAGATCGTCGGCCTAAAAATGGGAGTTTTACAGCAACAAGAAGAAATTTTATCAGAAAATAGCGTAAAAATATTCCCGTACCTTCTCAACAGCACTTTTCCTATCCAAAGTGGCCACCAGCAATGGTCCCCAGGCTTTAGCCAGCTCATCGCACTTATTCTTCAGCTCAGGATCGTGCTTTTTCTGCAGTTGTTTAGCCACCAAGGCCTTGACTACAGGGACTTCTGCTTCTTTTGTAAGTAGGCCATTATGAAGAGTATTTACGGCTGTTAGTTGTTCCGCCAGTTTAGAAGAATCAGCAACAATTGGCGGGAGCTGAAAGAAGAAAATATTAGGATAGGTGTCAGGGGAGATAACAATCTCCGTCATAGGTGGATCTGTGCCATTTTCTGGGGTGGAAATAATAGGCGGAGGCGGATAATTAGAATATGGAAAATTCAGTAATATCTATAGTCTCCCATTTTCTGGGATTTTTAGTAAAATTAATAATTTCCCACCTGTTGGACATCCGCAGCAGCGCTTCTAATCACAGCCAAGAGAGCGTTGAGCTGCTCATCTACGGCTGCTCCTTCATTTAATGCCGTCAATACAGCCGTCCGTGTTCCTTCAATCTTCTGTCCAAGTTCTCCTACACGTCTCTTAGTCTTTTGTACTTGTTCCTCAATCTCGTCCCTATTAGCCGGGTCAATTTCCAGCTCCTCAGTTAGTTTTAGCTTCTCGTCCAGGTCTTTTACCACATCGTTTAGATCCTTATGTTGAATTCTCAAAGCTTCTAGGGAGTTCATCTGCTTTTCAATGTCACCGCCCTGTGAATTGGCAGTGGTATCCAAAGAGGATTCAATTTCTCCTAATTTTGATTTTATTTCTTTTTGTAGTTTCTTCATATCCTGGCTTAGGGCATCAGTATGTCGAATTCCTTCTTCTTTAGACAATAAGCTCTCGTCCAATGATTTCCAGCGTCGATTTAGGGCCTTTAACCGGTCGAGAAGGGCCTCTCCTGCGAGTTCTTCGGGATCAGCCAGCAGTTGTTCCAATGTGGGCTTTTCCCCATCAGCTTCTGATTTAATAATTTGTAGCTGAGCCAGTTGACTACGAGAAACGGCGGGCTCCGTGGATGGCGCACCCAAAGCCAACATCATTTTTTCCTTAGTTCCAAGCCATTTTTCCAGCTGGTTGCAGCCATCCAATAACTGAGCGACCTTCTTATTCTGATTGACTTTGGTTTCTATTTGATCTTGCATATCGGACCACTTCTGCTCCAAATTATCGTCGTCACGGAGGATCTGCTCAGCTTCCTCGGGGAGACTTGCCCGCCTCGAAAGTTCTCTTGCCTTCAAATGGACGTCTTCCACTTTTCTTCGTTCTTGGCGCACTCCCTTTTCGAGTCTTTCTATTTGACCACTGACATTTTGTAGCTCTTCTTTATTAGCAGGAGTTGGTAAATTATCAATTGCTGCAGCCTGGCCATCAATCCAAGACTCGACATCTTTCCTGCCATCTTCTAATTCAGCTGCTTTCTTCTCATTTTCATTTATTTTTCCCATTCGACTTCGTAAATGATCTGCCTGATTATTTAGCCGTGTCATTAGGTCAATTAAATGCCGAGGAACGGAGCTATTCCTTGTACCAGCAACGCCTTCAGATTCTCCTAGCTGGGCAAAGCAGGCTTCTAGATCCTCCATGAGAGCCAAGCCTTCTCGGTGCTTTTCAGAAAGATCTGCACATTGTTTTCTCTGATCGGAGAGCTTGTCCAAATCTACAGAAACTGGTCCTAGTTCCAATAATTCGCCGTCAAAGGAGCCTAGCCACTCTGCTGCTCTGAAAATTTGGTTTTTGAAGGCTCTGTTGAAAAGAAATGTGATTTTCTCTAGAAATCTCCGAAAATCATAAGAAAAAAGGACTTACTCTGATCTCAAGGCATTTATCTGTTTCTCTAAATTATTTGCTTCATTGTTCTTCGATCGTTTGTTAGCCAAATCTCTTTCCAGGTCATTTAGTCGTCTTTTGAACTCTTTTACCTAAAAAATCGCTAATTTCTATCTTCAAAGGTCAAATTCCTACCCGTCCGTCCATTTTCTCGACTCCTGTGGTGTTAGGAATATTTCTCAGCATACCAGCCGTCGCTTCTAATCCTTCCAAGCTTCCTGCTAAGGCAGCTAAATCCTCTTCACAGTCCAGGAGCCTCTGTGTGTCTCTTGGTGGGGTATTTCTCAAATTATTCGAAAGAGTATCACAAGCTCGGGCGAGGCTTTCACATCCCAGGGTAAAGGATTGTTCTCCAGACAAGGCGTCGTTGATATTATCCCGTAGTCCTTTGAGCTGAAGGGCTGATTTAGTCATTTTTTGCTTGGCTTCGGCTAGTTCTCCATCAGTTTTTGGATCAGGAACCAGTCGTCCGATGGCTTCTTCCAATTGTTTTAGGACAACTTGACGACTTTCCAGCTCACTTTGATTCTGTTGACAATCCTTCTTCAGATCGTGTAATTCCTGTTCATTTAAAGGAATCTCCTGAGACATGGAAGCTCGACGTTCAAAGTCACCTGCCCAATTGGCTAGGGAGCTGACAGCCTTTTTGACGCCATCGTTTTCTGCTAATTCTACGTTAACCTTGTTCATTCTATCTTGCAGTTGGTCGACGAGAGAAGAATGTCGACGCTTGGCTTGGGCAACGGCTGCTTGTTTCTCTTCTCGAATTTCTTCAGGAGCTCCACTTCCTTCCAAATGGGCGAGTAATCTATGGGTAGCCTGCTCATATTGGTCGAGCCTATCGTCAATTTCTCTGGCCTTCGATTGAAGAGATTCCATAGTCCTCATTTTTGATTCAGAGGGAATTCCTCGACTTTGATCAAAGTCCCCGAGATTTCTTTCGACATGGGATAGATTCTCATCGACAGTTCTGAAAAAATCAATAGAAACTCAAAATTTAAAGGGCTTTGGCCAATTTTGGTATCAAAAAATAGAGCGGAAAATTTTCTACAAGGACGTACTCCTTTAATTTTTTTCTAATTTAAAAAAAGCCAAAATTACGGTAATATTCGACTAACCTCTGCTTGTCTTGAACATCGCCATCCAAAACGCTCAATCTATTTTGGAATTGTAGCAATTCTTGGCACATTTTGACCAGCGTATCATAATCGCTCTGTACTCGTCCAAATGTTTCAGTGACTTCATCAGAATTCAGGGTCCTCGGGGTTCCAAGGGGTGCTTCCTCGTAAAGGAGCCCGATTTCATGCTCCAATTTCCTAACAACTGTTCCAATTTCTTTTACACGATTTTCTCCATGTTGAACTTGTTCCAAAAGCGATTGGGCTTCTCGATAAAGCTAGAAATTGAAGTAAAACAAGAAAAATGAAGGATTTACCTTGCCAAATTGAGTTGTATCAGCTGATTTTGCTTTAATATCGCCAGCACTTCGAGTACAGTCCGTGATCCAGGATTGAGTAGAACTAGCAGCTGTAGAAAATTCCAATAAGAGGACAGTAATCACATTTAACCTGAAAAATTCCATTTAAAGAAGAAAAACATTAAAAATTGAGAAATTTTAAGGCCACAGTTAGACAGCCTGTGAATTGTGGCTCTCTTGGAAAGAAATTCGATTCAAAAAGAAAAACACAATCCATACACCACGTCTCCTGTCTAACTGTGGCCATCAAATTTCCCATTTTTTCGCTCTTACCTGCCATAAACTCCTTCAACAGTCCTGACAACATTTTCATAATTTGCTGCCAATTTGTGTCGAGCTTCTCGAAGCTCAGAAAATTGCTCAGGAGGTAAAGAATCAGCGCTCTCTCGGCAAAGAGCGTCAACTTCGTCTAATCGAGATTTCACGCTGTCTCTCCAAGCATCCAAGGAATCTTTGATATTCTACATTAAAAAAAAGATTTCAAAAATACATTAGAAAAATCACCTGGATGTTATTAGTGGCTTGTGAAGCAGAATCCGGAGACAAATGAATATTGAAACATTCGCTAAAGACATTGGATTTGAATGTATCCAGGTCTGATAACATTGAAGAGATTTCTTCATGGCGACTGGAAGCCTGTTGAACGGCATCATCCTGGAAAAGGGAAGCGGTTAGAAAAGGCATGTTAAAAATATAGAATTATTGCTGTTTTTAGTCAAATGGAAAGGGGAAATTTTATTGGGAAAAATGTTAGAGCGGCTAGGCGATCAATCGATAGAGACGCGAGTTTTTAGATCACTTGAGGCATAATTTACTGGCAAAATAAAGAAACTTGGACATTTGGGATCCGTAACGTTTTTAACGTATTAAAGTGCCCGGGTTAATTCTAGAAACATGGAAGTGTGAGGATAGAAGCCGCTTATGGGTCCCGGAATGAAATTCTGAACCAAAAAACGCGGAACTTTACAAACCGTTGCGGGATCCTCTAAAAATTAGCCATGATTTAAGATTTATTTTAATTTGAAGGACAGAATCTGTACAGGGACAATATTTTCATTTGACGGGTACTTTTAGACTTCGAGAACGACAACAATAGGAGAAACACTGGGAAATCCAGCAGATTGCCAAGATTCTGATGGAAAATACTCTATTTTCAGGGATTTTCGCCTATTTTTACACAATTTTTCAGATTTTTTACCCAAAAGCCCGAATATTTCCCAGATTCTGGTGTTATTTTCAGTTCTGAGCTATCATCACACATTTTCAACAATTTTAAAGTCGTTTTCTGTTTATTTTACTCATTTTTGCCCATATTTTCCTTACCATAACCCGAATTTCAGTAATTTTCTCTATTTTTGCTCTGAAATCCTCCTTTTATTCAATTTCCCACCTGAAAATAACGATTAATTTATAATGATCATTTATTCTTGACAAGAAGAAAAAAAATATAAAGTAGAAAAAATAGCTCTGGGATGAAATTTTACAGTAGAAAGGTGGGGGGAATTTGGCAGTGTAATTTATGCTTGATCTCACTCGGCTTATGAAATCAAAACAAATGTCAAAAAAATATACAAAATATAAAAATTGAGCTATTTGTTTAAGTAGGCACCTGGAATATTTTTGAATTAAGTGAAAAGAAGAATTTTAATCACATGGCAGTTTTGGAAATTTTTTGAGGTTATCACAGGGTCTAGTCTCGTCTAGCCCAACTGGGGGCATCTTGAGCTGGCGCATCACCGCTGACTGTTGTGTATTCGGCCAACGGATCCGTTTTACTCTTCCTCAGCTCAGCTGGTTGTCCTCTCCAATTGACAGTTTTTGTCCAACTACGACTGCTGCTGGTTCCTTCACCTTCAGGAATTTCTTGGAAAGCAGGAGAGGGGGAAAGGGAGAGGCCGGCAGATTCCAAGCTCTCATTTAATCCGTCGAGGAGTCTCTTGGCAGCATCTTGATTGATTAGCTTCATGTTCACAGCTTTGGAGATCGAATAACGGCGCTGGGTATCAGGATGGATAAGTTCTCCTGTCTCGACGTCGAGGAGTCCGCTCTCTGTGGCTTCTCTGACGGAGACTCGTCGATGATCTTTAGGATTTTCAATGATCCTCTCGTCCGTGTCAAAGCGGGCAGCTTCCAACCTGGCCAGGAAATCTTGCTGGAGATCAGCAAAGGCGGCTGGATCAGTTTCCACCAAGCTCTTGACTCGATCTCCAGGCGACGTGGTGGTAGATTGCCGCATTCGGACAGAAAGTCCTGGCTCAGGGGTCCTGGGAGTCAAGCGAGAAGTTACCGTAGTCTCCTCTCGAAATTTAGGCACACTTGTCCTCGATCCACGATTTCCTTCATAGGCAGAAGTGTCAGGAGCCAGGCGGAATTTATATCCTTCAGCATCTCTCCTCTTCACAGCTTCGGCAACAGCCTGGGCAGCTTGCATTGGGCTTTCAATTATGGCCAAAAGACCACTGGCCTGAGCCTCTGAGAGCTTCATTTTCTGTCCTTGATGGAGATATTTGCCATCCTGGTCGATCTTATTCTTCCTCATGGCTTCTCTCAGCGTCAATGTTTCACTGCTTTCCATATCATGGAGAAGACTCTCACCATCGATTACGTCCTTGTTTACAGCGTCACGGAAAGTCAAATGCAGTCCGGTTTTCTTATCCCGGATTCGGCCAGAATTCTCATCGAAGGAGTCATTGGTCAGAATGTAGTAGAGATTATTTTCATCATTTCCTTCCATAGATTGAACGGCTCCAGTATCGACGAAACCTTCTTCAATGGCTTGGTTGATTGTCATCTGTCTTCCAGTGTCGGGATCAGTGAAGAGATTTGCCCGGACATCAATTAGACCTTTTCCTAGGGCATCGACGAATTGCATCTTGTCCACTCGGCTCAATTCCTTTCCGATGTCTTGGGGAATTCTTCCGTCGTGAACAGCCTTGGAAATGGGGACAATGCTCTGCCGGCTCAGTTGAATTGTCCTGTTCTTTGGATCGACGATTTTATTGTCCACAGCTTCTAGGAGATTCAACTTTCGATGAGTCCGGAAATCGTCGACGAAGGGCTTGGTAAGGGTATCCATGGTCGACTGGTCAATTACTCCATGGGAAACGGCTTCTTCTAGAGAGAAACTGTCACCAGTGATGGGATTATGGTAAGTTCTCGACCTGGCGTCGATCAATCCCTCGCTCAGAGCTGTTCCCAAAGGCACTCGGTGTCCTTTTCTTGGATCGAAGATTCCATCAGAAGTTATGGCCTGGTACACGGGTTTCAGGATGTCCAGCCAGGTGATGTCCTTTCCGGTCATGGGATTCCTGACTTTTCCTGATCTTGCGTCAACAATTCCGAGTTCTATGGCCTTCTGGAGGGGGATTCTTTCACCGCTGGATGGGTTGATGACTCCCTTGGACAGGGTATCTTGAAGAGTTCCGTCAACCAGTCCCATGTTGGCTGCTTGGACAAGGGGAATGCTCTCTCCTGTCTTCGCTTTGTAGGCCAGTGCACGGATGTCCAAATATCCTCCACGAATGGCATCTTCAATTGAGATTCGCTCCTGATTTGCGTCCAAAATTCCCTTGTTTACAGCGGAAATAATGTCAGAATGGAAGGCAGAGTAGGTCTTTGTTGATGTTTTTCCCTTCTTGTCGACTCTAGCCAGACCAATTCTCTTGGCATCTTCCAGGCTCATGATCCGGTTGGTTCTCTTGTCCCGAATTCTGTCGATGCCCACAAATTCCGCGTGTGGTTCCAATTCAACTGATTGTACCTGGCTTGTGCTCTTGACCTGGGTCTTGGTGGTCGTGGTAAAAGGATCTCCATGCATTCGAATTGTGTATTTGGCTCCAGTGTTGGGATCGAAGTACTCGCCCTTCTCAACTCCTCCCTCGTCCCTGACGACCTTCACTTTGACTCGATTGCCCCCTCCCAAGTCCACGTACTCATGTCGGCTGTCATGAGTCGAGACGGGGGCTGGCGCAAAAGGGGTCAACTGGAGTTTTTGCTCGACAATTCTGCTGCTTCTTTGTGTTCCTGGGCTGGATGGATGGCTTGGCTGGCTCATATTCTCGAAGGTTTCTCGGGTTTTGACAAAACTGCTGCTGGAACTGGGTTCCTGACGTCCAAAGCTGCTTCTGGCAGGTTCCTGTCGACTGAAAGTCTCCTCTCTCCTTCCAAAGCTGCTTCTTTCTGGCTCTCTTCTGAATTCCTGATGTTGCCTAGGCCCTGGTTGAATTCTGTCTTGGACAGCTTCCTCCCATCCAATAGCATCAGCAGCTCCACGATTTTTAACCAAACCCTGTCTCTGGGCAGTTTGCAGGTCGTATTCTCTTCCAGAGGAGGTGTCCTTGACAGTTCCAGCGGTCGAATCCACAATTCCTTGATTAATTGCCTCCAGGAGATTTAGCTCTTTGTTGTTTTCCCTGTCGATTACTGTAGTGTCATAAGGATTGAAGAGTCCTTTAATGATCGCCTCCTTCAGGGTCATCTGCTTCTGGGTATCCGGATGGGTAAAGATTCCATTTTGACCATTGTACCAGCCAAGAGCCAGCGCTTTTCCAAGAGTATTATCACTCATTGGCAAGCCAGAGCTGAGGGCTTCTTTCTTGGCAATTTGTGTTCTTGTCTGGACTTTGACTGAAGTATGGACAGCATCTCCAGCATTGTCAGGAGCTCCTCCAGTGGGGTAGATTCTGTGCTGTTGGGCAGCTTCAGTGAAACTCATCCTCTGGTTGTTGCTCTTGTCGATGTAATAGCTCCTCTTGCTGTCAACAATTCCCCATTTTTCGGCTTCTGTGAAGGACATTTCCCTGCCAGTCAGGGCATCTCTCACGGAGAGATCTTCCGGTGTCAATTTACCAGCAGCTAAAGCTCTTTCCAAGCTGAGTTGTTCTCCAGAAATGTGATCGACTAGCAGTCCTTTTTGAGAGTCGAATGACCAGCTCTGTTCTGATTCCTCGATTTGTGGCTGGCCAACGGGTCGGAAGGAGATGACAGGTCCTCCACCGCTTGGAATTTGAATCACCTTCTTCCCGCTTTGATTGTAGGGGACGAGGGGCTCAGCTTCGATGGTGATTAGCTTTTCCTCGATGGCTTTTTCAATCGATCGGCCGGAAACTGATCCATCGGAGGACATCGTCTTCTTTTCGAGGGCTTCTTTGACTCCAATTTGTCGATTTCCGTCTCGAACTTGAATTGTTTCTGATTCAATAATTCCAAGTTCAATTCCTTCAGCGAATGAGATTTTCTTGTCCACATTGGGAATAGTAATATTTCCACTGGTCAAATCGACAATTCCTTTTCTTTCCGCCTCATAGAGGTGATATCCATTGGCAGGAACTTCAATTGCTCCTTTTCCTCCAGTAATTGCTCTGTAGGTCGATACTCCTCCAGGTCCACCAACTGCTGATGTCTCCGTGGTTCGGACGCGTTTCACAGTGGTCACAGACTCTTCAACATTTCTATCCGGGTAGAATTTAGGCGCCAATTGTTGACTGGTCTCGGTCATGCTCTCCGTCGTCTTCTCTTCAATTGTTGGTCCAACTCCAGCTGATTTTGATGGCACAATCCATTCACTGCTAGGATCCAAGAGTCCTTTAGACAGGGCTTCATCCATAGACATGTTAATATCTCCTTGAATGAATCTCTGCGTCCTGCTGTCGATCAATCCCTGCTTCATTGCTTCAGCTAGCGTGACTTTGACTTGATCTTGAGCCAATTCCAGACCGGATTGTCCTGGTCGACTGACTCTTTTCTTTTTCTCGACCTTTTTACTGGGAGTAATGAAGAATGGATGGACATCGAAGAGGGCAGCGACTTCCATGGCTCCTCGGAGGCTGACAAGTCCTTGCTGGTAAGCTTCTCTTGGGGAAAGCTCTTGATTCCTGGAGAGGAAGACGGCCTTGCTTGGGTCAATTAATCCCTTGGAGACTGCTCTGATCAAACTTCCATTGAATCCGCCATCAGTCTTGATTCCAATTGGCTTAGTCAACAGCTCCCGGAGCGTAGGATCCACGAAATTGTCGGCTCGTTTATCAGAGAAGAGGAAGCTTTCATTGGTCAGGTTATCCACGACTCTTTCAGCATTTGGAATGACAATTTGCTGTTCTACAGCCTCGTTGAAGCTCAATTTCTGCCCCTCGGCGTTGTGAATTCCACGGATATCGAAGATTGAATGTCTCACTCGCTTGGTCAGCAATCCCTCCCTGACAGCTTCCGGAATAGTCAGCTGTTTTTGTTGTTTCTCGAGAATTAGATGACCATCAGCAGAGAGAATTCCGCGCTCCAGCGCCTCCGCGATGGAAATCACGTCCTTCTCGTCAGGATCAACAATGTGTCGAACTTCTGCGTCGAGTAGATTGACAGCCAGGGCTTCCAGGAGGGTATGGCGTTCTTGTGTTCCCTTGTCGATGAAGTGATTCGTGCTGTCGATCAGGTTCCTTTGGCTCATTTCCGTCAGGGTCAGCGGCTTACAGATCAAACTTTCTCCATAAGCTTCACGGAAACTGATGCTCTGGCCATTCTTCTTGTCCGTGTACTTGGAATCCTTCGTGGAGATGAGGGCCTTAGGAAGGGCTTCTCCCAGCGTCAGACGGATCTTCTCTCCTTGGCTACGGTCAGCAGCCCGATTGACAACTTCAGGAACAGACATCTGCAGAAGATTTGAGCCCTTATTGACAGCTTCTCGGAATGTGATCTTCTCCTGGGTATTTTTATCCTCAAATTCTCCATTGTGAGCATTAATAAAGCCGTCTTCAATGGCATCAGAGAGGGTGATAGCGAAAATTGGGGCTTCTGTCCTGGTAGGAGCAATTTGCAGATAACCATGGTACAAGGCGTCCTTGAGATCCATTTCATCGGAGTATTTTCCTTTCATTTTACCGGCCCTGGTGTCCAAGAGACCTTTTTCTATGGCAGCAGTGAGGGACATTGGCGGCAGCTTCAAAATTCCCATTTTGACGAGCTTTGCCTGGGTCATGACGGAGATAATTCCCTGTTTTCGGCATTCCTCCAAGCTGATGGCTTCTCCAGTGTGGATATCTCTCAACTGGCGATTGTCAGGATCGTAAAGACCAATTTGGATAGCATCCATGAGACTGAGGCTCTGTTTTGTCTCCGGGTGATGAATTCCCCAATGGCCATTCAGCGTCTCTTGGAGATTTCCATCAACGTAGCCCAATTCAGCAGCTTTCTCCAAAGAAATTCGACTTCCAGAGACCAGGTCAAAGAATTGTCCTCCACCAGCAGATAAGTCCAATAATCCTTGTCTGACGGCTTCGACGAAGGTCAAGATCTCGCCGGTTTGCTTATGGAGGGTTCCTTCCATTTCATAGAACTGTGTCTTGGTGACCGTCTCTTCTTGGAACATTTGCATCTCATCCTCGTGCTCGGAGATCTTGGCCTGTTCTGGCATTGGCTGCAGGTGGTCATCGCCCTCTCCAAGATGTTCCTCACCAGTTACTTCCCATGCGGGATTGACTACCTGTGGAGTCAGTGTAGGCATCTGAAAATTTGATATTAGCACACGGATGCGATCAGTTGCACTTCAGTTTCACTCTTCACTTTCACTGTCACACAAAAAGAGGGATTTTTGAGGAGAATAGGACATTTTTGGGGATTTTTGACAAAAATTGGAGTTGAAATTAGACAAAAACTGCAAAAATCGTGTTATTTCCTCAAAAATCCAAATAAATTGGCACTTCACCATTCTAATTGTTACAGTACACCCTGCATTCAAAAAAATCACCCAACTCACACCAATAGAGCCTTTTCTTCCTGTGATTTCCCCGTAAAATCTTGGCACTAACTAAGAAATAGAGTGCCATGAACCGGCAGGCATTAAACTAAATTCTAGGTGCCGAGATTTTACGGGTGAAACTTGAAAGAAAAGGCGCCAAAATGATTGTTCAACCGGATTTGGGTCAATATGGCTCATTTTTGGGAATAACCCCAGTTTTTAGGGGTTTTCCTGGTAAAAAAAAGTTTATAATTTAGGAATACTGTAATTATTAGCTGATATTTTTAGGTTACGGCATCAAAAATCGGTAAAAATATGCAAAAATTACGAAAATTCGCGCGTCGAAGAGAAATTATCGCAATCCTGATAATTTTAGGATTTTAAAAGGCTCAGTTTTAATTAAAGTTCTCCAGAAAATTATAGAACATCTGAAAATAGCACAAAATGGCTGAAAATGAGCCTTATTGACCAAGATTCAGATTGATAACCTCCGCCACCCATTTCTAATCTAATAATCCACCCAAAACCTTGCATTTTTCTCTTCCTAAAAAGTCCCAGGGGGAATTTGTGATATTAATAATCACTCAAACTAAAATTATCACTCAAATTAAGGGAAGTTATTGAGGTAAAAGTTAAAGCAATTGGGTTTGTGCCAATCACAGCAAAATCACACTCACTGCACTCTAACTTAGTTCCTACCTTTCGTCTCCTTTCCTCCTCTTCTCGTCGACGTCTTTCTTCCTCTGCCCTTCGCCTAGCCTCCTCTTCCGCCCGTCGACGGGCTTCCTCTTCTGCTGCTCGTCGTCGTCTCTCCTCTTCCTCTCGTCGTCGACGCTCTTCCTCCTCTCGTCGACGTCTTTCAGCCTCCTCTCTGGCTCGTCGTTCTCTTTCAGCGTCTTCTGCTGCCCTTCTTGCCCTGTCCGCATCCTCTTGGGCTCGTCTAGCCGCCTCGGCGGCTTCTCTCTCCCTTCTTAGGCGATCAGCGTCTTCCAAAGCTTTAAGCCTGGCCGCTTCGAAAGCCCGCCTCTTTGCTTCTTCTTCAGCTCGTCGACGGTCATCCTCCTCCTATAAATAGCAAGATGGTGTCAATTGGCCCACTCGAACACACATTACTGATAGTTGTTGTTGTTTTTAGTTGATGTTAGAGCAACACACTGGTATTCTTGGGTGGTAAGCATATGAAGCACACACAGAGAGAGAGGCGTGAGAGAGGAGCCAGGCTTGTAAATCCTTTAGTATTTTACGGTAGCTATGAGCCTAACTGAGAGATAAGCCGGTGATGAAGCGGTGACGTGTTGGCAGGACTGGTTGGACTCGAGTGTTGAAGCTTGGAGCGAAGTTAGTTTCATTTTTTGGAAAATATACGTCCTAAATTGTTTTTAAATGTCAATATTTTGGTTCAGATCCGGTAGAAATTGTCCAAAAGTTCGAAAATCCTCATCTCCTCCAGAAAAAAAAACGATTTTCTCATTTTCTAGGCGTCATTTCCTGGTTTTTTCAGTTTTTAATTACAAAATTCTATCGAAAAATGGCTGGAACAGGTCAAAATGGTCAAAAATTGGTTGTTTTAGAGATTCGGCTGTCTAACTGTGGCTAAAAATGGTCCATCAAAAGCAGACAGACGATGTGGCGTGTGAATTGTGGCTCATCCAATTTGAAAAGGCAACGCAACAATTCACACGGCAAATTGACTGTCTAATTGTGGCAGGCCCATTTTTTGATTTTTGCTTCGAAAATTCACCGAAAATGACCATTTTGGCCCATCAGCCGGGTTCCCAGCACTATTTTTCGTGCTGGAACCCATTTTCTATATAAAATTCAATATTTTCAGATAGGCACGTATATCAACAGATACAGAAAATATAATAAGCAGTAGCTGAAATAAGGGTTAAGGCAGGTTTGAAAATAGCTTTGGACATGTAAATGGACTCTTTTTGTTTCTCGTTTTGTTGTGTGTGATGATAGCTCTGGATTAAAAACAACACGGTGTGTATAAGGGACTGGGACGAGTAGCTCATAGATAGTTTTTACCCAATTTTTGGGGGGTTTTCGCAATGGTGAGCAGCGGAAAATAAGGAAAAGACTAGAGAAAGAGATCAAGCGATGGCTGCTCAACATGCGGCGAACCAAAAAAATAAAAGACCAACCTGCTTCTGTCGTTTCCAATTTTGGATGAGGACTTGCATGTTGTTTCTACGCTCGAGGATCAAGCTGCTCAATTGGGCAAATCGACGATTCAGGGCTTCTAGCTCTTCAGTAACAATTTGAGCACCATTCTTGGGCTGGGGCTTGGTTCTACGGAACTCGGATTTGATTCCAGGGCCGTGGATGCCAACAACGGCGTCCATGAACTGTCCCATGCGGCTGTCAAAGCCCTAAAAATGGTGTTTATCATAGAAATTCAATTTTCTAACTAACCTTAGCCTCCCGAATGAATTTACCACCTTCCCGGTTGACATTTTCAATAGCTTCAGTTCTTTCCTGCAGGGCAGCGTATTCAGCAGCCAACATGTCCAATTCTCGCTGATATTCTTCTGGTCTCAAGTCTTCTGGCTTTCTCAGTCGGTTGATGGTCTCCTCAACTCGATCCAACCAGGCGATTTCGTTCTCGTATGCTGGTCTAAAATCCTTCACTTAACGAGAAAGGGGAAATTACAGTACCTGTATTCGGATTGAACCTGGGTGGCTCGTTCCGTAGCCTTGACTCTGTCAATGACTTGAGCTCGAACATTTTCCCAGCGGACATTAAGCTGTTGAACTTCTTCCTCAAGACGGTCGACATCAGGATGACTAAAAATTAGAAGATTACAGTAATTTTTATAGGGTTTTTTACCTGTTCTGATTGATTCTGGTCCTGGCCACGTGCTGCCTCAAGAGAGCGGCATTTCTGTTCAAGCTATCGATGACGGATTGCTGCTGTTGGAGGACCATGTTCATCTCCAAAAGCTGGGCATGATGGCCACGGAGCTTGTCAAGAGCCGCTGGCAGATCATCGAAGGAATTCAAAGTGATCTCATGTTGGCGGACAATGTCATTGACTTCAAGGAGTCCATTCAGGACAGCTTCGAGGACCTGAAATTCCTATTTTCTAGCTAAAAACTAGGAGCTACCTTGATTCTCTCAACGTACATACGGCTGAGATCCCAAAGATCTTCCCACAGTCCATTGAGCTTGTCATTATTGACTCTCTGGGTAGGCGTAGGGTTAGGCAACTGGCGGAAGAGCTCCTTGACATTGGCAACATCGCCATCCAAGGCCTAAATTTTCCTTTAATGAGAAATTTATAAGGAGATCTTGCCTGTAGATCATCCTCGAACTTCTTATGATCCACGATAACCTTCTCCAGCTCATCAGTAGTTCTGCTGACAGGTTTTCCAACATTGTCATTGAGCTTGCGCCAAGCTTCTTCCAATTTTCTCAGCAGGTCATTGATCTTCTCATCGAATTGACTGGCCCAATCGGGCTCTGGTGGCTTTTGACTGGCATTGAGCAAGTTCCAGAAGTGTTCATTTGTTCTTCGGAGTTCTTCACGGAGGCGGAGAGCCAAGGGATCGTTGGGATCCAACTCAGAGAGCAATTTATTGGCATCATCATTGAGGGCACGCATAATGGCATCACGCATTTCAGGATCCGTGGCATTGAAGGTGTCCAAGTCCCAGCCTCTGGAAGGGAAATTATTAGAAACGACCCGAAAAATGGTAAAAACTGTCTAACTGTGGCAATTTGGAATAGCAGAGCTGTGAACTGTGTCGGTTTTTTGTTCATTTTCAGTTCAAACATTTTCCTTTTTAACTTTCTGGATTTCTTTTTCTTCTAAATTATCCCATTTCACGCCTATTTAAACCAGGATCCGTCTTTTCTTTTATTGCAAACAATTAGCCACAGTCCCCCATAGTACAGGATCCGCTAATGGGATTTACACAAACGGTTAGCCCAATGATTATGGGAAGCTTTTTAGACCGGTTCCACTCTATCCCATACCTTCCTTCCATTGATTCTCTCGTCTTTATTATTTATCATTTCACGTTTTTAGGCAGAGACGACGGTAAAGAGAAGGACATCTCCTAACCTTGACTGATGATTGATTCCTTATCAAAAAGAGGCAGCGAGAAAAAGAGAAATAGACAGCGGAACGGAAATCAACAAACGCCACTTATCGCGCATTATGGCTGGTTTTTTAAGAAAAAAACAATAAAAGAATTCCAAACTCACTGGATGGTCTTCATGGTATTCAGGACCATATTGAAGCGGACCATTCTGTGCTTCTTATCCCAGAGCTTTTTGAGCTTCTCGAATTGTTGGAGTAATCGATTGAGGTAGCCGGTGAGTTTGGTATCGGGAGGAGGAATTCGGAAGACCACTGATGGAACTTCTCCCTCAACTCCAGCCAAATCACGGACCTTCCATTTGATCAAATCAGAATTGTCCAGCAGGGTGATGTCATCTCCTGGAAAATTTTTTATTAGAAATGGCCGTGGAATTTAAAGAAAATTCCCAAATTTTTCCGAGTTTCCGTATTTCCTCCTCCCCTTCTTCCCCGTCTCGAGACCTTTCTTCTCCCGTTTCCTTTACCTGTTTTGATATTCAAATTGCGATCCGAATAATCACAAAGCGCCGTGACAACAATAGGTCTGGTAATGCGTTCACCGCGCTGCCATAGAGGTGAAATGGTTGCACATCTTTCTGTTAGAGCCATCAAGACGCTGTGGTATTTGTTCAGAATTTCCTGAAGAAAAAAACGGTCATTGAATTCAGGAAAAGGCACCTTGATTTCATCAAGTTCCCGGAGGTATCGTTCTCCCTCTTCTAGGCTGAAATCTGTTCTGTTGTAATTATTTTCCAAATGTTTGGCTTGTTCTTCCATCCACTGCTCCGCATCGGCAGCCTCTTCCATGAACTAAAAAATACCGTATTCTCTTGAAAAATCGTAGTTTTCTTCAAATTTTCTCTATTTTTCCACAGAAAAACTCCTTTTCTTATCACTTCCCCCAATTCTTTTCCTTCCGTTATGGCGAAAATATCAGTAAACAGCCATTCCGGACACTCTACGGCGCTGACCTTGGCTAGGGCCAGTGGTAAAGGTCAAGTCGCGGTGATAAACAAAATTGGAATTCTCGAAAAGAAAAAAAAAGAAAAACGTACGGATTTGAGGTTCAAAGCATCGCGGAGATGCTCTTCTAGGCATTTAGCCAAGGAGAGGAGCCAATCCCATTGTTTTTGCATGGTACGGAGGTAAACTTCGATGACATGGACAGCTGGATGTCCCTGATTCAGGAGAGCAGCTCCTTGATTGTGGACATCGTTGTATTGCTTCTCTCGGAGTTCCATTTCATGGAGCAGCTGGAAAAATTCGGGGTTTTCACTGAATTTTAATCATTTTTAGCCATTTTTCTTATTTTTTCACTAGTTTAGAGCGTTTGCACCTTCCTAATCTTATAAAAGTTATTAAAAGAGACAAAAATATGCGTAAAATCACCTGCTCTGTTTCAACCCCTCAAAACTCTCTCTCTGCATTCCCGAAATGCCATTTGTGCTAGTTTTCATTGCTGCCACACACATTCTCTCCCCTTTTCCACCACCGTTGGCTAACCGGTCTCCCCTTTTCTCTTTTGCCAGCAGCCGCTCCCCCCAACCGCAATCATGTCTTATTAGCCCCGCGCTTGGAACAAAAGCAGGACAAAAAGTGAAAAGAGAAATGATACTGATACCAGTTACCGTAATCTGTGAATGTTAACATACCTGCTTGTAATAATTTGTCAACATGGGCAAGTCAAGCTGCTTGATATCGGACCAATTTCTGGTAACTTCGATCTCTTCCCTCTCGGAAACCCATACCAATTCCATTTGAGCTGCTCGGACAAAGGCAATCAATGAATCCTGAAGGGATTTTTAGTTGCTTTAAAGGGCTAATAATTACCAAATCGAGCATTCGTCCGGCGGAGAGATCCCTGAGCTGTTGGTATTCGCTTTCAAGGACGGTAAGCAGCTCACAATATTCATAGGTATCTTCAGCAGAGACTTCAGCCTGAAAAGAGCATTTTTCATCAAATGATTTAAATTTTTTTGGTCCCTATTTCATTTAACAGGAAACTGGCTCTTTTCTGGTGCCTGTGAGCACAATTGGCATTCACACTTCGGCAGGGAAAATACCGGAATCAAAAGAACCCGCAGGGGCGAAGAAGGGGTAAAAGTAAACTTTGAGAGAAGAAAACAAGGGCCGCCGAAAAATTCGGGAATTTGATGTTCAAAAATCATAAAAACTAGGGAAATTAAACTTTTGGAGCGACACAGTTCGCACGTCGCTGTCTAACTGCAATATTTCACAAACTAAAAAAAGCCGAATCAGCGTGTGAACCGGTAATTGCTTTTGGTAGCCGCCGATTTAAAATTTCATTTAAAAAATTAATACGGTAATTTTCTCACCTGTCTAGCGATGCACTCGTCTACATTCTGCCTGAAGTCCTGGATATCCCTATTGTCTAGCTTGTGCTGTTCGAACATTTCTTCCAATGTTTCCAAATCTTCCAAGAATTCCATAGAGGTCAGTTTCTCCATTCGGATTCGGACCCATTCGATGCATTCCTCGACTCGGGAGAATGTCGACTGTCTGATGGATTCCAGCCGCTCAGCATTCTCTTTCATCATTTTTTCGGTCCTCAATCCGAGTCTGACAAGAAGTTGATTGGTCAAGCGGTCCAAGTAGACAGTTCTTCGCTGCTGGAGACCGTAGACCCTAGAAAATGGACTATTTTCTCATTTAAATGGGCGCATACTGCTTGTAGAAGTCATTTGCTTCTGGGTGCTGATGTCTCTTCAATTCTTCAACGTCTTCAAAGAAGCCAAGAATTGGTTGTTCCAGGGCATTGAGCTCATCGACGATGGAATTCACCTCCCTTTCAATTTCTCCTGGTCTTGAGGTCTCGACGCGCTTTTCAACTTCTTCGATTCCTAAAAATCCCTGATCACAAAAAATTAGGAATAAAACTCACTTTGGAGAATGATGTCAAGTTTCTCATTGGTAATACCAATTCCTCTGGTGAGTCGGCTGATCAAGTCATTTAATCCATCCTAAAAAAATAAATTCATCTGGGTCCTGAGAGGATTTAAAGAGAAGTGATTTTTGTCCAGGAAAAACGAACTGTGGCCTTGAATTTCCGGTAAAATCTGATCAAACGGCAGGGTGCGGTCAGAATTGGAAAGTTCCCCGTGGCCGCGCCCTTTGGCACTCGTATAACCTTGGCAAGATGAAAATATCAAGATCTGGGGTTTTTTTAAAAGGAAAATTGTCCTGCCGTGATCCTACGAAGGCTTTAGCATCAAAATGAAGGTTCAAAGCTCGATTTTCCCCTATTTTTCCCAAATTTCAGTGCTAAACAAGTGTTAGAACATATATTTTCCTAATTTTCATGCTAACCAAGACATTCCATTTAAAAAATTAGTATAACACGTAACAATGACACACCTCGGATGCTAATTTTTCGTGCAATAGGGCAAATCTTCTCTCTAGTGAGTTCAATAACTCATTCCATGCTCTACTCAAAGCGCTGGTGCTCAGACCAGGGGGTATTTTAAAATGTTCCGTTTGTCCCAGAGCTGTGTACATATAGTCGTAAACTTGTGCCATGCGGTGTTTTTCTTCATCTTTAGGTGGTAGATCTTCGTCACGGAATCGTTCCAACTCATAAATGAGTTCTGTAGCTGAACTGGTGAAAAGGCGATCGTCCACCAGGCGGGTAGCCCGATCGACCCATTCCAGCCATTCCCGGGCTTCTTCTATATATTGATCCTGGATGGATAGGAGCTGGAAAGTGACAGGCAAGTGTTAAATTAGACACGAGACAAAGGGAGACAAAGATTAGGAGACATACCGACGTCGAGAAAACGGACATTCAGGACAAATTGGACAAAAAAAACCAGGAATTTTTAAATCAGAATACGGTAAGTTCAAAAGGCGGTAGCTTTAAAAGCTCGGTAAAACGTGTTGGAACAGACGCCGGCGCTTTTTTGGTCTCGCAGCGATCTTTAACAAAAAGTGGAGACATTCTATCCTCCATTTACAGGAAGAAGGAGAAATTACCGTGTTCTGATAAAAAATACCCAAATTTTCAAAGAATTTCGTGCAAAACGAGCAAAAAAACTGCCAGAATCCAAGAAAACCAACCTTGCTGAGTTCTGGCAGATGAGGAAGGGCATCATACAAGGTGGAGACATAAGTCATAATGGATTTTTCGTCTGGATTGTTGGTATCCACATCTTCAGGGTCAAGAAGCCGAGTAACACCGAATTCACGTTCAGCAGCAGCGAAAGCATTTTCCAGTCGCTCACGGTTACTGACAGATGGATCGCTGATCTGAAAAAGAGCCGTTTATTCCATGAAAATCCAGGATTTCCCCCAATTTCATCAATTTCTAGGGTTTTGCTAGCCTGTTCCTGCTTCTGACGCATACCATTCGCGAAACTTTTCAATAGAAAAATTTCTCTCTCTTGTATAACAAGGCAACCGTGGGCTGGGTGACTAATGTCGCAGCCCCCGATTGTCCTGGAGCGCGGGGACAAAATTTCGAGAGACAGATTAGGCGACAGAAGAGGCCACGCACCGGCTGGGCGCACAAGCAGCCTACAGTGCGAACTTTTGGGGGATTAGAAAGCGCCGAAGGGGGAGATTTACATACACGCATTGAAATATTCTTGTGAAAAATAAAGAGAAAGCCTACCTTATTCCAATCAATAAGATTGGGCCTGTATCTGTGAAGTATAGCATTGAAGGCCAATCCATCACGCCAAGAGGATCCGAAATTTGTGACATTAACTCTCGGATAACCGGCGGTAGCCTTTCTGGCCCATTGGAGAAGTGCATCCCTTGCGGAGGTCGTGTCAGCTCCGTGAAGGATTTCCGACACCTGAAAATTTACAATTCTTCCCTGTTTCACAAAAAAAAACATTTTCTACTCCTTTTAGCACAACAAAATTTTTCTCCCCACCACTGTCACTTGTATTTTCTTTGTTTGCTGAGTCTTCAATGTGTGCTGCTGTGTACTTTTCAGATAATTTGATGCACAAGCTCCCGACCTCGAGGGAAAAACCAACTTCTGGAGGTAATTGTATCGATTTTTGTACACATTGTTCTTTTCCCATTTCGTGTCTGTGGGTAAATAGAAGGGGAGGAAGAGAACACAAGTCGTTTTGATGATACTCTGACTAACTGACTCTCTCTCTCTCAACTATCGAAAAACAAATAAAAGTGGGCAATGGACTCTCAACGGACAGAAATTGTGCAAGAAAATGATTTGCTGTAGTCATTAGAAGAGAAAAATAGTGAAAAACCTAGGAAAATAGCTAAAATAAACGCCACAGTTCACACGGCGTGCGGGCTGCGGCTCAAAAATATCCGCCACAGTTCAACATCCGATTTAAAGTGTGAATTGTGACTCTCTTAGAAATGAAAGTATCAGCCACAGTCCCCGCGCCTAGTCGACTGTCTAGCTGTGGCTGTTAGTTTTTTCAAATTTCTCCTCAAATTTTCAAATTTTTCTCCTATTTCCGTCATTTTTTCTCTATTTACCCTCTGTTTACGACTTCTGTACTCCCCCACAAACACATTTAAGAAGTGGGCGTTCCCATTAATGGCAAGCCAAGACGAATGATTGATGTAGTGATGGGCTAGCCCCTTCTCTTTTCTAGAAAGGGATGGCAGCAGCACTGTAACAGGGCGTGGTTGCCTCTCTCTTCTCTTCTCTCTCTCGGTGAGCGAAACCAATCAAATGTGCGGCTGGCAAGGGAAATGTATACTAGAGGGACACAAAACAAGGTTCTTTTCTTCTACCCTTCACTGGAATTGATTCGTAATGGTTCGGTATTGCGGGTTGGGACAGATGGGGGAGAGATCTCGCAAGGTTATCTCTAATTGCGTTCTCGGGAATGACCCGGTGATCCTAAAGTCAACTAGACAGGCTGGCGACTGGGGAGAGGAAGATTTTATTAATCTATAAAGGTCAAGAACGAATTTTTAGAAAGTTCAACCGCCGTCTAACTGTAGATTTGTCCCGGAATTTCGCCGGTTGTTTTCTCCCCGTCAAAACCAATTGAACACAAGCAGGAGGATAGCCATCAATGGATCCATTTCGGCCAATTGAATAGCCGCAAAAGATTTTTCTCCTCTCCTGTTGACCTATTTCCTCCCATTGGCATGAGTCAACTCAAAACTATCACAAAAATCCCGCGTTTTTCTAAGCAACAAGGAGTAAAAAAACTATGGTCAAGTCTTCTCTAAAGTGGAGGATTGAATAGATTCGGATTCGCAATTAGTCGCTAGGTACATTGAGCGGAAGAAAAACTAGAGAACTGGATCAGGCGGGGAGTGAGAGTGACCAGTCAGGAAGCGTAATTATGACCAAAATTACTGGATTTTCTAGGTAAAATTGAAACAGAAGGGAAAGTAGGTGAGTAAACAAGTGAAGAAGAGACTGTTTGCTTGAGAAAAGTTAGCAGAAAACAAAATTTTCACTAGAATTTAGAAAATTAGCTGTCTAGTAGGAAAATAAAGGGAAATGGGAGCCGGTTCTAACTGTGGCTATTAAAAAAAGTCCAGAAATGGATAAAAATCAGTACCTCATCTCCTCGCCTCGAGCTGCGACTTCTTTCCCGTTCTCCTCGACTCTTTTTGACTTTTTGTACTTTCCGTTCAAAATGTTCTCTTGTTTCATAGCTGCTGCTCTCAGAGAAGCCTTGATGTGCCTGTTGTGCATGGCTCAAGTGGCGATTGTCTACGGCTAGGAGCTGTCCACCAGAGGCCGAATGATGTCCATATCCATTACCGTAGCCATTGCCAATTGCTTGATGATGTGATGAGCCATTTTGATAGTAAGATCCGCCATTGGCATGTTGAGCAGATCGAGCTCCAGATGATTCATGCTTTCTCTCAGCTTTCTTAGAAAAGCTTCGAACAACTTTGAACATGGTTGAAAGTCCAGCCAAAAATAGAAATATCAAGGATAATGTAGCTAGACAAGCTGGCGCATTCCAAACGTGCGATTCGCACCAGTAGTAGGGATGGGTTTGACGAGAGAACGCTCCGCCCACACTAGGAGGGGCACTGCCGCCGCCTCCGTAGCTGTTGCTGGTGGACCAACGACCTGTTCCAACTTCTCCACTTTTAGAGCTATCACTCGTCCAGTCTCTCATTTCTCTCTACTCTCCTTCTTTCTCTGTTGTTCAAATTGTGGTAGAAGAATCAACCACACCCTTCAATGGCACGGAATTGGGTGGGTGGAAGAGAGAAGTAACCCGAAAAAAAGCGGAATCCGTTAACCTACGCCCTTTCCAAAGGGCTAGGAATGGGTAAAAACAGGACGTCCAGTTGGTAGTTGGATTATTCTGAAATGGAAAAAAGTCCAGGAGAGGGAAAAGTGAAGAAAATTGGCTGGGAAATCAAATTTCTTGGAATTCTGGAAGCCGGTAAGGCTGTCTAACTGTGGCAGACAAAAATTACGGACGTTTACCAGGAAACGGTGGAATATTCAGAAATTCTACTTCCAACGGAGCCAGAAAACGGCGTCTTTTCCGTATTTCCATAATTTCTAGGAGGTCCCAAGACGAATTTTTAAATTTATTGCTACGATATGCTTCAGGAATCTCCAAAAAGTTGCTGAAATCCTTAAAAGTTCAAATTTATGACGAAAATTAGCACAACATTGCGCAATATCTCCTATTTCTCTGTTTCTGTCCCTATTTTCAGGTCCCACCAGGATTTTCAACAGTCTATTGTAGTCAATAATTTGAATTAATTTGCCAAGATCATCGGCTTCCTGCCTGCCTGCCAGAGGAGCCTTGCCCCTAATTTGGACTGGTTTCCTGCAAAAAAAGGAAAGGCGACCGTCCCCACGCAGTTGTTTGTTTCCGATTGTTAGAAAATAAGCGGGGAGATTCTTTCATTTTCTTCGCTTTTGGGCAAAGATTACCCCCTACTAATCGGTGACGGTTAAATTGCCAAAAACCGCTAATTTCCGCCGTCTTTGTAAATTTCTCGGTGGTGCGCGGGTAGCACGTCGTAAATTGTCACCGTTTACTTGCTTTGGGAAAGGAATTCTTTTTAACGAAAGGGGAGATATTATTCTGAAGAGAAAATAGAAAGATAGACAGCCTTTTATAAGGAAAAACAAGCAGACTTTGCCTTGATTTCAGAGCTTTATGTCATTTTAACGACTTTCCCATGAATCTATAAGCTAGAAAAAATCAATGGGAGAGATCTGTTATGACTGCATAGAAATAAAAAGCTGTCCCTCTCCCACCTATTCACTGTTTAACCAAAGAGATAAGCACCCGAAAATGGCGGCATTTTTAACATTTGAGGGGGGCAGACGATAAAGAGCCCTGAAAAATGGGATGCATACTGTTCTGGGGATTATAAAATGACGGAGGAAGTCAATCCCAGGTGGCTGGGAATCCTAGTTGCTGAAAAAGAGCCACAGCTGCTGTCTGAAACCACTTTTACCCGGTGAAATCCTCGTTTTCTCGAAATTTTCCTGGTAATCTACAGTTTTTCGCCGTGTAACTGTGACCTCTAAATGTCTCTAAAGCTCTCTAAATGTGGCACTTTTAGTTGTCTAACTGCGGCTTTTTTTCCTGTCTAATTGTGTCGCTTTCAAAAACATTTTGTCTGCCACCTAATGGCCCTATGACCTCCTTGATTGCCTGTCTAACCATTCTTGTTTTCTCCCCTAGGGGTTGTAGGTTCACTAAAACTGGCTCAATTTGTCCCCTCAAGACTGTCACTCTCGCCCTCTTTCCTCAATAAAAAACTGAAAAAACATTGGGTGGTCGAGTCACCGGAGGGCGTTTACTCTTCTCTATCAATTTCTTCCCATTTCTCGGCATTTGCCGTAGTTAGGGTGTGGCCTGGGCTGTCGCCCCCACGTAGAAAACAGGCGTATTGTGGGGAGGGGCAGCAGTTACATGATCAATGTCCGCGTCTCGATGTTTCTCTCTCAATTAGGGGGGAAATTTAAAAGAAAAAAGGGTGGATGGTGAAATTCCAAAAAATGAGTCAGAATGACGTCTAGGGGACAGTTATTTTTCGCCCAGAAAACAAATAAGTAGCCTAGGGGTCATAAAGAGGCCATAAAATTGATAAGAATTGCAACAGTGTGCTCTCTGGATCTTTAGGCCTGTCAATTAGTGAACTGATGAGTCAAAATTGTGTGAACAGGCTAATTTCCAGCTTACTACGAGCTTTTTAAAAGCAGAGGAGCATCGTATACCGTGAAAAAGTTGACATTTCGGCTAAAAACTCCTGAACTACGGTCTCAAAACGAGGATTGCAGTCCTGGGAGGTCTAACAATCGAAAAATTTCAATAACAACTTTAAAAATTGAATAAAATTGGAGATCTGAAAGAAGAAAAGAAACAAGAAAGGGGACAATTAGAAATAGGATATCAAGAAGGAGGAAAAGGGAAAAATACAGCGTATATCATCATGTCGACACTCAAATTTCACATATTTTTAGTTGGAAGCCATTCAGTTGACCTCCCTTCAAAAATTTTACATTCCAGAAGTTGGTTTTCCCTTATTTTACTTTTGGCTTTTTGTAGCATTCAGTTTCAGCCATTTTTGAGATGATTTTGAACAATTTGTCCTTCTTTCAGGCTCTCAGACTCCCAAAACGATCAAGGAAGCCCACAAATTGCTCAAAATCAGTCTCCAACCTGCATAAATTAGCAAATTCTTGACAGTTATGTGCCGCTTTTCAAGCTCAAAATTCACAAGGCCAAGATTATAAAGCACACACTCAATAATTATTTTAAAGAAATAGGGAAGAAGAAGCAAACCAAAGTGGGGAGAAAAACTGTGTGCCAAACTTCAGGGTAGAAAGGGATAATAAGCAAAGCAAGTGAAACCTGGTGTTGGTGACTGTAACTGATGCTTCCTCCTTCTGTTTTATATGAACTGGTGCCATTGACAATCCGTATGGCTGCCTCATGCTCTTTCTGTCTCTGTTTTATTTGAGAGACCTGGAAGTTCAAAATGATGGTCCAAATTAGTCCAAGGGTCAGCTTGCTGTTCCCTTCGATGATGTCTTCTGGTCGGATGTTGACGTATTTTATCTAAAAAAATGGGCTGCAGTGCTCAAATTGACCAACATTTCTCTTCTTTAAAAAATCCAAGCAATATTGTACATTTTGTATTTTGTGAAATCTTGTGAAGCCATTTTCTCTATTCTGAATAATTGGAAATTTTGGGAAATTATAGGAAAACCCACAAGTCGTTCGCCGGTAAGAACCTCTAATAATGATATGAGTCGATTTCCATCACGGAGATCAACAAAGAGATCGTCGACTTTTACTCCGGCCTGAAAAAATTAATCATTTTACTGTTGGACAGCCCAGAACGGCTCAAATTTCTTGAATTTTCGCTTCACAATATGTCCGAGGAGGTGGAAAACTGGCAGAAAATTAAAAAAGTGACACGAACAGGCGACGTAGCCTGTGAACTGAGGTGCTTTCGCTGTCTAAATGAGGCTCTTAACTGTTTAACTGTGGCTCTTTTAGTTGTGTAACTGTGACTTTTTGCTGTCTAACTGTCGCTCCCCAAAATACCTCCAAAAGTTTTCATTTTCTTAGTTTCTTCCGACAACCGGAACCCAATTTGAAAAGACGCTTGTGGACAGCCCAGAACGACTCAAATTTCTTGAATTTTCGCTTCACAATATGTCCGAGGAGGTGGAAAAGGACAAACACGCCACCTGGCCAACAATAGCCCAAAATGATTTTGAATGAAGCGCGAGGGAGAGGGAAATTCTACGGCAGGACTAATATTTGATTTCGACCATTGGGTTTTGATCGTGAACGGAATATTTCCGCTTGTTTTCTCAGAGACTACCACCTGTCCTTTTGCGTGTACAGTTTGATCAAGTGTAAACATTCCCACGAGTGCTTTTTGCAGCTCAACAGGAGCTATTCTACAAAAAAAGAGGAAGAGGAACTTTGCAGAGATGGTCAATTGAGAAAATTGGTAGGATATCCCGTAATTTTGACAAAATGGGTCACGAAACGGAAAAGTTGTGTTCCCCAGATCCCCAGAATTTCCGATTCAGTGCAATTATGGCCAATTCGTAACTGTATCCAGCCGCTGAGGTCGAAATTACCATTTGAAATTGCTACTTGCTGACAGTTTTGATGACTTTTATAAAAATCTGACGGCTGTAGCTCAAATTGACTGGCAATCGCCGAGTTTTCTTTGCCAGGTCCCAACTGTTGTTGGGTGTCAGAAAACAAGGAAGAAAGGTTGCTTGTGTAAGGTGTTAGAGATTATGACGGATTAAAAGGGGAATTGAGCGTGTTCTGTATGATAAGAGGGGGCTCTTATTTGTTAAAATGACAAGGGTACATGGTTACTCATTGATGAAAATTGTCCCAGGTTGGAAGATGCTATTCTTCATCAAAAATCACCCTTTTTCTAGCGCTTTTGCCACTGATTTTCCGACATCCTTCTTCTTTTTCCCCATGTGAGAGAAGAGACAAGACATAGGTGCGTACAAACTAAGCCTCTAGACAAACTTGAAAAACGCTTAAAATGCGCTGTCTTGGCGTCTTTGAATTACTTCAAAAAGTAAACAAATAGCTCTAGTATTTTCCTCTCTTGACCCCAATTTAAAGAGAGAACAGGCAGTTTTCAAAGAGGGTCCCTCGTTCGTTTCAAAAGCCGAGGTCAAGTTTAGATACAGGTGAAGATAGCGGGAAAAGATGAGGGGGAAGATAAGCGGGGAATAAGAACTTGAAAAAAACGAAATACGCAAATGAACGTCATGGCGGGAAAAAAACAATTTTAAAAAGAAAATTAACCCACCTTGAGCAAATGTTTATTAACCCATTTAGTGAAAGTTTTCTTCTGGATGTTGTCACGTTCGTCTGAAAATTAAAAATTACTTTAAAATCTGGGAATCCCCCCAATTTTCCCCATATTTTATGGCCCAAAGCCAGCGTACAGTTCCCCTTCCCCTCTCCATAAATTCCGTTAATCTGATCGCAACTCTCCTCCTCTCAATAAGTGCCTCTATGCGGAATTGATCCGACGTGGCTGGGTCCATTAGGTAAACATTTCCGTGGTGGTCGTGGTGGTGATGACCAAACCTTTCGATACAAATAAACCGACTGAGATCGGAGAGAGAGAAAGTGACCCCCGGGAAGAGCAGCAACGTGTCTATCCTCTCTTTAATCTGACCAATGAGCAAAAGACACGGAAAAAAGGGGTAAAATATAGGCCATAATTTTATTATTTGCCGCAGTTAGACAGTAAAAATTAGAAATACAGAAAATTTGACTCTGGGAAGGATTAACGCTCATTGGCTGTCTATCTGTGGCTCTAGAGTTCATTTTCAGGAGCCACACCCGATACGACGTGCGAACTGTGGCTTTCTAGGCAAGGAAATGGCTAGCCACAGTTCATACACCATGTCACCTGTCTAATTGTGGCATTTCACCTATGGAAGCTGCGATCCATTTTTAAATTGTCCAGAAAGCAGGAATTTGAATTGTTCCGTCTAATTATGGCGGCATCTTTGATTATTTCAATATTTTTGGTTCCCGAGTGAAATTTTTTAATTTATAGCCAGCTAGCAATTCGTCTACCCATCCTACCGGCGCCTTTCACCTTTTGTCCCGTCGGATAACCCATAACTGTCTGATATAATCCGTGTTATGCGGGACCAAATCATGATATTGATACGATGCTGCGGAATAGCGTGACACATCATGGATTTGGGACACAATCCCGAATTTCGTCACTCTTTCAACCCGGGCTGCTACTATTTATCATAAGAATAGAACTGGGGGTATGTATGAATATTAACAAGAGATTAACCGGGAACGGCAGCGGGAAAGTCGAGAGAATATAGAATAGATCAAAATATGAATCATAGTGGCTGGAAAAGAGGAATGAAAAAAAAGCCATTAGACAGGAAAAATGTGTAAAGAGACCCAAAATCGGAAATTTTTCCACTTTTTGACTAGTTCTGGGTAAAGAAACAGCCATTTCGTGCTCATTGCACCACAAATTCCCCCAAAAACCGCCACAATTAGATAGCCAACTAGATAGACAACAAATGTCGTCAATTCCAAATTTCCCGCCATTTTCTCCCCATTTTCAAACAGTCTCCAGTTCCCGTTCCGCTTTCTCTCTCAGTGTGTGTCATTTGTTTCGCCATCTGGTCAAAAGAGAAGGACAAAAAATTGGCCGGAGTGTTGAATGAGAGCCTAAAGACACCACGGATGAGTCAACCCCTGCCGCCGTGTGGCTGCAATATGTCTAACAACGGCGTGGCGACCTGCGTGTTTACGTGAAGACTACTCATCCTGGGAAGAATGAAAAGAAAAGAGCCGAAAGAGAAGGCAAAAATGAAAGGAATTTGATAATAAGATTGACAGAAACAAATGGCTGGAATTCAAAGTGTTGGGGAATTTTCGAAGAAAAATAGGAAAATCACTGAAAAATCGAGATTTCCTTGGCAAAATGGCTTTTTTTCTTGAATTTTTAAGAGGGTTAGTATAAAATAAACGGAAAATGATTAGAAACACTCAAAAAATCGAAAAAATTTAGAGAAACCTGAAGCGGAAAAAGGAAATTGGTATATTTAAGGTCAAGTCGGCGAGTAAAGAGAGGAGAACGTGGGAAAAACCGGGTCAGCTGATTTTTCACCCAGTTTTTAACTTTCTGAGAGTAAAAAGAATGCTATTTTTATGAGAAGTTCCCAAAAAATCCGAGAGATTGTTCGTTTAGACAAAAATGGGAAGGAGAAGCTCAAGAAAATACAAATTGGCGGGAAATTGGGAAGTTTTTTTTGGGAGAATCAAGGGTTTTGGCGGGAATTTTGGGGAAAACGAGGTGATTTTAACGGATTTTTGATGATTTTAAAGGAGAACTTTACTTACCATTATGTTTTTCTCGATTATATTCATAATGTTCTAGGATTTCTACTTCTTGTGGATCGCTCTGGACTTCACTACGCGGCGTATAGCCTTCAGAATACAAGGACATCTGTCCCTCTCATAGAAATATGTCGTGTTCTAGTTGAGTAGCTGTGGCTGTAGATCAAAAAAATTTCGAGGAAAATATTGTTGAGGGAGAAGAAAACTGTCAGAGCCTAGAGAGAACAGAGAGAGAGATGGAGGCGGGGCTAGCTGCGCGGGGGGACCACAGACTGGGAAAACCTTGGTTTGGCCCCGTCTCGGCCGAGATACTATTGCCTGTCCAGAGAGTGCAGAACAGCCGGCTCGCTGTGGCGTTTTCTGCACAGGTGAGGGGAGACGCAGAGCTGGTGGCAAAAAAATGAGAACACGTACAGGATAGCCGCGGTCACTCAGCGCTGTCCTCTCACCGGCGCGTTATCCTCCCGGATCATTGCACAACACACGCACAACTCTATGACCTCTTCGCCATTTAAAGAGAGTCTGGCCACAAGTTGGTGAACTTAAAACAGCGCTGAAAATGAGCTTCTTTCCCCTGAAAATTGGGAAAATTCTTGTACGCAAGACGTCAGCACCAAAAGCCGCAGGGAAATTCCCATGGTAACCAAATTTTTCTAGAAATTTTGACGTCTTCCCGCAATTTTCAGGAGAAAACATCCATTTACATATTTTCCTGAAAATTGGCCTGTTTTCCAGTTTTCCTTGCCAATAATTGGGATTTTAAGACAGACATCGCCTCCATTTCCCAAGTTCTCTCTCTATATTTGGTCATTGAGGTCATTATATGTAAACATTTGGAAAACGGGAGAGAGACTTTGAGAATTGTCAACAATTTTTGCAGTCTGCCGAGTTTTTTTTGCAATCTGCGGTCGAAAACAAGATGTTTTCTTCCAAAATACTGAAATTTCACCCGCTTCCCGGTAATTTATCGGATGTTGCATGTTTTACCCGAATTACTGGGTAGTCTATTAGCCTATTAGCAGCGTCAAAATCTTCTCAAGAGGATTAAGGCAGATGGACACAGGTGTCAACAGTTATGTAACCCGGCTGGGTCACTGGGTCTGACGGTCTATTGGCAAAGTGCCGCCGACGAATGACCTCAGTGCGTCCCTTTAAAGGAGTTGATAGACATTTTGTGGTCAAAATCCCTTTAAAACTGACCATAATTTTTCCGGAAAAATCGCAAATAAGCCAAAGAAGTGAACATTTGTCGATATTTGTTCCCGGCCTGTGTGTTTTATTCGAATTCGTTTCCCTTATTAGTATTCCCACCATTTTTCTTGGCTTTCCCCCCTGAAACAGGGTCGAAAACCAACTGTTTTCTTTTCCCGCCTTATTCTCTGTTAAAAATTCCACCTGATTGCAAAAGTTTCAAGGAGCGGCAGCCGCCGCCGGGGCTGCTGATGTTAGTTGTTCGGATCAAGGTGCCGTAAGTACCTGGCATGCGCAACAGGGGGAGAGAAGCCACCAGGTTCTATTGAAAACCGAAACAAGAGGGACCAATTTTTGAAAATTCTAGAAACGGCTGGTCTTCGACCTTTTCAAGCTGGCCGTCTCCAAGATTGCAACACCGACTGATAAGAAGCCTCTTTTTTGTCCCAATGCTCGTTAAATCTCGCCCTTCTGAGCGTTTTTCCTGGGGTTCTGTCTCGAGGACAAAAATTATGCGTCACCAAAAAAGCAGCTTCCGTTTTGCAACAGATTGGAGAGAGATAAGGTGCCTGGTAGGAGGAAGAATCCCCATTTAAATGACAGTTCTTCCGGTAATAAATGGGGAAAATGACTCATTTTTTATTTCAAATTGCCACAGTTAGAAAAGCGATACATGAACTGTGGTGGCCGAAATATTCGCACTTCTCCGTTCGGGATGATTCTTTTTTCTATCTCCTAATAGGCTTACAGGTCACAAAAATTCTTCTCTCTGATATGACTACTGGAAAACGGAACTATTGAACCCCATTTGTCTCTTGTCCAAGCCTTGAATTGTCAAGAGGAAAAGTCAAAAAAGAGACCGCTAGCCAGGTCATTTGATTGTTCGACACGAAGGTCATCGAGACTTTTACAATCTCTCTGTGTCTCGGTATACATCCGTCTCACATATGCTGATGTTCGTTTAGAGGTCATTGGGGAGAGAAAGAGGAGGGAGAAGAGGGCTATTTTGGATGCGACAGTACCACCAATATGCTTTTCCCTGACAAACCTTTAATTCCATGCAGTGAATATTGTGATAATCTTTGTTCCGGTGTTAAAACCATGTACTGAAATGATGAAGAAGCCGAAATCGGCGAGGAAACTGCCGTTAGCCTGGATTGAAAAGCAATTTTAGAAAAAAAAAGAAAATAGAAGGAAAAGTAGTCAAAATATGGTGAAAAAGTACCGATGAGCTGAATCCGAATCAGAAAAAGCTGTAGAAAATTCTGATTGAAAATAATGGGATTCTCGACTTTGCCTGTAGGAAGAACGGGAATAGGATTCGCGAGAAATACTAGTACTGGAATAAGTAGCAGAAATTCGTTGGCAATTTGGAGAAGGGCTCCTGTTCCGGGCCAGGGGACTCCAAGGAGGAGGCTCCATAGCCGGGCAACAGGGAGTGGGAATTGCTGAGAGGGAGAAGCGCTGTTATCAGGAAAGACAGCAAGCAATTGCCGTGTCCCTGGCAGTCATCTTTTTTAAAAGAAAATTCCTATAGAAAATAGCGGAAGAATATGAAAAGATAGGGGAATAATGACTGTATTAGGATAAAAGGTCCATTTTGATCTAACAACTGAAATAAAAGCCTTCTCCCCTTTTTTTCTGTCAAAATGTCATGTTTGTCCACACCAGAAGAAAAAAGGCAAGGTGACAAATTAAAATAACAATAGGGACTGGCGAACTAATAGAATTGGCACCTTTTATGACATTTGACAAATAGCCAAATTTGACTCATTTTTCCAGAAAAATGGATAGTCTGGGCTATTCAGACCTTTTTTCTGGGATGAAACAAGGCGCCAAAAGTGCAAAAAATCGAAAATTGGATAGAAATCTGGGGAACTCTCATCTAAACAGCAGGACTGCGGCTTTTCAGAAAGAAAAAGATGTTCACACGTCGCTGTCTACCTGCGGATCACGGAATATAGCGAAAATACGGGATTTTAATCAATTCCTATGTTAAAATAATGGATACCGGGTATTTTGAGGGTATCATACCCTCCCCATTAGGATCAAAATGAGCGGAATTTAGGTGTCAAAATCGAAAAGGAGCGAAAATGACCGTTGTCAAATGTTTTACGACCAGCCAAAATGGGGATGGGAGCTGACCGATAGACTGTTGAATGATGATAACAGAGACAGGACCTATAACACCTGTAAACATTGCACCCATAATGAGCCAGATACTCGATTAAAAAAAGAGGGAAAGGTGATAATTAGCGAAAAAGCCGTCTGTGTGTCCGACCGGCAATTCTTTTCAAGAGGGCAAGTGTTTGTGGCTCTCGGATAGTACAACTATTTGTTTTGTTCGAGCAAATTTCGAAACGTGTCAATTGTTATTAGAATTTAATGGAAAATAAGGAAAAAACTCTAGAAAAAGAAAGGAGAGGGACAAAAACTGTTGAAATGGATCAATGGATGCCCATTTTTCCCACCCATCGAAAGCCACAAGGCTATCAAAAGCTGTCCTCTCTTCTCTGAATAATACTGGAGAAGAGACGCAACACAAACGAATGAATCGGATGGAAAAGTACACACAGAAGGGAGGAGAAGACGAACAAGGAGAGAGAGGATGGGTAGCTTTATGGTCGGTTCTGGAGACCACAGCTAGCCAGTATGATCTTAGACAGGGAAATTTGTGGTACGTTTCGTGTCCAGGAGATGTCAATCCACTTTTCAAAATTTATGACAGTCTGTCCCCAAAAGTTGGCGGTAATTAGACTATCCATCAAATTTCAGAGGAATTTCCGTCCGAATTCCTGAGATACCGGGGAAAATGTCAAGAAATTACTGTAGATTTTTAAATCTGCCCATCCCCCCACACTCGGCTTTTATTTCTTTCCCAAAAAACCTCCAAAAATTAGAGGACCAACCTGTCAGCATTGCCACTTCTCGATCACTCCTATCCAATCGTCTCATAGCCAATGGCTGAGCACTCATCCATCCTTCCAACCGCCTTCTTCTTTCCTCCTCTTCATAATCTTCTGTATATTCAACTATTCGTCTTCTGAAAGCGATCAAAATTTTAGTTTTTGGTGAATTCCATGCGAATTTGACTGTTACGAACCACTGAACAACAGACTAACTTACCCTCTGACTTTGAATTTCATAATGGGAAAAGATCTGAAGGGGAGACGATTAAAATAGAGGCAGGGAACTACTGGGAAATGTAGAAAAGGCCTGACCAAAGGTAAGCGGAAGAGCCAGGTTTGACCAGCGCGGCAAGAGGACGGGCGATACCCGAGTAATCTCTCTGACATACAGAATCGGAGCAGCTTTTGACCCATCTTTTTATTTGTGACTCTTTTCTAATGGTAAGTTTTCAAGCCGTTGCGTGAATTGTGGCTCTTACTTTCTCTCTTGAACATTGAATTTCCCGGATTTTTCGACATGTTTTCACATTTTCTGCCCTTATTAATACCAGCCCTTGTCAATTTTTTGTCATTTACTGGATTTCTTTTGCTGCGAAGCAGTCCAATTTTTATTTCTTCTTCATTTCTGACGGCTGTCTACCACCAGCAGCAACGCCACAAACAGAAATGGGAAACGTGAACATTGAAGAGCTAGCAAAACACGGTGGTCAACAAGTAGACGATGGAACAAAGAAGAAAAAAGGCTATGATAATGTACCATTGGATGATGATCTACAGGATAGTGAAGAAGGCGGTGGAGGAAGTGCAGTGGGAGGAGCCCCACCTGCTGCTGGATCAAAAAAATCCAAAAAGGAGCAAGGATCAAAAGCACCGAAATCGGAAGATGGCAAGAAAACATCGAGTCCCGATGCACAAGCAAAAGCCAAAGCATCGAAGAAGATCAGCGAAGGAGAATTGAAGCCAAGTGATAAAAAGGAAAAGGATAGTATAACCCCGTGTGAGAGCAGCGCCGATGATAAGCCATTTAAAACAGAGGAAAAGAAGCCGCCATCTAAACAACCGCAGAAGAAGTCCGGACGTCCTGCTGCTAGCACTCGACAGAAGGTGCAAAGTGACACGGAGTCGCCAGCCCATGAAGGAAAAGGCAATAGAAACAGTGACAAGAAGAAGAAAAAAGAAAAAGGCGGCTGCTGTACTCTTCTGTAGATTCTCGACCGACGGCTACACATCTTCATATAGTCTTTCTAAATGAAGGAAAATTCTAATAAGATTCCTAATTCTGGTCTTCGCGGATAGATACATAATAAAATGTTCGCTGGCCGAGGATTTCTTGACATTTACTCATTCTATTGGTGTTTCATTAATTATCCCCTGCTAGAATTCCTTCATTGATTGTTTAACTGTCGTATTGTGGCTTCAAAATGTCTAATGGTGGCACGATTTGGTCAAAATGATACCGCCACTGTTAGACAGCAGACGGGCCGTGTGTGTTGTGGTGCTAAATTTCTTTTCTAAACAGCCACAATTCACGCGCCGCATCGCATGTCAAACTGTGGCGCATTTTTTTCCAATAAAATGAGTAAAAAAGACTTACGATTGCCTGTAGACATTTTCCCTGTAGAAACTTTGATTGTATTCACCCGTCGGCGTGTCATAATTGGCATAATTACTGGACTGTGTCCTCATCCTGCAATATTTTCCTCTTTATAGCAATTTTTAAATGTTTTATTCCAAAAAATAGTCAAAAAAACCTACGCTTTTTGTGATTCTCTGGCTCGAAGGGCGTTGCCATTCGTATCAGTCCGTTCGAAGTCCCGAATTCCCGAAACGGCCTGCCGTGCGTAATAATTATTTGAAGTAGAGGCATGTCGAGTCGCTTCTACACTTTTAGATCTTCAAAAAGTTAAAAATTTACAGGGAAGAGGAGAAAATTACCGTATATCCCGTCCTAAATCTCGATATTCACTTGGAGTGTATGTTCCTTGTTCACTGACTCGGCTCGTTGGTGTGACGTCACGCCGGCTGCTGACGGCTGATCCATCTCGGGATTTTACGTATCGTTCTTGTTCAAGTCTGAAGTAGGAAAAAATGGCTGCGGTGCATGTTTTTCCTGGGTAACCAGGCTCATTTTCCCCGTTTGTCCCGGCGCTCCCTTAATATCTTGACATAATACCCCCAATTAATAAGAAAACAACAGAAAATCCAGCAAAAATTAGGAATAAAGCACTAGAATTACCTCCTTTGATCAAGTTGACGAGAACTGGGAGCGCAGCAACGCTGTCCCATAATAATTCTCTCTCCTATTTCCTGATTGTTAACAAATAATAGCAAACATCTCTTCGTTTAAGTCTAGCTATTTGAAGTACAATTATTAATAAGAAATAGAGATCCGGATCTACGGAGAGAGGTCTTTGGAGAGTCTCAAACAGTTTTTTTAACACAATGGCGATTGATGGCCGACAACTGACCGATTCCCGGCGGCTGGAAAGAAAAGAACATCAAGGCGGCTAGAGGGCATGAGAGATAATGAGAAAAAAATCAGGAAGAATGTCTGATAGGAATTTAAATTGGGGAAAAAGGCAGAGGAAATGAATGAAAGACCTAGACCGATCTTTTTACCCTTTTCTAGTCGCAATTTCTCTTTTTCTCCTGCAGGTGCCACAGCTGCTTGGCTAAGGGCACCATGGAATTTCTTTCGCAGCTTTTTTGAGGTCAAAAATGGGATATTGGGTTAAAGAAGCTATCTAATTGAGGCTTGTTAGACTTTTTATCAAGAAAAATAGGAGAGTCGTAATGAGACAGCCGACAAGACGTGTAAACCTTGGCTTTCTTGGAAATTAAGCGCCACTGTTCACACGCCTTTTTGTCTAACTGTGCGATATTTCCTCCATTTTTTGTCGATTTTGACGTCATTTCAAGCAAATTATGCTGTTCAAAATATCGTAAAAGAGAATAAAAAGGAGAGACAGAGAGAAAGCGCCGAGACGCAAATGGAGGGGCGGATAGAGGGGGATGGTTTACTATGTTTACAAACGGACACCATGGGAAGAGGAAGGGAACACACAGTCCGCCGACTCCCTCAGACATGGATGAATTTTCCTTTAAATGGCGATTTACTGTATACTGTCTAACTGTGGCCCATAGAAAAGTAACATTTTTTAGGAAGAAAGGGGTGTGAAAGACGCGTAAGGCGCGACGAAGATAAAAAGACTATAAAATTTCGGAAGGGGGCGAGAGGGTCCAAAACTAACAAAAGTGCCACAGTGGGCATCCCCTTTAAAAAACAACGTGTAAACTTTGTGGTCTGCTGGCTAACACTATCGCGTAATGGGCAAAGCCAAGAGCAGTCGAAATCATCGCCCAGCTGGTACCACCCTCGTTTTACAACCTCTCTACGGGACACTTCTCTCTCGTCAGATACAAGAAAAACTGAGGGATGATGCGAGAGAGCCGGATGGCCGACGGGCGCATATTCAAAAGTTTTGACATGCAGAATGGGAAGGATTGGACTGGGAAGAAGAAGGGGTGACCTCTCTCGATTAAATGCATTTCTATAAGAATTACAGAAAAACTGAAGTCAGGAGAGCGGAGATTCTCGAAGCGAAAAGGCAGAAGGACCAGGAACACCTCGAATTTTGTTTAGAGCATCAAATTTCAAAATTACGGATCCTGGGTTCAATTTCTCTAGATACCATAGGATTTTGGACACTATTATTTCTGTAGTCAGAACAGTTGTCTAGGAATCTTTGGAAATATCTGGTGAATCGAGGTACACGGATCACATAAAACGGGCGCACTAGCCAGTAGCCAAGAATGGAAGGCGAGATCTGACTATCAATCACGTTTATTAGACTCCTTATGGGTATTATTATGGTAAAAAGCTGAGCGAGAACTAGGAGACGGCAGTTATCAAGACGGTGAAAGAAGAAATCCTCGAAAAATCTTATCGAGAAATGAAAGAAGCTCTAAATTTTCTACCCTGTTTCAAGGTTCTTTTACGTGTGGCGGCAAAATAAATTTGCTTATCACTAATGGCTCCCTAGACGCCTAGTCCTTTTAGTAGTAGAAAACTATTGGGCTCTGATAAGAAGCTGCTTGTGGTTGTAACTGACTGCTTCTGTACAGTCACTACTCTTACAAGAATAGCTGACTACTACCCACAATATGAGTCATATTCAGTGACCGACAGCTTTGAAGGACACCGCATCTTTTCAGAAAGAATAAAAAACCAGGGAGAGTCATCTAATTGGCTAGGAGACTACAGTTCTTTTTAGAAACCAGGGAAAAATCGAGTTTAGACCTTACCTGGCACTTTGTGTACTCGTCCCAGCCTCATCTTGCCTTTTCTTCTTCCAAAAATGTACATCCAAAGTCGAGAAACTAAATGACCCGCCGGGCATAAGAACCCTAAAAATTACAGTACTCTACTCATTTAACTGAAAAAAAGAGGAAAAAGATCAATATTATAGCACAGAGGCAACCTCCAATGCTAGACTGGTCCGAGTATAGTGACCGATCCGACACGGACGCTCGCCCTCGTGTAGCCAACATAGCCCCCGAATAGTTGGCTATGGGATAGCCGGCAATAAATTCTCTCACTTTTAGGTACAATTGCACTGGAAAATTAGGGGCTTCGAGGCTAAAGGACGGTAATTTTATTGGGAAAAACTGTAAAAGAGAGAATTTCCGGGAAATTGGGAGAGAATTGGAGAAAAAATTTAAATTTTTGGGATTATGGCTGTCTAACTGCGGTTCTTCGCTGTGGCTTGTAATTCTTTTGGCCTTTTGATCATTTTCCAGGAGTTTTTAAAGAAAAGTTTGACAGCTTTTTGTTGCCATGTGTGTATTTGGTCGAACACAGCAACAATTAGCATAGTCATCGTCAGTCGCTGGCCGGCAAACATGTTCCTGTCTGCTCGGACAGCCTTCCCTATTCGGTAGCAATTACAAACAGAAAGATGGCTTTGATGTGCGCAGTTTTTAAAGAAATATGACAGGTGTGTTCGAAAAAAGACTGGAAAGTGACAGAAAAAAAATGTAAAATTGCCAGGCTTGGTTAGAGCCGACAGAAAAGGGAAAAAACGACTGGCAATTCACGTTGGCTGTCCAACTGTGGCTATTCGCTTAGAAATCTGTCTAACTGTGGCGTAAAAAGGAATTTTATTACTTCAGAGTAGAAAAATAAGATGGAAACTCGTTTGAATAAATTCAGAGGGTCATAAGTCAGCTGTTTGGACCAGTCGGCTGATCCCCCTCCACCGGGGAGGGCGACTATTACTGACGATGACCGGTCTCTCTCGTGGGAAACACAGGGCTGTCCGGCAGAGGTTGTAGGACGGTTGCCCTTCTTAAGAAAAATTCGAGCGGGTAGTGATGATTCAAAACCAACAGGGGCGGAAATGACACGGGCAGGGAGGACTGCCTGTATCGGATCGATGTCAGTCTATTTGAGCAGATGCACTCAGTCTCTTTTCGGGCTGGGCATCATCGGCCAAGATGAGGGGGAATGGTCAGGGGTCAGGCAGCGATCATTCAGGCAGCTGAGTGTCACGATGAGAGCGAGTCGACCTAAGAGATGTGTGTACTTGAGTCAGGGAGAAAATAGACATTGACCTCTATCTCGGGCGAGAGAGGACAGGAGAGTCTATTGGATTGAAACAAAAGTCACAGGTGTCATTTTTGTAAATTGAAAAAAAATTCAGAAAATGAAAAAGAACAAGAAATCTCCAAGACCATTTATTGAAGATATTAGTCTTTTTAGATCACATTGGTAGGAGATAGTGGGAGCCTATTGTCCCATGGAAGAGTCCTTGGAATCTTTGGGCACTTTGGGCATGGTTGAATCGCCGCTTCTCGGCTGGATTTCCGAATTCCTCTTCTCCTCCCTGACTTCAATCTTCGATGTACCGGCAGTTTCCTTCTTCTTGAGGATGATATTTCGATTCCTTTCGATGAATTTTTTCAGAACTGCTTTATAATTCTGCATAAAGACGAGATATTTATTGCCAGTCCTGGGCATGATCTCATCCTGGGCATAGAGCTCGATGAGGCAGACATGAAGGAAGAGATATTGGACGGCCGATTGGATGGCATGGAGGCGCATGTTGCGAAGATCTTTGACCACATCCACCATATTGAATTTTTCGCCTTTTTCAGCAATCTTCTGATTGGCATAGTCAATTCCGACAAAAGTGGCCGTACGGCCTGGAAATGCTCATTTATTTTGAGAAAAAGCTACAAACTGACCAATTCCAGCGGAGCAATGAACTGTAATGGGCAATCCGGCAGACAATTTGCGTCCAAGTTTGAAGAGTCCCACAGCGGGAATGGCCGACTCGGGTGCGGTATGATCTGTCCATGTATCGTAGATAAAATGATTGACAATGAATGGTCCCGTGCCGTTGCCATCAGTTCGATCCACTTGAAGAATATACCAATTGATACCGGGATAGGGCTCCTTTTCCACGGATTTTTGGGTAATTTTGTAGATTCCCCAAGTTACAACATCAGCCTTATCCAGCGGATAGTAACGGGAACACTTGGAGACTGTCTCATCTGAAAATTTGGTAATTTTTGAGTTGAAATATGGTAGAAATCGAGAATCAGTCAATAACTGACCGGTAGTATCAACCAATCCAGTCAACATGACGATGACATTGCTCTTTTCCGTATAAATCATGTGCCAGAAATCTTCAATGGTAAAATTGACCGGTCCCTGAGTACAAATGTATCGCTGTCCATCCGGCATTATCATCCAATTGGCATGAATGTAATTTTCATCCTCGACGCGTTCCTTCAAGACGACACGAGTCGCATCAATGCAGACAATATCATCGTATCGATTCCGCTCGCCATTCTTCTCATAGTAGACTTGGGTAATCTTTTCCGGCTTGTAACCTTTATTATCGATGAATTCTTTATTGATCCTTCCTATCTTCTAAAAAAATATTACAGTAATTTAATGGCTCAAACCGCGACGAGGATCTTCTCACACCAGCGGAATCTCGGATCAGCGCGCGCCGGCTTTTCAATCATTTTGCTGGGATCAGTGGCCAGTCCAACTTCAGGAGCTTCGGCAATATTGTTCATATTTTGAAGTTGTTCATTTTGGAGAAAAGTCTTTTTCTTATTTTCCTTTTTGATGATGTCGTCATCAGCACTTTGGACAGCCTTCCTCTCGCGTTCACGATCACCATCTTTGCTGCGTTTCGTCGATCGCCGGCCAGTGGCTTTTTGGTTGCCAGTCGAAGAGTTGCGCTGGTTGGTAATTTTCATGCGGCTTGTCTCCTTCATCTTGAAGAAAAAAAAAGCAGCTGACCAGCTACTGGGGAGAGCAGCGAATACAATGAGACTAACTGGCAGAATTTGGATAAAAGCGACTATTTTTTACCAGTAAATTACAGGGTAAATCGTTGTTTTCGACAGTCGATGTTTACCCGGGAATTTTTTGAATTTCGCATCTTTTGGGTCGAGGATTGTGCCTTTTCTGATTCAAATTCATGCATGCCACAGTTAGACAGTCAATGCAAGGTGTGAACTGTGACTTTCCACATACGAGAAACCCGGCGCCGCAGTTCACACATCACGAGGCCTGTCTAACTGTGGGGCTCGCAAACAAGGATATTCTCCCTTATATTGGATTATTTGAACAGTTTGCTTCCCCTAAAATGAGAAAGCAAACTTTGCTTCGTGTAAATCCAACGCGATGATTCGTTGAACCTTGTGCCAATATCCCTCGTCTTTCCTTTCTTCCTTTTACCCGAAATGAAGGCCCTGGGTAATTATCTTCTCCTTATCGTAGTCGTCATTACGGGTATCATTCTAGTTTATTCAGTTGTTCCAGAAAGTACGCAGGAAGGTTACAGGTAAGACTGATTTTCCAGGAAAAAATGACAATTTTCAGTCCAATCCGGGTATTTAACAATAAAAATGAGGAAAAATCAGAAAATAGGCGCCCCACTGGTATGATACCAGGTTCCAAGTGGATTGTTGTGACTTCTATCCAATATCCAACAGAAGATGTCAAAGTACATTCCCTTCAGGACCCTCCTGATCAATTTTCCAGCAATTAGCCAGTAATGAAGGATGGACGCTGGTAGTTGTGGCGGATAGAAAAACGCCAACTGATTGGGAATACGAAAATGTTCATTTTCTGTCACTTTCCAAACAAAAAGAATTATTTGATGAGTACAGCGATCAGCTGCCGTTAAACAGCTGCACAAGAAAAAATTTGGGATACTTGTATGCGATTATGAATGGAGCAGAATGGATTTATGACACCGATGATGATAATAAACCATACAGTAAGTGGGAAGACACAGTTAGACAGGAATTGTGGCTCTCCTGGCTAAAAAATTGGGGCCTACATTCGCCTGTCTAACTGTGGCTCCCTTCCTTATCTTCCAATTTTAGACCTCGGATTGAAACAATTCGACTATGAGTCTTTCATAAGCGGCCTCCGCTATGTGAATACCTCAAATTTGACTTCTGAGCGTCTCTTCAATCCCTACCGTTTCTATGGATTCGATAATATGTGGCCCAGAGGATTTCCCTTGGAATATTTGGAAGGACATACAAATGGGCGGGATAGGATGATCACTTGTCGGAATATGAGACGGCCAGCGGTGCAGCAGGGAATAGTTGTTAATGATCCCGATGTAGACGCCATTTATAGGTAATTTTTACTATTTTTTGTTTTAAAAAATTAGGTTATTATACGCTGATAGAAAATCCGGGTTAAATGTGACATTTAACAGCGTGGCTCCTTCAATTGTCTTGGAACAAGGAACCTACTCACCGTGGAATTCGCAGAATACCCTCTTCCATTACAAAGCCTTCTTTATACTTTTTCTACCAACTACTGTAGCCTTCAGGTGTTTAAATAGAATTTCAAATAAGAGGAACTTTTAGGGTAACAGACATTTGGCGGTCATATTTCGGGCAGAAGTTGCTCCATTTAATTGGAGAAAACGTTGCCTTTTATCCCGCTAACGCCGTCCAATTCCGAAATGCCCACAATTATTTAAATGATTTTAAACAGGAAAAGTAAGCTCTAGTTTTATGTTTTGTCAATATTTTTAGAGATGTCTACCATGAATCGGGGAAAATGGTTGAATTTCTTTATAACTGGACGTGTAACCAAGACGACATCAAGAAATGCACCCTGGAATTGGCAGATAAATTCGTGTAGGACTTCTTCCATGAAATACCCAATATTTTAGAGACCAAGAATTCTTTGCTCAAGAAGATAAAGATCTCATAGAAGGCTGGCTGGATCAGCTGATCGCCCTGGGATACAAATTTCCACATTTGGTAGACTCTGAAGTGGCGATATACTCGGCCAATGCATCGGAAAAATATGGGAATTGCCGGCTGATGAATCTAGACATCGGGGTGGATCACTATCACTCCAGTAGAGAGGTTACAGTACCTTCTCTAAAGAATAGCCTAGTTCTAGGATCTTTCCTGGGCTACAAAGACTATCGACGGTTTTGGAGAGGTGTTAGACTGGTGTGATGTTGAAAATGCGACAACGGACACAATTTTACCCTCTCCTGAGAAATTAATGACGATTGTTAAAGAAAATACTGGATTACAGCAGAAAATGAACACGGTAAGGGATCCTTTTTTTCCATTTCGGGTACCCTTCCAAATTTCCCACTAAAATAATTCTTCAAGGTCCTGGTATTGATGGCAAATTTCCCCTGGAGTTCTCACAAAGGCTGGAGGACAGTTATCGGCCTTCTACAGCGATTGTACTCCCCATATTTCAAGGCTACCATTTTCTGTGGTACTTGGACGGTTAATACCACAGCCCTCCCTGAAGGTTAGCCCAAATTCAACAAGTAATTTCCATTTTAGAAGATCTTCATCCCCAGGAACCTATAAGTTTTGTCCACATAACTGGAGGAGAAATGAGAGGCGGTTATGCCTATGGTTACTGTATTTCCAAGGTCCGGGATATGAGGCTACAGAATATTAGCGGTATCGGTAATTTCTTAAAGAATTCATAAGTTTCAGGATATTTCTTCGTGGCGGATGACGCGGTGTTCAGTGTTTGGTATGAATTACCGCTGGATAAAGTAGTCAATCCGCATCCAATTCATCCTGCTGGGCAATGGTGGAGCCCTGGGAAAATTAATCAAACCTTGGATTTAATAGCAGAAAAATATAAAAACGAAGAGAAATATCAAAAGAGCTGGAAAGAATATCAGGAACAGGTAAGGAAGAGCCACAGTTAGACAGGATGTGTGAGCTGTCATTTCCCCTGAGCGGTACAGCTCACCCGCTGCGTCGCCTGTCTTATTGTGGCCTCACAAAAAACTATAAATAAACCACAATTAGACAGCCAAACCATAAAACCACAATTTTCCAGATTTTGAAAGCCTACGGGCCTAATATCAGCTTTCGGGATTATTATCTCAAGGCAAATAAGAAAATAGCCTCAGATTTGTAAGTTTTTTTTTTCCTTTAAAAAGCTACCGTAATCCAGTATATACCTCCCTGCCCATAAAATTGACCATTTTGCCAATTTAATAGAAGTCTGGATAGAGACCTACGCCATGATTGAATTTGCTATGGGTAAAATTATGGATGGAATGGATTATGTCAAGTAAGAGGGTCACTTAGGCATAAAATGGATATATTTTTAGAGATCTACCATTTAAATATCTATGGGTCCCGGGAGGAAGAAGACGAGCAATTGAAATTTATAACACGACAATGTTGGGTGTTCACCCCATTAAAATGGCTTATTTGAGTAGGCATATGGTGGATCGAGCTAGGTAAGAAGGTCCACAGCCGACAGCAGAAGCGGCCACTTTTCAGGTTTTGTAATTCTATAGTAGATGCCTATGTAAAAATGATCTATAATCGGCCATCTAATCCATCCGCAGACGAAGAAGAATAGAGAAAAAAAAATAAATAAATATTCATCAATATTTCTTGTTACGCCAGGGTTTTTCCAACGAGCATTTCTAACTTGTCGAATGTCGAGAGAAATTCGCGCGTTACTATAGAAGTTCAGGCGATCGTTTAGCGGTCAAAATTTGAAGAATTTCTGTTTTGTGATGTAGGATTGCTTGTAAAAACAATCGGTAAGGCTGTGAACGATACCATCATTTCTCGTCAAGTTACAGCCATGAAGGTTTGTCAATGGCTTCTGCTACTTTTTAGTTACTATCGAAATAGCCAAAATCGATACTGTCTTAGTAATTGGCGATAAAAAACAGCGCCATTGGTAAATACGCGCCTCACTGAAAGTGCCCATAATTCCAGTCAATCTAGACCAATTTTGATAAAGCGTGTTTCCAAGAAAAGAGTAGATCCAATTTTTTTGCCATATTTCAACTGAATACCTTTATTGAAAAGAAAAGAAAATTTATCACATGAAACTTTCAGACTGTTTCAAATGAGGATATTTTTGCCACTATATTTGTTGGCTTGATACTCCTCTTTTCGGCCACTCGAGGAAGTCTCTACACTGCTGAATTTCCTAAGCTTCCGCCATTGAAATTAAAAGACGATGAGGAAGGCCTGTGTGATCATCCTTTTATGGTGAGTATTTGACTTCTTTTTTTTAGTACTTCTTTCGCTAATTGGGACAGATTTTAATGTTTTGCGATCTTTTCTTTACTGAAAACTAGTTGAAACTTGAACCATATTGCTTTGCCTTTCCAAAACAGCGGCTATGAGTCAGTCCCATTTGCTGCGAAACACACGCGTCATTCAATTTTATACAAAAAAATAAATCAATGATTTTTAGCAATATACTTGGGCAGTCCTCGCTGATATGAATGCCGCAGACGCCAAACTTTGTCGGCAGTTGCCACCATTGGAAAATCCCAGACTGGAGTCGTTGCACATCCTCGACATATTATTGTATAGATGTTACGGGCCGAAATATAAGCATATCTTCTCCGGGTGGTCAAGCCATTCCGGTTACCACCTGTGGAATCAAACGAGATCTGGAGTGTCTAATTATTGGAAAAAGTATTTCCAGGTATTTATTATATTATATTTCATTATAATATCCTGATTTCAGATAACGTACATCGGCTGGGGAATTAAAATTAAGAAGAATTGGGTAGACCTATCTCCCATGGATGTTCTGCGTTTCAAAAAAACATGACCATCATGCCGATTATCGCACAGTGAACAATCTCCAGGACCTTTGTGCAATTTTCGTCGCGACAATTTCATACCGTCATTGCCACCTATCAGACGATTGGTTAGACTTCGTCGCCTACATGTGGGCACATCTCGGACCCAGGTGTAAAAAGCAACTTATTTGGCGGATCCAATCCGATGAGGCAACGACCGACAGCGGCAGCGAGCTCGAAGAAGAGGAAAAGACAACGACGACCACAGAAACGAGGGCAGAGACGACATAAAGGCGGAAAACAACGACGGAAAGCGACGACAACAGATAAAAATAAAAACACTACGAATAAAATAATATTTTGAAAATATTATATATATTTTTGAATCTGGCGGCGATATCAAGATAAGCAATTGGGGTATTTTTGGGTATTTTTGGCCTTGGAAGCCATTTTAGGATAAGCAATTGGGGTATATGCGATATTTTTATGGCGTTTGTTTTAGTCATTTGGTGTAGGTGTGTAGATCATTTTGAGATAGGCGTCTACCACGGAATTACAAAATCTGGAAAGTAGCCATTTTTTCTGTTTTAGGATAAGAAATATTCACCTTTCTCTGTCCGCTGCTCGATAACTCAAATCCGCCATTTGTATTGGGCGGGCTCCCAGTCCCGTTCCATCATAATTGCCCGGTGTCTTCTTCTTGTCCCCGTCCAATGTTTTAAATGGAACATCCCTAAATTGATTGCCCTTTTACCGGGGAAATGGCTAGTCACTTGACATAATCCATTCCATCCATGATTTTACCCAGGGCAAATTCAGTTCTAGCAGTTGCCTCGGTCCAGACTTCGATTAAATTGGCGAAGTATTCGAATTTTTCAATGGGGATGTAGATACTGAATTACGGTAACTTGTAAAGAAAGGAACTTACAAATCTGGGGCAATTCCTTTGTCTGCTTTGAGGTAATATTCCCGGAAGCTGGTATCTTTGCCAATTGTTTTGGTAACCTAACAAATGGACTACTTTTGAGTATTTTGGACAGTCGACTGTCTAATTGTGACTTTTCCTAACCTGTTGCTGATATTCTTCCCAGCTCTTTTTATACTTCTCATCCAGGCGGAATTTACTCTCCATTAGTCCCAAGGTCCAACTGGTTTGAGACGGTTTGAACCATTGTCCAGCAGAACCAACGGGATTTGGGTTTACCACTTTGTCCAGGGGCAATTCGTACCAAATATTAAAAACGGCGTCATCAGCCAGGAAGAAATAACCTAGAATTTGGTGGTTACTTTAAAAATCGCCGTTACCAGTAACATTTTGTAGCCTCATATCACGGATCTTGGAAATACAATAACCACGGGAATGCCCTCCAGCCATCTCGTCTTTGGTCACATGGACAAAGTTTACGGGATCCAAGGGCGGGAGATCTTCTAAAGGGGAAATTACTGGGTCAAAACGGGCTAACCATCGGGGGTAGCGGTCGTATTCACCGTCCAAGTACCACAGAAAATTGTTGTCTTGAAATATGGAGAATATAACCGTTGTAGAAGTCCAATAGCTGTTCGCCAGCCTTTGTGAGAGTTCCAGGGATCATTTGCCATAATTACTAGGACCTAAAATTGTTCGTTTTGTTCGTTTTGATGGAAAATCCGGGAAAGTAGCCTATTCTGGATCCCCCCGGGTTTTTACACACAAAATGACCATTTTATAGCTCCAAATAGTCCCGAAACGAATGGAACTGCCCGTACCGTATTCATTTTCTGCTGTAGTCCTAGATTTTCTTTAATAATCGTCATTAATTTCTCCGGAGAGGGTAAAAGTGTCCCATTTTCTGCTTCACACCACTCTAACACCTCTCCAAAGCCGTCTATTGTCCTCGTTGCCCATGAATGATCCTATAATCCCTGTTCCTTTAAAGAAAAGAATACTGTAACCTCTTTAGTTGGATGGTAGCTGATCAATCCGACGTCCAAATTACTTTGCCGACAATCTTCGAATTTTCTCCAGGGCATGGCCATGTAGACAGCTTTTCCAGGAGCTACCATCTCGGGGAATTTGTACCCAAGTGCGGTTAGCTGGTCCAACCAGCCTTCTATAAGATCACGATCTTCCAAGGCGAAGAATTCTTGCTCTCTAAAAACTTATATCCCGAATGGAAAAGAGCTTACACAAATTTATCTGCCAGCTCCAAGGTACATTTTTTGACGTCATTTTGGCTACAAGTCCAATCATGAAGAAATTCGACCATTTTTCCTGAATCATGGTAGACGTCCCTGTAAATATTGACAGATAAAAATTGGAGGAAACCTACGTCTCCTGTTTAAAATCATTTAAATAATTGTGGGCATTCCGGAATTGAACAGCATTGGCGGGATAAAAGGCAACATTTTCACCAATCAAATGAAGCAGCTTCTGACCGAAATAAGAGCGCCAAATGTCTGTTACCCTAAAAAGTTTCTCAATTTAGAGGCAAATTAAAAACCTGAAGGCTACGGTAGTTGGTAGATACAAAATGAAGAAGGCTTTGTAATGGAAGAGAGTGTTCTGTGAATTCCACGGTGAGTAGGTCCCTTGTTCCAGGACAATTGAAGGCACTACAGTGTTAAAAGTTACATTTAGCCCAGTTTGCCTATCAGCGTACAGTAATCTAGACGTTTTTAGCACAAAAATAGTAAAAATTACCTATAAATAGCGTCTACATCCGGATCATTGACAACTATTCCCTGCTGCACCGCTGGGCGTCTCATATTCCGACAAGTGATCATCCTATCCCGGCCATTTGTATGTCCTTCCAAATATTCCAAGGGAAATCCTCTTGGCCACATATTATCGAATCCATAGAAACGGTAAGGATTGAAGAGACGCTCAGAAGTCAAATTTGAGGTATTCACATAGCGGAGGCCGCTTACGGAAGACTCATAGTCGAATTGTTTCAATCCGAGGTCTAAAATTGGAAGATAAGGAAGGGAGCCACAGCTAGACAGGCGAATGTGTGAAGTGTAGACCCCAATTTTTTAACCAGGAGAACCACAATTCCTGTCTAACTGTATCTTCCCACTTACTGTATGGTTTATTGTCATCATCCGTGTCATAAATCCATTCTGCTCCATTCATAATCGCATACAAGTAGCCCAAATTCTTTCTTGTGTAACTGTTCAATGGCAGCTGATCGCTGTACTCATCAAATAATTCTTTTTGTTTAGAAAGTGACAGAAAATGAACATTTTTGTATTCCCAATCAGTTGGGGTTTTGCTATCCGCCACAACTACCAGCGTCCATCCTTCATTACTGGCTAATTGCTGGAAAATTGGTCAGGAAGGTCCCGACGGGAACGTACTTTGACATCTTCTGTTGGATATTGGATAGAAGTCACAACAATCCACTTGGAACCTGGTATCATATCAACAATTGGCCGCCCATTTAAAGATTTTGTCCCGTTTGTTTCATTTACAACCCGTAAAATTGGCCTGAAATTGTTAAATTTTCCTGGAAAGGTGGGTCCTACCTATATTTTTCCTCCGTACTTTGTGGGAAACTGCTATAGATTACGATTATACCCGCAAGGACTACAATAATTAATAGAAGATAGTTACCAAGACCAGCCATCATATTTTACCACATAGAAGAGCAGTGAAACTGGGAAAATGGCCGGGATCCAACAGGAAGCCGCGTTGGCTTTACACGCGAATATTATCATGGTTTGCTCCCACTCTATTGGGGCAGACTGATTGTTCAAATAAAATGGTCTGATGGTTGGAAATCCACAATTCGAACGGGAAAATGATTGGGAAAGAGACACAGCCGATGGCCACAGTTAGACGGGCAACGTGGCATGTGAACTGTGGCGTTGGTAACGGGGAGCCACAGCTCAAGCATCATGTCGACTGCCTAACTGTGGCTCCTTTCCCTGTCTAATTGTGGCTGATCCTGATCATCTTTTCGTCATCTGCAGTCCCCCATTTCCTAAGAATAAACACCAAAAAGCTGTTGAATAAGCGATGAACCTGCTGGTCAGTTGCTATGTAGCAGAAAATGGGCTCCCGCACCTCAAGACACCATAAAGCTAGTAAGTTTCCATAATTTTTACTATTCCTAGTCAATTTTTCCGTAATTCTTATAGAATTATCAATTTTCAGCGTCACCTTACAGTAGTTGGGGCCAATCATTTGATGATCTTCTTTGTGGTCCGGGGAAAATTTGTGCAGGTAGAAATTTTACCCTCAAAATTGTAGGAATATCCCCCTTTTTAGAGGAATGGACGCCTTTACCCAGCAGAACCCAGTCATTATCCCCATCTAGGAGAAGACGACATTCTATTGCTGTTAGCGCCAATGGAGCTGAAGTCTACACAGTTAGAAGAAGTTCTTACAGCGATGGGGTCATTGATCAACAGCCAATGCCCATTTATGGAGAGCATTTGAGGTAGGAAATGTGAATATGAAAGGGAAAAGCGCCAGTTAGGCAGCCAAGAGAGGACAAACCTGATTTTGGGTAATTGGCTAATTGTGGCCTTTTTTTCCGTTCAACTGTGGCTCTTTCCCCATCTAACTGTGTCCAAAAATTCCCCTTTCAGATCTCCCTACCATGTTCCGGGCACCGCTCGTTCCCATAGAAGTAGGAGTCGTCGACGGAGTTACCATCCCCGAGAGCCATCTCCCCACTTCCGGCGCCCAGTAACCCCATGGAATCCTCGAATCGCCACCAAAAAGAAGAAAAAGAAAAGGAAAAGAAGCATGCATCGGGTAGACACTTACCCAATTGAAAGCAGTCGACGAGCTACATCGGAAATTGGTAGGAGCACTGTAATCTGTCATTAAAATGGAAATTTTTAGTCAGAGTTCATCGGCACAAGTCGAGAAGCCGATCAAGATCTGCCGCAGCCAAGAAAAAGCCCTCAACATTGGATGGTAGGCCGCCTTGGAGAGATGTCAGTGAGTTTTACCAATATTTCTCCTTGTTTCACTGTAAAATGGCATATTTGGTATCAAAAATATTAGAATCTTTCGATTGATACAGTGAAAATTACAGTATCCCCTCGTCGGTATCAGGAATATCTCAATCCGTCACCAATAGCCGTAGTTCCTCCTTTAAATCACTCGATAAAAAGCCGAAGCTCTCCTCTTGGGAGCAATTCCCCTGCTTACAAGGCCAATTCAAAGAAATCTTATAAAGCGTCAAGTATTATGGGAAGCAGCGTAAGTTACCATAATTTCAGGGGAAAATGATCAAATTTCAGAGTATGGGATCAGGAACTGGGTCAGGAGGGACGAGGGTTATTCCACCTCGGGGAAAGACGACAGCTGAACCACCACCAGCATTCCGGGTAAAACACGTGGAGGATAAGAAATATCAACGGATACCGACAGCATTTCCGGGAAGGAAATATTAAAAATCAGCAGAAATAAAGGGTTTCTTCAGCTACTTCTCGCAATAAATAGAAAATAAGTATTAAAAAAAGAGTAAACATCAATGATAACACGAAAAATATATTCAGGAGTAATTTATTGATAAAAAATGAATAAAATATACTAAAAAACAAGCTTACCTGTGCTTATCACAGTTGAAGAAGTCTTCTTGGCTCCCTTTACCTTCTTCTTGAGCTCGTATCTGGAAATAAAAGCATAAAATTGAATTTCAGATGAGAAAACGGACTAATTTTACTTGAGGCCCCCCCCCCTCTTGTAGTTGGAGCCCCCACATAAACACGAATTGAACCCCCCACCCCATATGGATTATTGCCCCCCACGAGGTGGGGGGCTTAATGAAATTCATCAATTTTTCTTGTGATTTCGAAGGGAAAACGTTTAGGGTACGGTATATGCAATGTTTAGGGCCTAAAGCTGCGTTATTTTCTCATTTTTTCATGTGGTTAATCTTGTATTATTTTACTTGAGCCCCCCACTGTTTTATTTTAGCCCCCCACCGCTTCGTTTTTTTTGTTAATTTTTGTTTTTATAGGAAAATGCTAGTTGAAGCCTAAGCGTACAGTTTCTGGCGGTCAAAATAATTTTGATAACGAAGAATCAATTATTGTTTCTTACCTGTCTAAAAGGTATTCTATTTTACTTCTTTTATTTAGAAATGATGCTGCGATAAATTTGCACAGCTAAATGAAACTAGATCTCCCAAGGGACACACCCCTAAAAATCGCGAGCGAAGCGAGCGGCTTAGTAAAATCAGAAGCACGCGTGGCAGGTCACGGCTTAGCCCCCAGCGAATTTGTCACGGCTTAGCCCCCAGCGAATTTGTCACGGCTTAGCCCCCAGCGAATAATGAAAAAAAACTAATGGGGGCGCTAAGTAAAACATAGTGGGGGATTCAAATAAAACCGAGTGGGGGGTTGTTCTAACACTGGCTGAGCTAATTGGAAATGGGGGGCCAAAGTAAAAGATGGGGGGCCAAAGTAAAGATAGGGGGGGGGACGGATGTAAAGGAGGTCCGGGTATGTAGTTCGGCCCCCCGCCTAAAGCAGGATGGGGGGTCGAAGTAACATGGTCTGTTTTACATGGAGCCCCCACGCTCCAGTTGAGCCCCCCACCAATTTTCAGCGAAAATCAACGGGGTGGGGGGCTCAATTCGTGTTTGTTGATAGTGGGGGGCGATAATGGGGTGGGGGGCTCAAGTAAAAGTAGCCCGAGAAAACGAACCTTCAGCCGCTTCTAATCATTTGGTTCTTCATTCCTCTTCACGGCGTTGAGATCTTCCTGAAAATGAAAACATTAGTGAGATCTATAGAAAAAAAATATAATAAAGCAAGGTTAAAAAAACGATTTTCAGGCTCTGTTACATTTGTTTTGATTACTTTGATGCTTTGAAATTTTTTCAAAAATCAAAAAAATTACAAGTTTTTGATTTTTTGAAAAATTTGCGCAGAGTTCCCCCTTATTTTCGGGGTTCTCTACACAAAAATTAACATAAAAAGAATAAATGTAGAACCCATAATAGTTTAGAGAGCCGGGTCAGCTCTTATTTAATTTTTCGTCAACCCTTAATAGTTTTAACAGCCGGGTCAGCTGTTTCTCTAATGTCAACTAATGAATTCCAGCCTGAAAAATAAGAGAAAAATGTATTACCTGCTCTTGCTGCAGCATATCCATCCGCTACTACCTGAAAATAGTAAGTTTACACAGAAAAATGAATGAAAATAAGAGAATAAAGAAGAAACAACAAGAAAAAAAACAAAAAGGATGAGAAAAATGAAGTGCGAGTTCAAATTTTATGTATAATGCTAATTTCACTAATTTTACATTCAATGTTTTGCTTCTAATACTTGCAACTGTTCTAAAATACTGTAACCATACTTAGAAATAATAAAATAATTAGAGAAACTATAGAAAACAAGTGGAAAACATAATGTAAGAAGAAAAAAGTAAAGAGCAGCCGCCTGATGCAAGGAAAACTATCAACTGACTGTTGCTTCACCAACTGATCGCAAAGAATATTTCAGGATGGATTTCTGTGCTATTTTTTACTACAATCAGCTAGAAAAGATCAATATCAAACTATTAGTGTAAGAAAATAATAAAGAAATGCAAAGATTTGAGTAAAAATGAAAGGTTCGAAGAGTTGGGTGAATTTTTTGGCTCAGAATGAACTTGCCTTACGAAAAGTATCAAAAAAGGTTTCTAAAATGAATTTCCCTTCATTTTTCTGCTATCATCAGCTAGAGGAGGCAATTATCTCACTTTTGGAATAAAAAAAATGAAGAGAAATCAAGAAAGCGCAGAAAGTGGAAAGGTTTCGATAAGCAGTGACATGGATCATGGAATAAATTGAAAAACCTCTTTTACATTAAATGTTTAGCATTTCTTACTATAAACAGTAAGAAAATATGAATATCTAACTGGAAATGTAAAAAAATTTCAAGAATAATGAAGAAGAACGAAAGAAATAAAAAAAGCGACTAGGTGGATGAATTTTGAGGTCAAAATGAACTAAATTCATGGAATCAGCTAAAAAAGGTTTCTAAAATGAATTTCGTTGCATTTTTTTGCTATAAATAGCTAGAGGAGGCTATTACCTCACTATTGATGTAATAAAATCTAAGAAAAATGAAAAAATTCGAGAGAAAATAGCTAAAAAGAAAGGAAATACAACGAAATGAGAGCGCACGCCCGCACCCGTAAATTCTCGGCCGCAGACCTCCCAGTAGCTATATAATACTTTGAATTTCCTCCGCTTTATCCCGATTCATAATGAAAACCTGTTATTACGTCTCACATCTAAGAGTCCTCCCCGGTTTACCGGCGATATATAGGGGCAGTGAGGGAACGCAGGCCAGTAAAAGTGATGAGGGACAATAAATCGTTCATTGAACCTTTGTAGTTCGGGGGTGCCGCCCTGATTTACGAAGTATTAGATGAATGGTTTCGGGCCTGGATGGCAGAAATGTCGGCCCATTGGCGTTTTGCATTTTTTTGTGTTGATTCTGCCATTATTTCTAGTTTTTTTTCTCAATTTCCATAGACTCTTTTCTAGTCATTTTTCTTATGATTTTTGGTTATTTATCGTTTTATTCTTTATTTTCTGCTAAAATTATGGTTGATTTCTAATTTTGTCATGAAAAATTACAAATTCGAAGATTTTCTGGAACAATGGTGTGTTCCCTTGCTCTCTACTGCATTGCATCTTCTTCTTCTAATTTTTCTACCCCTAATATAGCAAAAAAACAGAGCAATTTGTTGAAAAAATGAAGAAAAACGAGAACAAATTTAAAAAAATTTTTTGCGTGTCAATGAAAGTGCGCTCCATCGTCAAACAGTCCTTTGAATTCAGTGCCAGCGTAACCGCGCGTCGGTTCATTTCTTTCCGCCGTCATTTTTTATTTTTTTTATTTCCGCTGTCATTTTTTATTTTTCATTTTTTAAAAACTTTGAAGTAAGATGATGGACGTCGAGTAGCGGCACCGAAAGACGAAAGTCGTCTTACTTTTGTACCTCAGAAATTCATTTCTTCTCGCTGTTATTCTATTTTCTTATTTTTTAGAAATAATTTTTGCGGAAATCACTTTACTGCTCGCTAATATTGCAACAAAGGAAGAAAAAAGTGTCGGTTTGGCGATGTTGAGTAGCGGCACACTACGATCATCGTTCTTCTTGTCATTTTTCTTCTTTCCTTTGTTTGCTATGCTTTAAAACACTTTAGAACCTAGACTGCGCTGCTATTAGATGTTTTTGTTTATTGTATGCGTTGCCTTTTGTTAAAAGTAAGATGGCGGATGTCGAGTAGCGGCACCGAAAGACTGAAGTCTTCTTACTTTTGCGCTTCGGAAATTTATTGCTTGCTAGCTATTTTTCTTAATTTTTCTTCATGTTTTGATTTTGCAGAGTTTACTCACCTTGCTATTTTTTTTGAGCATTGGAGGAGGAAGAAGATGTCAAGTTGACAATGTTGAGTTAGGGTCGGAAACGGTTCGGGTTTCGGGCACCCGCACCCGAAACCGTTCGGGTGCGGGTCCAAACGGGTCGGGTTCAAACGGGTGCGGGTCCAAACGGGTCGGGTCCAAACGGTTCCGGGTCCAAACGGGTCGGGTCCAAACGGTTCCGGGTCGGTTCGGGTTCAAACCCGTTTTTCCAGCGTCGGCGCCAATTTGAATTTCAATTCCTTTCAACAGCTTGTAAGAATTTGGAAAACGATGTAGATTTGCTTATTCTTTTATTTTCTACATGATTTCTGCTATTATTTTTTATAGTTGAGTGATCTAACATATATCGAGAATTAGCACTTGTAGTTCCATTAGCGTAAGATATATCGCATTGAAACTACTTTATTCCTTCTTTTCTTTATTTTTTTCCATTGTAATCGCTCTCTTATTGTTCTATTGTTGTTTCTATGCTTTCTATTGATTGTAATTGAATATACATTGCTTATAGACGCTCTACTTCTAATATTTCCTCGCATATCACACATATATTTGCACGCATATCATTAATATTCAATTTACAAGTTATATGTTTATTTCCTTTTGTTTTTTTCCATCGTTTTTGCTGTATAAAGTTTCTTATAGGATAAGAAACAGTTTCTGCTAGGTAAGATACAAAAATTTGCAAGAAAAGAAGATTCAGATAGCTTATATAGTGCTGGATTCAATAACTTTATTATTTGCAACTCATCGGTGTAAATCTTCATTTTTTTCTGCATAATAACTTTCGCCGTAGGCAATTCCACCAAGAAATGTTTTTTCCAGAAAACAAAACGAGGAAAACAAAAAAACCGAGCCAAAAATGGATCAGGAAGAATGCAAAAATCTTTAGACACCGCCGGGGATCGAACTCGGACCCTTTGCATCTCATTTTGCTGTTGAATTTCAACTTGAAAGGAATTGAAATTCAAATTGGCGCCGACGCTGGAAAAACGGGTTTGAACCCGAACCGACCCGGAACCGTTTGGACCCGACCCGTTTGGACCCGGAACCGTTTGGACCCGACCCGTTTCGACCCGCACCCGTTTGAACCCGACCCGTTCGGGTTTTCAGAACCCGTTCGGGCGCCCGTTTTGGCCAAACCCGCACCGACCCGAAACCGTTTCCGACCCTAGTTGAGTAGCGGCACACTACGATCATTGTTCTTCTTGATGTCTTTCTTCTTTGCTCGCAAAACGTTCTGCGACTTAAAATGTACTAGCAGCAGAAGCTTTTGCCTTTTCTATCCGCGTTTCATAGAGTGAACGTTTGTTTGCAACGCGGAATGTTCTAATAGTTTGGTTTCTTTGCTCAGCGCTTATTTTTATCTTCTATTCTCTTTTTATGCTCTTTATTTCTCTTCTCTATTGCTTCTAATATTTTTTACAGATTAAAATCTATGTTTACAACGAGGAATGAAGTAGAAACATCGCATTATAAAGATGATAAGTAACGGCAAGTTGCTGTTATGTTCTGCTGCGCCTTCACATTTTTAGCTGCACATTATTGTAGCTGTAGCTTTTTCTCGCGAAAATTTTTTGAAGTAAGAAGGTGATTGCTCAGTAGCGGCACCGAAAGGCATTAATCTTCTTACTTTGCGCCTGAAAAAACAATATTTTTTCTGTAGTTTGTTATTTTCGCTATGCTTCTTTATTTTTACAGCTTCTAAACTTTACTCCTAGAAATTTACGAATATTAGTGCAGCGAAGAAACGGAAATATGTCAAGGTGGCGATGTGAGCAACGGCACATTGCTTTCATCGCTTCTCTTGTCATTTTTCTACGTTCCTTCGTTTAATATGCTTGCAAAACATTGTAAAAACTAAGTTTTCCTACCGGAAAGAGCCGCTTTTCATTTTAAAGATCATTCGCAGTTTGTAAATTAGTTTGCTGCCCATATTGCACTTTAGAAGTTATTATTTTTTATTTTCTCATTACCTCGCTATTTTCTCAATAGTTCTTTATGTTTTACAGGCTGCAGAATATATTCAGAGAAGTTGGCGAAGATTGGAATAATGAAAGGAGAAGAATACATCTGATAGCTGCAAATTTGGATAATCGGTTTTCCTTTTTCTTCTGTCATTTCTTTGCTATGCTTTAAAAACTATTATTATAGAAGCAAAATGCATTGCCATTAGATGTTCCAGCTTCTTCTATGAAATTTGCGGATTTTAGAGCTACGGAGGAAGTAGAAAATGACAAGGTGGTGATGTTGACTAACGGCACATTATGATCATCATCTCTCTTGTCATTTTTCTTATTTCTTTCGTTTGCTTCTTTTTGCGCAAGTGTTTCTCTAATTTCGCTAATGAAATTCATGCCGGTTTGCTAATTTCCTAGTTCTTTAGTTCTTTTACAGTGGAAATTAATTCGCAGTAACCATTGCAGCAAAGGAAGCGGAAAATGGCAAGTTGGCGATGTTGAGTAGCGGCACACTACGCTCATCGTCTTTCTGGTCATTCTTATTCTCTCCCCAATTATTACATTATTTCTGTAGTTATTGCTTATTTTCACCTAGGATATGTTATAATTTATCGGTAGAACGGAAAAATGATTGTTATAAGAAAAATGAGCAGAATATTTTCTTTTCGCATGTGAAAATTTCTCAAATTCGATTTCCTTCTATTTTGCTTCAATTGCAAGCTTTTTTTTGCTATTTTATTATTTCTACATGTAAAACATTGAATTTAGACTTTACTAGCTATTGAAAACGTTCAATCCACAATGAAAATGAACGAAAATTCATGTTGAATTCATTTTCTGCTTTTCTTGAGCTCCCCTTTTCGATTTTCTCCATTTTTCAAGCTTCCTAGACCTGTTCAGACATATTTTTAACTGATATCGACGCTAATCCTTTTTGCTAATAATCTTGTGCTTATTTTCTTCTTCTTTCCATTGAAAAAAACTGTCAAATTTGATCAAGAAAACATTAAAAGTGAAGCTAGCTTCTTTCAGCCGCAATCAAAGGACTGCAATCCTCGGTCCCATCACGAACCTGTGCAGTTCGCCAATGCAGTTGAATCGTGGGGCATGGACACGGTCGCCGAAATAGCCTGTCAGCAATGAGGCTGCCAGGTTTTTGATGTCCATTTGCTCAGTTGTTATCCATATAAAAGGCAAAGTGCCACATTATCATAATATTCTTTTGTTTTTAGTTACGAACCTTTGCGATAATAATATTTCACTTGAATATTTGCTTCTACTCCCTCTAAATTTTCTTTCTGTTATTAATTGTTTCTTTTATTCAGATGAGATCTTTGTACTTCCTCGCCATACTTGGGCTGATCGCCTTCTCTGGTATGTTTTATTCTTTTATCATTGAGATTCAGATATTTTTATAAGCAAGCAAGAATTATCAGCCTCTAAAATTGTTGTATTTGCGCTTTCGAGTAGTTTAAATCTACCAAAGGTCGTTTACTTGTGTTGTTAGCCTTCTGCACAATGATAGAAGACGAAAAAAATGCTGTATTCATATTTTTTAGTAGTTTCAAATTACTAAACCACTGCTACCAGTCTTCTCTGCCTTTTGTATGATCAGCAGACATTTGCTAATGAATTTCAAGCAAATTTGAAAGCTTTTGCAATTTTTCTAACTATTTCTATAGCCTGAAGAAGAAGAACATTTCAAAAATTGATATGCCTTTGCTATTAACTAATGTCTTTTATTTTCAGGAGCACGTGCTGAAGATCCAGTTGATGGTGAAGTTACTGACGATGGTGCTGCTTCTAAAATCAGCGATGAAGAAGATCTTCTCCCAATTGGAGCTTCTTCCGATGTCGGCGTTTCTTTTGTCTTCACTCAGCCTCCAGATGCCAATACTCTTAGAGGTTTGCTTAATTTCAATGCTTATAATTCCTGATTTTAGAACTCTACGCTGGAAAAGTAATCAAGTTCCTAATCGGTTTCCAAAATAAAGGAGAGAAGGACTTCATTGTAAAATTTTCCGAGACATCCTTCCGTTATCCTCTTGATTTCAACTATCATTTGCAAAACGTTAGTTCTATTGGTTTTTAAATGTAATCAGTGATTCTTCAGTTCACTCAAGGAAGTTACAATCGCCGTGTTGCTCCTAAAGAAGAAGTTACTCTTGATTATGCTATGATGGCTCATGAAAGCTTTGCTGGACGTCCTTTAGGCCTCGTTGTCAATCTTCACTATGAAGATAGCGTAAGAATTGTTGTATTATTTTATTGAGGAGCTTCTTTAGGATGGAAAATACTTTGTAAGCAATGTTTTCAACGAGACTGTTACCATTATCGAAGATGAATCTGGATTCAATACTGAAACAACTTTCCTCTTCTTGGTATTCCTTGGAGTTGGTATTGGACTTCTTGTTCTTGGACAAGGACTCTTGAACAAGGTTTGTCGCGCCTTTTATTGATAAATTTGTATCTTTAGCTTGGACGTAAGACTGGTCTCCAATCAAAGAAGCGCCCAGTTGTTGAGCAGAGTTCAGCCACTACTACTGAAGTCGATTATGAATGGATTCCTCGTGACTTGCTTAAAGAGAAGAAATCTCCTAAGACTCCCGGAAGCCCACGTCAGAGAAAAACTGTCAGGAAAGCTGAATAGATATGAGACTCAACGGGTGATGCCATCGTCAAAATTTTAATGTATTTTTTATTTTTTTCTATATAGTGATTTAATATTACGTGTTCATTGCCGCCGGCCCTCTCTCGTGGGGGAATTTTTCTCCCCATTAGTTGTTATTTATCAACCTCCCCTCTTTTTGTGCACTTCTTTGAAAGAACGCTCCCTCCTCCCCTTCTCAAATTTTTATTTATTATATTAAATAAAGATATCGTTCTTGTCTTATTATTTTTTTTTCTTATATTGTGAAAGATTGTTTACAACAGCCGCGTATTTGAAGATTTTCGAAAATAGCGGCGACTTTCGCTTGCGCATTTCGAAATTCGAAACTATTTCATTTTTCTCACTCTTTACTGCTCGTTTTCTTTTTGTTTTTCTTTAATTTTTATACTTTTTCAGCAGAAAATATTATGGCTGCCGCAGATATTCAACAGCAGGACACAGAAGTTTGCAGTCAAGCACAAGGTTTTATCAAGCTCTTCTATGATGTTATGGATAGAAAAAGAGAGCGAACAGCAAATATGTATTGTGAAGATGAGCCAACAATTATATGGAATGGCAATTGCATACAGGGAACGGATGAGATCTCTCGGTAAGATTTGTTTGTTTTTCAGTTTGGAATTTGACTGGTGACTCTGTTGGATGTGGAATTTGTTGTAATAGCTTCTACGCTCGTTTTTAATCGTTTTTCTTTAATTTAAGTGGATTATTTGATGCTACTAAAGCTTATTTTAGTTAGAAAACAGTTAAAGGGCCGTTAGAATGAACGGAAGCAAAATAAGGAAGGTTAGATGAAAATAATGGCTTTAAAAATTTCAATTTGTTTTGAAAACGCTAACATTTTATATTTTTGTTAAGTTTTTGGCTAAAAAAATCAGGTGCACGATGTTTTTATGCCTTACAGCTAAAAAATAACGAAAAAAATCCATGAAAAGAACCAAAAATGAGAAGAAACAAGAGAATTTGCTTTAGAAACCGCTTCCAATAGAGTCACCAGCTAAACCAAGCAATTTCAATTATTTTTTAATATTTATATATTTTCAGTTTTATGTCAAATTTACCAACAACACAGCACGAAATGGTTTCATTAGATGCACAGAAGATTTCAAGTGGGATTACTGGAGGAGTTGATTTGATTGTATTACTTGTTGCCGGTTCAGTCACTATACATGAAAATGTTCATGCTTATACGGAGGCTTTTTCCCTTGTTATGGAAAATATGTCACTTAAAGTGAGTCCTTGCTTCTTTTTTTTTTGATTTTATGTTCTTTTTTCTAGGTAAAATCACAACGTTTCCGCTATATCGACTAAAGTGTTGACGGCAATAAGACGACAAAAAAAAGAAGAAGAAGAGACAACACTTCATATTTCAAGCGTGTCAAATTGATATATTTTCTCTTTTAGTATATTATCGATCTCTCTCTTTATAAAATCGGCAAATATTTATTCTGTTTATTTCTTCTTAAAAACACAGAGAAAATTAGACAAGTTTCTCTGAAAATAATGCATTAATTTAGGCGACGAAGTTAAAACGGACTGGTTTTAATCCATTTTCCATCATTTGGACGACTTAGCGGCATTTTTACATCAACTGGAATTGGATCTTGGCCATGACAACGAGAAAGTTCCGAATTTTCATGGCAACAAATACGAGCATTATTATTAGACGTTAGAAGAAGCGAAATATAACGGCTAGTCTGAAATTTTTTTTATTATTTTTATGAATTTTAGGCAATTTTTAATCTGAAAAGGCTCCAAAACGTTTGTTTTTTGTTCTAAAACGAAAATTATGCGGATTTTAAATCTAAATTCGAATTTTTAACTAACCTTTTCACTAAAACCAAGATCAGCGACACGTTGCATAACTTTTAAATAGCTAGCAGAGTCTAGAGATCCTGTACGGATCATATTAAATACCAATGGGGCCAAATAATCAATGAAATGTTGCTTAGATAGCCAGAAAATGGTGGCATCAATTAGTTGAAGTTCATTGTTGGCAGCCAGTTGACATTCTCCCAGCAGAAGGGACATCATCCTGGGAGGAATTCGACTGAATTGAGAAGAAGCAGCCAAACGCAGAAAAACAGCAGAAGAGAGTCGAATCAACGATTGAATTGTCTCCTCAGACACGGGGGCATTTTCTGCGAGGATTAGAGCCTGAAAAATGATTTAAATTAGGGAGAAAATCCTTTAAAATAAAAGCAAAAATTTTGGGTACCCGGAGAAATCGAACTTAGACCCTTTACTTGACACCTGCGCCTTAGACCACTAGGCTACATATATGAAAGTGGCGCTATGTTCTACCTGAATAATGTGCTCTTCACTAGTCATCAAAGACAGCAGCTGCCGTTCCAGGATCTTCTTCATCTCTTCCAATTGAAATTTCTTAGCCAAATTGAGTAAATCTTTCAGCTGATAAAATGACATTTTTCCGTGAAGACGACGTTTCTCAATAAATTGAGGAAGAAAATCCAAAACACCGGGATCACAGTCATCCAGCTTGAGGACTCCTTCTGGCTGTTGACTGGGTTCAGTAAGCTTGAAAAAATTAGGAGAAACCAGCTGGCGAGTACGACTGCCACAGACCAGGGTTACTGTATATGGATCCTGAGCTCATTTAATTAGAAATTTATAATAAATTTGGATGGAATACCTGCTTATTTTTAGATGACATTGCTGGCTACTGAAAGACAATAAAAATGCCAAAAAAATGGACGTTTTTCAGCCAAAAACGGGAAATTTCCAACAATTTACAAAAAAATTCGACAGGAATTTTAAAAATTCTAAAATCCATCTTTCTAGATTTTTTCCAACGAGAAGATGCCAAATAACGGCCGCCTGATGTTTACAAGTCTAATTGGAGCGGAATTGCCGTAAAACTGCGGAAATTTTTAAATTTTCGTCTATTTTAAGCCATTTTCCCGGAATTTTCTTTAAATTTTTGGTTCCTGGCGCGATGAACTAGTAATCGAAGTGTTTTGGGAACCAAATCGACGCTAATTCATAGAAAAAGCAGGATTTTTAATTCGCTTGGAGTTTTTCTACCACTGGAATTGATTCCTCCCTCAATTTTTGTTATGGGGAACTTCCAAGCAAATTTAAAAGCCTTCTGTTGCCGCCTACCTGATGTTATGGGTCCTCAATTCAAGGAAGAGCCTCTTGCTGTGCCGGTAAGGAGTTTTTGAGCTCATTATCTCCCATTTTTCGCCTGTTCATGCAAAATTTCCAATTTTTTCAGTTCCGAGAACCATCTCGACTAGAAAAATCGACTAAAAAAGTGATCGGCGCCAGCTATCGCTGCCCTTCCTTCTGTGAATCTCACCATTGCCCTCCTGATGACTACCAGCTCTACAGTGAAATGCCGCCGTCAAACACGATCTATGCCACACAACCTGGCACCTATGTTTCCGACCTTCATGTGACTAATCTCTTCCGCCTGGAGGAAATCACTCGCCGTCGAGAGAATGAATATCAACGATGGAAAAACAAGCCGGGAACTCATCACGAATGTAAATATATGACCAAAGGTTGCCTGGCCATTTGTTTAGTCAATTTTGCAGTTTGGGGTTGTATCCTAGGCTTGTAGATAATCTTACAGGAATAAATTATTAAAAAAGAAGTTTAGATGCCCCTAAAACCCTGAGAATTGGAAGAAATAGACAAGAATCGCGGAAAAGTGACCATTTTTCCAACGTTAGCTACCAAATAACGGGCGCCTGATCCTATTTATAGCCGTTTTCTAATGTGTTTTTCCTTTATTTTTTGGTTCCTGGCACGATTGGTTAAAAATCGAAAGGGTTTGCGGTCAAAACCGACGCTAATTGATAGAAAAAGCGGGATTTTCCAGTTCGCTTGGACTTTTTCATTTAAATTAATTATTTCTGCCCCAATTTTTTACAATGGGTAACTTCCCGGCAAATTTAAAAGCCTTATGTTGCCGTCTTCCTGATGTCAGGAGCCCTCAATTTAAGGAGGAGCCTATGGCTGTTCCGGTAAGAGGAAGAATTACAACTAATCGTCCCGCTTCAGAACCGTCAGCCATCTCTACTGGAAAGAAATATGAAAAAGACCTGCCTAGGAGAGTGCTGCTATCCTACGGATGATTCCAATCTCTACAGGAAAATGCCCCCATCCAATAAGATTTATACCACTCAGCCTGGGGTTTATGTTTCCGACTTGGATGTAGCTGACTTATTTCGATTAGAAGAAGAATCTCGGAAAAAAGAAGCGGCCTATCAGCGAGGCAAAAAATGGGATTTCAAGACTTACGCGGGTTTCATAAAACTTGGTCTCTTTTTAAATATTATTGGCCTGAGATTCTGTCCTTGTTCTTGCGGTGCTCTCATCTGTGTTCTTATTCATCTTTGAAAAATAAAGACGTCAATTTCCTTGAGAATTTTAAAGAAAACCCCGAAATTACTGAGAAATCGCTGAAAACTATCGGTAATTTTCCCTCCGCTAGCTGTTTACGAAGTGTCATTGGAAAAAAATTCGAAATTCCCATGTTTTTACTAAATTTTCCCTCCATTTCCTGCCATTTCCCTGATATCCAAGCTTATTATGATATTTATTAATTGTAATATTTCCTCAACAAAACAAAGCAAGTACCGTCATACAAAAACAAGGACAAAATCCGATTAACAACAGGTGCTGGCATGTTTTATCATTTATTTTTTTCTATTTCTTTAAGATGTCGGAGATATTCCTCCATGGCAGCTATTTCAGCAGCAGAATGTGGGCCATAAAATGCTCCTGGTTCTCTGGTATAGGTTGGAGATGGTTCTACCGAAGAGCATGCCTAAAAATTTAAAGAGAATTTAAATTAAAATCTACAGTATACCGGAAGAGTTGGATTTGGGGAATATAGCGGTGGTGGAAGGCCAGAAAACGAAGATTCTTCAGTCATTATTATCAGAAATACTATAGAATCCTAATTATTTTTAGATCCCACAGCCAATTCACCTCTAATTTCGAAGCGCAGCTTTCCCGCGTCAAGTTGTTTGGACTGGGATACAGGTATACGGTAAAAATAATTTATTACAAACAAAGTAATGGACAGAGATGAGGAGTTAACACGATGGTAAGACAAGTACAGATGGACCAAAATAGACAGCTCCGACATTCTTCTCGCTGTCTTCTTTTTCCCTCTTGCCGTAATAATGCTTCCAGGGCAATTAGCTCCTCTAGGCTCAGATCGTCTAGATTTGGTAATCCCGGCTGTCTTATGTAAATGGGAGCTGGTTCAAGTTGAAGAGGTCCATGAGTATAGCTAGGTGGTGGAACGTTTGCGTTAGTATTCTGAAAATTTAAATGGGATGTAGGAATTGTGCAATATACCGTGAGAGCTGGATTTGGGGAATATGGCGGTGGGGGAGGGCCAAGAACAGACGGTAAAAATCCTCCAGGACCAATCATAGTTAAGTGAACTGATCCCTATTAACTGAGAAATTATTTTTAGGTCCCGAAGCGAATTCGCCTCGAATTTGACGCACAGCTTTCCCAGGATTCTCCCTCGCGTCAGTTATCCTTCTCTCGGGTTAGTCTCCCCTCCTCCTTACCCGAAAATGGGTTGTGTCCTCTCTGTAATTCAAATCTGCCTCCCCGATTCCTATTATGATCCCGATGATCAGGAGAAGAAAGTCGTCTACGCCAATACGGACCAAGATTATGGCCAGAAACTGACGGGAACTGGCACTTGGACAAATGCCTACATTGTGCAGCCTGGTGGCCAACCTCGCCGCCGGTCAATGCTCATCTACCCGCCGATGATTGACGGAGTACCAGAAGGATTTGAAACTTTTGTCGATATTGGCGCTATTTTTATTCAAAAGGTAGGGTATAATTCAATTTAAAGGACTTTTTAGAACCACCCATTCTACCGGATTATGACAAATTTCAAGAATAAAACAACCTACACTGTGCAGAATAAAAAAGCGGAGTATATGCTCTTCGCAGCTCAAGAAGTGGCCACCAGCACTTTTAGTGATCAATGCCTGGAATTGTGCAGTAATTATCCTTATGTTCTCCATGTAGCGGATAATTGTGAGCGGGTAAGACTTATTAAATTGATGGTTACTGTAGAAATTTAAGGAAGTCATGAGGATCAAGAAAAAAGCCAAGTGTAACTGTTTTCTGACCTGTTTGGGATGCACAAATTGTGGAGCAAATGAATGTATCGTGGAATGTCCGCCTGGGGAAAAGGTACGTGCTCAGAAATATTGTGGTAAAATGGTTTTTACTCGAAAAATAAACGATTTCCAGCACAGCGCGTAAAACTTTTATTTTACTGTAAAATTCCGACTCCCCGGGTAGAACATGGGGTTTTTGTTAGTATTTCTGGGTAAAAATGTGCAGATTTGCTCCAGGATGCTCCAGGACCCATAATATCCCCAAAATTGCGGCTGTAATGCGGATAAAATAGTCATAAAATGCTCAAAATCATCTAATTTCCCTACATTTTCCAGCTAGGAACCATTACCCAACGTCGCTCTTTCTGCGCCTACAGTTTCACTGCCCATGATGCCGATGGCCGTCTCCTCTACGACATTGAAGGTCCCTGCTTCCTGCTGGATTATCTCTACTGTGGGCGAAGGCAGTGGTCAATCAGAAACATGTTTGGTCTAAAAGTCGCTGGAATTGAAAAAGTATGGGTAAAAAATGGCAACAATCCGGACCACAGAAACGAAGCCTACGAGATCTCCTGTCCAAATGGACTGGCAGCCAAGAGGAAGGCTCTCTTCTTGGCTATGACATTCTTCATGGATTCTATCAGTTATTAAATTGGTTCCTGATGGTGTTTATTACTGTATTCTATCGTAAATCTCAATAAATATTCAATAAATTATTTATGTTGCAGGAAATATCGATCAATTTGGGGAAAGCAATGCTTTCTCGCGTTTATATTCTGCTTGCATTCGTCTTTTCGCTATTTTTATTTGTTCTTGGTTTAATAAAAGAGCTCTTGCCTTCCATTCCGACTCAAAATGTCTATATTTTCGCTATTTACCATACGTTTCCCCATTTTTTTTATTTTCAGCAATGGGAAACTCTTCTTCTTCTAAGAAAGCCATCCACCAGCTCCCTGTCTTGCCATCTCCGATGAACTGTCCAGCTGGCCAAGCTATCATGGAGCCCATCAATAATCAACCTGGCTATTGTATCGTCAATACTCCTACACATTCTACTGTCTATGTCTCTGAGCCGGGTCCCACTCTCTCACAAGAAGATCTCGCTGTGCTACTAGCAATGTCGCGAGAGGAATACGACAAGGAAATGTGCCGTCGACAGACCAAGGATGATTGGGGAGTGGGCTGCGTAGCTTGTTGTACTGGTTGTTGGATTTGCTGTGTATTCTGCTGTCTTCCTTTCCTTTAAATAAATTCTTTTCTCTAACTGTGGCTCTTTTAGCTGTTTAACTGTTGCCTTATCCTCTTGAAACCGTCCTAAATCCTCTGAATAATCGATTTTTGTCCCATCCAACGCTATCTTGATCATCTAATCGATAAAAACAGGCCAATTACCGCTACCGGGACACCCAATCGCTTTCCTCTTCACTCTATTTTTTGGATCAAAACGTTTTACCCACAAGAACACCTGTATTTTCACTTCTACTATTTTCAGCAATGGGAAACACATCTTCTTCCAAGAAATCGTTCTCCCAACTCTATAACATGCCTCCTTTGGAGCCGACCAACTGCCAACCTAGCCATGTTTATGCCACCGAGCCGGGAACCCCTCTTTCATCTGAAGACACAGCTATTCTCACAGCTTTAGCTCAAGAGCAATATGCCCAGGAAATGTGGCGCCGTCAACGTGAAGATGATGGAGAATTGTGCTGTTTAGGCACCTGGGTTATGTGCCTATGTCTTCCTGTCTTTTGTCTTCCCTTTGTCTAACAATTTTCGTTTATATAAAGTTGTAAGTTGCTGTGGCTTTTTGGCTGTCTAACTGTGGCTTCCATCAGTTGGACAATCGATTTTTGATCTATTCCGCCTATCTCGATCATTTAGCTGTGGTTAAATTCTAATTCGGTCATCATTACCATCACAAAAGCGATGCTCCAACTAAAATTTAAAGGGCCAGATTAAAAAGCCGCTAGAGATAAAAAATGGCTACGCTTTTGGGAAGGAGGTCGACTTCTATCAGTCAACCTCGCTTCTGGTCATCTACACGTTCTCCTCTGCTCCCTAAAGGTCAGTTTTCTCCCTCTAAATTAATAATATTTTATTTTCAGGAATGGGCAACATGATTACTAAAAAGTGCAAGAAAATCGTGAGAAAGGTTCTCCTGAAGAATTATAACAGGCGACAGAGAAGACCGGCCGTAGCTGCTCCTCCAGTTCCCAGCCCTCCAAAAATGCATTGCTTTCTTTCTACTCAAATTGGGCTGTATATCCAGCAGGAAGGAGTCCTAATGCCGCCAACAATAACTGGAGTCCCAGCTGGATTGGAATATTTGACTTTGGTTAATGAAATCGGATGGAAAAAGGTAAGAAACGGTTGAAAATTAGAGATTTGGTGCCGTTTTCATAAAAAAAACCCCCCGTTTTCAGATCCGCGATCCTTATGAACTCTCCCTAGATGCTGGAACTGGTCACAAATACAGCATTATGAACACCAACGATGATCAAATATTCTTCTGCTTTGAGAAGTCTTCAATCTATCATCGCAGCTTTTTAGGCCCTTATCGTAGCTTCAATCTCCATATTTTGGACAATTTCAACAGGGTTAGTCCTATTTTCCTCTTCTGGGTCGCTTATTCATTACTTTTCATTATAGAAAAGGTGATAGATTTTTATCTGATAAAGTCTAATAACTCAATTTTTCATCGAGAAGAGATCAATTTCTCTATTTCTAGGAGGCGGTTCGCCTTACGCGTTCTGTCTTCTCGATTGGACAGGAAGAATGTAGAATAGAGAGTCCTCCCGGAACATTGGTAGGCCGGAAAAATGATAGAAATCACAGTATTTTAGATAGCAACAGTTAGACGGAGCTCTACTTGGATGAAAGTGCTCTTTACAATTGAAAAAGATGGAGAAGAGAAGGTTGTACAGTTAACTGGGCCAGGAGTTTTGAAACAAGCTTGGACTGAACCGATTTGGAAGGTAAAAAGGCATGAAATAGCTCCGTTAGATAAGAGATGTGGTGGATGAATTGTGGCTCCCGATATCTTTGAAGAGCCGCAGTTTACAGCAGTCTAACTGTGGCTTTTCTTCCTGGACAGAAAATTTACGCCTAATTTTCAGGCATCGCTCTCTTCGGAAGAAATTGGCACCATAGAAAAGCGCCGTCTCGGTCGAATAATGGAAATAGGCTATGAACAAGATACAATTGAGCTGTCCTGTGAGTTTTGTCCAATTTTACCTATTCCAGAAGTTCCTGATGAAGTGAACTGTCCCAATTTCAGTTAGCCATAATCTTGATGTCAAATGGAAGGCCATCCTTCTTGGCACTTCTTTCTTACTAGTCAGAAAATACCCAGAGCTCATTTTATAATCCCATCGAATTTTAGGACTGCTTCCTATTGGACACGCCCAAGTCGCCAGCAGAAGATTCGTGGAGTATGCTGTCGACGTTGATCTCGCCATAAGGAATGATAGAAAAAATAAAGATACAGAGAATATTATCAATTTTTTATTTTTTTTGCTCGGTAATTATTGTACCGGAGATGTTGATGGCTGCTAGTAGCGATGATTGCAGGTTTTTAGTTCTCGAAGGCCATGAAGTCCTGAAAAATCGTTGCTCATTGTTGAAAAAAGCAAGAAAATGAAGCAGAAAACAGGCCAAAAAACGTACGAGAAGGAAGGTAGCACCAATGAGAACAGCCTTCATGCGGCAGTCAAGATTCTGAGGGAAAGTGACAACAAAAGTATCAGCATCCGTGTAAAGTTCTTTAGCCAATCCGCCCCATTTTTTGGTAATTGCTCCGACGCGTTGATTTTGCATATTGAAGATGGGATATTCCTGTTCTCCAAGGCCGCGACCACCGGGAACCGTCAAGACACATTGGCCGGCAGCGTTGTAGATCCAGAAAGCCGGGGTGAAACCATTCCAACGCTGGCTGACAGTACCGGCAATGGCTCCGGGAGGACATTCGACGGTAACCTGATCAGGAGCCATGCACGTGTTCAGGGGGCGATGGATACGCATAATTTCCTGAAAAAAATAGAATTAATCCAAGAAATTGATGGGCCACAATTAGACAAGCGAGGTGCCGCGTGAACAGTGGCGTTCTTGGCAAGAAAATGATGCGACACAACCAATACGACGTGTGAACTGTGGCGATAGGATACGAGAAATGAAGCGCTACACCGCATCGGCTGTCTAACTGTGGCGCTAATTTATAGCCACAGCAGACGTGGAGTGCGAACTGTGGTGCTTCAGAAAACAGATGCACAGCTACAATTCACACATCACAGCCTGTCTAACTGTGGCTCTGTCAAAAAACGCACCCGGCGGCCATTATCAACCACATGAATGACAAAATTGCGATTGGCACCATACATCTGCCGATTATAAACTCCAGACTCTTCAGCTGCAAAGTAAAGTTGTTGACCAAATCGATTCTGCAGGGAATAGCTGTTAGCTGATTCCCAATTGGAGACTAATTCGATGGGCTCGACACATTGATTGACGACGATGGCATCCAAGGCGGAAAGATATTCCAATCCAGCAGGAATTCCGGGAATAGGTTTGGGCGGTGGCATCCAGTTGATAGGACGCTGCTGACGAGGGGCTGCAGCACCATAGGCATACACTGTGCCACGAGGCTGAGCACGAGGCGGCGGCGGTCCACCCAAATTTATCGAAAATCCAAACATTTCTAAAAAACGTAAAAGTAACCAATGGGTAAAAATAAAGTAAAAATAGCGAAAATCCCAGCGACCAACCTTCGATCCGCCTGGGAAGTTCGCAGTCAGTAGAATGACAAGAATTCCCAGTTTCCAGTCGACATCGCTTTTACAAAGATATAACCAGTAAAAATGGCCATTTTTGGAGAACTTTTTATGTCAATTATCTGAATCTCGTCCTTCTGCGCACGGTGATATGCCACAATAACTTGAAAAAAAGTAGGGTTCCGCTCGACTTCGAACCAATAATCCCAGACTATGAACAAGAAAGATAGGACAAATGGGCATTCTGGACTTGAAGAACATTGGCAAAATTGCTATTTTGGCCGGTAGATGTGCAAAAAATGGGCTTATGAAAATCTTATTTATACAGTTGAAATCATCACTTTGGGATGAGAGGCATTCTGGAGGGTCGGTCCAAAAAAAGTGAACTTTCAGAAAAGTTATTTATATCATCGTGCTCAGCTCGTTGAGAGGAGAAAGAAGATCCCGGTTTCACGATAATATTGAAGCAGGAGGTTTTGTAGAGAAAGATGTAGGCATTTTTTTTGCAATACAGTATTTATCTGTAGAAGCAGCTTCTCTCAAAAGAAGCGAGGAAGCGCAGAGGAAGCGGTGCGCCCAGTTCAAAGTAAAGCGGCCTCCGGGTATATAAACCCAGTTCGCAGTCAGTTTCTCATATTTTTCTTCATTCTCTCTTCTCTCAATCTTGTCTACTATGGCTTCCCGTATTCCTGGCTATACTGTAAGTTATTTTCTCTTTTTCATCTCTTCCCTTTGTTACAGGACCCCAATATGACCCCATTCCAAGCTGCTCCTGGTGCTTATTCCTCATTTGGAATTCATCCTTGCGAAAATGGAGCTCGGGTTTTATTTCATCATGAGAATCTATCAGCTGGGGTGAAAGCTTATTCCTATGCCCCAAAGGAGAAGATCCAGAAGAAGAACGCCAAGAAAACTGTGCTGAAATTGAAGAAAGATTATGAAGCGGAATTGGATAATCGAAGCGAGGAGGAACACCTACAAAGAGAGGTACATTTTCTGTTTTATTTTTCTAATTTCTGGTGTTTCAGGAGTTGTGGAAGAATGCCTACGCTCAGAAATATTCTGCAATGAAGAAGAAGCCAGCTCCTGTGGAGAAACAATTGTCAGGAAAGGATCTGCAGCGTCAGGTAAACCATTTCCCATTGAATTTAAAGAGTTTTCCAATTTTAGGAGCTCTGGAAAGAGCGATATTCTTCCAAGTATCAGGGAACCAAGAGAGTCGAGAGTTCTGCTTCTTCTCTTTCTTCTGAAGAACAATTCCAACGGGAACAGTTGTGGAAGAAGATGAAGACACAGAAATGCAAGGAAGCTGCGATGTCTACAAATTTGTATGCCCAGCAGTATTCAATGGCTGCTTATGTGAATTCTCCATATATGGTGCCCCAATTTAATGGATTTTATTGCTATTATTAGAGAATATTCAATGTTTTTGGCTTATTTCTTATTGATTACTGTATCAGCGCTGTATTTACGTCAAACATTTGTATATAATTGAGTGTAAATGAATGATATCTGAATATTTGAAGAGAAATCAGAAGGATCTGACGAAAATGCACCAGAAAAATAGGAAAACACAAGAATTATGGCATATTATATTCTGTTTTTATTGGAACTTAGTAGTATCAAAACGTAGATGAACGAATTTCTTTATCCTGTATTTAGGATACTTCCATGTTGGAGTCGACGATCGATTCTTGTGTCGACTGTACTGCAGACTTTGCCGTCGACTGTCCTGGCGATTGTCCCACTGACTGTGTAGGACCTTGTACCACTGAATTCGGAGACCTTTCCTTGGATTTTCCTGGCGATCCCTGTGTATTTTCGAAGACAGCTTTAGTCATGTTGGTTTCCGTTTGTTGGGCTTGTTTCTCAGCTGCCATTGTCTCCTCTGTATGGGGAAAGTGCTGCAACTGGAGACAGGGAGCATCGGCCGGATCATCCGAATATCCAAAGACAGCTTCATTAATTTCAATGGTTGTTGGCTTTGAATTCTTTATTATTTCTGCCAACATTTTGCTGCTATTCCCATTCCAATATTCTTTTCCGGGTATTAGAACGATCTTTTTTCGTTTCTTTTCATTTTCTATCGATTTCTGGAAACTTTTAAATTTTAATTGAATTTTTTAAATGAGAAAGGTACGTAATCCGATTTGGCGCGTATTTTACTTCGTGGTAATCGTGCTTCATTTTTAAGCGCCACAATTAGACAGCCGACTTGGCATGTGACCTGTGAAGCTCAATTTGCCTTTTTAGACCGCCACAGTTCACACGTGGCGTAGGTAGTAGCGCCATAGTTCAGTTTTTCAGAGCCACATTTCACACATCGTGCCGATTGTCTAACTGTGGCGCTACAAATTTGCAACAAATTTCGGATTTCTGCTCACAAATTCAATTTCTGCCGCGTTTTCACGATTTCAACCAGGATTACGGTAGCTTGCATGTAAAACGGGCCCTTACCTTTCTATCCAATTTACTCTTTTTGGTTTTTCTATTGGATGGCTTTTTGATTTCCTTTTCCTTGACTGTCCCCTGACTCTCCTGCTGGGTTCTGTCAACCAAACTGGCAGTACTCTTATTCGATGTTTTCTGTGTTTTTTCTTCGCCCATTTGAATACTTGACGAATTTGACGGGGTAGACAGTCCGGATGTCGTTCCATTGTTGTCCCTTGACATACTGGAAGATCTCCTCCTTCTACAGATGCAAACAATGATAGAGATGATCAGAACGACCACAAAAAGTACAGCCAAACCAATCACCACTCCAATGGTTGGGCGATGGTCGCTGTTGGCTTGCGTCGTGGCGGCTGGTGGTGCCTCTCGAAAGTTGGAAATTGCTTGAAATCTAGCTGACACACTTGTAGCGGTTGTCTGCAATGGTTTTGCCCATGAGCAATGAACAAGAAAAGCAAGAAGATGCAAAATTAGCAATTCTAAAAATAGGGTAAGTTTAGGCAAAAAAGTCACGCGATCCAACCTCTCATGATGGATAAAAGTGCTAGAATGATTGAACTGTGGGTTCTAGTTGAAAACGAGAAAATTCCTTGTTTTTACCCACAAAAACACGGAATTTCTATTTTTATTCTCGACATGGCTAGACCATTTAAAAAATAGACTGTGGCTCTCAAAATCATCAGAAAATCACCGTTTCAACCTCAAAAATTCCCCCAATTCGACTGTAACCCACAAAATGACAGAGAAATACAATACAATAAAACTTTATTGTCTTCAAGACATTTAATAAAACAAAAATAAAACTAAACGAAGTTGTGCTACTTCTTTTTCTTCTTGGATCCGCCGTCTTCTTGACTTTTATATCGTTTGAGTGCCATTTTTGATTTGTTATTGAATCGGGACTCGTCCAATTTCCTCCATTTATATCCACGGGTCTGTGGCCGGACATATTCGCAGTCCTTCATCTTTGCCACGTAGACAAAGTTGTCAATATCGGATGCTAGTCGATATCCATAAAATTCTGATCCATCATAATTTGCCCTGACGAGATTTCGATGTTCCTGTTCACTCAATCCCCCCTCGACCAATATTGTCTTCGGTAATTGCTTGACCAGCCTCTTATTCAATTTGGCATTAGCTGAAGTGGCCAAAATCCGTTGTGATCCCTCTTTGAGTGTTTGAAATGTATATTCCTCTGCAATTTCCGCCGCTGTCTTTCCCTCTAATTTCTTTTTTTTCTGAGGGTCGGTAACAACAGTCGAGTTTGTCGTCATTCCATCTTCTCGTGCTCCACCATCACGGAGAGCGTCCTTGCCCCAGGCCGCTTGAAATCCAATTGGCTTGTCGATGAATCTCATCGGTTCGAGTGCGCCCAGTCGACCAGCCGTCGTCAATGGTTCCGGTGCCGCTCGTCCCAGATCACATTTGAAGATTCCAAACGGCTCGTCGTCTTTTACCACGGCATTCTTCGTTCGATTCTGCTCATTGTATTCCAATGGCCAAAGATCTTGTGGACAGGGCAAATTCTCCGGGTCATAGACTCTGAAAATTACCGTAATCTGCCTTGATTTAAAGGAAATACCTGGTAGAAGGAGTGGCACGGCTTCGCAGCATCAAACATCGATAGATTTTGTCCCAATTGATCAGCTTTGGATCATCCGACTTCAAAATTCCCGCGTCAACAGCCCAATAGAGGAGATTTCTCTGCAGGAACATCAACATATTGCAATTATCCCAAGATTTCTGCTTTCTTGCTAAATTTGACGATTTAACGGACTAAAATTAAGTACCAGTGATGAGTCGACAAGCACCCAAGAAAGTGATCGGTGGTCGAGATGGCTCCATAATCGAGTCGTAGAGACATTGGGCAATCATGGCACACTCCTCCTTGTGTCCCATGGCGTCCGTCAACACGTAGACTTTCTTTTGTGGAAGCTGTTTTTTGGTCCAGTGAATCGCTCGAAATGTCAGATATTTGTCTTCTCCGAGGGCTCTCATTGGCCAAGCCGACGCCACCACAAAACTCAGCTGTTCCCTCTTCCAATTCTTCGACTTTTTCAGGACATAAAATGGGAAGACGGTCGCCATTCCTTCGTCTTCTTTTCCTGCTGGTTCATACTGTAACTTTTCTTTAAAAATTCTATTAAAATGCGTACTTTTTTATGGAAATAATCCATGTAAACTTGTGTATCGCCAACGGGAAAAATGTACTTGACGGGTTCATTCCCAGCCGGTGTCGTCGTCGTCGTCGTCGCCTCTGCCGGTGGCTGTTCTCGACTGATTGTCATCGACGTCGTCTGTTCACTTTTCATCGCCGTGCTCTTCTTCACTCGTCCCGATTGTTTCCTCTCTCCTTCTTCTCTCAATTCTCGTTTAATTTCTTCTTTTTCCTCATTCGTTTCCTTTTCAAGAAATGGCAGCAATGTGGGATAAATCGAATCCAAATCATCGTGGCTCCAAAGACAAAGTGCCACCTGGAATTAGAATATTTAAAAAACGAAGGTAAAGAAACCTTTTTGTTTCCCTCCTGGCTGAGAATCGTATCCCAAAGTTTTTGTTTCTCCTTGTCCAAGTTGATTTCCCCGTTGGATCTGTCCTGCTCAACGGCTGGCACAGGGACAACGGGCATCGATGGCTGCCAATCCTTGTATTTTGCCAACAAATTGTCGTATTCTTTTTTCATCGGCTCGCCCCGTGTATCCTCGCTATTTGGCAAATAATAGCTGTACTTCATTTGGCCGACAACTTTGAGGAATTCCAGCGGATTGAAGATGAGAATATGCTGAACCAGCAATCCAAGACGCTTCTTAGATTCTTCTGCTATCAATTGAATCGGATCATAGATCGTGTTGACGGCTGTCAATTCCAATGGCAAATGGACGACGACTGGAATCTTCGGTTTTTCCATTTTTTTCTTCAGTTTTTCAAGCTTCAATTTCTTGGCCATTTTCATCTTTTTCTTCTTCGATTGGCGAATGAAAATGAAGAGGCCAATGTTGAGGAAAAGAAGCACAACAATGAGAACAATGAGAATCGTATTTGGCACCAATTTTCTGGAGAATTCCATTTAAATGGATGAATTAAAAGGAGAACTAACCGGCGGAAAATTGCAACTTTTCCTTTTTTCGATCAAGTTGAATTTAATTTAGAAGGAGCGGCAGTTGTCGTGGGAGCGACGGTCGTATTGGGAGCAATTGTGGTAAAATCAGCTGGACATGGCCCCGTCTTGGTTATATTTTTGCCATGGAGAGATGTCAGACACCAGCTGGCTGAAATAGACTTCTATTAATTAAAATTAGGAAAATACTGACAAATATTGCCGGTGACATCTGTTCCTTTCAAAAATCCGAGTTGTTTCTCCTTGGCATTTTTCAAATTGACATTGCCTTCGACTTTGGTAAGGACACCATTGCCAGCTGATCCATTGACGTCTTCAGTGAGATTCAGATTGCCTTTTACCACATTACACAGATACAATATATTCAAATTGGCAACTTCTTCATCGAATTGGCAGACTGAAAGCGGCAGAATTGGAGCATGAGCTGTGACTAACAGGTTTGGCCATCGATCCTTATATCGTACAAGAAATCAATCTGTTCTATCTTGGGATCATATAAAAATACATTGTCTTTGACACGCGTGAGATTAGTGCCAGCAGCTGATCCACTGAGGATTTTAGCCAGTTCCAATTTACGTTTCACATACTGACAGACCTTCAACTCAGTGAGATCCTTGACAGGGCCATAGTAAAGGCATTCTGAATAGATATTTCAGTAAAATGATCGCAAGTGGCCAACCTCCTACGTCTTGTATGTACTTTTCTTTGGCATTCAAGTTCAAGTTTTTAAAATAATCTATCGAATCCTTTTTCAATAGAGGATTTCCTTTGATGTCGACCTCTGCATCTGGCCATTATTTAGAAAAACTAATAAATTACCTGAGAGACTACCATATACGGCATTACTTGGAAATTCAATGGTCTCCAGAACCTTGTTATCAAATAACCAGAGGTATCCATTATCAGGAATCTCAAATTTACCGGAGCCTGCAGTTGTAACCTTGACACTTTTCAATTTTGGATTATGTTTAACATAGAAATTGGAGTATTTAGTCGTATCAGAAAATATAGTTATTGAAACTTCTTCCAGCAATTGGTTTTCTTGAATAATTACCACTATAAGAATCAACATCTTAGAATGCATAAAGCCCACCTCCGCCTTCGGTAGCACGTAAATTAGGAATATTAATTGATTTTATATTAGGACTCTCAATCTTGAGATTGATCCAATAGAGTTCCTCTAGTTTAGAACAAAAAGTGTTCCATTCATCCACATCAACCTTTCCAATAGTCACATCTGCGTTGCTATAGCCGTTTCTTGTTTTGAGATGTGTACACTTCTTGATATCATCAAAAGTACATTTGCCGCTTAGAACGTGGCCTAAAAGCAGCATTAGTAGATACGGAAAAACTACTAGGAAAGTAAAGGAAACCTACAAGCACTAAGTTGACCGGCTTGCCTGCCTGTTCGCGATGGTTCTGCCCATGAGCAATGAAGAAGGAAAGCAAGAAGAGGCAAAATATGCAATTCTAAAAAACGGGTAAATTTACTCCGAAAAAAATGGAAGGGCCCAACCTCTCATGATGGAAAGAAGTACTAGAATGATTGAATTGTGGCTTCCTGTTGAAATCTGGTTGAAAGCGACAAAAACTCTAGCTTTTTACGGGTAATTTGTCATTTTAAACTTTTGATTCGACAAGGCGGGAAGCTGACAGATTTAAATTTGGTAGCCCGACATTGTAAAGAGTTCCTGGATTATTTGAAGGATGCCACAGCACAGCGAAGGAAATTGGCGTGCCACAGTTCGCAAGTTGGTTGTCCAACTGTGACCTGCAATATTTCTCGTCGTTCAAATAAGAACACACAGAAATTTAGAACTTTATTAGCCAAATTTTTAATAAAAACTTGTCACATTTCATAGAACTCTCTGTTTCGGAAAAAAATAAAACATCATAAAATTCAGTGGGGTCCAGTTTAGGGGTTTTATTTTTCCGATAAAGAAAAATCCACGTAATAGGGACACCGGTAGAGGTTACACACCTTGTGAAGAATTTTGGGGAGGAGGGAATAGAACTTTGATTAAAATGGGAAGAAAAAAAATAGAATTCTCTAAAAGTTTTGTGATACGTCAACCGATATAAATCCGTGATCTTTTTTTTGATTCTTTTTTTTTCTAGGCTTCAATTTTTGACACATAAATCGCAAGGCACAGGCAAAATACGGGTATAACGGGGGTCTGATGAAACCGGCTCAATCACAGGTTTTTTGGTGAAAAAGTTGTCGCTAAACGGGAATACTAAAATATAAAAAAATATAGGAGAAGTTATAATGTACAGCATAGACGACGATTATTTACAGGGAATTTTAGAAGGAACGGAGCTGTTTGGGGCTAGGAACGGTCCAGAAGTACGTCGGTGGGAGATTCGCTGCCTCTGGTGGCTTGGTAGACGGATTCGATACGTTCCATACGCTCCAGGAGAGGTAAAATCTCTAACAGCTCACAATCTGTTGGATCATCGAACCATGTTTGGACTGGGATCTGTAAAATAGGGAATTTAGACAGGAAACTAGTAAAATTTCCTAATTACAGGGGGTAAAACCTATTTAAATTGGTTATTTTAGTCTAAAATACTGTATTCTGAAGATTTTGGGGCGATTGTGATGAACCACAGTTCACAAACTACGTCGGATGTGACGCATTTTTTCCTATTTTTGGGGACACAACCGATATCGCGTGTGAACTGTGGCTTTTAATTTCCTGTCCAAAACCGTCACAGTTTATACCCCGCGTCTCCTGTCTAACTGTGGCACTCCCATTTAATTTAAAAGTCCCAACTTACAGCATTTTCAGGATGGAATGCATAACTGGCTGGTGAATTGTCGATGATAATAACCTTATTTAGATCCCTTCCAAGCCTGGCGAGGTCCTACAACGATAAATATCATTATTTCAGCTCAAAAAATAGGTTTTACCTTGACATAATTACCCTTATGATAGACACAGGCTTCCCTGAATAGCCTTGCCCGGAAGACTCCTCTCTTATCCAGAAGATCTGCTACAGGATCGGCATACTGTAATTTTATCATAAAAATAAGCCTAGGGGAGGGCTTACTTTAGCTAAACTGGCGGTAAAGAGAACACATTCAAAGCGTTCTCCAACTCTTTCTAGGAATTCATCGACGTATGGCCTTTTCAATACGTAGACTTTGTGCTCAACGCCGTCAATTTCCACAGGAATTACAAAATCGGCATTTTTCACCGGCTAAAATTACCATTTAAATGGATTCTAGGGTCAAATTTACCTTGAATGATGAATGTACCAATGTTTCATCGAGATCAATGATTAGGCATTTTTTATGGGAATCTGCTGGACGAAGTTGGGGCAACAGGTGACGTTCATTGCTCTGAAAAGGGGGAATATGAGTCTGGTAGCGAAATTTGATCCCCCACGCCTCTTTTTAGAGCTCTATCAACACTTAGGCACGCTATTTAAAGGACCGAATGATTAATAGGGGCCCAGCTGAGGTATTTTAAATGCATAACGTTCTGGAAACTGCAAGTTTTATGGGTAAACATCGCACCAAGAAGCAGAAAACAATAAAAAGTTGGACATTTTAGGCTGCTTTCTGCGGTTTTCGGCATTTAGCTGTTGAATTTTGGTCCAAATCAACACCTTTCGTCTTCTAGTAAGACCTAATAATCCTCGTCTAATAATTTCATCAGCTGTAGGAGTTCTCCCTGGCCTCAAGACCAAATTCTGAATATAGATTGACGGATCCTCCCGTAGTTCGAATTCATCTTGGAATGTCTTTGGTGGAACCCGCATTTTAGCTCTTTTTTTGTACTGGAAAATAATTCTCTTTAAAGGAGAGGTAAAAAGAGAGAGAGACTGTGTGGCAGAACAGAAACCGGCGGCCGCGTTCAAGAGACACAATGGCCAGGGGAATGCAAGAGACTAAAACCAATGCAAACAATAGAAGGCGGGGGCAAGAGCTGATCATGTTGCCAATTGTGGTGGAAATTGGGTAAAATGGGGTCAAATCCAGGTGTTTCCGTCAAGAGGATGGCGAGGAGAAGATCAAGTGGATTGTCAAGTACCCGCGTACCCATAAAATCTCGGCAGAAAGGGAAAATTGACTAGAACTTCCGAAGAGAACGCCCAAGGTCTTCCACCAACAAAAAAGGAGGGATAAGCTGTGACGGAAGGATATCTGTCATCGCTTAGGACAGGTTCCGTCTTGTTTAAAATGGCTAAAGATCCTTATTTGCGATATGTTGCGATCGACAGAAAAGATGCTAGCTGGATGGATGGACATGGAACACACTGGCCGGGCGAGGCCTCTTTTGATGGGCCACTCTCGCTCGTGGATTGACAGGCTGGCTGACTGCAGGAAAAACGGGAGAAGCCCGAAATGGCCAGGAGAGAAAGCTGGATTTTAGCCGATTTTAAAGGACAGTTCGGCTATTTAAAAGAGGATTTAATGCCGCCTTTAGCGACCCGCCTACAGAGCCAAATAGAACATCACATGTCGCATTGTTGAATTCAGGAAACAAAGCCAAATTGAATGCAAATTGGCGCCGGCTGGCAAAACACAAAAATTGGTGGAAAATTAAAATCCCCCGGGATGGGTTGTTGTCGACCCAAAATCAGGAAACAATGCCCCAATTTGAGCACTCCTAGTGGGCGAAGTTTTTTCCCCGAGGGTGGAATAGGAGAGGTACTGGGGGGCTGTTGCTACGAGAGAAATTGGAGAATGTCTGCCGCGTTTCCCAGCACCCACTCTGAAGGTTGAAAATCATCGGCTGCCACGTTTTCTCGTAGCTCATAAACGAGGAAAAAAGATCGAAGGCAAAGTGGAGCCCCGACTGAGGAGTCTCCCAAGCTTAGTAGCTAATAAAAACCCGGTCTATCGTCACAAAATGTTTGAGTGCAAACATATGCTGCCACTCCCTACTTTCTCTCTACTGAGCGTGTTGATTTTTAGAAGGAAGTTGTAAAAACTTGGGGCATTTTGAGGATTCTGAAGAATTTCGCTCTAACTGTGGCTTTTGCTGGCGCCATTTTCCTAATGAGGAGCCCCACAATTGTACAATAGGGCGCGTGAACTGTGGCTCATCATTTTAGCACAAAATCCAGCGACTACAGAAAATTTAAAGAGAAGAAAAGGTCGAGAAAGCAACAGAGCAGAGCAAAGGAGGTGGAAAGGAACTGAACAGCCGCCTACTGCTTCCCTTGGCGGTGCATTCCACGAGACATGCAGGGCTACGTCATCGTCTCTTCCTCCTTGTCAATGTAACAATATTATCATAAGACTGACAGCTGATGATTGGCCTAGTAGATAAATCCAGATAAACCCTGATTCAGGCAAGAATATCAGCTGGTAGCGCCCATTTTATGTGATAACAGCGTTATCTAGTCGAAAAAGGAGAAGTACAGCTGGAAGGAGCCGAGAGAAAATTAGCCACCTAACTATAGCGCTAAAATCTAGAAAATAGGCCAGTTTCATGGGGGCAAGACACGCAATTGACCCTGCAAAAAGCAGGGCCCTGCTCCCCGAGGCCAATTGTCTAATTGATTAATGATTTCCGGAAGACGATTTGCCCCCAGTTCGTTGTTATGTTCTCGAAAAGCTGGAGATGAAAAATGACTCAAGCTCACGGAGAGTGTCAGTTGACATTTAATGGGGAAAAAAGAAGAGAAGAGAACAGCCGACAGAGAGCAACGACAGGGCAAAACAAAGTACTCCTAAACGTTCAAGAATGCCAGTTTTAAACTTTTTGAAGCCTTGGCATGCATAAGAAACGAGCCACGTGGTTGAAAATAGAGAAAAATTGCTGATTTCGGAGAGTTTTCGAGCTGCGGCTGTCTCTGTGTTTTTTCAGCTGTCTAATTGAGGCTCTCCCACTGTCTTACTGCAGCGCTAAATGCCCAGAAAGAGGAAATTGGACAGTAAAGTGAAAGCGCAGACGTGGCTTATCTGTCCAAAACGATGAAAAGACCCTGGCGGGAACGGGCGCTCACTTTATAGATTTGAACAGCCGGTCTTTCCTTTTTTATGAATTTCGACGTTCACACGAGGACGTCACAGGATCCTCGGCTTATCCCGTCCCTCCACTTGTAAAGAAACACCCACCTTTGGAAGAGGAGAAGGCTGAGCCACTGGGATTGGTGATGGCGTGTAGTCATTGTTGGCTGCCTTGTCGGGGATTGTCACAGCAGTGGCTGCTGGCCGTTGATGTGGCTGGTAGTGGGGAGGAACGGCGTCTGGATAGGCGCTGCCATTCTTCTGGACTTGGGTTATGGGGAGAGATGAGCTGGGGGGTGGGGCAAAGGTGTTTCTGTCTGAAAATGAGCTATGTAATTCAAGAAACTGATGGAAAGAGATCCCGAGTTTTCTAGCTTTAGGGGTTAACTGGCTGTTTTTTTTTCATCGCCCAATTTCCCCATTAAATTCCCGCAATCCTTCACGTCATTTTTATTTTTCCCTCCAGTTTTTCTTCTCAAAAATCTAACAAAAACAACGTGCAATGTTTCTTCTTCCCGCCGTCAGCAAAGAGCACACTGTGGCGGGTAGAAATGAACACAGACATTACAACTGCTCCGACCTCTTTTCTGTTCAAAACCCGGAAAAATTGTAAAAATAGACGTACCAGCTTTGTCCTGAGAAATACAGCAGCACAATGATCTCACTAAACTTCCCCATTTTGGTTTCCTTCTCAATGTTGAGCGATGATGATCTTTTGCTGAAAATATGCGGTAAATTCTGTAAAAAAATTCTATTTTCTGCCGATTTTATTCATTTTCCAGGAATAATCCCCAAAAAAAACTCACCGCCATTGGTATTACCGGGTCCTCTAACTTCCACCCGCGTTATTTGTGGTGAATTACTGACTGGTGCCACATGATTATTATGATGATGTCCTACTAGATGATTATGATGTGTTGGGACAGTTGTTGGAGCGGCTGCCGACCAGATAAGGCTCTCCGGTCCTTGTTTAGCCGTTTTACTCGTAAAAATTGGGCTATCTTTTGGTGGGCTTGGTTTTCTAGCCTCTTGACGGGCTCGACTTCCAACTGGGACATTTTGATAGGTTCCCTGCCCTTCAGGAGCTGATGGACTCCTCGTCTGCGGCAATCTTCTAGCTTCCGATGGCTTTGATACAGGCAAATTTAAAGGAAATGGAGCTGGTCGTTGAATCCGTGTCGGACTCTGTGCGTAGATGTTCTCCATGCCATAAGGAGAACGTGGCCCATTTGGACTGCGATAATATGTGGTGACACCTTGCCAATCTTCACTCTTATTCCAATAATCCAATGAATTTCTTGGTGGCTGTTGGCGGACGCTTATCGCTCCAGGACCATTACCATTGGCATACGTCATGTTTCACTGTCTGTGGCAGAGCAAATAAAAGGAGAGGAAACCGGATGGCAGCGGGAAGAAGAAATTTGAAAGCTGTAAAAATAGAACTAGAAGTTAATTTTATTGAAGAAAAGAAGAAGAGGGTCGAGAGAGAAGGGGCAAAATAAAAGACAGCTGACTCTACTGTGAGTAGGCGGGAAAGGCCGCCCGGCGACTACCCGGCGAACTATGGAAAACAGTCAGTCGATTTGTGGCAGAACTCGACGGGAGAGAGCGAGAGTGTTCACCATTTTGTTGTGCAAACATGAACTCGCAGCCCTGTTTGATCGAGAAAAGAATGCCATTGCGGGAAAACGGCACACAATGCCAACAGAAAGGGGAGATTGAAATAGAGAGCGATGAAAGAATCGATGACAAATCGGCAAAAACGAAGCAGCCGAGACAGGACAATTACTCACTGGCAGCAAAAGTAAAATGGGGGACTGGATCAGCTGAGGAGGGAAAAAGTCAACGGAGGATGAGGGGAAAATGGCGAAATTGAACATTTTGCCAGTTAGACAGCGGAGCGTGAACTGTGGCTTTTTCTAGGCAGTCACAGTTCACGCGCCATATTGCCTGTGGCACTTTTTTATCCTGCTAACAGCTAAAATGGCGAATTTGAAGTTTTAAGGCTCATAAAACGTTAATTTTTCCAAAAATCTACCCCTTTCTGGCAGGTGGAACACAAAAATTCACGTTTCTCCCCTCCGTTGCCGTATGAATAAAGAATTAAGGCGCGCATTTCGTTCTATGAAATGTGGTCTCAACCATTTAAAGAACAAAGAAAAGCGGACTCTTTTTCCCTTGCAATTGCTCCCACTTGACGTGGTGACATCTAGACTATTCAACAGCAATTTAGGAGGCAGAGTAAATTACGGAAGGGTCAAAGATGAGCTCAGTTGGCTCAGGCTACTGGTTGGTGAAAGCTGTCACCGAGCTCAAAGGTCTAAATAAACAAGCTGGCATTTTCATTTTTCTCCCCTAGTAAATGCAATATATTAGTAGGGGCGAATATCTACCCCTCGAGGGGATAGAGACGGGTGCTAATTGAGTAAACCTTCTTCGGGGCCTTCAAAAAGAGGGGCTTCCAGAGGGAATTTGGGGATACCACAGCGTGAACTGTGGCTTTCAAGGTAAAGAAACGTCTAAACTGAAAGAAAAGTCAATTTTTCAATAAAACCGTGACTATATTTTTAAAATATGAAGAATGGGACCTCTCCCCTCCGAATAGAAGAACAACTGTTCGCCCTCTTCCATGAGACAGAGGTGATCTGGATCAATGAGAGCGGAAATCCATGGCTCACGCGGGAATTCCACCACCCCTTGGCTATACAAATGACACAGCAGCAGATTGGAGCGGGATGTTAATCATGGATTTTACACACTATGGAGAGCAAGCACAGGGAAGTGCGGGAGAATTCATGGCTGAAAAATTGATGGACTTGGCTCTAATCAAATGAATTGGAGGGATGGGAGAGAAAAACAATAGAGAGACAGAAATCGACGGGGTTTTGGGTGTTTTCTGGGTAAAAGTCGTAATTATAGGCATCAAAACATAGAATTTTACCCGCTAAAAGTGATAGAAAAGGTGTAATAATGACTGGAGTAAGGACTGGTACCGTAGCTGCCTTCAATGAGAACTTAGCGGGTTTTTAGTAGCCCAGAAAACGCGAATTTTAAAGAAGAAGTCTTTGTCCTTCCCAGAAAATTGAAAAAATGACGAGAAGACATAAATTCTCTTATGCTAATTCCCCTAATTGGATGGTGAAGGAAGCTGCGGGGCTAAAAAACAGGGAAAGGAATCCCGGAGTACTCCGTATTATAAACTGGACACAAAGTGACCACACACACAGACACGGCGGAGTAAACCAGGCGACAATAAGGAAGTCATCCAGTCTCGGTCGCGCCTTTTCTCGTCGTCCGTGAGAACGCCATCAATCAAAAGAGAGAGTCAGCCCGAGTCCTTTCTAGTTTTCTGTTTTCTTTTTCAAATATCTTATCATGGCTTTTTTCGATTAAAAATGGCAGAAATATGAGTCGAGTTTTCCCGTCAAAAAAAGATGACTGAAGCCCGAAAATTCGAAATTAGATTGTCAGGAAGAAGGAACGCCCGTCGGCTTGTGAGATGAATTTGAGCGACATCTACGCTTATCCCCCTGTGCGCAGTGTGACGACAAGGCCAAAAAACAGGAGGAGACAACGCCCAAATCTTGAGATTATACTGTAAGCTTCTGAATTTGATCCCTTTTTTGAAGGGAAAAAGCGTGAAAATAAGAAAAAACAGCTTGCAAAGCCTCTGATAACCAGTTTTGATCGAAAAATAGAGAGAATTCCAAATTTTTAAAGGGCTTCCTAGTTTTAATGAGAAAAAGCTGCAAGCTCCGCAGACATTAAAAAGTGCCCCTACGTAGGCGGGACATCCCCCTATCAAAAAATATGCTCTTTGACGCATCCCCAGGTATTTTTAGCCAGGTCATCTGTCAATCCTTGCATTTAAACAAAAATATTCCCAAAAGTGCTAAAAAATCGCAAGTAATGTTTTTGATGTGTTGCTGGAGGTTTGTGATGTCGCCATGTGTGTGACTGGATGGACGTCATTTGACTAAAAGTCAGCTGGGAGTCAAATTTCGCAATTTTATCCAGGGGACATGATTATACTAGGCGATTTTTTGCTCTCCTCAATAAATAAAAGTAAGTACCGTTTTTTTGGACTAAAACAAGTGTCTCTCGATGCGATCTCTGTCAATTAATCGAAGAAAGTGCAACTCCCGAGACGAGACGCCTGTTGAAAGGAGCCATTCACCAAAAACCCAGGAGAAAAGTGTAATGACTGGCAGATTTTTCGAAAGAATAATGAAAACTGGAGAAAGAAACGGGTAACATTGGGGAAAGCCACAGTTAGACAGACTTTAATAGGAAAATACGCTCCTTTAAAGGAAAACAGCCTTAAAATGGACTACAAAGAGGTGTCAAAACACATCGTTCCCACTCTACTTTAAATGGAATAAAGAAGAAGAGGAGACAACAACTGAACTGCTGCCCACTGGCCTTTTCCGGCATAACAACCTTCAAATTGTCAACCGAATCTTGTCAACAAAACATCTTCGCCCCCTGTCTAATTATCTGTCGCCTGTCAGTGATTAATGACTACGGATCAGACAAAAAAGGGGATCATTTTCAGGGGGAGAGGGGCTGGCGGACAGAGATCATTGCAATTAGGCACGCTCTTGGTTAAACAAAGCCGGAGAAGACCTCAAAATATGGGGAAAAGGCGAAATTTGAAACTGAAAGAGTCTTATTTTCACGCCTTTTCAGCCGTATTATGAGTGGCGGGCGGAGATAAGAGGGAAAATGGCATGATAAAGAAGAAAATAGAGGGATTTTAGCCACAAAATGGGCCGTCAGCTGTCTATCTGTGGTTATTTTGACCAAAAACATTCTTATTTTGTGGAAATGACTCTTTACAAAAGCCTGAATACCAAAAAAGATCTCCAACAGAGAAATAATCGGCGATAATCCCCCTCTCCTATCCCCTGATCGTTGACCAAATAAATACCATTTCACACGATTTCCCCTCGCCTATTCATCGCCCTCGCATGTTGGCAGGATACACACATTAAAATGGGTGCAGAGAGAAAAAAAAAAGAGACGGGAGAGAACAACTGGCTGTGGTGTTGATGGTGATGGCACTGGAAAAGTGAGCGGGAGAGACAGAGACCACATCGAATGAACGATTATCAGCCAGTTTTAGGGGTAGCTGTATTACAGAACCCGAAGGAAGATCTCAATTTCATTAGAAAAATTGTCAAAAAACGATTCGACTTCGAAGGAAATGGCTGTCCTCCCCACTCTTTGTAATATGAGAAGGAGCTATGTAATCGAGGACGCCAATGGATGGCGAGCTCTTTTTTCCGCGGGGGATGCTTGTTCGACACTTTTTAAGGATAGCACGGGCAAAAATAAGCAAATACAGCCTTGTTGAAGTGAAAAGGAGGGTGATTGAGTGGTTCACAGGGCAAAGTACCAACGCGGAACCCCAGATAGGCTGGATTCCGTGCGCTTGCACCCATAAAACCTCGTCAGGAGCGCTTTTAAAGGCTAAATGGAGAAATTTTCAAGAAGTAAATTTAATTGCCACACTTAGACAGTCAACACATCGTATGAACTGCACCTCCATTGAAAGAAAATAGCTCGCCACAGTTCGCACGTCGTGACGCCTGTGGCGCTTTTTTACGCTAAAAAAACCACACCTAGACAGCCAAAAAATGACGATTATGACGTTTTTAGGCGCTTTTAATAGCTGTCATCATTTCCCATGAGGCGGAATAGAACAACAAAAGATCTCTTCTATGAGTGTGAGCTGGCAGCTCTTCCTGCGTCTTTCCCGCGTGGCGCGTGTCAAAACAATGGCATTTCATTGCACACACAAAAACGGCATCCCGTCTCGGGAAGAGAATAAAAACATGCCATGGAATAACAGAAATAGGGCAGTTTAGATTTTGTTTGTGAAAAATGAGCCTTTCCGGGGGTTGGAGACGAGTGGAAATTGCAGAAAGCAGTGGTGGATCTATGACGAGTCGGCGCCAAGGGAAAAAGTAGTAATTGAATTAAAGAGAGGAAGCTGTTCAAAGAACATGAAAATGGGCGGAAGTCATCGCATCTTCCCTGATTTTTTTCTCGATAGGCTGTAATTTCTAGACAATCGCTTGCAGCTGCAAGAGGAGGAAGCAATTGCGAACGGGAGATTTTTAATCCTTTATAGGGGAAGAAGACTCGGGAATACTTCAATTTAAAGGAACAATAGAATGAAATAAAAAGGAAATGGCGAAATCGAACGAAAACATAAGCTGGATTTTATTGGAAATTTATTTCCACAGTTAGCCGAGAAAACTGGCAGGATTTCAGCTACTTTTTTAGAATTTTCTAGGATATCACTTTTTGGACAGAAAACGATCAAGAAACTTTCGGCAAGGATAGTCAAACGATGCAGTCAAGTGGAAAAGGAAACAATGGCAGTGGAAAAATCACGTGTAGTGAGGCGGGCGAGACGGCAGGGGAGGCCTTGCCCCCAATAACATACACAGTCCGGAAAGAGAAAAGTCGAGCACGTGTGTCTCTCTTCTTGTTCAGCGGAATAGACAAAAAGGAGAAAAGGCGTTAATTCCAAGAAGACGGGAAATACGTGAAGAACAGAGAGGTGTTGAAGCACAGGTTGCCGCACCCGGGACAGAGGACGTAATCCGCCTTTTGGCAAACAATTGGGGGAAAAGAGAAATAACTGGCCTCGGGGTGGGAGACCTTACAGCCAGAGGGGGCTCTCATACAGACCCGATGGCAGGTGGCAAACTAATGAGAGTCTGGGGGAGAGGGGGGCACTTGTAAGACAAAGAGAAGACAAGTTTGACTCATCTTTTGGTATCTAACTGCATCCTGATTCGAAATCGAGAATTTCGGTAATCTAGGCGCCAAATTTAAAAAATCCTGGAAAAGCAGGTCCAAGGGCCTCCGTCTGGTGTTCTTCCTCTTCTTGTCTGTGGTTTATTCTCTTCCTAATCCTATTTTTCACGAATTCCCTTCTCTGAGGGTCAAAGATGGTCTTCCTCCTTACTTTTCTGGATTTCTTCTTCGTTTTCATCCCCTTTCAGTAATCTTCCCCCAATTATTGGAATAATGAATAAAATAGGCAGAATCCCACTCGATACAAAATTAAACCAACCTTTTTTCTTCTTTTCAGCATCGCCATTTTGTAATGTTATGTAGTCACCGGTAACATCTTCTTTTTTCACCTGAAACAAGGGATTTTATAATATTTTTATGGCTAAAAGTCTTCCAATCGTCCCCATTAAAATGTTTTGTCCTTGCTCCGCCAGCTCACGATTCTCAAGTTCTTCCTTACTATGCAAAGAGTAAATATTTTGCAAATTCTTTTTCTATTTTTGGTCTCTTCCACCACTAAATCAGGCTATGTAAATAGAAAACTGCTAGTTGCTGGGAAACTTCAGCCAATATTTTTGAGTTCAAATTTCACTGTACCTGTGTGATGATACCCTCCAGCGAATTGGTCATTTGTACCCGTTGCTATTTTTTTCTGGATTTTGCGGTAGTTTTGTTATTCTTTTTGAGAAATAGTCATTGAGGGATTCTGAAAAATTTGAATGTAAACAAACGGAAGTGAAAAGAGCGAGAAAAGAGAGAGGCGACTAGGCAATTAGGGAGGAATGGAACATTGAAACAGCTGACAGGTGAACGGGGTGGAGGGGAGACGGGTCGACATGAGTGAAAACAAGCATTTTTCAGGGGAAAGGGACTGGAAGAGCGGGGAATTTGAGTACAATTAAACAGCTAAGTGAGCCACAGTTAGACAATTAAAAGAGCCACACTTAGACAGCGAAGGAGCCGCTGTTAGACAGTAAAACGGCAAAAAACCGTTAAAAGTCAATTTTTCGTGGTAAAAATCCTTTGTTTATCGAATAAAAATGCGCATGGGACATGTTTTATCAACATAAAATGCCCTGGCCGCTATCTAAAGCGGCCTGGGTCTCTCTCGGCGTCAACTTTTAGCCAAGATGGCGGACTATGATAAGGAGAGGCATTTTTAATAGAAAAATGACAGGATTCAGCTCTTTAAATAAGATGTTAAAACGCGAAAAGAGAATGCCTGCAGTCCAAGGCCTTTCCCCTTTCCACCCACAAAAATCAACTAACATTATTGACCGATTGCGCGAGACAGAAAACCCCAAACAAGGACAAGTTAAGAGAAGAAGAATTCGGGCATCTCTCTTTGCCGAAAAATGTGGGACGAAAGATTGAAAATCTATCCCGTTGCCAAGAAAAAAAAGAAGGAAATTTGAGAGGGCGGGAAAACGGGAAAGGAGATCATGGAGGAGTGTCAAAATTTTAAAAAAACAGATCTATTTAAATGAAAACTACGGTAATCGAGTAAATCCACGTCCATTTAATGACCACAACAGGATCGTTTAACCGCGTTGACAAGCATCAAGGCGACTTCCCGAATCGTAAAACATTATAGCCCTACGGGAATGATCCCCCAGGCTTATCCCTCGCAAATCTCGACTGGACTTTTTCTGAAACCGGGAAAAAAAGGCAAATATTACAAATGTAACAAAAAGAAACTTAACGGTTAAGTCAGTTAAGTCTTAACCACCGCGCAGCGCTGCGCGCTGCGCGCGAATTTGCGTTTTTCGTACAAAAGTCCATGGTCAACTGGTTTACGCTGGTTCAATCCCAAGAGAGTCCAAAAGGGATTTAATTCTGTGACCAGCAATAATTCTATAAGTAATTTGTGCACTGATTTTATCAATAAGCCAGAGATTGCTTTTCCCTGCTGTTCACGGTCGTGGTTTGTTTGCTGCCGAAGAGCCCCCGGCATTCCCGCAGGGTGCAGGTACCACTCATAGAAGTGTGAGGGAAAATACGAGAGAGAGCGGAAGTACAATAAAAACCAGGGATGATAATTGCTGACTGTGGCTACTAGCTATCCGCGTAAGTTCTAATCTCCCGGAACCGACGATAGTTCCCTCCACTTTTCTTGATTAAAATTTTGCTGTGATAAGCGTCTTTACGCGGGGAAGTAGAGAGCAGGAAATTTTTCGGGCATTTAGAGGTTGATCGGGAAGAGAAGAGAGCAAACGAAATGATCAGCGAAATCGGTGTTATTTGCAAGTGGAGGAAACGTTTTGCAGCAAAAAATAGACAGCCGATTTCTGGTTTATGGAACATGAAGAAAATAAGGAAAATAAGAGGAAAAGGCCACAATTAGACAGACTCCACAATTCATGTGTAAAATAAAAAAATCTGCCCTTTTCACGATTTTTACAATTTTTCGATCTTGTGTCCAATTTTATTGCCAACAAAGAGAGCGAGACACAGAAAAAAGTGAAAGTTTGCGTTCATGTAACGGGTAAAGGGTTTCGGGTCGGTTGCCGACAAAAACCAGCCGTAGGAGGTCGACTCCCCTGAAGGATTGCAACAGATCCACTTGAAAGACAGAGAGACGGAAAGAGGAGAGAGTTCTCATCCCCCCGTACACAATAAAATAGCAGTGAAATGAGGGCGCCTCGACTTTCGTACACTCAGTCTATTTCTCGAGGAGGAGAAGAGCAAAAGAGAAGCAGCCGACCAACAGACAACACTTGCTGCTAAAATTATTGGCCAGTGCTTTGATCCAGGAAATTGACTTCCTCCTCGGGTTGGTGGTAAATCAATCAACGTTCCAAGAAGCACTGGGACTATTTAAAGGACAGCTGGGAAAAAAAGAACGTCAAAGTGACTTATGAGAAGATCACTGGTGATCACAGCACATGGACAACTGATCAGAAAGCATGACGGAAACTGAAAGATCTACTGGCAGCCGACTGCTGGGGGATTGAACATACAAGATTGTAGATTTATCGGCGATCAAGCTTGTGAAAAATTCCTGGGCATTGTTTGCATTTCAAAGAAAATTGAAACGAATGGGGAAGAAGTGAGGTAATCGCCTATTTTGCTTGCAATTTCCAGCCACAGTTGGACAGGACCATGTGAACTGTGGCTCATTAGGAAAGAATAAAGGGTCGCAGTTCACACGCCACGTTGCCTGTCTAACTGTGGCATCCAATGCTAGGCTAACTGTGGTTATATTCTGATTTTTTGATCATTATTCTTTTGTGGCAATAAAAAAGTGTATGTTATTATTTTCTCCTCAGCTTTCTTAAGTGCTTCCATGGCACGCTATCCTGCACAACGTAAAGAGAAGGCCACGTCAAGAATAGTTGTAGAGAGACCAGTGAACGAATGACGTCTCGTTGTTCATTTAGCAATTTTTCGATGATTCAAAAATGACATGACTCAAATCTTGGCCCGATTATAGCAAAAAAGCCATGTCATTTTCTTTTTCAAAGACATAACATGAACGATCATTGAAAATGGGTGCATTTCGAGGAAATATTATGGGAAAAGTTCAGATGTAAATGCTCACACCCTCGCCTTGTTGAGAAGAATGAGGAAGTTCGAAGGGAAAGAGGCCGACGGAAGGGGAGAGAGGGAGACGGGCGGAAGGCCAATCTAAACAGAAGAACTGGGCAAGGCAAAGAGAGTGAGGGAAAGCCCGGTGGTCAGAAAATGAGCACAGAGCAATGTCTGGACAAGCGGCAGAGAATTTTTGGACTGGATGGGCGGGAGTCGAACCCGAGATCTTTGGATTAGACAGTGCGTGGCTTGTAAACCATCCAATTACCTTCTTTAAAGAAAACGACAGTAATCTGGAGCTCATTTAAATCATCTAGAAACCGAAAAGAGCAAAGCGATCACGACTCTTCCCCTATAATTAGGGATATTTTCGTTTCAACATCCAAAATTACAGGTTAGCAGTCGCTGAAGAAGATCTCTGACATGGACTTTGTATTCCTTTAAAAAATCGGCGTACAAAAATGCAAGAGAAGAGAAAGAATGGGTGGGGCTAGGGTCAGTTGTGATGGATGACAGTGATAACCGAAAAAGAAACAGGCAGAGCGGGGGAGAGAACCGTCATGGTCAATTTGGAGTAGCGATACATCATCTGTGAAAACGGAGAGAAGAATGAATGGGAAGAAAAAGGTGAGATTCCTACGCGAAAAGGCGGAGAGAAAGATGGCGGTAAGACACCCGGGATTAGATGGGGTAACTTCAGGTGGATTGAAATTGTAGTCAGGAGAGTTTTCTGCTCGTTTAAATGGGAATTTTGAGTATTTTAGGCCCCAGAGAAGTCAAATTCCCCTTTTTCGCCTTCCTGCTTTATTACATTGTCCATGTTCCCCCACCCACTGCTCAGGACCAGCTGTTCCTCTTCCACGCCTTTCTATAGTCAAAAAAACGCTGTCTAATTGTCTAACTGAAGCTGTTTTTAATCCTTTTTGGGTGCAATGTACCCAAAGATTTGGCTATCACCAGTCAACGTGCAAAATAAGCCCAGTTACTTCTTGATAACAACGGATCCTTACCGCCTTCAAAACAGCATCGATTTGACGGAGAAAAATGGCCAATGATAAGAAAAGAAAAAGGAGAAATGAAAGCAAACATGGCAAAGGTTGAAAGTTGGAGAAATTTTATGGGAAAATTTTATGGGAAAAAAGGCGATCTTTGGCTGTGAAGAATTTGACTGTCTAGCGCGCTCTCATAAAATGCAAAATCCCAAGATTTGCAGCTCTTTCTAGAAGTTCAAACGCTTCTCCGACTATCACATTGCCCCATGATGTCATGTGATATATCGGTATTGCTGCAATTTACTGTCAATAGTGGCCATAAACAGAAACACGACAGCGGCTGACTAATACCATTCCGCCAGTTCTTCTACCTGTTGTCAGAGTCCAAAATGATCACGTGGGGTTACCAGATTTTGCAGGGAGGTGGAAAATAACCGGAAATATCCAAAAAAGATGCGAATGAACCCGTAAACTCTCAGCAAGTAAAAGATTTTGGTCTAGCAAGCTCAGGGAGTTGTCGAGACGTGCCACCAAAATAAAGGACTTCTAAGTATTTTGAAGGGTTCTTGACAAATAGTACAACTACAAAATTCGCTTTTCTTGAAAAAAAGTGCTGTTCCCTCTCTTTTGTAGCTGCCCCTCCGAAAAACTCCCCCTCTTTGTCCTTTCTGTTTTCATGATACAAAATGACCTGTCCTCGTCGATGTTTTGATAGAGAGATAAATGATTTAAGTTGTTATTGTATACATGTTATATTTCCTATTAAAATATGAAGAAATTGAGGAAAATAAATACAAATAAAGTCTAGGTCTAGATAGCTACATCCTGGTGGAGATAAGAAAAGGGTGGAGAGCAAAAAGGGCCATAGTTTGATCAGGGGAATAAAGGAATAAAACTGGTAGGGTGACCAGTTCAAAGGGGAACAAATTTACAGGCTTGAACTGGCTAACAAGCAGACAAGAAAGACTGATCGAATAGAGGAGAACCTTGAAAGGAATCGTATAGAGGCTGTAACCACGTGGTGTTACACCCTAAAAGTCACATAGAACAGAAGACAAATATGGAAAAAATTGCCAGCAGAATATTATTGACTGGATACTGTAAATTTCAGCTAAAACTGATCTTTTCAAAAGCTTTGTCATCGCATAAAGACCAGTCGCGCTAACCAGGATCTCGTATGTGTCGGGATTTCCAATGAAAATTTTGGAAAAATGGGTGTTTCCCTAATTTCCAGGGCGTTTTTTATGTTCTTGGGGACGCAATCTACAGTATTCTAATGGAAAAATAGGAATGTGGAATTGCTACTGCTTATCACAGCCACAGTATTCCTTCTGCCCTTCTATTTTCCCATTTTTCCACCGTCTGCAAGCACTCTCCTTACTGTTCCTTGGTATAAAAATGATCATTTATGTGTACTCTGGGTGACACTTCAAAAAACCCTTTTTTACCCGCCGGTCGCCACTTCACCTGCTTTTCGGGACAACTGGTAAATAGGCAAATATTATTGTCCTAGAATTTTTCAACCAAGTTTTTGCTCCTAATTTTTTAAGCAATTGTTTTATTTAAATAAACCTGAGAACAGGCAACAGCTGTGTAAATAACGGGACGAGTTGCTAGAGAGCAGGCAAGAACATCTGACACACACGCGGACAGATAAAAGAAACGGCGAACATGTGCCGCCGTCGGGGAGGGAAGGGAGAGAAAGAGAGAGACGTCATTTTTCGCGTGTTGTCTTTCGATTTAGCATTTTTAGCGGTTTCAGTTTACTCTAGCACTAGTTGGAAGGACTAAAAATAGATTAGAAATTGAATATCAAGAAGAAGAACTAACAAGGGAACCATTTTTCCTTAAGGTGGCTTTTCGTAATGAGACCGTCACCATTCGAAAGAGCGTCCACGGTACCCCCAGAAACCGTTGTCAAAACCTGCAGAATGACCCATGGCGCGCCGTCGCACGACATTTTTGTTTTACATGTTAAAATCCTGGAAAGCGGTCAACCAGACTGTAATGACTTCAAAAATGGAATGAAAATGTGCCAAGTTGGCGGAGTGGTAACGCGCTCGCTTATAACATTTTTGTGTTTTTCTTGTTCCCGAGTTCGAACTCCGTATCAACCAATATCATTTTTCTAATTTTTTCCTATGTGAATAACACCTCCATTTGGCGGGAAAAATTTTCGCTAGTTTATGAAGAAGTGAAAACATCTGCATATTCTATACTAAACAATCATGCCGAAGAATGACGCAAAGAAACGGAAAATCCATGAAAATGGTAAAAAAAACGGCGTGGAAAAAAATTAGAAAAATGATATTGGTTGACACGGAGTTCGAACTCGGGAACAAGAAACACAAAAATGTTATAAGCGAGCGCGTTACCACTCGGCCAACTTGGCACATTTTCATTCCATTTTTGAAGTCATTACAGTCTGGTTGACCGCTTTCCAGGATTTTAACATGTAAAACAAAAATGTCGTGCGACGGCGCGCCATGGGTCATTCTGCAGGTTTTGACAACGGTTTCTGGGGGTACCGTGGACGCTCTTTCGAATGGTGACGGTCTCGTTACGAAAAGCCACCTTAAGGAAAAATGGTTCCCTTGTAAGTAAAATTTGGGTCAAAGGCCTGGGCGCTCAAAAACCGCGAAAATTAGAGCCACAATTCACACATCGTGCAGGTCGTGGCGTTCTAAAAAAGAAAATGGCGAGCCACAATTAGACAGTCGACGCGGCATGCAAACTGTCGCTGTTTCCTGTCTAATTGTGGCTTCTTCCACCCTCTGCAAGAATGAGAATAGCATAATTTTCCTACTTTTAACCATAGAACTGTACAATTCGTACTCCGTCCAGGACCCGTCGGTGTAAAAAACGATAGTAAAAGAATGACTCGGAATTTTTTTCCCCTATGAGAGAGCCCCGACGAATGTCCGCGTCTTTTCTTCTGTGAATCAGTCGCGGTTCGTCTATTGAAATGGCAAGCAGACAATATAGACGACCGATTCAAATAAATTCTTATTAAATGGGGGAGGTGAGAAGATTGATGACAAAAGAAGATGGGAAAGGGGGTAAATTGGGCAGAAAAAAGACACAGTTGGACAGCTACAAGGTGAATTGTTTTCAACCTTATTGAAAACCTTTCAAGTCCTCCATTTTCCAGGAAAACAGGCAAAAAACTGGGGATGGGCAAACAATTTAAATATTTATGAGGACCTTTCCCTGGATTGTTTTGTGATCTATGCACTGGCGCATACACAAAAAAGACAATACAGCTGTCAACTTGAGCATGAAATTGGGAAAATATACCATTTTTAGAGTCAAAACGATGGGGAGGAGGAAATCTACACGATTATCTCGGTTCTAGGCCAAGAATATTAATAGAAAACTTATTTAAATGAGAAAAAAAGAGGAGAACGAGATCAAATATTGCGTCTCCATTACGAACACTGCTGACAGCCGGAAATGTCTGCAAAAACATGGATCTGCCACTTGAGATTAGCAGGAGAAAATGGCTGGCGTACATCTTGGCGGAAACCATTTGCCGCGCGTCTTCACCCCCTCTTCCAACCATTTTTTTTCTATTTATTTAACCCGCAATCGGTTTAACAAGGGTGCGGTAAAGAGTTCTTCGACTGGGTCGGGTTTCGAAAAACCGGCGGCTTTAAAGGGACAGTCCAGACGTAAATATTTCTGGTGAAAGTGGTGAAAGGAAATTATTGCGCCAAAGTAGCGTCACCCCTCAAATTTTTATTACAACTTCTAAATCTTTTTATTTTCACTGTTTTCGTTCATTTTTCTCTATTTATTCTTATTGGTAAATATTCTACGTTCAATTGCGGTTCTTTTGCAACCTAACACGATGTGTGAAATGTAATATTAGCTCTAAAAAATACCAAAATATGTGTAAACTTTTTGATAAGTGTAACTTTATGGTGTTTGCTTGATATAGCACTTATTTTTACCGTCATTTGATATCAAAAGAATGCTCTGAGTGTAGAAAAACTATAACAGTAGTTGAAAGTGAAAGAAACGACAAAAAATTAGCATTTCCCTCTCAATTAGCATGCGACACTTCGCTTTCAAATTGGATCATTCTTCCATTTCTATTCGTACTTACATTGCTCTTTTTTGTTGTTTTATTGTTATTTTTATGTTTTCTATTGATTGTAATTGATAATACATAGTTTATAGATGCTTTCTCACTAAAAAAGGAAGAAAGAAAATGAGTAACAAGAGCTCATGGAACCATTTTTGTCACTCGACCAAGTAAGTTCATTTTCTTTGAAAATCGCTACTTTTAGGAATTGTTTTTATTGTTTATTTATGTGATTTCTACAATGCCTCTACAATGCCTCCAAATACAGGCGAAGCTCTGTGCAATTTTTTTTCGCGAGAAAACACTTGTAATATTTGCACACCATTTGGTCACTCTCATCTTCCATCTTTTATGCTTGTTTTAATTTGTTTCTTCTGTTATTTTAGGCTGAAAAATCGTTTTTCGGAATGTTCAACGTTTGATAATAGGTGAGTTGTAAAAATATGTAAGAAAAAATCATTTAGATAGTCAGAATGATAACGGATTGAAAAGCCTTATTATCTACATACTATCGACCAAAATCAGTCTCGTTTTCGGCTTCAGAATTTTCTCCGTATCTGAATCTACCTAAAAATGTATTTTTTCAGAAAATAAAAAGTAGAAATTGAGAAACCCAGGCATAAAACGGACAGCAGCCACATTACCGATTTTGCTGCTCTCGCACCCGTATCATCTCGGCAGCTGTCGTTAGCGCGCGATTTTTGCGTCTGGACTGTCCCTTTAAATAGCAGCTCAACAAGTGGCTTTTTTTGGTTTCTGACGAGTGCAGGGGCCATGGCAACTAGGCTACCCCACGTGGTGGCTGAAGAGAGAAAGGGGGAGTTCACCGGATGTTTAGCTAGCGGAAGGAAAGACCTTTAGGACTCTTTAAAGAATTCTGATTCGTAGTGTTGAGAGGGAAACGAGGGAGGGCTAAAAGAACAATAAAAATATGAAAACTGTCTAACTGTGGCGGTTTCAGAACAGACAAAAGGCTAATAGAAGCAGTCTTCTGGCTAAAACAAAGAACGGCTGGGAAGAAGGAAGGCTGTGAGAAGCAGCAGGCTGTTTATATATAGCCAGATGTCTCATTATTAGTCGGAGAATATATTGCCCCTTGGTTAAAAGGAAAGGGAAGAGACACAGTTAGACAGACAACGATTTTTCGATCCTAATTCTTTCAAATTTGAGGAATTCAGTATGTTTTTCGTGATTTTTCATGCGAAATAAAGTGCGAAGTCGGTTCTCTAACCTGAAAAAAGGTCATGACAAGTGTCAAAAATCGTAAATGCCCTTGCGCGGGAGGTAACTGCCGGCACAAAACAGGATACACGCGCACGCACACAGGGCGACATTTTTTGGGGTCAGCATAACATATTTTTGAGGAATAACGAAGGTCAGTGAGAGGTAAAAAGATCAGGAACTTGAGGGAGAAATAAGCGTACACATTTTCAAGGAGACATCAGAAGAGTATACCGGAAACGGGCACGTGGTTCCCTTCCTCTTCTGCAGAACACTGGGGGGAGATATTTACGTCTCCAACAATTTAATCCGATGTCTACTGGCTGAGTAGACTAATATGGACAGACTAATATCGGCTGCGGGAGGTAGTATCACATTAAATCCCGTTAACTTGAGGTGTATTCTGCAGGTGGTTGAGTAAATTGAAATGACGGGAGGCAATAACCGGATAACGGTCAATTTTACTGCGTAGAGACTTTGATATTTGGTCGAGAATCGAAAAAATGCCCATAATTTCCTGGATTTCCGAATTTTCCTCGTTATTTTTATCGAACTTTACTCATTCAATATTCTGCCCTTCGCTTCAATTAATAATTCACTAAAAAGTCGCCCGTTTTTCCGGATTAAAAGTCACTTTCAATAGGATTAGTCGCTTCATCTATCCGTCTCTAATCAAGTGTTATTCTAGACGTGGGAGATCGTGAGAAACACATAAAAACAAAAGAGAAGAATAGTGCAAAGGGATCAGAAAGAGTAAAAAAAGCCTCGTATTATGGGAATGAGATGGGATTACCCCCGATTGGATTAGAAAATAAGCGACGGAAAGAGGTTCAATTGAAAGGGAAATCGCTCCTCAGTGGAGAAAGAGAGAAAGAGCCACAATTAGACATCTAAAATTTTTTAATATAGAGCAAAATATGTTTCATATTAGCTAAATTGCCAATTTAACTGCAATAATCGAGAGGAAATGCAGGGAAGTTGCGCCCACATTGGAAAGAACCACTGCGAAAACGTAAAAACGCTGAAAATCTCGACTTTTTATGATATTCCACCCTTTACAGAAAAAAAGAATGCTGGAAAGCAGTGAAGAGGACACTCCAGACCTAATTTACTCCCCTCCAAATGGCAACATAAATCATAGAAGGAAATAGGATGCGCCTGCAGGGCTTTCTCTGGGCTTTTCGGTCCATTTTCTGCAAGATTGGATGATTTCAAACGACCGAAAACAAAAAATAAAGAAAAATATGATAATTACGCCCCAAAAAGAGGCGAAAACAACAGGTGTTAGGGTCAAAAAAGGACAGACACACACAAAATATTCTTCTTTCTCCCGCCCAGCCACAACAAGCTCTGCGTCTCTTTTATTGCAGGCGGGAGGTCTGGGGCGAGGGAGGGGGGCAATGGCAAACCAAAGAGACCTACGCGTCTCACTCTGACTCTAGCAGGCGAAACAGCTGGACTGAGGGTGAGAAAATCGGCTTCTGGCAAGTAATTATAGGAGAGGAAATTTGAAGGTTATTTATGTTTGAGGGGTAAGAAGACGTTGATCGAATCAAAAGCAGCCAGCCGAAAAAAGATGGACAACTGATAGAAACCTGTTTAAGTTTGGGAAAAGGAAAGGAAAGACTGACAAGGACCCGTATTTTCGGCGACTAGGATGGGATTATTTGCACTTTCCTATGAACAAGGGGTAATTACACCATGAAAGAAAAATGGAATCGGCTAAAAATCTGAAGAAATAGAGGATAATGAGCCGTGGGAGGATTTCCCAGCCCGCTGCCCACGGCAGGACTAGATACCCAGAGCCTGCCATCGGCTAAAAAACTGTCTACACAGGTGTGGACAAGACTAAAGATTTTAAAAAAGCTGGACTAGCTCTGATTCATCGAGAAATATGGGTAGAAAGGCGAAAAATAGCGGCAAGATCGCGTCATAAGCAGAAAAACCACAAAAATTTGCATTACCACAGTTAGACGGCGAAAAGAGCCGCAATTAGACAACCGCTATGGCGTGTGAACTATGGCACGCATTTTCTTTCTAGGACGCCACAATTGACACGGTGTATCGGTTGTCTAACTGTTGCTCTAGAATTTTCTCCAAAGTAGAAAGCAATTTCCGGATTTTTCTTATTTTTACGTAAAGTTCAAGGGATTTACAGGATAGAACTGGCTATAAGCTGAAGATTATCTTGTTTTCAGTCAATTTCGTCTTTTCTTTTACCATGAAAGGTTGTACCTCCTTTTTTTCGGATAAATTTGCCCAATTTCAGGACAATTGTTTTTACTTCTTTTTGCTATTTTTCAATGCACCTGGGCAGGACAATCAGAAGCTGGAAAGAGTGATGGCTGTACCGAATTAATGAATCGAATACACTTTAATGATATTAAAACGTGTACTACTTTGAGTGGACCTAATGAAAATCGAGGATTAGAAAGAGCTGAGCTGATGATAAACGGCGAAATTGATAATGGAAAATGGAATGAATTTACCTCAAAATTGACCGGATTCACTCGTGTCGATGTTATTATCCAAAATTCAACTATTAAAAAAATTCACTTGCCCAAATTCACTACTTCTTCTAAATCTCGTAAGTTTTTTGTGTGTTGTATGCCTGTAAAAAGCTAGCGGAAGGTTTCAAAATTAGGGGCGGCATGTGAACTGTGGCGGTCTACCAAAGGAAAGGGGTGCCGTAGTTCACACGCCGCATCGCATGTGGCTCTTTAGCTGTCTAAATGTGGCTCTTGGCTGTCTAATTGTGCCTCTACCAATTTTTTTTACATAATCGATCATTTTCAGTGCTTGTGGTTAAAAATAACCCCGTCTTGGAAGAAGTTTTTATCCATATTGGTGGTGCAGTCACATTCGATGGCTTTACCGTATCCGAAAACCCTAAACTGAAGGCAATCAAAGTGTCGGTAGTTCCACCCGGAATATTGACAGTCGTAGGAGGAGAATTAATAGTCAGAGAGAATGACGAACTGACATTGATTGAATCAGCAATGAATTCTAATTTATGGGGCATTAAAGGTTATTTTTTCTCAGTTTATTTGTAATATAATTTTTAGGGCTTTATATTCAAGGAAATCGACATCTACAGAAGTCATCCCTGGACCATTTTAAACTGTTCAGAGCCGTTGCAGCTATGAATAAATTAGTAAAGGGACCTATTGTGATACAAGAAGAAGGAGGTAACCTGGCCTTTTTCCTAATTAAATCGATTCAGAATGTATTTTTAAAAACAAAATCCACGATTTGGCAGAGTTGAAGGGTTGCAAGTACGTGAACAGTGACCTGAAAATGGGCCCGGATGTCGGTGGAGAGGCGACAGGAGTCCATCTGGCCAATGTCAGCGGAGAGATCCATTTGGGTAATCTTCGTCCCGATAAACTTGGCTTCCTCAAAAAGACCCAAGTCCGGGAAGGACAAATCAGTTAGTTATCAGAATTGCGGATAATTTTAATAATTCCAGAAAGTGACAGCTGTGAATTTACCCTGGAAACTGACCCAGTATATGAAAACAAGCAAAAATGTCCTCCAAGTGTCAATAATCAACCGAAAGTCGTCTATCCGTAAGAAAATTTATCCTTCCTTTAAATTCAATGGATTCCAGCCTGTTATATGGACTGGGCATCGGTGGTGGTATCCTTTTCGTTGCTGGCTTGGTCGGCCTTCTGGTTTATTGTTTCTGGTGGAAGAAGAAACCCAACAAGAAGAGCAAAGAAAGCTCAAAGTCGAAGAGCTCAGAAAGTGGCAAGAAATCATCAACCAGCAGTAACAGAGGCAAATAAATCTGCTCTGCTATTGAAAGGATACGGCGATAAGCTAATAAAGCTTTTTTGTAACGAAAAATTGTGTTTTTTTATTGTTTTTTTTGGGAATTTCAAGAGCGACGATATGTAAACTGTGCCTCTCCGGAAAAGGAAAATCCGACCTAGGAAAGGAAGTTACGTTACACCGCACACACGTGTCGTCGTCTGTCTAACCATGGTAAATGCGACACTCTCTAAAACAAAGAAATAGTCTGAAAATCTTTCAAAATGATGGTTCTGTATTTTTCGAACAGAACAGAAGCCCGCCATGTCGAATCAAAAGATTAAAATGTCAAAAACTTGTCCAAAACATGGAATTTTGTCGATTTTCAAACGGAATCCAGATTTCAGTCATTCAAGCTCTTCTTTCCATCATGAGAGGTTGGGCCCTTCCATTTTTTTCGGAATAATTTTACCCATTTTTTAGAGTTGCTAATTTTGCCTCTTCTTGCTTTTCTTTTTCATTGCTCATGGGCAGATGATCCAGATGATCCGCCACCAGTTGATTGTAAGCTTTTCTATTGACTTGGCTCATTACCTCACACATCTTTAGGTCAAAACCTAGTTGGCAATTATACTTTTGATGATGTCAAAAATTGTAAGGAGCTCATAACAAAATCTGACGAGCAACAGTATGCCTCTGTGATTATTGAAAAGGTTGATGAGAAGGAATGGAAGAGATTTTCTTCTGAACTAGAGGAACTCTATTGGGTCGACTTTGACATTCTTAATTCTAATATCAAGGTGGCCAATTTTCCTCGTTTACGCAAAGTACATGGCGGGCCTAGTAGGTTTTTTTAATTCAACTATTTAATATTTGTTATTTTCAGCTCTTAATGTCTTGGATAATCCGGTGTTGGAAGAATTTTCTTTAAATACAGAAGGATCTGATACGATACATTTTTTTGCTGTTGTAATCAGCGAGAATTCACAACTGAAGAATGTGAAGGTTACAGCTGCAGACGCCAGTAAATTTGAGATCAGTGGAAATGCCTTAGAGTTGATTAAAAACAAAGCCTTGGAGAATATTGATCTTCCCGAAAATGGGATTTATAAGGATATGAACAATGGTAATATATATGACAATTTAGTAGCTACAACGACACCTTGTAGGTTTTCATGTTAAAGGTAATCCACGGTTGAAAAAGGCTTCGCTTGACTCTCTGAGAAAATTGAGTGCAAATATCCAGAAAAAATACATACAAGACGAAGGAGGTCAGTTATTTTTTCGTGTTGAACTAAATTCTTATTTTAGAATGCGTATTCATTATGGAAGAACCATACGAGTCGGACATTGAAATTTCTGATGTGACAGAGCTGAAGGGCTGCAAGTATGTGAATGGCGACTTGATTCTGGCTAAAGGAGTCAATGGATCAGTTGGAGATATTGACCACCTCAACGTCACTGGTGCCGTCTATTTAAAGGATCCCGATGTGAAACAACTAAGCTTTTTGACCAGTACAACGTTCACTAGCCCGATTGGTAGCTAGTTTTCTCCGTCGAGTACCGTAATTTCAATTCAGAATGTTATTTTACTGATGAAGTTGCCAATCTGGACGTATTCCAGCTATGTACCAAAGTGCAAAAAGATTTAACAATTACTGGACAAGTCGGCGGGTCCGGTGCTAATTCTGTTTTGAAAGAGATTAATGGCAGTGTCCATTTAAAGGATCCCAACACGGGACGATTTGATTTTTTGACTGGAATAACGAATGGTGGCATAGGTTTGTGATGTCTTTCAGAATTCCATGGCAATTTCCTGTTTAGATTGCACATTTGATGTTGAAGTTACCAATCTGGACGTATTCCGAGCCTGTCCCAAAGTAATTGGCGATTTAAAGATTTCTGGAAAAGTCAGCGGATCTGGCGCTAATTCTGAATTGAAGGAGATTACCGGCAGTGTCCATCTAAAGGATCCCAAAAATGGACAGTTTGATTTCTTGAGCGGAATAGATAAAGTTGACCTAGGTTTCAAATTTAGGAATTCTATGACCATTTCCATTTCAGATTGCAGTTTTGATAGGGAAGTTACCAATTGGGACATCTTCAATTTATGTAAAAAAGTGACGGGTGATTTGAAGCTGGCTAAAGATATTACTGGATCACCTGGTATTACTCCAATTACCGAGATCCAAGGCGATCTCCATTTAAACAATCCCAAACCGGAATTGCCGGAGTTTTTAAAAGAAACGACAATCAAAGGCTCTAAAAGTCAGTTTTTTTTCTCAGTTATTTAGAATATTACTTCCCATTTCAGTCTGTCATTTTGGTGTAAAAATATTTGATGTTAAAGATTTGACCGTATTCAATGTGTGTGAAAAGGTGGAAGGCAATCTAAACTTCGGTTCAACAGCCAGCGGATCCGTTGAGAATTCTATATTGAAAGAGGTCGTTGGCAGTGTCCATTTAAAGGATCCCGCAGTTGGGCAGTTTGATTTTCTGAGCGGGGTAAAAAAAGGCGACTTCGGTTAGTTTCTAATTTCAGAATAGTAGGATAATTTCCATTTCAGATTGCAGTTTTGATAAGGAACTTTCGAATTTGGACATATTCAAGCTATGCCCCAAAGTAACAGGAGATTTAAAAATTAATGGAGAAGTCAGCGGATCCGGCGCCGATTCGATTTTGAAGAAAGTTACTGGTACCATTCACTTAAAGAACCCCAATAAAGGAGGGCAATTTGATTTTTTGGTCGGAATTAAGAAAGCTGGCTTAGGTTTGCATCCTGGTCCAATGTTTATAGATTAATTTCCTGTTTAGATTGTAATTTCGACGGTGATGTTGCTAACCTGGACGTATTCCGGGCATGTCCTAAAGTGATTGGTGATTTAAAAATGACTGGAGAAATCAGCGGATCCAGCGTTAATTCTGTACTGAAGGAGGTTACCGGCAAAATCCATTTGAAAAATCCCAACAAATTAGAACAATTTTATTTTTTGGTCAAAATAAAGAAAACTGACCTCGGTTAGTATTTTTGTTTTGGAATATAGGATAAATTGCCGTTTAGACTGCAGTTTTGATGGTGAACCTAAAAATTTGGAAATATTCCGGGCATGTCCTAAAGTGATTGGTGATTTAAAAATGACTGGAGAAGTCAGCGGATCTGGCGCGAATTCTGTATTGAAGCAGGTTACTGGCAAAATCCATTTAAAGAATCCCAAAATTAGACAATTTGATTTTCTGAGCAGGGTAAAAGCAAGTGGCTTTGGTTAGTTTCAAATTTCCGAATACTACGATAATTTTCTGTGCAGATTGCAGTTTTGATAAGGAAATTACCAATTTTGATATCTTTAATTTATGTAAAATAGTGGTGGGTGACGTAAAGCTGGCTGAACGTGTCGTGGAATCACGTATCATCACTGGAATTACCACAATCAATGGCAACGTCTATATAAAGAATCCCTGGGCAGGACTGATCGAGTTTTATAAAGAAATAAAGATCACAGGTTCTAAAGGTCAGTCCTCTCACATTTTACTGCACTGTAGCTTATCTTTCAGTTTGTCATTTTGACGTTAAAGTAGATGATCTAACCGTATGCACTGTGTGTGAAAAGGTAGAAGGTGATCTAAACTTCGTTTCAAGGGTCAGCGGATCTGGCGCTAATTGTATTTTGAAAGAGGTAACGGGGGGTGTCCATTTAAAGGATCCCCCGATTGGACAGTTTGATTTTCTGAAGGGTGTACAAAAAAATGTTTTCGGTTAGTTTCAAATTTCCTAACACTATGATAATTTTCTATTCAGATTGCCGTTTTGACCAGGTAGTTACCGATTGGGGCATATTCCACTTATGTAATGTGGTGGCGGGTGGTTTAACGCTGGCTAGTGATGTCACTGGATTAACTACCGCTACTGGAGTTGTTAAAGTCGGTGGCTTGGTCCATTTAAAGAATCCCACGGTGGCACTGACAGAGTTCTTAAAACAAACTATGGTCGCACTTGCTATGGGTCAGAAATTATTTTGGTCCGAAATTTCTCTTTAATCTCATTTTCAGTCTGTCACATTGACATTCAAATAGTTGATCTAACCGTATTCAATCTGTGTACAAACGTGGAAGGCGATCTAATCTTTGGTACAAAAGTCATAGGATCAGCTAGCGCCCCTGTCCTGGCGAAGATCGATGGCAATGTCTATTTGAATAATTGGGATCAATTCGATAATAGGGAACGATTGGATTTTTTAAGCGGACCCATTATTACTGGCAGCATAGGTAATCGAGGAGAAAATTGACTGAAAATCGGCCAGACAAGCGATGCAGCGTGTGAATTGTGGCTCATGGGAAAAAAATAGAACACCACAGTTGACACTGCGTGTGAACTATGGCTTCGATTTTAATCTCTAAACCGCCACATTTCACACGCTGCATCGACTGACTAACTGTGGCTCACTCATCTAAACTGTGGCATGTTTACCCTGTTTCAGTCTGCAGTGTCACTAATGAAATTACCGATTTGGCGGTGTTCAAGTTATGTCATAAAGTGGGCAGTGATGTGAAATTCGCTGCAAATATTCATGGAACACGAGCCCTACCGCGAATCAATGGCAATGTCTTTTTAAAGAATCCCAAAATGGAGCAAGTGGTTTTCTTAAATAAAACTAAAATTATTGGTTATGTTGGTTAGTTCTCGGTTTCAATTGCTCTTTGAGAATCCTGTCACCATTCCAAATTTTCCATTTCAGTCTGCAGTTTCGACAGTGAAATAGCAAATTTGACCATATTCCAGTTGTGCCAAATAATAAACGGCGATATGTATCTCGCTATAAATGTCACTGGATCAGCTGGAAATGGACAGTTGGTGCAAGTAAATGGCAATGTCGACATCAAGGATGCCAAAGAGGAACAACTTTACTTTTTGAGAGGAACAAATATTACTGGACAGATTGGTAAGAAACCGCGAAGATTCTCTAGTAATTTCTATTGCAGTAAGTTGCCATTTGACATACCTCCACCCCATGAATGTTATCAAGATGGAGAAATGTATTTCTTTTTCTCCTCCTCGACATTCTGGTTATGGTTCTGGCTCGAAAAAAGATGAAGATGAAAATAATGACAGCACTTCCAATGGGTCAGTTTCACCAAGATTTATTATAGGAGTATTTTCAGGCCGATAATAGGCGTAGTCTGTGGCGTGATAGCTCTGCTAATCATTTTGATCGTCGTTGGCCTTCTTCTCTACTTTTTCTACTTTAAAAATAAATCGGCAAGTGGCACTTATACTGGACCAGCGAACCCAGCGGCAACGAAGACTGGCAAAACGACGACGGCGACACCGAAAACTGGCAAAACGACGTCGACGACACCGAAAACTGGCACAACGAAGACAGAATCACCGAAGACTGCAAAGACGGATCCAGCGACACCGGGGACTGACAAGACGAAGACGGAGACACCGAAGTCTGATCCAAATGCACCAGAGATGCTAAATACTGCAAAAGAAAAGTCGGAAAAGATCGCCACAAATAAGTCGAAAAAGGCCCAGAAAAGCAAGAATACCGGCGTGGCTTCTTTAAATAACATGAAATCTGGAGCTATTCCTGTAAGCAAGAATGCTGCCCTGGCACCTGCAAACCAGAACAAAATGACTAAATAAAGCAGGCAAAAATAATAAATGTTTGGTTTTAAAATGACAGACAAAGAAATGAGACAGAAAGTAGTTATTATTTCGCATTCTTGAAAGTTACATTGGCATAATTGTGGGAACAGGCTCGAAGTGATCGGTTAGAATACACCAGAATATAAGTAAAGAAGCATTCTCATTGTTCCCTAAGTTTTAGGCAACCAAAAAGTCAATGAGGGTGGCGTGTGAATTGTGGAGCGCTGTTTTCTTGCATCGAAGGCCACAGTTTACACGCAGTGTCGATCTAACTGTGACGTACTTCAAAATGCAGTAAACTCTCCTAAACGAGCGTTTTTAAACTTCCCAGTCTCCCGCCATGTCGAATCAAAAGATTAAAATGCCAAAAACTTGTTGAAAACATGGAATTTTGTCGATTTTCAAACGGAATCCAGATTTCAGTCATTCTAGCTCTTCTTTCCATCATGAGAGGTTGGGCCCTTCCATTTTTTCTCGGAGTAAATTTACCCATTTTTAAGAGTTGCTAATTTTGCCTCTTCTTGCTTTTCTTCTTCATTGCTCATGGGCAGATGATCCGCCACCAGTTGATTGTAAGCTTTTCTATTGGTTTGGCTCATTTTCTCACACATCTTTAGGTCACAACCTAGTTGGCAATAATACTTTTGATGATGTCAAAAATTGTAGGAGCTCAAAACGAAATCTGGAGAGCAGCAACATGCCTTTGTGAGTATTGGAAAGGTTGATGAGAACGAATGGAAGAGATTTTCTTCCGAACTACAGGAACTCCAATGGGTCCGATTTGACATTTTTGATTCTAATATCAAGGTGGCCAATTTTCCTCGTTTACGCAAAGTACATGGTGGACCCGGTATCTTTATCAATTCAGCCCTTTAGTATTTGTTATTTTCAGCACTTAATGTCTTGGATAATCCGGTGTTGGTAGAATTTTCTTTAAATGCAGAAGGATCTGATACGATGCATTTTTTTTCTTTTGTAATCAGCGAGAATTCACAACTGAAGAAAGTGAAAGTTACAGCTGCAGACGCCAGTAAATTTGAGATCAGTGGAGGAACCTTACGGTTGATTAAAAACAAAGCCTTGGAGAATATTGATCTTCCCGAAAATGGGATTTATAAGGATATTAACAATGGTAATATATATGACATTTTAGTAGCTACAACGACACCTTGTAGGTTTTCATGTTAAAGGAAATCCACGATTGAAAAAGGCTTCGCTTGACTCTCTGAGAAAATTGAGTGCAAATATCCAGAAAAAATACATACAAGACGAAGGAGGTCAGTTATTTTTTCGTGTTGAACTAAATTCTTATTTTAGAATGCGTATTCATTATGGAAGAACCATACGAGTCGGACATTGAAATTTCTGATGTGACAGAGCTGAAGGGCTGCAAGTATGTGAATGGCGACTTGATTCTGGCTAAAGGAGTCAATGGATCAGTTGGAGATATTGACCACCTCAACGTCACTGGTGCCGTCTATTTAAAGGATCCCGATGTGAAACAACTAAGCTTTTTGACCAGTACAACGTTCACTAGCCCGATTGGTAGCTAGTTTTCTCCGTCGAGTACCGTAATTTCAATTCAGAATGTTATTTTACTGATGAAGTTGCCAATCTGGACGTATTCCAGCTATGTACCAAAGTGCAAAAAGATTTAACAATTACTGGACAAGTCGGCGGGTCCGGTGCTAATTCTGTTTTGAAAGAGATTAATGGCAGTGTCCATTTAAAGGATCCCAACACGGGACGATTTGATTTTTTGACTGGAATAACGAATGGTGGCATAGGTTTGTGATGTCTTTCAGAATTCCATGGCAATTTCCTGTTTAGATTGCACATTTGATGTTGAAGTTACCAATCTGGACGTATTCCGAGCCTGTCCCAAAGTAATTGGCGATTTAAAGATTTCTGGAAAAGTCAGCGGATCTGGCGCTAATTCTGAATTGAAGGAGATTACCGGCAGTGTCCATCTAAAGGATCCTAAAAATGGACAGTTTGATTTCTTGAGCGGAATAAATAAAGTTGACTTAGGTTTCAAATTTAGAAATTCTATGAGCATTTCCATTTCAGATTGCAGTTTTGCTCAGGAAGTTACCAATTGGGACATCTTTAATTTATGTAAAACAGTGACGGGTGATTTGAAGCTGGCTAAAAGTGTCAATGGAACAGCTATCACTACTGGAGTCACCAACGTGGCTGGCAAAGTCCATATAAACAATCCCAAGGTGGAATTTGAAGAGTTTCTAGACAAAATCACAGGCTCTAAAAGTTAGTGATATCCTCCTGAGCATGTAACCGCCTTTCAGTCTGCCACTTTGACGTTGAAATAAATGATCTGACCGTATTCAAGATGTGTCAAACGGTGGAAGGTGATCTAAACTTCGGTGCAAAAGTCAATGGATCACAAGTTACTTTGGCGCATATTAGTGGAAATGTTTATTTGAATAATTGGGAACAAGTGAACAATAAGGAGCGGTTTGAATTTTTAAAAGGAGCATCTATTATCGGTAAAATTGGTAAGTAGATTAAAATTATAAGAAAATAAAAAAAATCTGTGAACTGCCACTGGAAAAGGAAACGGAGCTCCAAAATTCACACTTTGCGTCGGCTGACGAACTGTGGCGCTCATTTATAACCAGTCGACGTGGTGTGTGAACTGTGTCGTCCATTTTATTCGCAAAAGCACCACATTTCACACGCTTCATTGGCTGTCTAACTGTGGCATGTTTACTCTGTTTCAGTCTGCCGTTTCACTAAAGAAATTACCGATTTGACGGTATTCAAGCTATGTCAAAAAGTGGACAGTGATGTGAAATTCGCTGAAAAAATCAGCGGGACAGCTGTGCTACCGCCAATCAAGGGCAACGTCCATTTAAAGAATCCCAAGTTGGAAAAATTGAATTTTGTGAATAAAACTAATGTAGCTGGTCGGATTGGTAAGTTTTTATCCCGCCAACATTCCAATTTTTCGGCTTTAGTTTGCCGTTTTGATGGTGAAGTATCAAATTTGGCCATATTCAAGCTATGCCAGAAAGTGGATGGTGATCTAAACCTGCCTACAAGTGTCCAAGGATCTGCTGCTAATAGTAGTTTAGCAGAGATTAAAGGAAATGTCAATTTAAAGGATCCCAAAATGGAACAGATTGATTTATTAAATGGAACTACTGTCACTGGCCACATTGGTTAGTTAGCTGGGATTTTTTCGGGTAACTCCCGTTTTCAGTCTGCCATTTTGACAATAAAATAGCTAATTTGACCGTATTCAAGCGATGTCAAATGGTAGACAGTGATCTAAATCTCACTGAAAGTGTCACTGGATCAGCTGAAAATGGACACGTATTGAAAGTTAATGGCAATGTCGATTTGAAGCATGCTAGAGAGGAACAACTTGGCTTTTTGAATGGAACAAATATTACTGGACAGATTGGTAAGATATTCCGGCTACTGGTAGTCCCCTTTTTCAGTAAGTTGCCATTTGACATCCCTCCACGGTGTGAATGTGACCAAGGGAAACTGTACTTCTCTTCCTCCTACTGGTGGACATTATGGTTCTGGCGGTGGTGTTGACCTGGATGAAGATGAAGAGGAAAATAAGGATAGCATTTTCAAAAAGTTTGTTTATTTGGTATTCCTTGAATTAGAATTTCCAGACCGTGGATGATAGCTACGATCAGTGGTGTTGCAGCGCTGATAATTATTTTGGTCGTTGTTGGCCTTCTTCTCTACTGTTGCTATTTTAAAAAGAGATCGGCAAGGGCCACATATACTGGAACAGCGAAGCCAGTGGCATCCAAAACTGGCAAGACAAAGTCAAAAGCGACAACAAAAACTGGCAAAACGACGTCGACGACACCGAAAACTGGCACAACAAAGACAGCGACACCAAAGACTCCAACAACGGATACAGCGACACCGAAGACTGATCCGGTAACTGATCCAGCGACTCCAAATGCACCGAAGACTGGTCCTGCTCCTGCAAACAAGAATACAGCCGTGCCCCCCGGGAATAACAAGAATACCGTCGTGGCACCTGCAAACCCTAATAAAAATGCTAAATAGAAATAAAGGGCATGGAAATAATGAGTGTTTAGTTCGGAAATGACAGACACAGACAGACAGTAGGGAATGCCACGGATAGATAGCAAAGTGGCGCGTGAATTGTGATGCGGTGTTTATACTTGTATTGGGTTTTGTTCTATCACACTCCGTGTCACCTGTGGCTCTCTCTGAACTACCTGGAAAACTTTCAAAATCATGGCTCGGTATTTTTCAAACGGACAGAAACCCCGCGTGTCAAATCAAAAGATTAAAATGCCAAATTACTGCTAAAAAGCTAGGATTTTTTCGTTTTCAACCAAATTTCAACAGGAAGGCACAATTCAGTCATTCTAGTGCTTCTTTCCGTCATGAGAGGTTTGATCATTTCGCTTTTTTGCCTAAATTTAGCCTTTATTTCAGAGTTGCTAATTTTGCCTCTTCTTGCTTTTCTTCTCCATTGCTCATGGATAGAAGCAACTGCTAATCCAGGAACCACCAGCCTCAACTGTAATATTTTTGACCGTTTCTTGCGTCTCATTGTTTGGTTTTAGGTGCAAATTTGACCGCCAAGTTTACTTTTGATCAAGTCTCCGCTTGTACTGAGTTGAAGCGAGATAATACGAAACCCGCCGCTCAATTGAGTCTAAAAGGTGTTGATGATGCGAGATGGTCGAAGCTTGCTGCTGCTTTGAAATCAATTACGAATGTCGACATTGTGGTTGAAGAATCGTCCATTACCAAAATTGACCTGCCTAGTATGACAGGTATCGTTCAATCTCGTAAGTGGTGGCAACTTCTGGATATATAAAATCTTACTAGAACTTATTGTGAAAAATAATCCATCACTGCAAACTATTCACATCGGTGTGGGATTTGCGAGCGAACTGAACGGTCTAACGATTTCTGACAATCCGAAGCTGGCAAAATTTGTGCTTGCTACAACACAACCTCGAGCAACATTTGCCGTTGTCGCGGGAGAGGTCAGAATTAGCGATAACAAGATTCTAGAGCTCGTTACCATACCCGGTTTCGGGGTAATCAAAGGTATTTATTCTTTCCTCCATTTAGCCACAGATTTCCAGGTCTCTATATTGAAGGTAATCCACATATGACAAGTTCTTCATTGCAACTATTGAAGGATTCCGTCGTGAACGGCACAACAACGGAAATACAAGATGAAGGAGGTTGGCCTATTTACCTGTACATCCAACGTTTCAATTCAGAATGTATTTTCAAAAAGAATATTTCGGATCTGGGAGAGTTGATAGGCTGCAAATATGTGAAAGGCGACTTGAAAATTGACCACAATGCCAAAGGAGATGCAAAAGGAGTCAAGTTGACGAAGATTACTGGCGAGGTCAATCTGGGCAATCTTCCAAAGGAGAAGGCTGCTTTTCTGGATGGAGCAGAGGTCGACCCGAACAACATCAGTACTTTCCTTTCTGTATAATCCTATTTCTTTTCAGAAAGTGATATTTGTGTCGAGCTAAACACTCAGGAAAAGCCTAATTACGCCAACCAGAAACGATGTAGCGGAGAATGTCAATTCGAGAATGAGATTTCAAATTTGTCAGAGTTGAAGGGCTGCAAATATGTGGATGGAGATTTGAAGGTGGCTAAAGGTGCCAAAGGATCAGCTGTCAGCATTAATCTGACCCGTATTACTGCTGTTGTCCATTTAAAGGATCCCAAGATGGAACAGGTTGATTTCTTGTACGATATAAGGATTGATGGCCAAACCTGTAAGTCAAAGCTTCGGACTCAATTTTATACTACTTTAGTCTGTCAATTCAATGAAGAAGTCGCCAATTTGAAAATATTGTATCTGTGTAATGTGGTAAAAGGCGATTTGAATCTTACTGAAGGTGTCAATGGATCGGCTGGCAATGGTGTCCTGACCAAAGTCGAAGGCAATGTCAATTTGAAGGATGCCAAGGAGAAACAGCTCGGATTTATGAAAGGAACAGATGTCACCGGCAATATTTGTCAGTATTTTCCTAATTTTAATTAATGGAAGTCTATTTCAGTCAGCTGGTGTCTGGCATCTCTCCACGGCAAAAATATTACCAAGACGGGGCCATGTTCAGCTGATTTTACCACAACTGCTCCCAATACGACCGTCGCTCCCACGACTAGCGCCTCTTCCTCTAAATCAAATTCAACTTCATCGAAAAAAGGAAAAGTTGGAATTTTCCGCCGGTTAGTTTTCCTTTAAATTCATACATTTAAATGGAATTCTTCAGAAAATTGGTGCCAAATACGATTCTCATTGTTCTCATGGTTGTGCTTCTTTTCCTCGACATTGGCCTCTTCATTTTCATTCGCCAATCGAAGAAGAAAAAGATGAAAATGGCCAAGAAATTGAAGCTTGAAAAACTGAAGAAAAGAATGGAAAAACCGAAGATTCCAGTCGTCGTCCATTTGCCATTGGAATTGACAGCCGTCAACACGATCTATGATCCGATTCAATTGATAGCAGAAGAATCTAAGAAGCGTCTTGGATTGCTGGTTCAGCATATTCTCATCTTCAATCCGCTGGAATTCCTCAAAGTTGTCGGCCAAATGAAGTACAGCTATTATTTGCCAAATAGCGAGGATACACGGGGCGAGCCAATGAAAAAAGAATACGACAATTTGTTGGCAAAATACAAGGATTGGCAGCCATCGATGCCCGTCGTCCCTGTGCCAGCCGTTGAGCAGGATAGATCCAACGGAGAAATCAACTTGGACAAGGAGAAACAAAAACTTTGGGATACGATTCTCAGCCAGAACGGAAACAAAAAGGTTTCTTTACCTTCATTTTTTTTAATTATTCTAATTTCAGGTGGCACTTTGTCTTTGGAGCCACGATGATTTGGATTCGATTTATCCCACATTGCTGCCATTTCTTGAAAAGGAAACGAATGAGGAAAAAGAAGAAATTAAACGAGAATTGAGAGAAGAAGGAGAGAGGAAACAATCGGGACGAGTGAAGAAGAGCACGGCGGTGAAAAGTGAACAGACGACATCGATGACAATCAGTCGAGAACAGCCACCGGCAGAGGCGACGACGACGACGATCGCTGCGACACCGGCTGGGAATGAACCCGTCAAGTACAATTTTCCCGTCGGCGAGATACAAGTCTACATGGATTATTTCCATAAAAAAGTAGGATTTTATTAGACTTTTTTAAAGGGAAATTTTAGTATGAACCAGCTGGCAAAGAAGACGAAGGAATGGCAACAATTTCCCCATTTTATGTGCTGAAAAAGATGAAGGAGAATTGGAAGAGGGAACAGCTGAGTTTTGTGGTGGCGTCGGCTTGGCCAATGAGAGCCCTCGGAGAAGACAAATATCTGACATTTCGAGCGATTCACTGGGCCAAAAAACAGCTTCCACAAAAGAAAGTCTACGTGTTGACGGACGCCATGGGACACAAGGAGGAATGTGCCGCCATTGCCCAATGTCTCTATGACTCGATTATGGAGCCATCTCGACCACCGATCACCTTCTTGGGTGCTTGTCGACTCATCACTGGTACTTTATTTCAATCCGTTAAATCGTCAAATTTAGCAAGGAAGCAGAAATCTTGGGATAATTGCAATATGTTGATGTTCCTGCAGAGAAATCTCCTCTATTGGGCTGTTGACGCGGGAATTTTGAAGTCGGATGATCCAAAGCTGATCAATTGGGACAAAATCTATCGATGTTTGATGTTGCGAAGTCGTGCCACTCCTTCTACCAGGTATTTCCTTTAAATCAAGGCATATTACGGTAATTTTAAGAGTCTATGACCCGGAGAATTTGCCCTGTCCACAAGATCTATGGCCACTAGAATATAATGAGCAGAATCGAACGAAGAATGCCGTGGTAAAAGACGACGAGCCGTTTGGAATCTTCAAATGTGATTTGGGACGAGCGGCACCGGAACCATTGACGACGGCTGGTCGACTGGGCGCACTCGAACCGATGAGATTCATCGACAAGCCAATTGGATTTCAAGCGGCCTGGGGCAAGGACGCTCTCCGTGATGGTGGAGCACGAGAAGATGGAATGACGACAAACTCGACTGTTGTTACCGACCCTCAGAAAAAAAAGAAATTAGAGGGAAAGACAGCGGCGGAAATCGCAGAGGAATATACATTTCAAACACTCAAAGAGGGATCACAACGGATTTTGGCCACTTCAGCTAATGCCAAATTGAATAAGAGGCTGGTCAAGCAATTACCGAAGACAATATTGGTCGAGGGGGGATTGAGTGAACAGGAACATCGAAATCTCGTCAGGGCAAATTATGATGGATCAGAATTTCATGGATATCGGCTAGCATCCGATATTGACAATTTTGTCTACGTGGCAAAGATGAAGGACTGCGAATATGTCCGGCCACAGACCCGCGGATATAAATGGAGGAAATTGGACGAGTCCCGATTCAATAACAAATCAAAAATGGCACTCAAGCGATATAAAAGTCAAGAAGACGGCGAATCCAAGAAGAAAAAGAAGTAGCACAACTTCGTTTTAGTTTTATTTTTGTTTTATTAAATGTCTTGAAGACAATAAAGTTTTATAGTGTTGTATTTCTTTGTTATTTTTATGGGTTAGAGTCGAATTAGGGGAATTTTTGGGGTTGAAACGGTGATTTTCTGATGTTTTGAGGACTTGAGTGTGATTTGTGGTTTTGTCGTTTTTCTCCGAAGCAGACGCAGTTCACACATCGTGCCGGCAGTCTAACTGTGGCCTACAAAAATTGCAATCAATTCCGATTTAGCGGGGCCACAGTTAGACAGGAAACGTGGCGTGTGAAATGTGGTACATCATTTTTCACTCGGGGTGCCACAGTTCAGCGTTGCCGTCTAACTGTGGTGCTCTCTAAACAAGCTGAAAAACTTTCAAAATCATGGCTCGGTATTTTTCAAACGGGCTGAAAGCCCGCGTGTCGAATTAAAAGATTAAAATGTCAAATAACTGGTAAAAAGCTAGAATATTTCTCGCTTTTTAACCAGATTTCAACCAGAAACTGCTGTTCAGTCATTCCAGCTCTTCTTTCCATCATGAGAGGTTGGGCCTTCCATTTAGTTTCGGAATAAATTTACCCGTTTTTCAGAGTTGCTAATTTTATCTCTTCTTGCTTTTCTTCTTCATTGCTCATGGGTAGAAACAGCTGTTCAGGGAACAATCGCTGTCAACTGTATGCCCTGTCTTTCAATATGTTTTCAAAATTTCTTTTCAGGTCTAAATTTGACCGGAAATGTTGTTTTGGCCGATGTTTCCACTTGCCAAAATTTGATAGCGCCTAAAACAACTGTTCAATTGAGTGTAAAAGGTGTTGATGATCAAACATGGTCGTCGCTTGCTGCTCAACTGCTTTCTGTTACCAATGTCGATATTGTGATTGAAGAAACGACCCTTACCAAAGTGGAACGTGAACTCCTCACTATTTCTAGCTCTAGTAAGGCCCGTTAAATATACAGCATAAATAGTTTTTAGACCTAATTGTTAAGAATAATCCATCGTTAACAAATGTCGAAATTGGAGTTAAAGTCACTAGTGATTTGAGTGGTTTCACTATTTCTGATAATTCGGAGCTGAAGACGGTCGCATTCCGTGATCCACAAAGCAAGGGATTTGTTATTAAAACAGGAAAAATTGATATTTCCAATAACAAGATTCTGGAAGTCGTTAATATAACCGGTACTGACAATCTTGCAGGTCTGATTTTTCAGTTTTTTCCTTCTAATCAGTCGTCTTTTCTAGGTCTCAATGTTGAAGGAAATCGCCATTTAAACTATGCCACATTGCAAATGTTTAAAGCTGTGAACATGAATGGCAAACCGACGTATGTACAAGACGAAGGAGGTCCGCCAATTCATCCATTCTACTAATATTTTCATTTAGAATGTATTTTCAAAAAGAATATTTCCGATCTGGGAGAATTGATAGGCTGCAAGTATGTGAAAGGCGGCTTGAAAATTGACCACAATGCCAAAGGAGATGCAAAAGGAGTCAAATTGACGAAGATTACTGGCGAGGTCAATCTGGGCAATCTTCCAAAGGAGAAGGCTGCTTTTCTGGATGGAGCTGATGTCCCAGCTGGCCAAATCAGTACGTTTTTGCTGTGTTCTTGGTCAGAAGTCCAACTCAAGGGCTAGTTCGACAGCCACTGGACTACGATCTCTACTTGATGTATCAATAGAAATCTTGTCCTTTTCAGAAAGTGATATCTGTGTCGAGCTGACGACTAAGACAAAGCCCACGTACACCAATCAAAAACTGTGTGATGCAGCTGCCGAGACCAAAAAGAAGAAAGAAGAAGAGGATAAGAATAAGAATAAGAATAGTGGTGGCGGTCTGTCTCTTGGGTATCGACACTTGCATTATCTGTAATTAAGTTGCTTTTTCAGTGCAATTATTGGTATTATCGTCGGTCTTTTGGTTGTCGTCGTGATCATCGTCTGCCTCTTGATGTATTTCTGCTGGTGGAAGAAGAGAAAGTCTGGCGGCGGTAAAAAGAGCAAAAAGACCAAGACGGGCGACGGACAGACGACTACTGGCAACGGTGGCGGAAAGAAGAAAAATTCAAAAGTGACTCCATCCGCCGAGAAGGCTCCTGCTGCACCCGACACCACCAACAATAGGACCAAGCCGTCAGCGGGAACCAGCCAGTCGACGCCTGTTGAGCCCGAAACGCCGCCTACACCGGATGTCCCCGACCCGCTCAACCCGGGAAAAGGCATCCCGTTGAGAGATGACGGCGTCGATCTCGACTCCACTGGCACAGAAGGCGCTAAATAAATGGACTCTACGTCCAGTGATTTAAAAAGCTAATAAAGGCTTATTAGCAAAAGAAAATTTTGTATTTTCTATGCTGTTTTTGGGGTTATTTTACTTGTGGGGAGAGTGATCCGATTGCCAGAGGGAAATAAACGGGACTAAGCGGTGCTGGAACATCACATTTCTGTGCCTGAAGGCTTTCAGAGGCTGGAATTCTCTATAAAGGTACCAAAAATGTAGTCACGATGCAATTAACCCAAAAACATTTGCAATTCCCGTTGGTTTTGGACGGGAGCCAAACAAGGGATCGTTTACGTATCATTCCTGTCTCCTAGCCCTCGACAAAATCATCTGACGGCCCTTCATCTGTTCCTTTACTCCCAATCTGCGGCGGACAGACGAGTACTGTCAACGGTGGCGGAAAGGAGAAGAATTTAAAAATGGCTCCGTCCGCCGAGAAGAGTCCTGCTGCTCCCGATGCGACTAAGGATCGGACCAAGTCGTCAGTTGGAACCAGCCAGTCGACGCCTATTGAGCCCGAAACGCCGCCTGCACCGGATGTCCTCGACCCGCTCAACTCGGGAAAAGGCATCCCATTGAGGGACGACGGCGTCAATTTCGACTCCACTGGTACGGATGGCAGCAAATAGAGGGATTGTACGTCCAGCAGCTGTACCAGAAATGGTACAAAAGGTACAAATTAATAAACCTATTTATCTTCTAAGCTTGTGTTTTTTTTCTGTTACTGTATTCGTTTTTCAAGAAATTTTGGCATTAAAATGAGCCAGATCAACGATGATATCTAAAATCCTGAAAAAATACTCGAACTGATAAAATAAGTTTATTGGGAATGTAGAATATTTAAACAAAACGCACAGAAACAATTCTCTCCTTTCCCCAGATTATATCCCAAAAAAATAGGAAAAAAATCCTGCAATTTCAGGGTGAAATCAGGAAAAATCACAAGAAATTAGAGGAAAGATTATGGGAAACTGAAAATATTGCGAATAAATGGAAGAAAAAACAAGAAATTGTTACAAAAACCAGGAGATTTGTCCATTTCAAAGTTTTGGATTAAAGTTGAGGTAAGAAATAGGAGAAAAGGGAGGGCAACGTTACAATTCAACTGATAATTTGTGAGAAAATAGCAAGTTTTCATCAGATATTCCCTGTATTTTAGAGGTTCCACAATTTTTTTTTGAGATTTTTAGATTTTTTTTTAAAAATAATCAAAATCAACGAGAAGAGTCAAAAAAAGGGAAGAAAACTAGAAAAACAAGTTTTAGAGGGAATTATAGTAATTTTTGGATAATATCATCACGAAAATTAGGGAATTTACACATAAAAAACCGGATAGTTGGTTATTTCAAGAAATAAAGAGGAGAGAATATGATTATAATGAAATTTCTACCAAACGGTTCGTTAATTTAGGGAGCCTAGGGGGATCTAGAACGCTATCAGATTACGGTAGAGGGCTAAGAAATCTAAATCTAGACGAATTAGGCCTTGAAACTGGGCAAAACAACAAAGAACGAATTAATTGAAACGATCAAGGGACAAAAAACTTGGAAAACAACAAAATTTAAAGAAAAACTGGAATTATGTAATGGAAGCAGAAGAAAAATCCCTCAAACTTAGGAGAAAATTAGGCTAATGTCCTTCCCGAGTACGGAGGGCATATTTCTTCAGAGTTTCTGGCCCAGAAACAGCTACAGGGGCCTTCTTTGGACTTTTTCCAGCAGTTTTAGGGGTTTTCTTCGTAGGTGTCACAGTTGCCTTTTTAGCGGGACTTCCAGTGGCGGCTGTAGAAGATTCAGAGCGAGTTCTAGGACCTGCAACAGCTACAGTACTCCTTTTTTAATAAAATTACCTGTGGACTGACTCTTTTCAGAAGGATTCTCTTTCGTGGCGGGGCTTTTGGCTTCAGGTGAGGCCATATTCTCCTGTTTTGCTCTCAAAGCAGAAGGCAAGACGGTCCATTCCTCAGCTGGAGTGGTGATTTTAGCCAGCTTACTGTAATTTAAAGATTTTCTTTAAAGAAAAGCGCCACGTACTCATATTGCTCCTGTAGGAAGAGCAGCCCGCTGTCGGAGGCTGCTTCAATTATCGAAGAAGTCGGCTCCCAGGTATTGTGGCTGGCATCATAACCAAGCCACTTTATATGGTAGAAGTGGCCTTTTTCTGTTCTTTTATGGCCAAGAATTTTTTCCACCTGAAAGCGGGGTTATTTAAAGGGTTTAAAGGGTAAAAAGAACAATTTTAAGCGGGAAATACGGTAGTTTTAGTAAATTGGGACCTCAGGAGCAAAAATCAGCTAAAATAGCGCGAAAATTCGAAAAAAAGCTTTCCCGCCAAATTTATGTCAATTTTCAGGGTCATTTCAGGATCCAGAAGATACTGTAGACCCCTAACATTCCTTTAAATCTTCCAGTATCCCCAAAAATTACAGTAATCCCCCATAAATCGACTCACAATGAAAAAATTAGCCTTTCCCCCATCATTTCCAACAACATCTCCAGTTTCAGTGACTGGAATAGCTTGAGCTGGCTTATTTTGACATCCAGCACAGAGCCGAGAAAGTTGTAGAGGTGGCGGATTGTGCAGCAGTGCAGCTGATACAGAAGAGACAACTGGAGCTGGAGCTTGGGCCATCTTTTTTCCGGGTTTTCTTCCTCTTTTGGAATTCTTTGCCGGTTTTTTGGTGGATTTCTTCTGGATAACCTGAAAATGGCGTAATTACAGTATTTTCTTTAAGAAATAAGGTAATTCCAGATTACGCGGGTAAACAACTGGCGCATTACGCAAAATTCGGGTCAAACGCAAAAAAATTCGGATTTTTCGCAGATTTCTGCCATTTTTCGCTGTTTTCAATAATTCTACCGTAAGCAGCAAAAAATTCTGAAATTTTTAAGACCGAAACTGCCAGTTTTAAATTTTAAGAAGCTTACCGGTTTTCTAACTCGACGAGCTCGTCCTCCTTCCGTTGAGACATCCAACTGGCCCCAATATTTCCCGCTCAATTCAGATTTTATTGGCTGATGTGGGCCACGTTTTCCAACTGGTGCAGTTCCCGGCAATGGAGAGGGGGCATCAGGAGCTTCTGGAGCGTTGTGCGGCTGACGTCCACGCTTTCTGCCAACAGGAGAAATTGAAGGACTTGTAACTGGGGCGGAATCCTCCTTGGTTTTGGGCTTTTTAGCAGCGACGTTGGGAGGACGACGAGGCAGGCGACGAGTAGAACTCCGAGAGCGGCTGGTCGAGGGGCTGGGGGACTTGGCCCGCTTGCGGAGTGGACGACCACGGGGAGGGGCGACTGTTGTGGCTCCTTCTGAAGGCTTTGACTGGGTGGCAGACTTCTTTGGACGACCACGACGAGGAGCAGCTGGCTGTTGACTGGAAGTTGGCTGCTGTGGCTCTTCTTTGGCCTGAAAATTTGGGCTTTAGCTGTTTAACTGCGGCTAATTTCGCTGTCAATTGTGGCTTTTTGATATCTAACTGTGGTTGCTTAGCTGTCTAATTACGGCACCTACCTGCTCCTGTTCTTTATTATTTTGCTCCTCTTTTTCCTCCTTCTTTTCCTCCTCCTTTTCCTCCTCCTTTTCGCCATCAGTTTCTTCACTAAACGAAGCATAATTTGGATGATGAGCCAAGCCACTCATATCTTCAAAGCCGTACTAAATAGTTTTTTGTTGTTAAAAGTGTCTAACTGTTGCTCACTTCATCGCTAATCTCTGCCTCATCACTGGCAGGAGCTGGGATCGGATCCTCTTCCGGTTCACTTTCTACTGGCTCTTCTCGTTCAATTATTTGATTGTGGGCCTAAAAATTGGGGGAAATTTGTGGTAAAAGCCGGATTTTTGATATTGGGCTGTGTAACTGTGGCTTTAGCTGTCCAAATGTGGCTCTTTCACCGTTTGACTGGCTCTTTTCATTGTCTAACTGTGGCACTTTTTTCCTGTCTAACTGTAGCCCCAAATTACCTCTTCCTGCTCATTTTCCGAGTTATTCGAGCTGCTGCCAGGAGATCGTTCACCAGTTCGTACATCAGGAATCTATAAGAATGACTGTTTAACTGTGGCTGTTTTTATCTTACGTCATCATATTCCGAAATTGATTCAATTTCCTCCTGGACATCTTCATCCTCTTCTGGCGCTTCTTGTCTTGCCTCCTCCTCGCCGTCGCTACCTCCTCTGGGAACCACTTCATCCTGCTCCTCTTGGCGGTGTTCAACTTCTTCGGAAGAGAGCCGTTCCTCGGGAACTGCGTGGAATACCAGGGCCTCTTCTCGGACATTTCCTTCCTCATCGAAATTCTCTCTGACCATGCGCTCTTCCTCTTCTTCTCGAGCTCGACGGGCTTCAGGATCCTAAAATCCTACTTTTTTTTCCTTCAAGACACAGAAATACCTCAGGAGCTGGCGGAGGAGATGGAGAAGGAGCTGGGGAAGGCTCTCTAGGCTGCTGGGAAGCACGACGGTTTGTAGAAAAATATTCAGCTGCCCATTCACGTTTAGTCAACTTTGGCGGTTGGATTACCTAAAAGAGACACAATTAGTCAAAATTGGGCAATAAAAGGATTGAAAAATTGTGTGCCCGGGATATTAACCAGAAAATGGGTAAAATATTAAAAATTGGAGGAGAATGAGCCGAAAATGGGCATATTTTCAAATTTTCCAACGCGGGATGTCAAAAAAACGAGGCTGCTTGCTGTTCATGGCATTTTAGGGTCTGGAATTTTTAAAACAAGCGGCTTTCCTAATCCTATTTCGCGTTTTGGAACGAAATCTGCCCTAAAACTGAAAATTGATAGTTTGGAGACCTAAGAATAAGCCGGAAATTCTACTAAATCGCGTAAACAGCTTGCAAAAACACAATTTGACCAGAAGCATTGGAAAAAAGCAGATTTTCAGTCTTTTTTAGGGTCTCAAAGCGATTAGAGCGAATTACAATAATTCTAACCATTGAATTTCAGGCTACAGTAACCCAAAAGGCCCCATTTCTCCCGATTTTATACTTAAATTTCGCTTTTTACTTTAATTTCTAATGTTTTAAGGACATTACGTACCCTGCCATTCTCCTTGAGTCGTCGAATCTCCCCTTCATTTCTCAGACCAGCGCCGAGTCCACGAGTTGGTCCAGCTACCAGGGCAGCAACTGCTGCTGATTCTGCTGCCTGAAATGTCCCTAATTTTTGGTTAAAAAACTGGCGGTACCTCCATTCCTTGGATTTCCTGTTCTTCTGCCTCTCCAGCTGGACTTCCTCTCGGACCACTGGAATTCGCTCCTTGATTTCTTTCTCCATACATATTTTTTGAACTGCATGGCTCATCAGGATCCGGCGTGCCGGGATTTCTAGACATTTTTTCTGGACTGGGATCTGGTGGTGCTGTCAATCGACGCCTGTTCATTGGCGGCTCATCGTCCGAACTGTCTTCTTCGGGGTTTTTGTAGGGATCCGGGAGCACAAGATTTCTTCTTGGAGAAGTTGGCTTGAAATCGGTGTCTTCAAAGTGTGGAGCAGCTGGAACACCGTCGTTTGGAAGCGGTGGATGGCCATCTGGACGGTTGGCTGGTCGACGTTCTTCATGGCCATCTCCATCTCCCCGGCCAACATTTCGCATCATCTTGATGTTTTTCTGATAGCTATCGATCTTCTTCTGGTTTTTCTGAAAAAATGGAAATTATAGAAAGAAATCGAAGAGAAATGAAGATAAACAAGCAATTTTAGAACTTTTCTAAGGAATTTTTTGAATTTCCAGCTGTTCTCACACCTGTTATGCCTTTTTTTCATATCAAAAATGAAGTCCACGTCATTTACAACGTGTTTCAGCAATTACGAAGGAAATTAATCAGTAGGAATGATGTAAAAGATTCCAAGTACACGGGGAGCTAACAGATTAAATGGATTAGGGCAGCTGGAAGTGCAGAGATTGATAATTGAACGTCAGAAGGACAGGAAATGGAGTCTAAAAATGGGCAGAATCATTGATTTGTTTAACTATGGCTCTTTGGCTGTCTAATTGTGGCATTTAGCTGTCTAACCGTGGCTCTCTTTACTGTCTAATTATGGCTGTTTTCCCCATTAGATACTAGAAAAAGTTATTATTGCGAGCGAGAAGGAAAATGTGAGAAGGGGAGACTGAAAGGATTGTTTCCCACTAGCGAGACAGCGGGAAAGTACAGTCTGGGCTAAAAAACGGCCACATTTTAAGCACAGCAGCCTCCCAGAGACTTGATAGACGCTAAAAATGAACAAAAAGTAGAAACCCCTCTCTTTCTAGACGATTTCGTCAGCTGGATTGGTATAAAATGAAAAATAAGCCGTGGGAGAGACGGATCAGAGAAAGATGACAGAGCATTTTGGAAGGTGAAAAGGCACAATCATAGGATAAAAGAGCCGTACAAATGATACCAGCCCTATTTCTTCATTTAAATGGGCTATTTTGAGGGAGAAGAGAGGAGGAGAGGCGGCGCCCCTCAAGTAGGAGGCCTCTACAGGCAGCGCGTCTCTCAGCCAGCCAGCTTCCCTAGGCAACGCGAGCCAACTTATTGGAAAAACAAACAGCCAACTATGATGAACTGAGGTAGGAGCGGCACAGGGCGGGCATCGGGGCGGAGCGGATCAATGCAGCCGATTAGGGGGAGAGGAGGCGAAGGAAGAGGAGGAGCTGGGGCAGATTAGACAAGAAGATATTTTGATAGGCGGGTCATATAGCCAAAGAGGACGGAAAATAGTCGGAGAAAAGGGAAACGACATTAGCGGAAAGAGTGTGAGACAGGTGTTGGGGGACAATTAGCCACCTCTTGTTAATCTGATCGAGGAGCAGTGCAGGGATGCGGCAGAAGATTTTGCACAAAAAATGAGAGGAAATAGCCACATTTAGACAGTCTAAGAGGCCACAGTTACACAGCGGAATAGCCACAGATAGCCAGCGAGCCAGAATTTTCACACTGGCTGTCTAACTATGGCTTTTGGAAGATTTTGCAGCTCCTTTAAAGGAAAGCTTATTAGTCTAATAAGTAGACGAGAGGGTTTCTCATTAATTGGCCGGAAGCCAGGGATAAAAGAAGCCAGACAGCGGGTGCAGGAATTCTTTCCAATTTCAGTCTTTGGCATTGAGAAAATGGCTGTCTAACTGTGACTCTTTTCTCTGTCTAATTGTGGCTTTTTCCCCTGTCTAACTGTGGCTTTTAGCCGTTTAAATGTCGCGTGGAACTACGGAAAATTCGAATCTCCGCTAATCCCGGGCCATTCCACATCAGTTTTCTCACTTTGGTAAGAAAAATAGATCTGACCCTTTGATTAAAAGGGGAATTTGAATCTTCACGTTCCCCTCTCTTCCCGGCCAGTGGGCTCCTTTTATCCCACCGCCAAGTAACTCGGCCGACTGTTTACTCCCATATGGACGGTGTCCTTTTGAGTTTCCCGATTCTATCAGGAGATATAGGAAATATATACAGATTCTAATCCTATTTCCACTTGTGTACTAAATTGTGCTCAAAGGGCCCCTGTAATTGAAAGTCATGCGGATAATGATGAGTTTAATCAGGGGATTTGGGAGCTATTATCAGCTGGCTGTTATAGTTGACTGAAGTTGAAAACAATTACGGTAGAGGATAGAGTTCAACAGAGGAGGTGGAGAATGACTAATCCTGGATAAAAATGGGGGGATTTCTTGGAATTTTGAGAGAGATTACCGGTAAATATAGTGGATTCCTGGCGGGAACGGGAGATATTTTGAATTTCCCGGGCGAAAATGCTGGGAAAATGATCCAGTTACCGTATTAATCACTGAAATATGCAAAAATAGGCCTTGATATGATCCGTGAATGGTTAAAGTCCCGATCTCCTCGAAAATTATCAGAAAACCCCTACAGTAGCCTCTTCTTCAAACAGAATATCTTTCCCCTCCCTGGTTATTTATAAATTTTATCAAACGGAAGAAGTTATCTCTCCGATTTTCTCTGAATAAAGCTACGTCAAACGTATTTCTTTCTCTCCCCTCAAGCAGAGTCTAATTAGCCAGTCAGGTGAAGAGAGAGAGACCAAGAGATGGATGGAGAGGCAGGAGAGACGCGTAGTACCTGGTTATATTTTTCTGATAAGGGATCGGCTTGGGAAGATGGAGTAAGACGGCCCGGTGACGGATTTGAGAGGAATTAGAAGAGTAGAAGGGGACTGGAAGAGATTTTGGGGACTGGGAGGAGTTAAAAAGGGAAAATGACGGTAAATTTCAATTTAAATGGGCCCAGAAGCTAAAAAAAACTCAATTCAACGGTAGAAATCAAAACTTAAAACCGATTTTGGTCTATTTTTGATATTTTCTTTATTTCTTAGGTAGTTATCTGGATTCAGCACAAAATTCCGCTCATATTGATACTAAAAATGCCCCTAATTTCCAGTATTTAGCTGCTGCTGGCTGCGTCTCATCAGCTCGTTTCCTCGCCTCGTCTAATTATGGAGAGAGATGTTAACCGGGCGGGGTGTCAATAAGCGCGAGGCCTCAGCACGGCTCATCTCGCACACCTGGGCCGGCGAGATTATCCTCTGGCAGAAGGGGAAAAAGCTTAGGGAAGATATTCGGCTGAATATTAGACGTACGCAGGGGAATTTTTGGCAAAACGGGGATGGATTTTAAGGCCCAGAGGGATTTTGTAATTTTCTTTAAATCAAATCGATTTTATTTAAAGGAAATATTATTAGAAGAAGGGGAAAATGATGGGAAATAGGATAGGAGACGCCTATCGGCATAAGATCCTCGCCAGCAGGGCACAACACAGCTCCGCGCACGCCACACGCCCCGCAGAACCACGTAAACACGTCATAATCGCCGTGTTTAAACGAGAATTTACTGTTTTTTAATAGAATTTCAATTTAAAAAAAGAAAAATAAGAAATTTTAAAGGGGAATATTATAAAAGAAAGAAATGAGACAAAGTGCCTGAAAATAACCCTCTGGAGAGCCAAAAATGACTGGAATGGGTCGATTGGAACAGCCACCCCTCCTGCAGGGTGGTCCATGTTTACGGCAGGCTTGCATAGACGGCAATGACATCGAGAAACGGCGCTTTCTTGCAGGTTTTGAAAGGAATTTCCTAAAAATTTGAGTTAATTTTCGAATATTAATAATTTTAAGGAAAATTCCTCTAAATTTCTTTTTATGCTCGTTACCAGGCCGCAAAATCTCGTGTTTCAATGATTTTCTGCTGTGTATTAGTCAAAATTGATCCATTTATCAAGAATTTAAGCCAAATATTGACGGGGAATTCTGATAATATGCCATAGAGAGCATCCACCTTGCCTAAAAATGCTCAGTCACCTGTTATTGCTGTTTTTTGTCCCCGAAATCTGGGGTATTGGCAGATTTCCACCATTTCAAGGACCAAAATGCCAGTAAACGGGTCTATTCCCCTTTAAAACATCTCTAGATGTAATACTTCGACTTCTAGGTAAGATGTTGTACTTCTAATAGAAGCAACAACTCCAAATCGATATACACATTTGGTTTCTGTCAAATGCTCTAGTAGACCTTCCAGTACAGACAATTGGATCTACAAATAGTGTAAGATATTTATGCGCCACAATTAGACAGCCCTGTGATTTCTTTTTGGAAAGAAACTAGCCACAGTTCATACAACACGTTGTCTATCTAACTGTGGCATCCTAAGAGAAATTAGGGGTCACTTCTACACGCCACCGTTAGACAGCTGACATGGCTTGTGAACTGTGGCTGCTTTGGAAAGAAAGGAACGGGCCACAATTCCAAGGCTGGTTAACTGTGGCTCATTTTTTAAATCCATACTGGATTGAAATTAGCCGTTGAACAATTCAAAACCTCAGGAAGGCGGCCAAATGTCCCAAAAATTATTCTCCTCATGTCCAGTTTCTATAATCCAGAAGGCGTAAAGTCTCCAATAAATATTGCCGAAGATTTTAAAGCCAACGGTGGAATTATCATCAATTGCAGTAAGCTGGTCTTTATAAAGTAGAAATCGGGTTATTAAAAAATTGACCGGGCTGGTTGGCGACGATTCTTATGAAATCCTAAGCTTCGCCTGGTTTTGTATTAAGCGATACAGATGGATAGGACTATGGTGAGCTCGATGAAGCACTTTGTCAAGATAATTCCCCTAATTTTTGGAGATTTTACCGCTTTTAGCCCACTGTTTTTGCCCTAGAGGATATTCTTCATATAAAAGTAATTTCCGTGGAATACCTGTTGCCGGTAAATATTGAAAATGGGCGCCCAGGACGACAGCTCGCCATCCAAAAGCAGCGAGTTCAGATCCTGGGGGCAATTTTTCGCTGTTTTCTGTACAAATCCAGGGCTTTTTTGTTTCTTTCAACAAAAACGCAGGCAAAAATTTGAGAAAATAGCGCGTTTATCAATCAAACGATCAATGGTTCGAATCCAAACACATAAAGTCTAATTCCATGCCGTCAGAATATTCTTGTGCTTATACGGAAGTTAAACAATTTGACACTTTTGAGCCATTTGGATATTGGGGCCAGTTCCTGTGTGATATGCAGTATCCTTTTGTCTGTGTGTGGCTTGTGATTCTGTCAACTATTGCCCATGGAAATATTAAATCATTTTTATCTTAATTTGACAAAATATTTAAATGCTTTGAAAAAAATCACTGGAATACTGGGAAATGAGGAGAGAAAATTACAATTTTTCGTCGTTTTTTTTGCTATTTTTTGGGGAAAATGGCACAATTGCGAGAATTTGGGTCTCGTTGCGATTGAGAATAATTTTAAAAAATAAAATTTCTATGTACACATGAGATCATTCAGCCAGGGCGACAAGTACAAACAGACAAAAAAACATAAAAATATTGGGAGAAAAGACGGGAATTTAAATCGGGAAACAACTAGGGCAAGGAAGTCGGCAGACAAAATAAATTAAGGAAGGCCAGCAAGCAGTCGAACCAGCAACTGCGCCACCTTAGAGAATCTCACGCAGCCTACAGCTCAAGGTTTCGTACTAACGTGGGATCTCTGCTAATTTTTCAAAGGATTAGGGGGTCTAGAGATAGAAAAGAAGAGTTTTTAGGGCAATTTTGGGGCGGGGATGGGTTTTATGAGCAGAAATGGCGAAAATGGGTGCAAAATAGCGGAATTTTCAATTCTTTTTAGGATTTTCTACCGATTTCTGACTCAATATACCCAAAGGACATGGCAACAGTCAACTTCATGGCAAGAATTGGTTAGCTATTGAAGTTTCTGCTGATTTTTGGGAGTGAAAACTCCTTTAACCCGTCAATTTCCTTCCTAGTCAAGGAACGCTGTCTAACTGTAGTCTCTTTCAATCCAAGGGCTACAGTTAGACAGCCTGAATAAATATTTTTGACTAGAAATGGGAAAAAAAAGAGGAAAAGGAGGGGAGAAGAGGTAAAATTCGGTGCTTCAGATAATATTTTTGGGATTTTTGTTGGTTTTTTAGGATTACCTCCATTTTGTGACTGTGACACGTATTTATGTCTCAGCACCGAATAGAACCTCTTCATTTAAAGGGCGGGAAGGGGATTTAAAGGGGGATCACAACCATTTGAAGGAGAAATTTGACTAGAAACAATTCAGCGACAAGATTGGAAGAAATTAGACCAGAAAAGGACCCGGAAATAGAGGACGAGATCTATTTAAAGGACTAGAATTAACAGTAAAATGGCTGGCGAGCATCTGAAAACATTTCTGATCAGAATACTCCATGGAATGTGGACGAAGCGGCGGCAACAACGAAAAAAATAGACTACAAGAGGGGTTTTTGACCCATTTTCCCTGGGAATTTGGTCATGCAGCGGACAACAGACAAAAATAATAAAAATTACAGAGAAAGAGAGAATATACGGTGCAAATTAAAGGAAAATAGGAAGAAATAAAAAAAATACAACGACATAATTTTTCAGAAAACTGGTGTCAATAAGGCTTATCGGTGCGTGGACGTTTCAGTTGGACTTTGAGACGTTTCATTCCAATTTGAAAGCCGTTCATAGCGGCAATTGCTGCCTGACTGGCAGCATGATTATCGTAGCTGACAAAACCTGCAAAAAAAACAACCATGCCACAAGTTTTTTTTTTCAATTTGAATAGGATTTATGGCGCCAAGAGTGTGGGAGTCCAGGACAAATCACAACACCTACCGAAGCACTTTGACTGATTTGTAGCACGGTCAACGAAGACTTTTGCACTGATAACTGTGCCAAATGGGGCGAACATCTGTACCAGCTCAGCATCGCCAAATTCTTGTGGTAAATGATAGATGAACAGGTTACAGCCATCTGGACCCAGCACTGAACAGACACAAGACTACAGTAAAAACTTTAGATGAGACAAATATTGGGACTACAACAGGGCGACTTTCTCTCTCTCTTTTTAAAGGATAAGAGAAAGCCTGTCCTTTAAATAATAAGGCCAACAACCACAGACGACACGGCCATGTCGCGCTTTGAGGTGCCGGGGAGGGGGGCTGGGGGCTGGGGAGGAGAACAGAAGGAAAATAGAGAGAACTTACCCTCTTTTGGTTGGACAAGAGGCATCAAAGCGGCTTGTTGTTGAAGAGCTGCCAATTGTTGAAGGGCATCTGAAAAAGGGGAGGGTACTGTACTTTTATGAGAGTTTTAAAGGAGTTTCTAGGATCTGAGACTCGTTTCAAGACCACAAATCCATCCAGCTTTCGAAAAATCGCAAAAATATTCAAAATCCGATAAAATAATTCGGGCCTCAAAGTACTGAAATTTTCAAAAAACCCTCAAAAAGTTGAAAATCCCTCAAAAACGCGATAATTTCTTTTCATCACTCGACCAGTAGAGTTTTAGGAACCCGAGACGGCCCTTTAAACTTTAGAAATTATTAGATACTGAAAGATTCTTCCAAAATTCAAAGCCTGATGGCGCAAAAAAATTCAAAATTACGAAATTGGTTCAATTTTTACCGGCAATCCCTATAAAAACCCCAAAATTTGTGGAAAATAGCGCTATTTTCCAGTAAAACTCTGTAAAATTATTCCACTCACTTTGTTGTTGTTCCAGAACGCTCATAACAGCATGCGTCTGTAGATTATAGGCAGCTGCATCGCTAACCGTCGAGGATGGAGCTGAAAATGGATCCAATTGTCTGGTGAAATGGGCGTGAAAGCCAATCTTCCTGGTAATTTTTCACAGCTGTCTGGGTGGTTCGAAAAACCTATCTATATGATAATTTTTGGGTAAGAAAAATGACCAGCCCACGATTTTTGGCTCAAAATTGTGATTGTGAATTCGAATCGGGGAAGATTGCCGGTTTTTCAGGCTAAAACTCACGAGAATACGTCATTTCCTGCTGTTGTTGTGCTGCTACAGCCGCTTGTTGCTGTACTGCCAAGGCCTGAAGAGCTGCAGGAGTCAGAGAAGCCGCCGAAGCGGACATCCCCGATAAGGCAGACAGCTGGGCAGCGGCAGCTGCCTGCTGTTGCGCCGCAAGGAGATTACTCTGCATAACTGTTGGGTTTTGTATCACCGGGAAAAGAGCCTGCTGAGGGACGGATATTTGGGGCTGCAACATCTGCACCTAAACGTAGTTTTTACTTGAAAATATTGGATATTGTACTTGTTGATAGGGACTGTACTGGTTTCCGACTTGGTTAATGAGCATCGGATTGAGGAGGCCCATCTGTGCTGCCATCTGCTGCATTCGACGGATCTAGAATCATTCAATCAAACATGGTAATCAATTTGGTCCTGGATTTAAATGTCATTAATTTTTTGGGTAATTTTTAGGTCAAATTCTGGGAAATTGCGCGTTCAGGTGCGTAAACTGGGCGAGCGCCCAGAAATCACCAAAAAACGGTTGGAATCGGGCAGAAATTGAGTTCTGTTAATGACGGGGATCGAACCCGAGACCCTGGGCTCTCAAAAAGGTCTCTTACCCTCATGGATACAAAAAAATGGGAAAAATTCTGTAATTTTACAGGGCATGCCCCGAATTTCGAGTAAAATTGACCATAAATCCTTAAATTGCCGCTTCCGGCTCAAATTTTTAGCTTTAAAAATCTACAGCGCATAATATGCAATTTCTAGTTTATTTTCCGCTCAATTTTGTATTATCTTACCTGTCGTTCCTTCTCCGTATCGGCATATTTCACCACCAGCGAACTACTGGCTCCTGGCATTGTTTGACTCCCATGAAGAGCTGTGATAGCCATTTGAGCATCCAAAGCGTTCCGAAATTTGACAAAAGCGCATCCTTTTGAATTACCATCAGCTCCTCGAAGTACAGTAACCTGGAAAAGATTTTATGGAGGAAGAATGTAGTACTACTCCCCGTCCACCCACTTGGATTATTCAATTGAATTCGTTGATTGAATAAAGACGGCGACTTACCTCTTCCAATGGGCCAAATGGACAAAATAAGGCACGGACATCGTCTTCTATTTGGGTTTTTGAGAGCATTCCAACGAAGAGCTTCTTATCATCTACTTGGAACTGGAAGGGAATTGTAATGCACATCAGAAAATTGGAAAAAAAGGCGTTTTGAAGCGGAAAAATGGGAAACAGTGGGAGATTTTGGCACGAAATTCGGTATTTTCGATTGGCCGTCTAATTGTGGTCCTTTTAGCTGTCTAACTAAGGAAAAAACTCACTTTATCCTTCGGAGAAGACGGCCGACTTTCTGTATCCGCTGGCTTCACCTGCATTGCCCTGTTCATCTGTAAAAAATACCGTAATTTTCAAGAATTCAAAGAAATATGATAGAATGTAGCGACTCAGAGAGGTCTTCGCTCTCTTTCAGCCTTTTATCCGAGGTCCGCTCTCGGCTAGAACCTCCTCCCCTAACAGAATTTCCTGTCTTCACCTCGTTACTACCCGCCCGGGGGCCGCCTTCCCATTTGTGTTGCAAAGATTGGGCCTCCATTTGATTACTTGTCTCAGCTTTAAATCTTCCTAAAAGCGCCGCAGATAGACAGCGGTATGTGAACTGCGTCTTCTTTTCCTTTGGAGACACAGTTCACACGTTACATGTCTAAAAGTGGCTCAAATTTCGCCATTTTTTCTTTTTTAGCGTCAAGTGCCCTAATCCAGGCCAAGGGCGTACAGGATTACGGTCAGCTGTTTCCTTTTTTAGCCCCCCGATGCTCAAAAGGGCCACCTCTCAAGCTGTGTGCGTCGGCCACCTGTCACCTAATTTAGAACCGTCTAGCTACGCATTTCCGGCAATTTAAAGGTCTGTCAGGGAAATTTAAAGAACTACAACTTACCCCGGGAAGAGTTTTTTGATCGTGGAGGGCGGCTTGACATTTTACGGCGCTTTCTCGATGGCAGTAAGTCAAGAAGGCGCATCCTTTGTGCATACCTGAAAATGGGGAAAGATTAAACACAGTTAGACAGCTGAAAATGCCACAATTAGACAGCTAAATGAAAATCTTGGGGAAAACGCCCTCCAATTGCCCTTTGTTTTCCCAGCACAAAGCTGTAATTTCTTGCAAAAAATGGGGAAATTGAACACATTCGAGAAAATTGAAAGGTGCCACGCTACATTATTTACCTAGTCTCTTGTTTGGCAACAGCTGTAACATTATACCTACGAATAGTAAATGCAAGGGAGGGCGAGCAGGGAAGAGACGCGGCAGCTGTCTAACTGTGGCCCTTTTAGCTATCTAATTGTGGCTCTTCTTCAAATTTTCGCAAAATCAGGTTAAAAAGGCCGGCATTTCTTATTTTTGCCTATTTTTAGCCCAAAATAAGAATTCCGATTATTTTTCGCCGTCTAAAATGAATAATTTACCCGTATATTTGTCCTTGAGTATTGTGAATTCATAGATCTTTCCGAAGGAGTCGAATAAATGCCTCAAATCCTTTTCCTCAAGATTTCGTGGGATCTGAAACATAAAATTTGGTTTATTCTTCCCATTTTCTTTGAAATCCAAGTGCCACAGTTAGACAGCAGAGTTCCAAAAGCAAAGAACCGCTGCCTGCCTAACTGTGGCTCTTTTTCAAATTCTTTCATTTTCCCTTCCTCTTCCCCTCAACAATTCCACCTCAAAGCGGGCCCCGAGTTCCCTCTGGGGAACGTGTATGGCCAACAACGACGAGGATCGATCAAGCCGTCCCCCTCGTCGTCTCCCCCTCTCTCAGCCAGCCCCCAGCCTTATCAGGCGTATATCCGCCAGTCCTCATGGGACTACTTTAGCTAGCTGGGAGTGAGAATGACGGGGGGAAGACAAAGAGCCGAAGCCATTTCCCCCTGGAGGAAGAGAGCACTGGACAAATAGCTACCAGTTAAAGGAAATTGATGTTGCGTGAAAATGGCAATTTTTAACGGCTGGGTGGAAACTTTTAAGCGGAAAAGCTTGCTGTCTGTCTAATTGTGGCTCTTGACTGTCGTATTGGGGGTTTAAAGTTGTGAAAAAGTCGAAAATTCATCTAAAGATTGGATTTGTTACCATTTTGACGATATGAGCCACTTTTAGACAGTTAAAAGAGCCGCAGTTAGACACCCCCTAATTTTCTCTCCCATTTCCGTCAAAATGGCGGGGCTTCCGTAATCTCCCCTGCAGGCTATCAAAACAATCTCTCAATTAGAGCTGTCTACCGGAAAATAACAGATTTTTACAGCTACCGTATCCTCCAATTTAAAGGGATTTTGAAAATGGACGGAATCCACAAAAAAAAGCAGGTTTTTAGTTGTCTAACTGTGGCTTCTGATCCCCGACTAATAGTTCCATTCCCATGATCAAAAATTCGTCTTGAGAATTCAGCGGAGCCTCCTTTAAATGGAACTTTTTCTATTATTCTCATCACCCGTCCTTTTAAAGCGCTCTGTTGAATAATGAATTACCCAGGCTAGGAGGCCTGCCCGTCGCTGGGTATTGATCTTCAAGCTTCTAAAGAAAAGCAGCAGCTCAACAGCTGATTGGGAAATTTATAAGCGAAAGTTTACAACAGAGACTACCGTATCCCTTATTTACAGAAAATCTGAGCGGAGTGATAAGCTGCAAATTATAGCAATAAGTTGAAAGGGGAAAAACAAGAATGACACCGAGGGGCAGACGGTGACAGGCTTCATTGCACCGGTAAAATTGCGGCAAATGGATTTTTTAAACAGAAATTACAGTAGGTTGTTTAACTGTGGCACAGTTTTCTCATCTGCCGACATTTTACGAGTGCAAAGAGCTCCAAAACCCGCAGGAAGACTAAAACAGATTATTCGCCCGTCTAACTGTGGCTCTTTTTCTTACAGCAGCTAGTTTCCTTTAAAAAGTTTTCTTCCAGAATATGTTTCAGGCTCCTAAGCGGAAAAATAAACAAAATATAAAGATCTAGCTGTAAATTGGGTCCTTTTTTCCGTTTCACTGTCGAACTGTGTCTCTTCTCTCCATTCCAGCCGGAAAAATTGTAGTTTTCCTCAAATTTCCCCTCTTTTCTCCTCATTCCCTTCCACTTTCCACTAGAATTCGCTTTAAATGGGTCAAAAGCAACAAAAAATCTTAAAATTTAGGCATTCTCCAAAAGAAACAAGGCGACACTACAGTCAATTCAAGAAATAGATGGACAACAGTCTGACACTAATCCCACACATTTAAAAAATAGAATAAAAATACTGTGTGCTTTTACGAACATAATAAAAGTTCCGTACCCGTAAAATCTCGGCAGGAACAGGCACGAAAAGAGCAGAAAATTGCCGAGAGATTACGGGTGCAGCCACAATAAAACGGCACGAACCTGGCCAACGAAGAGTTTTATCGTGTCGGGATCCTTAACCGGAAAACCATTGGAATCCGTCGAGCTGGTTGAACTGGCCCGTAGCTCGTGTTGAACCATGGGTCCTGGCACGATGATGTCACCACCAAACACGAATATATTGACAACACGGAAGATAGAAGAAGAAGGGGAAGAAGAACACGACAGCCACGGGCTAGGCTAGGCTTCTAATGCCATTAGGCCACTGGGGGAGAGAGAGCCGACTTATTATATCTGTGTGTCTCTTGACGCCCAAGGGGACGAGGGGGAGGGCCGCGAATCACGAAGCCACGCCTTCTATGGGCTGGCAGGGGGGAGGGGAGCCGATTGGCTGAGGGAGGCAGATGCTAGAAAGAGCTAATTGAGGAGAGAGGAAGAGATTCTCGAGGGATAGATTTAAGGGATGACAATTGATGGAAAAGATATGGATGGTGGGGAAAGGGTGGGAAACAACAAGACGCTGGGACTTCTATAAGAGATAGAGGGGTTTTACCCGAGTTTAGCCTGAAAATATGGGAAATTCAGTGGAAAATCGGGAAAAAAACGAAAAAAGGAGCCACAGTTAGACAGCCAGAAGCTAGAATTGGATGTTTTAAACAATAAAGTAGTCATCGAAGGCTAGAAAAGAGCAGAAAAGGGCAGAAAATAGCAGAAAAGTTGGAAAATCCACTAGAAATGGCGGTTTGAAGCGCAAGGTTGTCTAGCTGTGGCTCTTTTACTTGTCTATTTGTGGCTCTTCGCTGAACAACTGTGATTTTTTTCTCTGTCTAACTGTGGCTTTCTAGCTGTCGGTTTCCACGTCAAAAATGCCCATGATTTGTGTCATGTATCCTAGCACCTAGTGTTCTTATATGGGAATATTCGGAGCGGACATCTCTTGCCAATTTACTTGATGAAAAAAATAATGTGATGTTGGATTGGAATCATGGGATCAGAGCGGATCATCTTGGAGCTGAAGATGTTTATAAGCGGAGAAGGTTACAGTGAACGGAGGATGTTGAAATTGAGGATTTTGACGTATTTTTAGCCACTGACTTGGGGTCCTACTGGGAAAAATCCACGGTTTCATGGTAATAATCACCCGAAAAGTACAATTCTCCCCAGAAGCACTTTCCCATATTCGCAAGCTCCCGGATTCTAAGAATTTCTCATGGCCTTTTCCTTGAAAAAAGCTTCATTATTGTGCCCTTGCGAACTTTGCTTAAATGAAAAAGCAGCGTCACTGCCTCTGTTCCTATATTGAGGTCATAAATCCGAGAATCCTGAGGAAATGGAAAGGACACAGGAGATTAGAAGCTTTCTGGGAGCTGGAGTTGTATAGTGGCTGTCTATCTGTGGCTATTTTATCTGTCTAACTGGTTCTTTTAGCTGTTTAACTGGTTCTTTCGTTACATTCCGCTCAGGACCCAGATTAGCACGATATTTACAGCGTACTGACGAGGATTTCTGATGTCTTCTTGATAAATAGGCTATTCATTATGAAGAGCAACTGAAATCTGAAGTAAATCCCAGTCAGTAGAACACATTTTGACGTATCTGATGGAGAGAAGTTCACGTTATTACCGTAATCCTCCATTTAAATGAGTTACAGAGAAGTGAAAATTGTGTCCGAAGACTCCACTGGCGAACAAAAGGTCGCTGGTTCAATTCCCCGGGTTGATCAAAGGATTTTTCTGGTTTTTTCGGAGTTTTTGAATATAATTCTGTGTACAAATTCTGGTACAAGGCAATTTTTCGTGTCAATTTCAGTATTTCCAGTCCAAATTTAACCGCCATCTGTCCCGTTTCCAATAAATTACTTCTGTTCCCAATCATACACATTCCCAATATTTATTTCCTGCCCATTTTCTCAAACTAAACGATGTAATATCTCCCTCCAGTCAAGCACCCTAATACTCCTACAAATAGACATGATGTCAGGTGACAGATGCCCTCCTTTTGGCCCCGTTTAATAGTACCCGAGAAGGCAGCTGCCAGCTGGAAACGGGGGGACATAATTGGTTGGCTTTGGCTCTCACAGATCTCTCTCGTATTCCTTTTCAGGTAAATGTGGGGGACACGGGGAGGATTAGCAGGAAAGGAGAAGATAATGGAGCTGTCTGGGGGAGCAGATAATGAGAGCAGACAGGGGAGAAATCTACTCTTTATTGGGAAAAGGGCAGACGAGAGTATTCAGGTACAATCAGACGGAAAATATGCTGGTTAATTAATGGAAAAGAGGAAAATGTTGATTGGAGCAGGTAGACAGGGGGAAAAGCCTCGAATCCAGGGGTTTTCCACTATTGAAATCCTGAAAAATGGGATTTGTAGCAAGTTTTTCATCAAAAAAATTAGAAAAAAGGGTCGAAAGCTGTTTAACTGTGGCATAATCGTATCCTGAATGATAAATACAGGGTCCTGAAGCGAATTTCTTTAAGAATTTAAATTTTAGAAGCTTTAAAAGTCGACTCGCCTCTGAAAAATCGAAGAAAATGACTTCTAAAACGATTTCCCCCCATAAAACCCTAAATTATTTAAATACAGTAAATTACCGCCCATTTTTTCCAGTAAAAATGACGAACAGCATGCCATTAAATTGGTACTATATGCGCGAGACGAACACCCTCTGATAGGCAGCAGGACAGATGGCGGTTACTGTTCGGGCCAACCATCTGTCGTCCATGGAAAGAGGGGGTGGCTGATCGACGGGGGGCGAATACTATTCCGGGTCAAGAATCAGCGAGCGATCGAGGGATCTTCCAGAATCAGAAAATAATGAATTTATTTCAGTAACTTGTCATGCACAATAATTACCAGGAATCGAATGACTGTTAGAGACACGTGGGCCTTAAATTCTCGGTTACTGTTGCCTCCTCTTGTCCACGGTTGCCAATTTTCTTCCCGCTAAAAGGAATTTCTATCAATTTTAAGAAGATTACGTGACTAAAAGCGAATAAAGTGGATCCAACAGCTCGAATCAACAGAACTATCTCGAATACCGGATCAGCAAAAATATTATGATGAGAAAATCCTGGAAAAAAGCATGAAACTCGAGGATTTTCACCGAAATTTGATATTTACGATTTAGGGGCAGATCGCCTGAAAATCGAAGAAATTTGGTGATATCTGACCCAACCCGACCCGAAAATGACCCGAAAACGGACATTTCCGGCGAGTTGAACCCGACTCGGCTCGATTTCAGCTTGACCGTTTTCAATTCAGCCCGGTCCCACCCGATTTCAGGTTAATGGTCTCCAACCCGAGGTTCGAAAAAATTTTTTAGGGTGGCCAACTCGACCCGAACTCTCTCGATCCGAAAAACCCCTGCTCGACCAGCCCTGGGGAGATTGAATCCGCTATATTCTACATGAAAACTCACTCTCTGGCCTAGTTCTTACTGCGTAAGCTGAGAAAAACAATACCCATTGTAATATGCTGAGTAGCTGGACCTTGGATAATACCACTTGTAGTCGTTTCTATAAAACTTTTCCAATTAAAGGAACCCCCTTATCTGAATAATTATATAGCTAAAATTCATTACAATACAGTTTGAAGCACATAGCACTGCCGGGAGCAGTTCATATGCTCATTTTTTGTCTTCTGGATCATAGAAGATGCTGCCAATTGAAAATTTGGGCAAGAAGGATGAGAAAATAACACTGAAAAGGGGAAATATAACGTCTAAATGGTGGAAATCTCAGAGGAAATGACAAAAACCAATTAATTCTGGCTATTTTGATGTAAGTTGGCATCAGAAATGACAGTTCAGGGACTCACAAGTTGAAAATATCGATTGGATCAATTATAGCTGGTCCAGGGATACGGCAAAGACTGGAAATAATCATTAATTACAGTAATCTTCCATGTAGAAGAGGAATTAGAGTGCCACTGGAGCCATGTGAACTGTCATATCGAATTTAAATCGTCCTGGAGACCCTATCAGCCCTTCTTCTTGCTGAGAACTTTTGTACAGACGATTTTAAACAAATTACGTGTCGATTAGCGAAAAGAGGAATATTTGAAGTAAACTGGGGGTTATTCCCTCAAATTGCCCTTAGAAACGAAATGCGCAAGGCAGCCTGTTGCGCAACTTCCTTGCCTCCTCCCAGCCGCTCACAGTTTGATCTGGATCAATATCCCCTTTTTCAGGAGACACCCAGCGTATTTTTATGACTCTTATTTGATTAAAATCTTCTTTTGGCTAACTGCCAACAGTGCAAAAACAGTCGAATAGGTCATATTCCCATGGTTTATGTATGTCCGTAGATCGTGATTCAGCTAGGCGAAGGGAAGGGGAGAATGCACTCTCATTCCCCCCTCTCTCTCTTTTTTTTGTGATTATTTCTGTCCATCCTTTGCCACACGGATGTGTAGACTCCCTTTCTCTGTGAAAGATATGATTTACAACCATGCTGGTCCTAACTTTGTTTAGTTTTCGTTCTGGGTGGTCTTCAGCTGTTTAGAGCCTCGGTTAGACAGCCAGTTTCCCTTCCGATGTCACCCTGTGGCTCATACTATCAACTTCCCTGTTTCAAGAGGATATTTATCATATTTTATGCCTGTCTGCTTTGCGTTTAACGCGTTTCTTTGTCCTCTTACCAAGGGGCTGGTAACAGCCGGTGGGTGTTGCGCACAGCCGAGCGCCTTATCGCTCGACTCTTTACTTACTGCCTTCGTTTTATCCAAAATCTTGCCTCTTTCTCTCAAAGTAGCCGCAGTTAGCCAAGACGACACAGATAGACAGGCAACAGCCACAGTTAGGCAGCTTGAAATCCTTTCTGGGATTCAGAATTCTCCCTATTTCCTCTTCGAAAAACTGCCTTCTCCCCTTTTTTGATCCCCCTGCCCCTGTGAATTAATATCTACTTATCGATTTGACGCTGCAGATCACCGTCTCCCACCGCGGGCACACACACCTCGGTGTTGTTCCCTTTCCCAGGCATATCTTCTGGTTCACTGGATCCTCTCCTTTTTTTGTTCAGAGAACCTTTTTGCCTCAATATTCTTCTGGGTGGTCCTAAAACTGCCCGTATAAAGCCACAGTTAGACAATTGGAAGATGGAATAGCTGTCCAACTGTGGTTCAATCATTTAGCACCCATTTTTGGTTACAAAATCTTTTTCTGGTCCTTTTCTCGCCTCATCTCCTGCTTACTCATCACCCCCTGTGTCTTTTCTAAGTCTCTGTTTCGCCCTTATTCTATACCAAACCAACGATCTTTTAACGTTTCGAATGTTTTGCACCAGTTGTGACAAACCTCTGGTCCCCAACCCTCTCTTTGAACCTCTCCCTGTGCCGACAAAAGTGCAACTTGGGTCGCGGTCCCTTCTTTCTCAACCGCCAGACCCAGACAATATGTCATCGTTTTACTTCCTGTTTCTTTCTCTCTTCTGGGGGGCCTAGAAAGCTACAATGAGACAGCTAAAAAGAACCACAGTTAAATAGCTCAAAAGCCACAGTTAGAAATAGTCGACCGAATTATTTAGCTGCAGGATAAAAGCCACTGCCCAGTGGCCGAGAAAGAGGCTAACTGGAAGATTTAAATCCCCCGCTCCCTAATCAAAAGGTCAGATCTATTTATTTTACCCAAGTGATAAAACTGCGATGTGGAATGACCCGGGGAGTGGCGGTGGTTTGAATATTCTTGCCTAGACAACCGAGAGAGCCACAGTTAGACAGCCCCTTGTTCACAGTTTGAATTGCTCTCTTTCTCCCCCTTCCCCCTTGTTATTATTCTCCCCAGCCTCCTGATTCATTGATATTCGTGTCTTTTCGTACACCCCTCCCCCCAACCCCCACCTACCATCGCCCACGGGGTGTTACCACTGTAGTTTGTTGGCACCCGCCAGTGGAGGGTACTGTAACCTATTTGGCCTTCTTTTTTTATTTATTGCTTTAAATTGAGCCTAAGGGACTGAAACAACATTTCATATCAACATTGTCCATGTTCAGAAGAAGTTCCTTTCCTTGTTGCTTTCTCTTCTCTTGAGATGGAATTTGATTTAGCGGCTCTATTCTAATATATGGATCCCATTCTCCGGGTGGGAGTACTGTAGCCTGATCGAGGAATTCATTTATTTTCTTTTATTTGTTATACTGTGGTTCTTTTAGCTGCCTAACTGTCTCTGGTTTTTTTTCCAATTGTGGCTTTTTCACTACTTAACTGATCATTCTTACTGTAACTTCTAAAAATTTTCAGGTAACAGCGATATTTTAAAGATAATAATTTGGAATTGAAATGGAGCCGAAAAACGTGAAAAAAATTGGAATGGGACCTTTGGTAAAACGTTTTAAAATACTAAAAATTACTCAATTTTCCAGAAGTTCTCCATTGAGTGGATCCTGGGATCAGCAGCTGGTCTTGCCTCGACCTCGGCCTATCACATCCAAGGAGCTGTAAGTTTTTTTTTCAGTTCACTTTATAATTTTATAATTTTTTTAAAATTTTGATTTAAATAGAGAATTTTCAGGAGCAATCAGCCTTTTCCCCATGTCGTCGAGGAACTCAGCCAGCCTTAAAAGAAGTCCAATCGCCAGGAGTTCCCCTCCAAACTGCCGCCTGGGAGGTTTGCAATTTTTCTGAATACACAAATAAATTAAACATTTATAGGACTACTGTCAACGAGAGGACCAAAGAGTGGAAGAAGCCTTAAACGGCCCTGAGGATCCCCTTCAAGTGGAGGAAGTGGAAGGCCCGCCATATTCCTCGGTAATCATTTTTCTTTTAAAAATAATGTGGAATTCTTATTGGATCCTCTCCTAGTTCCCTCTCCTACTCCAGATGATGATGACGATTTCCTCGAAGAAATCGATGACGAGGATCTCCCGAGTGACCAGGAGGTTGGTCTTTTTTCATTTTATTTGGTATTTTCCCCTGAAAAACAAGAATTCGCTTATAATGTCGAGGAAGAATCGAATATTTCAGATAGAAGTGGATGGCCTTTTGGAAAGGCAAGCAGAGCAGGAGGCGATCCCCATGGAAATAGATGAAGAAACTCCTCAAAATGAAGAAAACCGCACCGAAGGAATCGAGAAAGAGGCGGAAGAAATGGAGGTCGCCACGTCTCCTGACCGGCCTGGCCCCTCCTCGGCTCCAAAACCCAAAAAACCGGTATAAACAACTTTCTTACAAAAATGTGCTGATTTTAGAGAAGAAGAACGAATAAGAAGAAGAACCGCTGGTCCTGGCGAGGAGCAACCAGACCTCCAAAGAAATCCCGGGTAGGGCCCGTGGATGCCACCCGGAACCTCTGGAGGGTGAGAATTTGTATAAAATCAACAAACTTTTACAGATCAAAAAAATCCACAATTGGACTGTGGACGACGAGACGGGAGCTGAAAAATACACAGTGGAGTATCTGGGGTACCCGGCCGAAAACGATTGGGCAGTGCTCTCCGCGAGCGAGGTCTTTGCTCCTGATCTTGTCAGGGAATACAAAGAAAAGCGTAAGTTCTTGTAGATTGTCATTCCTTAATCAGAGAAATTTAGATAGGCAGAATTGAATGAAAGAAGATCGTTCGGGCCGCCTCTTCTCAAAAACCCCAAAACACCTCGTCCTTGCTGGTTAATCCCCAGTAGGTCATCTTCTCTTTGTTACTCCTTCTTTTTTACCGGTTTTTATCATTCCCTGACTATTCCATAGTTTTCTGAAAAATCTGTTTCCTTATTTTTGAGTTTTCCTTGCATTTCGGGTTTCCTAGTTAATTTACCCCTGAATATCTCCGGTTTCTCTCATTTTTTTGGCTATTTTATTCTTGGATATACCCGGTTTTCCCTTTTTTTGTCGGTTCTTTTGGATTCCTTTTGAATTCTTTCCTCCAACGACTTTTCTTCATTTTTCATAGGCAATTCCCGTTCTCCTTTTGCCATATCCTCTCACTTTCCCCATTTTTCTGTTGATCATTTCTGTATCCTTCCTCGGGTTATTTTCTCTTCTCTTTCTTTTCTTCTCGGTTGTATTCATCTTTCCGGTTATACCCATCTTTTTCCCGTGTATTCTGTGATTTTTCTGACAATTAAACGAGTATTTGGCTTCAAATTTCAATAATCTATCGGTTTTTTCCAATAATTCTCTCTATTTTCTTTCTGTTTTCCAGTGTTTATACAAATTTTCAATTTCTTCTGGAAAATCTCCAGAAGACTCATACTTAGTCTTTTCAGTTAGTTTTTTTCTGTTATTTTTGAACTAACTCTGAAATTTTAGCGATCTAAAGCCATCTGGAAGATCTCCTACGAGAAGAAGAACAAGAAATCGTGAGTTATTCAAATTTTCTTCAAAAAACTTGCAGAAATTTGCAAAATAATAGGTAATTTTCAGAAAAATATGGATAAAATGAATGAAGAAAGTGAAGAAAGTAGATTTGTAGCCGATGTCGACCGTTCTCAGCCAGTTCCATTGCCAGTCGCTCGTCGAGAAGTCCATCGCCCAGGTTTGGGCACTTCAGTCAATCTCTCTTCAATCATCGATCCTACAGGCTTCGTGATTCCTCCAGCTACTGCCCTTCCTCCCGCCGTCGACCAGCCACTCCCCATCTTCGGCCATGTCGCCGTCAATGCTTCCTCCTCCCATCCAGCTGACCAGGCAGCTGTAGAAGATGACCATCTTCCTGGCCCGTCAACATCCCAGCCTCCACAGGTACATTTTAAACTTAAATACAAGGAAAATACGAATTTTTAGAAGAAACGGCGGCGAGGAAGGGAAGTCGAGCCCGATGCGGCAGCTATGGAGCTAAGAGGATCCAGATCCGGCAAAATCCCTTACTACTAAAACGCTATGGTGTCTGTGTGTGTGTGTGTCTGTCCGTTGACAGGTCGAAAAATCATGGCCGAGTGGTCTAAGGCGCGCGCACCAAACAAGCCACGCGGGTTCGATCCCCGCCGGTGACAAAAGTGCTCAAAACATTTTTGCTTTTTTGTTTATGGCTCCACTATAATTATTTCGCAATATAAGTGTGACTGAGTATCAAATGCGCCATTTGGCTGCGTATTTCCTATTTTCCATCGTTACGCATCGAAATTAGTATCATTCGACTGCTCTCAGTCTGGGGAGTCAGAATCTGCAACTTATTTTTCCATTAAATGAGGCTGAGTATCAAATGTGTCATTTGGCTGCGTATGTGTCAATTTTCGCTCTTTTTCAACAAAATAGGTACCGTTCGACTCCTCTCAGTGTGAGGAAGCCGATTACGGTGATGGTTTTCCATTTAAATGAGGCTGAGTATCAAATGTCCCGAATTTCGCAATCCACCTGGAAGATAGGCGTCATTCGAGTCCATTAGACGAGGGGAATCTATTTTTTCTTATTTTTGGGTAACCTGGAAGGACGCCCCGCGAAGAGGGGCGCAGCCATCTGGTAAGAGATCCTAACCAGGTAAGCCGGGTAAAAACCACAAAAACAGATGATTTTCAGGTTTTCTTGAGGAGGAAAAGGAAGAGGAAGAATGCGACCGAGGCTGAAGCTTCTAAGGAGGGAGAGTATGTTGTCCGGAACCCAAACAACGTAAGCAGGAGAAAATCGAAAGAGAAATGAAAAAATTTACAGGTTTCGAACAAAAGGCCTAGGCGGTGGTGGAGGAGGCCTACCAATGTGGATGCTTATCTCATTCAAATGGGCCTGGAGCCGGAAGATGAGCAGAATGAAGAAAGGCCAGTTGGTCGCCGAGGAAGATCAAGAAAACCACGAGTAAATCCCAGGGAGGATAGAGGACAATCCGTTAGTTTTTTCCCTTATTTTATTGTATTTTTGAGTCTTTTAAAGGACTAAATCATTTACAGGCGGAAGAAGAGCCCCAAGAAATTCAACGAGAACAGGACGAGCAACTGGAAGTAAATTTAGAAGATATGATGAATTATGGTTTTGATGGGCTACAGGAAGCTCGATTGGATTGGGAACCGGCCAATCCCACAGAAATGGAAGGAGAAGAAGCTCCGGTTAGTCCATTTCCCCCTTATTTTGCTGAGTTTTGTAGAATTTTTTATGTTCAAATTAATTTTCAGAGAGAAGAAGAGCAAAGAGCAAAAGAAGTTGGACCTCTTCCGATTGAAAATGAGGTTGGTAAATTTTCTCTTTAATTTTCAAAATTAGCGAGATTTTGAAAACAAATTTCAGGCCCAATCCGTCCCAGAAGAAGAAGGCGAGCCCGACGCTGTCCAGCCTCCTGTTGAAGAAGCAGCCAATCAGGAATTTAAAATCCCAGCCGAAATCAATCCGGAGATCTTTTCGCGACTGGAGGAGGTTGGTTCTCCCTTTAAAATGTTTTGGTACTTATAAAATTCTTCAGACTTTCTACACTAGCCGGTTACCTGGTCTCTGGACGAAAATTGCCGCAGATACATTTTCAAGAAAAAAGGCTAGGGAAAACCAGGAAGCCCAAGGAATTCAGGCGGAGGTTGGCATTTTTTCTATTTTTTTAAGTTTATTTACAGAACGGCGAAGGAGGAGACATCAGGCCATCCCCCCAACGTCAAAAAGAACCTGAAGCTCCTGTGCTGAAAATTGAAGGAGCCGACCAGGGCCAGTCAGCTGAAAATCCTCCAGAAGAGGAGAAAATACTGGACGTAGTTGGAGTCCAACCGGAAGACGCCCCTCCTAGTCAACAAAATGAAGGAGCCGACCAGCCTGCTGCCAATCTCCCCGAAGAGGATGGAATTCTGGACGTGCAAGAAGTCCAGTCAGAAGATGTTCCACTTGGCCAACAAAATGAGGAAGCTGACCAGGGCCAGCAAGCTGCCAATCCTCCAGAAGAGGAGGACATCGACGTTGTCGGCTTACAGCCGGAAGATGCCCCTCTTGGCCAGCAAAATGTTGTGGAAGATGACCCTAATGTCCCCGGACCTTCCAACCGCCCGGTATGAAAATGCCCTTGAAAATTGAGCAATTTATAATTTTTAGGTCCGTCAAAGGATCCGGAGGGCAGCGGCCAAGCACCTGGACTACCGGGAACCGGAAGACATCACCTTTGGGCCAAAGAAATGGACAGTGTTCCCTGCCAGCAAGAAAACAACCCAAAAAAAGGGTGAAACCAGAGAGGTGAGTTCATTGTTTGGGGGGAAAATTGGAATTATATCAAAAAATTGGAGTTTTACCTTGAAAATCAAGGAATTTTTACTGAAAAAGAGCAGGAAATTCGTAGAATTAAAAATTTACGATAAAATTGGCTCCATTTATCCTAAAAACCATCTAATTTCACATTTTTCAGGTCGTTGGAATCTTCAATTATGGCTTCTACCCGCACACGGTCGTCGGCCCAGTCAGTAGGACTTATCAAGTCCAGCTAGCTGGAAAAGATGAGCCGGAATGGATCAGCGAGGAGGCCATCCACGAGAAGGAGATGCTGATTTGCTATCAAAAAAAGCATCTGATGTCAGTTTAAAGATTTTTCATTAAAAAAACTATTTTTTAGAACGCCGGAAGACGAGGAAAAGAAGGAGAGATACAAGGTGGGTCTTTTTATTCATTTCTCCCAAATTTCGCTGATTTTGAATGAAACTTGTCCTGGAAATACATTCCCAGTGGTATTTTTACGTGAAAAATGCGAATCTGCCATGAGATTTTGCGATTTTCCTGGTTTTTCTCGGTTTTTGGAAGGATTTTGAAGGATGCAATAGATTGCTCCGCATAAGTAATGAAATCTCCCATAACTTTTGATTAAAACGGGCTAGACCAAAACTGCTTTATGGATCATGTAGCTGACTATTTGAGCTACAAAATGATCTTTAAATCTTATCAATAGGGTCATTTTTGTAGTTTTGGCGGGGATTTAAAGTAAAAAAAATCTCAGTGAAAAATAAAAAAAAATGGTGGAAATCGTGCCACAGTTAGACAAAATCCGTCTAATTTTGGTCAGTTTTAGAGCCTGGAGGTGGTCGGCCACAAAGAAGAGGACGGCAGAACTTATTACAAGTTCAAATTTTTGGATGAAGAGCCCCGCTGGGTAGTGGAAAATGGACTCGAATGGCAATGGGCCCGTGCAGCTGTCCCAGGGACCCTGTTTGAGCAGCTCTTCTATTATAAGAAGTAAGAAAAAGCCTGAAATTACTTTATATTATTGGATAATTTTCAGGAAAATTGAAGAAAGAGGCCAAATCCAGGTTCCTGTCCCTGCTCCCGTTATTCCTGGCGATGATGAAAATCCAGAAAATTAGAATTTTCTCTCCTCTTAAAAAGCAGCAATTTCTTGCCATATCTTCCCATTTCCCCTTTCTCCGTCTATTGCTCATTTCTGTATCATTTTCTCAGGTTATTTCCTTGTTTTCGGTTATTTATTCATATATACTGTGATATTTTCACAATTAAACGAGTATTTATCTTCAAATTTTCAATAATCTATCGGTTTTTACCACTAATTTTATCTATTTTTCTCCCGTTTTCTTATTTTTATACAAAATTTCAGTTTTGTTTCAGTCTGGTTAGAAGTGTCATATATACATTTTTCTTTCTTCCGTCGGTTTGTTTATTCAATTATTCTTAAAACAGTGAAATCTTAAAGATCCAAAAACATCCAGAGACGTCGAGAAGAAGAAGAAACTGACATTCATTGGAAAATGGAAAGTGGATCGATATACTTCAGCGGTTAGTATCAATATTATCGACATCAAATTTAAATTGTAGACAGAAATGTGGATTCTCCGCCTCTTCCTGGAAGCCTCGCTGATAGGTGTCGTCGTCAAGAACAAGAAGAGGCCGAAGAAGAACGGATCCGGCTGCTACAGCCTCTATCTCCGATAGTTACTCACCAGGGTTCTCCTCCTCCTCCTCTGTATATTTATTACGGAAGCGATGAGGAAGAAATCATCGTCGGCGACTCGAAGTATAAGGTGGGATTTTCTTTTAAAACTTGGAGTATATGACGTAATTCAGGAGGTAGAGGGGGAAGAAGTGGAGAAAGCATCAAATCAGGAGGGAAATGAGGAGAGGACGGTCGAGCCAGAAGTCGTCGATGACCGTCAGCCCCCTGGGCCGGTCATCGACCCTGGTCAATGCTCTCCAGAACCACAAGTCGACGCTGCTGTTGGCCATGTCCAGTTGAAGTCGTCGACGCTCGACCAATAGAAGATGCCCGGCCTTCCCCCAGTTCTCTTTTGTCTTATTAACCCATTAATGCTCATGTGTTCATTTTTGAACATTTTTTGCCTTGGTCCTAAGCCTGAATTAGGGGGGGGGGGGGGGGGGGGTTCCCGCGTCTTTTTGTAGTAGAAATCCGTCTGTTTACCCTTTTTCCAATGACGTTTTCTCTCATTCTCTTGGTTTTATACTCCTTCTGGTTGTTTTCATGCGTTTTCCTCATATTATTTTTTTTCGTTATGACATTCTCTATGGAAATCTCCCCAATTTTTTTTTGTTTTCATAAACTATTGGGAAAAATTAACATTCCCCAGCTTTTTTCCATTTGAATTTTGAAATTTCTGCCTGTTTCCTGTTTATTTCCTCGTTTTTTTATTCCTATATCAGAATTTGTCTTATTTTATCTCATAAAATCGAATGTTTTGTCTTCCGGCCTCTAAAATTCCCTCTGTTGCCCTGGCCATGGCCATTAGTATCCTCCCCCGCCACCTGTCAATGGCCGATTTTCTCCCGCGTCAACCATGTTCGCTTTCCTTTTCGAGTGCTTTCTGCTCCAATTTTCGCTTATTTTTTTTACCGGTATTCATTATTTTTCCAGTAAATGTTCCATTTCCCGTTATTTTCTTTATTTACTCCTCAATTTTATTAATAAAAATCTATTCAACTCATATTTTATTTGTTTTACGGTTTAAAAGTTCTTTTTTTAAAGCAGAATTCTATTAATTTTAAGTTTCAGCCTTTTAAAACTTGAAAAAGATGGGAAATAGAAAGAGGGACGGAAGCGGGAGATTCATTGTGAGTTTTTTCGGCTAAATTTTGAAAAATTTCGGGATTTTTAGAAGCGTCCAAAGGTAGAAGGCCCAAAAGAAGAAGAACAAGATTATGAAGATGATTTCTACAGGGAAGAATCTCCTCAGTCGCTGGAAATCGAAGATGAGCAAGAACCACCGGCTCAGAATGAAAATGAAGGGGAGGATGTCACGGTCCTTGCAGAATTTATCTACCACAATCAAGAAACACAAGTAGAAGAGGTAATTGAGCCCTAAAAGCATAAAAAAAAACTGCTTTTTGCACTAAAAAAATGAAAGAAAAAAGGTTTTAGCGCCCGGGGGATTGAACCTGGGACTATTTGTATGAGTCGGGACGTTTAGCCATTTGACCATAAGAGTAGAGCTTCGCCCGTGAGAAAAACCTGTAGAAAATCGTCCTAACAGCAGAAATAGGCCAAATCCCTCATTTTCCAGGAAAGACCCGCCTCTCCCCTTGCTGGTGCACCAGCTCCCGAATCCCCACATCTTCGTGCTCCGACTAACACTCCTCATCGTCAGCTTCAATCGCCAGTTCCTCCACCAACTCCAATTGCCCGTCCATCGACGCCAGTCGCCCCTGTAAGTTGGCAGCCAATTCATTGAAATAATTAAATTTTCAGTTGATTTATGAATTCATCGGTGTGCAGAAATTCGAAGGCAAGAGATTGTTCACTGTTTTGACGACTGAAGGCAAGAAAGAGTTCGTCAGTTATGGAATTTTGGGCCCGGACGGGCAACAAATGGCTGACGTCTTCTTACAGAGGTAATTTATTAATATTTTTAGTCATTTTTCGTTTAAAAAATTTGAATTTTCATGTAAAATTTGGAAACAAGGCTATTTTTTAGTTATTTCATATAAAATATTACAGTTTTCAGTCTGCAATCGTCTCCGAGAGCTAAACGGGAATAAAAATCGATCTTTTTATGAATATTCCGGGTTTGTATAATATTTCTCATCGTTTTTATTAAATTTCGGGCATGAAAAGTGCTGTTATATGAATTTTTTTGCTAAGTTATTGTAAATTTTGATCATTTTAACAAAATTTATGAATTTTCGAGCTCTAAAAATGTTATTAGTTCAATTTTATTGAAAATATTGAGCTTTTTGTTATTTTCTCATTCAGAAAATGTTATAATCTCAATTTTCCAACTGCTGTTTATCAATTTGAGCTAAAATTTTCTGTTTTATTAATTTTCTGGCTGTAAAAAACGTTGTTATTTAAATTTCTCAAATAAATATTCAATTTTCCCGGCTTTTTATTATTTTCTATGCTCAATTTCCCCTGAAAATCACAAGAAAACAGATAAAAATAAATGTTTATTACCCGAAATCTCTAATTACTTACAATTCTTAGAATTCTATTCAATTTTAACAATTTGATCAGCTTCTGGATATTTTGGAAGTAGGAGATTCATCTCTTTGACTAGTTGCTTGGGCACGAAACGTCCTCCCAAAAAATGTGGGCCAGTAAAATCTTTCATACAAAGTTTTGGCGCTGTGAGGGAGATGACTGAATGTGGACGGATGAATGGGCCAGCGGATGGCGGGCCTTTTTCCACGTCCCAACCTGAAAATCACCAAAAAATAAAAGAAAAAGGAGAAAAATTACCGGAAGGAATATCAATACAGCTAACAAATATTCCTTTGACATTTAGCGTATTAATTATTTCATCAAATGGTTCACGAACAGGCGGTTTAAATGAAAAACCAAACATTGCATCAACAACAAATTGAAATTCATCCAAATTTGGTAATTCATTGAGGACAGGAATCTCTGGAATTATTTTAATTGCTTAAAAATAGAAAAAAAATCTACCCAGCGCAGTCATTTGACCCACGAGAGTCGCCATCAAGTCATTTTTACTCTTTGTAGGATAAACGCATGTTGGATCATAGCCCTGAATGAAAAATTTAAGTAAAAAATAAGTTAAATAAAATACAAATTGTTGTAAATGACGAGCACAGACGAATCCATCACCACCATTATTTCCAGGACCACAGAGGACAAGAACTTTACCTGAAAATTAAAGAAATGCTTAATTTTTAACTGTAAGAAGTCAGAAAACTATCAATTTTAACTTTTACGGCTATGAAATATGAGAAAAGTCGCTGTTTTAGCTTTCAGCAGCAAAAATTGCGTCAATTTTATAGAAAAATTGTGGAATTACGTCAATTTTATAGAAAAATCGTGAAATAATTAATTTCTGACTATAAAAACTTAACATCCAATTTATTTTATTTTTTTACAGCAAAAAGAAATTAGAATATTATAAATTTTTACATTTTTTCAGATGCAAAACTAAAAATTTCCATCATTTTTCAATGAAATAGGCCTTTTTCTAATTTTTTGTGTTGCATTTTGCAACAGCACACGGCATATTTTAAAATATTTTACCGAAGTACAAAAAGAATGACGTCAATGGGTTAATAAAAGCGTTGACTGCGATATAAACCGATTACTCGCTTCAGTCAGACTGGGATTGTTCCGATTTCTGTGTTGAATTTTGACCTTTAAAAATAATAAAAAATGAATTTTTACCTTTTGGATAATGTGAATTGATAGCTTGGGCACATGCCAACCCCGCTAATTCCATCAATTGTTCTACTTTGAAATTGTACTTGCTGAAGAGCAGTTGGTCTATTTTTGATGCTTCATCTTGTCTGAAAAGTACTTTTTTTTTAGTTCCTGCACTGATTTTTAGTTGCTTTTTTATGTTTAGGAATATTTGTTTTAATATTTTATGCTAGAAATACGATTTTATAGTAAAAACAGCTTGCTTCTTCTTTATTTTTATGGTGGTTCGAAATTTTACTGGTTTTCCTTGCATAAGAACTTTATTTTTATTTGCTTTTTCTTATTTCCTGTTCAATTCTATGAACAAAAACTTTATTTTAACGAAAATTATGCTTCTAAAATGAAAAAAACCTTAGATTTTATATTTTTTAGCGTTAGATTCACAAATTTTCATGCTTCCTCTAATTTGCCATCTTATTTTCTTTCAAATTACGTGCTTCTCCTTATTTTCAGTTCAATTTTATGTCCGCAAACTTTATTTCTACGAAAATTATGCATCTAAAATGAAAAAAAGCTTAGATTTTATATTTTTTAGCATCAGCTGTACAAATTTCTACGTTTGCTCTAATTTTCCATTTTATTTTACTTAAAATTACATGCTTCTCATTATTTTCTAACAATTTCTAAAGTGCTTTATGTTTTAATGTTGGATCTACTGTGACGTGGATTTCTCGTGACTTTTCATGGCCGAAACTAAGTCGTAAACAAAATTTTCTACAAGGTTATGTTACATCTACGCGATTTTATTACAATTTCTTCGAATTTTCCAATAATTTCAATGAAAAATGCAAGCTTCTATTATTTTTCATCTAAAATTAAAATTCTAGTAAAATTTTACTTACCCCAGAAACCTGATATCCTTTCTACTAACCACAGCAGGTGTTGTAATCATTCTTTTAGCAATATTTGCTATGAAATGTCTGTAAGAGAGAATTGTTATTGACATTTTGGCTTTTTTTCGGGCTGAGCAAAACAAGTTTTTTGATCGCAGATTGTAAAATTTCAAATTGGCGCCAATAAGATACGCAGGCATCGTGTCAAGACTATTTGCGGGCATTTCTCTGTTCCCGAGAGCCGAATGCAATTGATCGTCTCTCGCGTGCACTCTTTTTCTCTTCTCCGCTGACTATTCTCTCTCTTTTACATATTCTCTCGTCTCTTTTGCCCTCCCGATTGAGAAGATTTAGAGTTTTATTCTCTGTGATACAAGCATCACGAATTATAAAAATAATCGTCATATTGTTTTTATCTTCACTAATTCGTAAATATTTTCTAAATATAATATTTTCCAATATTTCTAATTGCTAGCAACATTTCCCACATTCGTTGTGTGAATTTGACGTTGAAATTGCTTACGCATGATTATATAATAATATTTTCTAAGAAACTTTCTCATTTCTCTCAAATTTTTCAATTTATCATGACCCCCTCGTGATTGTCTTGCCTTTTTTTGTTTCGTGATACCCATCCCCGGCGCAGCTTCGCTCTCTCATCACCTGACCCATGTTGTCCTTGCTTCTTTTCGGTATTTTTTTTTCGTATTCGCCTATTTTCGCTTCTTTTTTTTCAGCATAATTTAGGCTCTGTTTACTGCTATGACGTACTAATACGCCTACGTATAGAAGAGCCATATTTCGCTAATTACTTGCATCAGGTCTTTATTTCAGAAGTTTTTTAGACATAGAAACTGTTAGAATTTTACAATTTATGGATGTACACAGCTGTTATCGTTGTAACGAAGTAATTCAAAATATTTGCTATGGAAAACGCTAACCAGACAGGATTGGCTTCTTTGATAAACATTTCAATGAGAAGCCCATTGCTCAAATTTTACTTCTTCTTTTAGGAACTTTGCTAACAATTCTTTTAAAAAGGAACTGATGCAAGAAATTAGCAAAATATGAAGCAGCTCATTTTTTTTATTAGCTTTAGCTGTTCTCTGCGTACAATTTGTGTGTTCTCACCTGTGTGCAATATCAATTTCCGTTCCACGTTGATTGCATCCTTTGCAGACATTTCCCTCTCTTTAATTTTATATAATTTCTATCATCTTCTTCTCTTCGTCTGGCACATAGCATAGCTCTGGGCTGTTTTGTGAGCGCTCCCGTTTTATCGATCCGCTTGGCTACACTCTCATGCCCAGTCTCTATCACTCTCCCTCTCTCATTACTTTTCTTGTTATTATGTTTAACCGGGTCTGGAAAGGAAAGAGAGAACATCGAGACGTCTTGTCTGCCGGCCGTGACACGATTATTGATCATGCTGTAAAAATTATTTGCGTCCTGGTGAGGTCGCTTGCACGCTAAAAGCTCACATAGAAACGTGAACATTTACTTGCATTTCTATATTTTGTATGCTTACTGATATTTTAAGATTCCTATCACTAGGCGCATTAAATTTAAGCTTTTTTTTAGTTTTGATTGAGAAGCCTATTGATTTTTAGCGTTCGATTTGTTGCTTCTGTGCGTTTCTCTTTTCTATTTCGTTCTTTATAATCTACTCTCATTCTTTATTTTTTATACGCTAAATTTATATATTTTTTTTCAGGCGGAACAAATTTCGTGTGGTCGTCTTCAAGACGCTGCACTCTCCTCTCAAGCTTCAGCTAGGGGACCCTCATTGTAAGTTTTTATCATTTTTTAGAGGATTCTGTTAAAAAACAAGCGATTTATGATTTTGATAACGTTAACGGAAGCTCAACATTACAGCGCATCATATGGTTAATGCGTAGAAAATGAGAAATCTTTGTGTGGGGATGAAAAAGCTATGATTAGGGAGAAAGAAAACGAACAATAACAATTTCTTTGATTTCAGATGAACAACAAAATGTCGCTCAAAGGGAACCGGCCGGTGACGTCCGTTGTAGCATCCGTGGCAACCGACGGAGTTGATCAACAGGTACAATTTTATTTCTAAATTATAGAGAAGCTTTTAAATATGATCATGCGCCTGGCATTGTTTGAAGACTTCAAAAATCACTAATCCTAGAATTTGGCCAAAAGATTTTCCAGCTTTTATGCAGATTGCTTTTAAGAAGGCACAGCCTGTACGAGATCAAAAGCTGCGAATTTTTCGTATAAACAGCACCTAATTCTTTCAATTTCAGGTAGAAATCTCATATTGTGACCAAAAAGTAGTGGGTAATGGCTCATTCGGTGTTGTATTCGTGGCAACTCTTCAAGAAACAAAAGAACACGTGGCCATTAAAAAAGTTCTCCAAGACAAACGATTCAAAAACCGTGAACTACAGATTATGCGAAAATTATCGCATCCTAACATTGTTAAACTGAAGTAAGTTCTTTTTTTTCGCTGTGCTCGTCATGCAAAAGTTAATATTCATTGAATGACGCGTATAACCTCGAAATATAATCTACGTTCTTTTTTTTTCAGATACTTTTTCTATTCGGGTGGCGAGAAGAAAGATGAATTGTATTTGAATCTTATTTTGGAATATGTTCCTGAGACTGTTTATAGGTTCGTTTATCTTTTTGTGCTAGTTGATTAATATTCTTCTTTTAAGGGTAGCCCGTCATTACTCGAAACAAAGATCAACTCTTCCTATTCTCTATGTCAAACTGTACATGTATCAGGTATGCTTCTAATTGTTCCTGTTACTGTTTATTTTCAGTTATTCCGAGCACTTGCTTACATCCATGGAATTGGAATCTGTCATCGTGACATTAAGCCACAAAATCTTCTTATTGACCCGGAAACGGGAGTCTTGAAGCTTTGCGATTTTGGCTCAGCAAAGTATCTGGTTCGAGTAAGTTATTGAATTTTTTGAATAATCTCCTCTTTTGTTAGAATTTTATAAAACTTTTTTTTTTCAGGGAGAGCCAAACGTTTCATACATTTGTTCTCGTTATTATCGAGCTCCTGAATTAATCTTCGGTGCAACAAATTATACAAACTCTATCGATGTATGGTCGGCTGGAACTGTGATGGCCGAATTGCTTCTTGGACAGCCAATCTTTCCCGGAGAATCTGGTGTAGATCAGCTTGTTGAGATTATCAAAGTAACATTGAATTTTGTATTTGTTTAATTTTATTTTTCTAGGTATTGGGAACTCCCACCCGGGAACAAATCCAGAGCATGAATCCCAACTACAAGGAATTTAAATTCCCTCAGATAAAGGCCCATCCATGGAACAAAGTATTCCGCACACAGACGCCGCCAGAGGCCATCGATTTGATCTCCAATATTATAGAATATACGCCTACGTCTCGTCCAAGTCCTCAGCAGGTTTGTTTTTTTTTCTTTATTTTTATGTGCTGATTGTTATTTCGTTTTATTTCAATTTTTTATTAACATTTTTTAGGCTTGCCTGCACGCTTTCTTCAATGAATTGAGAGACCCTGAAACGAAGCTGCCAAATGGCAAACCACTTCCTCATTTGGAGACGGATTCAACCCCCGAGCCGGAACAGGCAGAACCTCAATAATTTGTCCTCTTTTTGATAACATGATGCAGCGCCAGTGCATAAGAACAGCAACAAAAACCATCATTTGTAGCCCACACTTCTCCATGTATATATAACACACACACACCGACCCAGATTTCTTTTTTTTATAATTATTATTTGTCTTCTTTACGCGTGTACGCGTCATGTGGGCCATGCCTCCTCTTCCTCCTCCGATTTCCGTCTCCCCTAGTATGAAATTATTAGAATTTTCCCAACTAAAAATAAGGTGGGATAAAAACAGAGAGAAATATGTTTGTCAATCTCTTTCTCTATTTTAAATCGTCTCTATTTTTGTTACCATATTATGATTTTTTTCGTCCGTGTGTGGCATATAAAATCTACTACTTGTGCGCCTGTGTTATGTTTTTTTTACTAACAAAAAAGATTTTTTTAAATTATTTGACATTTATAAGCAGACTTCCTCAAGAAATAAGAAAAAGCTCGATGATTATTTGATATTTTCCTCATTTTTCTGCTCTTCCTCCCCTTAGACATCAAAAATCATTTTTTTTAGAATTTAAAGGGCACGATGTCTTGTTTTCTGTCTGAAGATCGAAGAAACTTAAATAAATATTTATTTGAAAGAAATAAATGGGAATTTTCGGGGAGATCTGCTCAAGTTTTTTGAATTCGTAAGCTGTGCCAAAGAGGAGCCGGCAAATTTCGACTGGTACATCGACCCTGATCAATCAATTGATTCACATGACGAGTACAAATGGCCGACAGCTTAGGAGGCTCACGATTATGGGGCTGGACAACACGAACCTGAAAAGGGAATATTTTTTACTACTTTAGAGTTGTTACGGGCCGTAAACAGCGTGCAGTTTATTTTCTGTTCTGTGAAGAGAAAATAATTAGTTTTTTTCAGGTAAATCAACATTTTTTGGGTTCTATTTTAGTTGCAAAAAATAGAGGACACTCTAACGAGCATTTTAATATAAAAATCATTGAAAAATAAGGAGAAAATGTATTTTTCACATAAAAAATTAAAGGCTCCGTTGAATTTTGAATAAAAACGAACGAAATTAACTTTTACAGTCAGTAAACGTCAGACAACTAATCAATTCTTCCTTATTGATGTAAAAATAATTATTTTTCACCAGAATGAGTGATTTTTGATGCTGTTTTTATATTGAAATAAATAGAACACATTGTAAGGAACATTTTGATATAAAATTTAACAGAAAACTATAAAGAATATTATTTTTTTTCAAATAAAATTCAATTTTATGCTACATTTTTCTATTTCTTGCTAATTTTATTGAATTTTAGGCATTTCACTACTATTTTTTTAGTGTTTTAACACGATAAAATATTATTATAGCTGTAAAATATATAAAAACCTATAAAAATTAATAAAAAAAGGGAAAATTGTACCTCTTTAGTGCTGCCAAAGACATCAACCACAGCAAAGAGTGGAACATCGGATGGAATTGCTTCCAGATTTTCAGGACACGTGTCGAATCCATTTAAAACGACGTGAAGCCTTAAATTTTAACATTTCAAGCATTTTTCTATTTATATGATGCTATTTATCCTCCCCAGAAGTTCATTTTTTATAGAAAACAGCTGCCAGTGGACCAGCTGTGGTTCATTTTCCCGGGGAGGACATTTGGACAAGGCTAAAGTTTTGTTGCTCTTTATTTTTCAGCTGTCTGGGGTGTGATAATGAGTGCAAGGGGAGATGGACGACAGGAAATATTGCACTTTAGGGGGAAGTGGCCGGGAAAAACCAGGAAGTTATTCAAATAATTTGAGATTTATACGAATTTTCAACCAAATTTCTGCGTTTTTAACTGTAAAAGTGGAGGATTTCTTGCTTATTGTTTTGCTTTAATAGAAAAATAAAAAAGTCCAGGAAAATAAAAGAAAATGGTTAATTTTAAAGTAATTTGAATTTAATCCAACGAGATTCCCTAAAACAACGGTTGCCTGATGTTTACGCAAGTTTTCCGGAGCTTCCACCGGAAAAACTGGAATTCTGCGCCATTTTCGCTAATTCTCCCTAATTTTTTAGTATTTTCTTTAAAGAAAAAGATACTAAAGGCTCTTACCGTCGATTTCCAGCCATTTGCTCAAAGTAAACGCCGATTAAGCTCCCCTTTTCGGTGGGTAAAGGAGCCTGGATATTATTGAAGGGAACCAGGAAAGGAGAAACTGACACGAGCCAAGAATTCGATTCCAAACGGCTGAAATAACTGTTAAATGGTTTAAAATGAAGAATACCTTGAGGTCGGATGAGAATCTGGATCCAGGGTAGTTAGTCCAATTCGAAGATGACCACTCCAACCGCCCTCAACGGTTTCAATTGAGACGAAAAAATATTCATTTTCTTTCAGGGGACGCTCAGAGAAGACGAGACCCTGAAAAAAAAAGATTTTGGCTGTCTAGCTGTGGCTCTTTTAGCTGTCTAACTCTGTTGCTTGGCTGTCTAACTGTGGTATTTGTCGCTGCCTCATCGTTGCTCTTCTAACTGTCTAACTGTGTCCCTTTCCCTTCTAATTGTAGCTCTTTTAGCTGTCTAACAGTGGCCTTTCACATTTCTCCTAAAATTCCTTTCATTTTACTGCCGAATCGATTTAAATTGCCCCATTATCGGTGCCATAAAGCGGCTCAGTTCCTCTGAAAAGCATCGAATTTCAAAATATGAATGGAATCCTGTTCAAATTTCAATATTTTAACCAAAATAAAGGGGGAATTCGTCTCGAAAAGGGGCTCTACAACAATTTTTAATGAAAATGAGCTAAAAATCAGTGAAATTTCCGATTTTAGAGCAATTTTTTAGTTGAAAGCAGTCTGTCCGTTGTTTAGCACCGTTTCAATGAAAAGTTTTTAAATAAATAAAAGCGTAAATTCCATTTAAAAATGATTGAAAATCCTGTTTTATCCTGAAATTAAAAAAAATAAGAAAATAACGAACCTTTTCAAAGCTAACTCGTCTCAGGGCCCGTTGTCTCTGTTCCAATAGTTCAATATTCTCTCCATGATACGGATGAAACAGGACTGGACTGTCCTTTGATGTCGACTGTCGCAATTGAGGATTTTCAATTTCGGTAGTTGTCATAGGGGAAAAATATTTACGGCGGCGGGAGAAACCGAGGGCAAAAGACGGCTTGGACGCGAGGAGGCGACTCTCGGGGGGCCAGAAATTGGCGAGATAGCAGGCGGAGCGGAGAGACGACAGAGAGCCCGCCAACGAGGGAGACCACAGGCGACAGCCGGGGAGGCCACGTCAAAACTGGGACGACAGCCAGAGACTAATCAGCTGTTCCGGGGACTTGCCACCATGGCATTGTCGCCTCTTTTATGGCATTTTTACTTATTTTCCAATTAAAATCAGGGAGTTCTTCTATTTCTTCTATTTTTAGCGAAATTTCTATTCAAATCTATCATTTTTCTCTATTTTCAGTGAATTTTTGGTTAAACGCGGCTTATTTTTCCTGTTTTTACCCAGTTTTCCAGCCAAAAACTCAATTTTCCTTCAATTTTAGTCCAACTTCCCTATTTTTATTCAATTTTCCTGTTTGTACCATTATTTTGGTAGATTTTGGAGGGAAAACCATTTTATTTTCTAATTTTCGTGCGTTTTTATCATTATTTTGTGGAAAAATAGCAGAAAGATAAGGTTTGTGGTCAATTTTTAGCTAATTCTTCAATTACTGGCTATCATACCCAAGAAATAGCCAAATTCCCTCGGCCAAGACTCTTTTCCCACAGTATTTTCCTTTAAAAACATGGGAAAGATGGAATTCTATTGATCTGTTCCTTCTCTTTGACAGCTATTGCCCGTAAGGCCTATTATGGCACCATTCTGAATGATTAGACAGGGAACACCGACTTCCATTGTACGAGGAATCGATAATTTTCAACTATACGACTATTTCTGGTCAGCTGACTCGTTCGCTATGCATTTCAGGCTCGCTTTCTTATGTAAAAAGGGGAAAATGGCGCCAGATCCCTCGGCAAACACGAATTCTTCCGAGATTTCGAAACATTCCACGTGTAAGCAATTTTGCAGGAGGTTCTGACTAATTCCCCTCATTGTTTACCCTTCTCAGGGTCTTTTATTCCTCTCAGGACCTGAATGTAGTGCAAATCCCAGGGAAATAGCCTCCTGCCAGCGAAACACCCCTCTGAGCCGGCTTATCCTATAGAAAACGGGCGATATGATCTCCCTCTGATCCGTATCGGCTTGTCCACTAAGCTTCTTCTCCCTGTTTTCTCTGATTTTTCGTGCTGATCCTTTAATTTTCTAGAAATTTCTCTATTTTTCGTATGAAAGGATATCGATGCATTTTTAAAACTCCCGGCTCTTCTGCCCCATTTTTTTGGCTTTTACCGTAATTTTTACCAGTTTTTACGCGATTTCCTGGTAAAATTTCTAATTTTTGGTTTCTAAACGACCAGTCGCTGGTTCAATCATCGTTTTCCGGTAATTTATCTTCCTTTTTTCGTTTCTTTCGGGTTCCAGTGGTCATTTTTCTTCATTTTCGGGCCACCGAGAATCTTTTACTGTAATTACAATGAGCCACAGTTAGACGGTCAAATATTCAGTTTTTCAGGTCCAGGAAATGCAATGGCCCGATCAATTGTGCCTTTTCTTCTCTCAGCGGCAATTTTTGTCACAATTTGCCTGCTGACACCCGCCCGTGGAAATATTGATATAGAAATTGTGCCAAATAGGACAGATGCATTAGGGTGGGCTTATTTTTAGAGCTGAGGAATTGAACTGTGGCTTTTTAGAGAAGTTTTCGATGTAAATTCATCCAGTATTGAACAACATGGAGCAGCAATTGTGGGCAATGAGGCACAGGAAAAGAGAAGATCGCTGGTTAGTCCGGGAAACAATTTCAATTTACCCACCAATTTCTTGATGTCTACTCCCTGTAAAGTATACCATCTCGTAGAGAATTTTCTGGGCTATTTTTTGATACCAAACGCGGTGGGGAACGTTTTAGAAATTGTTGAAAAATTGGCGCAAGAAAGATTTGTTCGAAAAAGGCCACAGATAAACAGCCACAATTAGACAGTCAATGAAGCGTGTGATCTTTCTAGCCACAGTTAGACATCCAACGCGAATTTCCACCATTTTCAGGCAATTTTCTTTATTCTCTTCGTCATCGTGCTGGCCACTTTGGTTGTTCACGTGCTAATTATCAGTGGAATTCATTGGATACCGGAGAGTTTGGCCATAGTCATATTAGGTATTCAATTTACCCTCTTTTCTTTTAAATTTCCCGCCTTTTAGGTGCAATAATTGGGTTGGTTCTCAGTTATACGGGTAGAGATTGGTCCGAAATTGAAGCCTTGAGCCCAGATGTCTTCTTTTTAGTCCTTTTACCGCCAATTATTTTTGAAAATGCTTATAATCTCAACAAAGGATATTTCTTCTCAAATATTTGGCCAATTTTAACTTTTGCCATATTGGGAACTGCCATTTCTGCTTTTGTCATTGGAATTTGGATTTATACACTGGGACAGGTGAGCTGGATACGGTAGAATGGCTGGAAATCTCGGAACTGGCTAAATTCGTGCTTTTGCACCCGTAAAATCTTGAAAGTAGACGAAAATCCGAGATTTCACGGGTGTAGCGCCTTCAGCTGTCTAACTGTGGCCCATTTTCAGGCTGATCTCGTCTTTCCATTAAGTTTTGCCGAATGTTTTGCCTTTGCTTCAATGATTTCTGCCGTAGATCCCGTGGCAACTTTGGCTATTTTTCAAGCAGTCAAGGTAGCTTTTTTTCTATAAAAAGACTCAATTTTGTTCTAGGTAGACGGTCTCCTGTACATTCTTGTCTTCGGCGAGTCGATGCTCAACGACGCCGTGTCAATTGTCCTGGCAGCCACAGCTGTACGCCACAGCAGACCGCCATATAATGAATTATCGTCAACGGAAGTCCTATTCAGTGCCTTGAGCACTTTCTGCTCGATGTTTATGTTCTCTGCTTTGCTTGGAGTGGCTATTGGATTGATGAGCGCGTTGGTAAGTTGGGAAAAAAGCCGTCACAGCTAGACAGTTGGAAGCTACAGCTAGACAACGAAAAAGCCACAATCTGACAGCTAAAAGTGCCACAGTTAGACAGACGAAGTCACGTGTGAACTGTGGCATTCAGAGAAAGAATAATGCCTGCCGCAGTTCACACGCTGCTTCGACTGTGGTGCATTTCTACAATTTTTGGAGCCACAGCCAATGCGTCGTGTGGACTGTGTCCTTGAATTTCTTTTCAAAAACGCCACGGTTCACACGCAACGTTGCCTGTCTAATTGTGGCCCCAAAAATTCAGCAATTTTCCCTAATTTTCCCCTTTTTCCAGCTCTTCAAACATGTTGACCTGCGTAAAACGCCGTCGCTAGAATTTGCCTTGATGTTGGTTTTTTCCTATATTCCATATGGTTTCGCCGAGGCTCTCGGTCTTTCCGGCATTATGTCCATTCTCTTCTGTGGTATAGCCATGTCCCAATACACACAGCAAAATATCAGCCCAGTGACACAAATCACATTCCGTCAAACTTTTCGAACTATTTCTTTTGTTGCTGGTAAGCTTTTCTCCTTTTTTATGAATTAAAAAGTTTAGAAACCTCAACTTTTGCCTATATTGGAATGGCATTTTTCACTATAAAACTCAATTTTCAACCGGCTTTTATTGCTTGGACTATTGTAAGTCAAATTTCTTCTTTTTTTTTTACCGTAAAATTATAATTTTTAGATTCTGTGTATTGTCAGCCGAGCCACTAATATTTTCCCATTAAGTTGGCTTGTGAATAAATGCCGAAAACAGGTTCAAATTACTTGGAAAAATCAATTGATCATGTTTTTTAGTGGTAAGCCTTTTTCCCTGAAATTTTTTAAAGATAAAATAACAAAAAATATATCACCTTGTAGAGAATTTTCTACTCTATATTTTGATACCAAAAACACTAGAAAATCTTCAAGAAATTCTAGATAAAATCAATTTTTAAAACTTTAGGCATGAGAGGTGCCGTCTGTTTCGCGTTGGCTTTGTACATGGACGTGGATAAAGAGAAGAAATCCGTGATTTTAACCACAACCCTGTGTATTATTCTGTTCACAACATTGCTGCTTGGTGGCTCGGCTCTTCCCTTCATCTCTTTTATCAACAAATGTTATCCGAATGAGACGAGGATACGTCGAAGGAGGCGTAGCACCCGACGACAGAAAGGAACGGTTCTCTTGAGTAAAACACAAGAAATGGTCAGTTTTTGCTGTCAAAACTGTTAATTTAAATAATTTCAGAATGTTTTTGGTAGCAGCGACTGGACCCCGAGAAAGGATGCCTTCGACCCGACTTCATATCCCGGCCAGCTGATGAAAACTCTTTTTGTTAGAAAATTCACAGCCCAAGAGAGACAAGAAAATCGAGAGAAATTAGCCGCGTTGACAAGAAAAGTTCTAAAAGAAGAAGGAAGTGAAGAAGATTTACCGCAAACGGCCAGTGCTGAAGCGCCACTCCTGCCACAATAGCCACAACTAAAAGAGCCACAATTATCGAGAAGAAGCCGCAATTAGACAGCCAGGTGTCATTTCCTCTGTGATCCAGTTTTTTTTTCTTCTATTATGGGTATTTGCCTGTCACTTTCCCTTAGCCTTTTCACTTCTTTTAATTATATCAATTCCTTGTACAAAATATTATTATTACAGAGCTTTATAAATATTTTTTTAAAGAAAATTTACTTCTTTCTCTGTTTTCAGCAGTTCGCTGTCTAACTGCGGCTAAAAATGCTGTTTTTTGTTGAATTTTGGCGCAATTTCTGGTGATTTGGTATTTTTTTAAATTTCCACCATCTCCAGGTTCCCATTTTACTCAGAAAATCCCAGAAATTCTAGAATTCCATTTAAAAATTGACCAAATTGCCGCGTTTGATCCAGTTCCTCGCCTTCCTTTGCCACGGGTGCCGATTACATCATCCCTTCCTTTATTCGCGATCAGATCGCTGATCCATTTGCCTACGTGACTATTCCAATTATTTTTATGTCTACGTGACTTTCTGTAGATTTCTTACCGTTTTGGGTATATAAATGCCGTCATTTGTGGCTGTCCTATGATAGAGATCTCTCCCCCGATCGCCGGTTGACCCAGGTTTGCACCCGGGTTGCACTCCCCAGTCTCCCTGGGTCCACGCGGACTATAATTTCCTTTAAAAACTTCTTGTTTTAGAATTATTTGAATTTCAAGGCCTCCCGCGTCTTGTGATGTTTTTGGTCCCCCGGGTAATCCCTTAAAAATGTTGTTTACCCGCCTCGAAAAAGAGGAACGCCGCCATACCCAGGCCATTATTTTCAAAAATTGATCTCTGCTCTACTTTTTAACGGGTTTTACCGGCCTTTTTATTCTTTTGTAGATGGAAAACTATGCATTTGAATTGTTGAAAGCGGTCCAAAACGCAGACAAACAGTTTTGACCCCGATGTAAACACGCCATTTGCAGGAAGGAGGCGCGGTTTTTGAACTTGTAAGCCTATTTTTGGAATTCTTTATCTAATTTTTGGTATCTTTCTGGTATTTTTTATACGTACAAGATTCCTGACACCTTTCTACTGCCTGAAAGTGCTCGCAAACTTGGAGAAGTTCAAATTTTGGCCGATTAGAACCAGAATTCCCCTTTCTTTGCCAATTTTCTGTCGATTTTACCCCAGTTCCTCAATTTTAATGGTTTTCAGACATTTCTATAAATCAAAATGCGCAGTAAATAAGCCCTGAAGCCCTAAAAACACTAAAAACCGGCCAAAGATTCAAAGTTTTCGCTTCCCATTATTTCAAACTCTGAAGAGCCCTCAAATCTTTCCATTCTCATTCATTTCTCCGCTTTTAAGTCATTTTAGCTTTGTTTTTGTTTATATTGCACGTTTCTTTAAAGGGATTACTCTCGAAATCTGAAAAAATAGCCCAAATGTGGTCAAAAGTTCAAAATCCTGCAATTTCCACCGTTTTCTAGACGTTTTTGACTAATATATCTGTCTAATTGTGGCTCTTTTCCTCTCTAGTCGTCTAGTTATTTGATTTCTGATATTATTGATATCAGACAGTCGATCTCTTCCCTTTTATATTCACCGCAAGGGGGTGTGTTTTTTGCCCCGGGGACACGTCGCCACCCGCCGCCGCCATCCTCCCCTTGGTCGGGTCACTATCGAACGGTCATTTCTTATCTACCGCGTCGGCTAGCCATTCTTTGTCCACTCCGCTCTTCCTTTCCTTTAAATCGCTAATTCTTTTACCAAATCTTTCAGTTAAAATGCATAAGAAAATTAATTTTGGAGCTGGGCCAGCAAAAATCCCGGAAGAAGTGTTGGAACAAGCGCAACAGGAACTCGTTTATTGGCAAAATACCGGAATCAGTATTTTGGGTAAAACGGGAATATTTTTAAACAATTCTATTTAAATTTTAGAAACTTCGCACAGATCAAAGGAGTTTCAAGCAGTTTTGGAGGAGACGAAGACTTTGCTGAGGGAAGTTATGCGAGTCCCAGAAGATTTTGAGATCCTGTTCATGCAAGGAGGCGGCACCGGGCAATTTGCGGCAGTTCCATTGAATTTGAAGGTAAGAAAGGGGCCACAGTTAGACAGGGAAAGAGACACAGTTAAACAGCTGGGAGAGCCGCTATTAGACAGCTAGAAAAACAACAGTTAGACAGCTAAAAGCCACAGTTAGACACTCAGGCGTTCAAATCTTCCCGTGAACGGCTAAAAATCTCATTTTTTTTGTTTTTGACGTTCCTAAGCCACAGTTATACAGCCACAATTCCCTTATTTTATGCCCAATTTTTCAGGGAAATCATGACCATGCCGATTACGTCGTGACTGGAGCTTGGTCCGCAAAAGCTGCTCAAGAAGCCGAGAAATATATCAAAGTTCGAAAAGTTTTCGCCCCGGAAAAGCCGTACAAAACTGTCCCGGATGAGCATCTTTGGGATTGTGACAAGGATGCTGCCTACGTCTACTATTGTGCAAATGAAACCGTCCATGGAATTGAATTCGCTAAAAGTCCCGCCACACCGCATGGCGTCCCATTAGTTGCCGATATTTCTTCAAATTTCTTGGCAAGACCTTTTGATTTCACCAATGTAAGCCACAATTAGACAGCTAAATTGAAATTTTTAGCATGGTGTCGTTTTTGGAGGAACACAAAAGAATTTGGGAGCTGCTGGGCTGACAATTGCCATGGTTAGGAAAGATCTTATTGGAAAAGAGCAGCCGATTACGCCGGTGGTCTTCAGCTATAAGGAAATGATCGGAAATAATAGCCTGTACAATACTCCGCCAGTTTATTCGATTTATATCACAAATTTGGTACTGAAATGGATTAAAAAACAGGTGAGAGGAGCCACGGTTAGACAGCTAAAAGCCACAGTTAAACAGCTAAAAGAGCCACAGATAGACAGCCAAGTCATTTTCTTTTCCAGGGAGGAGCCCAAGCCATTTACGAGCGCAATCTTCGAAAATCCAAGTTAATTTACTCCATAATTGACGAATCCAATGATTTCTATCACTGCGTAGTCGATCCAAAATATCGTTCAATTATGAACGTGTGCTTCCGTATCGGTGGAGGAGATGACGCCCTGGAAGCAGAATTCCTCGCGGGAGCCCAGGCCCGGCATATGATCAGTTTGAAAGGGCACAGGTAATTTTCTGCCGGGAATTTGAAATTATTTGAATTTTCAGATCAGTTGGAGGAATTCGGGCATCGCTGTACAATGCCGTCAGTGAAGAAGAAACCCAAGCGTTGGCTGATTGGATGAGGGAATTCATGGATTCGAAGAAATAAAGAAAAATTCCCATATTTATCTGTTTATTCAGTCATATTATATTATTTTTGGTCGAAATAGCCATGTTAAACGGTTAAAATGAAGTTATTGCACTATTATTCATTAGACGCCTCTCTTTCGGCTCCTATGCCGATTTCCCGATCGTATTTGGTACCAAAATAAAGCCCAGAAAATTCTCTACAAAAGCTACTATAAACCCAATATTTATGAAACACTCTAAAGAAAAAACTACTTCCGCAACGAATAAAACATGAATTTCAGCTGAAGCCCGAAATTAAAAAGTGCGAAAGGGAGATACCCTACAGCTCACAGTTTTTAAAAATAGCCTAACATGTTGCCATCATCACACAGCAATGAAAACAAAGAAAAGTAATAAAAAGAACGAGAAAATCGTAAATTTAACAATGGCCCTACGGCTGACAGAACCATTTTCGTGCTCACGCGCAACTTTGAAGACTCTATTGGAGATATGAACATTGGCATGATGCAACTTGGACTCTATAAAAATCTTATTTATATCATTGAAATCAGCGCTTTGAGAGGAGCAAGGAGGTGTTTTCGGTTTTTCAAAATCTCCATAGGTTAAGATTCTACAGCAGTCAGAAACTTCCAAAGTAAAAGTTGCGACCAGATCATCGGCCAAAGGAGCATTCTGGAGGGTCGGTCCAAAAAAAAGTGAACTTCTGAAAAAGTTCTTTATACCATCGTACTCAGCTCGTCGCGAGGAAAAAGAAGGTGTATTCGGTTTTTCAAATCCTCCACGCAATCCGTTTCTACGCCACTCTCGAGATCCCAAATAAAAGTTTGAAAAAAAAAACTTGAAGATCACAGACAAAATTGCTATTTTAGCCCATAAGGGTACAAAAAAATGACCCTATAAAAATCTTATTTATATCATTGAAATCAGCGCTTTGAGAGGAGCAAGGAGGTGTTTTCGGTTTTTCAAAATCTCCATAGGTTAAGATTCTACAGCAGTCAGAAACTTCCAAAGTAAAAGTTGCGACCAGATCATCGGCCAAAGGAGCATTCTGGAGGGTCGGTCCAAAAAAAAGTGAACTTCTGAAAAAGTTCTTTATACCATCGTACTCAGCTCGTCGCGAGGAAAAAGAAGGTGTATTCGGTTTTTCAAATCCTCCACGCAATCCGTTTCTACGCCACTCTCGAGATCCCAAATAAAAGTTTGAAAAAAAAAACTTGAAGATCACAGACAAAATTGCTATTTTAGCCCATAAGGGTACAAAAAAATGACCCTATAAAAATCTTATTTATATCATTGAAATCAGCGCTTTGAGAGGAGCAAGGAGGTGTTTTCGGTTTTTCAAAATCTCCATAGGTTAAGATTCTACAGCAGTCAGAAACTTCCAAAGTAAAAGTTGCGACCAGATCATCGGCCAAAGGAGCATTCTGGAGGGTCGGTCCAAAAAAAAGTGAACTTCTGAAAAAGTTCTTTATACCATCGTACTCAGCTCGTCGCGAGGAAAAAGAAGGTGTATTCGGTTTTTCAAATCCTCCACGCAATCCGTTTCTACGCCACTCTCGAGATCCCAAATAAAAGTTTGAAAAAAAAAACTTGAAGATCACAGACAAAATTGCTATTTTAGCCCATAAGGGTACAAAAAAATGACCCTATAAAAATCTTATTTATATCATTGAAATCAGCGCTTTGAGAGGAGCAAGGAGGTGTTTTCGGTTTTTCAAAATCTCCATAGGTTAAGATTCTACAGCAGTCAGAAACTTCCAAAGTAAAAGTTGCGACCAGATCATCGGCCAAAGGAGCATTCTGGAGGGTCGGTCCAAAAAAAAGTGAACTTCTGAAAAAGTTCTTTATACCATCGTACTCAGCTCGTCGCGAGGAAAAAGAAGGTGTATTCGGTTTTTCAAATCCTCCACGCAATCCGTTTCTACGCCACTCTCGAGATCCCAAATAAAAGTTTGAAAAAAAAAACTTGAAGATCACAGACAAAATTGCTATTTTAGCCCATAAGGGTACAAAAAAATGACCCTATAAAAATCTTATTTATATCATTGAAATCAGCGCTTTGAGAGGAGCAAGGAGGTGTTTTCGGTTTTTCAAAATCTCCATAGGTTAAGATTCTACAGCAGTCAGAAACTTCCAAAGTAAAAGTTGCGACCAGATCATCGGCCAAAGGAGCATTCTGGAGGGTCGGTCCAAAAAAAAGTGAACTTCTGAAAAAGTTCTTTATACCATCGTACTCAGCTCGTCGCGAGGAAAAAGAAGGTGTATTCGGTTTTTCAAATCCTCCACGCAATCCGTTTCTACGCCACTCTCGAGATCCCAAATAAAAGTTTGAAAAAAAAAACTTGAAGATCACAGACAAAATTGCTATTTTAGCCCATAAGGGTACAAAAAAATGACCCTATAAAAATCTTATTTATATCATTGAAATCAGCGCTTTGAGAGGAGCAAGGAGGTGTTTTCGGTTTTTCAAAATCTCCATAGGTTAAGATTCTACAGCAGTCAGAAACTTCCAAAGTAAAAGTTGCGACCAGATCATCGGCCAAAGGAGCATTCTGGAGGGTCGGTCCAAAAAAAAGTGAACTTCTGAAAAAGTTCTTTATACCATCGTACTCAGCTCGTCGCGAGGAAAAAGAAGGTGTATTCGGTTTTTCAAATCCTCCACGCAATCCGTTTCTACGCCACTCTCGAGATCCCAAATAAAAGTTTGAAAAAAAAAACTTGAAGATCACAGACAAAATTGCTATTTTAGCCCATAAGGGTACAAAAAAATGACCCTATAAAAATCTTATTTATATCATTGAAATCAGCGCTTTGAGAGGAGCAAGGAGGTGTTTTCGGTTTTTCAAAATCTCCATAGGTTAAGATTCTACAGCAGTCAGAAACTTCCAAAGTAAAAGTTGCGACCAGATCATCGGCCAAAGGAGCATTCTGGAGGGTCGGTCCAAAAAAAAGTGAACTTCTGAAAAAGTTCTTTATACCATCGTACTCAGCTCGTCGCGAGGAAAAAGAAGGTGTATTCGGTTTTTCAAATCCTCCACGCAATCCGTTTCTACGCCACTCTCGAGATCCCAAATAAAAGTTTGAAAAAAAAAACTTGAAGATCACAGACAAAATTGCTATTTTAGCCCATAAGGGTACAAAAAAATGACCCTATAAAAATCTTATTTATATCATTGAAATCAGCGCTTTGAGAGGAGCAAGGAGGTGTTTTCGGTTTTTCAAAATCTCCATAGGTTAAGATTCTACAGCAGTCAGAAACTTCCAAAGTAAAAGTTGCGACCAGATCATCGGCCAAAGGAGCATTCTGGAGGGTCGGTCCAAAAAAAAGTGAACTTCTGAAAAAGTTCTTTATACCATCGTACTCAGCTCGTCGCGAGGAAAAAGAAGGTGTATTCGGTTTTTCAAATCCTCCACGCAATCCGTTTCTACGCCACTCTCGAGATCCCAAATAAAAGTTTGAAAAAAAAAACTTGAAGATCACAGACAAAATTGCTATTTTAGCCCATAAGGGTACAAAAAAATGACCCTATAAAAATCTTATTTATATCATTGAAATCAGCGCTTTGAGAGGAGCAAGGAGGTGTTTTCGGTTTTTCAAAATCTCCATAGGTTAAGATTCTACAGCAGTCAGAAACTTCCAAAGTAAAAGTTGCGACCAGATCATCGGCCAAAGGAGCATTCTGGAGGGTCGGTCCAAAAAAAAGTGAACTTCTGAAAAAGTTCTTTATACCATCGTACTCAGCTCGTCGCGAGGAAAAAGAAGGTGTATTCGGTTTTTCAAATCCTCCACGCAATCCGTTTCTACGCCACTCTCGAGATCCCAAATAAAAGTTTGAAAAAAAAAACTTGAAGATCACAGACAAAATTGCTATTTTAGCCCATAAGGGTACAAAAAAATGACCCTATAAAAATCTTATTTATATCATTGAAATCAGCGCTTTGAGAGGAGCAAGGAGGTGTTTTCGGTTTTTCAAAATCTCCATAGGTTAAGATTCTACAGCAGTCAGAAACTTCCAAAGTAAAAGTTGCGACCAGATCATCGGCCAAAGGAGCATTCTGGAGGGTCGGTCCAAAAAAAAGTGAACTTCTGAAAAAGTTCTTTATACCATCGTACTCAGCTCGTCGCGAGGAAAAAGAAGGTGTATTCGGTTTTTCAAATCCTCCACGCAATCCGTTTCTACGCCACTCTCGAGATCCCAAATAAAAGTTTGAAAAAAAAAACTTGAAGATCACAGACAAAATTGCTATTTTAGCCCATAAGGGTACAAAAAAATGACCCTATAAAAATCTTATTTATATCATTGAAATCAGCGCTTTGAGAGGAGCAAGGAGGTGTTTTCGGTTTTTCAAAATCTCCATAGGTTAAGATTCTACAGCAGTCAGAAACTTCCAAAGTAAAAGTTGCGACCAGATCATCGGCCAAAGGAGCATTCTGGAGGGTCGGTCCAAAAAAAAGTGAACTTCTGAAAAAGTTCTTTATACCATCGTACTCAGCTCGTCGCGAGGAAAAAGAAGGTGTATTCGGTTTTTCAAATCCTCCACGCAATCCGTTTCTACGCCACTCTCGAGATCCCAAATAAAAGTTTGAAAAAAAAAACTTGAAGATCACAGACAAAATTGCTATTTTAGCCCATAAGGGTACAAAAAAATGACCCTATAAAAATCTTATTTATATCATTGAAATCAGCGCTTTGAGAGGAGCAAGGAGGTGTTTTCGGTTTTTCAAAATCTCCATAGGTTAAGATTCTACAGCAGTCAGAAACTTCCAAAGTAAAAGTTGCGACCAGATCATCGGCCAAAGGAGCATTCTGGAGGGTCGGTCCAAAAAAAAGTGAACTTCTGAAAAAGTTCTTTATACCATCGTACTCAGCTCGTCGCGAGGAAAAAGAAGGTGTATTCGGTTTTTCAAATCCTCCACGCAATCCGTTTCTACGCCACTCTCGAGATCCCAAATAAAAGTTTGAAAAAAAAAACTTGAAGATCACAGACAAAATTGCTATTTTAGCCCATAAGGGTACAAAAAAATGACCCTATAAAAATCTTATTTATATCATTGAAATCAGCGCTTTGAGAGGAGCAAGGAGGTGTTTTCGGTTTTTCAAAATCTCCATAGGTTAAGATTCTACAGCAGTCAGAAACTTCCAAAGTAAAAGTTGCGACCAGATCATCGGCCAAAGGAGCATTCTGGAGGGTCGGTCCAAAAAAAAGTGAACTTCTGAAAAAGTTCTTTATACCATCGTACTCAGCTCGTCGCGAGGAAAAAGAAGGTGTATTCGGTTTTTCAAATCCTCCACGCAATCCGTTTCTACGCCACTCTCGAGATCCCAAATAAAAGTTTGAAAAAAAAAACTTGAAGATCACAGACAAAATTGCTATTTTAGCCCATAAGGGTACAAAAAAATGACCCTATAAAAATCTTATTTATATCATTGAAATCAGCGCTTTGAGAGGAGCAAGGAGGTGTTTTCGGTTTTTCAAAATCTCCATAGGTTAAGATTCTACAGCAGTCAGAAACTTCCAAAGTAAAAGTTGCGACCAGATCATCGGCCAAAGGAGCATTCTGGAGGGTCGGTCCAAAAAAAAGTGAACTTCTGAAAAAGTTCTTTATACCATCGTACTCAGCTCGTCGCGAGGAAAAAGAAGGTGTATTCGGTTTTTCAAATCCTCCACGCAATCCGTTTCTACGCCACTCTCGAGATCCCAAATAAAAGTTTGAAAAAAAAAACTTGAAGATCACAGACAAAATTGCTATTTTAGCCCATAAGGGTACAAAAAAATGACCCTATAAAAATCTTATTTATATCATTGAAATCAGCGCTTTGAGAGGAGCAAGGAGGTGTTTTCGGTTTTTCAAAATCTCCATAGGTTAAGATTCTACAGCAGTCAGAAACTTCCAAAGTAAAAGTTGCGACCAGATCATCGGCCAAAGGAGCATTCTGGAGGGTCGGTCCAAAAAAAAGTGAACTTCTGAAAAAGTTCTTTATACCATCGTACTCAGCTCGTCGCGAGGAAAAAGAAGGTGTATTCGGTTTTTCAAATCCTCCACGCAATCCGTTTCTACGCCACTCTCGAGATCCCAAATAAAAGTTTGAAAAAAAAAACTTGAAGATCACAGACAAAATTGCTATTTTAGCCCATAAGGGTACAAAAAAATGACCCTATAAAAATCTTATTTATATCATTGAAATCAGCGCTTTGAGAGGAGCAAGGAGGTGTTTTCGGTTTTTCAAAATCTCCATAGGTTAAGATTCTACAGCAGTCAGAAACTTCCAAAGTAAAAGTTGCGACCAGATCATCGGCCAAAGGAGCATTCTGGAGGGTCGGTCCAAAAAAAAGTGAACTTCTGAAAAAGTTCTTTATACCATCGTACTCAGCTCGTCGCGAGGAAAAAGAAGGTGTATTCGGTTTTTCAAATCCTCCACGCAATCCGTTTCTACGCCACTCTCGAGATCCCAAATAAAAGTTTGAAAAAAAAAACTTGAAGATCACAGACAAAATTGCTATTTTAGCCCATAAGGGTACAAAAAAATGACCCTATAAAAATCTTATTTATATCATTGAAATCAGCGCTTTGAGAGGAGCAAGGAGGTGTTTTCGGTTTTTCAAAATCTCCATAGGTTAAGATTCTACAGCAGTCAGAAACTTCCAAAGTAAAAGTTGCGACCAGATCATCGGCCAAAGGAGCATTCTGGAGGGTCGGTCCAAAAAAAAGTGAACTTCTGAAAAAGTTCTTTATACCATCGTACTCAGCTCGTCGCGAGGAAAAAGAAGGTGTATTCGGTTTTTCAAATCCTCCACGCAATCCGTTTCTACGCCACTCTCGAGATCCCAAATAAAAGTTTGAAAAAAAAAACTTGAAGATCACAGACAAAATTGCTATTTTAGCCCATAAGGGTACAAAAAAATGACCCTATAAAAATCTTATTTATATCATTGAAATCAGCGCTTTGAGAGGAGCAAGGAGGTGTTTTCGGTTTTTCAAAATCTCCATAGGTTAAGATTCTACAGCAGTCAGAAACTTCCAAAGTAAAAGTTGCGACCAGATCATCGGCCAAAGGAGCATTCTGGAGGGTCGGTCCAAAAAAAAGTGAACTTCTGAAAAAGTTCTTTATACCATCGTACTCAGCTCGTCGCGAGGAAAAAGAAGGTGTATTCGGTTTTTCAAATCCTCCACGCAATCCGTTTCTACGCCACTCTCGAGATCCCAAATAAAAGTTTGAAAAAAAAAACTTGAAGATCACAGACAAAATTGCTATTTTAGCCCATAAGGGTACAAAAAAATGACCCTATAAAAATCTTATTTATATCATTGAAATCAGCGCTTTGAGAGGAGCAAGGAGGTGTTTTCGGTTTTTCAAAATCTCCATAGGTTAAGATTCTACAGCAGTCAGAAACTTCCAAAGTAAAAGTTGCGACCAGATCATCGGCCAAAGGAGCATTCTGGAGGGTCGGTCCAAAAAAAAGTGAACTTCTGAAAAAGTTCTTTATACCATCGTACTCAGCTCGTCGCGAGGAAAAAGAAGGTGTATTCGGTTTTTCAAATCCTCCACGCAATCCGTTTCTACGCCACTCTCGAGATCCCAAATAAAAGTTTGAAAAAAAAAACTTGAAGATCACAGACAAAATTGCTATTTTAGCCCATAAGGGTACAAAAAAATGACCCTATAAAAATCTTATTTATATCATTGAAATCAGCGCTTTGAGAGGAGCAAGGAGGTGTTTTCGGTTTTTCAAAATCTCCATAGGTTAAGATTCTACAGCAGTCAGAAACTTCCAAAGTAAAAGTTGCGACCAGATCATCGGCCAAAGGAGCATTCTGGAGGGTCGGTCCAAAAAAAAGTGAACTTCTGAAAAAGTTCTTTATACCATCGTACTCAGCTCGTCGCGAGGAAAAAGAAGGTGTATTCGGTTTTTCAAATCCTCCACGCAATCCGTTTCTACGCCACTCTCGAGATCCCAAATAAAAGTTTGAAAAAAAAAACTTGAAGATCACAGACAAAATTGCTATTTTAGCCCATAAGGGTACAAAAAAATGACCCTATAAAAATCTTATTTATATCATTGAAATCAGCGCTTTGAGAGGAGCAAGGAGGTGTTTTCGGTTTTTCAAAATCTCCATAGGTTAAGATTCTACAGCAGTCAGAAACTTCCAAAGTAAAAGTTGCGACCAGATCATCGGCCAAAGGAGCATTCTGGAGGGTCGGTCCAAAAAAAAGTGAACTTCTGAAAAAGTTCTTTATACCATCGTACTCAGCTCGTCGCGAGGAAAAAGAAGGTGTATTCGGTTTTTCAAATCCTCCACGCAATCCGTTTCTACGCCACTCTCGAGATCCCAAATAAAAGTTTGAAAAAAAAAACTTGAAGTTCACAGGCAAGAGTGGATTCCAAGAGTACATTCCAGTTCTACATGGGACAATACCCTGCGTCTTATGCTCTTTTCCATAAAATTTAAGAAGCGGAGAAAAATAAACAATGAGCAATTGTCTGGAGGGGAGAGATGAAAAATAACAACATGCGCTGCTTCGTCATAATTTGTTTGCTGAAATTCTTCCATTTTGAAAAAAAAAATCCATTTTGAAATTCTGAAATTCCCAACGTTTCACGAGTCTATGAATCATGGAATCTATTGAATCACCCGATTTCCTCTATAGGTCAAAGTATATCCGATGGATAAAAGGGTGATCTCGTTCCTGGCCAGCCAGCCGGGGCAGGTGTCACTTGTTTTGCCTCCACAACACATATCCCGCCTCTTGATCGGAGAGGAGAAGAGTTTTATCAGCTCTCAGACAACTGTTATTGAATCCAAGAGGCGCTCTTCTCAATATTTCCTTGATTTTTAACCGTTTCTTAAACTTTTAAAGTGTGATTATTTCAGCTATGCGTAAGCTCATTCTAGCCTTTGCCCTAATTTCCATAGCGTCGGCGCTAACCTGTTATAATGTGAGTTTTTGCCTCATTTTAAATGGAATAATAGTTTTTAGGGCATGAAATTACTCAGAATGCAAGGAGTTGGCACTACGACAACGGTGGGTAGGCGAAATCCGGCTTAAAGAGCCACAAATAGACAGAGGGAAAAGCCACTGTTAGACAGCTAAAAGAATCACAATTAGACAGCCAAAGAGCTACAATTAGACAGTGAAAAAGCCACAGTTAGACAGCTAAAAGAGCCACAGGAAGAAAAGAACCACAATTAGACAGTGAAAAAGCCACAGTTAGACGGATCCGCGTTACTCACCCGAAATGACTCATAAATCTCTCTAGTTCCCCGTCTGGATGATGTTATGGCGCCAAATCACATCAATATTGATCCCAGTCGGGAAGGGGAAATATGTTTGCGTCCTTTGGGACCTCCTGTTTACTATTTGAACCCATTATTCTGCTCATTAGGAAGAAAAATAAGCAGATATTCTTTTGCTATTGAAATTTTTGAAATTTTGGAACATCGAACATTGAAAAATTTAAAAATAGCGGCAATTTTTTGAGTGCCACAGTTAGACAACTGGATGTGAACTGTGGCTATCACAAAAGGGCAAAACGCCACAGTTCACACATCAACTGTCTAATTGTGGTTCTCTTTCAGAAACCATCACTGGGCTGTTGCGCGTTGCCTCAGTCATTTTACAGAATAAAACGCTCTGATTAAGGCAAATATTCCTATTTTTATAGAGATTTCCATCTAAATAAACTTTTCTATAATATTTTCTTTAAAATTATCGCGGTAAGACCCTAAAATCGTCGTAAAACTTACCTGTGCCTTTTATAATCGTCGAATTTCCCCGAATTTCCCATATTTTCCCCCAGTTTTTCCAATTCTACCCTGTGGCGCATGATTTTTTACCCAATTTTCATCCCATTAACCCAAATTCCTTCCTTTAAATTGAGGATTACGGTATATTTCTTCTAGGAATGTTCCTCCGGCTCCTATTGCTACAATATGACAGCTTCTGCCTACTTGATGGTTGATTTTGTGAAGGCTGGCTGCTCTACCTATCGTTGTATGGTACCGTAATAAATTTAAAGGACTAAAAGGATTTTTAGTTAGCTCCAAACCAGTGCATTTCCACGTATTTCCAGCTGATTCCAGTTAGTTTGTGCTGTTGTAGCCACGATCGTTGCAATGTTGGTGGAAATCCTGTCTATTCTGATAATCCGCAAAGTATTACCGGGTAAATTACAGTATTTTACGCTTTAAATGAGAGATTCAGGGGCGATGGTTACAATTATGGAGGAGGAAATAATAACAATGACAATAAGAAGTAAGATTTTGTTCAAATTAAAAAATATAGGGAATTTCAGTCAAGGAGGCTCTGGTTATGATTATAATTATGGTGGAAATAATAACAACAATAATAATAATAATAATAATCAGGGAGGAAATAATTGGGGAAGCGGATATAATTATGGGTAAGTGAGAACCACAGTTAGACAACTAAAAGACACAGTTAGACAGCTGGAAAACCATTGCTAGACAACTAAAGCCATAGTTAAGCAGTTAAGGAACCACAATTAGACAGCTGAAAGAACCACAGCTAAACAGCAAAAAACCGCAGTTAGGCAGCTAAAAGAACCACAGTTAGAGCGAAAGTGCCACAATTGGACAGTTAAGGAAAAAAAGCCACAATTAGACACGCGAGATGTATCTGAGCTGTGACTCTTCAACTTTATTTAACAGCCACAGTTCACACTCGCCTGTCTAATTGTGGCTCTTTCCTTGAGAATTTTCTTTCAGCGGAGGATCAGGCAGCGGTTCCAATACCCCCACCAACCAAGGAGGACGCAAATTCTCAGCGAAAGAAATTGAAGACCGATTCCGGGATTACGACGTCGATCATCGTGGCGACAGTAATTTCCCATTTTTCTTTAAAAACTCTTTTAAGATAATGGTGGCGGTGGAGAAGAAGAATCTTTCCAGAAGATCAACGCTTTCACAACCCCCCGTCCCGGTCGAATTGGCGGCGGAGGAGCTCCGTCCCGCCAAGGAAGTTCCACCAGCCAAGGAGGAGAAATTGAAATACTGTAAATTTTTCTGTAATAAATCTATTTCTTTTTCCTTGTGGGACCCGTGTAGAATTAATTGGCTGATACAAGAAATTACTTTAATTTTGAAATATTGAAGCTATTTTAGGGGAGACGAGCCTGATAATAATCTCGGAAGTCGATTTAATGGAGGCAGAAGAAGTTACACTATTCCCAGGTTGATTTTAAATCTTTTTACAGTATGAAAATTATTTTAGTAGGCGAGGATCGGATTATAATGGCGAAAATAGGGCAGGAAGCGCTTGGGGAGGAGAATATGATCGGAAATTTAGGTAGGTTGACACATTTAGACTGCAAAGAGCCACAGTTAGACAGTGGAAAAACAGTAAAACAGCCGAAAGAACAACAATTAGACAAGGAAACGAGCCACAGGTAGACAGAAAAAGCCACAATTAGACAACAAATGAACTGCAGTTGAATGATGTGTGAACTGTTGCGCTTTTTTTTCTTACACAGCCACAGTTCCCACGCCCTGTTTAACTGAGACTCTTAAATTTTAAAGTTTCACCCTTTTTTCAGTCAACAGCGACCTGAAAATAACATGGACCAAGAAATAAGCCCCTATAATGATGAAAATCAGCCTGGTAGCGCCTGGGGATCAGAATATGACCAGAAATTTGGGTAAGGATCCAATTTTCCGCTCATATTTCGTGTTTTAAAGGTCTAGTTCAAATAATTATGGCAGAAACACGCCGGGATACGGTAGAGATGATGAAGAAGACGACGGGAGAGTTGGCAGTGCTTGGGGAGGAGTATATGATCGGAAATTCGAGTGAGACAGGCGGCGAATCCAAAAAATAAGCCAATTTCTAGGCAAAATGACAGATATCAACAGAATGACGGCTACAATTCAGCTGATTACAATAATGGACGCCAAGAACCGATGCCAAATAATGGCTACAGGGACGCTTCACAAAATAATGACGAAGGGCGGGAAATAGAAATTTGAATAAATTAATTTTATTGTAAATAATTGTAAATAAATGTGTTGGCTATTGATTTCGCTCTCTTTCAGCCATTTTTTCAGGTGATATTTATCAGAGAGGAGGCGTTCGAAGCTGTAAACTAACTAATTGCTAATAAATAATGATAAAAATATGCAAATATAAGCCAAAAAACCCGGACGCTCCCTTTAATTCTTTATTAAAGTCCACAATGCTCAGTATTTCATTCATACGACCTGTAAAAGGGAACTATTAGTGTAGCAGGGGCTTCTATTTACGGTTTTTGGAAGAGTTTCCACGTTTCTGGGGGCAGGATCAAGTTTGTTCCAAGTTTCATTTAGCTTGAATATTCTACTGTCCTCGAAACTGCAGTTGTTGGGCTCTGTAATTTTATACACTTCATATTTTCAGGGGCTTACCTTCTCCTCGTATAGTTGAGTAGACTTCATTTCAGTCTACCATATTGATTTCCATCAAATTTTTAAAGCAAAATTGAATAAGAACAGGAAATATGCCTGGTCTGAAAGATTTAAATCGTTTTTGAAGTGAAAAGGTGAAGAAAAATGGGGGAAAAACAGGCGAAGAAGAAAAAAATGTGGCGAACTGCAAGACCACGGCTGATAGTTGCCCTACGTGCTTGGTTTCAACTGGGAAAGGACTTGGAATGAACATTACAGCGGGAAGTGGGAGGAACAGGATCGGCCTAGAGGATTTTTTAGCTGATACGGCTATAAAATTAGAGAAGAATTGGGGAAAACTAGGGAAAACAAGAATATTGACAAAAGTCATTAGGGTGAGTAGGTTAATTGAACCCGGAACCTTCTCCGCCTCAATTTGGGGGCCAATTTTCAACTACCGGTGCCTCGGATTCCTGGAGCGCAATACATGACCGGTTAACCTTCAAATTTTCTTGTCATACAGTATATTCTCGTAACTACAGGCTCAGAATAAATTTAAACAGCGAGATTATCAATCACGAGCCATTCTTCTCTTAGAATTTATGCTTAGGTTTCTTTTCTGATCTCTCTTCGCCATAGAATGGGAGCAGGATTTATGCCAGCTCTGGAAATCATTTAAAACAATTTTGAATGGAAATTGGAGAGAAAATCGGGAAAACTGGCGATGAAGGAGAAAATGTGGCGAACTGCAACACGCCGCTGCCCTCTCTGCCTGCCATGCACTCTCTTTCAGCTTTTTTTTTTGGATCGGCAGTGCTTGGGGAGGCGTAGAGGAAAGAGCGTTCCATAAATCACACTTTCAGGCACTGATTTGGCCTGTAACTAGGCGGGAAAACACAGAAATATTGACAAAATCTTTTGGATTCCCATGGGAATCGAATTTTTATCCATAATCAGGAAAATAGGCTCAAGGAAGAATAAAAGCACAATTTATTAACGATTACATGACCATAAACCTTAAGTTGCAACTGTTCGTTGCATGTTTGCATTCTTTTAGCTTCCACGCGACTGAAGATTTATCATTGGGTATTTCAGTCATCAGTCCAGTCCGTCTTTGTTAATGCAGATTTCGTTTGAATCGTCTACTTGGTATTCAAGGTAAACAACCATCGCTTAAGGGGATTTAACTCTTCTGAAATGAGAAGATTGCAATTTGATAATTTGAGAAAAAAACTTACTGGCTATCATTTTTCGCGAAAACCAGTAAAGTTTTTGGGAGTTTTGATACCACAGCCATTATTTTAACCATTTCCCTATAAAAATAGAAGAAGAGCAGGATTTATGCCGGCTCTGAAAAGAATTTTAATCCTTTTGAAGGGAAAAGGGAAGAAAATTGGAGGAAAACGGGCGAAGAAGGAGAAAATGCGGCGACCTGCAGCACGCCGCCCGATAGCTGCCCTCTCTGCCTGCCATGCACTCTCTTTCGGTTTTTTTGACAGGGAATTGATTGCAGGGAACGGGTTCGGCTGCAAAGTGACTGGAATCCTACAAACACTCGACTTACAGGACTTTTTTGACGAAAAAATAGAGAAAATACCTCAAGAATCCCAGTATTATTGTCAAAAATCGCGGGAGCATATAGAAATCCCTGAAAAAATCTCTAGATTTAGCCGGAGAATTGAACCAGGGCCTGTAGTTCGGCTCGGGTACCCGGGATATCTGCTGTTTAGAAGACAGGATAGCCAGTTTTATTACAAGATTTTATTACAGAAATCTTTTATTTTCACAAAAATGCCTTCCGTCTCAGTATTTTTTAGAAAAAATCGAAGTTAATTAGGTGTTCTCCAGTCCGAATACGATTTCTACTGTACTCACAGGGGATTGAGTTGTTTCTAATGGCTAACTTTACTACAGAAAAGTGTTCTGCATGCTACTTCTGCCCTGAAAAACAGGATATACATAAGGTTATGGTAATAAAATATACATTGACACAGGTTTTTAGACTATTTTTCTGTTCTTTTGCATAGAGATGAATACATGGAATCACACAAATCATCATATTCTGTATCCATAAACGATTACTGGAAAAGTTTTCGATTAATTTCTGATAGAAAAATGAAAATCTTACTGTAATGATAGGTAACATTTGATACGCAATAGTTGTCTTGGCGATTTACAGGAGCGTGTCTGGAGCGACTCTTGCGTTTAGTTTTTATTGTAGAAGCAATGAGCTGGTAATAAACCAAGCCATAAGTATTACTACTTTCCCTAGCTAAAATGAGACGATTCTTTCTAAACTAGGCAAAAGAACCAACCAGATATTACGTTCTTCAATAAAAACCAAGGAATTACTCATCTTTTATCATATTTTCCCAGTATTTTATCAGTTTCTCTTTGAAAATAGAAGAAGAGCAGGATTTATGCCGGCTCTGGAAATTATTTAAAGCATTTGGAAGGGGAAATAGGATGAAAATTGGGGAAAAGCGGGCGAGAAGGGAGAAAATGTGGCGAACTGCAAGACGCCGCCCGATAGCTGCCCCCTCTGCCTGCCATGCACTCTCTTCAGCTGTTTTTTGACCGGGAATTGATCAGGGAGAGCGGCGTTCGAGTAGAACGTGACTGGAATTCTACAAACATTCGATTTCTAGGGCAAATGTGAGAAGATATATCAAAAATCCCCGAAATACTGCCTGGATACGGAAATATCAAGAAAAATCCCTTGATTTACCCGGGATTCGAATACTCGATCGTTTTTGCGTTATTCCGACGTTCTAAAGGATTTCTGCCATCCATAGAAACCCCAAGTGACCGGTAATTATTACAAGTCTGTTAAAAATTATCATTTATTCTCTTTGAGGCTCAAATTCATGTATGAAAACAAACAAAATTAGAGATTTTCGATACAGAATCTACTTTGGAAGTTTTCTTCGTCTCATCTGGCCCACTGTCTTGCTTATGACTCTTGTAGTAACCGCGAAACTTCCCCATAATGAACCCGACGATCATGACTTAAAGTGGATTCAATTAATTATCAGATAAAAATTTTGCTTACTCCAATGATGGCTGGATTTGAGACTTCGTTTGAATCCTGGGATCGCTAGGGTCAGAGAAAAGTGTACAACTTTTTAACTGTCTGGAATGTAAAAAAAATGAGAGGTTTGAGTAGGAAGATGTTCCATATGCTGTCAAAACTATAGTTCATTTGATAGAGACCGCCCAAGGTTACTTTTATGCTGATTTCTATCAAACTTATCGTACTGAAATAAGTTTAAATTTAAAAAATATGAAAAACTAACGTGATTCTTTGGCTCTTTTATTTTTTTCAAGAGAACAGTTCCATCTTTGGAACACCTTGCGACCACTGGTTATTTTCAAACTATTTCCCATAAATAGAAAAAGAGCAGGATTTATGCCGGCTCTGAAAGGAATTTCAATCGTTTTTGAAGAGAAAAGAGAAGAAAATTGGGGGAAAACGAGCGGGGAAGAAGAAAATGTGGCGAACTGCAAAGCGCCGACCGATAGCTGCCCTCTCTCCCTGCCATGCACTCTCTTTCGGTTTTTGATTGCAGGGAACGGAGTTCAGGTGGAAAATGACTGTAGTCCAAGACGAACACAAGCTACTAATAGAAAACAGGGAAAATGACCAGAAAATCCAAGAATATTGGCCAAAATCCCTTGATCAGCCCGGGAAGTCGAACTCGGGACTTTTGGCTGATTTTCTTTCTTGGTTTCTTTCCTCATTTTTCCAGAAATGAGGGCAAAATATATAAGATCCGGACATTATTATCATTTATTCAATTTTACACGTAGTTTTAATGACATTTAGTGGCAATTGTATCCAATTTTGATGCCTCCCATGCAAGCTTTGACTGTCGATGGTTTAAAATCCAAAGGATATCAAAATTTCCATGCTATTTCCAACTTTAAGCACCATTAGAAATTAAAAACGTAAAACTGAGCGTTTTCACCAGTTCTGTTGATCCTCCACAGATTATTTTATACTGAAAAACCGGGGTAAATCGTGAATTAATAGTCTGAAAAATTTATACCGGAGAGCCAGATTGATTTGATGCCGTCCGTTCATTGTGACGATCATTGGAACAGGTCAGTCAGTTTTTGACTCGGAGACGTGGAAAAAGTGCGAATTAATTGGGTGCAGGTGTGCTACTCAATCTGCCACCCTCGCGTTGATTTAATCAAAAAATCACACCTGGCTTGGGTGCAAAAGAGGAAATATCAAATCAGCTAAAGTACGGAAAAATAGATTTTTAGCGCGAATTCTAGTAATTCAGTGATCCTAATAATATTGAGGGTATTTTGGGCGGTGGGCGTAGAAAGAACGGCACTTCTGGGAAAGATATTTATACCACTGGAATCAGCTCGTCGAGAGGAGCAAGGTGGTATGTTCAGATTTCCGATAGCTCCATGCATGTGCCATGGTTAACCGGCAGAAGTTGCCAAATAAAAAATTTGGGAAAAAATCATCAGAATCATAGGGAGACGGGCTATTTTGGTCCATAAAACCCTAAAAATAAGCACTTTTATGGGTTTTTTGAACTGATCACGGTGATGTGTGTAGTTTTTCAAGAGGAGGGTCGCAAGTATGCCCACCAGGGTAGGCGTATCCCATAATGGGAAGATAGAGACCAAATCATCGGCCAAAGGAGTGTTCTGGGACATGGGTCCAAAAAATCGGAACTTCCAAAAAAGTTCTTTCCGCCATTGGAATCAACTCTTCAAGACGAGTAAGGTGGTTCTGTTTTCTGTTCCTTCTGTTTCTCAAAGAATGAACCTCAATTTGCTCATTATCAATTTTCAGACGCTGGTAGAAGCTGTGGCCACTTACGCGGATCCAGCTCCCGAGCACAGTACTCAAGAATTTTGCGATAATATTCAAGAAATTGGCGGATTTCACAGGGCAATTGTCCCCTCTATTAGCCCAGATAATTGTGTACGATGGTTTTGTTGGTGGAGCGCTGTATACGACGTTATTCATTTTGACAATTTCTGGGAAACTACCTCAAATACGTCAAAGAGTGCGTCAAAATCTGTCCTGATACGACCTGTATGTGCATGCAAATGTTGTCAGTTTCGCTGCTTTTCAAGAGTGAAAAATACTCACTAGCTGGCATTTTTAAAGATTTCTGTGTAATTTTACAGATTTCTCAACCAGTTTTTCTTCTTCCAATAAGAAAAGGATAAGAGCAGGATATATGCCGGCTCTGGAACGAATTTAAATCATTTTTGAAGGAAAAAGGGGAGAAAAAAAAATTGGAAAAACGAGCGAAGGAGGAGAAAATGTGACGAACTGCAACACGCCGGCCGATAGCTGCCCTATCTGCCTGCCACGCTCTATCTTTCAGCCGTTTTTTTTTGATTGCAAGGAACGGAGTTCGGCTGAAAAATGGCTGAAGCGCAAGACTAACACAAATTACAAGTAGATCGGATAAAAAAATGATGATCAGAAAATTCAAGAATATTGGCCAAAATCCCTGGATCAACCCAAAGAATCGAACCCGGAGCTTTTTGGCTGATTTTCTTTCTTATTTTCTTCCCTCATTTCTCTAGAAACTAATAAAAATAAACAGAAATAGGATATAATCATCATTTATTCAATTTTACACGTAGTTTTAGTGACATTCAGTGGCAATTGTATACAATTTTGATGTTTTCTATGCAAATTATGAGGGCCAATGGTGTAAAATCCACAGGATATGAAAATTTCCATGCTATTTCCAACTTTAAGCGTCCGTTTCGGTTTAAATCTAAAAATGGCCTGATTTTATTAGGAAAATATCTTACCATAAACGTCGCAGGCTGTCTCAGTCTTTATCCTTTTTTCCAAATTGGTCCCGCAGTGATGTTATGCATTGTCCAATGAATACGTAAGCCTTTCATTGCTCCGTGTACATGAATACACCATTTTGTACAGAGCTCCTTTGAAGCAGTACCCCTTCAAAGAACCCAAGGTGCATTTCGTTGGCTGCAGTCTGCCAATTATTGCGTCCTCTGTTGGTCTTAAAATGAAAAAAAAACTAAATCCAAAGTGAAAAATACTCACTACTCACTTTAAAGATTTTTGGGTGATTTTACTTATTTCTTAACAAGTTTTTCTTCTTCCAATAAGAAAAGGATAAGAGCAGGATATATGCCGGCTCCGAAAAGGATTTAAATCAATTTTGAAGGAAAAAGGAAGAAAAATGGGGAAAAACGAGCGAGAAGGGAGAAAATGTGACGGACTGCAACACGCCGGCTGATAGCTGCCCTCTCTGCCTGCCATGCACTCTCTTTCAGATGTTTTTTGGACGGGAATTGATCAGGGAGAACGGGGTCCGACAGAAGCAACGGAAACAGAGCTGTGTCTGTTTTCTGATGATTTTGAGAGAAATTCATGGGAAAATACACCGAAAATCACAGAAATATTGGCAGAAATCCTTTGTTCCATCCGGGAAATCGAATCCGGGAGCTTTGACTCGAGAATCTGGCCAATATCTCGCTCCGTGATGGGAGTTTCTGGCTAAAGATGTTAAAAAATGTCTGGTTCTGCTGAAAATAGGCATATAGCCAGTCGATTCTGCTCCGATTCTCTATTTTCTCTCCAAATTTTAATGAAATAAACAAGAACCGGGTCAATTATTATTTTTATTCAATAAATTAGCCTAAATAAATTGAAGAAATCAAATGAACTTGATATTATTTCCTAAGGCTGTTTCCAGGGAAATAATTCTTCTTCTTCCTGCATTCTTCCTCGATTTCACCTTTTAATAATAAATAAAAGTTGTGTCAGTTTGTCTGTTTGTCCGGACAGACAGTACTTTCCTCGCCTTTCCTTTTCTAACAATTTCGACTGACTAGAGATCTTTATATTTCTAGACGATATCAAAAATAATTTCCATAGATATTGGTCGAACCAATTACAATAAGGATTAAACATTTCAGTAACCGACTTAGGGTTTCTTTTCTGGGCACACAATGTCTTGTTCTTTATTAAATTTGTCCAAAGCCTCCTGAAGCACATATTTTTAATTCCTAAAATATCAATAATTATTAGAAAATGGATATATCTCACTCTAGACATGGATGTTGGATAGTATAACAGAAGATATAGCTGCTGAGACAGCGCACTCGTCTGTTATTCCGCATTCTTCGAATTCAAGCATCTTTTCGGTTAGATTGGATGATTAATAGGTCATATTATTCAAGATCTCGTATGAATGACCCATAACTGCAATCGCGTAATATAATGTTCTCTCTAAAAAATACAAGAAACCTTTAAATATAATAATAAAAACTCACTGTTCTTCTTTTATCAAGTTTCTGGGCCGCTTTTTGGTGATTTTCCCATAGAAATCAGTAAATTTCAACCATTTCGATATAAAAATAGGATAAGAGCAGGATTTATGCCGACTCTGAAGAGAATTTTAATCATTTTGAAGCGAAAATGGGAAGAAAAACGGGGACAAACAGGCGAGGAAGGAGAAAATGCGGCGAACTGCAACACGCCGGCCGATAGCTGGCCTCTCTGCCTGCCATGCACTCTCTTTCAGCTGTTTTTTGACCGACAATTGATCATGGGAGAACGGCGGTCGGGGAAAATGGCTGGAATCGAAAGCAAACACAGTTTACCGATCGCTCTGATGGAAAAAAACCAGGGATTTTGCAGGAAAACATCGAAATATTGGTAGAAATCGTTTGGACTACCTTGGGAAGTCGAATCCTGATTGTAGGAAACAGCGGCAGAACTGGAATGGATCAGAACGTCTTTTCAGAGCATTTTGATGGAAAATGTGAATAAAAACCCCGAAAATCCCTGAAATATTGTCGAAAATCGTTTGATTTACCCGGGAAATTGAATTCGGGGGTATTCGGCACTCGGATATGGTCCAATTTTCCTGGTCTGCCAACTATTATGATAACTGATGGATTAAAAATGGAGAGAATCGTAAAGATTGTGATCGCTTCTCTATTTCCCCCCAGAAGCTTATAGAAATAAATAAGAATAATTTAATTTCTTTTATTCTGATGATCAGTTCTTCTTCTGTTTCAATTGGCTGGAATTATTTCTTGTTATATCGTAGCAATCCTTGCACAAGTCATTCTCCTTCTTTTTGAGTCTTAAAAAGTCAGTGGATTAGTTGCAAGAGTTCTTTTCACATGCTCGATCCTAACCATCGTAAAAACCTTAAAATAAATGAATAAATTCCAAATAAAAGCCTCACCAACGCTCAAAGTACAGGGGCAATTGAGTATATAATGCACTTCATTTCTTCTTTTGCATGACCGTTATCGTCACTCTTTCTGTTCCGTGAAGTATCCCGGTGTGTATAATGCAGATTGTCGAGCTCCTGTAATGTATTGGATGGATAGAGGGGCGTAGGCACAATTTTCTATTGAGCTTATCAGTGGCTCATATTTGTCAAAACCATTTAACTACTGGTTTTCAGCTAGGAAATATGCTAACTCCTTAAACAAATTGGAAAAACTCACCGGTTATTGTTTTCCAACTTTCCTAAGCAATTTTGGCCGGTTTTTCCATTAAAATCAGCTATTTTTAAACCATTTCCAATTGAAAATCGAATAAGAGCGGGAATTATGCCGGCTCTGAAAAGTATTTAAATCATTTTGAAAGGAAAAAGGGAAGAAAATTGGGGGAAAACGGGCGAGGAAGGAGAAAATGTGGCTAACTGCAAGACTCCGGCCGATAGCTGCCCTCTCTGCCTGCCATGCACTCTCTTTCAACTGTTTTTTAGAGGGGAACTGATTGCAGGAAGCGGGGTTCCATAAAGAACACTTGAAAGGCACAATGTAGACGTTTTAAGGGGAAAATAGAGCGTAAATGGTACGAAAAATCAGAAATATTGGCAAGAATTGTTTGGTCTAACCGGAGAGTCGAACCCGGGAAAAGGTCAATTTGGTTCTCAAACTATTGGCTGTAGGCCTGGTGGCATTCTAGCAGGGAAAGAAGTTGGTAGAATCAAAGCCTTATGACAATTTTTCATTTATTTTATTGTTTAAAAATATGATCACTTGAACAATTGGAGCCTGTAACCACTTCTTCCTTTCTAATCAAATCTTTTCTTCCCAGTAAAAGTACTTGCCGTCTTGTTTCCATTTCCAGTAATTCTACTTCTTCTTAATTTTCATGTTTTTTAGGTTAAAAGGGCTCTCTACCTTTTTCCCTGTTGTCTTCTTCTATTTATTTCCAAATCTTTAGGCCATTGGCAAAATTTCCCTATCCAAAAAGCAGGAAAAGAGCATCCAAAACCTACTTTTTGACCTCTTCGAGACTAAATGATGCATAGAAGAAGGAAGAATTCCCCAAATATTGAAAAAGTATGGCAAGCTTGTAGTTAGCGGGCTGAGCAGCTTTCTAAAAGAAGAGTTTAATTCTTTTCCGGCATTCAACTCACCCAAAATAGATTTATCTCTCTTTCGGGTAGTTTAATCATTTCCAATTGAAAATAGAAAAAGAGCAGGATTTATGCCGGCTCTGAAATGAATTTAAATCATTTTAAAAGGAAAAAGGGAAGAAAATTGGGGGAAAACGAGCGGGGAAGGAGAAAATGTGGCAAACTGCAAGACGCCGGCCGATAGCTGCCCTCTCTGGCTGCCATGCACTCTCTTTCAGCTGTTTTTTGGACGGGAATTGATTGAAGGGAACGGGGTTCGACTGGAAAATGACTGTTCTCGATGAACACAAACTGTAAGTATCGAATGGAAACACTGAAAATGACCAGAAAATCTAGGAATATTGCTAAAAATCCTTTGGTCTACCGAAGGATTTTTTGGTACTGAGGCGTCTTTAGAAGCGTCAATTTGGAGACTCTGATCTATGAGATCACTAATTCATTTCTGTCTGTCGATCCGTAACATTAAAAAGTACAATACAGTAATAGTAGTTTAATAATTCAACTGATCGAAGCGTTCCTTTTTTTCTATCAGACTGCTGTGCTTGCTTCACTTGTGCGATTCCACGAACCACGATCTTAGGGGTTAGTCTTCCTCCATTTTTCGTTGATTTTTTGAATGTTTAAATGAGCACAGCACTTTTCTCCAAAAATAGTAGCAGGAGAATTTTACACTTTTTCGTCTAATAAAGATCCTAGAAGAAGTCTGTGACTTGCATAGACGTAACCAGCTTCCGTATGTGTTCTTTTGGGCATTGAGCCTGTTAAGAAATATTTAAAAGCCATAAGGGAAGCACTCACTCATCGAACCACGTAGCTATTTCTAGTCAAGATTGGCGATGCAGTTTTTCCTGTACCCGGTTATTATTACCCAATGATCGTTTTTTTTGATCGGCCTAGAATTCCTCTATGAGTTTTTTTAGCTCCAGCTTACTGTATTCCTTCGAATAGAAGCTCCTAGAAAGGTAGAAAGCTCAATTACCGCCTCCTTTAGCAATTTCAACCATTTCCATTTGAAAATAGATGAAGAGCAGGATTTATGCCGGCTCTGAAAAGAATTTAAATCATTTTTGAAGGAAAAGGGGAAGAAAATTGGGGAAAAAGGGGGGAAGAAGGAGAAAATGTGGCGAACTGCAAGACGCCGCCCGATAGCAGCCCTCTCTGCCTGCCATGCACTCTCTTTCAGCTGTTTTTCCAATTGATTGAAGGGAACCGCGCCCAGGGGGAAAATGACTGGCACAGGGGACATTTACCGGTTGTTTAACACGGAAATGTGGGTAGAAATCCTGTAGAAAAGCGGGGAAATCGAACTTGGGACATTTGAAGCTCAGATCCACTCGGTTTTGGAAGCTCTCAGGGGTTTCTGCTTCTACGTACAGGATACAATATCAATTTTTATTTAAATATCTCTTTAAATTAATTTCCGGGAGATTACGGTAGTCTTCTTTATTAAAAAGCAAATGAAATCCGTTATTTGGCTCTAAAAATCGCCTTTTTTCTGTAAAAATGCTGCAGAGTTACCAATTTTTGGCTCCAATAATGGCTACCGGTACCAGAACTCTTATTTTTGTCCAAATCTGTAAATTTAAGAAGAAATTACACAGAGATTACTGCTGTTTGCTGGGTAAAGTATTTAATTCCAGTATATCTATGAATGGCTATAGACAATGGAGTGGGAATATGAACACTACGGCAAATATCTGTAAAAACATAGCAAAATGTTCGAATTTGATATAAAATTGAGTACAGAAATAATTCATAAGGTCCCAGATGCCTGGAAAAGCGCAATTTTTATTTTCAAACAGATTTTTTGATTAGAAATCTCGTAGACTTACCATTTTTGTCAAAAATATCGATGCTCCAATTTAATTGATCCATGAAAATATTTAATACAAACAAAATGATATAAATAATGGATCATATGCTGTCCTGTATTATATAATATGTTAAAGAGGGGAGAAAATGAACCATCTAGAATTTATTTGACTGATAATTAAAGGAAAACCTACCGTAATCCGCTAGAACGGCTAATTTCTCGGTATTTTGACCATTTTCCAATGAAAATAGAAGAAGAGCAGGAATTATGCCGGCTCTGAAAAGAATTTAAATCAATTTTGAAAGGAAAAGAGGAGAAAATAGGAGAAAACCAGCCAAGAAGGAGAAAATGTGGCGAACTGAAGTAGGCGGGCTGATAGCTGCCCTCCCTCCCGGTTACCATAGAGATTTCCAGCTAATTTCCCATGAAATTGATTACAGAGAGTGGTGTAGTGTGGGAAAAACGGCTAAAACTGGGCCAGGAGACATTATACGGGTTCTGGGATGCGTATTTGGGCCGGAAATTGGCAAAAATTGGCAAAAATCCTATGACCTAACCGGGAAATCGAAGCAAAACTAAGATTTTTACTGGAAATCTAGAAAATCCAGGTAGAGGGGGCACAGAAATTGGTATCTGGCCCAAAATGTCGATAAAAATCCCCTGTTAACCTGTGGATACCAGAAATACGGGCAAAAACCCCTTGGTCTTCCCGAGGAATCGAACCCGAGACTTTTTTTCTGCTGTAATCCCTGCTAGCCAGCTAATTTCCGACTGGATGCCCAAATTTATGAGCAAAAATCCCTTGGTCTACCCGAGGAGTCGAACCCCTCTAGAGCGTCAATTTCGCTCTTTAATCACAACTGGACAGCCAATTTACGATTAGAATCCCCCAAAATATTCATTATCAAGAAATTTATTCAGTAGAACACTGTTATCAATCATTTTTCTTCAATAATTCCTTCATTTTCCTCTCCGATTCGTTATTTTGAGCCTGTTCTGTTACAACATTGACTGCAATTATAATTATCTTCGGCCTTTCCGCAACTAAAAATTGCCATTTACACGAATAAATGTCAGAAATTACGTTGGAAAATTCTGCAAGCGCACAATTTTCCAGTTACGTGCGCTGATACCCAGTATACAATTGCCCTACTCCAATATAATTTTTAGGTGCTGTTGATCCACTGACAAAATTGCTTGAAATAATTAATCAATATTCTGAAAATAGAAGAAATCTCAAAATATAATAAGAAAAACTCACGCGATATAGAAGGTTGAGGAAATTTCCTAGGCTTTTACACAATTTCAGCCGCTATTTCAACCATTTCCAATTGAAAATAGAAGAAGAGCAGGATTTATGCCGGCTCTGAAAAGATTTAAATCATTTTGAAAGGAAAAACAGAAGAAAACGGGGAAAAACAGGCGAAGAAGGAGAAAATGTGGCGAACTGCAAGACGCCGCCCGATAGCTGCCCTCTCTGCCTGCCATGCACTCTATTCAGATGTTTTTTTGACAGGGAATTGATCGCAGGGAACAGGGGTCGGGCTGCAGTCGAACACAAACACGCTTTGTCGGTTTTTGAGAGGAAAGAACAGGGAAATTTCCCGGAAATCACAGGAATACTGGCTAAAATCTTTTCGTCGAGCAGGGGATTCGAATACGGAAACTTTGGCTCAATAGTTCGAGCCAAAATCATTTCAAGTTGATCATGAATTCCGATTCTTTCCACCCGTCGGTCGCCACTTCTCTGCCACCAAAGCTGCCAACCGCGGTTGCTGCCGGCTCTTACCGCCGATGACTGCCGTCTGCTGCTGCTCGCCGTCGCCGTCCTGCTGCCGTGATGAGAACAGAATTCCCCCCACGAGCTGGTATCTCAGAGGGCTGCCCACTGAATTGGAAGCTGCTATCGTCGGCGCCAAGACTGCTGGATAGAAGATCTACCCGGGTGGTTAGCATAGCCTACACGGCTCTTTTTCCTCCTGCCCCGTAAGGGGAAAATAAACATTATGTATGTATGAAGTATAAAATGCTATAAACTTTATTCCTTTCTTCTTTTTTTATTAAACATTTAAAATTCTAACAAAGGATTCACCATTAGTCCAGTCTATTCTTGGGCCCCTCGGTGAAATCCATTTTTTTCAGCCAATAACTTGGACTCTGTGTCAATCACTGCATGGATTTTTAAAAGTTCCTTTTAGCGGTTTTTTTGCCCTGAAATTTGAATTAAAACTGATTAATAAGGAGAAATATACCCTGTTCTAAGGGGGAATCTCACTATTTAGCTAGTGAGAAGCGATCAGGAAGCTATTTCAATCATTTCCAATTGAAAATAGAATAAGAGCAAGATATATGCCGGCTCTGAAAAGATTTAAATTATTTTGAAGTGAAAAAGGATGAAAATTGGGGGAAAACGAGCGGGGAAGGAGAAAATGTGACGAACTGCAACACGCCGGTTGATAGCTGCCCTCTCTGCCTGCCATGCACTCTCTTTCAGCTGTTTTTTGGACGGGAATTGATTGCAGGGAACAGGATTCGGCGAGAAAAATGGCTGTAGTCGAATAGAAACACAGATTTCCGGGTGTTGAAGGAGAAGAACAGGGAAATATCCCGGAAAATCACAGGAAAATGGGTAAAACCGGGTTAGGAGGCATTTTATGGACGATGAGATATGAATTTGTTCTGAAATCTTGGCAAAAATCATCCCGGGGAATTGAACCCGTGACCTTCTGGAGAGTAAGAACGGCTCCAGGACCTTTGGGACCCTAGGAATCGTCCAAAACCATGAAAATACTAGAATTCTACATCATCTTTATTCAATTTCCCCTTATTTTTCTTAATTCTCCTCATTTTCTCTATTCTTTGATGAATTTCTCTTCCAAATTTGACAAAGAGTCCGGATCTGAAAAAATAACAATAAAAACGGTTAGTATACAAAATTACTGTGTGTTATTCTTCCGTGCGCGGTAATGATCATTGTAATTAGCTCCAACAATTAAAATTGAATGATTTCTGGCTGCTGTAATGGCGTGACTTTGGTTTTACTTTGGTGTAGTAATGCGCCTGCTAAAAAACTCGAATTTTTATAAGAAAATTGGATTCTTACCGGGTATTTCTAACAATTTACGTCATTATTTTTTTGGCACATTTCCATTGCAGAAAATTGGTTTTGTGTAAAGAAGCGTGACATCGAGTTTCGTCCAATTCCACATATTAATCCAGTAATTTATAATTACCTTCATTCTGTCGATTACGCTAACGTTGTGCTTTCTGGATTGAATTCTTAAAAAAAAGTAATTTTTAATAAAAAAAAATTGACAGCAACCATACCCAGCCTTCCTCCAGGAATCGAATTTCTTCCTGTTTTAGTAGAAACCAATCAGGATTTCAACCATTTCAAATTAAAAATAGAATAAGAGCAAGAAATATGCCGGCTCTGAAAATATTTAAACCATTTTTGAAGGGAAAAGGGAAGAAAATTGGGGAAAAACGGGCGAAGAAAGAAAATGTGGCGAACTGCAAGACGCCGGCCGATAACTGCCCTCTCTGCTTGCCATGCACTCTCTTCAGGTGTTTTTTTGGGCGGGAATTGATCAGGGAGAACGGGGTTCGGGGGAAAATGACTGCAGTCGAACATGTTTGCTGGGTTTCGAGGGATAAGAACAGGGAAACGCGGCCGAAAATCACAGAAATCTGACAAAAATCCTTTGGCCAAGCCGGGGAGTCGAACCCGGGACCTTTTGGGCCCCAGAAATCGTCTTAAACCATGAAAATAGCAGGTTACTGTATCATCTTTATTAAATTTTCTCTGTTTGTCTTAGTTCTTACCATTTTTTGCCTTCTTTGAATAACATTTCCTCGAAATTCAATTTCTTCTGAGTCCAGTCATGTTCTCAGCTAAAAAAGTTGGAAATTCTAGAGGAAAACGGATTTCTTACTGAGTTTTTCAAAGTTCCTATTCCCAAAAGACGTCGGGGAACCAATCAGCAAATAAAAGAGCAGAGCGGCTGTGATACTAAATATATGAAGGAGATTTAAAACAGCCAAGAGGCCCACGTTGATATGATCTTCATTTGATTTTAGTATTTGACATGCCAAATTGTTCAAATGAAATTTTCTGAGATTGTTCGAAGTATCAAAATCTTTTTATCCAGTCGACAAGTATTGCATGGCCATGAATCTTAATGTGTCTGAAATTTAAATTCTAGGAATAAAATGAAGAGAACTTACAGTAGGGAATAGCACGTCGCGGCTCCTACAATGGTTATCCTAGTTTTAGCCTCCAAAATAAGCAAACTTTTACCAATTTCCAATGAAAATAGATTAAGAGCAGGATATATGCCGGCTCTGGAAAGGATTTTAATCAATTTTGAGTTGAAAACCGAAGAAAATCGGGGAAAAGAGGGGGAAGAAGGAGAAAATGTGGAGAACTGCAACACGCCGGCCGATAGCTGCCCTCTCTGCCTGCCATGCACTCTCTTTCAGGCGTTTTTTAGCCGGGAATTTATCAGGGAGAGCGGGGTTCGGGGGAAAAATGGCTGCAGTCGAAGGCAAACATAGTTCACTGGCAAGTTTAAAGGAAAAAGAACGAGAAATCCACCAAAATCACGGTGATATTGGGAAAAAATCCTGTGAACTACAAAAGAATGAAGCCTGGGAGCCTTCAGCCCGTCGATCGGGCTATTTTACCACTCAACCATGGGTTTCGTTTGTTCCCAGAAGGTCATTTAAGAATTTATTCCTTCAATTTTTATGGCCTGTTCCAATGAAGAAAAGCATAAGGAACTATCTTTATTAAATTTTATTGTTTCTCTCTTTTTTTTCCTATAAAAGTTCCATCGTTCTTTTCCGAGTTTTTCTCCATTGAAAGCCACTCCTCTTTCCATTTGTACCCAGGTTACCGTTCTTAACAAATTATGTACGTACTTTCCTTTACGATGCCTGTCCAATTGTTGCTAAGCTTAACTGTAAAATAGAATAAACGTAATAAATGGAAATTTCTACCGGTACATAGCTTGAAGTCTGTTGAAAGCGTGTTGAACTGATATTCCATACATTTTTTGAACTTTGGCGCAGAGTATTTCATTATTCAGCCCACTATTAATACCCAATGGTCCAATCCGTCCAAAAAGATACATGTTAATAGGCCAATGGACCTAAAATTGTCAATAAACTTGTGAAAATAAAGAAAAGTTACATGTAGTATAGGCCTGCGGGCTCCTACCACGATTATTCTAGTTTTTTCCACAAAATAACCACCATTTTACCTATTTCCATTATAAATAGAAAAAGAGCAGGATATATGCCGGCTCTGAAAAGAATTTAAAGCATTTTGAAGGGGAAATAGGAAGAAAATTGGGGAAAAAGGGGCGAAGAAGGAGAAAATGTGGCGAACTGCAACACGCCGGCCGATAGCTGCCCTCTCTGCCTGCCATGCACTCTCTTTCAGCTGTTTTTTGGACAGGAATTGATTGCAGGTAACTGGGTTCGAATAAAACTGGCTGTAGTCGAGCGATTTACCGGCTGGTTTCAGGGAAAATAACTGGGAAATGTCTGAAATCATGGCAAATAACCCATGGTACTGCTCTCCAATGTGAACACCAACAAAATATGATGAATAGACTTTATTATACGCCATTTAATTCTTTTCTGAAAATTTTTCTCCTGTTTTTTGTACGATCTGTGTGAATCTTTGCTGGTAGAACGGGTAAATCGACCACTTCTGGCCGAAACTATTGTGCTCTTGCGAAAAACGTTGACGAAGAATTTTCTTAAAATGATAATATTTTTAAAGAAATATGTGCTTACGTCGTAGATTATGTCGCCGAATTCCATAAATTGGAAGAACGGATGTCTCGCATCCGATATCTATAGCAGGTATCCAAGATTTGAGACGAGGTGCATGGAAATTATGCTGTCAATGGTAGTTTTGAAATGTCATTTCATCTGTAAATTTCGGATCATTTTATAAAATTAAAGCATTTGCCATGTTAAACCAAATGGTCATATTTGTTTTACATCAAAAGAAGCACCGATCTGGATTGCATCGACTGGGAATTATTTCCAGAACGGAGTCACTTGTTTGGCAAAATCATAGTCAAAATATTTCAACTGGGCCCTGTGTACTGAAAAATGGGGCAATACCATAAGAATATAGGAAAAATACTCACTTTTTGGTTACTTTTGGAGTAAAAACAGTGTTTACCGTTGAATTTTGACCATTTCCAATTAAAAATAGAATAAGAGCAAGAAATATGCCAGCTCTGAAAAGAATTTAAATTATTTTTGAAGGAAAAGGGGAAGAAAATTGGGGAAAACCGAGCGGGGAAGGAGAAAATGTGGCGAACTGCAAGACACCGGCCGATAGCTGCCCTCTCTGTCTGTCATTCACTCTCTTTCAGTTGTTTTTTGACAGGGGAATTGATCAGAGGGAACGGGGAAAATTGGCTGCAGTGGGGTGTGAACGCGATTTACAGACAGGTTTGAGGGGAAATAACCAAGAAATGTGACGGGAAATCACAGAAATTGGAGAAAATCCTTCAGGAATCGAGGGACTGCATAATTTACAAGATACTGGATCCATTGTCGAAAATCCAGGTGTCTACCCTGCGAATTGAACCAAAAACCCGCTGTTCCCCTTGGCTTTGGGCAGATTTTCCTGGATTTTCCACTGCCGATCCTGGAAATAATCCTCAATAAGCTATATTTTGATGAAAAAAAAGAAGATAGAACCAGTTTATTATAGAATATCTTAAACATTTAAGGAGATCGTTTTCTCTTTCTTGTCCGTCAATTAGCTTTTTTTGATTCACGATGAAGATTGCAGAAATCCATCCTACCATCGATCCGATTCGCAATAGCCAAGTTTTTCCTGGAAATTGGATTGTAATTGTATAAAAATGACGCAAACCTTGCCAAAAGGGATAACTGCCTTCATTAAACCGAAAATGATATTAAAATTCGTCGGTTTCGACTGAAGTAGTGGATAATCATTTTGGTTGTTTGGAATCTAAAATAAATTTAAATGAAGTTTATACTGGAATCACCCGGTTTTAAATATTAGTTCATGCTTTGTGGGAAATATCCTTTTTTTTGTTTCCATTGGGTATACATATCATTTGATATGAGGAGCTCATAATCCTAGAATAATTCACTGCCATTCTGAACCGGTCACGTAAACAAAAAGAAATTGGCTTACTCCATTTTACTATTAGGCTAGGTTCTGTTCAATTTTTCCCAGTATGGCGGGTCATTTCACGAGATTTTAACCATTTCCAATTAAAAATAGAATAAGAGCAGGATTTATGCCAGCTCTGAAAAGAATTTAAATCATTTTTGAAGGAAAAGGGGAAGAAAATTGGGGAAAAACGAGCGGGGAAGGAGAAAATGTGGCGAACTGCAACCAGCCGGCTGATAGCAGCCCTCTCTGCCTGCCATGCCCTCTCTTTCAGATGTTTTTTCGACGGGAACTGATTACAGGGAACGGGGTTTGAATAAAATTGGCTGCAGTGGGTCGTCAACACCATTTACAGACAGATTTGAGGGGAAATAACCAAGAAATATGGCGGGAAATCACAAAACTTGAAAGAAAATCGTCAGAAATCGAGGGACAGCACAATTTACAAGATGCTGGATCCACGGTCAAAAATCCTAGGAACTACCCAGGGAATTAAACCAGAAACGCTGCTCCTCTTGGCTATGGGCAGATTTTCCTGGATTTTCCCTTCCAGGTCCTGGAAATAATCCTCAATAAGCTATATTTTGCCTAAAAAAGGAAGATAGAGCCAGTTTATTATAGGATATTCTATACATTTATTCAATTTTATCATAATTCCAATCATTTCCTTGGGATGGTAAGAGAATATCTTTCTTTTTGTCTGATAAGTTGGCTATTTATGCTGTTTTTTTTCGGTGGTTCTATTGTTCCGTCGATTAGATTGGCATAAGACAGATTTTTCCTGGAAATTGGATAGTAACTGGTCAAAAAAAGACGCTAACCTTCCTACTCCTTTCACAGAAGAGACAGAAGATGATAAACTATTGGATTGAATCTTCAACGGGTCTACAGAGCGCGTGGTAAATGGAATGAATAAGTCTTGATAATTAATTTCTCTGAATGCCGGGTTATTCTGTAATTTAAAATTAATTGTTTACAATGGAATTACGGAGATCTTCAATAAATTGAACTTTCTGTGTCGTCCGGCTTCGTCTGGCGGGATACACTTCATTCGAAGAGGAGATTTTGATAACCATAGAATCTTCCATTATCAGTCTGAATTAATTGAATAAAGTAAAATAAGCTAAAAACTCACTTTCAAGGTATTTCATCCAATAAAACGGCGATTTGTTCAATCTTTCGGGTCATTTCACCACATTTTAACCATTTCCATTTAACAATAGAATAAGAGCGAGATATATGCCGGCTCTGAAAATATTTAAACCATTTTGAAGGAAAAGGTGAAGAAAATTGGGGAAAAGAGGGTGAGGAAGGAGGAAATGTGGCGAACTGCAACACGCTGGCCGATAGCAGCCCTCTCTGCCTGCCATTCACTCTCTTTCAGCTGTTTTTTGACAGAGGAATTGATCAGGGAGAACGGCGTTCCGTAAAAACGCCCGCAAACACCGTGTACCAGCCGGTTTGAGGGGAAAGACGAGATAAATGTCGCCGAAAATCGTAGGAACAGGGGCAGAAATTCTATGGGCTACCGTGGGAGCTCAAAATTGTACCAATAATAACGGTAGAACTCTTTGGGACTGCAGAAATATTGCCAGAAATCCTTGGATCTACCCTTTAAATCGAAACTGGAAGCTTTTACGTGACAATCTGCTGCTCTAACTGCTCGACAATGGGCATACTGGCTCCCCGCCTGTCAGTTGATCATCGAACAACCGCTGAAAATTCACAAACATCATATTTTCCAGGCCACAAATGTTCAACAAGTAGCCAAGATCACCTGGCGGATAATTTGAATTGGATATTAACTGACAATTGTACTTCAATTAATGTCTAGTCTTGAGGAGAGCTAGAAAATTCCCATACCGCGTATTTTTCCTCCGATCATTGTTATTCATCTCGTAGTCTTGACGAAGCCTTTATATTGTGGTTTTTAGACTATGATCCAGGTCTTTTTAACGTGGAAAACATTCCTTTTCATAAAAGAAATTCGCCACTTCCTGTATTCTCCAGAAATATCCTGGATCTGCCCCCTCAAGTTCGAAGGAGTGACTTTTTGTACTTTGCAACTTTTCCTACTTCCTCGATATAATATAATTATATTCAATTCTCCCTCTCCATTAATTCATACACACGTGTTTTTAGTCCAGACGACCATGGATATCCCCGAAGGCTGCGTAATTGCTCTGGTAGGTTGTCTAACTGTGGCTTTTTTAGCTGTCTAGTTGTGGTTCTTTCTTTGTCTAACTGGTTCTTTTCGCTGTCTAATTGTGGCTTTTCAAGCTGTCTAACTATGGCTCTTTTAGTTCTCTGTGGCTCTTTTGCCTGTCTAATTGTGGTCCTTACGCTGTCTAACAGTGGCTCGTTTAGCTGTCTAATTGTGGCTCTTCTAGCTCTCTGTGGCTCCTTTGCCTGTCTAACTGTGACTCTTTTCCCTGTCTGACTTCGGCTCTTTAGCTATCTGTGACTCTTTAACTGTCTAATTGTGGCCTCTTTAGTTGTCTGACTGTGGCTTTTAGTTGTCTACCTGTGGCTCCTTTGCCATTCTAACTGGCTCTATTAGCTTTCTAACTGTGGCTTCTCTGACTGTCTAATTGTGGCTCTTTTACCTGTCTAGCTGTCGCTTTCCCAAATTTTTCAGCATTTTCCCCTCTACGTCACGAGATCACCCAGTTATTTTCAGTTTTGCATCGTGGGACTCCTGTCAAATATTGTGTCAGCAATAATTCTCACTAGAAATCGAGTATTCCGGTAAGAAAAGCAGAAAACATAGCAAAATTTCAGAAATCCATTTGGAATGCTGACGACGATTCATACAGCGGCAAATGTTGGAGTTCTAGCTATTTTTGCCTTTTGGACAGTTCCTCTCATGTTCAGGTGAGGATCTTACACAGAAAATGCCCAATTTTTGTGGTTTCTGACCGAAAATAGCCCATTTTTTCAGTAATTTGACTCCAAATGAGCATTGGAATAATCGCCTGGGACAGTTGACTCTCTTCTTTCAGGAGGCAGCTTTCCATGCCTGTTTATTTATAAGTTTAAATCGGTTTGTTTCTTATTTTCCGGCTACAGTAACCTGTTTTTTTAGCTTGGCAGCTATCTTCTCTCCTTCTTTTTACCGTCGATTTTTCACGAACAAAGCAACTTTTATTATAATTGGCTTCTGCCTTCTTATTTCTTTCGGCTATGCTTGCGTTTATTTTATCCGTAAGTTGGGTTAAAAGTTGGCTATTTATCATAATTTCTGTTACTTTTTTTAAAGGGTTTTGGGCTTATTAAATAGAGCTTTTTCTGCTCTACAAAATGAGATAAAAATCGTGGAAATTCGCCTAAAAATTCAGAAATGACGACACTTTTAAAATATCAACAATTTTCAGCGGATTGCAATTTCTTCTTCGATTCGACCACAAATGTTTGGTCTTTCGCCACCACAAATTGCGGTTATTTTTTGGCTAAATACTGTGATATGGCCTATAATGTCACTTTATTCACTTTTATTGGCTGTGTGGATCTGACAACTTTATTTCTGTTGAGAGGAGCCAATCAGGTGCTCATTTTCCCTCGCATTATCCAATTTTTCCCTTATTTTCTCTAAAAATTAGCCGAAAAAACACATTTCCGTGCTATTTTTATCTGAAAAGATGGAATTCGCTGTCAATTGCCGAGATTTCCAGCGTTTTTTCGATTTTCCAAAGGATTTGAATGTTTTTCCTCGGTTGGAGGCCATAAATTGTAGAAAGATCCCATATCTTTTTATCGAAGACAGCTACAATTAAACGGTTTTTTGCTTCAAGTAGCTGACAGCCCGTGCAGTCAGATAATCCTTAAATTATCACTGTAGAATCAATTTTCGAGTTTTGGCGGGGGAATTTGAGTTAAAAAGTCCGGAAAAACCTGAAAAATCTGCTAAAAATCCGTCATAATCTCGAAAAGCAGCGGAAATTTACGAAATTATCACTGGATTCTCAATTTTCAGCTAGAAATTTCTCCAGAAACTATTTCTCAACCTTTGACTGCCTTCTACATTAAGAATTCCCTTATTTTCAGAAACTTGGGGGAAATTCGGAGATCAGTAGGCGCCGAAATCGCCGAGAAATTCGTTTCTTTGCCCAAGCATTCACGAATACAATTATCTACGTGTTTATGCTCCTCTGTTTCCATGTATTGAGCTATAAAATAACCAGTTCTTTTGGTATTTTTCTAGCTACCACAGCTGTTTGGGGATTTTCACACGCTTGCGGAGGGTAGGAGGCTATTTCTCCTAATTTTTACCGATTTAGGGTAATTCTGGTTGCATTTAATAAAGAAATTCGTCGTGTTTTCACAGATCCACGACATTTTTGGTCCCATATCTTGGAATCCAAGTCCCAATCGCTGGTTACGGCGACCACTAGGAAATCGGATCTAGTTTCTATTTATTGAGATCCTTTTTTGCCTATTTTATTAATAAAAATTCTATAAAATGAAGAATTTTATTGTAAAATAGTGGAAAATATTGGGGGAGGATTATAAAAGCCGTGGAAAGTCTCCTTTCCTTGTGATTTTGGTACAATTTGGATATTTTCTATTTAGTTTTCTTACAACTTCCATTATTTCCTTCTTGATTGGATCGATAAAAAGAGAATTTCTTAGCCGCTACTGGAGGGAATGATCCGTCGATAGGATCAGAGCGACCAGAAGTGGGTCGGGTATGTTCTACACCTGAAATTTCACGCTTTTCCGGATGTAAACCACTGTAAATTACACTGAAACAATAAAAATACGAGTCAGAAGTCCCAATTTTTAAGATTTTTCGTATCTAAGCAAATTTCTGATCTAAAAGCCCGCGCTCCCTGATTATCAAGCCTTTTTTCCCCAGAAAATGGAAATATCTAGCCTCTTCTTCCCAAAAAACGGGGATATTTCGTATTTTTTAAGCTGTTTCAACTTACTTGACTGGTTTGATACCCCGATGGATGATAATGTTGTTATTTAAACGATCGGCAGCTGTTCCTAATTGTACCGTAAAGATATCTGAAAAGATTACTGTCACTGTCTACGCCAATAATTTACAATCATGTAGATCTCCTCCAAGCATTTGCCTCGTACCAGCAATCTTTGTCTAAGTTCCCAAAGCAAATTAAATGCTGCAAACGCTTGCCAATGGTGATATTGTTCTCGATAAATGGGAAAATACAGATGTCTAAAATGAAATTACAGCTAGTTTCGAATTTCAACGTACGATTCCATATGTTTCCGCCAGCTCCATCAAGAAACCAACAATTTGTTGTGAACCATCGAGCTCATAACACCTAGAAATACGTTAAAAAATAGAAATTGAAATTACTCACCGTTATAAAATGTTCTAAGAATAATTTCCAATCAAAGGATACGACGTTGATCGATATCGGATAAGGGTTTCGTCCGTAATTGCCAAATCTGTAAAATTCCCTTTAAATCAGCCTTTATTTCACTTACCAAGTCATAAATGCCATCGAATTGTGTCCATCTTCACTAGTATTCCTGTGCCCACTTGTTTAGATATTTGAAGAACTGCCAATTTTGCAGTATTTTAGTGTTCAAATCACAATAGAAAGTTGGTTTCAACGCTACTCGAAATTCCAGGCTTTATTATGAAGAATTCTTCCAATTTTTATCAATAAAAATGAATAGAGTCAGGATATATGCCTGTCCTGAAATGAATTACCATTATTTTTGCAGTAAAAAGGGTAGAAATCGGTTAAAATAAGCCCAGAAAGGCAGAAAAACTGGCTGGAAGACTACAATCGACAGAAAATGGCAGACAAATGATGCCTGGCCGCCCGTAGATGCTTTGTCTGCCCGCCATTTCCATCCCGGATGACTAATATTCTTCTACCAGCCGGCAATATGTGTACTGGTCACAGAAATTGTAGAAAAATCCTGTGAACAGGTCAGGAAATCGAAACCGAGACCTTTGATGAGCAAATTCAGCGCGGTAACCGGAAAATCTACGAAAATACAGGGATTTCCTGACGGGTAGCTCTTCAAATGGCCCGTATCCTCATCCTTGCGACATTTCAAGACGAATTGCCTATAAAATTCCTGGATTCAGTCATGTTACACTCCCAGAAATATAAAAAAAACACCCAGGAAGATCTATTTATTAATTTAGAAGTAAGTAAGGTGAAAATCATGATAGATTAAAATATTGAGACGAGTTTTTTTTATTTTTTCAAGCACCATTTGGAGTTGTGTGGACCCTTGAAGGCAATCGATCTGAAATTTTTTTGATTCATTGTGAATTTTTCAAGTAACATACCAGAAATTTTCATTTAAAACAATGACAAGCCAAGCTCTCTTGTATTTCTTAGCCAGATATCTATAATTTCATTTAAAACAGTTGTCAATCTGTCAATTTACCTGCGTGATGGAACGCTTGAAGATGCTTTTGAATGGGTAACAGTCTGATCAAGTCCGCTCCGAATTCTAAGTAAAAAATTAATGAGGAAGACACACGCTTACAAAAATGTTATCTGATGAAGTTTATCTCATTGGAGAAATTTGCCGAATTTTGCTTTGCTAATTTTGCCACAGTCTGCTCTAATAGCATGTTGGTGATGTATCCGTTTTCTTCCATTGTCCATGGATTTCTGGAACCTCCTACGCTTTCAGAAGAATTTCGCTCCATTATTTGCAGTGAAAATGAAGAGAGTCAGGATATATGCCTGTCCTGAAATGAATTACCATTATTTTTATCGTAAAAAGGGTAGAAACAGGGTAAAATGAGCGAAGAAAGGATGGGTGGAAGGTTAAAATCGGCAGAAAATGGCAGAAAAACAACGCCTAGCCGCCTGTAGATGCTTTGTCTGCCCGCCATTTCCATCGCGGATGACTAATATTCTTCTACAAGCCGGCAAATTGTGTACTAGACACAGAAATTGTAGAAAAATCCTGTGGACAAGGCGGGGAGTCGAAATCGAGACCTTTGATGAGTAAATCCTGCGCGCTGACCAGAAAATCTACGGAAATACAGAAAATTTCTGGCAGTTAGTCCTTCAAATGGCGCTGATTCTTTGCTGTGAGGTAAATTCCCAGTAAAACTATCCATTTCTGCCATTTTTAGTGCCAATTCCCTTTAAAAAATATATAAAACTAAATGGAACGGTTTATTAACAGGAAGAGATGGGTGGGACAGTATGTCTTGTATAAACAAAATGAATAGAAATTAGGCGACGTTGCCTTAAGCCAGAGATCCGTAATTTTAAATGATAAGACCCATTATAGATGAGATACGTACATGTCTGATTTCCATTGTTCAGTGCGTGTCAGGACATTTACAGCCAAAAACGTTCTTTGGATCACCATCCCAACAATTAAAACTGATTTATGGCTTATTTTTTGTTCATTTACGGGGAAAATCATTCAATTCATCCAAGTATTGTTCTGGTGCGCAAAAATTTATGGATACTCCTACTGGAAAGAAAAATTAATCGAGAAGATTCCTAAATTCTTACTGTAATCCTTAATGATTCCTGCTGAGTAGCGGTACGTTGAAACTGCTCAATTTTTGGAAGTTTAGTATGATTTGGGCGAATCCACGGTACTTCTCGCCCATAAGAATCGCAGAAAATCAAGGTTTTCTCCAATATTACTAGTAGAATTGAGTAGAGTCAGGATATATGCCTGTCCTGAAATGGATTGCCATTATTTTAAAGTAAAAAGAAGAGAGAAACGGGTAAAATGAACAAAGAAATGCTGGCTGGAAGGATAGAATCGCCAGAAAATGGCAGAAGCCGTCGGAAGATGCTTTGTCTGCGCGCCATTTCCATCGCGGATGACTAATATTCTTCTACCAGCCGGCAATATGTGTACTAGTCACAGAAATTGTAGAAAAATCCTAGGGACAAGGCAGGGAATCGAACCCGGGGCCTTTTGAGTGACAATCCTGCGTTAACCACTGGAGCCCAAGGATTTCTGGCCGATGGCTTCTTCAAAGTCCTAGAGTTCCCGTCAATTTCCAATTTTATCCCGGTTCTGGTCATTTTTACGGTCAGAAACCTTTGACTTTGAAGAACAATTGTAAAAATTGATGGTAGATAAATTTATAATCAGGGATCTTCAATTAACATAATATAATTTTATAATTCGTAAAATTGGTACGTCATGAAATGTTTTGAACAGCTTTTTTTTTCGAGCGGTTTGCCACATTGTTCGGTAGTATGGTAGATTGGACGAGAGACTTGAAAATTTTAGCAGCAGCCATGCCAAAAAGGCCCCGAAACTATAGACTTCCGCAGCAGCATCTAAAATTCTCATTTATTACGCTTTTTTTCCTTGTTTACCTGTGGATAATTTCATCAACCTCCTCCAAGTACAGTTCCAGGGCGCAGTATCCCATATTTCAGGCTCTGGAAAGAAAAATTAATTGGCAAAGGAAATTCCTACTGAAGGCGGTGAGATTTCTCGTCGTATTTTATGATAGGTCCTCCGCCGAAATCCCCACGTTTTAGTTTACAGTAGAAATTTCCGCTGTAGAAGTTCTTCCACTCACGGTAGTTTTAACTTCTCATTGTATTTCTAAGGTGTTTTGGGTATTTTTCTCCATTATTTGCAGTAAAAATGAATAGAGTCAGGATATATGCCTGTCCTGAAATGAATTACCATTATTTTTGTAATAAAAAGAGGAGAAAAACTGGCAAAATGAACAAATAAAGGGAGAAATGATGGTTGGAAGGCTACAATCGACAGAAAATGGCAGAAAAACGACGCCTAGCCGCCTGTAGATGCTTTGTCTGCCCGCCATTTCCATCGCGGATGACTAATATTCTTCTACCAGCCGGCAAATTGTGTACTGACCACAGGAATAGTAGAAGAATCCTGGGGATAGGGCGGGGAATCGAACTTGGGACCTTTTGAGTGCCAATGAGATGCGCCGATTCGGTTTTCTGGCTTATTTAATGGAAAAATGGAGAAAATAGATCAATTTTTATTTCATATAGTAAATTTTGATGAATATGCAATCGGCGTAAGCTTTAGACCAAAGTGAAGAATCCATAGGGCTGGCGTGTGTCATAAGGCCAATATGATTCAGATTTCCCAAACCTGAAAAGGCTCTAATATTAAATTGGGGGGTAAAATTACTGACTTTAAAAAAAAACAGTTGTATTTGTCCGTTTTGTATCGTTCTGGGCCATTAAAACTGCCCGAAGTTAGCGAGCCTAAAGAATTTATCAAAAATAAGGAAAATCCTTACCTCATCGTATTTCGACTTCCCTGGTTTGCAGCTCATCCAAACAGTCGAGTCACATCTCATTGTTTGCCGGTGTAGTTGGGCGATACAGTTGATTTTTTCGCCGCCTCTGGCTTTTTCTTCCCTAGCGGGAGCTTCAGAAGCAAATTTTCCATAATATTTACGAGAAAATTCGATTTTTCTCCATTATTAGCAGTAAAAATGAGTAGAGTCAGGATATATGCCTGTCCTGAAATGGATTGTCATTATTTTTATAGAAAAAAAGTGGAGAAAAACCGGTAAAATGAGCCCAGAAAGATGGAAAACATGGCTGGAAGACTATAATCGACAAAAAATGGCCGAAAAACAACGCCTAGCCGCCTGTAGATGCTTTGCCTACGCGCCATTTCCATTGCGGATGACTAATATTCTTCTACCAGCCGGCAATATGTGTCCTACTCACAGAAATAGTAGAAAAATCCTGGGGACAGGGCGGGGAATCGAACCCGGGACCTTTAGAATGAAAATCTGGCGCTAGCCACGGGCGTTCAAGGATTTCTGGCCGATGGCTTCTTCAAAATACCGGGATTCCCGCCAATTTCCAATTTTAAGATCCCGGAGCCTTTGACCAGCGGATTTTCTGTAGGAATAGCTCATATTTTTCTTAAATTTCAATACAAAGCATAAAAATGTTCGGGAGGATGTTTATTACCATTTAATAAAGATGTCTACACAATATAGGCAATATAAATTTGGCTTGAATATCGGAGGAAAGTTTTTTTCCAGCAAATGGCCCAAACTTTGAACTGTCGATGTTTATGAGAAAATTGTGTGCGTTGTTTTACATCCATGATGCCACTGAAGGAAAACAAAACTAAGGGCTAGCCGGATGTCTTGTGAAAATTACGATCCATTATGATAATCCACTTCTTCCACGATCAGACCGCGTGGTGACTAGGTGAAGTTAGCGCTCCTGGAAAGAAAAATTAATTGGCAAATTGAAATTCTTACCGCATTGTATTTTTGCTCCCAGCTGTGGACCTTCTATTGAGTCCAAATTCTGCAATTTTAAGTACAATTGACCATATCCGTTAAGCGTCTCATATTTTCTTCAGATTTCGGTGATTTTGTGGACCATGAGAATAATTTCTTGCTATTATTATAAGAAAAGATGAAAGAGTCAGGATTTATGCCTGTTCTGAAATGGATTGCCGTTATTTTTACAGTAAAATGAGGTGAAAACGACTGAAATCAGCCGAGAATACCAAAATTATGGACAGGAACAGGGAAAATTGGACAACGGAAGTCTACAACCGGCAGAAAATGGCAGAAAAACGACGTCTAGCCGCCTGTAGATGCTTTGTCTGTCCGCCATTTCCTTCGCGGATGACTAATATTCTTCTACCAGCCGGCAATATGTGTACTGGTTACAGGAATATTAGAAAAATCCTGGGAACTGGGCGAGGAATCGAACCCGGGACCTTTTGAGTGTCAATTCTGCGCCAACCACATGGCGCGAGGGATTTCTATGCTCCTGGCTGTTTAAAATCCCGAAATTCCCGGTCTAAAATGGGCAGTAGACAAAGAATTTTGGATTTCGGAATAAAATACATCCAGAAAACCACCGATAACCGAAAAATTGGCTCAAAATATGCGAAAATTCTGGGATTTCTCGTCATTTTTCCCTGATTTTCTCGATTTCAGTTGATTTTACTTTAAATTTCGTCTTGTTAGCTTAAAATCCCGGGTTTCTCGCCAATTTCTAATTTTACCAGGTTTTTGGTCATTTTTACGGGTTTTCTGTGTTAAAATCGTGTAAAAATCCTGTAAAAAGCTGAAAATTGCCCAATTTCGCAGCTGCAGTCATTCAATCATCAATTTCTCTGGCAGAAGGATGTTTTTCTCCGTAGTCTACTTGGATCCCCTGCTGCTGGTGACGGTCATCGGCCTGGCGACTGCTGTCATTTTCCTCTGCGGCAAGAAAAAAGCTAAAAAGCCGGCAGGAACCACCAAAGGAGCTGGCAGCATCCAGCAGACGAGTCCCGCCGCTGGTGCACCGAAATCAACGGAAAAGACGGCGATTGCCGCTGCAACGACGACCACCGCTCCAATTGCCGCCGCTTCTGCCAAATCCAAGGAACCGCAGCTGGTTGAAAAACCGCAAGAAGTCAAGGACGAGAAGGAAACGCCGACGCCAGCTGGCGGCGAAAAGGAAAAGGACAAGCCAGAGCCGACTGAGGAAAAGCCCAAAGAGGAAAAACCAACGACGCCGGAAGAAAAATACCCGAAAATCAAGGAGCCGACCCCGTCTGCTCGAAAGAAGCAAAAAGAAGAGCGAGAAAAAGAAAAACAGGAAAAGATTGCACAAGGATTTTATCAGGAGAAATCGGATGAAGATGATACCCTGGAAAAGGTGCAGAGCCTTGCCATCGAAGCCAGCTGCAAAAATGGACCATCTTCCAAGCGAACCAAACCCAAGACATAGATCTCTTTCTTTTTCTGTTATGAAATAATAAAGAGACTAGTCTATTCTTATTTAAAACTTGAAATTTGGACGATTTTCGCTTGTTTTTGGGCTGATTGGTCCTCCCAAAGTCCGAAATTCCGTCACGCTCATGAAATGCCGCGTAAAAGGCTACGAATTCAAGCTTCCGAGTCGACCAGAAGATTTTTGTCAACATTTCGGTGATCTGGATGATTTTTCTCAATTTCTGACGCAGAAAATTCTGGAGTACCCATGGTCGAGTGCTTTGGGTACAAAATTACCGCGAAAAAGGCTACGAATTCGATTTTTTGAGTCAATCAAAGTATTTTGGTCAATATTTTTGTGACCAGGACGAGTTTTCCTCGTTTTTGGGGGGATTGGCCCTTTGGAAACACCGGCACGCCCCTGGTCAAGAGGTTAAAGCTTCGAATTACCGCGAAAAATGCTAAGAATTCAATTTTTCTAGTCGATCAAGACATTTTTACTAACATTTCTGTGACGAGGATGATTTTTTCCTGTTTTTGGGTGAATTGGAGCTGAAAAATTCCGTCGCGCCCCCGGTCAAGAGGTTACAGCACCGGATTACCGCGAAAATGACTGCGGATTCCGTTTTTCGGGTCGACCACATGATTTTTGTTAAGATTTTTGTGTCTACAATAGAAAAAATGTTGTTTTCGGAAAAAAAAAGATTTATTATCAACTCTTGCAGGACTGGTTCCAATCAATTTGAGCAACCGTTGACTTTCTAGAATAGTTTTCACAAATGGAAATCATCTTTGTGGCTAGATAGATACACTCCTTAAAAATTGAAATTTTCTTCATTTTTTTATCCAACCGATTTCCATCATAGATTATCATGTCATTGTAGCAATAATTCAAACACAATTAAACTCAAATTCTCTTCGAATAATTTTGCTGATCAAATTGTACCATCTTTTAATGTTTTCATATTCCTCTAGCATACTGAAACGGCGCTAATTTTAAAATAATAAACAAGATTTTTACCTTGAATTCTATTCAGCTGCTAAAACTCCGAAATTTCCTCGATTTTCCATGATTTTTCCATAATTTCTTTGTAGAAATAGACAAGGACAGGAGATATGCCGGTCCTGTAAATATTTAAAATAATTTGGTGAAGGAAAAACGTTGGAAAAGGGAGAAATCGGTAAGAGGAGAGGAGAGATAGCGCCGCTGTTGGCAGCCATTTTTCTCCCTGCCGCTATTGATCAACAGCGGACGGGCGGCAAAGAACAGCTCAAAGTTTTCCTCTCGGGACAAGAATTTCAGGGGAAACGGGGGTTTTGGACAGATTTTAGGCTCAATCGGCCGTTTTAGGGCCTAGAACTGTCAATTGGGCGTGTTGGTTGACCAGAAAAGCGGGCGATCTCAAGAACAATCGGTTAGAACACCGGATTACCGCGTAAAAAGTGCCGAATTCGACTTTTTAAAGGAATTTTCGCCAATATTTCTGATATCTGCCCTTTGCCAGGGGATTTTTGTTGATATTCTTGTGGTCAATGGATGAAAAATTGCTGAATACTCTGTTTTATTGGCATTTGTTTCGAAAATTAGGGACTTATATTAAAAAATGAAGATTTATTGGCTGCTTTATCTAAGCTGACACGTCTGATAGCCAATATGTTTCTTCTGAACAATGGAATATTGCCTGATATGGAAACCATAGACGTTGGTAAGTCGGCGAGCAGAGAGATTATCTGAAAACTTGAGGTCACCGTTTAATTGGCGGGTACCAACCAATTTTACCCATAAAGACCATTGATCACCATTCGATAATAAAAATGCTGTGATTGATATACTATGCCAAAAAGTTCGGATGGTATTTAATGTGGTGCACAATCCTGGAATATTTTTACTATTAAACGAGCTAGGAACTTACCTGAAATTATTTCAAACGCAAATTTAGCGTACATTCCAGCGACCGTACTATTGACGATTCTCTCTGTTCCTAAATTAACGCATAAAAAGATCAAAAATGAGTCTTACGTTTCGGGGTATCGATGAAAAACTGCTCATTAAGCCTCCAATAGGAATTTGCATTCCTTTTTCAGAAAAATATTGGCTCCATGCTTAAAATTCTGCTATTTTTATGTGTCAATTTGCGTTTATTACCTTATTTTGGGTTCAGTTTCCTATTTTTCCATAATTTCTTGGTAGAAATGGACAAGGACAGGAGATATGCCCGTCCTGAAAATATTTAAATCTAATTTGGCGGTAAAAAAAGACAGGAAAACGGGAAATTGGAAGCAGGAAAGGAGAGATAGCGCCGCAGTCAGCAGCCATTTTTCTCCCTGCCGCTATTGATCACCAGCGGGCGGACGGCAAAGAACAGCTGGAAGTGTTTCTCTCGGAACTGGAATTTCAAGGGAAACGGGGGTTTTGGACTGGTTTTAGGCTCAACCAGCCGTTTTTGAGCCCGCAACCGTCCACAGAACATGTCGATGTGCCTCTCGGGGCAGGAATTTCAGATGAAACAGGAGTTTTGGACAGATTTTAGGCTCAATCGGCCGTTTTAGTGCCTAGAACTGTCAATTGGGCGTGCTGGTGGACAAAAAAACGGATGTTCCAGGAACAAGCGCTGGATTACCGTGTAAAAACCTCCAATTTGATTCTCCAAAGGATTTTTTCCAACATTTCTGGCGGGATTAACACGCCAAAGCTCGCAAGTTCAATTCCTGAGGCAGTTCAGAAGATTTTTGCTAATATTCCTATGACAACTAACAAATAAAGCAGTTTTTTTAATCGCAGTATTTCATTAAAATATTTCCATTTTAAAAATGGCCGTGCATTTATCGCAGAAGTTTAAAGTTGCAGTGTTCTTCATACACGATGTGAACACCCATGCCTGTGATTGTGGAAGGATGAAGATTTTTCGTATGGTCGAAGCCTGAAAAGGGGCTGCTTTATTAGAAATAGGCGCATTTTTTAAACCTACTAGGATTTAAAAGAGCAGAAAACTAACCGAGAAAGCTTATATATAATCATTTTCTTACATTCTTTCACATTTCCAGCATAATCCTTTAATTTTCAATGCGCTGTTATGCTAAAATTTATGGTATTTAAAAAAATGGGACCTTCTTACCTTATTCCGCATCCATTTGGGATGATCCATTTAAATTATTACCGTTTTTCGTCGATCTTTCCATAATTTCTTGGTAAAAATGAAGAAGGACAGGAGATATGCCCGTCCTGAAAATATTTTAAATCAATCTGGTGGTAAAATGCTGGAAAAGGGAGAAATTGGAAGCAGGAAAGGAGAGATAGCGCCGCAGTCGCCAGCCATTTTTCTCCCTGCCGCTATTGATCACCAGCGGGCGGGCGGCAAAGAACAACTGGAAGTTTTCCTCTCGGGACAGGAATTTCAAGGGAAACGGGGGTTTTCTACAGGTTTTAGGCTTAATCAATTGTTTTAGGGAGAAAAACAAAATATTACGTGCTGTGGAGAGGGCAAGGGAATGTTTAAGAGCTGAAATTTGAACCACAAAGAAAGTCGCCAGATGGATGAGAATGTATACAACTCGATATTAGTAAATTTACCGCAATTTGGAGCTAGAAAACTCAATTTTTCCTAAGAATATTGGCTAAAATCCTTTGATCTACTCGGAGAATTGAACCCTGGACCTTTGGCGCGAAAATCTGGCGAGCTATCGATGATTCGAATTTCTGGACTCCTTTAGGTCAATATAACCAGCTGGGAGCCTCCACAGGGCCCCTGGACGCCTAAATTCCCTGGAATTTGCATCTTTTCCACGTTCAAAACTCCATGAATCATCCGGATTTCATTTCAAAGTCCATGGTCAATCCCCTTATTGACATTTCGTCTCGATAGAGCAGCTAATATTTGCTAATGACATGTAATATTTTTATTTTTCATTAATGGAACAAGTGTTCAATTCGTATAAAAGGAATCGGGGTGGCCTTTTCAGCAAGCTCACAATGCAATCTATCATCTTCTTCTGTCTCTTGGCTACTGTTTCTGCTCAAATTGCCTCAATTCTTCCTGCTGGAATTGGTGGAATCGGTGGAATTTCGTCTCTTAGCCGTGGAATTTCTCCCCTGGCTTCTGCTGGCCTTTCGGGGGCCTCTCCCTTAGCTTCTACTGGAATTTCTGGAATTCCTGGTTTAAATCCATTGACTGCTCAAGCTGGAATTAGTGGAATTTCTCCTCTGGCTTCCGCTGGGCTCGGAGGAATTTCTCCGTTAACTTCCGCCGGGCTTGGAAGTCTCCCCGGAGCCACAAATCCCCTTGCCAGCTCGATTTTCGGTGGAAACCAAAGATTCCCTCAAATTTCTGGTCTTGGAATTAATGGACTCACTGGAGGACTCAATCCCCTTACTTCTGGCTTTGGAATGAGTTCTTTAAGTGCTGCTGGGCTTGGAGGAAGCCCCCTGAATCAGGGATTTAACCCTCTGACTGGCGGTCTCGGTGGAATGAGCTCTCTTACAGGTGGAATTGGAGGAATCAATGGATTTTCCGGGCTTTCTGGCCTCAGCGGGATATCTGGACTCGGATCCCTGAATCAGGGACTCAATGGGTTCTCTGGACTTGGAGGTATCAATTCCCTGAACCCCTTGGCTTCGTCTCTCGGTGGACTAGGAGCTGGTAATCTCGGCTACGGCTATCCAGGACTCAACGCCTTTCTCAAGAAGTAAATCCGCCCAATTTTCTGTGTAATTTTTTGTACAGTGTACAAATAAATTTGTATTTTCTCAGTTTTCTTGGCTTTTAGGAAAAACTGGCGGGATAAGCTTCTTTTGATAAAAAAAAGCCGATTTAATGTGGAAAACTCAATAAAATGGCCAATTTCTAGCCAAAAACTCATAAAAGACACGATTTCTAACCAATTCCATCTAAAAATTCCAATTCTTCTACTAAATTTATTGAATTTTGCGTTTATTATATAAAAATATTTTAAGGAGAAGACGCCGATCGGCTGATGGGCACATCCCATTGACTTTCGACGTCATCCACCGTTGCGCAATCATTCGGCGGTAGGAGTCGTCCCTCTCGGATGAGTTCTTCAACTTCCGGTCCAAATTTTGTCATTTTATTGCGGCTTTGTCTCTTTTTTGATCGATCCGCTGCTGCCGTTTCTTCCGTTTTCGCTGTTTTTTCTGATTTTTGTGTATCTTCTGATTTTGTCCGTTTCTTTTCCTTTTTCTCGCTGTTTCCTCCTTTATTTTCTCGACTTTTCTTTTCTCCACTTCGTTTTGGTTGCTGCTGTTCTCGACTTGGATTTTGACCGCCGATTGTCTGCATTCGACTTTCTTGTGTTTTGTCTAATTTTTCACGAGAATTTTTATCAGAATTGGCTCCTGTGACATTTTCAGTTTCTTCATTGCTGGCTGATCTCATTTGTGTGGTTTCCACTGATTTTTTCCTCTTTTCGGCCGGTTTTTGCTGTGTTTTATTTTTTTCCACGATTTTTTCTCTCGTTTTAGTTTTTGTCCTTGTTGTCGACGATTTCGTCTTCTAAAAATTGGCAATAATCACAAAAATTAAAGGAAAACCTTATTCTTTTTCCGCCCAGAGCATAAAAATAAGGCAGCTGTGGCCAGTAGAAGGGAAAAAGACAGCCAGCTGGTGAACATTTAGATGAAAGTTACGCAAAAGAAAAGCGAAAAATATGACAGAATACCAAGAAAAGGATTTAACCAAACTTTTTTATGATTTAGCAGTAAAATTGATGGCGGGAAATTTTAAAAAATCCGTGAATTTCTACGGATTCCAATGATTCTTCAGCATCACTGTGGCTCTTTTCCCTGTCCAATTGTGGCTCTATCAGCTGTCTAATTGTGGCCCACTTTTTGCTGTCTAACTGTCGCTCTTTTCCCTGTCAAACTGGGTCTCGAAATTCCATTTCAGCCCTCTCCCCCTCTAAAATCCTCTGATTTACCCAGGGAATTGACGCTTGAAAGTCTGACGCTGTAATCTCCTGATTTTGAGACCCCCACACTTTCTCTGATCTAATTCTGGGCAAAAACGGTATGAATTTTGACTCAGGAAAGGTTAAAAGCGACACAGCTCCTCATTTCTCCATTTTTATTCGCTTTTCTCTCATTCGGGAAGCGACGCAATCAATCAGCGTTTAAATTTTCCCGCTTTTTATCATTCTTCATCTTTCTATTCTCTTTCCGGTCCTTAAAATGTATCCCTGTGACGAAAATCCTCGCTCCCTGCGTCGTTCTACCAGTTTCGCAGGCGATGATTTTGGCTTTGCCACATTTCATCGAACCTATTCCCTTCGACGGAATGATCCTCCTCCTCTTCCACCACGGGAACATATTTATGATGAAGTTTTCGAGGTAAGTTTTCCTTTAAAAAATACTAAATTCATTTTTAGAGCACAATTCCTCGATATTCCGTCAAACGGCCATTAGATTGGCGCCAAATCAAAGCAGTTGATGAATGGGATGCTGGATCACCGCTGAATCACGGGCCAAGAAAGGTAGAAGTCTGTCAAACTGTGGCTGACGAATTTTTAGATTATTTATCCTTCTTGGAGTATTAATGAAGAACGGGAGAAGGCCAATATTCATCGTAGAAGCAGCTTGAGAGTCAAGAATTTTGGAAAAGTAGGAGTTTTAGGCGTTTTTGGGGGTTAACTGTCTAACTGCGGCCTTTTTAATTGTTTAACTGTTGCTCTTTTCCTTGTCTAACTGTGGCTCTATCAGCTGTCTAATTGAGGTTTTTCTGGTTGTCGAACTGCGGCTTTTTTTAGCTGTCTAATTGTGGCTCTATTAGCCCTCTAACTGTCGCTCTTTTCCTTGTCTAACTGTGGCTTTTCCAGCTGTCTAATTGTGGCTTTTTAGCTGTTTAACTGTGGCTTTTTTTCCCTGTTCAACAGCATCTCAAAATCCCATTTCAGGCTCCAAATCTTCGCCGTGTTTCCTTCGACGAGCGTCCCATAATCATCGACGACGAGATGACCCAAAACGATGCCCAGGTAACCCTTCACAGTCTTTGAATTCCCCCATATTTTCAGGTAGACAATCGGCACGCTCTAATAAAAGCCCTGGAAACGAAGCTCAACGCTGACAGTGAGCCCCAAGAGCAGAAAAAGAAGAAACCAGGGAAAATTGGCCAAATGATTAGAGGGCTCCTCCCCTGGCACAAATTCCAAGAGCAGAAAAAGTTGAAAAAGGAGAAAGAAGCCAAGGAAAGGGAGGAGTGCCTACAATTCTTGACTCCGAATAAAATTGGCAATAAATTTGGATCAGAATGGCAGGAGAAGAATGCCGCCGTGGTGGAAGAACTGAAAATTGTTGTCAATTCACCGGAACGAAAGAAATAAACGAGGTGATCTTATATTAAAATTGTTGTCATACTGTAATTCTAGTCAAATAAATGTGCCAAATAATCGTGTTGCTTATTCGGGGAACCATACCCAAAATTTTTGTGTGGTAGACCGGCGCGCCAGCCACCAGCGCGCCGGACAAGTTTTCATTAAGAGATTTATTAAATTTTATCACTATAAAAAGATTTGTTAACCTTAATGAAAGGGGGCGTGGATTCTGGTTCCGTCCCTGGTTTCTTTTTCCGAGGCATAATCAGGATCGCCTAATGAAATTCCTGGCAGCGGAATGTTCGTTTTTTATTTTTCGGTCTGCTTTTGGGAGAAAAACCGTCGAAAACACATCCCGTACATTGAAAATCCAGTAGGCAATCCAAATTACGTCCCAGAAAAACCAGGAACAGGGCCAGGATCCACGTCCACGTCCATTTTTCTCTCGTTTGTGCTCTTGCTGGTATCTGCTCCATCCAAAAAAGCAGCCTTCTCCTTTGGAAGATTGCCCAGATTGACCTCGCCAGTAATCTTCGTCAATTTGAGTCCTTTTGCACCTCCTTTGGCATTCTGGTCAATTTTCAAGCTGCCTTTCACGTATATGCAGCCTATCAACTCTCCCAGATCCGAAATATTCTTTTTGTATAAATTATAAACCAATTTTCAACTTCAACAGTAACAAAAATTGAAGTACGGACGCTTTATTACAGTATCTTTTATGGTTCTCATTTCCGGGACCTTAGAACACGACGAGTTTTTGGCATACTTGGCTCCGAAGGGACGTGGTAGGGATCCAGACGAGGATTTGCCAGCTGGAAATCGACCTTCTCGGGATTCTTTCAGTCACTTGCACCTTCTTCCACTTCCTTAAAATCCGAAAGACGAATATCAAATTTTGGTTCGTAGTCGTCCACCAGAATGAGAGCCGTTACCAATATTTCATTTATTTATTTAAACAACATTTCTTATCATTTTTATTAGAAAAAAGAACTACATAAATCATCTTTGTTATAAAATTATAAAAATAAAAGAAATTCTAGATAAAAACAATAAAAAGACAGCTCACACAAGGATTAGTCTCTTGAATTGGAGAAGATTAAAGCAAATTTGGGAAAATTTTGAATAATTAAAAACCTAAATCAGATCGACGTCTGGAGTGTGAATGAGGGACAAAATAGAAGATTTTTAAAAATTGGAGATAATTATTGGGAGATGAACCCGATTGGCTGAAAGGGACGGGGCGGACCGGGAGGAGGAAAATTTAGAGGAAATAAAAAAGAAAAGACACAGTTAGACAGCTGGAGGATGGTCCTTATCCTTTAGCAGCGGCTGTGATTCCGAGAGATTTGTGGTAGAGCTGTGAGGCGATGGGCGGATTACCTGGAAAATTTGATCAATTTATTCGAATTTTGAGTAAAATCTTGGGTTTTTTGGTCTGAAACAGGTCCTAGAGCGATAAAAATGGAGAAAATGATAGCAACAGGCGGAAAACAAGAATTCCCGCCACTTTTTGGATGTTTTGGGGTAATTTTATCGTTTCGGGACCATTTTTTTGTTTAAATTTGACGCGATAACCCCGTTTTTTTATCAAAATTGTGATCCCCTTGAAATTTTCGGATTTTTTATTCGGATCCAGGTTAAAATTCCGATTTTTTAGACTAAAATGGGTCCTGGAGCGAGAAGAAGACGAAAAATGATAGCAAAAAGCGAGAAACAATTATTTCCCGCCATTTTTTGAACATTTCCGGGGTAATTTTATCGTTTTGAGATCCATTTTGATTTAAAATTGATGTCCAAGCCCGATTTTATTACCAAAAGAGCTATTTACCGAGGTTTTTGAGTGTTTAACCGTACCTTGATCATAATCGCGTCTTCATCCTCTTCAGGAGTTTCCAAAGGAGCACTCTGCTGGCTAAAAAATCCACATTTTTTCCGTTTTTCACCAAAAAACTTACCCTTTCTCCCCGCTGCCAACGCTTCTCGGGCTCCCAAGGCTGGCTTTCGAATCATTATATTGGATGTGTTTATAAATTCCGCTGCTGTTGACTTCTTTTGTCATATTTATTGAATGGCTGGGTTCTTGGATTGCAGCCAGCGGGATTTTTATGACATTTCCACTGGCCATTGGAATATGCAAATGGGCTTCGGTTTTGACTGCGTGGATTGTCGCCTGGTTCTCTTCTAGCTCGATTTCACCGGCTTCCATTGCCTGGAAATGGAAAATTTGAGTAATTGTGGCGGTTGGCTGTTTAATTGTGGTTCTTTAGCCGTCTGTGGCTCTTTTTTTCTGTCTAACTGTGGTTCTTTTCGCTGTCTAACAGTCGCCCTTTCCTCTGTCTAACTGCGGCTCTTTTCGTTGTCTAACTGTGTCGTTTTCCCCCAATCTCACCTCGCTCTGCCGTCTCTTTGCGTCTTCCTTCTTCCTCAAATGGAAATCAGGCATGGGATCATCCAAATATTTCAAATCCGTCGGTGTAAAGAATCCTTCGATGACTTTTCTAACAGCTACCATAATCACCAGCATAATTGGGAACAGAATTGACGTTGATTTAATGGATTTGACAGTCCAGAGCATGGCAAAGCAGGCTACTTGACAAATTGTGAAGAGATGAATACGGCGGATTGGCACGTGGCGGATGTAAATTGTGTCGGGTTGGTATCTAAAAGCGGGAAATTTAAAGAAAAACGAAGGAATTTAAAATCCCGGGCATTTTTTATAGAAAGTACGATTATTTGGACGAAAAGAGGCGATTTAAAGGGGTTTTTACGCGGAATTACAGTATTTTCCCTGTAGATCCTGATCGCGGCGGGATCCAAGCAGTAAAAAGTGGATTTTCTCGTGTTTTCCCCTTAGAAATTCATCGTGGCGGGATCCCAAGCCGAAAACTGTGGGATCTCTTCGCGGTGAGATTCAGGAAATAAATTGCGGGTTTTCCTCCCACTTCCTATTTTTTTCGCTGCAGGACCCAACTTACTTCATGGGCATAAGGAAGAGAAGAATCCTATCAAAGAGTTGAATTCCACCCAGGGCTGATATTCCCATGTACAGGAAGACGCCATAAAGAACTGGCATCGGAATATTTCCCAGCACTTTTGTAAACAGCACGGAGAGTCCTAGGAAAATAAACGTCACGATTCCAGTAAGACGCTGTTCCCTGAATTTGTGGCTATTTTAGGTCCTGAGAAGAATAATTACCGTACTCCAATGAATTGAGCAACTTCTCCCGGTGCCCGGCATTCGCTCTCAACTTTTAGGGAATTTATATGATTTATGGCGAGTACGGTAGCTGCCACAAAGACGGGCAGGCCCATAATTCCATTGAGCACAATTAAACAGGACAAAACCATCAGGTCCAAATGATAGCCACAGCCTTTTTTGAGCTTATTCTCCTTTCGATTGACGATTACTGTAGTGATTTGCTGGTCCATGAAGATTAAAATACAAGCCAAGAGGGCGGGAATTAGAGCAGCGGGGGCTGTCCAGTAGGGATTACCGTCGAAGGGAGGAATAAACCAGCCACGACCATCCCAAGTTGGCTGAAAAGAGGAAGATAATAATTTAAAGGACTGGGGAGAAAGGAAATTTCGTAGTGGGATTCAAAAGTGGGGAAATTAGGAGGAAATTGGTTTAATTGAGGCAAAAGATCAAAGGATTTTCAAATTTTTAAGCTTTTTTGAGGGATTACAAAGATTTTCGCTGTGGGACCTGGAATACAAAGAATTTTAAGAGATTTAAACAGTCAAAACAGCCACAATTAGACAAAGTAAGAGCCGCAGTTAGACAGCAAAAAGAGCCACAGTTAGACAGCAAAAAAACAGGAATCTGGGAATTTCTCCCGGTTTAATCGAATTTTGCTCCCATTTTTGGACTTCTAGAGTTATAAAATTACAAATGGAGGCTACTGTATAATGCTAATAACCAAAAATATTAGAAAACGTAACCAGTGGGCCGAAAATAAGAAAAACAGCTGAAAATTCAGTAAAATTTTGAGTTTTCTCTTCATTTTTGACTAATTTCCCCATTTTTCAGCTGTTGCCAACTTTTATCTATTTTTGTGGTCAGGAACATTCAAAAACTATGAAAACTAACCCTGAAAGTGCTCGGCACATTTAATTTGGGTGTATTAATTCCAACCAGCATGTCTACCGCCGTCATAATGCAGATGGCAATCATCACAGCGAAATCCGATCCAACTTGGCGGACTTTTGATGGGAAATAGCAGCTATTTCTCATTCTTTTCAGAGTAATTGCGAAGAAAAATGTGCCAACAGCCAGGCAGATGGACATCAGGAGCTTGTCCCACAAGACATAGCAGGCTGTTCCTTCAAAGGCACCGCCGATCTCGCTGCATTCTTTAAGGGTTGCCTGGAAAATTGAAATAATTAAAAGGAGAAAAACCGCCATTTTTTGCTGATCACGGGAATATTTTTATTTTCCCGGAAAGTTTTAAAAAATCGGAGGAAATTGGCGAAAATTCGCGTTAAAATTCAAATTTGCGCAATTTTGGGTCCTGAAGCGATCTCTCCTGATTATTTACGGGTTACGGTATTTTTAAAGATATTACTCACCCGCGCGTAGTCCACGTAGGTATCATTATGGGGAATATGGCTCCATCCTTGTTTTCTAATGATGTCGCTAACTTTTGTTAAAGGAATTCCTGAAAATTTACGGTTTTTTGAAGATTTTGCGGATGCTGAAGGGAAAATATTGAAGATTTTTGGAATTTACACATCTTTCATTCTTTTAACGAGAAATTTTAACGAAAATTGGCGGGAACCAGGAAAATATCTGAATTTTCAGTGAAAATCGTTAGAATTTCGGAAATTTGCGTATTTTCTGCATTTTTCTTGCCAAGAAAAGTTTTAAAAGATCTATTTAAATGAAAATTGGCATCGCACCGCTTCCCGCAAGTTTTAAACCTTTAAAAATTCAGAATTTCGTCTATTTTCACTTACGTGTCTTGCCCGGCGGTACGCAGAAGCACGTCGGCACGTCCACTGTAGGATCCCGGGTAAAATTGATGACTTCCAAGCTTCCTTTAATTTTCCACAGTTTCATAATTGCCTCGTAGATGAAAATGACAGCAATCAGGGTGGCGAAAGATTCTTCGGTGAAGCGAGTAATAAAACTGACAAGGCTACTGGCATCGGTGACGACCATAAAGAAAAGAATTAGGGCAGTCCACATGTAAATCTGGAAAAAATGATGAGTTTTACAGCGAAAATGGGAGGAAAATGGGGAATTGGCGCGAGTTTTAAGCAATTCTTTCGTTTGGGGGGTGAAAAGAGCGGATTTTTTTTAAATTTCTGGCTAATTTGCTCGAAAAATCGTGGGAATCTTCCCTGTAAGACTCAAAAACATACCCATAATCTAAAGCTGAGAAAGTTCAGCCCCATCCTGGTGCACATTTCAAAGACGATCGTTTCAAAGACCAAAACAGGCCCGGTAGAGCCGATGATTGTCAGCGGTTGACCAGCAAAAACATGGTAAATTATGCCACAAATCGATCCTCCGAAGAGATTTTCCATTGCTGCCATTCGTTGATGAGTTGCTTCTTCTAGAAGACCGCCAAATGTGACGATTGGAGCCAGGAGAGCGAAATACATGAAGCAGACGGTGGCCACACATTGCATATTGAGAGCGTCTTTATAGTCCGAGACATAGTGAGGCAACTGAAAAAGGCCCGTTTTAAGAAGTTTTACAAATCGAAAATTTATGGCAAATATATCATTTTGTAGAGAATTTTCTGCTATATTTTTTGATACAAAGAATGGCAGGAAAGTCCCCAGAAAAATGAGATAATTTTAACTTTTTTAGCGGTCACTCACCTTTCTCTTGATATCTGCAACCAAACCCCCAAAATATTTCCCAGTCCTTTGGAGGGCTGGATCATTCCCATGGCCCGGTTCCTCTTCCTCCATAATTTCCACCTTTTTGCCCGATTTTTTCATATCAACATTGTCCATGCTCAGAAGAAGTTCCTTTCCTTGTTGCTTTCTCTTCTCTTGGGATGGAATTTGATTTGGCGGCTCTATTCTAATATTTGGATCCCATTCTCCAGGTGGGAGTACTGTAGCCTGATCGAGGAATTCATCCACGCCGACTAGGAGATCTTCATGGGATTGGGCGTTGAAGGCAACCATGTGAAAAATCTAAAAAAAGGGGAATTTTAATGAGAAAATTGGCTGGTTGTCTAATTGTGGCTCTGTCACTGACTAACTGCGGCTCTTTCGCTGTCTAACTGTGACTTCTAGCTGTCTAATTGTTGCTTTTAACTGTTTAACTGTGGTTTTTAGCTGTCCAACTGGCCTTTTGGATGCCTAACTGCGTCTCCTTGGCTGTCTCACTGTGGTTTCTTCAGCTGTTTAAATGTGGCTCTTTTCCTGTCTAGTTGTGGCTTCTTTAGCTGTCTAACAGTTGCTTTTAGCTGTCTAATTGTGGCTATTTTCCCTGTCCAACTGTGTTTAGCTGTCTGAATGGCCTTTTGGCTCTCTAATTGTGTCCCTTTAGCTGTCTAACTGTGTCTCACCTCATCAGCCATCAAAGTAGCAATGGCTCGTCCAATTTCTCGATAATTTGCTCCATTTCCTCTCGGTCCCAAGAGTAGGAAAATAAATCGCGTTGGGACCGGGACCTCCGTCAAATCTCCCAATACTGTGGCGTTTTTAAGTCGAATAAAGGCGCAAATGTGATGATTCAAGAAGTCGACTTCTCCAACGAGGACATTGCTGGCTTCTACTCCTGCTGGCAGTTTTTTTAAGAAATGAGTATTTCCCTTGCTGACGTCGAGAGACGAGCCATCTTTTGACATATCCTTAGGAAGGGATTCTACCTAGAAAATAGCCAATTTTACCGCGAAATTCAATAAATTACCTTTGGAAGTTCCAAATTTGTTCCACTGGCAGCTGTGGGGACAGTTCTTTCGGGCTCAGCTTTGCCCAAATTTCTACCGTGGCTCAGACTTTTTCCTATGTCAGAAATTGAGCGAACTGTGGAGAGGAAGCCAGTCTTGTCGCCCCCGGGGCCGCCATTTTTCTTGGCTTGTTCATATTGATGGACGTGGCGGCGATGTAGAACTTCTAGGAGCTCATCCCGCATTTCAGGAAGGATAGAATTGACCGAAATGAACTCATCCACAACGGCATCTGAAAAATGTGGGTAAAAGAGCTTTTTTTGAGCTGGAAATCCGTGTAAAAAGAAGGATTTATCCAATTTTTTCAAGGGAATGAATCATTTCTCGGTTTTTTTTTGCCGATTCCTGTGCTTATTTTACCCTAAAAAGCGGAAAAATGAGAAAAATGATGGAAATAGAGTGGCTATGAATAAATTTTCGGAGTTTTTTGTAGTTGCAGGCGATTTTTTCCAGTTTTAGAACTAAAATTGTGTAAAATTGCGTTTTTGCCCTGAAAATCCGCAAAAAGTACATCGATTTACCCAATTTTTGATGTAGAAGCCAGCCGGAGGGGTTTTATCCCTCATTTAGGGCTTAAAATTGTGTAAAACCGCCGTTTTTCGCCCCCAGCCCACTTCCAGAACTATAGCGTTCCCCCTAGACGCCTCTTATCTCTTCTCCCTCCCGTCTTATCCATTTTACACCCTGCCGAATAATTGATTGAGGTGTGAATAAACGTCGTTTTTATCTAATAAACAAAAAATTGGGGATTTTCTACTTTTTTTCCGGGTATTTGAGCAAAAAAACTTTGCAGCTTTTTTTTGTTCTTTCAATTTCTTCCGTGTGTATTTAATCTTTGCGCACGAGTCGTCTCGAATTTGTTGTGAGGTCGAGCCAAAGGATAGTTGACATTGGCACCCGTCGCGGTGCCATCCCCGTCGGCGCCGAGAAAGAGCAGCGAATCCAGCAAATAATCACGGAAATGGCGCCGAAATGGTAGCGCTCAAAATAACAAAGAAAATAAGAGAGATGTGTGAACTGTGGCGCTTTGGGAGATTTGTGCTCAGCGGGAAGTCGCTGGCGGGTAAGCGCGGCGTTTTTGTGGGTTTTCTAGTGCAAAAGTTAGGAAAAAGCCAGAAAATCCGCTTGTTTACCCGTTACACCGAAAATATAGCCAAATTTGGGTTCCAGGAGAGCGGTATTACCATTTTGGAGGCTAATATTTGATCCTACAGCGAAAAAAGCCACAAAACTGGTGAAACCCCCCTCATTTTTATCCAAGGTCCCACAACGAATGATTCCTGCAGTGAAAATATTGGATAAGGACGAATTTTAGACCCCCAGACGCTTTACTGTCACATTAATGGGTCCTATAGCGAAAAAATCCTGGAAATGAGCCGAAAATTAGCCAAGATCCCGCCACGATTGAGTTTCTTGCATAATTTTTGGATCTACGGGCCCATTTTTACCGCTTTTGGGCCCAAAAGCACACAAAAATGCCCGTTTTTATGCCATAAAAGAGCTAAAACTTACCATAAATTCCTTCGACATCAGTCGCTTCAACATCTTTCATAAATATTCCAGTATTGAGGCAATTTCTCAGCTCAAAGAGCGAGTGCAACGAGAGCGTAGCCACGTGAGGTTTACTCCAGCGATTACCGCCTAAAATTATCTAGAAATCGGCCTAGTTTCAGAAATCTTTTGCTTACCTTGTTCAACATCTTCTTCGAATTTAACCCAGCGGGCAGTTTCCCGCCATTCTTTGTCGGTTAATTCGCCCATTTCTGTGAAAACTGCCGGTGTTTCTTCTTTTTCTTTGAGCAGGAACATGACACGGGTGCCGGGGGCTAAAAACGGGCATTTTAGGCATAAAAAATATTGGTTAATCGCTAATTTTTGATGATTCCCAGCCATTCAGCCTTTTTCTATTCAAATTTGAACGCCTCTGTCTAATTGTGGCGATTTTCCCTGCTCCAGAGAGCCTCAGTTAGACAGTTAGAAGAGCCACAATTAGACAGCTGGCTTTATTATCTTCAATTTTTCTTTCTCCGTTTTCCCCCAGAAAACCCAATTTTTCGTCCTTTTTTCGAGATCAAAGGAACCTATGATAAGCTAATGGCCCACTAAATCAGCCATAAACTAGCTGAAAGAAAAAAGAACACTGCGCCCTTTTCCGAGATCAAAAACGATCGAAATCAAAAGTTTCTATATATTTTTTTGGGGATCAAACACTCAAAAAGTGCCAAATCTAAAAAACGCCATGTTTTGATCAATTTTCCCCTTTTTTCTTAGATTTTTAGTGTCATTCCCCCATTTACACGGAATTTTATTCTTCTCCATTGGCTAAGACACGAGATACTGTATAAATTATGGAAAATTATGGCATTTTTATGTGGGAACGGTACATTACTCCCAAAAACGGGGGGAAACAGCGTTGACAGGAAATTTTGGTCGAATTTGGGGGTTTCACGGGATTTTTCCCGATACCGATTGATTTCAACCTCGAAAAGTGTCTTTAAAGGAAGGAATACGGTAGAAATTTAAAAAAATAGGGATTTGAGGTAGAATTAGCCGATTTTCTTTGAAATTTCACCGATTTTCCGTAGTTTTTTGCTCCAAAATGGCGAATTTCAGTCAAATTTAGGTTTTTCAGGGGTTTTCCCCGGTAATCCGATGTGTATACGCGACATTGTGCAGAATATCCCTTTAAGTGAAAAAAAATTTTAAAAAAATGGGGCCTAGAATCTTTTTATCCGTTTTTCTGGGGAATTTCCCCAATTTTTTCGAATTTCCCTCGAAAATATCGGGAGTTTTTAGGGTTTTTCGCGGTTAAATTGGCTAAACCGCCCTGTTTAAAAGTAAACTACAGTAAGAAAATAAGAAAACAAACCAAAAAGGTACTGATCCGCATCGCTGAGGCGATGATGTCCATGCAGATGGTGACTATCCCGCCTTTTCAGGCTCTCCTGTTTTTTTAAACTTTCCCGCCTCGGCAAACTTTCCTGCCGTTTCAAGCTCTCTCGTCTAATTTGTCCAAGAGAAAAAGATTCCATAATTGAAGGAAGAGATCAGGAAGAGGAAAATGGGGGACAATTTTATCAGAGGAGGCTCTCAGCTGGCGGACTGTCCACAGGTGAACACAATGGGGGGGGGGGGGGGGGGGGGGGGGGGGGGGGGAGAAGGCACACACAACGCCCCGCCTACCAAACAGTCTCGCGGCAAGTCTCTTTGATGAGAAGAGAGCAGGCAGGGGAGACAAGTTGGGGGGTTATATATACACAGAGATGAGGAAGAAGTGGCGGATGCGCGGGAGGAGCAAGGGGAGAGTTCAAAATGTTACTTTTAGCGGGAAAAGTAGGAAAAATTGGGGAGATCAAGGCTGGGAAGCAGGAAATCCTGGTACTCCCCCAAATTTTTGCACCAAGGTTCGCGGGTTTAATTCTCCGGATTGTCCAAAAAGATTTTCCCCGGTAACTAGAAGTTTTTTCCGTGCAACAGCGAATTTTTCTTGGTTCCAGGAATTCCAAAAATCGAAAAACCCGCGGAAACTGTAAAAATTTCAAATTGTGGCGCCAAACCTTCTATAATTTAAAACTTTTCTTTGTTTTTAAAGAATTCTAAGCTTTTCAGCCTCTGCAGCGCTGTTAAATTCGTCCAGAACTTTAAAAACCACTCAAAAATGCCCTCTATTTGCACTATTTTGAGATTAATCCGGGATTTCTACCTCGATAGTTCAATTAAACTGAAACAAACAACAGTGGAACCTGTGGGAAGAGTTCAAAATATTAAAAATTCATTTACTGTACCTTTCTAATCGTTGCAAATATTATTTAAAGGATTCTGATGGCGAAATAAGGGCTGTTATAGCGACGGGGCCTTGGCAACCGGTGGATATTCGCTATTTTATTCGATGAATTCCTTATTTTCTTCGATTTTTAGCCGATTTCAACAGTTTTTAACAGGATTCTGGTCTTCGGTATGTTGGAAAGCCTCCTGATAAGCTTTAGATCCCAGAAAATTTTTGAAAATTTCCACTACAGGCTCTCCCCGCCTTTGTCCTCATCTCCAAAAGTACGCAATAACATCAAAAGCCCATCACTTCTCCTTATCTCTTGCGCTTTTGGCAGTCTTCCCGCTCATTATTCACACCTTGAAAGGGGGCTGTATTTTATTGGTTGAAAGATAGTGGGAAGGACAAGAAACAGGGAAAAGGGGGTGATCATTGCCATAGGAGGGCCTTATAGCCGTTCCTGGAGGGTTTTCTTATGGAAATTAAACAGGAATCCTTAAAATTTTGCAGAAATTGCGGGCAGTTTGAATTTTGACCTTTTTCCCCGAAAGACCGGGCGGAACTACGTAGCTATGTGTGTTTATTGACACATTTTATTCAAAGAAGAATGGGAAAAGGGTTCAAAGCGTGGGGGGAAAGCCGATTAAATCCTAAAAACTGCCACTTTTTTGGACTTTGAAGTATGCTGTCCGTTTTATGCGCCTAGTATACAGTTTTCCTTGTTTTTTAGAGCTTTTGATCTTCTTGACGTCTTCCTGTTGCCTAATCCCTGTAATTCTTTCCATGTTAGACAAGGAAAGAACGTCAAATTCATGAGTTTAGGCCGATTTCAGCACTTCTTATCAGATGTTCTTTGACAGAAAAAGCGGAAATTCGTCCAGGACAGGGAATTTTGAGCTGGGGAAGGGGGAATTGCTGAAAACAGGGCCAATAGGGAACTTCACCAAAGACTATTTTTGCGTGCCGCGGCGTGTAGGTCAGCTTTCAAGCCATAAAACTTTCGGGAATAGTAAAATAAACTCTACTAAGCCTAAGCCCACTTTTTGACAGAAAAGAAATGAGAGAAAAATTTTTTAGAAAGGTTTTTGGGGCGCAAGTGTGGGGAAGTTCACCAAATGAGCCTGAACTTCGTCGCCCTGTAGCTCACCGGGTTGACTTGCCAATTTGATTTAAACGATTGAAATAGACACAACTAAGCCTAATAATGCCTACGGTAGGAAAAAATTAGAAAAAAACGATTTTGGAGGAGGTTTCAGGGCGATGGTGAACTTGGTGATGGTGAAGTTTCCTGTTCGCCGAAAACAGGGGGTTTTTGCAGTATTTTTGGGTCGAAACACAGTTAGACAGCAAAAGAGCCGCAGATAGACAGCTAAAAAGCCACAATTAGACAGCAAGTGCTTAAAAACCTCCCAAATGATGTAAAATTCCAGTAATTTCCTTCCAAGACCTTCAAAATGGGCATAAATTGGTCTCTCGACCCTGTTTATCGGCTTCCCCGACTTTTCACCCCCATTTTGCAGCACTTTTTCACCTTTGAAAACCATTTTATGGCCCATGAAGCCAAAGGCCAAGAAGTCAAATATTTGTCTGTGGCTTCTTTTTGCTAAAAAATGGGGGATTTGAACAAAAAAGCGAGGGAATTTCCCAAAAATCTATAAGATATATGAAAGAGCCGCAGTTAGACAGCGGAATGAGCCACAGTTAAACAGCCAATTAATTTTATCAGTTTCCAGTTCCCAAAAATCAAATTTTATGAACTTTTTTTAAGTTTATTTGAGTTTTGCTTGACCTTCTGGCGTTTCCCCCCAGAGACTGCCGGCCCATGTGGCATCCGGCTGTGATCTATGTTTTTGCCGAGGGGACCGGGGGGCTTTCAAGCAGAGATCTTCGTCAGCTGCTCCTGACCGAAAATTAAATAGAAATAGGAGAACAAATTGCATTTTTAGGATGGGAATAAACAAGGCAGTTTTTTCGATCAAAGAGCCGCAGTTAGACAGCTAAAAGCCACAGTTGGACAGCTAAAAGAGTCGCAGTTCGACAGCCAAGTCATTTTCCCCAGTTTCTAACACACAAAATTTCAAATTTTCTGATCTTTTGCGCCCTTTTGACCCTTCAAAGACGCGCCCTTTCCCAGATGTCCACCGAAAGTTCTAGGGCTTCCCCCATTTTGCAGCCGCCGACAGGTCATCCCAGCCATTATTCACACAGTCCCCGTCTCCGGTTAAAAAAAATGACGTGATCATCGTTGCTTTTCGAAAATTTGCGTGTCACCCGGGCTGTTTACGTGCCCTTCCCTTGCAGATCGAACAACTTTTGCAAACTCAGTTGGCCTCCGAGGTCCCCGGGACCTCTCTCTTGGAATTGAATCAAATTATTAGTCAAGCTGAGGAGAGACAGAGAGCAGGGTCGCCTGGGAAACCCGAGACAATTGAAATAATTGGGAGAGAGAGGGAAAATGGGTGGCTGTACGGTGGGAGCGCCGGTTGTCAGTCCAAGAATTCTGATCGGGTGACGCGTCGGATTGACGTTCAAAAGGTCCCGGGTTCGATTCCCCGGGCAGTCCAAAGGATATTTCAAATATTTCAAGAGTTCCAGGGATTTTTACCAACATTTCTGGTAAATTTCGGGGATTTTTACCAGTATCTCTAGTTTTTCAAGGATTTTTGGGATAAAATGGTTAAAAATTGTCGTTTCGAGAACCTTAGGTACTTTTAAATTATTAATAGAGGCGGTCATCGATCCTTGGCCATTAATCTACCACAAACAAAAGAATTCCTGGCGGTTATTCGTGGTATTTTCAATCCTACGCGTCATATTGTGCTGTCCCTAATCCCTATGTTCAACATTTTCTCCAAGAACAGCAGACGCACGTAAAAGTTCAACAAACAACGAGCGTTTTAAAGAATTTTAAGGTCAAAATGGCTGGGAATTTTCCTAATTTTAAAGAAAATAAAGAAAAAGACTCACCCAAACTGGATAACTCGACGCTTTCCCGTTGTTTTGACATTCTTCGACGCCTGAAAGAATTTTGATTAAAATAGCCTCAGTTAGACAGTTTTTTCGGCATTTTTAGATAAAAACCGGTTACCTGAGGGCTTCTGCCAATTCTGAGTACATTTTCCCTTTAAATTAAGCGGAATTCTAGTAAATTAAGGGGAATTCTAGTAAAATAACCACAGGAAGACAGCTTGGATCAGTTCACAGAAGCGAATTAGAGCGATAAGAATACGAGAATACAATTTGCTCCCTGTTCTCTCTATCTCGATTACGCATTTGGTTTCTAGCTTTTTGGGGTCATTGCTGCTTTTTGGCTCGAAAACCATTCGATTTATGATGGCAAACTTTGTAGTTTCGAGCAGAAATTGCGGATATTTGGGCGGGAAAAGGGCAACTTGACATGCAATCGGTGGTAGAATACTGGGAAGTCACTTTCGAGGATTTTTAGGCACTTCTTGGCCACGAAATATTAGCAAAAACCTGTGATCGACCAGGGGAATTGAACCTGGGACCTCTGGAGCGAGAATTTGGTCCGCTGGTGGTTTGACGATGCGAAAAATTGACAAAAATCCGATGCTAACTTCTGACACCCAAAATATTGGAAAAAAATCCTGTGATCGTCCCGGGAAATTGAACCAGGGGCTCCTGAGGCGAAAATTCGGAGCGCTGACCAGTTGGCTACCAGATTTTCTGGCTTTCACAGCTTCTACACCCTAAAACGGGTGGATTTATGGTAATTATCCGATTTTTTGACCTAATTTATCTCCCCGAATGTCCTGCTACCCTTTTTTTCCCTGTTTTCCTGCAAAAACGCCCAGAAAATCCCCCTTTTCAGCCTCTTTTCCTGCCCACTGAGCCGTAATCCATGTTCTTTTGGTTATCTGTTGATAATATCTTCCCCTTTTCAGTAGTTCCTAGTACCCAGACGGAAAAAAGAAGAGGGAATAAACAAGACGGCGGGAAATACTACGAATAGACAGGAAATTAGCTATCATTTTTCATAGAATTTAAAGATTTTAACGTAAAAATAAGGGAATTCCCTCTAATTTTGAGTTCAGCGTTGAACCACAAAGAAATTTGATATTTCTATTGCTCCAATGACTAATAATCAGAGCAGAAAAAGGGAGCCATGCAATTGGGACGGCTATTGAGATGTTTGGAAGGTTGAAAGATCGAAAAATGACTGGAATTGGGGTGGAAAAGGGAGAAATTAGGCGAAAATTGAAGGAAATTCAGTAGAAAACGCAGCAGGCCACAGTTAGACAGGGAGAAGAGACACAGTTCGACAACTAAAGGATCACAGTTAGACAGCTAAAAGAACCACAGTTAGACAAGAGCCACAGTTAGACAGTAGGCTAACGATTTTTGCCAAAAATTCAGGGCGAAAAAACAAGAAAATGGAAGAAAACGGTTTTTTTTTTCAAATTTTGCGACGTAATTGCCTTTTAAATTAAATTTTAACCCAATTTCTGATATTTTTCCCATTTTTCCCCTACCTGGCTTCTTCTGGAGTTGCACTAATGCCAACTCCAATCCAAAGACTCGAACTACGCCCAGTTTCCGGTGGCTCATGATCAGAATCCTGCCCGGGATGTGAATTCTCCTCAGGAGGTTCACTAGCTTCTTGCTGGGCTTCTTCAGACATTGAGAATATTTAAAGGAATACAGAGAGGATGGTGATTTTGCAGCTAACCAAAAGGGGGCGGGGTAGACTCGAGGGCAGAATCGATGAGAGCTGGGGGGACAACACGAAAGTATAAAGGGCAGCAGGGGGCAGCAGCTGGCCGGGTTGACCTCAGCCACTGGCTTTCTTTGCCCATCAGAAAATTGCTCTCAGCGGATCTACAGGCTATCATTTGGGCCTAAAGCTCTTGGACGGCTAAATTCTGCCGGGAATTAATTATAATTTGTTAATTTTATTAGTTTCCAAGCAGGCGGCTGGCGGAGGCCCCAAAATCGCCAATTTTTACTAGAAATTGGGGAAAATGATCGAAATACAAGAAAATAAGAATTCTAGATGAAAAATAGCTGGTCCTGCGGCGAAAACACCGCATTTTTGTGAAAAAAATAACGCCATGGAGGGTTACAGATAAAAGAAAAAATATTTTGATGGGTCGAGGATCCGAACCTGTGATCCTTTCAATTATAAACGGAGCTCTTATCCACTGCTCTATCAACACGAAGGAATCGCGGAGAAAATTGGGGACTTTTATACGGGAAACCTCAAAATTTTCGAATTTTAACCTTTAACACTATTTTTACCCCATTTTCCCAAGTTTTTCGCTATTTTTTAGGTTTTTCTACCTTACGAGTCCTTTAAAACCTTAAAATCCAAAAAAACTAATAGAAAAAGACTCACATTGACATTTTTCCACCTTTTTTGGTTGGAATTGATGATCTTCCTCAATTAAATTCTTCTATCATTTAATTTGGCTTCTTACCCTGAAAATTGCTTAAAAATAAGAGCAAAATAATCTAAGGAAGGAAAGAGATGATGACGAGTTGGCTGACTCTCCCTGTGGATAGAATGAAATCATTGTTGTTGATAGAACGGCTGAATAATCAAAAATTGGTCAGAAATGTGGAGGAGGAGGAGAAAAGGAGGCAAAGAACTTTAAACTAGGGCCATTTTTGGGTATTTTACTGCTCGGAAAGCCTTTAAAATCCTTTAAAAGTGTGTAGAAATACCGAAATTTGGGCCTCCACCCCTTTTCCTAGAAAAATACGGCAAATCTGAGATAAAAAGACAAGAAAATGAGGATTTAAACGTGATTTGATCCCGGAAAATCCCTCTGAAGTCAAGGAAATCCTCCTTTTCCCTTCCAAAGGCTTCTAATCTCCGAAAGGGAGGATTCCCACCCTCGCAGGACAGAAAAAGGCCAAAAATGAGGTGAAATGACCGTTTTCTAAGTCTTTTGATGGTAAAATGATAGATTTTGACATTTTTACAGGTCTACCGTCACTTTTTCAAGGAAAGCGACCAAAAATCTCTTTTTTTCCGGGCTATCTCGCTTTTTGCGTATAGACAATCAATTACACACAGAAAAATGGCGGTAAACATAGAAAAAAAGAGGAAAAATGGAGGGAAAATGACGGCATTACGAATTTTTGATGGTTTTTAGACCAGGGGACTTCAGTGGATGGGATTATTATAGACACAGCGGGGATGACGAGGATTTTGATAAATAAACAATGTCTGGGGGGTCTGAAAATTTATTACAATCGAAAACAGATCACAAATAAGGAAAAAAGCCACAATTAGACAGCTAGAAGAGCCACAGTTAGACAGTTAAAGAGACACAGTTAGACAGTTAAAGAGCTACAGTTAGACAGAGGAAAAGAGCCGCAAATAGACAGCTAACAGGCCACAATTAAACAGCTAAAGAGACACAGTTAGACAGCCAAAAATTTCCCAGAACTGTGCTCCTTTTAAAAAATTCAAAATTTTATTTAGCTTCGATTCAATAAATGTCCCCAGGGGCAGCTGTTGCTCCCCCATTTTGTGTGTATATGTATGAGAGAGAGGGAAGAGGAAAGAGAGCCCGGAACCCGGGCAGAAAATTCTTTCTCAAAGTGACAGCCGCCTCCGGGCGCAGTTGCTCAACAAATTGATTAAAAAAGCTAGTTCCTTTAAATCAAAATGAAAGAAATCCAGAAAGATCTGGCGGTTGGTGTCTCCCCTCAGCCGAGAGGCGGAATATTAAAGGGCTCCCCCTCCGTCAGGGGCCATAAACAGCTGGTTGAGGACGGCAGTCACTGGCTGGGAATATGGACAGATCCGGAATTTTAAATAATTTCAGCGCCCGTAAAATCTTGGCAGGTGGTTTATTACCTCAAAGACAAGAAAACGTCCAGCAGAAGATGTTGGTTCAATTACCCAAGGATTTTAACTAAAATCGGGCATCTTTCAGATTCTGCCGAGATCTTACGGGTGAAAAGCTGCCAAAAAACCGCGAAAAAGCTCCCTAACCGAAAAATCCATGGACCATAGATCATCTGCAGCTAATGTAAAGACTCTTGAGAGGAAGCTGAGAGGGATCAAGAGAGCGAGAAGGGGATAATGGAACGGCGAGGAGTCCCTGGAAACATCTGTCCCGATTGAAAGCTGTCTAATAGAAAAAAAAACATTGTAAATATGAAAAGTGGTAGGAAATTGGCCGCAGTTAGACAGGATAAAGTCACAGTTAGACAGTTAAAAGGCCACTGTTAGACAGCCAAATGGCCACTGGTAGACAGCAAGAAGAGCCACAGTTCCATAGCGAAAACGCCACAGTTAGACGGCCAAAAGAGGAAAAAGAGAAAATTAAAGAAATTACCCAAATTTTGCCCCAAAACTGCTTAAAATGACGTCTTTTTGCCAGAAGAAGGCTCAAGGATTAGTGAGTAGAAGAGGAGAAGAGAAAGAAGAGCCCCTCCGCCGCTATCCCCCGTGTGCTTTGTGTATGCCAGCGGGGGGAGAAGTAGGTGGGAACGGGAGGATTAGTTGATTATACGAGGAAAAATAGTAGGTTTATAGGGAAAAGTCCCATTAGATTTACATCAATGGTTGCCCCTTGTCGTCCTGATGTCCCTCAGGACTACTGGAGCCATATATCTTCGTCGCTAGGAGTGTGTTCAACCGCAGAAAAAGGGCAAAAGTCAGCTGAACTTTTTTGAGGGCTTTTGGGAGGAGTTTCTTGGACTTTTGAACTTGGACAAGGACTGAACATGGTAAAGGATTGAAATCGAGGGAAAATAGCGATTTTCTAATGTCAGAGCCTTTTTCTCACGCTGAAATTTTGCTGATTATGGCTTAGTGGCTAAACACCTCGCCTCTCATTCCAGAATCCCAAGTTCGGCTCCCCAACGTGACAAAACATTTTTTCTTTCTTTTCTGCTCCTAGCCGCCTTTTTTCAATAAATTGCTCTAATTTCGCTTCACGACCTTATAAATCTTGTTTTTCAGGGTGCAACCAATTTTTATGAACAATTACCCGCCAAATGGTGGCACGATTGAATTATTAGAAATTGAATTAGTCGCCTGCTTGTCATTTTACGCCATTTCAGTCAATTTTTTATATTTTCCACCGAAAAAAGCCGTTTTAGGGTAAAAAATATGGGAAAAATTGGATAAATGATTATTATATTTCCTGTTTTTGAGAAAAAGCTGAGGGAAAGCAAAGAATGAGGCAATCAGCAGCTAATAATATTAGCTCCCCATTCAAATTCAAAATTCCCGGGTTTTTTTTAATATAAGAGGAGTCTAAAATTAAATTCCCGGGCAGAAGTTGTGTTGAAGTCGAGGAAGGGGGGAAGGCAGAGCAATAAACTCCCGGCCAATTGGCATCCAAATTGACATTTCCTGAACAAGAGGGAGCCCTCCCTCCCCCTCACTTCCTTTTTTAATTTTTTCACGTTAAAAACCGGAGAAAATAAGAGAGGATTACGTCAAAAGAACAATTTGAGAGCAAGTTGCGTGGGGTTAAATGAGAGGAAAAGAAGTGAGCAGACGGCGGGATCCCCGGTGTAATAGACAGAATTTTGGGATAGGGAGAGCCACAGTTAGACAGCGAAATGAGCCACAGTTAGACAGCTAAAAGAGCCACAGTTAGACAGCTAAAAGAGCCACAGTTAGACAGCCAAAAAGTCCTAGGCTTTTCCCGGGGAGCCCAGGCAGAGTGAATCGAAATGCTGCTTCAGCCGCCGAAACTCAATTCGAACTCGGGGCCCTCAACCCGCCAGGGGGATATATAAGTGGAGCCAGGAAACTGAGAGCACTCCAGCTGGCTGGTGTCTGATGCCGGATAGGGAATACTCGGCTCCCAAGAGGATTCATAATTGGGAGGCGGGGAGAAATTTGGCTGTCTAACTGCGGCCCTTTCAGCTGTCTAGCTGTGGCTTATTTGGCTGTCTAACTGCGGTCCTTTCAGCTGTCTAATTGTGGCTCATTTCCCTGTCTAACTGTGGCTTTTTCCAGCTTCTTTCCCCTCGTTCCAACCTACAAATTCCATTTTACGAGCTTACTTCGAATATGCCGCTGGCGAGATAATTCTATTGGCAAAGTGGAATGGGAAAAAAGTCGAGAGAAGAGCCGACGAGGGACTAGGAACCACCTGGACGACTATAGTTAACTAAAATAGCCCGGAAATTAAAAAATCTCAAAAATTGATTCAAAACTTGGAAAAAAAGACGTGGCCACGGCTCCCGATGAACAAAAGCTCAGGACAATGGCCGGGCGCGACAACACGCCGTGTTTCTATTATTTCTCGTCAACCAGGTGAAACAATAAGAAGGGAAAATAATCGTAACTTATTTTTTTTTGAAATTCGTGTCGAAGTCTCTTTGAATTGCGCCCTTTTTAATTAAAATAAACGTTCAGGTAACGGAGTCGGGGACAATAGCCGCGGCTGTAAATGCCATGGAAGGAGAAGGCTGTGGTTGGAGACAATTTGACAAGCAAATATTCACAGCCAATCATCCGTTTGCCTTTTTTCTTGTCTATATAAAGGGCGTCTTTTTTATGGGAACTAAACGAGAATAATTTTTCCCATTGTTTGTATATAAATAATAAATTTCTGAAAAATACCCGTGATTTATTCCTGAAAATTTACAAGAAAAAACTTATTCAAAAATTTGTACAAAAAGATATCAGTCATGTCTTGAACGGCGAGAAGATGAATGTCTTGATGAACTGGGCTGCTGGGCACGGACTGGTAAATCACCGGGATAACAAGCTCTTGGTGCTGTCTAAAAATTAAAAAATAAAACTGAACAAGCTTCCTTACATGAAAATATGAATGATTTAATGCATCAGCAGCTGTAATTCTTTTTGAAGGATCATAAATAAAACATTGTTGCAATAGATCAATAGCTTCCATAGGATGTTTTTCAAATAATTTCTACAAAAAAAATATCAAAATTGAGCTAAAAATTACCGCTAATCGATTAACACTCTGTCCTTTTAATTCAAAATGTTCTAAAGCTGGCATTGTTGGTAAATCTGCCCATATTTCAACTGTTGGTACTCCTAATACTTCAATTATACAATGAATCTTAAAATTAACTTAAAAAACGTGAAGTAAAAAGACAAAACCATTTTTAATTCAGCATCTGCTCTAAATAATGGCTCATGTTGAAGTAATTCAGCTAAAATACAACCAACAGACCACATATCAACGCCATGATTTTGATTTGGCGAGTGTAAAAGTAGCTCCATTGAACGATACCTAGAAAATCTCAATTAAACAGAAGAAATAGTAAAAATCTTACCATAAAGTAACAACCCTTGGAGTCATTTCAATTTCAGTATGAAATGGCCGTGCCAGACCAAAATCCGCTAATTTTAATACACCACTATCAGTTAATAGAATATTTGAACTCTGAAAATCACACATTTTATAGGGATCCCTCGCACGTAGGAAAAAGGAATGAAAAGATCGGTCCGCTGTTTTTCCCTGATTTTTAGGGTAAAATTTTTCGTATTCAACAAGTTTGAGAAAACTCAATTTTCCGCTTATTTTTCTTGTTCTTTTTTAGTGTTCAATAATCTACAGACGATGACGCATTTTTTAAGCCAAATCTTGTAGAAATTGATGCAGTAGGAAGATCCAAAAATTCAGAAGAAAAGGTAGAAATAGCGGGCAAAATTCGTTTTGATGATTTCTTCTTATTTTTTTTGAAGATTTCACCAGTTGAAAGTGAAAGAACGAAAAAAAAGCAAAATTATGGTATTCTATAAAATTCGCGCCATTTTTTTGCGTGAGGGTCCCTCTAAATAAAATAAAACAAAAAAGCTTACTTTTATATCTCTATGAAGATAATGATTTTGATGAATATAATCAACAGCTTTTAATAATTGCATCATAATACATTTAACTTGCATTGGTTCAAATGGATATCTCATTTCTTCCAATAATATAGCTAAATCCGTTTCACATAATTCCATTACCATAAAAATTCCATGATATGCTCGTGGGGCTACTGTCTAAAATTGAAATCAATTCAAAAATTAAAAAATAAGCTTACTCCTTTGCATTTAATAATATTTTCATGGCTAAGCTTCTTTAATACCATAATTTCTCGGATAACTGATGGCGGTACACCAACTTTTTCCGACTGGCTGCTTTCTACTTTCATTTTCTTTAGTGCTACAATTTCTCCACTTAATGAATGTTGCCCCTCGTAGACAGTTCCATAAGTTCCTTGTCCTAATTTTCTTCCTTTCTTATATTCACCAACAAATGGCGTATTTCCAAGGCCATAAACATTCTAAAAAACTAAAAATAGCTCGAAAAACACTTACAGCAGGTACAATTCGTTTTTTCTTATCAACAATCGACGTATAAATTAATGGATCCGGTTCATCATCGTCTTGTGATATTGTTGATTTTCTTTTTCCACTATTATCTTCTTTTGGCGGGGTGTCTATTCGATTTATGAGGCTCATCAGGAGAGAATCTTCTTTCCGTCTTTCTTCACCCTGCATTTAACTAATTTAGGCAAGTAAATAAAATCCCAGGTTAAAATGGAAAAATAGCCGTATCCCGAAGGATACGACTGTTGTTGGAAGATTTTTTTAAATTAAAATATTCCAAAAAATCCAAATATTGTTAGACTAAAAAACTAAAGGAAAAAAAATCAATAAAGAAAATGTATAAAAGCCATTTCATTAATATTATCTTCATACAAAAAGACAAAAAAAAGTGAATGGAAAGTCAAGAGAAAGAGGATGGAAGACAAACATTAAATAAAAATAGTATAAGCATAATTACGCCAACTGCTGGTGGGAGAAAGAAAGCAAATAATAAGAAAGATCCACTGGATAAACATTTGATAAGGAGAAAAAATATTAATAACCGGAAAATAGGTACGGCAGAGCAGAGTATAAGGCCGGGTTTAAACAACTAGAAAAAAAATAAACAAGCTCTGATATAAATATAATAATAACAACTATTTTTCAAGAGAAAAAAAAAACGCTATTGTCGATTAGATGGACCGTTTCGCTTGTACTTGCTATTTTCAAATACCATTGCTAAAAATTATTATTACAAAAAAACAACAAAATCCTTACGTTTCTTATCTTTTGGATGGGCTTCATCTTCTTCTACATATGGGCCACCATCGCCATTTTTATTCTCATTCTTCCTTCCCCCTCGATAACCACCACCTCCTCTACCAGGAATAAACTTTCTTCTAGCGCGTGTTGAATTTCGGTAACCCTAAAAATAAAAAATTATAAAAAGAATTCAAAAAAATACTTACATCATTGCGAATAACTGGATCAGGAGGAGGATCTTCCCCATTTGGACTATTTCGGGGTTTTCTGTTGTTTCCACCTTGTGGCGGAGGCTGAAAACTCTTCACATGGCTATTACTATTGTCACTATGCGTCTTATCACTGCGCGTCTTATTCCTAGATCGTCTATGCCTCTATAGGTACAATAAATATCACAAGAAATAAAAAATAAACTAACATTTTGCCGTGGTGGAGCATCATCATAATTTCCTCGATCGTTTCTTTTTTGCGATGAACCAGCAGCTTCATTCTTGGATCGATTATCATTTCGACGGCCGCCATTATAACCACCATAATTGTCATTTTTATAACCATCTCGACGTCCAGAATCTTCTTGTCGTCTTGGCGGTGGAGCATCATCTTGTCTTCGAAAAGTTGAGCCATCATTTGAGCCTCGGAAACCATCATTCTGTCGCCGTGAGCCGTCATCTTGCCGGCGAGGTTCATCATTCTGTCGTCTTGGAGCATCATCAAATTTACGAGAATTATAATTCCTAAATTAAAAACTAATTTGAAATATAAAAAAATACCTGTTATTGCGACCAAATTGTTGATTGTATCCAGCACGATCATCGCGATCACGATTATAATTTTCTAAAAAAAACAAAATTTAAAAAAAAAACAACGAATAAAATTACGATCTCGGCTGGTAGATTGTTGGTTTCTAGGATGAGGAGGAGAAATGTACGATGGTGGAGCTTTTCCTTGTTCAAATCGAACGTCTTGCGACTTTGCCGGGAAAACAGAAGACGGAGCTCGAATATCTTGAGCTTTTTCAGAAAAGTTTACAGGCGAAGTACGAGAAGGAGGTGCATAATCATCATCATCCTCATCATCAAAAGAAATATTTTCAATAAATGAAGATGGTTTAAATTCAGGAGTATTACGACCGCCTCTTGCTTGATTAAAATCTTGCTTGTTATGGAAGTTCCCTCTACTACCTCTTCCTCTCATATTACCATCACCTCTTCTAGGGCGACCAGGACCACCGCCCTAAAATCAAGGAAATTATTTAATTGAGAAATAAAACATACTCTTCTGGGATAATCTCTTCCATAGTTTCTATTCGGCATATCATCTCGACGTTGATCATTATAACGGCGATCATCATATCGATCATCAGGACCATCTCGTTGAGAACGATATCCTCGATCTTCATAATAAGGTTCCTGTTCTGGAGGGTCATAGGGTTCATTTTCATAATATTCCCGTGGACTGTAACTTCTTCTACCATCATTACGAGGAGGATATCGACGACCATAGCCCTCATCATAACGATCATCATCTGGTGGCGGGTTGTATCGAGGTGATTGTGGTCGACTATAATATCGAGGAGACTGCGACCGATTGTATTCATCGTTATATCGTGGAGAAGCACGTTGGCCGCCATAGCCACCACGTGCACCCGTATCATAGCCAGCACCATTTCTCTTAATTAATTTATATTCCTGGTTAATAACCAAAATAGTACATAATTATCCTTTGAATTGTAGTTGTCTGATTCTGTTCTGTCGTCACCTTGATTTGGTAATCCACAATTAGTATAACCAGAATTCAATAAAAACTAAAAGAACATTATAAAAAAAATAAAATAACTGACGTCTTTGTTATTGTGCTCATATTTTTGAGACTGTCCGTGCTGATGATCACGATCTTGTTTATAATATCCTCTATTATTATTATGTCTTCCTCCATCATTATAATGACTTCTAGTGTCATTGCTATAGTTCTTTTCATCTGCATAATATTGTCTCTTCTCTTTATTGAAAAATTCCTTCGGCTCAACATATTTAAAGCCTACTCGTCCATGATCTTCATCCAAAACAGTGGCTAGAGTATCGAGTAGTTTCTAAAATAAAATAAATAAATGTAATAAAAATTTACATACGCCATATTTTTCGTTAGTAGTATGCATCGAAGCTGGTTCCGCAATCACATCCAAGAAATATTTCATAAGATGGAAACGAAGACGGAGGATATCTCTCAAAGCCTGAAAAAATCAAGTAAATTACTAAAACAAAAAAAATCTTACAGGATGGGATCCTTTGCAAGCAAACCAATCATCTATGACCAAAAATGGCATAGCTGGTTGTCCAAAATGATGCTGATAGTCTTCTTCTCCAGAATTTTTCTCTAGCTCTTCTTCTACTTCCAACAGACACGGTTCACAAACTGAAAATAAAATTGAAAAAAAAAGAGGAAAGGTTTACTTACTTATGGAAAATTCATGAATTAGTGATAGCTTTAATCGAAGAAGTCCAGTGCCAAGAATAGTAGCAACTGGTGGGACAACTGTTACTGTTTTCAACTAAAACATTATCACAAATAAAAACCTTTCAGTAAGACTTACAGTTAATCCTTCATCCAACTGAGCAAGTTCTTGATATGCAAGATATTCAACTTTTGTGTCGCTCAGTTCATTTTTCTTCGATTGTTGTATTATTTGCCGCTTGATTACAGAAGATGGATGGAGACCGGCACTCTTTTCAAAGCTGAAAGTCACTACATTGAATTAAATGAAAAAAAATAACCACGTTCTAATCTTCCGTAATTTTGTTCCAGCTTTAGTAAAAGCAATTCCGGGATAACAACCGGCGGTAATTGCAACTTCGACCATTGGCCATCTATCCGAGTATTGGTTATAATGAATATCATCCAGAGCCGTTGTCGCATCAACAATCAAATTGGCACGTTTCAATTCTCCTAATAGCTGTTTTCTTATTCCCAGTATCATTTTCATCGCAGGAAGATTTAAGAAATTGTTCCTACAAAATGCGGCCTGTTCATGTTTCCTGCACTGCTCAAATGCCGTAATAGCTCTAAATAGAAATAATTTAGCAAAATGATCGATCAAACCTCAATAAGGCTAAATGATCTGAGTAATCCATACCGCAAAAGGTATCGCGAGTTTTATTACAACGCTCGCGTTCATCAGGAATAGGAATTACAACTAAAAAATAATTTTCTGACAGTAAAATAGAACAAGCTTACATGGATCTCTGTGTGAAAGAGCTGCTACCAGTGTTACAATAGGTGTTAACACTTTTAATGCCAATCCGAAGAGCAGCATTCGTGCCAACTGAGGATCCAGTGGTAATTTAGCAATAACAAGGCCAAGATCGGTCATTTCCGGCTCAATTTGTATTGTTGTTGATCCAGAAACATCAACATCACTTGTGCTAGCTTCAGAATAAAATGCGCCCAATTGCTAAACAGAATTATAAAAATCAACTTATAGAATGTTTACCTCAAGGAATTGCATGCTGTTATCAATAGCACCAGATGGAGGTGGTTCAGGAGCCATAGAGAGGAAATTCCGAACCGACATTCCTTCCGGAGCAAATATTTTAGCATGGAGACAAACTTCCTAAGATGACAAATTACTTAACTCGATAAATAATTGATACATGTATAGCTGCTCGTTGCATTTCGGCTTTTTGTGTGGCTGGCATCATGTTGAAGTCTCCTTGACCATAAAGACGGAAGCAAAAACCTTCTCTACATCTACCGGCACGACCTAAAAAATTTTGTCTACAAAATTCGAAATAAAAATATTATACCGCTCCTTTGTTCAGCATTACTTCTAGCAATCCAGCAGACTTTCAACTGGCTGATTCTTGAATTGTGATCATACGTCTTCTCTTTTACTTTGCCAGAATCAATTACAAAGACAACATCATCGATAGTCAAAGAGGCTTCGGCTATATTTGTTGAAAGAATCTAAAAAAATATCGAATAAAAAATATTCGATAAAAATACATACCACTTTTCTAAACCCTTCTTTTGATCTTTCAAAGACTTTATGTTGGTCAGAAGTGTTCATTTGCGAATGAAGCGTATAGATATCTGGATGTAATTGACAGGGTCGGCATGCTTCCATAAGTCTTTCTTTGACTTCGACGATATCGTCATAACCAGGAAGGAAGATCAAAATGGCGCCTTCAATAGGGCTGTCCATAATATAGCGAGCTAGAGCCGTAACCAAGTCAACATCCACGCAATCGGTATATTGTTGGCCACCTAACTTTTTGTAAGCCTAAAAGTTGTTTATTTAGATTTTTGCGTAGTATTTACTTCAGCTAATTGCTCCGATTGTAATCCTTGGCTGGCCAAGCCTTGTTTCAACATCTTCATGCTATCGGTATGGAAAAGAGGAGTACGATTTGGCAACGACATTTGTAGCATGCATCTCATTTTGTCAATTAATTCTCGCTCTTCACGAATAGCACGCTGAAATTCAAACTAAACAAGAGTAGACAAATTATCCTCGCTATAGAGGGAAGCATTTCTAGCTAAACAAATGATTTTTACAAAACTTACTCCAAATGGGGATGAAAATACTGCTTGCTGAGTCATCGGTGCTCCACCAAAAGGATGAGGTTGCCCGAATGGAACACCAGCTATCGTCTGTGAGACGGGTTGCGGAAAGACTCGACCATCCATTGGGTGATTAAAATATTGCATTTCATTACTCTTAAAATTAAAGTATTCTAACTAAATGACGTCTTTTACCGGTGGAGGTTGATACCGATTCCAATCCGGTGGCGGTGTGCTGTACATATTTGAAGCATTCTGGACAGGGAATGGTCCGCCACTTGGTACTACAGAATCTCCGAAAGCACTCTGCACAGCAGCAAGATCCTCACTAGTTGGCTGATATTCAATACATTCTTGATTCGGTTGATAATCGCCGTATTGCGCTTGATTCATTCCACTCGCCCATGTTGCAGCTATAACACACAAATTAATAAAATCAGATAGTAAGCAAACCATGATGCATGCCTCCTTGTGTGTACTGCGGTACATTTTGATTCTGTTGTGGTGCTGCTTGAGATGTAGTCAATTGTTGAGCAAGATTATTGAAGAGGTTGCTTTGAACCGGCCTTGTCGGTGGCGGTGTACTATACGGCACTCCTACATCAAATGTTGGCTTCTTTGATGGCTCAGCATATGTCGATTGATGCATTTGCATTGGTTGCTGCTCATCTGGTGTTTCCCAATTTGACATTTGTGGAAAGCTTCTGAAAAAAATAAAATTACATCACGAGATACATGAAGGTCTTACTGGCTAACTCCCATAGTAGCGAAGTTACTACTAGAAAATACACTTTCAGGTGGTGTATATCCAGTCAAAGCGAGAATATCACCAAGGAAAAATTTTTCAACATTATAGAGACGCGAAGGAATATCAATATGTTGAACAGGGACTTCTCCAAAGTAATTTTTGAAGATATCCAGATTTCCTTCCATTGTAGCCGACATCAAAACAATCTAAAATCATAGTTAGAATTGCTGAAGATCAAATAATACCTTCAAGTCTTTTTCCCTGGCAAGTGCTTGTTTCAAAGCAATCAGAAGATAATCTGTATTTTGTTCCCTTTCATGAATCTCGTCCAAAATAATGTGCGATACATTTTTAAAAGCATCATCTTGTGTAAGCATTCGAAGAAGAACTCCACTGGTGCAATATGTTAGAATTGTATTTGAACTTGTTCTAAAACAAGTTTAGATTCTTACTTCAATGAGGATTCACTTTGATTCAAGTCGAATATGATATCCTACGGTACCGCCAACATATTCACCACGTTCTTTGGCGACTCTTTCCGCTACAGCAATAGCTGGCAATCTTCTCGGCTGAGTACAAATAATCCGGAGAGGTATATTTACTGCATGAGCTTCTTCCAATAAAAATTGAGGAACCTGTAAAATGGCTTCAGCTTCAATTTATCAAAAAAATGCTACCTGTGTCGTTTTTCCACAACCTGTACCACCAGTAATCAAAACGACTCTATTTCTGTGAATGGCTTGTAATAATTCAGATCTCATATTGAATGCTGGCAGCCGTCTTCTTTGCTCCAACATTGCATTACTACTCATCGACTTGGGTGGAAGAAGCATCGGTTGTGGTCTGTCGAATTTGTGTGCATGGTTTTTATTCCTCTGCCCTGTAAAAATCACATTAACCACAACAAACACCTCTACCTTTTCTAGCCATATTTACGCTGAGATGACAATCTACATCATATTTCCCAATTGGGAATTCTTTCATGAATTCTCTGATTTTTGCAGATGACGCTGGATTTAATTCCACTGGTTCCGTTTCTATTGTTAACGACGATGTAAGTGCAGGCTTTTTCTTCTTGTGAAGTACCACAAAGCGATTTGGATCTCTTCTGAAAACAAATAAATTAGCCGCATCTGAAAGCTGATTACCCTTCACTGTGGCTTAGCAGCCCATGACGTCCAGCTATCTCATGGACTCGTTTCCTTTGAGAATTTTCCATAGCAATAAAAGCTAGCCGGGTTTCTTCACCTTGTTGAAATTCCGATATTTTACGTTGTATTTCACTTTCCCATTCTTTTCTGTGTATTCTTACTGATCCAGCTATTCGAGGATTTTCAAATCTGAAAGTAAACCAATAAAAAGAGAGAGATGCAAAATGCTTACCCATTAAAATTTCCGCGTATCTGTTTCATTGTCGTTCTATCATAATTTGACATAATGAAAGAAATCGATCATAAAAGATCTGAAAAAAAAGTTGATAAGTAATGAAAGCAATTGAAAAGAGAGTAAGATATCAAGCCGAGAACACGGCAAGTTGCTGCTCATAGTATATCAATGTAAATAATACTCTTTACTCGATTTATAACCCATAGCCAAAGGCAAAAAACACCCATATCAATTGAATACATTGCAGATGTAATAAAAAATGAAAAATTACAAAAAAATAGCGAATTTTAACATTTGCAGACTAGTTTCTAAGCATCGGGGCAGTGTACAAGGTGCTAGCAAGTGAAAAAACTATGACAATATGTACAAAATGAGGTGCAACATGTAAAAATAACAAAACGCTTACAATTTTTAACAAAATTTTAGGATTTGTGACGTCATGAGCTGTATTCCGTACGATGAAAAATAAATACGTAGAAAAGTTGCGGAAATTTTTGTGTTGACGGCGGAAATCACCAAATTTTGTGTTTTATCGAAGTTATCTAATATTTTTTCTACTTTCCCTGAGTTTTTATAGTTTTTTCAACCGTATAAAATAGAGGAATAAGTGCAGGACAAGTAGAAGTAAAAGGCACAATAAAACAATAGCTATTTTCTAAAAAAAATCTACGCGAAAATGAATTTCTACTAGGAAATGTATTTTACTCATTTCTTGGAGCAACAGAAACACTGATAACAGCCTAAAAATAGCTAAATCAAAGAATATCTCAAGAAAACTAACCTCTCCATCAAATTGAGCTTGATATTCTGCTAATAATTCTTGCATTGCTCGTTCTTCCATTGTCACAGCTTCTAATGATTTTGCTGGCTTTTTTTCTACAATTTTCTTTTTGTTTGTTAATTTTTCAACTCACCAGGATTTAATTTTCTTTGTTCTTCAGCCATAATAGCAGCAAAAGAGCCAGGAGAAGCTGATGATGGTGCAGCTGGGCTCTCTTGCCAAGTATTTTTCCTTATTCTCGGTGTTATTGCCACTGGCTTCGTTTGCTGCTTATTTTTTGCTGCTTCTTCTTCTTCTTGTTGAATTTCTTTTAGTGATTTAATTTTTTCAGGAATATTATTAGATCTTTGCAGCCTAAAGGGTCATTTTTTTATTTGAAAAAAAGTTACCAAGGTGCAGGAGATGCTTTTTGTTGCGGAACATCTATTACTTTATTTTTTGCTGCTTGTGAACTTCTTTTAGGGAATACCAGCTTCTCTTTAGTCCTTTTAGGTGTTGAAAAAGAGCTGGAAACCACTAAAAATTGCACTTTTTTACTATTTTTTGGGTAAACTTACTTCCAGGAAAATTTGGATCTATATTTTGCTCGTTTTTATAATTTTCTGCTATTTTTTCATCTATTTCTAATTCCTAAATGGTTTCTTTATTTTTTTAGGCTTTTAACTAACCTCAAGAAGTTTTTCTACCTGCAGTTCTGGTGAAGAACCTGCACCTTCTTCTATTTTTGATTCTTCAGCTTCAATTTCTTCCGGAATAACCACAACATCTTCGGGAATTGAAATATTTGCCAAATCATTGCCAAGAGAAGGAAGACGGCCACGTTCTTTGGATGATTCTGCCTGAAATTGAATTTTTTTTATTAGGAAAACAGCTGATTTGTTATTTTTCTAATTATTTATAGAATAATCGCTTGAATGTTCATGGAAAAAGAGAGGGGAGATTATATCTGTACGAAAATGTAAATAGAGAGACGCTCCCACTTTTTATTAGAAACAATAATGCCATCTGTGGGAGATTTGTCTTCTTTTATGACTAAAGATGGGAAAATCTTTAATATTGTCTGATAGACAAGATTTCTGCTTATTTTTATGTTTTTTAGTAAAAAAATTAGTTTTCTATTCAAAAATAGTATAAAAATCAGCGTAGCTCTTGAAAATAATAAGAAATTGTTTAGAAAAATAATAAAATCAATCTTTTTTTCAATTTTTGATAGCATTTCGATATTTTTCAACAATTTTTAGCTCTAAAAATATAGAAATTACTGTAAATATTATAAAAGTATCTAAAAATTGGTAAATCGACTAATCTATCGAATAAAAGGAGCAAAATATAGAATTCTACTAAATTTAGAAGCCTGCCGAAGTCCTAATCTCGGATTTATGTGATTTTCTATACGAAAAGAGCTCAACAAGATTGAAATAGACAGCAGACGGCTATAAAAATGATGCAAGGATTAGGATTTCATCTATTTTTAGTAGTTGCTTCATAAAATTAGGAGAAACAAGCTAAAAACTTCTATTTTTCTATTATTTATAGGAAGAATAGCCAGCAGATTTTTTTCCAATGTGATGAAAGGCAAACCAAGCGAGAATAATGATGAGAACGGGCGCATAATGAAGGTAATCTGTCGAGCGCAAGAGAAAATAAAAAAAAACGACTGGTATTAAGTCTTTTCAGCTGTAAATAGGAGTAAAAATAGCTGAAAATAATGCAAAAATTAGTTGGAATAAGAGAAAATAACACGGAGCAGGTGAAAATCAGAATTTTTGAGCTCAAAAAATTATTTTAGATTGGCGAAAAGGGCAAAGGAACAGCTGAGACTAGGAATTTCAAAAGGGCCGTCTAACTGTGGCTTTTTAAACAAATTCGGGGCATTTTTTGGTACAAAAATAACTTGGATTATAAAAAATAGCAATTACTGAGTGAAAAATAGAGATCTTTTCATAATTTTGTCTGCCATTTATTTAAAATAAATCGAAAAATTCTAGAAAACTCATCATTTTGTAGAGAATTTTCTGCTCTATTTTTTGATATCAAAAGTATTCTGTAAAAACGCAAAAATCTATGAAATTCTTATTTTTTTAGCTATAGAAAGTAAATAAAACCACCAGATACAAAAAATATCGGATTTCCCAATTTTTCGGTAAATTTCCCACCTCCTGCGTAGAATTCAGTCGAATTCGAGTCTTTTTCTTCTTTTCTCCTTCCTCATCTCCATCAATTTTAGTATTTTTCAAGAATTTCCAGTAGTAAACCGACTGTTTTCTAAAATCGAAGTCCGGCCGCATGATTCTAGCTAAAATTTCTCGACAATGTCTCTGCATTCTGTTGTGCTCGTGCTTATAAATCTGAAAATTGTGATTTTTAGAGATTTCGATTAAAAAAATTACATCAGAAAATGTTTCATAGTCATTGAGACCATTTCCAGTGGAAAGAAGGTGGAAAATGCTATCAAAACCGACACGAGACCAATTTGTTACAGATTCTTCCTCATCTTCGTCTTCTGGTATTTCTTTCTACAAAAAGAAATTATTCTTGTTTGCTGTCTAACTGTGGCTCTTTCAGCAGTACAGCTGTGGCTTTTTTCCCTGTCTAATTGTGGCTTCTTTAGCTGTCTAGCTGTAGCTTTTTTTCTCTGTCTAACTGCGGTTTTTGTAGTTGTCTAATTGTGGCTCTTTTAGCTGCCAAACTGGGGCTCTTTCTTCTGTCTAACTGTGGTTCTTTTCCCTGTCTAACTGTGTCTTTTTTTCCTGTCTAACTGTGGCCTTTCATTTCTTTTATAGAAAGAAGCGCCATATAAAAAATCGGCTAACGTACCAGTGGCTTGTAGCCGAAGACAACTCCTCGTGTAAAAATATTCATAGCCAAGATTTTGGGGCTCTCATCGTCGTTATTCCTCCTCCGTTCAACTTCCACCTCCACCATTTTAATCAAAGCCAAAGGTGGGCGGATTTGACTTTTCCAATATAGAATCATTTGCATATTTTTTAAGAAATGCCGCTCCATCAGTTCTCTCAAATGTTCCATTCTTTCAAAAGCATCGAAAATCAGATGAACGTTAGCTTCCGTTGCTGGAAAAATGGCTTTAAATTCACAAATAAAACGCAAACCTTGCTCGAAAATTACGGTAAATGTGTCTTTGATGGCTGCCATGCAGAGATATCGATCGTAGAGGTCGAGGAGTTGAAATAACTGAAAATTTTGATTCAGGAAATCCATAAAAGCGCTTGAAAATGATTGTGGACCTCAATTTTGGTCATAGAAAAAAGCAAAAAAAATTTTATACGCTGGTGGGATTTGAACCCGACATGGTTGTGTTTGATTAGCGCCACATCGCACTGCGCCATTTGAACAAGTTGCGCGCCATGGAAATTAGCGTAGATAATTCCGCCTGTGACGTCCTAGCATGTTCCAATTTTCGAAGCTTTCCAGGGATTTTCCCCAAGTTCTTTAAACTCACATCCTCATAGGGCAGATCATAAAGATGATTCGGTTCTAGAAAGATCCTTAAAGCACTGATGACCAACGGTTTAGGATATTCAATTTTGAATACGGTATCCCCAACCATATGCATCATGGCGGCTGAGAAATAATCCGATTGGAGGCAGAGAAGTTCCCTGGAAATTTGTTTAAATTCGGCGAATAATAGAAATATTACCAATTATACGGCAGTCGACAGCTATCTCCTGTGATCACAGTCACTGTGGTCGTCAAATAATCCGTGTAGAATTCGGCATAAATCGATCGTAACCTGGAAAATTCAATAAAATTCCACTAAAACTCTTACAAATATTTATCCGGTAATATTTCTTCAGCGGTAAGGCCAATTTCTCCCAAATAATCGGCCAAAAACTCATTGAATATGAGCTTCTGTCTTGAATAATCATCCCCGTCGAATTTTTTAAAGATTTCCATTTTTGGTTTCTTATAATCTGAGAAAAACATCTCAGCATAAAGATATTTTATAGTTTCCTGGGGAATGACATCATGGCCGTTGAAAAATGCCAGCAGGAGATAGTCACGTGCGGTTTTTAGCCGAGATCCGATGACATTCTGAAAAAATTACGGTAATTTTCTTTAAAAATTAGAAAAAATCGGAAAAAAACGGCCATTACCTTATTCCAGGAGCATAAAATTTTATCGTAGATCACAAAATTTGCTGGTAAGCGCTCGTGTCGATAAAAAAAGCCGTTAGGGCTCCCAATTTACGGGATTTTTGCCAATATTTCGGACACCAGAAGATTATCACAAGATTTTTGCTGAGATTTTGGGTACCACGGTTTTTTTCAGGATTTCCGTGATAAAAACACTCCAAAAATGTAAAATAATCCAATTTTCTGGTTAAAATTTGGGTAAAATCCTTAAAATCCAGATATCGGCCAATTCTAAGTTACAGAATCCCCAAAAAAATTCGAAAAATCACCAGAAAATCCTACCTTATCGACACTCACAGCGCCGTCTTTAATATAATTGCTGACATCAGGATACAGAGCTTTTAAAAAATCCAATCGAGCATTTGGTTTCCTCGACTCGCAAGCCTGTGGTTTCAATGTTTTCGGAACGTAAATATCCATTAAAATCGGCTCCATATATTCCTGTTTCTCTTGGTTCAATTTTTCTATCTGAAAAGCCAATAAATACCCGAAAACTAGGCAAAACAAACGTTTAGAACCGCCTTTCCCGGTGACGAAAGGACCAATTTGTCCACAGAATTTGCCATTTCTTTATAATCTTCTTTTTTAGTAAAATTTAACTCGTGCAGTCCTTCATGAATTTTTTTCATCTGATAGGGATCCTTGTCGATTATGTAAATGGTATTTTTTCCATCGGGGGAGGTTTCCACACTGGTAACTCCTTGAGAATGCGGAAATTCCTGGAAAATATTAGTTTTCATGGGAATTTGGGACAGAAATTGTCGTTTTTAGTCTCTTTTTATGGTTCAATGGGTCCCGCAGCGAAAAACAACCGTTTTACAATTTCTAAAGTAAAAAAAACTGCTTAAAAGCGCCGGCGGGGATCGAACCTTCGTTGATTTTGCGACGTTTCCCCTCAAAATGCAAAATCGCCACAGTTAGACAGCAAAAAAGCTGCAATTATACAATGAAAAGAGCCACAACTGAACAGTTAAAAAAGCCACTATTAGACAGTTAATTGCGCCGCATTCAAACAGTTGCAGAGCCACAATGAGACAGCTAAAGAGCCACTATTAGACAGTTACAGAGACACATTTAGACAGCTAGAAAAGCCACTGTTAGACAGCAATTCGACAGCGAAAGAGACACAGTACGACAGCTAAGGACCCACAATTACACAATGAAAAGAGCCACAATTAGACAATCAACGCTAATTTTTCCTCCGAACCTCGAAAAAAAACTAAAAATGCGCAAAATTCTTACCTCCAGCATAAAAACGACGCAACAATCCATAAATTTTTTGTTCTTATTATGTTTATCGCTAACTAATTCAAAGTCATCAGAGTGCCAAGCGGGTACCAAGTGGGCTTGGCCGGTGTACAGCGCCCGGTTTTGTGGTAATTTTGTGGATGCAATCATTCTAACTTGGCCTGGAATCATTTTAATCTGAAAAATTGGGAAAATGCTTACCGTCTCGAGTTAAATTAAAGGAATAAACGATTAAATCGACGATAAGTCCATTTATCGAGAAAAGAGTCCGACAATTGAGGATATCTCCACTGGAACAGACAAAAGCTGCACATTTTTCTGTTTTATTTATAATTTGAAGTTTTGTAACTCCACGGACCGACTTATTTTCGGCCACTATCTGAATTCATTCTGGCATGAGAAAAATGCTGAATCTACCTTGAATTTAGGACCAGCTGGTTGATCAATTGATGCCAATTCCATTTGGGCAGTTTTTATCCGAGAAATTTTACGCCAAGCTTCAGATTGGGAAGAATTAAAAGAGTTTGCAATGGAAACTGCCGGGTCTGGAAAAAACACTTCGTATTTGTCACAGGAACTTCAGAGATAAGAGGAAATTTTGGTAAAAATTCTATGATCATCCCAGGAATAGAATCTGAGCTCAAAACTTGGGCTCGCTAGCAATGGTCACGGCACTTTTCTAACCGCTAGCTGTTACCAGTACCGCTAGTCGTAAAATCTTATAACGAGAGCCATTTTTCGATGAAAAATGTGATTTTTGATGTCTAAAAAGTTTCTGCCAAGAATTTCCAGCTGCAGAATTGGTCAGGACGCAAAAATATGCCAAAAATCCTTTGGCGTAGCCGCGGAATTGAAGTTGCGTTCTTCTGGAAATCCCGAAATTGCTTGAAAACAATCGTGTAGAGATTCCTGTAAGCGAAAGGTCACAGGATCGATTCCCCCCAGTGAACCCCGCTATTTTTCTGAGTTTTTCTGTATGTTCGCTGGATTTTTACTTCTCTCTCTCTGTAACCAATTTTTCCGGAAAAATACCCCGAAAATGAAAAAAATCTGCCGCACCTTTCAAAGTTCCGTCAATTGGCGAAAATAGAAAAACAGAACTCTTCCCAAAAACTTGAATAACATCAGCGGTTATCAAAATATTTTGCATTTTTTCAGGAATATCAGGTTTGCAGCTAAAAAATCCATCTTGTTTCATGGCTATTTGCCCATATTTTCCGCAAATATACAGCTGAAATTCCTCATTTTTGTTGTTTTTCTCGAAAATTTACCTTTTTCTCGGTAATAAAAACTGTAAACCCGTCGCCGACGGCGATGTCGACTATCGGCGTATCTTCCGCAGCTTGAAAAATGAGACTAGGAGTTACCACGAGGCATTTATTCTTAGGACCCAGTTGGCCAGCTGAGCCTTGACCGCAGCCGTAAAGATTTCCTTCAATTGTCAAGAAAACTGTGTGAGTCGTGGACATTTGAACCTTTTTTACCTAAAAAAAACCACAGTTACACAGCTGAAAAGAAAAAATTTCGGAAATTTAAGCCTTTTCCGATTTTTTTCGTTATTTCAAGAAAATTCGCCCGTAATTTTTTTAAATTAAAATGAAAAATTATAAAAAATTAACCATCTTGTAGAGAATTTTCTGCTCTATATTTTGATACCAAACATCCTAAGAAAAATTAAGAAAATCTTACATTTTCAGGAATTTGTATGACCCGTGGTTCTTTGACTTCCTGTGTACTGGGAATTCCCAAATTGTAGGTGGAATTTGTGCCAAATCCCATGACCCTCTGGGACATTGCTGAAATATAACTTTCTTTAATAAAAAATGCAGTAACTTACGTGTTCTACAAGTAATTTCGAAGGTATTTTCAGTAAGAAGATGACTCGGAAAGGAAATTCCATGACGGGCAGCTGTACTGCATAAAAGTGAAGTCAGCGGGAAAGAATAGAAGCAATTTACCTGAAAAATAGTAATTTAGATGGCGATTTGCGGTATTTTTAAAGCCACAAAGGCCAGGAAATAGAGGACCCGCGTCGCGTACACCTAATGAGCTCTGAGCCAATTATGAAGCAGAAGAGCGCTAGAGGCCACAAAATGAAAGATGGCAGGGACCAACAAATTAAAAATTGGCCTTTACCCTATCCATCTTTGAACTGGAAGATGGGGAAATATTAATATTATTAATATTTATTATCGTTTTCGTGCTATAATTGTGTTGTTACACGGCGATCACATCGGCGGGCTACCGTGTTCACTACTTCTCCTGCCAGATGGGGAAATAGCTGTGGAATAAATGGGAAACATCCATCTTGATTTCCAGCTATTTTAGGGCAAATAGCTGGATTTCTGATTAAATTTACCCTGCGGTACTAGAAAAATTGGCAGAAATCCCTTGGTTTATCCGGGTAATTGAACAAGGGGCTTTTAGGGCGAAAATTCGACGAGCTAAGCATTCGCGCGCCATTTTTCTGGCCGCCGGCTGTTTCTATTACCCGAACCCGTAAAATCTCGGTAGCTAAAGCCATTTTTCAGTGAAAAACGTCATTTTTGATGTTTAAAAACCTTCTGCCAAGAATTTCCGGGTACAGGATTCCACAGGATGCAAAATTATGCAAAAATCCTATAGCCTATCCGGGGAATCGAACAAGCGTTCTCCTGTATGTTTCGAAATTCCTGGAAAACACTCGAGGAGAGATCCTTGTGTTCCAAGGGTCACAGGTTCGATTCCCCCAGTTAACTACCGAATTTTTCTGGGTTTCTTCGCATTTTTGCTAAAAATTTTGGTCATCCGAGCGCGTAACAGCTAAAAATGACCGATATTCTTAATACAGCCGCCAATTTGAGGAAAACGAGCTTGTTCCCGGTGTTTTTCCGCTATTTTAGGAAATTCTGAAGCGCCTATTTTATTGCAACCTCTTACTACAATTCCTAGCTTTTTAAAAAACAAAAAAGTAATCAAAAAATGACTCACATAATAAATAAAAGAAGCCTGAATAATGGGAGCGGCAATTTTAAACCATTTCAAACTTTGGATTATTCCTTTATCAATAAGTTCTTCGTCACCTGAAAACCGGCGCTAATTTAAGAAATGCTTTAAAACTAATAAAAAATCTAAAAATTACCAGTTTCTGTGAGATTCCACAAAGCCCAGACGAGATCTTCTGTCGGTTCTTTTTCTCTACCAATAAGAAATTTATCAAAATTAGCTAAAATCTCCTCTACAAATTTTAAAGCTATTTCTGGACTACTATTAGGCATTTGGGTCCTGAAACGAAGAAGAATTTTAAAGAAAAAGGAGGGAAATAAGCATAAAAACCGAAAACTGGAGGCTCCAAAAGAAAAAGCAGAAAGAAAGAAGAAAAAATCCATTTTTTCGCCAATCCGCTTGTGGCTATTTTAAAGGACTGCCTCTAATAGAGCGGGAAGATGGCGAAAACCCCAGACTATAGTCGGCTGGGTGGAATAGAGCACATCTACCCGAACAGGTGTCTTTTCTTTCAAAACAGTCTCCCCTTATTGTCTGGCGACTGATGTTGACATTGATTTCGGCCACTGACTGACTCATTCTATTCGCTATTTTCCACAATATTTACTGGATTTTGTGTTATTTTGCTGCTTCGTTATAGGATTTTTTAATTTTTATCAATTATTGGTAAGTTTTAGCACATTTTATCGTAGAAACGGGGGAAAATGATGAATTTTTTTCATAAATATTGGCAAAAATCCTTTGATTTACCTGGGCAATAGAACTAGGAATTCTTGAGGCGAAATTCCGGGGAAAAAAGGCAAAATTTTGCCTTATTAAGGCCTAATTTTCCGAAAAAACGTCCGGTAAGCGAAAAAAGGGCCCGAATTCCATCCCCAGCGCTGTCCAAGGGATTTTGCCAGTATTTCTGGGCAAAAACCCACAAAATGGGACCCAAATGGCGCGTAACAAAAAATTGTAAGCACTCCAGACGCTAAAAATTGTAAGGGGCGGGATTTTGGCTCCCTGTCTTGTAATCCTTGTCCAGGACATCGAAACGAGGGACGTAAATAGGATTTGACCTTATGTCTGGGATGATCCGGCGTCTAGTCGAGTTGCACTTTGGCAAAACGCAGGAGAGAAGGAAGGGATGTTCTTTTTGAAAAATTGGTGATTTAGGGACGAATTCTGGCCACAAATGAGTCTAAATTACATTAAAAATGCCCAAAAAAACCCAGCACGATCGTAGCTTTATATATTTCCGGCTTTTTATGGTCGATGAGCTTTTATGGTCGAAATTTGGCCGAGGTTTGATCAAAAATGGCCGTAAACTGAGAGAATTGGTGACTTTGGCTGTCTAACTGTAGCTCTTGGTTGTCGAACTGTGGCTCTTTTAACTGTCTAATTGCGGCTTATTCTCCTGTCTAACTGGTGATCTTTTAGCAGTCTAACTGTGGCCTTTTCCCGCATTTTCTCGAATTTCCAGCTGTTTTCTTGCTTGTTTTCTGCCCAGCGTTCAAATTTGTTGTTCTATTGCTATTGCCCAGGCCGTCGCTCGGCAGAAAAACAAGTGTGCCAGACGGCTGGCCGCCATCTTTCGAAAGAGAGGAGGGCGTCCCTCGTCAACTTCTCGAAATCTAGGCCGCTGACTCACCCAATTCCTTTAAAATATTCGAATTCCCCCACATTTTCCCGGGTAAATGCATCAGCCACGACCCGTCAGACCTCCCCAAAATGGTCAAAACCACCGTCCCAAGCTCATTTTTGGCCTTTCAGCCATGGATTGGTGGTTTCTGCTGCTGATTCTCTTTATTCCGCTGGATATTTCTTTAGCTATTTTATTTATTGGATTTTATCAGCCCGGATGGACATTTGATGCCAGTACAATTTATAAATATTTATTTTCTATTGATGGTTATGATTTTACCAAGTCTCCGGTGGATTTTGCTGTACTTGCCGCATTCAGGCTCGTGTGTCTATCAGGTTCGTTGCTGTTTTCTACAATTTTAGCCTCAAAAAACTGGAATTCCCTATAAAATTATTCCTAGAAATGTTTAAAATCAGAAAATTTATCAAAAATTCAAATTTTGAGTGGAAAAAGTGCGCAATTGCGTATTTTTTCAGATTTTTATTGCGTGAGCTTTAAATATTTGTACGTAGTTGCATCTCCCGCTTAAAATTTCCCGTAAAATTAGCAAAAAAACGCGGGGAAACATCCGTTTAGTAAATTTTGAAAGAAAAATGTTTTTTTTTGCTTTGGAAAGAGAACAAAATGTGCAATAATTTGAGAAATCGCGAAAACTTGCAAACTTTGAATTTTTGCGCGTGTCTGAAAATGCCAGGTACGCAACTGCGTTCAAAATGCAAAGAAACGACCGGAAAACCCGCTGTTTTTAAATAATTTGGCGTTTTTATGTTTTTTTTGCGTTGTTACAAAAATTCTCTTATATAATTGCGACCAAAAATTCGTGGAACAGCGTCCATTTTCCCCATTTTTAGCCCGTTTTTACTTTTAATTTCTTTTTTTTTCAGGAATTGTCCTTCTCCACGCCATAAAATATCGAAAAAATAAGGCGACATTCTTCATGCCAATGATCTTGGTCGCCGTGGCCTGTTATTCTTTCTCCTTGGCTAAAATGCTGGCTCTCAGTGAAGATGCCCGACAGCTTCGTTATCCTGGAATGTGGCTGTCTGTCAGTTGGTCGATTCTCTCCTCTCTTGTCCAAGCTGGCCTGTGCTATGTGTTCCTGGCACGGAAACCTGAAGGCTACGATTTGCTGGATGAGGAAAGGCCTCCGGAAGGGGAAATAGCACAGGAGGGGCTCTTGACCCCCGGAGGGACGAGGAGTATTCGGGCAGCTGTGGGAATTAGTGAGTTTTTGAGCTACAGTTAGACAGCTAAGGAGCCACAGTAAGACATCTAAAGAGCCACAATTACACAGCTAAAACAACTACAGTTAGACAGGGAAAAGAGCCACAATTAGACAGCCAACATCCTTTTTTTCAGCAAAACCCGGCACATGGGAACACATCGTCAAATTATTATCCTACTGTAAATTGGAATGGCAATGGTTCGTCTTAGGATTTACGTTCCTGGTTATTTATGCAGTTGGTAAGTTAAAAAAACCACAGTTAGACAGTCAAAAATCGCCATAATTCGAATTTTCGCGCCAAATTCGGTGAAATACTCGAGTTTTCATAATTTTGTTCGTCAATTCTTTAAAATAAACCGAATAATTATAAAAAATATATCATTCTGTGTAGAATTTTTTGCTGTATTTTTTAGTACTAAACACACCTAGGAATCTCTAAAATTTCACTAGAAAATTAAATTTTTTTCAGTACGAGTCTTTATCCCGGCAATGATGGGCGCTGTCATTTCGGATATCGTAAAAACCCGCGGCTATGATCAACTGATCCATTCTATAATGTATCTGGGTGGTCTTTCTGTCCTCGCGTAAGTAATTCTTCAATTTTTGGAGCCATTTCCCTTCTAGTTCGATTGTCAGCGGTCTCCGTGGCGGGTGTTTCGACTATGCGGCGGCTAAAGTCAGTCGACAGGTCCGATCGGACCTCTTCAGTAGTTTGGTCAAGCAAGATATTGCCTTTTTTGATGTCACCAAGTCAGGTAAACTTCTTCTTTTAATCAAAAATTTATTGGCGACCCATTTTGGGTCCTGAAACGATGAAAATTTGGCAAAATTACATCGAAAAGAGCCACAGTTAGACAACTACAATCTTCGAGCTCTAAAACCCCCAATTTTTTTCAGGTGAAATGGTTTCCCGATTGACATCAGATTGTGAGAAGATCTCCTCGACTGTGCCCAGTAATATGAATGTTTTCCTCCGTAACGGGGTGATGCTAATCGGTGCCCTTGTCTACATGTTCAGTCTCTCATGGCGACTAGCCATGGTCACATTCATCGCCATTCCACTCGTCGGATTCATAACCAAATGGTATGGATCATTCTTTGATGTGAGTTCGACCTTTAAAAATTATGGAAAAATGGGTGGAATTCTTTAAA